>CM029113.1:3796507-5226507 GCA_016859345.1 Istiophorus platypterus | reverse complement strand
GTCCCTCGCTCCTTCTCATAGAGCTCGTTTTTCTTCTTTTTTTTCTAGTGATTTTGTCACAGGAATGTTTTCATGCTCAGATTCCTTTTACTGCTAGTCACTAATCTGATAGTAGTGGTGGTAATATAAGCATCTAACCTTACACTGCTGTTTCTCCCCTCATGCCAGGCCCCATGGAGGAGCTGCACAGCCTGGACCCCAGGAGACAGGAGCTGCTGGAGGCCAGGTTTACAGGAGCTGTCAGTGGCAACACAGGAGGCAGCACTGGGAGCACCAGCGGAGGTGCTAAGGTAACAGCTGCCCAGAAAAACTAAAGCCTTGTTTTTGAAATTCAGCACACACAAGCACTTCTCACAGGAACTAAGGACAATGACTAGAAATCCCATTTCCACATTCCGACATAATGCTAGCAACAAGCAGTGCTTGCTCGTCGCAGTAAGAACGCCATACAAAGGTTGAAGCGGTCTCAAAGCTTGTGTTCATAGCTGACTAACCCCAGTGACTAACTCTATCATGATAGACAATCAGAGAGTCAACTATGTCAGGCGGAAGGGACTTTTTGGGAGTAGGAAATGAAACCGAACCCATATTCCTTTGGTGGAAAAGCAGGTAAAAGTTCCTGTTTTCCTTAAAAGGAGGCAGTGTTCCTGGAAATTTTCATGTGGTGGAAAAGGGCCAAGTGACACACCTAATAACTCAAGACGTGGCAGACCAGAGGCCTGCCTCTAGGCTTTGTTTCACTTTTGTTTACATTTCTTGAGATCTCTGAAGTCGAAAGCACCACACCTGCGCTTCATAGTTTCATGTTGTATACATCCACTTATTTGTTTGAATTCTCGCTGTGTGTAGGGTCTGGCCAATGAATCTTCTAACCACAGTTATGGCAGCCTGGGTTCATCTAGCGACAAGGAGTCAGAGGTAAACACACACAGGTGTAGTCACTGTTCCAGCGGACATGGCTTATTATTATTTATTCAGAGAAGCTGAAATTAAATATCACACAGTTTTTTACACAGGGAGACACAGATACAGGTTGTCACTATTCTCTGTGCGCAGCCCACTCATCTTTCCATTTCTCCCACTACCTCCACCTCTTCCTCTGTCCTCTTTCTAGAACTCTGATTTGAAAAGAGGGAGCTCCCCTGCCTACTCAGTATGTATTCCTCCTTCCTGTTGCACTTTCCCGCTGAACACCACCACTGAATCCTGCTTTGTTAGGTAAAACAAGGGAGATTTATGCTATTGCTTTTTTCTTTTCTTTTTTTTTTCCTCCTCTGTTTCATATCGATTTACAGACCCCGGAAAAGAAGCACTCTGAATCGTCCAGAGGCAGGAAAAGGAAAGCTGAGACCTACTCGGAGAGTAGTCAAGGTATGACGGACACCTGTGCAAGATCAGTGTAATGTATCATGTATTACGGCTGGTTTGCTTTGAATATTTTTTCAAATTTCAATGCAGGGAAGACCTCTACACGTGGTCCCAAGATCAGCGACTACTTTGATGTGAGTATTACGACAACTAGTTTTCCTCCAAATGTCACAAGTTTTATCTTTTCTAATCAGATTCTTAAGTTGATCCATTTGTTATCCTGCAAAGTTCCAGGGTGGAAATGGTTCCAGTCCAGTCAGAGGGCTCCCGTCAGCTCGCCGCTCTCCACAGAACTCCCACTCTGCTCCAGGCTCAATTGTGAGTGTTTGGCAAACAGTAGAATACCTTGAACAGATGGATCTCAGTTCTTTGCACTTGAGGTCTGATGATAGTCTTTGCTCTATACGTTACTATAAGGTTTAACAATATCTCTTTGCCTGTAGATCCGGCAGAACAGCTCCTCCCCTACAAGTCTGTGTTTTGGAGAACACAATCTCAAAGCCTCCTCAAGCAAGTTTGTCCAGGTAAGTTGATGGACACCGAAAACACCTTCACTCGGCACAAAGTTCCACAGTTCCTGTAGCAATATGTGTAAATTTATTAATGCATCTCTGATCTCTGCTACTTCTCTGTCTGGTGCTCTCAGACGGAGTTAACAGGGATAAAACTTGCTGCTCTGGAGAGCAACAAGAGTCTGGACCTTGAAAAGAAAGAGGGGCGAATAGATGACCTGCTCAGGGTGAGTTCAGTGTCCGTATCCTATGTTTTCATAAGTACATAAGGGGATGGTTGGATTGGAGGATGTCATTTCATGTTTTTGCCTTATAATATCTTACTGCACAACTAGACTTAACTCTCTGCCTGCTGTCTCTCTTTTACAGGCTAACTGTGACCTGCGGAGGCAGATCGATGAACAGCAAAAACTCCTGGAGAAATACAAGGAGAGGCTCAACAAGTGCATCACCATGAGCAAGAAACTGCTCATAGAAAAGGTGGGTCTTTTTGGATGCATTTGGCATCAACTATGTTCATTTTCACATTAAAAACTATGAAATCTAAAGCTGTTATATGTGGCTTTTGACCACCTGAAGCCAAAAAAAGAGAGAAAAAAAACTATCAGTGGCACAGCCTATACTTACAAGCCGGACCTAGGTACTATGCTTAAAAAAGTGGTTAAAAAAAAAGCAGAAAGAAAGGTGTCCCCTTTCAAAAATGAGTCCAATATTCTCTGGTGTTTAGCTTTGCTTTGGTCCACCACTAATGAAGGGAAAAACACTCTTTTGGTTTCACAGATCTTTGAGTGTCTTCACTTGCCAGCTGTTTTCTTTCGGTCTCCACCATTTTGGGCTAGAGTTGTACAGAGAAGCACAGTGTTGGTGCAGTTTGGCTTTAGTGTAAAATCTTGCTTAACTTGGCTTTAATATGTCTGGAACATTCGCTTTTATCATTTGAAAAATAAACATACCTATTACACCTGCAAAATTAATAAATGTAATGCAAATGAAATGTGAGGGCTGGTGAGGGCTTTTCACATGCAAATGCAAGTCTGAAGCATAAACTTAAATGACAAATGCTCTCTCTTCCCTCAGCTGCGACTCCTTCATTACTATTCTCCATCATTTCTGATTGCGTGTGTGCCTGTTTTGATTTTGTGCACAGAGCACCCAGGAGAAGCAGTCGTGTCGTGAGAAGAGCATGCAGGATCGCCTCCGTCTGGGTCACTTCACCACCGTCCGACACGGAGCATCCTACACGGAGCAGTGGACCGACGGATATGCATTCCAGAACCTGATCAAGTGAGAGACCACAAACACCTGCATCATTTTTAATCCCAGCGAATTATCTCCAATCCATTTTCTTTAGATATTTTGATGGGTATTGCATTACAAATTAAGCTTAAGTTTCCTGAAAACAAAAGTGAATTTTAAAATTATCCTCCTCTTGACAACCAGGAGGAAACCTATGTTGAACGCTGTTTATTTTTCCCATATGACCCGTGCCTCCCCTCCTTTATACAGGCAACAGGAGGGCATCAACCAGCAGAGGGAGGACATAGAGCGACAGAGGAAGCTGCTGGCCAAGAGGAAGCCTCCAAACCCTGCATCTCCCTCCCTTTCAGTGGCCTCCACCTCCGAACCCAAACAGCGAAAAACCAAGGTGGTCAACGGCAACGATTCAGACCCCTTCCTCAAGCCCTCCTTGCCACAGCTGTGAGTTAACTGAAATAAATACATTCCGCCTGTATGAACTTGAGGCTGCCGGACCCATAGAGGATGTGAAGGATGTGCTTCCACTGCTTTTATCATTTCAGATCTCTGTGACATCCTTTTTCTCTGCAGTGTACCTAGAACTGAGCGTGGGACTCTCATTCTGTGTGTTTACTTGTATTTTTGTTCTGTCAGGAGGTTTTGACTTGTCTATATTTTGGCAGACTGACTCTTGCGGAGTACCACGAGCAGGAAGAGATCTTCAAACTCCGCCTTGGACATCTGAAGAAGGTCAGTAGGAAAAATATCAAAAATCACTCAGAATGGATGATGGGCAGAAGACATTTCCTTTTGTGAAATCATGCAAAAGAAAATGTTGAAAGCTGAAAAATGTCCTCTAACAAAAAATGTAGCATTTCCAGTAAATGTACTATTGACAGTGTGCATAGTTTCCCTTTGCACCTGTCTTTGAGTCGTGCATTACATAACACTCTGTTTAACCAGTGAAATTGTCAACATGGCCAAAATGTGCAACAGAACAGTAACAGAGTAACTTAAAGGATGAAGAGGTGCTCCCACATTCCGCTTTAAATGGCCGCTGAAATGTAAATTCATTGACAAAGTGTGTAATAGCATACACTAAAAAATTGAAAAGTAAAATGATATATCGTGTGTGTGTGTGTGTGTAGGAGGAAGCTGAGATTCAAGCAGAGCTGGAGCGGTTGGAGCGGGTGAGGAACCTCCATATCAGAGAGCTGAAGAGGATAAACAACGAGGACAGCTCTGCGTAAGTCCACTCAGCACACAGCACTTGTAATGAATGATTGTAAAGTAACGAATGTAAATCATAGTATGATGATGTTAAAACATTTCATTAATGGGGGCTGTCTGATTTAATTCATATCCGTTGATGTAATTATCCAGAAGAGCAATACAATCATCTGTCTTTGCAAATCAGTTGTGTCAAAAGGCAAGATCAAATTTGCCAGATCGGTTCCCAGATCAAATCAAAGAGTATTTGCTCCCGATTTTACCTGGAGCTATTAAATATTTCTGTTCTTCCTCACACAGGTTCAAAGACCACCCCACTCTGAATGAGAGGTACCTGCTGCTGCACCTGCTGGGCAGGGGTGGCTTCAGTGAAGTCTATAAGGTGAAGTCTCTCTCTCTCTCTCTCTCGCCCTCTCACTCTGGCCCCCCCCCCCCGTGTAAAGTGTATTTAGAGAGAAATGTGTGTTTTCTTGTGTCACACACAGGCTTTTGACCTGTTTGAGCAGCGCTATGCAGCTGTTAAAATCCACCAACTCAACAAGAACTGGAGAGAGGAGAAAAAAGAGAACTACCACAAGTAGGTCTCATCCACACAGCCAGCTTTTAAGTGTACAAAGACAAAACGTTTCTGCAGTAACACACACTACGTTGACATTTATTTCCTTGCAGGCATGCATGCAGGGAGTACCGGATACACAAGCAGCTTGACCATCCCAGAATAGTCAAACTTTATGACTACTTCTCCCTGGATACTGACACGTGAGTCACCTCTGACCTCTGCCAGCTGCTGCCCTGCTGGGTTGACATATCCTGAGGTTGTTTACCACACAGCACTGGATTAAAAAGCAATATTTGCTGTGGTTTTAAACAGTGTGTTGCAGATCAGAAGGAGTCATACCTTTTGTGAAGGCCCTACACATTGAATATTCAAAAAATGCACAAGTAATCTGCCTCAGGGCTTTACGTCAAAGCTACATGCGTTATCAGATTGCAAAAGAGTAAATACTAAAAGCAAGGGACAGGACAATGGATGATTCAGCATCAGCGTGCCCTTGCAATGGAAACTACTTTTGAAGAATTAACTTTTAGCTTTAAACATCAATTAAGCACATGAGGTGTAATCAACCAAAAGAGTTTGAGAAACTGGTAACCAATGTTACATCACTCGACTGATCATACTGTGTACTTTTTACTCTAAATAAATATAAATTTCTGACAGCATGGTTACATTCTTGCGCAAATACTGACTTCAGTCTGTTAACATGCAGCTGATCAATGAGATCTTTTTCTCCTGTATGTAACCGTGTGTGTTCCCATCTCCACCCTCTCCTCTACCAGGTTCTGTACGGTGCTGGAGTTCTGCGAAGGAAACGATCTAGACTTCTACCTGAAACAAAACAAGCTGATGTCGGAGAAGGAGGCACGTTCCATTGTCATGCAGATCGTCAGTGCGCTGCGCTACCTGAACGAGATCAAACCTCCCATCATACACTACGACCTCAAACCCGGTGGGTCATATGCCCCCCCCCCCAAAAAAAGCATATGAATATTACAAAGCAGATTCCACTTGGACATGAATTATACTTTAAAGTTAGGTGTTAGTTGAATGATTCCATGTTTGCATCTTCTTAGAAGTTCCTAAGATCTTTTTAGTTTCCCTGAGTCCTTTGCTTGTTAATCTTGAGTCAGACCTAGTCTCACTGACTATGTGGTGCACAGGTAACATCTTACTGGTGGATGGGACTGCGTGTGGAGAAATCAAAATCACAGACTTTGGCCTGTCAAAGATCATGGACGATGACAACTATGGCGTAGATGGGATGGACCTCACATCACAGGGGGCTGGCACCTACTGGTAAGACACAAACACACACCACAACACACACTGGAGATTGCAGAATCTCCTTCATTGTACTACTATCATTATATATGGCAGGGAACTGTGACCGTTGTTATCAAGACATTACCTCTTCTCTCCTACCACTTATTTAGTATGAAATCAACATAGAAGGGTCAAGGTGGATATTTAGCAAAAAATACATATGAATTCCTGATTACATGGATTGACATGGATGGTATTCTGTGCATGTGTTTTCCAGGTATCTCCCTCCAGAGTGTTTTGTGGTGGGGAAGGAGCCACCTAAGATTTCCAACAAGGTGGATGTCTGGTCTGTGGGAGTCATCTTCTTCCAGTGCCTGTACGGACGCAAGGTATAAAATGAAACACCACACGTTCCACCTTTTGAAAGAGCAAATGTTTGTGCATTAGCAGAGAGTAGAGATGAACACAAATGCGTATGTATTTAAATAGTATGTAAGCCACTTAAATTCATCCTCAGAAGCACTGAAGTATGCTTCCTAGTCTTTTCTCTTGAATTCATATCCATGAAACAACTGTAGGAGTTTAATAGATGCAGTGATGGATAAGACATTGGGTTGTGGTCTTTTAATTGCCTTTTGTCTGCTCCAGCCGTTTGGTCACAACCAGTCTCAACAAGACATTCTCCAGGAAAACACCATCCTCAAAGCCACAGAGGTCCAGTTCCCTGCTAAACCACAGGCCAGCACAGAGGCCAAGGTAACACATGCAAATAACAACATGTAAGAAAAGGGATGTTATGTCAGTTTACTTTCTGTTAAAAAAAAAAACAAAACAAAAACCTTGACACCTTAGGTTAATTTTATTACTTTGATGATCAAAGAGAAGCAAAATTCTGGGTTGGAATTGACCATTTAAAAATCATTTTCCCATTATCTTAAATATTGTTATAGTAGAAGATAGGGTGGGCAACTTGGATAAAATGTAAATACTCTAGGAAGTTAACTAAATGTGCATTTATAAAGGAATCAGAGTATTCAGAAAATTTGGCAATCCAGTGAGATGTTGACACGTTCCTCCATCTGTATTATATCTTTAAGTAAATAGGAAGAGTCTACACACATACACACACACACACACACACACAGCAGCTCATTTTCCAAAAACAACGTCCTTCTCTGCTCTGCAGGCGTTTATCCGGCGCTGCCTGGCCTACCGCAAAGAGGACAGGTTCGACGTTCACCAACTGTGCTCGGACACCTACCTCCTCCCTCACATGAGACGTTCAAACTCCTCCGGCTCCCTGCAGCCCTCCGCCTCAACCCTCCCGACCTACTGACTGGCTGTCCCATATGACTGACAGGACCCTCTAGCCAATCCTGAAGCAGGATTTTTGGAATTGAAGGATAATGGACATGGACCCCTGTTTTTTTTTGTTTTGTTTTGTTTTGTTTTTGTTTGTTTTTGTTTCGTTTTCGTTGTTTATTTGTTTTTTTTGTTTGTTTGTTGGTTTTTTTTTTTTTTGTTTTTTTTTTCCCGAGCTGTTCCCAAAATGGATAAATTAGCAACAGAACAGAATTAAATGGAAAAATTGAAGTGAGAAGAGAAGGAAGGGGATTCTTCCTTCGCATATGTTATACAGCGTTCTGTCCTTGAACTTGACTGTGTGAGAAAGGGGAAGAAAAAAAGAGACTGAAAATAGAAGAGAAATGGAAAGAGAGGGGAAGAGATAAAAGGGAGGCAGTGGAATGGGACAGGAAAAGAAAAGAATAATGAAGATAGTGGACTTTATTAATCAGCCCTCTTAGGAGACATTTCAACAGCTACAGGAGCTCCTGTCCACTCCCACCTCTCTTAGCTCCACATACACATACACTTATGTCATAATATACCTTCCACAATCGCTGGGGATTGTGTCTACATCAAGCCACTGTTACACTCTTGTTGCTAATGAGATGGTGGCCAGCAGGCAACCGAAGACAGGGGTGTGATGCAGAGGAGGTACGAGTCTCTCTGCATCAAATATGGACTGAAATGATGCACAGAATGATGGTTACATCTCAATGAATTTCCCTTTGTAGCCCTTAAGCACACAACAGGGCTTTACTTAAAAGGGATGTTGTAACCTTAATGGGACTCGACTGAAGAAAAACAAGAAAAAAAAAGTTCCAGATTACATTTCTGGGTTTGATTTGCACTTCCGATCCAGATAGTGGTCGTCTGGTCTCACAGATTTGGCATGAAGTAATACAGCGTGGGCTAGTCCTGGACATACCCGTAGTCAAATCCTCCGTTCACATTTTTGTTGTGTCGCAAAGCAGTTCAGTTCTAGAAAAAGTGGATGTGTGAATCTGTCTTAATCCATTTTTGCTGTTCTGATAAGAGTCAAAATGTCTCAAAGGGCAGAGTATTCCAGGGCCATGCTGTCATAGTTGTCCTCATCAACCTGCCTAAAGAGAGCTGGACTGAACTGAGGGACTGGTTCAGCCATTACTGTATTGCAAAGACTCGGGGCAGAGAAACCAGTGTACATTTCATGTGCAGGAGACATTACTCACTAGCAAATATATAGTAATGAGGCTAATCCTTGCTTCCCAGTGTCTCACCTTGCTCAGTTTATTTGTGTTTCCCTCTGAAAGCTGTTCTCAGTTTTGCTGCTATAAATGTTGCTTTTAATTTGTAACGTGTGAATGGTTTTCGCCTTGCATATGTGCATACTTGAACTGTGTTAAGAGGAACACTCTCCAGAGCCTCTTTTTCTGAAATGGACACCTGCTCAGCTGTTCAAGGGGAAATAACCTGTTCTTCTGCCACCGACATCAAATGTCTATGTGGGTTTTTGTTTTGGTTTTTTTGTTTGTTGTTTTGTTTTTTGTTGTTTTTTTTTTTTCTTTACTTTCTTGAAAGAGTCCAACAGACATTATATGGAGCAAGGTCCCAGTAGGCTCTGTAGTGAGGAGTGGTCACACCTGTTAATGACAGTACAAGTGGGCGCGTTCCAGGTTGGCCTGTGTTGCAGCATGTTTTACTGCAGCTAGAAATCAAGTGGACATATCCAAATGTTGTCGTCCTGTAAATAAAACACTTACCTGTATGTTGTTGTGACATTTTAAGCTCCTCTCAGATGCAGGCAACCTGGACTCTGCCCAAAGCGCGCCCGCGGCAAGACAGGGAGATGCCCCCAGGCAAGAAGTCAGATACAAGTCAAGTGGGAGTGGTTAACAGCCAGTCGTGGGTGTCTCATCTTCCTTCTATGCTCTCGCCTGCTTTAAAAACAAGTCTTAATTGATTTTCTATATGTGAGCCATTAGATGAACCTGAACACAGTTGTAGTGTCACTAACATGACAGGTGAAATGAACTGCAGGAAGTTCCTGCTCTGGTTTGCTTCCAACAAAACAGGTAATGTCTGTTTCCAATTTGATAAATTGTAATTTTATCCACTTGAGTGCAGTAAGGCATAAACCAAACTTATCCCAGCCTGTCTCTTTGTTGTTCTCCTCTAACCGACAAAATACATGTGGAAATGAGGACTAGCAGCAGGTGCATATACCCCATGGTTAATGAGAATCGTGGGCAGACAGATGTAAGCACAGCCATTAGTAAGCTACATGTCAGGTCACATTAGTAGTGGGGGAGGGGGGCAACACTAGGCCATGTCATTCATATGCAATAAAGATTGCCTTACAAGTCTTAATTCCTTCAGTGTGATTTTCTGTAGAGGCTTATGCAACAGCCCCAGTAATGTCTGGGACAAGATGGGGCACAGAGGAAGGTGACGATTTCTGTGAAGATACCAGAAATATTCAAATTCTTTAGACAAGGCCTGATAGGCACCGTGTCACAGTATTTTAAACATCACAGAGCTGGATTATACAAAAAATATGGCAATAGGCAGGTATATATTTTAATTCTCACTGTTCTGATATTTGGGATTGTGAAAGTCTGATGTGTGAAACCAAGCTATAGCCATAATAATCTGAATCTGTCTAGCAACCAAATATATAATTGTAGTTTAAATATTACTTAATTAATAGCATTTAATATTTTTACTTTTAGAACCACTTGGCTGAACGGATATGGGTTAAAGTCCCTTCTAGAAACGTCTAGTATGTTTTTAAGTTTTGCGATTTCAAACCATGAGTTTTCTTTTAAGGTTGCCAAATGTAAAAAAAAAAAAGATGCTCTAATTTGAGGTTAAATTCAGATGAAAATTTCAAACTTGAACTGAAGGGCAGTGGTGGACTGTCCCAATAAGTTCCATTCTGTCAGTCACGACCCAAATAACTAATCTCAGTTCATTCAAAGTAATTCTTTCATCCTGAATTTTGGTGTCTGAAATTCATATTAACCATATCTGATTTATTTTTTTTTTTAAATCTGACTTAATTTTTTACATCAGAATTCGACTGACTGAACTTCACCAATATTTTCAGAATACTTAAAACTGCACCACTAAAATTCCCTAGTTACAATGTTTGCTCTCAAATTTGAAACATCTCTCACAGGCAGCTTCAGTGCGTTTTCACCTGTATCTTAAAGTTGGGTCTTTTTCTGTATTTTTCACCTGTTTATTGATTTTAACTGTCATTTTTGACTTACCTTCTTTGAGTTTCATGTGATTTTCCACAATACACCTGAATTTTGCAGATGTTCACAATTTTTCACTATTTTTCCCCCAATGTTTTGCAATACCTGCTTTTTTCATATCATCTAAAGTGACCAGGGCAACCCTCACCTTTTCTAACTGGTCTGTGGTAAGGATGAAGACTTGAGCATGTAAAAATGACCCCTCTGGCTATCCAGACAAGCTTTACTGTGTTCTCATTCCTCTCCTGTTACAGCTTTGTCTTATCTTGTTTTTATTTATTTAAGGAAAGGGTGAGACTGTCAAAGACAATTTAAAAGAATAGCAAAAGACACAGGAGGCATCATGTAAAATTGATTTGGTTTTATTGCTTTCACTGCATACTGCAATGTTTTCAGAAACTTCTGTTACAGTGACACCTTGTGGCTGTAATGCATCAATGCAACTCTGCTTACCAGTTCGCTTCAGCCAAGCCTGGAGGAGACCTATTGGTGTATGTCATTACTAAACTCATGTCTCACCCTACTAATAATCGCCCAACAGCAAGCACACATTCTACTCAGTAGCTCCTGTAACTGTAAACCTTTGTGTCCTCTGGCATGACCTTCAGGCCATTACCGTCTCTGTGTGGTAGAGACAGTGTGTACTGTAGAGTTGTGGGTATACATGGAGACATACAAAAGGGACAGACTAATAATTTCAAAACACAAATGTGGTGCAAAATAATGCAGATTCATTCATTAGGTGGAAACACTCAAAGAAATTTCAACAAAAATTACATGTCAATCAGTAAATCTATTGGTCACTGGGGTCTATCAACTAATAAGAAAAGGTAACATGTTAGAGCTGGACAATTAGACCCAGAAAATACAACATGAAGAATTCATAGCTACCTATTTTTTTAAAACAGCAATGTATGTTTATTTCCTGTGTTGGCCCACATCTGATCTCTCTGTCCTGATTTACTCTAGTATGACCAGTTAAATGACTTCTGGACTGGGCCATGAGCTGATTGGTTAGGTGAAATTCCAGTTACACATCAGTGGTTGTTGTGGCTTTGGTCAGTTAATTTATAAGAGAGTTGCTTATGCAGGTAGTAATTCAGTAAATGAGATTTATTGTCCAGCCCCACTAAAATACACTGTTTACATTTTTTTTTAAAAATGTGAAAAAGAGGATAGCCAGATCAGAAAAGGGGGAAAATTCTAACATAGTTCTTTGCCGTGATGTAACTGCAGAAGTGCGAAGCGAACTACAGTAGACCTCGTCCTCCTCATACAGTAGCTAGGCAGGTTCCATGACAATCTGGTAACAAAGACATGTTGGTAAGACCAGTCTACATCTGTCCTCCATTCTTCATATCCATTCATCCTTTATCGCTCCACACAAGCCTCCTCACCCATAACTGGAGTATACTGACCTCTGTGTCTGAACTGGTGCGGCTGTCTGTCCCTCTGGCCAAATAAATAGAAAAACACAGAAAGACAGACAGGGGAAAGAGAGAAACCGGGTTTGTGTTTTGGTTTGATGGAAAGTGGGATCTTCCTTCCCAGGTTTACGATGATGTTAGTGTTGCTTCCGTAGGAGCCGGTGCTTCCGTGGCATTCGTGGTGACGGCTTCCGTGGTTGCTGTGGAGTCTGCGGTGGGGTCGGAGGCGGGCCTTGCTGTGACTGTGACTGTGGCGGGCGGGGCTGCGGAGGAGGTGGGTAGAAGAGGGGCAACTCCCTGTGGCAGTAGAGGAGGAAGCTGGGAAGGCAGCACATTGGGTAGAGGGGGGAACGGGGCCAGACCTGGCAAGTTGAGGGGTGGGAGCGGGGCCAGAGGTGGGACTGCAGGGGACAGATGGAGAGGACAAAAAAATAAGACAGATGTTAAGGTCACATGATGCTAGGATTCATATTTTATAATATTTTTGCTCCACGCTTTAGATTTTAACTTTTGCTTATGTATTTATTTATAACCTGGATTTAGCCTATACAGTACACTCATTTGTATATATCCTCTATATGCTTGTATGGTGTATACAATACATACACTCTGTATATACACTACATACTTACATCTAATATAATTTGAATGCTGATACAATACTTGATTTAGACTATATGTATGGAAAATTGCTGTCTGAATTGATACACAGTAGAGAACATGTATAAAAAAAAATATTGATTTTTAAAACAAAGCACCTTTCGAAAGCACAATGCATTATTGGATACAAAAGTATGGGTGTGTTATTTACCTGTGGTTCCTACTGCCGGTGGTATAGTGCCAGTGCCTGCTAGTGGCACAGCACTGAGGTCTGGGAGAGGCAGGTTGAGGTTGGGAAGGTTAGGGAGTGGAGCTAAGCCACCTGGGAGGAGCATCAGACCTACAACCACACACATACACACACACACACACACATGCACACAATGCCATATGAAGGAAAGCTGTCATATTTCAGTCATATTTTTGCTAGTGCCACTTTGTAGATTTGAGAAAAGTGAATCTTAATAGAGAATGCTACCCTTGACAAAAAAAGCCCTGTACATGAGCCACAGAAGCCACAATATACTGTAGAATATTTCACATCATAGAGACATGACAGTTCAGTGGCCACAAAAGCAAAAGCCAGAATGACAGAAAATATGAAGGTGGCTGGTAGTGGTTGATGGGAACAGACTGGCTTATGCTCCGTGACTTTCTGCTTCATGCTTAAACATTTGAGCTAAACTCTGTTTACCAATAGTCACAGCTGTGTGTGCACAAATTTTTTTTTTCTCGACAGTTTTCTCGACAGTTGTGAACACACCCATTAAATCCCATTAAATCTGTAGAGAGGGAGCCGTAATGCACTTGCCACCCTTGGATTTTTTGCAGGGCAGACCGATGGCATGTGCTTTGAATGTTTGAGAAATCACCCACCTGGTAGCGTGGTGGCGGGGTTGAAGCTGGTGGTGGCAGGATTGAGAGGAGTGAGGGGGCTGAGGGAGGGGCTGGTGGAAGAGGGGAGCAGAGGGACTGTGGGCAGACCTAGAGGCGAAGGAGGAACACAATATCACATTGGGTGAGAATATGTGGAGTGGATGTATAATGTTTAGAGTGTGATCATGTTTTTCCAATCACAAATATCATTTACATATAACAAGCATAATAAAATACCTGTCTGCAGCTCACTGGGCATGGTGGGTGGGGCTGTACTGACTGACAAGGTGGACAGTGAATCTTCAAGACCTGTGGGGACCGCAGGCGCAGTGGGTGGAGGGGTCACTGCTGAAAGCTGGACCTGACGGAGTTAAGGGGGGAGGTGGAGAAAAGGATGCTGCTGTCAAACAGATAAGGTCACATTAATTTGAAATCTTTTCAATGACATGCCCACACACTGCTAACTGATAGGTTGGGTTTTAGCAGATACTTTCCAGGGGCACAGAGTGAACAGTGAGGTGAGACATTAGGGAACTACACAATACAAGTACGGATTCAAATGGTGATTTTCAGATTTTCAGCCACTGGATTCATATTTGCTTTTAACCTGTCTCCAATCTGAACTGAGGTCTGGTATAGTACTATAATACAGTTCAACCTGGAACATGAATGGTGTGTGTTGTCTGACCTCAGTGAATCCATCTTTCAATGGACTGACGGGCTCACTGGGATTATTTCCAGGGAAGCTAATCTTCTTCCCCTCCTCAAAAGGTCGGGTGGGAATCCTGTGAAGGTATCCATAGCCAATCCCACATCCAAGGCTGGAAAAGAAAGTAAAGTTGAAAATTAAAACAACATACCTAAATCATTTTAATACATTAAATATTAGCCTGGTTCCAGATCTTTGCCCCCCCCCCCACATCTCCAATGTTTAGAAATGCAATATGTGTGGTGTGTCTTGTGTTGTGCTCAGTGACAGCCGTTCTCCCCTGCCAGAGAAACTATCAGCAAATCAAAGCTTTGTGAGGGGGATTAAAAGTGGAGATGTTGTCTTACTGTGCTGGCTCCAGAAAAATAGCTACACCCATAAAACACAGAAGCAGCAAAAGGTAACAAAAATGGCAACAAGTGTGGATGGAATGGACACAGTTTTATTTGTTTTAAGTCAAGAGATAAGAGAGATAACACCTATTAAAATTAGCATGGTACTTTGAGCATCATGACAATCCCGAAAAAAAGGAAACCACAGTTTCCATGTCAACGTAAAACAACATCGATGGGATGGATATTTCAATCACTACTGACTGGTTAAAGCAAAACAAAAACAAAATAACCCCGAAAATCCTCCAAACTACAATTCATTTGAATTATCAGGCTAATGTGAGGTGTGGTGAACTGAAAATCAAGACATATTTCTTTCGGAAGCATAACAACACTCAAAAATGGAAAAACTTCTCTTTATACCTTTACATCTAACATGAAGGGTGCGAATATGTAGGGTATTACCTGCCCTCTCCTCCCCAGGCACTGTTAGGTGTGATGACCACCTCTCTGCAGTTGTCGGTGTCTGTGTTGTACACATAGAGCTTCAGGCCTTTCCCCTCGTGGCTCTCTATCAGAGAGAACAGGTCCTCTGACTGCAGCATCAAGCCAAGGAGAGGCAGAGGATTCAGACAAAAGGAGAAGACACACAGACACTGTCACGATCAGCTGGAGAATGTGAAGGGGTGACAGTAGCATGGATGTTAAGTGCAGATAAACTACCTCATTCATAACAGTGTCGGCTCCAATGATGTAGTCTGTGTGTGGCCGCAAGCCGGCAAGGGCTGCTGGGGAGTTCGGCTCCACTTCCTGTTAAGGACGGGGGAATGCAAGTGAACTAAATACCATTTTATCACTTAGAATGGTGTAAGACAGGTGAGACTTCAGGGCTACCTACCAGCACATGCCAAACATTCTCATTGGCTCCTTCAAAGCTGCAGAAACGAATAGAGACACCGAGCAAGCCCTGCCCCCCCCACAGGTTGCTGGGTGTCACGGTGGACTCCCTCAGCTCCAGGGTCTTTGAGGAGTAAACCAGCATCTTAACAGGTTTCTCTACGCTGGCTTTCAGCAAGTCCTTCAAAGTGTCGTTGTCCTTGTTCTGCGGGAAGAAAGAGCAGACGGAACAGGCAACATTGAAATACGCCATTCCTGGTGACTTGTATTTGAGCCTGTTAGACACAGTTGCTTGCTTTCCTTACCAGTCTGGTGTTATTGATGGAGACGATGAAGTCAAAGAAAGGCTCCAGTCCTGCGCGGTGACCAGGTGAGTTCTCCTGAACCTGCACGGAATTCAGAGACAACCTGACACTCAATGTTTGCTTTTTATTGAATTTCTCATAAATAAACCCTAGCAGACATATTCTGTGTAATTACAGCATAAACACGTTGGGCCTGAAATCAGCATCATACGAAAGACGGTGTTGTGTCGATGACTGTTCTCTCTGGTGATATGTGCGTCCCCTAACGTTAACTTGCACCTAATATCAACCCCAACCCCAACCAGTTCATTCTGCTACCTTTCACCATATCTTAACCAAAGCCCTTAAACCAACACCGATTTGTCCCCGCAGCTTTCATGACTCAGATTAGGAAGGCGAGGTAAATGGATGCTTTATTCAAAGCAGCTTGACAGCTGTAATTCAGCGATGCTACGTATTTTCAGCACTGGCGCTTGGCTATAAACAAGCACTTTTAACTGATCATTTATGGAAAGCAAACAACGTTTCCCTGACATATTGTCGGCGCTGCCCCGGCGGAGGCCCCGGCGGACATCCCCGGCCTCTCGTCAACACACAGAGCCGGCATTGCTTCGCCTCTGGCCGGATGCTAAGCTAACAGCTAACCGCAGGATGTAGAGGCTGACAGCTCACCCGGAGGACGTGGTAGCCTTCGGAGCCTCCTCCCGGGATCTCCACGCTCTGAGCGCCTCCCATGCTGTGGCTCTTTTAAGGCTTTTTAGGTGGTTAATGGCCGCTGGTGACCCTGGAGAGCTGAGACACCTGAACACTCGCACACACCGGGTACACGTCGCCAAGTGACTAGCTGAGTGGTGCGCATGCGCCGTTACGTGGCAGGAAATAACGCCTATTCGAAATTTCCAAATTTCAGCCGGTTGTTTTTCTTGTTTTGGTTTTTTTGTTATTCATATGGATCATTAATCTTAAATTGTTGAAAAACGTTATCGGTAATAGTAACTTTTTTTCCATAACAATTTTTGTATTTACTGTCTTTAAAATAAGTTTTAAATATTTTAATTTCTCCAGTCTTGGGGGAATTATTGTGGAGACTACAGCTCCATTACAACTCACCCAACTAATTTGATATGAATCACTATCATTTTTAGATTAATATTACCAATGAAATTATAAAAGAATATTCTTCCACATTAAAACAACACACTAACGTCCACCTACTTTCTTTTAGCCCATGTAATAGTTAGCCTGAACTTTCTTGAAGTATATAACTATATTCTTATAAGAAATCTACCCTCACCTACCACTGACTGCTCTAATACATCCTTCTCACAAAGCTATCTCCAAAGCCCATTCTAAGAATTTTCTCAAGGAAACTTGCTTATTACAACAGTGAAAACCACCAGTAAGATTTTGGGCACTTAACACACTGGCCTTAGCTACAGCGACAAAACCTGGGCCTTTTCTTTGACCCTAAACGCACCACAGCTGCAAAAGTAGTTACAAGGAACTTTTCAGCTGCAAATTCTCTCTCGAATACTCAAATTTACACAAACTCTGTTCACTATGTCTATTTGCATCCACATTTTCTTGCACTCACACACATAAACCAACTAAATGGAGTGGATAGTATATTATCTGTCAGGCCATATACTTCTGCTTTTCATGTGTGTAGAGGAATATTGTGTAAATTGCCATGGTAATATGTTTTTTTACAGACGTATTGCTGAAGTAAATCTACCCTACAAACACCAACGTAGCCTAGAGAGCCTACATAGAGGACCTACCTTTCCAGAATAGAGAAACAAAACCACGGTTACTGAACAATGTACACTGAATGCTTGATTGAAAACTAAATATGCATTTAAAATATAAGTATTCTAAAATTGGGACTCCTGATTGATCAGGTTGTAATTGGATTTTGTTGGCATTATATCTGGTGAGATTAATTATCTAAAATATACGGTAGCTCAAAGCCATAAAAAAAAACAAGGTCAAAGCCATTTTTAAAAAATAAGGTCATCTTTTAACAATGAAGCTACTTTTCTGTTGTTTTATCAAACTACAGTGTATAATATAGGTTTTTCATATGATATATGGGGCAGAGGGCGAAGCTTTAAAAAAAACTCTCTGCGCAGTGGAGGAAGAGTTTGTTTTATAATTTCAACATGCAGGATGGTATTGATGTATTGTTGCCTTACAGAGAGGTGCTCAGATTTAGGGCCAATAACTGAATTGCAGGCACTGCAATGATTCTCTCTCTTTCCATTAGCTCCAATAAGCAGGTTGTGGAAGGAAACACCTGCCAACAATTTATTCCTGATCGCCAATAAGCAATTACAGTCAATAGGGTTTACAGATCATGATGTCCTTTCTATGTACAGAAGAACACAAAGATAGGACTCTTACATCTGACTTTACAAAAGTGTTTCTGTAATGTGAAGCTTATTTAGATCTGTTTAATGCGAAGCTGATTTAGATCTGTTTTGAAGGTGTCACATAACGTAAATCATGTTTAGACATCTATATAGCTTGGTTGTATCAAATGTAAAGACCTTGGTATATTATTGTATATGAACTTCTCTCTTTCTCCTGTTAAAAACCCTGACTAACCGAGGGGCACACATGTAAAATATATGGATCAGTGGAGGCTCTCACACCTTTTGGTAAATTTCATTATTTTTGTTCATCTTTATCACTATGGTTATGATAGGATGGTGTCCACAAAGCTATACAGTCTACTGCTTTTCATGGTTGTGCAGACACCACCAGAGGGCATCGGCAGTACATCATATCCTCACTGCTGAACTCAAAGCAGAACTTGAGCTTCACTCCACAACCTCTTCTCCCTCTGATATATTTATGCCCCCCCCCCCGCGTAAAGGTTATGAGACGCTGTTACCGAGGCCTTTGTTTCTCTATGAAATGGTGGCTTAGTGAGGCTGAATCACATAAATATTTTGCTTAAAAAAGCAAGAGAGGAGAGGTGGGAGGAAATTAAGGACAAGGGCAAAGTAAGGAGGGAGCAAATGTGTGGAAAGCGTATATGAGTAGGGGTGAAGAAATGAGGGGACAAGGGGATGAAGGGATGAGGAGGTAGAATAGGTAAAAAATTAAGCAGCTAAGAAGCTGATAGGAGAAGAGGGGATCACGCTGGAGAACAGCCAATATTACACACAGCTGGGGGTCAAACAAAGCCTTCTCGAGGATGATCAGGCAGAGAGGCAATAATGTCTATGTGTAGCAACTAATGGAGGCAGTTTGGAGGGATATTTTGGCAAATAGACCTAACAGTTCATCAGAATGCAGTTTGAGAAACTGAAGAGAAAAATAAGCGTATGAGAGATAGATCTTTTATGTGTGTTTTAATAATTCAGACTTAGTCTTCACTTTAATAGTCTTTATTAAAGATCTTTTTTGAGATGGCATGATTCTGTTAAAGTGCCTACAGAAAACCTCCTGGGAAACGTTCCCATAGGATGGTGATGTACAGGAGTCACTGGCCACATACAGTACACAGATTACCCTAAATATGATTTATGCAATTCTGCCGTTCACATATGGTCCCTAGATACCATAAATACTTGGTTAACATAACTCTTATATAATACTGCCATAGTACACATCCATTTACAATGGAAGAAAGAAAGGTGAACATTGTGCAAAGACACAAACAGGAGCTCTTTATATAAGATATTTCAATGAGCTCCCGTAACACTGAGATTACAGGTAATATGTATTACAATTAATATACTATATTACAGTAAATGCATTAGGATTCAGACAGATACAACAATCCCTTCTTCCCATTCTCGAGAGGAGAGTACATTCTCATATCCTTGTGCTTCTCTCTAAAGTAAAAGACCAGAACGACGGCCAGAGGATTATATAGACTTCTTAATCTCATCAGAAGGCCAGTCAGTCATCTCAAAACATTCAGTCAAAAAGACTCACAATCACAGAAAGAAACACACAATAGAAATTGCATCGCAGTCGAGGGTCAATAGGTAACATTTTACCAACACCTATATTCTATCAGAAGTTATATATGAAGGATAATCGATTGCTTTGTTCCCAATTCTCTTTCTTTGGCTGACAAAAATCACTATAAATAAACTTTACTTAAATTCCTGTGATTACATTTACAAATGTATTACCACGTAATACACATAGATACATTTACAAAAAAATACCTGAATCTGCAAACAGTTGAAATGCAATAAATATTTGTTCTTATATAATCAAATATTAATATTCTAACAATGTTATAAACACATATGGGCATCACATGATTGCATGAAACAGACAACGAGCCAGCGTTTTACAGGTTAAAAGTTGCCACCGACTCAGGATAGCTGTAGACATTTTAAATCTTAATCTTAAACTTCTACAAGGAAGAATATCGCAGACTGTGGATCAGTTGCAGGGTGTTACCTAAAACCACTCACGTTAGCTTATTTTTAACTCAGTGCTAGCCTAAAATACATAACAGGATACACTCAGTGTGCTACATGCACACCTGCACACACAATGCTTCAGGGGCTCAGACACTGGTTTAGGACAAGTATGTCGGTGGACTAAGATTTTATATATATATATGTATATATATATATATATATATATATATATATATATATATATATATATATATATATATATATATATATATGTGTATATATACAGCTGAAAGCACCAGTGATTCAATTGTGTGTAGCAAATGTATGATACAGCAGAATACTTTATGATACTCTAATATTTTGATCTGTGCTTTTCTCCCTTTCGTTGTTTGACCACATTCACTCACACACAGACATTAAAGACAAACTACATTGGACGAGAAACAAGATTAAACACATTCACACACACACATACAAACACACACACACACGCACACACACATACACACACAGACACACACACACACATATACACACACACACACACATATACACACATACATAACAAGATTCCACAGCCCACACACATTAGAGCATGTTTTTCTTGTACCTGGAGCTTTCAGATACTGGTATATATATTTTGTCTAAAGAAGGAACTATGTGGGACAGAGTCAGTATGATAGAAAGTCTTTCTCATTGCTAGTTTCTCTTTGCTTGAGAAACAATCAGACGGCTTCAGGCAAAGATAGACCAGATAGAACAAACCTAAAACACATCCTGTTGCTACTCCATCTGCAGCACTGTGAATGTTTCAACCCACTGAAATTTGCCTTGGAAATAAAACAGATAAGATCGCCGGGCCAGAGCGATGGCTGAGGTCTACAGGTCGTGACCCAGCCTCTCAATCTCATCTATGAGGAAGTCGATGTCAGACTGGGTGGCTGCGGGGTTGGAGACAACCATACGGAAGAAGTTGACTTTATTGCCCTGAGGCTGGTAGCCCACCATGGTGGTCCCTGATTCCATCATCATGGCCTTGATCTTTGGCGCCACCTGGTGGAGTAAAGAAACAGCAAATCAGAGCCCTACATTTCTGTTAAAGGGGCCTGCTATGAATAATATGATAAAAACGTCGTGCATCGGTTGTATGACTTAAAAGATGGGGTAAATATGAATGCTTAGGGCAGAAGGTGTTGTACCCTGTGGAGTTTTTCTCGCCGCTCATCACTGTCTGGCATGCCTCTCAGGCTGGGTGGTACGTACCAGAAACAAACGTTGGTGTGCTGTGGCTACAGGCAGAAACAAATACTATTAATACATACACGCAGCCCACAATTTTTTTTCCCATTTACACCAAACAAAAGAAAACTAAGAAGGATGGAGGTACTGAAAAGAGAGCAAGAGAAATACTGAGACAGAGAAGAGTTAGAATTACAAAAAAGGTAACATAATTATAATTAATAATTTTAATTACACTTTGTTAAGTGCTTTTTGGTCGTTAACTCCCAAAAATACTTTCTGTCATGCCAGTATTGCTTATTAAACAGAACTATATTTAATTTTGGATTTTAATATGAAATTTTCCTCATTTAAAATAACATGGATAGAATAGAAAATCAGGGAAGCTCACCACTCCATTAAACACCATCTCATATCCCTCCCTGTTCTTGATCTTGTTGTACAGATACTGAGACAGGTCCAGACACTTGTCAATGTGCTGCTCAAACCCTATGGTGCCCTGCGGGGGAGAAAAAACTCTGGTAAGGCAATAATTAAAAGAAAAAATATTCAGTTAGAGCTACAGCATGTCTTGCAATTAACACCATGGTGATTGCTTTTGGCCTGAAGACACTTTCATATGTTGGTTAAAGAAATATTTGCAGTTTAGCCGATCTGTAGCATGTGTGTGTATCTGTCTCACTTCATCTCACCTTTGCCTTCCACATGAGCCAGAACTTAAAGATGTCAACGTGCCGACCACACTGGATGGCTTTGTCCCCAGTGTCATATGTGACATCATACTGCTTGTCTGGTTGGAACAGGTAGCCAGCACACATGGAGTTGCAGCCTGCCAAGATTCCCTAAACAAAGACACAATGAACACAGTGTTAACCTTTTTCCATCCACTCTTCTGCTCACGGCAGGTTAACACTATGTAGAACTCAATCGACTGCTGGTGTTTTGAGGAATTATAGGAATAATAACACATTACCTGTGTGTGTGTGTGTGTGAGTGTGTGTGTGTGTGTGTGTGTGTGTGTTTTAGAGAGAGAGAGAGAGAGAGAGAGAGAGAGAGAGAGTTCGCTTGACGTGTGTGTGAACGAAACGCTCTGCACTGTTTTTACTCTCTAAACTCTCTGTCTGTGTATGCGTGTCTTTACTGTACCTTCTCTCTGACCAGGATCGCAGAACACTGTAGAGGCACACCCATCATCTTGTGAGGGTTCCATGTGACAGAGTTGGCCCTGCAAAGTTTAACATGTGTTTTACTGTGCTGATTTAGTTTCACTGAAAGTCTCCTTTAAACGAAATTACAGAGCAACAACAATACAGAGCAATCCATCTATTACGGTGTACTAACCTCTCAATTCCACTAAGCTTATGGCGATGCTTCCTGGACATCAACAGTCCGCCACCCCACGCTCCCTGAGGTTATAAAACGGTTAAAGTTGCATTCAGGTACACCAGCATGACATAGTATCGCTACTGACACTAACGAAATACTACATGTCAGCTGCTTACATCAACATGGAGCCACAAGTTATATTTCTCACAGATGTCAGCGATCTCATTGATGGGGTCAAATGCTCCGTACACCGTTGAACCACCTGTGGCATTCACAAACAATGGCACATAACCCTGCAGAATCACAGACACATACAACGTAAAGGACAAAATCTTGGTAAGAGAGAGAAAAACAGTAAGCAAGAGATCAAAACAAATAAAAGCAAAGAAAATGTAAGAATGACACAGACCTTCTGTTTAGCATCAATGATCTTGGCCTCCAGATCTGCAGGAATGACTCTCCCCCTGAAAGAGTGCAGAGCAGCCAATGTTTATCATGTCTCGATATTATATTTAGACATTTTTTTCACCATTTCTACACTGATTGTGGCTTTACACTTCTACAGTAAGTCCCATACCTCTCATCTGTGCTCAGCAGGATCACATTGTCAGTGCCAAAGCCCAGAGCAGCTCCTGCCTTCTTTATGGAGTAGTGGCTCTGTAGGGGACACACATTAGGACAATAATTTGCTGGCCCTTGAAATAACAGCTATATTCAAAGTGAGCGGAGATTTTGTGCACTAATTGCTACAAGAGCTTTGTCCTACTCGATGATGTGTTGTCAACTTCACAGTTCTTTATGGACAAAAGTAGATGTGATAAAAGCAAAATGAATCCCCTCAAAGAGCCATTTCCCTGATTTAAATGGACCTACTGATTACTACAGGACCTCTTCAATGGCCTGAATCTACAGGCAATGAAGCATAGCGCCTACTTTATTAGAATACTTAAGATGGAGTTTGTGTGTGTGTGTGTGTGTGTGTGTGTGTGTGTGTGTGTGTGTGTGTGTGTGTGTGTGTGTGTGTGCCTGTTCATGGTCACGTACGTGTTCAGATGTGAAGAGGACAAGGCGGGGAGCAGCAGACATGCCCTTGGTCTTGACCTCTGGGAAATACTTGTAACGTGCGATCATCACACTGTACATGTTGGAGATAGCACCCCCTGTTAAGTAGACAGAGAAGTATCAGCAGGATGCTCACAACTATAGTATTATTACCAAAACTGATATAACTCAATAGTATTAATGCTTTAATTGTAATTGTAAATATATTGCAATACTTTGTTACAAAAAATACCACCAACTCAGCTTGTAAAGGGACTCTGTTATAATAGACTAACCTGGTGAAAAGAGTCCATCTCCTTCTCCATCAGGCCAACCAATCATCTCTCTCATCTTCTTCAAAGTCAGCTGCTCCATCAAAACAAACACTGGAGCAATCTCATAGGTGAACCTGTCAATCACGTCACAAAACTTATGAATATAACATGTCATTCAACATCACTGAAGCAGTCAAGGCATTAACAACTGCATTGTGCACAAGAAGAATAAACGAAGATCCTTATGCCCAAGCTTACAGATTAAAAGGGGCAAATAAAGACACGCCAGTACACAGACACACGCACACTCACACACACACACACACACACACACACACACACACACACACACACACGCACACACACACACACACAAATACACACACACACACAAACACACTCATGGTTTTTCATTAGCTCTGCTATTATTCCATCCACGAAGCAAAAAGTGGAGCTTGTGCTGACTGGGCTAATTAAAAAGTGTCTGATAGGAGTTGGGCAGCAAACATTTATATTCAAATGCCTTATAAAAAAACTCAGTAGTTTAATTAAAGCACACAAAGCTCTGATGGCTATCTGTCAATCCTGCCAATCTCAGTTGTGACTGAATGGGGCTGATTTGATGGTGGAGGGGACGTTAAATGTGTGTGTCTAGTATGTGTGTGCGTGTATGTGTCTGAGAGAGAGAAAGACAGGAAGAGAGTGTGTTTTAAAGAGATAACAGCATCTGTTGGCTGGTATACAGAAACTGAGCAAGAGACCATGATTATTAATGTTATTTTGTTATCAAGAGAAATAAAAAGGGAAAGATTAAAAGACAAAAAAGTTCATCTTCACAACAGAAAAAAGCTTTTAAAAAATGTTAGATGTGAATCTAGCCTCTCTGTCAGTGACCAAAAGACAAAATGGCTGGCAGCTCCATAGACGACACAAGAACAAAACTCCAAGAGAAGCTTAAGTAGGTTAAGTGTGTCACAGAGAGCATAACCCCAAGCTTTTGCTCTCTTTGCTGGCTGACAGGCCATCTCACAACCTCCGAAACACACCCTTAGGACTGATCCCTGTTTACCCAGCTTCTAATGAGGCCAGTTATACAACACTCCTCCACCTCCATTGGCCACTACCACCAGCATCCCAATCTAAAATGACAATGACATTACCTCCTCTTCAATTCCTTTGTTTTCTTCACAACTAGATATCTTAAACAATGACTTAAGCATTTTGTAATTTAGGAAGAAAGGAAGACAGATAAAAGCAGTGAGGAGAAGGAGCTGTGCGGAAACAATGCACTGAAGGAAAATGTGAGATAAAACAACAAAAGAAGAGGAGGGGACGATGTGGAAGCAGAACAAGTAACGGACACATAAAATAAACAGGACAACAAGACAAAAAGAAGTAGCAGAAAATGAGAGAGAAAAGAAAAGAGATAGCGTTGGTTTAGGACAAAAAGATGGAAAGAAAAACATGAAGATGAAGAGGAGCAAATGAAAAAGTCATTTTTCTTGTGTGATTGAGGACAAACCCATGGGATGGATTTGATTGTAGCTTCTAATCAATACACTCAAACAGATTATGATTGATGGGCTTCAAAGATGAACAGCAGGATAAATACACAAAGAAGACAAAATATTTCATTCAGCAGCCTCCAAAATTTCCCTAATTTTAGAAATATGTTCTTTGATATATTGAAATTATAGTTCATACAAGGAGCACAAAATTATTCAATATCCTGGATGTCTCACTTTCATTTTCTCTTAAAATTCATCACAACCAAATCAGAAAAGGGACAAAACCAGTGCACCTTTTTAAAATTCTCCTTCTGCCTGTGAGTCATTTCACGGTATGATGACAATAATGGTGATCATTATCACAATCAGAGCCAATCATTGGTCTTTTCAGGGTGAAAATTACCCCTCAGTCACCTGCCTGTCTCCTGGGACAGCCCCTAAATGCCCTTATTATCATCATCAAGGGCACTCAATGTGTGTGAGTCTGTGTTTAAATATGTGCGGCATTCATCTCTATATGACTAACCCTCTGACCCCAACCACACTCTCCTCTCAGCTCCTCAAAGGACCACTGAGTCAGTCTGTATCCACAGGGACAATAGAGCCAGAATAAGCACTCCGCGGGGAGCTGCAGCAGCCAGTTTCCACAGTGTGACAGGGTTTTCTGTGCCGCCGGAGGACATTGTGTGTCAGTGTGGGGCCCAGCTGGCCTATCTGCTAAGACCAGCTCTCAATGAGCCTGCAGTCAATGGGCTGGAAACCCTAGCTGCTGTATCTGGGACAGCCAGAGCTGGTGTGTGTGCACATTTCATTAGGAAAGTGTGTGCAAATGTGCGAATTCAATGGCCCTGTCTCTTGGGGCATTTCTCCAACCAAGAGATGAGATGGGAAAGTTTCTCCTAAGAGGGGGTAGCTTCCTAAGCTAATGTTTTAAGAAATTGGATAAATTAAGTGTTTCAGTTTTCCTTTAGCTTTTGGTTCATTATCCTTAGGAGAAAGGGTTAGTGGCTACAACAGTAAGAGATTACTGAATGCTCAATTTGTGTAGCTGGACTGGAGTCTATTGTCTTCTTCCCACTGTTTATTCTGTGTGTTCTTTTTTTACTGCACACTGTAGGTCCTGCTGTCTTTGCAGCTCCATGTCAGATTGTGCCATGAAAGTATAGGCCGTCAACATGTGTCTGCATCATTGTCATAAGGACAAATTCTAGCAAAGTTGTCGTATTTTTTAATTTATTAGACTAATACTGCTTTGGAATCTTTTTTTTTAAATTGCTGTTATAACAGTTTTCTTGCCTCCTGTCTGCAGCTCAACCATTTTGACCGTCATTACCTCTGTTGTTTTATGTTATCATGGTTTTGATTTTTCTCTCTCAAACATAAGAGAGCTGTAAAAATTAGTAGAATGATCAATTACCTGTTCATTTTTTCTCATGCAAAAATGCCAAGCATTCCCAAGTTCCAGCTTCGAAATTGTGAGGATTTAATTGATAAATGGACTGCACTTATATAGTCTTATCAACCAAAGCACACACAAACATTTACTATTACTCACAGCATAGGCATCAGGGGCCATTTGGGTTAAGGATCTTACCCAAGGACACTTCGACATGGGGGCTGGAGGAGCTGGGGATCTTACCACTGAACTTCCGTTTAGTGGACTCCCCACTCTACCTCCTGAGCCATAGCCACTTGCTTGCCTTTGTCTTATGTAGTATTAAACATCTGAGGATGTCACTTTAGGCTTCGGGGAATTCTCATGGCCATTTTTCACTAATATCTGACATTTTATAGACCAAACAAATAATCACTTAATCCAGAAAATAAATGGGAGGTAATTGATAGTGAAAGTAATCATTAGTTGCAACCTCATATAAGAGAGAGGAAATCAATGTAAAATGGCAGATTTAAATCTTCCTACAATGAGAATGAATTAACAGAGCTATAAATATTAAGCTGCTTTAAATCCAGCAAAATAATTGTGTGTAAATATTTGTGTGTAATGTATGTGTGTGTGTGTGTGTGTGTGTGTGTGTGTGTGTGTGTGTGTGTGTGTGTGTGTAAGTGAGTGTGTATTCTGTGTTCTGGTATTGTATAATAGCATCAGTGTTACATTCCTCATTCTACTCTAGTGATCACAGAGTTATTGCTTATTTACAGTGTGTGTTATTGTGTGTGTGTGTGTGTGTGTGTGCGTGTGTGTGTGTGTGTTGTGTGTGTCTGTGTGTGTGTGTGTGTATTTGTGTGTGTTTGTGTTGGTGTGTGTGCCTGTGTGTGTGTATATCTGTGCTGAGAGTGTATGATGTTAATGTGGTTCATGCCCTCTATCAGACTGGGCCACCATGTAACTGTAACCTGAGATCAATATGCAATCTCGCCACCCCTGAGGCTGGGTTTCCTCCGATACACAGCGCACACTGGCAGCCTACCGTCTGTCAACACAAAGTCTCTACAGGACAAGCCAAACACTTTATGTAACTGCCCTCATGAAGCTGTTGGGACAAATGGTGGGACGAGCTCATGGGAACACCATAAGCAACTCCCACAATGACTTTATGTGATGGTGACTAGGGGCTATTTCCAGTATCATACAAGCAGGATATCTCAGTTGTCCTGTCATGACATATAGAGGTGTTTCCCCTGTGTAGATAACTGAGTTACGCATACTGTATGACTTACATGTTGGTGTTAGCAGTGGAGGTGAGCCACTCTCCGGCCAAACCAATGATGTCGAGGCCAGAAGACAACTGGTTGAAAAAGCGTGGGTGACCTAAACATAAAAAACACATACACATGATGTCTTAAAGGGGGAATTGTGATTTTTATCAAGAGAAAGCAATAAGAAGGAAAGTCACTGGTAAGTGTTCCTAGCCCTCAGTACATATGAAGCTCTACGAGGGCATGTACTGACTACAAAGACCAGTAAGATAAAGATGATCTAATCCTAAATGTCAAAATTATCAAATAAAATAAACATACAAATACCGTAAATAAAACATTTCTTCATTTCATTGTTTATAGACAATTGTGTTTCATTTTGTACTCCCTTGGTCAACTGAAGGATCTGGCATTGCCTTTTAAGTGTACCATAAATTCATTGGTAACAAGGCTGTATGACAGCAGTTTAGACTCTATGGTTTTGCACACACAGTCACCGTCAGTAGGCCTGGAGCAATAATGCAGTTGTGAATATATAAGCACTTTGTGGATGTATTGTTGTGTGGCACACATAACAATACATCCAAAAGGTTGTTAAATATGAAAAACAAATATTGGGCATATACTAAACAAACTGAGCTGAGGAAATGGAAATTGGCTCTGTGTTTCAGAACCATGGACAGCTCCTCCGGGCGGACTTCACAAAATGTATTAAAAAAAAAACCCAAAAATACATCATGTGAAGTGGTGTTGAGTTGTGGACACAACAGACTCCCCCTGATATATTAAGCCCAAGGGACAGTTTGAGCACTGTCATTTGTAACAGCTTGAAACGGCCTGTGTTAGGGTCCCCTCAGGCGACACTTGCTTTAATAAGTCAAGGGGAAAGAAAAGGAGGATGTCAACCGAATTACCAGGGGGACCATAAATGAGGCAGTCATTGTAATAAGCTACACTATCACCGCTCCTTCCCGATGGTTTGTCTGAATTCACTTCTGCACAGTAAAATTGTCAGTAGGTTATTAATCGACATTAAAGTGATAAAATTGACATGTTTTTTGGAATGCATACTGTATATCATCATAGGGATGTTAATGAGGATTTAAATTGCATTAAATCGCTACTGTAAAGCAATGTTTGAGCTCTAATATTATATTATGTTTTTTATAATGATGTATATATGACTATATCTTGTTCTGAGGGTAAAAAATCACCCATTTTGAACCGAGAGTAAGAGGTTAATTGCCTTTTATCCCCACACAATCAACTGTTCTTTTCCTGTTTAAAATAATACACGCCACCATACGAATCATTCAGAGGGTTGCAGTGGAAGTCTTTTTTGAAGTTCCTGTGTTGAAGGTGCCTTGGCCTACCTGTCCGGACGCCATATTTGAGCGTGTCCCTGCAGTCCACCAGGATCTGCTCCAGGGACTCAGGCTGGTCGGACAGCTCCAGGTTGAAACCCTCCATGCCCTCCAGGAGCTGGTGAGGGTGGTGGAAGTCCAGCACCTTGGTGGAGCGGTCGAAGGTCTTCTTGACGTAGTTGGTGAGGATGTCAACCACCTCCAGTAGAAACTGTATGGTGGGCTCCTCTCCATTTTTGGCTGGCAGCAGGTCTGAAAGGTGAGGGAACAAGGTGGTGGAAATTCAGTCTGGGTGTTGAATTTATACACTGGGCCTGTCATGGAGGCCTCCCTTGGTCAAGCTGGGGGCCAGTTTCTCAGCATGCTAGTTGTGATTGTTTTAACTGAGCAGCATTTAGAAAGCTTTGGCATTTAGTCACTCCTGTAGGTCATTTTAAGTTGATTTATGTCTAAAAGGCTAATATTTGCTCGGCCTAATATTTATAATCAGGACATCCCACCTTGCCAAAACTCTTTTTCTGGGAGGTAGCCCGATGGTCGCTGTCGCCAGGTAAGGTAATGAACTCGCCTCACCTGGTAAACTCAGCTAAACGCGTCTCTTACAATCATTCAACCGACCATGGGCAACACTTAAGCCACTGTTGCAAACGCATCCATTATTCTCCGCCTGTGCCAGGAACGGGGACACTTTCGTGCTGTCTGGGGCGAAGTGTGTTTTGTACTTTCCGTTTCTAGGGACCCCGCCATCGCGCTGCAGGGCCCCACGCTGAACTACCGGACCGGAGAGACAGGTAGACCGTAAAGCCCGCCCACAGAGAAAACTGATTGGTCAGCCTGGCACAAAAAAGAGACCAATCAGGATGCTCTCCCTGCCACTCTCCAACGTCAATCACGGGCTCTCCCGGTCGCTCTCTCTCCGTCTCCCTCTCGCTCTCAGAAAAAATCGAGCTTCCACTATATTGTTGATTTGCGGGCGTCAAAATGTGCGAGACTCCTAAAAACTGTCGGGAGAGCTGATAATAATATAGGATAATAATATAGGATAATAATATAGGATTATAACATAGGATAATAATATAGGATAATAATATAGGATAATAATATAGGATAATAATATAGGATAAGAATTGCCTGTTATTACGTTATTACGTATTATTACGTTCAACGACTCTATATATGGTCATAAATTTTGTCAAGCGGGCTCATATAAAGGTTGCCATACATCTACGAAATGAGAAAACTCTACGAAACCAATATTAGTATATTCTTCTCGAAGAAAAACCTGGTGTATGAGATACTGTTTTAATTTACGGTGACAAAAAAAAATCTAATGGCCCTGACGATACCTTTTGAACGCTAAACCCAATCCCGGGTTTATGGTTCTTTCCCCCCAGATACCGGCTCAATATTAATATTCTGTGCCTGTAACTTTAGCCATCGTCATCCACAGAGGTGACTTTGACTGGGTGTAAGAAGCCCTAAAAATGTCACTGCCCACATTACCGAGGAAAAGGGTAACAAGTACAACAGTAACAGTTAAGAAAGCCGAAGATGTGATGCTACTTTTTCTGGTACCTACAGAGGCCCTTAACAGCTTTATTTTACATTTTGATTTGAAGTAATGAGCTTAGTGTGGCCGTGTCGGACACGGCTCAAATGAAGCACGCAAATCGTTTGAGAAGGTTTAGTGGAGCAGCCCGGCTCAGGTGCGGCTGCGCTCTCACCTCTGGCGAACAGGTTGGAGAAGTCGGTCTCGGTGCGGCGGAAGCGCGCGTCCCCGTCACTGTTGTCGCACGAGAGCAAGTTCTTCTGGCCCGCGAGCCTCCCCTTGTCCTCCAGGCTGTTGTTCTTCTGCAGGAACCCTAGGGCGTTACACGCAGGAGGGCAGGAGTTATCACCAAACATCTCCATCCCGCACACACACACACAAGAGAAGACGAAATTATGGGACCAAAATGGAAACAAATAAAAAATGATATTATAAATAATGAATATCCGTGTTATTTATAGATATTTAGACGGTTAAGGCAGCTTTTCAAAAATATCTGTGTCATCTAAAGGCAGCTCCTAATGCACTTAATTCTATTATCAGAAATGCAGTCTTGTGGCGGTCAAACTTAAATAGGCAGTATGCGCGCGCGCAGTATACGCACGCACAAACACACACGCGCGCGCGCGCGCGCGCACACACACACCGTAGGGACCACGTGTGAGTCGGGGTGACCACCCCACCCTCTGACATCACAACCACACCCCGGTCAGGAAGCACCCAGACGCACCCTCCTGTTCCCGCAGACTGATCGGCTCAGTGCGCAGGATAGCCCGCGGTGATGACCCATGCGGCCAATAAATACACAGCCCATAAACAGGGCTTAATGAAGAATGTGCACAGCCCCGAGGCAGCCTGCCTCTGCAAGGCCTACACCGTATGTCCTCATCTCCATGATCGATCAGTTTTCTGTCTATAGTCCCTCCGTATCTGCGGGATAATGTGTGGGCCTAATTGCGCGCAAAACGTGGACGTCACACGCTGTTATCTGTAAGCTATAAAATATTATGTCTATGATATCTTTCATCGGAAACTCTAAAATATCTTGCTCATTAAATCCTAAATGACAAATTAAAAAATCAGTATTTCAGACCTACGAATTTGCCATGTATAGAAATATTAGACTGCATTTTAGTCCATTAAAATGTCATTTTGACCAATCAGAATCTATTGGTCAATTTCTCAGAAATGGCGGTATCAAAATCATTCGATCCATTATTCTTTATCGGTTTCTGCCAAAACAAACAGGGCATTAACATCTTATAAGAATGGATCATATCTACATCGCATTCCTCTCCAACTGTAAAGAGGCAAGAAATCAATTCAATCCATAAAAGTTAATTTTTGTGTCACTGAAAGAATCAAATTCCTTCAAAAGATGGAGAAATAAACAAGCCTTCCCAACAACGTCACATCCGGTTCTCGCCACTGTGGTTTGGGCTGTTGGTGAGACTGGCAGTGAGGCCACACTGACTGGGATTCAAGGGGAACTCAAGAAATCCCGTGCACGGGAAATGAAAATACTCCTTCATTTACTGGTTAATATCAGGGACGCTCTGGACTGTAAAAGCCGTTTTCCAGGCTTGTCTAGTGGATTTTTCTCCCACTGATAAAATGGCAAAGACACGGGGGTTGAGGGGGGGCTGATCCGGGGCTCTCATCACCAGACGACGGGGCTAATGTCCGATGACCTTTAGAGGATGGAAACGCACAGTGACAGTCGTGGATGTCGCTGCTCTAAACAACCTTTTTCTCATGGCCTATTTCGGGAGGCCTCAAAATGAGTAAACATTTTAAAAGAAAATAACAGATGAACTTTTTTTTTAATAAAGAAAAAAAGGCAAAAACGCACATCACAGTCCAATAGGAATGAATCATAGTACTAGTAATAAACGGGTATCACGACATATGGAAAAAAAAATGATTCAGTTTCTTCACAAATAGAATTTTTCAAAGGTGTCAAAAAATTAAGTTGGAAAAATATTGCATACATGAAGTTGCATAAGGCGGCTTATGTGCCGTCCCCGATAAAAACTTACCACAGATCTTCATCCCCAGTTTCCGTGTGCATCCGTGCATCCACGCGTATTCGTAAGCTAAAACAGAGTGAGGCTTTGAGTTTCTCAGGTGCAGGCCGCGGAGACAACGTGGGCAGGCGGATGATGGATGGAGGCGTGATGCGCACGGCCCTTGGCCAGGTGTGCTGTGCGGAGCAATCAGGTTGCTTTTGTGTTTTTATTTGGATTTTTTTTTTTTTCAATATGTGTTTCTGGATGGTTTGGTTTCACATGTTGGTGGTTTGATTTTACCGACAGAGAATTTACCCACCTTTCTATTTATCACACACCATCCACTGATAACGAGGGGAGAAGTCTTAGAAACATTTCCGATTCAAGTTCAATCAATAGGGACCGGCAGTGGCCCGCACGGCAAATCCACCCGGGCTCACACACCCAGCCAAGGGGCGGACTGGAATTAACACCCGTGAAATGAGCTCACGGAGGAGGGCAGAAATTAATTGAGTGAAACACAGTATGTGACTGGAGCGAGCTGGTGATGTCTGTGGCCGGGAAGTCTGTAGCAGGCTTGATGCAGAAAGTAAAAACAGTATAGAGCGTCTCTTTCATACACTCGTCCTGCGAACTCTCCCTCTCTCTCTCTCTCTCTCTCTCTCTCTCTCTCTCACACACACACACACACACACACAAACTCTAGCGTGGAAATGCGTGAGCATAGATGGAGCAGAAAGCCGAAAGCCAGGGGGGAATAAAATGCAGAGTGCACGGCAGCAGAGGCAGAGCGAGGCGGCGGGTGTACCTGCAGGAAAACTCTCCAAACAGAAACAAGTATTTAAATTTACTGGGGCAGTTTCATCCCGAGAGAAACTGGAGAACGGCTCGAGGGGCTGAGGCCGAGACATACACACAGACACACGCACACACACGCACGCACACACAACACACACACGCGCGCACTTACGCACGCACGTACAGACACTACAAGCCGCCAGGCGTGAGATGGAGCGTGACAGGGAGATAATGGCAACATCCAGCAGCAGTATACGAGCAAGTCAGACAAAACAAACATCTTCCTTTTAATGGGCCTTTTTTCAGTACAAATTCACATTTGAAAAAACTCTGAGATGTTTCAGAAAGGTTTATTGACATCAAAGGGCCGCAAATGAATAAAGGAATCAAATACATTTTATTTTAAAAGGATTAAAAATATGAAATTAAGCTACAGACTGGCCCTCCAGGAACTGTAGCCCATTTCCTCTAACATTTGGCTGAAGACAAAAACCCTGTAATTATTTCCCCGCCCTTCGGGGCAGATGGCTGCTCAAGTGCTCTATAATGTAGTCGAAATTGTGAATGCGACAAAGGCTCAAAATGATTAGTTAATCAATAGGTTCCTGTTCATCTTAACAAAAATGAGCAGCATAGAATTTGTCCAAGACTAACTATTCTGTACAACCTGCAGCCTTGCGGGCCTAAACACTCTGGAAAACGAGATCAGACGAATTATGACAGAAATAAATCCTCATCAATATAAAAAAAAAAAACTGGTGGAGATTTTTTTCGACAAAAATTTTTCGAAATCGTTCGGAAAATCACTATTAAAACATAGAGAACTAAAGTGCAGGTGCGAGAGAGAAGACCAAAATATTCAGATGAGGATTTATTTTCGATTTCGAAATGCACATTTCTTCTAATACATATTAAGGGTAACATGCTCTTGGAACGTTGTAAAAATCATTGCCTTAATGGCACATTTCCGAGCCAGGTCCGCCGCTCGGTGCGCACTGCTGCTCCGCCAGACAGCGACAGGCAGCTGTGATGGCTCTGTTTTTAACCGGAGTGATTAACGACGGAGCCCGCACAGCAAATGGCCCGAGAGAGAGTCGCTTTCATCAGGCACAGAAGGAGGGGAGCGAGCGGCACGGAGGCAGACAGAGGCAGACAGAGGTGTGTGGGGGTGAACTGGGTTTAAGCCTTCGCGTCGGCAATGGATCGCGCCCCAGACGTGTCTCTGAGCAAGGCACCGAGTCCCTGTCAGCTACAGTGGGCTGTTCAGGAAGCGCAGCGCGGGGGACGGGTCCTGACGAGAATTTAACCCCCGGGGATCGATACGGGACCACGGCGTTATTGACAGAGGGAGAAGTGTGAGGACCTACTTGTGGACGGAGGTCTTATATTGGCGGAGTTGGGGTCCTGGTCCCCGGCGGTGGCTCTTGGTTCAGACGTGGCCATCGGTCCCCTGTTATCTGATCTCCAGCTGGGAAATAATTCAACTGCAAACAAAACAGTCCACGGTTAGTGAACGGCCGGGTCGACTTATCCGGCTCAGAACTCAGCAATATAAACTAGAATAAGTGCAGTCAGGCTATGATCAGAAAACGATGGTATCCACTGTGCGTCGCCAGGAATGATTTATCCCCGGAGGATAGCTGGGTGTGCCATGAACCAAGACGCACAATCTGGAGAGAAATGCGCACGACGCACAAGCGATACGCTCGCCAGGATAAATACTTTTGCTGATAACATAATGCCTACATTCATTTTGGAGACAGCCTTCGATATCTCTTGCATTTAATGCTGGTGTGTATCTGACATTAATCTTCAGAACACATCGCCAATGTTACAGAACAATAAAAACCAAAAAGTTATCAGTGAGCTGCACATATAAGAAATTAGATGTCCTACTTCTTTTATTCTCATGGTTCATTGGAGCAAGGTGGTCATTTTTTCTTTTGATAGTCTCAGACAGAGGCACCAGACCGTTGAAATCCCTGAGCTTGTCTGTGTTAAAACCCGTCACAAACAGCAGCTGAAATCTCTCAGGAATAATAACAAGAAGATACAAACAGATATTTTCAGCTGGCCGTAGTTAAGATGACAGTTTTTGTTAGAAAAAAATAATAAATGGATAGGGGATAGAAAAGCTTGACCATTCACATTTTAAACAAGATTGATTTATTAAACATTTATTGATAATGTATAACTATAATGTCCCCATAAATAACCTGCGTCATTCAGCTATTGACTCAGCAATCGACATTTCAATTAAGCTGCGCTTGGAACAAGCATATCCCTCACTATCATCACTCAATGTCACCGTGCTACGGAGACAGACTGAACAAGTAATGATCATGTGGGACCAATTTATTCCCAACAACACAGCGAATTATGACAGATTAAAAAAATAAATAAATATAGGTAATTTTCTCCCAAATAATTCCGACCTTATGATCCACGAGCCTTCGACAATCAGCTGTCTGTTTGTAGAGAAATACAAACGAAGGGCGCAGCTTAAATGAAAGGCGGAGGCATCTTACCGGCTCCCGGGCGCACAGGTTGTCGAGTCCGGAGAAACTATAACTAGATGTCACAGTTTCCACCCAAAGGCGAGACAGGCAATGGTCCAGTGGCGGCGACTGTGGAATATCAACGGAGCGCACTAATAAAATCCCACCCAGTGACCCTTTCTCCCTTAAGAATATATTTTTTTAATTCCTTATTTATATCTCGGGCTCCCGCTGCCCATTGGTCTCTTCACGCAGGCGTGAGTCACAGCCTTGCCTCCCCTCTGACGGCTAATGAAGCTTCCCTGAGTGCTACTGACAGACACAATCCACTTTAAGAAGCCTAAAAAAAAGCAAAAGGAAAAACACCAGTGACGTAAACCCACCCCGTGTGTGTGTGTGTGTGTGTGTGTGTGATTCTCCAGGTGTGGGCGGTTGTCACAGGATGGAGGATGGAGACTTGAATGTGAAACGTGTTCTGGGAGGGTTACATAGAAATTGACCTTGGACAGAAAAACAGTTTGTTTGTGGTGTTTTGAGGTTTTTTTTGGTAACGAAAGATATGCATTCAGTATTCATTGAAAATCTCTATATCTCTTCTGCAACTGATCCAGTTTGGACCTGTGGAAGCTCTTCTGGGTTATTTAAAGATAGTTCCTATAAAAGCAGCAAGGGATGGAGAGGGCAGCAGCCATGAGCCATCAATCCACACAACTACTGACTGTAATATTCACCTTCATGAGATGACAACACTGCACGCATCATAATTTTTGACCTGCACCCTTTTTATACCCTTGACATGGACAATAACACCGAGGCATCAAAGTGAATCCAGCCTGGCAGGCGTTGACTAAGTGTCCTACTGTCATCCTCATGGCTGTGTAGCGGTCCACTGAATGGGCAGAGACCAGCCATTATGGTCACTCAGCCACTGCAAGTTATTATAAAGCCTTCATCAAACAGCGCTCATTCTCTCTCCTCTCACAAGTCATGCGTAGAGACGACTCATAAAGAGAAGATCTGTCATGTGATAATAACTCAAAATACTGTATACTGGCTGATAGCATCCCGTTAGGATGGAATAGTTGTGTGTGCATGTGTGTGTAACCTTTAAAATGATGAGACAGTGGGTGCATGGAGCAGTTACAGTATGTCACAAACAAAAGCTTGATTGTCAGCTCAAAGAATCCTAAACCAAAAAAGGTGTGCTCATGCTACCTACATTTAAAATGTAAATGTGCGCTCATTAATTACCTGTGCATTTTATTTATGTTCATTTAAGTGCCACCAAGATTTCAACATCGCATTATTTCCTAATTTAAAAAAACGGACAAACTGAGAAGTTTGATGCCCAGATGGAGCTGGTTCACTGAGATAAACTGCTGGTGGCACTGATTTTCCAGTCAGGGGCCAATAAAAGCATGGTAGAGGAAGAGGACGTAAAAGATATGATGTAATTAAAGGTGCACCAGTCAAACCCTGTTAAAAATAAATAAATAAATAAATAAAGGTGGAAATATGGCCTTTGTGTCTGTTTCATGTATTAGTGTGAGGAACATTAAAGTCTCCTATTGCTGCACACGTACGTGATGTTTTCATCCGCCACAATTTTTCATCTCCTCAGGGGAAATTTAGTGAGATGCTCCGTGTGCATCATGAGTTATTTGCTAAGTCTGTTTCCATTGCATTTTTTCACATTCAGTTTTTGTCATTACTTCAACTTGTCGGCCTCAACCTGGCAGAAAAACCTTTATGTGATATGTCAACAAAAATTAAAAAATGCACCCAAAAATAGGTAAAATGAAATGCACAGTGCAAACCTTAGGGGGGAAATATATTTATATTTTTTCCCGTTATGCAGATGGTGTGACGTCACAGGTGTCCCCTATCTACCTGGGCTGAGGAAGTCTTGGCCCAGTTTTAAACCAATTTTTAAATCTGTATTTCCACAAACAAATACGTTCTCATCAAGAGGTATTTAATTTCATTTTATCTGTTAAAAAAATGAAATATGTTAATTAACTAATTACTCAAAGCGGATTTGACACAATACCCCGAAATAAAGAGTCAGGTAAAATATTAAAAAATGACCTAATCAGCAGATGGGAGTCCATTTTCAAAGCCACACTGTGAAAAAAGACTCAAGACAGATGTATTTCATAAGCTCACTTCATCAAATTTGGATGAACTAATTTTCTTGGCTTTTCCATGTAGGCTGCACTGTTTTTAATTGTACAGTTGCTTTATATTAATCAGTTATTGCTCCTCAAAATACCAAGAAGTTCACCAAACAATCAAAATGATTGGAAAATGTTTCCCTAGTTTCTTTAAAAGTTATATCAAAGTTTTTAAAATGTATATTCCTACTTTCTTACCAGCAAATTTCCATTGATCGACTAATAAAACTAGTCGACCAGTCGTTTTAGTTCTACTGAAGAGGATTCTTTCCCACCTCCACTAAGTATAAGTAGCATAATTCAGTATATGCAAATAATCAAAGCAGACTGAAGAGAAGAAGCGGTACATTTGACAGCAGGGAGTTTGTCGAAAAGAAATTCAGTCTGCTGGGACAAACAAACTGATGTCGATGTCACAGTGGACAAGTTTGCCAACAGCCTGTGGTTCCAAAGCTTTGAAAATTGCATCACCTGGCTTTTCCTGACAAGCAAATTAAGGTCCAAGACCATGGTAAAACCTAAGAGATCACATCTCTCGAGATGCCCAAAAGTTTTTTTATAGTGCTCCTTTCCTTTTTCACCCTAAAATTGCACAAAAAAGATTCCACAAGTCTGCTTAAAATGTTGAAAAGAATGTTTCATTTTTAACTTCATGCCTTTTTCGAAATCAGTTCTCTTTTACTCACATAACTATTTGCAGGAACAAAAATTTTGTCCAGAGGTCCAAACTTTTTTTTTGTGGCATTGTATGTCTACTCAAAGGCCATGCTATGTGATTAGTGGTCACCAATGGTTTCATTTTGAGGCAAAAAGCATTGGGAACCAGGGGTTTAAGCTGTGGACACATCTGGTAAAACAGGAGCAGTGTCTGTGAGCCCCAATAACACAAAAAGATAATATTGAAACCTGTGATTATTTTCCTGCGGTCTTAGTTCTCTAAAGTTGATTCAGCAGTTGAGTCACTGATAATTTTGTTCAGATCTCCTGTCCAAAAATACCATCTTAGAGGCCCTGATGATATATTTTCTCAATCTGCCTCTCAGTATGATCAGAGGGCTCCAACAGGAAGACAAAACATTCTGTCACATTAAGAACATATTTGTTTTTTTCCACACAAGAGATGTCTGTATTTTTTGTCACTGCTTTTCTCCCGGGTTTGAAATGGGTGGAGCTCAGTTGTAAAGATATGATATCATATGTTTCTCTGCACTAATCAGTGTTTAGCAAAAGTTAAACTTTGATTGTTGCATATGTAGTCACTAATATTTGAAGGCAGATAAAATACTGTTTGAGATCATGTTTTCAGAGGATATAAATTCTAAAAAAATGTCACTTTTTGTTGGATTTATGTTCGGTTGGGAGGTAAATAGCCTCCTAATGCTGAATCAGCTCTCTCACAATGTTGAGGATCATCAAAATGACCATAATTGAATGTATGATGTAAATCAAACAGAACTTTTAATGGATATGAATTTAGTGGATTTACCTTTGACTAGTAAAGTAAATTTCTGACTCTAAATCTTTATATTTCTGTCTTCATGTCCACATTTGCTTGTATTTATCTCAACAGACATTTAGCATCGTATTCTAATTAGCTTGTATTCCCAAGTCTTTGATCCCCAAGAAAAAAGGATATATGCTTCGTCCACAAAAATTATTTTATTTTTTAGTTGAAATATGACTTATACTGTGCATTGTAGCTCTGTGGATTCAAATATAGAATACACGTTTCAAAAAGCAACAAGAGACTACTAGCAAAGCTCTCTGTTGATGTAGAACATTGCCTCTGCTGGGCTGGTACCACAGATTTAGGGGGAAATATAAGAAGGAGGACACGGCTTGTGTCTGCCTGCTTGTGTTTCCTCTTCTTCACCATCAGATGATGATGATGATGAAGGAGAGCACTGTGAGCTCTGAGAGGACTCCTCATCACTCCCAGATTCATCATCATCATTATCACTATCATCATCTTCTTCTTCATCTTCCTCAGTGCTCTGCTCTTCCTCTTGCTCTAAGACAAAAGGGCATTATGTAGATGCAAGGTGTGTTTTGGAATATGCAGCTTATGTGTTTTCGTCTGTATATATGCGGTTGGAGGGGCAATGGGGGGGGGGGGGCTCTCACCTTCCAGCAGTTTCTTCTGGATTAGTGGGAGAAACTCAGAGGCCTCAGGATTGTCTGGCTCATAGATGAGAACTGCAGCAATGAGGAGAGACGAGTCACCACTGGCCAACTTCAGCACTGTCTGATTTATTGACTGACAAACAGTTGATGGATGCAGGATACATACTCATCTGACATAGCCTGTGTGCCAGCTGAAAATCTCTGTCTATCACAGCGCTGAGGAACTGAAACCATAACACCCTCACTTGGGTTTCATTCTTTCTCATATAAAAATATCCAAGATGACTAAAAGTAAATCTTACACCAAGCATTAAAAACATTTTAGGCAACCGAAATACACAAACAACAACAACTACAATTCAAGCCATCCTCTCAACAGAGCATCCAGTATGGAATCATTGATGATCATCAGTCACTTTACCTCAATTATCAGCTCCAATGGAGCCTTAAGGTCTTCATCATCAGCCTCCTCTGCCTCTGTCTGTTCTTCCTCCTCATTCACCTCATGCATGGGGAGAGGTTCAACTGGTGGAGGAGCATATGTCGTTCCTCCTGGCAATCATTATTGGCGATATCAGTTTTTCCATCACTACATTTCTTACCTTTGCATTTTGTTCTTCAACTGCCTACCTATTTCTACTGAATCTGACAGCTGTGTGTCCCTCAGGTCCTTCATTTTCAACTCCTCATCAGTAGCTGCAGTCAGCCCTGCTTGTTCTCCAACCTTGAAATCTTGTATTAGATTTAGAACCGGATTTGGGGAAAGTTTTGGAAGTCTAATCCCCTGCTGTGTGATGGGAACTCTGACTACAGACTCTGGTGTTAGGTTGATGGATTCCTTTGGAGTGCACTCTACAAGACAACCAAAGACACACAAGAAAATACATTTAATTCACACCTGCATGGATTTCAAGTATTTTTTTGGCACAACAGATAGAAGCCTTTAATCTTAATTGTGAGTGAACAAAGCAAGCTGAAACTTCCTGGTGATATGATGTTGAAATCAAAACAATAACCTTACTATAAAAAAACATTATAAGGAGAAATGACACTTGACACTCTGACGAGCGTACATGTACATATTTATTAATGTGCTGGTGCTGAGTGATAAACACCAATTGCAATGACAAGGAAGGTGACTTTTTTCATTCAACAAAGTGTGAGTCACTGTCTTTATCATGTCCCATAGCTGCCTTGCATTCTTGTCTTTTGAGGGTGGAGAAATTATTATTTCTTGCTGTGGAGCAATAGATGTCTCCCAGTAAAATTATTGAACAGTATATGAAGTAGTACCAATGAGATCAGTTTTTCCTCAGTCTCAGAGAATCAACCATCTCATTCCTTCTCTATTTAGCATGTCTCCATTTAGAGATCCAGCCATTGGAGTCTCCTGGCAGGAAACCCAAAAGCATGGAAAAAAAGGAAAATTTAAAAAAAAAGTAAAGAATGGTAGTGATGCAAAACATGTTTCTGTCAATTCAGTTTGGTGTAATCTATCTCAGAACACCCACCTGCACAGAACAAGGCAGTTTTGGGGATGGAGGACTTTCGATTCCAAAAATATATAAAAATACTAGATGAGCATGGTGTGCTATGACAGAACTGTATGTTTCCTAATATGGGATTTTTCTCAATCTGCCTCTTAGTATGATCAGTGGGCTCCAACAGGAAGACAAATTTTTTTTTTACCGTGGTTTATCAGTGACTGTCTTCCTCTCCTTTGTGCCTAGAACATCATAATCATAATATGAGCTTGCCATGAAAGGCTAATGACTAGCAGAGGCAGAAGGTGGAACTCAAGTGAAATCCTCTGCATCACTGGAAATGAATTTGGATGCGATGGTTTGTGCACTGATTCTCCATCTGAATGACTTCTTACCATTGAGAATGTTGGTCTGAACATGAACAGTAGGGACATCTGCTTCCAGCTACCTCCAAGTGGAGAGTTAAAAAACATAAACAAATGAGAACATTCATGCAGTTTTTAACTGGATATATAGAGGGGCAATGTGTGACCCACTGGTGACAGTGAGTACCATGCTCAACAACTGCAAGCAGTAACAATATATAAGAAGAATATATTCTATAAGAAAAACCAACATATTGAAAAAAAATACAACGTTTCACTAATTCTATAAAGTAATTACCTGTTTCCGTGAACCTGCAGAGGATTTCACAACCTGGACATCAAATTATAGCAGAGAAAGTATTTTAAGCATTGTCATTGTATGTGAGATGATTAGCATTATTATAAAATCCCTAATATTTTTATAGGGTCTAATATTCCTATAATGAGTTTGTCTGTGACATTCCACTGTGATTATAGTGGGTTTACCATAATGTCCCCCTAGGGAGGAGTTGACATCTGCAGAATATCTTTCTTAAAACTATTAAAAGATTATAGTAATATAGTTGTTTTTCATTTGAGCTTTGGGCCAATTTGAAAATATGTGTAGCTTCAGTAATGTCTAATATAACAACATTAATGGCTGGGGCTTTTACGTAAGAACAAATTGTGATATCACAGCATAGAAATACTGTTACAAGTAAAATCCTGTGATCAAAATCGTTACTTGAGTAAAAGCATTTAAATATTGGCATCAAATGTACTTAAAGTACCAAGTAAGTAAAAACTATGCAGAATGGCCCATATCTGAAAAATATACTTTATATTATTAAATTATTGAAGTATTAATGTGTAAGCATCATTGGTACTGCTTCTGGTAAAGATGGGGCTCATCTTAACTATTTTAAATATTATAGGGTATCCAAATCTAACAATATAGATACAAGATTATTTATTAGTTCACTAGTAATCTTCAGAGTAACTAAAAACTAGAGCCGTCAAACAAATGTACTGTAGTTAGTGGAGACGAAAGTACAGTATTTGCTATGTGGCTAGCTAACGTAGGGGAGTACAAGTGTAAAGTAACGTTACCATACAATATTCAGGGAAATACTCAAGTAAATTACAAGTACCTCAAATCTATGTTTTAAGTACAGTAGCTACTTGAGAAAATGTACTTAGTTACTTTACAACTGGTACAGGAATATATAACTATGAGGTTAACTTTTTTATATACTCCTGCACAGTAGCTACCCAAGTAAAGAGAAAAGCTGCGTTACTTGTTGGCCTTCATTAACTGTGTTTTGTGTAATAACTACACATGGCTCACCTGCTCATGGAGGAAATATAATCTTTGCAACTTTTAGCCTTTATATATGAAAATGAAATTATAACAGTTTCTTGCGATGTCTGCGACGGTTCTCCGGCCTTATACAGCTGGTTGCTAACTGAAGACAGCGCGACGAACGACGGCGGCAACGCAGCGAGGAAGTAAACAGGCGTTACCATAGTAACGGAGCAACTCCGAGCCACTGCTGCCTTCACGGACCGCTGGAGGGTTTGGAATTATAATCAGCAGTCGGGAGACTGCGGGGAGATTTTACAGTGAACTTTAGAGAGCAGAGATTATTTGTTTTTGATCACCTTTGATTGGCCCATTTTCTACGGGTGTAACGTTATGTAACGTTTTTATGCATGCATGTAATTTCTTGATATGCAATGACACTTAATTACACGCTAACATCAATATTCTCCTGTCTATTTGCTCCTCGGTTTGCAGCAATAGTGAAAATTTGCTTAATTTGTAAAATAAAGCAGCAACCTAAAAATGCCTTTGAACACACAGAGAGTTACGTCTACAGTATTTAAACTAAGAAAATAAGAGATTTTGAAGGCATCTTTCCCAGGTCCTTCTTACCCATAGCATAGCTGTTTCTGTCCACCCTGCATGTCAGCCATATTTCATCCAATAAGTAGCTGTAACTGCTACATTAGCTGCGCGTACACTGAAAGAGCTGCCCTCAGTCTTTAATATGTGTGTCGATGTTTGTGTGCGTATGTATGTATGTGTGTGTGTGTGTGTGTGTGTGTGTGTGTGAAAGAGGTGCTGTGTGTGTAGTTAATAGGTTCATGTCTCCTCAGCACTTAGCTGTATTGTTTCACGGTTATCTTAAAATCCCAGGAAGATATAAACTGTCAGACTGACAGGCCGAAGACTCCCACAGAGCCTAAATTAGAACATGATTGGCAGGCTCGTTCATTTTCTGCCAACGTTTGAAGCAACGTTGAGAGAAAGGTGAGGTTAGTTTGGACTGTTAAATGTGCATGCCTCGGCCCCTACTCTCTCTCTCTCACCCCCTACTCTCTCTCTCTCTCTCTCTCTCTCTCACCCCTACTCTCTCTCTCTCTCTCTCTCTCACACCCCTACTCTCTCTCTCTCACCCCTACTCTCTCTCTCTCACCCCTACTCTCTCTCTCTCACCCCTACTCTCTCTCTCTCTCACCCCTACTCTCTCTCTCTCACCCCTACTCTCTCTCTCTCTCTCACCCCTACTCTCTCTCTCTCACCCCTACTCTCTCTCTCTCACCCCTACTCTCTCTCTCTCACCCCTACTCTCTCTCTCTCACCCCTACTCTCTCTCTCTCTCTCTCTCTCTCTCACCCCTACTCTCTCTCTCTCTCTCACCCCTACTCTCTCTCTCTCACCCCTACTCTCTCTCTCTCACCCCTACTCTCTCTCTCTCACCCCTACTCTCTCTCTCTCACCCCTACTCTCTCTCTCTCTCTCTCTCTCACCCCTACTCTCTCTCTCTCTCTCTCTCACCCCTACTCTCTCTCTCTCTCTCTCTCTCACCCCTACTCTCTCTCTCTCACCCCTACTCTCTCTCTCTCTCTCACCCCTACTCTCTCTCTCTCTCTCTCTCACCCCTACTCTCTCTCTCTCACCCCTACTCTCTCTCTCTCACCCCTACTCTCTCTCTCTCTCTCACCCCTACTCTCTCTCTCTCTCTCTCTCTCACCCCTACTCTCTCTCTCTCTCTCTCACCCCTACTCTCTCTCTCTCACCCCTACTCTCTCTCTCTCACCCCTACTCTCTCTCTCTCTCACACACTACTCTCTCACTCTCTCACACACTACTCTCTCTCTCTCTCTCTCTCTCACCCCTACTCTCTCTCTCTCACCCCTACTCTCTCTCTCTCACCCCTACTCTCTCTCTCTCACCCCTACTCTCTCTCTCTCACCCCTACTCTCTCTCTCTCTCTCTCTCTCACCCCCTACTCTCTCTCTCTCTCTCTCTCTCACACACACACAAACACACACACACATGCACACACACACTCATGCACGCACCCACACACACACACACACACACACACACACACAAAGCAGACCATCAGCATAACATGACCTTATGAAGCTGTGTCTGCTGCACAACTTGATGAATTTTGTATATGACTCTGACTTTTTATATAGATATGACTACTTTTAAAAAAGAAATAAACACCCCAAGTTAAATGCCTTTGAACAATGGCATGAACCTATATTTTGAGCCCGATATTTTTTAATTAATTTAAAACTGACTGAGGTATGGTTCATTATGACCCTGTAACTCTTACTGAACCCCTGGTTGCTCAGTCATTACAAATTCAATCTTTGCAGACAGACATCATTTAAACCTACAGTATGTTATTTTAAAATGTACTGAAGATCCCACAGTTTCCAAAGAGACACTAACTATGTCAGGCCATAATTCAGATGGAGACTTGGATTTAACTATTTGTCATGTAAACATCATGAGTCAGCTTCAATGAAGAGCTGGACCAAGCTCAGAAATATTGAAAATGATCATATTTTCAACTTGAATACTAATTAAAATGTGGGAGGGGGTCTATGTTTGTTAATGTTCTAGTATGTGTCTGGAAAATTAAATATTTGTGACTAAATAAGCAACAATTAAAGACAAAGAGGTAAAGTTTGGTACTAGTATTCATTTGGAGCTTTAGAGTCAAAAACTCAAACAAAAAATGGCAATATAAGCAAACATTCAAATGTTGCTGTGCTGTGAATGGTGAGTGGAAATATGTTCATGTATGAACCCACCTCTTTTAGCAAAAGCTGATCCAGAAAGTAGGTTTTCAGGGCCTCTGAGAACACGAAATTGACACCAGCCATCGAATCATCTTTGCTAACTTAATCAGTCATTTAAAATCCATTTTTACAGCAATTTAGCAAACAACTCACTTGATGTCAAATGTCAAACAGCAAGGTGGAGTGTGAGCTACAAACATTCTTTCCTTGTTTTAATGGAGCCCTCCCTCCATTCTGCCAAACAACAGGCAGACAGAGGGAGCTACAAAATGCACGCGCACACACACACACACACACACACACACACACACACAAAGCAGACCATCAAGCACACACAGGCACACCTGCCATAGAAGGTTGATGGGAGAATATATTCCACACAGACAATATGATAACAGAATCATTTCACACTTCACTGATCCTCTGCACATTCTCTGTGTGTGCATGTATGAACGTGCCTGTGTGTGTGTGTGTGTGTGAGTGTGTGTGTGTGTGAGCACCAATGTGCAAATCCTGTGCTGCTGGGTTTTATGTACTGCACATGCCCAGAGAGAGACTGCCTCTCACAAATTTCCATAAGATGAGCCCTGAGGCAGTCTTGACAGTGAAAGAGAACACAGGCCAAGAAAAAGGGACGGGAAGACACATTGCAGTTATACAGGGCATCAAAATGTGTGATGGGAAGCATGTATTTGTGTGATGGAAGGCCACTGAACATACTGTTCCCACTGTAGCATCATTAATTGGGATCAGCATTAAGAAAACGAAGCAACATCATGCTGTCATAATGACTTTATCTACGGTGCATGTACGTGGGTTTGTATGTATAGGTGGCTCATGTCGCTCTGTCCTCAGGCACACGTGTTTATGAAGCATCTGTGCAGGTCTATCAGTGTGATGTGGTGTATGACGATCCATCCTCATGCCTCGCAGTCTCTGGCAGGCTGAAGGATAATAATAAATGCAAATTACAATCAGTGCAGCACATCAGAGCTGGAGAGGATAATTGCTCCATTACGGCTGTGTGTGTGTGTGTGTGTGTGTGTGTGTGTGTGTGTGTGTGTGTGTGTGTGTGTGTGTGTGTGTGTGTGTGTAGATGGATGTGTGTATCTTGTATAACAGAAAGAAAAACGCGGGGGGGGTTACCAAATGTTAGGTCCTGATGTCACAAACAGACTACATAACGGGACCAGTTAGCTGTTATAAGTATTGATTTATTTGTTGGACAAACTTCCACTTTTCCAGTAGTAGGGCCAAGTAAGGCTAATCAAAGTGTGTGTTATGTAACCACAAATCACACATCAAAATCAAGACAGAAAGTTTTAGATCACACGCTACTCCTGAAGCCGGTCAAAAAAAAAGTTGCGTGAACACTATGTGAATTTCTCAGGAACATTCCATCATTTTCCGCTTAGTTTAATTCAACTTGATTTATTAGAATCCTTATTTACTTTATCAAAACAGAGGTCAGCATATCCTGGGTCCATATTCCGATTCAACACAGCACAACCCATATCACAGTGTAGAAAAAGCACTCAAACTGAAAAAAAGAAAGAAAAAACAAAGAAAGATATAACACAAAAAATAGCTCCAAAACTGAAACACTTCAGGTCGGTAATATAATCAACAGTTCAGCACTAAGGAAACAGCACACTGATTTCCTCAATACGTTCTTGTTGAGAGTTAGAAAAGATGAATGATACCACTCTCATGTCTGTACTCTGGTTATGAAGTGACCACAGGCAGCTGTTTAGCTTAGCTTAGCTCCTCTCAAGTCAGAACATCTATTTTGATTCCCATTTATCAGTTCATTCCCTCCATTTAGACATCCATGAAATAGTCTTAACCTCCCTGTCTTCTTTCCTCCCTACACATACACACATGCACACACATGTATGGAAATCCATGCTGAGGTGAACATCAGTTTATTGTATTTGCTCTATTAAATCTCTCTCTTGTTTGTGTCCTCATAACATAAGCCAAGGCGTTTTACTGCTAATATTTATATTATTACACTTGCTTTACCTCTAATGTGAAATCTATGACTCCAGCCTCTGGGCACTTTATTAAGTGTGCGTGTCTATGTCATCGTCACCATCATAATCATCGTCATCTTTGGCTTCATAGACTGCTTTACTTACTCTCACCATTTTTTCTGCCACAGAGCTCCCTGACAGAGTCGACCCATCTGTCTCTTTTTCAGCCCATTCATCATTTTCTTACTCATCAGCTCCGTATTTCTTCATTTTCTTTCTTCACTCCATCTCTGTCTCTCACTAACTCATCACACGTTTCAGGGGGTTTTTCATTCCACTTCTTCCTTCCGTTCAATACATCTGCCTCTCACTGTTGCCTATCCGGTCTTTTCCTCGCTTCATTTTCTGCCCCAGCCATTTCTGCTGGCTCTCCATCCATAGAGGAGGATATTTCCATGAATGAGCATGTAATGTGTTTAGTCAGTGAGCCCTCAATATGGGCTCATTTGATAAAAGATTCCACTTATGAGGGGGCCCAGCTCTCAGAATACGAAAATAAAAAAAAATTGAAGTCTTGTTATTAGAAAAATTATCAGTTAATCTTTAATGATTGTAAAAAAAAAAAAATAAAACTTGTGGAACAAAAGTCAGTTCGATGTCTAGAACAAGACTTTCTGTCTTAGTGAGGTTAAACACATGTTTGTCTCCTTTCTTGTTTGACATAGGCATCTCATTTGTCCTTTATATAAAAAATACTGATTAGTGCAGCTTTAAAGAGAAATGCTTCAAGGATTCAAAACCATATTTTTAGGTGCTTGAACAGGTTTACATTTGCCTTCAGCAGGCCAACCCTTGCCATTGCCCGTAGATTGAGAGGGGAGGTGGGGAGGATTCACCTGAGGAGGAGCAAGTTCTCCCTCCTTTCTCTTCTCCTGTTCCTCTGTTACTCTCTGTCTATCTTCCCTTCATGACGCAGTTGAGTGATGAGGGAATTTGAGTGACAGCCGAGGCAGCCATTTGAAACAGCATGACGGATACAGAGGGGCCTGAGCAGCAGCAGCCGCTCAGCTGCATCTCCTGGTGCATCATGTGTTGGGGGAGAGATTATAAAGATTTCCTCCGCGGGTGCTTCAGCGGCACCGGCATGATTATGATACCATAACACAAGATGCCATAAAGAAAATGCTGTCAGCTAAATGAAGAGCAGAGCGTCAAAATGTGCTCGCCATTATGTAATCAATCACACCTGTCAAGGACGTAGCCCTTAATCAAGGAAGCTGTCACTGTCAACTGCTGCCCGTTTCTCCCTCGTCTCTGACTTTCTTTAATTCCTGCATATTTTCTGGTCATCACCAAATGTGTGAGTGTGTTTCTGGGTTATTTCACCTTTTTTTCCCAGTGGCTACATGTCTCCCACCTACATTACCTCTTGTGAGCACTGATAAGTGGTGAGGGATTACCAGACATGTTGGCCACATACTGGCTGAGATCACACACACAGGGCCTCCTTCTAATATTTCACAGGGAGGAAGAAAGGGTTGCATACATCATTCTGACAGAGGCAGAATGGAGAGAGACATCCCTCTGTTATCTCCACACACATGCGCACTGTCAGAGATTTATAGTACAAGGCGTTAATGGTGCCCTCACACACCTCTCTCTCTCTCTCTGTATACCTCTCTCCTCTCTTGCACAGACACACAAACACACATCCATCTATCATCCACCCTTTTCTTCCTGTTTTCCTCCCCTTTTTTACCTTTTCTCTATCTGTTTTCCATCTCTCATCTCCCTTTACTTCTCATTTCTCTCGTCCATTTTTCACCTTTCTTCCTCCTCCTCCTCCACCTCCTCTCTGCCGAGACAGCTCCCAATTTCTCTTACTTTGCACAGTTAATTGAAAGTACAGTAAAAATAAAGATGTCAAAGTCTGGTTCAGTTCAAGATGCTATCAGGTGAAAAAGAACATACTTTAGCCACACTGCACGTGTTTTTATAAATAGCTTAATGTTCCCAATAAACAGCGCACTGACAGCCGTACATGACTCTCTAATGGGGAGTGGGTAAACCTTAAACACAGACCATTTACCCATGTGATTTATAGGGCAACGCATGCAGCCACACCAGCTAAGGCTGATCCCCTGTTCGTCCCAGGTAATGGGTGCTAGTTGTGGTACTCATATCATGTATATGTTTACTTTCTCAGTTTTGTAAGTGTGACACAAACATCTCCATCAACTGTGTTGTAATGTAAGGACTTAAATCCAAGATTCAATATATCCACTTCAGAAAAATGCGATCTCAAGGTCATTTTTAAGTATAGTTCAGACAGGACAGGCACCACTGCAGATGCTTTATTTCAAGATTCAAGATTCATTTTCCACTGGATTCAAGATCACAGTTGGCTCAAGTGTGGCTGTCCGTCGCACCCTGTCCAAAAGTATTTGCATAAAGTTGGGCCTCTCTCAACTTCCCACTTTTGTGTAGCAGGGCACTTTTTGAATCTGTGGAGCTCAGTGGAGGGACTTGTATCTCTGTCAGGCACTTGTAACACCGACGTAAGGGGCAATAAAAGGAATTTTTGGAAGCAAGGTTTTTTTCTAAATGTTGTATTTTTAGAATGTGAAATTCTCCTACAAATAACCAGGAGTGGTTCTTACACTAAAAACTAGAATGGCACTGAGTAAATCACAAACCTCTGCCAAGGCCAAATATTGATCAAAAATGCCCAATACTGTAATGTTAAGGAAAATGGATCAGACCCGTAAACTGCACCAATATTCAATCTGTTCTTACATGACCTTTGTCCCATCTCTCCACCAAATTTGGTTAAAAGTTGTTATTGTGTAATCCTACAAATAAATAGACAAACAAACAGACCAACAAACAGATACCGGTAAAACATAACCTGCTTTGTGGTGATAAATTTTTGATATAAAATTACTTTAAAGTCTGGTTCGGCATATTTCTTAAAAGAACCTAGTAATTTCAAATGTGACTATTTGTCAACAGTGTGTGTGTGTGTGTGTGTGTGTGTGTGTGTGTGTGTGTGTGTGTGTGTGTGTGTATTGATAGATGTGCCCTGGTGTATTATGATTATATTTGAGTCCATTGCCCAGTACGGCATAAAACCACTGGAAGGGAACAATTGTTTCCTCATGACCTTCTTTTACAGTGTTTATATAATAGAAAGAAGGAGGGTGTTTGTAACATCTCCACTTGGGAATCTTTTCATTTGAAACCCTTTTCTCTCCCTGCATACCTCTACAACCTTCATCATAGATGAGGATGAGAAGTTATTGCAAGGTCATCGGAGACTATCTGTGTCTCTCTGTCTCTCTGTCTGTCTCTCTCTCTCTCTGTCTTTGTCTCTATATTTCCACAGCAAAGTCATAAAACATCAGAAAAGAGAGCTGCCCTCTGGGAAGACAGCATCTCAAAATGCTCTGAGTTTTAAAGTATAATAACTGGTATTAATGACCCAGACTGTGTGTGTGTTTTTGCATCTTGTGTGTGTTAGTGTGAGTGTGCAATTACTAGTACTATCAGTCTTATCTGATATTGATTGACTGCAAAAATAATGATTGACCGTCCATTTTTCCCATTCATTTTCACCTGAGCATCAGTTTTTGTATGCAGGAGATGTTCACATTCTCCTACAATCACACAGTCACATGCACACACAGACACACACAGCAACACACACACACACGGCAACACACAGCAACACACGCTTTACACTCTCACGTACACACACCCTCTCGCCCTTCAATACAACCCTATAATTTGCCAGATGCAGCGAATTGCTGGTTACTATGGCAACTACAGCAGGGAGAGTTTTTAGTTTTTCTCAATTTTGGCAATAGGACTGCACACAGACGCACACAGTCATCGTGTGATCATGGCTGAGGAGCTGAATGGAAGCACAGATTACAAACCAGCTCCGAATCTGCAGCCAGTGGATGTCAACTTTGGATGCTGATGACAGAGGTGATTGGTCTTGGGAAATTATCCTATAATGAAGTGAAGGGTGTTGATTTTCACGTGCAAGTGGACAGACATGATTTTGCTTAATGGACACACACACACAGACACATACACACACACACACACACAAACACACACACTCATAGTATGGAATGTATCACCAATATGGATGAAGAGACCAGATTCTTTGGAGGAGCCGGCTGGTAAAAACAGAATGAGTTGAACTGACATTAATGTTCTTAGACAAGCTTAGTGAGTCACAGACACAAACACACACAAACACACTGATGCTCAAATACAGTAAATGGATGCAAACACAATCTGATTAACCGTGATCAGTTCAACAGTTTATAATGAATTTTCTGAAATTCAGCCCTTTAGATGTTTCACGATGTAATTACTGCTGTGCCATCTAAAAGACACAACCTTCAAAAAGCAAAATGAAACACTGCTCTTTCTATAAACAACTCCAAGTCATCAGCTTCATCAAAAATGGGTTAGTGATGAGCCAGTACAAGCACAGCAAGGGATTATCCTCGCTCTCTCTCTCTCTCACACACACACACACACACACACACACACACACACACACACACACACGCGCACACACTGCTGCATCTGGTTGGGGCTGATAAGGGGAATTTTCCTCCCCTCAGGGAATCAAGCAAAAGGAAAACACGACGGAAGGAGATGTTGAGTGAGGGGTCGACACGTGGGGGAGGAGCAGGGGAAAGAATGGTGTTGGTGACAGCTGAAAGTTGAAGTGTGTATGTGAGTGGCGCCCCCTTCATTACCTACAGTAACACTTGGTCAGGCATGTTGTTTCAAACCTGTATCTGTGTGTGTGGGATCCCGGCTACTTTAGGGCTCCTCTCTGTTTTACAGACTGGTTAAAGAAAACGGTAGCTAATCAATGAACACCATGTAGACACACACACTTTGCTGCATCCTTCTCTTTATTGAGGAGCGCCATTGCTACGGTGATCTACTGAGTTTAGAAAACAATCATGGCTTTTATTTTGAAAGGCCCGTGCTGGGTTTAATCTGGAAGAATGTACAGGGCCATGTGTTACATTGGTTTACATGGAAACCAAAATAATACTGTCCACAGCTTTTTTTTTTGGGTGACCATTTTAGAGTTTGGTCAAATCCTTACATCTAGAATTTAACATTTTAGATGTGTTTTATTATCTGTGGAAAAAACAAAACAGGAAGCTCTAGGATTGTCCTTGATTTGCCCTTCAGAAAACCATGGCAAAGCCTCAAAGCTTGCGCTGCCCATACATGTTTTTGTCTGAATCACGCGTGGATGTCTTACGTATGTGTGACGACCGCCAACCCAGCGTCATCAGCTGACAAAGAGCTGTTCCCCTCTGCCTCCCCTTTTGCTTCCTGTCAAGCTATGCAAATTCAGATTTTAGCTCTGAGTCTCCTTTGCTGGGGCGTAAAGTACAGCCAATCAGAAGCCAAATTCAGTGGCAGGAATTTACATAAATCTGCATGGCTAATGTACTGTGCAAATTGAAGGAGTGACACTGTGACTTCACCTTTTCTCAGTGATAATATTATACAACAACTTACCTTAAACTAAAAATGTAATGGCCTGATAAATCCATTCATTTGTCGAGTGAAAAACAAACTGCATTTGTTTGTGTAATTGCCCATGAGCAGCGAGAGATGGCGGGAGAAGGAGATGGAGGTAAAGTGCGTGTTTGTGTGTGTGTGTGTGAGAGAGAGAGGGAAACTCGTGAATAAACAGAGGAGATGGATGAGTCTATTAAAGCAGTGACCAATCCGGGCTATTAGGAAGCAGAGTGAATGAGTGTGGGAGAAGGGAATACACACGTTGGGTTAATGGCTCTAAATGCAGATGTAAACGGAGCAAAGGACTGTTGGAGATTATTATAAATGGACCCAGGGATTCGGTAGGAATTATGGGCCTTCTGCACTTGAGATGACTCTGGATCACCCCCTATGTTTCTCTTTGTCTAAGACTTTTATATATGTAAAACATCTACATCTGGCAACCCGCAACCCAAACACACATTCACATGTGTGTGTGCATATGGCCTATTTAATTAAAAATAATTTTTTGTAATACTTTTGTACTTTTTGTAATATTTTTATAGTCCATCCAGGGATGATCATCTTGGTTTTGCCTTTGAAGATAAACTTTTATTCTGGCTCATTGTGGACATTTCAGCATTTGCTGTATTGTAAATGTTGACATTTTGAGGTAAATAATTTACAAAAAGATCTCTATCAGTGATTTAGTCTTTTGGAGGCGATAATAATTTTCAGTTGTTTTCTAAATAAACCTTGAACTGCATTTGTTTCTTTCCAGGTAATTTATACAAAATTATGCTGTTTTTGGAGCCAGTGTGGTTGCATCCAGACATGTTTTAAGACTTGCTTGCTTGGAAAAATAATCTCCCATTATGTTTTTTTGCCACAAAAAAGTATACCGAACTAATTAAAATTTAGATTAAAAAAAAAAATTCTACATCTCTTTCCATCACTGAAAAATCCAGAATCTATGAATATGCAAATATTGTTCTTCTCAAAAGTTTAGCTACTGCACACAAGATGCCTCCTCCTTCCCAAAAAATTGTTAGTGTAATATGTGCTGGAGGTTTCATCTTTGCACGTCACACTAACTGTGTTGATTTTCATGACCTTTTCATGACACTTGAACACATCTCGTAATTCATTTCCAAGTACCTTGCTGATGTGCACCTCAGCAGAGCTTTTTGGGATGGGTAGCCCACTCACCTTCCTCATGTCATATCCAGTCTACAGACTTAAAACTGCTGCCGTCCCCATCACCAGCCTGCTCCTCTTCAAAGTAGTCAGCCATTCTAACAAGTCATTAGCTGGGGGTTAAGGTCAACCTCAAAGGCCTTGGCAAAGCTGAGCTTTCCTTCAAGTTTTTTACATTTTCTCGAGTTTGACCATTTTCAAGAGAATTTTCTATCACTGAACAACCTTCCACCTGAAGACCTTCAGAAACCTTGATGAAGGAATCCTGCTGACAGGGCAGTGACCCTGAGGATGGTGGATGCTTACTGGACAACAAGAAATCTCAACCTAAGAGAATCACACAAACACAATTGCACATTTCTGCAGGTGTTCCAGTGCTGTCCTTTATAAGGGTTAAATATAAATCCACACAGGTATTTTGGCAGCAAGATGTTTTAAAGGTGGAGTATCAGTGATGTGTTATGTGCAAAAAAAAAAAAAAAAAAAATATCTATGAATGGGGAAAAGAGATGTGACAATAAAAAATATAGGTCCGTAAAAACACTGTTATTTTTGCGTCACTGTGATGTGAGTGTTTTGTATAACCGAGACTCACCTCTCACATACAGTCTTGTTGCAGATTGGAGGAGCAGGCAGGCCAGAGCTCACGTCCAGCCAATCAGAATGCAGCATGTCACTTACATCGTCGTAGCGATGAGTCCATGTTCCTAGAGCTGGAGGGTGTGAGGAGCAGAGTGAGAGGGCCAGGCTATGGTAAACAACTAGGACACACGCGCACGCTCGCGTGCATGCACACACACACACTCGCGTGCACGCACAAGCACAAGCACATGCACAAGCACACACACGCACAAAAACAAAGACACACACTAACCATAGTGGACAAGCCTTCGCTTCCCATTAAGTTCAGTGCTGCCCTGAGGATGGTGTAAAAATACTTCACCACAAAGACTAGGACCAAAACAACGCAAGTGTTTTGTGTGTATTTCTGAGTGTGCGTGTGCATGTACGTGTACGTGTGTGTGTGTGTGAGAGAGGCAGTTTTTATTAGTGTACACTCACCTTGCACTCATTATCCTCTGCAAATTATTATTTTAATTGAGGACACATAATTAAAGCAATCCTGATGGGTGCAATTTAATTCCATATTAAACAAATGCCATACTCGTTAGAAAAAGAATTTAAAAATCTTTCATAAAACAAGTAAAATCTTTTGCCATACTGATTAGTGGGAAGACTGGTTCAGTCATGTAATCTCTTTACAGTGTATCACCAATAACTTGGTGCAATTAAGATTTCCAGCAGTCATTTTGTATTTATTTTCTGGAAGAAAAAAGAAGGAAAGAAAGATTGTGCTTTTCCTCTATGCAGGATGTGTGGGTGTTTAAATCCTTCAGCCTGAAGAGGCAGCGCCTGCCTTAAAACCCCCTCCTGTCTTTCATATGCGTCACACCAGAGACGTATTCCCGCCTTAAGAGCTTAAAGGAATAGTTGGACATTTTTGGAAATTCACATATTCCTTTTCCAGCCAAGTGTGAAATTAAAAACAACTCTCAAGTTGTATGAAAAATACAACACAAAAAGCAACGACACATGCCACCCGGCAAGTCTAATAATATATTTTATCCTTTGTTCAATCTGTACAAAAAATGAAGCATAAAATGCCTAGAGCAGTGGTTTTACTAAACTAATGTAGGTTACGCTAACTGTCCCCTGGCTGTAGGTGCAGGTGTATGTTTGTTTGTTTCTGACTGGCCTACACAAACACGTTATGAAGCGTTGATTAGAAAGCTTTGGAGGCGCTGGGCTTTGGACCAAGCCAAGCCAGTCGCGTCCCCCTGTTTTCGGTCTTTGTGCTAAGTTAAGTGAGTCGACTGCTAGCTGTAGTTTCATATCTAACATTCAGACATAAGAGTGGCATGACTCTTCTCACCTAACTCTTGTAACTATTACTTTAAAGTGGGAGACATGCTTCATATTTTGCATGTGCTTGTTGGATATAGGGGTGATTCATGCAGTCAGCGCAGTCTTATGTAACTGCACATGTTGTAAGTGAGTCCACATACATCCTGGGTCCCGCATTGTAGCGTGTTGTCTGGTGACCCCCCAGTCACCTCAACTTACTGTCATATTTCACAGTTATACACACAAACAAACACTCACCCACACACACGAATAGATTTGCCAGTGTAAAACAGCAATCCAGTGATGCTCAGTGACATTAGTACGATGTTCCTGCAGTCAGTCATGGTGAACACAAAACATACCCTGTCTGTATAGCTGATCGCACTGATCACACAATCAGTGCAAACCAAATGGAGTGAGTGTGTTTTCATATGTATGTATGATGCTGTGAACATGTGAAGTTCAGATTTTTGAACAAGTAATACAGATTTTCCCATGTAAACCCCACTTTAGAAAGCTTTAAAGCTTTTTCCAAAGTATGAAACAAATGGTTCTGAAGATTGTCTCTGTGTTTCTGGACCTATACATCTCATGAGTGACTGTGTGCACAAGTCTTTGTGGACCTATGTATTCTCAGTTCCTTCCCGTAAATAACACAAGCATATTTTCCTTCCTCATTCTGTACGCCACCAAACACAGATATACCCCCCCCCCTCTTCTATCCTAGGTCTGTTCACAGGGTCCCTTTGACAAATCACCACATTAAAATTGGCCATTTTTAGACACAGCATACTTCCCTCTGCTTATTGGTTTCAGATAAAACTGCAATATTTCCATTTATATATTTCCGTTAGTCGATGTTGCAAAGCAATTTTTGAGTGCACATGCCACACACACTCATATGCATGCACAAAACGTGCACAGTAGTACATACACCTCATCTTTTTCCTTGGTCATTAATAATGTACTGATGGACATACTGAGGTTATTGACCCTTAGCCAGCCCATTAATCAAACAATACAACTAGCATATGATCATAATAAATATGCTTTAGATGAATGTCTTGCAGGCAGGAGAACAGACCCACTGTTTCCTGGAAGCTGAAACCAGAAGGACAAATTTGATAGAAAACAGATAAGATGAAGCCAAGGTATTTACACAAGCAACCTATTCTTCCTGTGGACATCTCTGTTTTTACAAGCAGAGCCACATACATTCAGTGAATCACGTCATCCATACAAATCCTGTGTAGACTGCCCCATGTTGTTGGTCACTATCTGTTGTACGTTGTCATTTAAACATATCTGTGTTTCCTAATTAGCTTTATAGATAGATGAAGACTTCCTGCTGTCGGGCCCAGTCATTAAGCAGGGATCGATTGGTCTATATGTAAAATATAAGTGGTTGGGTCACCATCACAAGAGACTGAGCCCTTAGTTATTGCTGTCAATAATCTGTGCAATGGGCTTCCCTTGTACTGAAGAGTAAAATGATGTTCTTCTGACCTCTAGTGGCAATGGGATAAAACTACAGTAGAACTACATGTCTGTTTTTAAAATCATTTAACTAGTTAACAATATATTTTAGAATTTCAAGTTTCTTTTTAAAGGAGTTAAGATCTAATTCCTGGTTCACACCTCACCATTTTCAGACGTGTTGTTTAGACCTGTGGGTTGAAATGACACTTAAGACATGTGTATAGTGGCTTTTATGTATCTAAGCTCTACTGTAAATCACAAATCACATTTACCCCAGAGCTAACACAGCCTAAATTTTTTAGATTTTTTCTTATTTGAGGTTGTCTTTTGCTAAAAGTATTCTTTATGTAAATTTTTGGTACATAGCTCATCCAGATGCTCTGAGACGACAGTTGCATTGGTGTCTACAGTTATAGGATGTAAGTGTTGAGCAGTTTTTTGGGCTTGCTATGCTCATGGTTGTGGCATAGATTAGTAGATAATGCAAAGTTTGGTCAATTGAAGACGTGAATATTGCAGTTTGGTACTGTTTATACTTGTAACTGTCTTTCTTGATGGCGATTAGCTAGTGATGATGAATAACCTCACTATTTTGTTCAGGTATTGATACTCGTTTCTGTACAAGGTTTCACAAAGTACATGTGTTAAAATTGGTATTTTTTTCCTCTTGCGATGGCCACAGCCACACAGGGAAGTGTTATCCAAATTCATACCCTTTCACCTCATAATTTTTTCACCTGACCAGGATTATCTGAAGTAATCACACCACCACACCCAAACAACTAACACAACTCAGTTTGTTCAACTTAAAATTTATTTGTCTTTAACCTTACATTGTTTTACATGAAGTGTACACATTTTAACACTGTAGGGTTATATACGTTATGCTTTTGTGATATTAATAGTTCTTTTTCTTTGGCTTTGACTTACCTCAATTGTTGAGGGAGGTCACTTCCTGTTGGAGGAAAAGTTGTGCCTGAGGGCTGAGGACTATTATAGCCTGAAGCTGGCTTATTAGGCTGAATCATATGCTGCCATTTTTATGGGGGGTTATTTTTTTCTTTTTCTATTTAAATGTAGTTGATGTTGATCTTCTTTACTTCTTATGTGAAATTTGTTTTGGCCAAGCCAGTATATGTTCCCCTTTGTTTCATTGTCTCAGGTCGGTTTGTTCAGTCAATGTCATGTTTTGTTGTTGTATTAAGTACAGTTATTTTTTGTTGACCTCTTTTTTGGACCTAGTTAAAAATGTCTTGCTTTTTAAAGTTTGCATTATTTCGGTGAAAATAACTTCTGTACCCTCATTGCCTGACTGCTTGGTCCGTGACAACTCTTAAATATTTTTAATCATATTTTCCCTGTAATATTGTGTAAATGTGGGGGTTGATGTGTATTGTTGTATAGATGTTTTGCTTTTGCTATGTGAAGAACTTTGTTTTGCACTCTTTTAGAAAACAAGCTATTAAAATACAATTTGATTAGGTTTGATGTAGAGAGACAGCTGGGAATAAATAGCAATCTAATGAACAATCCAGTGGAAAAAAAAGTAGAAGCCTGTTTACAACCATCTTGTAGTGACATTGCCATGCACAGATATCATATAAGATGCAAAAGACATAAACATAAACATGCTGCATTTTTATGTTATGCATACATTAATTTGAATGAGCACACAGTGAAATACTAGCAAAATGATACATTTGTTTATAGCATCATGTTATAGAGTAATAGTACGAGGACATATTGTCATAAAATACCACTGACATGATGGCTGTATGGTACAATGTCATATTGCTATATGATTAAAATGTGATCCTGGATGTTCCATAAGACTGTAATCTTTGTAATCATTATATAGTGGCAAAGGATAGACATCTAGACTGCTGTTCTGCCCCTCTGGTGGAATGAGGGGTGTGTTAAAGATGCTTGTCATCACTTTTCATTAGCGTCATACTCAGGTTGTGATTAATTTTACTTGTTCCAGAGCTTCTTGATTTCTCTCTTCTTCATTTACAGGTACCCATGATAACACAGTATTTTTTCAACACTTCATATGAACTCTGCTGGCTCCAATGAGTTCAGGTTCATCCTAAATGAAAGATCCTGAGTGCATATCCTTAGCTATTCTGCCCTTTCAGCACACAGCATCAGCGTCGGATATGACAGCACGATACTGACTTCCACAGCCTCAGATAACGTGCTCAGGAATATCTGCATGCCTCAGCATTGATGGGTCATTCCAATTCGCTGTCCATGTGGACCCCTGGCAGTTGCAGATAAAATACAGACCTTCTTCTGCATGATTGTGTTGAACATTTACAGCCAAAGACAAATGGTGTTAAAAGATCAGAGCCTCTCACATCCACCCTCAAACTCTTCTTTCACACTTGCCTGGTATGGAAAATGACTGAAGATGACTGTGGCAGAATGTGGTGCGACCATAATACACTGGCCTACTTGCATTACATGTCATGGGTCATCATCAAGTACAACTTTCCAACATGCTTGAACATTCAAAATCTTGAAGATATATTAATTAGACAAGAACCAAAAGGAAAAACTCACATTTGTGCTGTATTCCTATTTCAATAGTTATGCTCTTTACACATGGCCGAGGATTATTAGACACCTCTTGTATGAATACAGAAATCTGTTAGTAATGCTCTGTCATTTAATTTAATTGGTTTTATATGCTTTTTCATCTTTTATAGCATTACTTCTTGAATTGAATGCATTCTACGCTGCTTTTTGTTGATCATAATTGCACTTTTCCCCAATCAACAAAGGGAGTAGCCCTCAGTGAACAATACTACATTTTCCTTTTGGACCTTGACCCTCCTTAAAGAGGCTGAAACTCCTGTGTGCTCCAGATGTTCTGTGACCTCTAACCTGTCTCTAGAATGGGCAAAGGAGAAGGTTTTGTTGTTGTTGTTGTTTTTGTTGTTGTTTTGTTGCCAGAATCAGATTTCCCATTAACCTGTAGGCTCATCTTTATGTGTTTTTTCTGACCTTCTGGTTGTTTCTTTTCTAGAGAGCCAAAGAACCTATGAGACTAGTCATACCGTAGGATAAAGTCCTGTTTAATGGAAAAGCATGAAGCAAAGACAACATGTTATTTTTAACCAGATAGACCAGCCAAATAGTAAATTAAAACAAAATAAACTAATTCAAAATCTGAGGTTTAAACCAAGACTAAAACTGACGTTTTTGTAGACCTGGTTTCAGGGCCCAGATTGAGGACTGCAAGTTAAGCAAAAAAGCAAAATAAGGGATAAGTAGACAACAAGACGACGTGAATGACCTTGATAGAGGCCAGCGCAGCTTTTCTATTCGCTTATATGTTGTTAGAAGAGCTGGATGCACTAAATTTCTGTTCTCACATGTTGAAAGTTTGAGACAATAAGAACAAATTCAGATGTTTGTAGCAGGATGCAGCATCAGAGTTTCTTCCAGGCTTTTACATCGGTGTCTGGTTTGTATTAGCTGCCATGTTCAGGTCACTTCATATTTACTGTAATTATCACATGGGAGCGATGTAGGATATTGTGTTGCCGTCAACAGAGCAGGTGAGCTGACAGCAAACAGCGCGTCAGTGTAAGATGGCGATGACCGGTTCTCTTAGCATCGCTGATATATACTGTAAACGATATAGGAGCGGGGAGTGAAATTTACCCCATTTATCGGACTACTCGGCCTACTTGTGTACTTGTGTATCAGCTTGTGCTCATTGTCGTTTTTTAATTTTCCCCGACGATATAAACTAACCGTGGTGAGCGAACCCGTCTCTCGACGAGACCCGGCCGGCGGCCGCCGTCCGGCGCGGTCGCCCGGCAACAGGCCGTGGGCGGGGCCGGGGAAGACGGCGGCCGGCGGAGGCGGAGCTTCCTCCAGGAACCGCAGCGGGAGGAGCGAGGCGGGGGACGCGGGGTCGGGGCTCCTCAAACGCCGGTAGCGACTGAAACGTGGACGCGGCACCTCCGTGCGCGGTCCTGCAAACTTCGCCTCGTCGCCCGACCGCTCCCTGGTTCGCCCCGAGGCTCCCTCCGGGGCGCGGTAGACGGCTGGAGAACATGTCTAACGTCAACTGGAAGCCCTTTGTTTTCGGCGGGCTGGCTTCCGTGACGGCGGAATGCGGTGAGTGAGGTGCGGGGCGGCGGGGAGGAGGCCGAGCCGCGGGGGGGATTACCGTCAACGATTTCAATCCCGCTTGCGATTTGCAGTCTGACGAGGTGGTATCACAATGCCTTGCGTTGCAGGGACCTTCCCGATCGATCTAGCCAAGACGCGTCTTCAAGTCCAAGGCCAAGTGGGCGACAGCAAATACCGGGAGATCCGCTACAGAGGCATGCTCCACGCTATTGCCCGGATAGGAAGAGAGGAGGGCCCCCGGGCACTGTACTCAGGGTCGGTATGGTGGATCTGTCTGCCTTCGTCTGTGTTTCGTGGTCTCTGTATCTTTGCCTTCCAAACCTTGTATTAATCACCTAAGTGCTGGACCCTTTGTTCGATAATAATGCCTCTGTACTTTGCATTCTTTAAAAAAAACCGTTTACACTCCCTTTATCGTACACTTCCTTTATTGTACACTTCCTTTATTGTACACTTCCTTTATTGTACACTCCCTTTATTGTACACTCCCTTTATCGTACACTTCCTTTTTCTGTAACAGCCATCGTGCCACTTCCTTGTAAGCCAAGCCTCTTGAATTACCATTAATCCAAAGAGGGGGGTCTGTCTTTGATTTGCCTGTCTCGAAGACTTGTTTTTTCCTCATGTGCTAGGACTCCCTGAGATATTGTTGTATTGGGTAATAAAAGTGAACTTCACTGTTACAGAATAGCTCCTGCCATGCTGCGCCAGGCTTCCTATGGGACCATAAAAATTGGTACATACCAGACTTTTAAGCGACTGCTGGTTGACAGACCGGAGGGTGAGCCCCAGATTCTCTTTCTCTCTTTATAACACACACACACACAAATTGGTGGGCCCGTCCTGCATACCCATCCACACATGCACATTCCTCTAGAAGGTCACATGGGAGGTGCAGATGTGTGTTTGACCTATTTAGATATGTCTCCTCATTTTTTAAGGCCAAGAGCTCACTTTGAGCGTTTGTGCTTTTGTAAAACGCTTCAGAGCTAAAGCTGTGACCGTTTGATGCACGGTATCAAATGTTGTGAGTTCACAGTTATAGTGTGCCTCCTACTCCTCTCCTCTTTCAGACGAGACATTGCTGACTAACGTGGCATGTGGGGTTCTCTCTGGTGTCATCTCCTCCTCCATCGCCAACCCGACTGATGTGCTGAAGGTAGCTTTTTGCACAAACGAGGATTGTGTTGCCTCTTGTTATTGTCCTCATGAAATTGCAGTCTAAAGCATTAGAGCATGTCTCAGTGTTTTGAAACTGCAAAGCATGCCGAAATCACTTACTGAAAAACACAGCAGTCTTCTTTCAGCTTTGCATTGCTTTGATGTACATACAGCTATAATTACCCATGCAGCGTTAAGTAGGACTGCACTTAGGTAATTTTTTTTGTCAACAACTGAGGGATTAATATTTTCTTTCTCAAAGAGAGTCTCAAAGAGTCTACAGCAGCTCCGGGCTGTAGGTGTAATCTTTTGGTAGCATGCCCAGTGAAATGAAGGGCATCTTGGTGCTATCAAGACCCCACTTGAGGTTTATTTATAGACTGAAGCCTCAACGGTGTAACATAGTGTCCTGTAAATGATATTGGTGCTGGAATATGGTTTGTGTGTGTGTGTGTGTTTGTGTGTGTGTGTGTGTTTGAATGTGTGTGCATGGACGTACAATCTGCTCTATTAATGTTTTGCCTGGCTTCTTCTTACCAAACACTGTTAGACATACAGTGTGCGTTTTTGGTTAACAGACTAGTGGGTGGGGGTGCAGGTTAGGAACACTGTGGTGTGTTCTAGCTGCGCCTGCCAAGTCACCACAGAGCCAGACAACGAACTGAGTCTGATCTGTAAACAACAGCCATTATAAATGAAAATAAGTCAAGACTGGGCTGCAGAATTCCAGGAAGCAAGCAAAGAGAAAATGCCTCAGGACACTGAGTTTGCAAAAAATGCTTTTTTACTTTTGCATTCCAACTGAAAATTGACTGTTACACCCCCATGCTTGGTTTTGGTGAACCTACAGCATTCCACACTGGCTCTGCGTGCTTTCATTGTCCCATGTTCAAGTTTATGGAAATTACTTCTGTCTTTTCTCCCAGATCCGCATGCAGGCTCAGGGAAATGTTATCCAGGGTAGTATGATGGGCAACTTCATCAACATCTACCAAGAGGAGGGGACAAGAGGGCTGTGGAAGGTACAGAAAGTCTGAAAAAATGCTTTAATTTGATAAAAGACCTCAGTGTCCATGGGTTTTTGGTAGCATAGACACCTAACTTTGATGTTACAATCTCCCCCCTCTTTTGGCATCAGGGTGTCTCCCTAACAGCTCAGCGGGCAGCCATTGTGGTCGGTGTAGAGCTACCAGTTTATGACATCACCAAAAAGCATCTGATCCTGTCAGGTTACATGGGAGACACTGTGTACACACACTTCTTGTAAGTTTTCCAAGTATCCCACCGATTCTCTTCTCTCTTTCATCTGGTGTTATCATTGGAAGGAAATTGCTTGTAAGCGCAAGACATAATTTGGTACATTATGGTGGATCGAGTTCTAGAAAAATTAAAAAATTTAAAGCAGACTCATGAGCAAACCGGAAAGGCCAGTAACACATTTCAAGTCACAAGGTGTTACAATTGGAAATTGGGGTAAAGAAAACAGGATTTTGTTTCTGTTGGAGGCCATTAGTCATTTTTAGTTTGTCCAGTACATACACGGAAAAAGCCTGCAAAATCACAAATCCTAGTCTAGAATTGCTCAAATCTCATTACAAAAGAGGTGGAATTAACACTCTCAGCTCACCCAAATGTTTAATTCTTGTTTGTTGCTCACATTTAGCTTTCGCATAAATGTACTGCACTGTATTTTACACAATACTCAGCCAGATGAGGCAGCTGTCATCTCAAAATACACCATGTTTCTGGATATCTGAGCAGGGGTGCTGTAATCCCACATCTGTATTCCAGCAAACAAAAGCTCCCTTCAGTGTATTTGTTTATAGCAGTAAATGCCCTGTGGATATTTTGACATTCCATTTGTATTTTGGGATATTTTCTTTTTGAAAAGAATGGCACTCATTGAATATAACCAATTCTGCTTTAAAACTTTTCTAATTCGCAATAGTTATAAGAAATCCATGTGTATTAGGTTACATTCTCAGTCTTGCAGGAAGCAATGTGTTTTACATTTGTGTTAGCAGCACACACGCCATGGTAATGAAGTGTAATACCAAAGATGCAAATAGGGGAAAAAAAAGAACCTATGCTTTTGACCCCCCCCAGGTCCAGCTTTGCATGTGGTCTTGCTGGGGCTTTATCCTCAAACCCGGTTGACGTAGTCCGGACGCGTATGATGAACCAGAAAGGAGGAGCTCTGTACCAGGGAACACTGGACTGTATACTGCAGGTCAGTCAAAACTTGTGACAGGAGAAAATCAACATTTGATGGATGATGCCGTTCGAGTGGTGTAGGTAGATGTTCACATGAAGTCCAGTTATTATGACTTTTATCTGTGACCAACCATGCAAATATATTGACATTTAAAGCAGCTAACTGTGTCAAACTAATTACATTCCTTCGGATCCATAGATTTTCAAAAGTTAATGTAAAAAGAAGTCTTAAGTTAATTTGTGATAGGCCCTAAATTTAATAATGCACCTAGTCATATGAGAAATGTTTTATTGAATTGTAACAATTTTATTACTTTATATGTCATTCTTGCAAAAATTTATCATATGGAGATGCATATCAATATAAGAGCAAATATCCTTATATATTGTGATATAAAATTAATTTCAAACACACCGACAACCCCTCTTTTCTACTGTGAAAACAATATTAAATTTTAGTTTTTAAGGTCTTAAGAGCATTAAATTTGGTTTCAGGAGTGTGGAGCAACTATGTATTAGAATTTTAGACATCATAATCATCGGTGTATTGCTTTGCCTCCAGTGATGATTAATATTTAATATCATGTAGCAATGTTAATTATCTAGATCAAACTTTAATGTCATTGAATTTGCAGTCCCAGTTATAAACCAGCCACATAGGACTTTGGGAAAATTATCAGAGAGTAATAAGATAAACTGGCTTCTTAACACATTTGTTTTCTTTTCAGACATGGCGTTCCGAGGGCTTTCCAGCCCTCTACAAGGGGTTCTTTCCCAACTGGCTGCGCCTGGGACCGTGGAACATCATTGTATCCTTTAATTACTTCATTAGTGCACTAGTCTGTTTATTTTTATATATCTATATCTATATCTATAGATATATCTTCTGTGATGGAGGAATCAGTTGGGAAAAGTTGTAAGTTCTGTTATGGATTAAGTGATGTAAAGCATTCCAAACCATGCTTTGGTAGAGGAAAGCTTAGATTAATGCTAGCTAATACTGTTATGTAACTTGGAGACTACTGCCTCAGTAATCCACTGACCCACTGTTTAGAGAGGACGTAGAGGGGACCTTTGGGGGGGGTAAAGGAAGGAGAGAAGGGCAGGGAAAAGGAAAGGAGGGAGTGGATAGTGAACTCAACGGGAGTCTTTCTGCAAACACCAAGATCTGATTAAAGATGAAGCAGAGAAATGCACATCTCATCACGTTACAACCAGGCCTGGAAAATTTAATAAGATTATTGACTTGTTAGAGCAGGGTAGACTGAGGTAACAAGGAGACAGTAACAAGGGAGGCTTTGAGCTGAAGTAGAGAAAGCGCCTTACTTTCTCAGTGTACCGCACATTCTCGTCGATTATCAGAGAGTAATCAGATAAAGAGGGTTCATCAAAAATTTCCCCTCTTTCCACTCTACTTTTTGCCTCTGTTCCTTTACTCCATGCCCAGTTCTTCCTCACTTATGAACAGCTGAAGAAGATCAACGTGTGATTGGTAGAACGATAGAGTGAAGAAGTGACGAGTACGAGCACATGCTCTGGGATGAGCTGAGAGGACCAAAATCAGGAATGGCTGGATGGGGCTGGTTCTTTTTATGGAACCACTGACAGGGGATTCATGCAGACCCATGTCAGGGCCGATGGGAATTTGTGTGATTCCTGTTTGGACTATGTGTCCTAAAGCCTGTGGAAAGGACTGTGACACGAAGAAGCACTCATATCTGATGTTTTATGTCATATGACTGCTCATTTCAATTGGATATTTGTGCCTCAGATCCATGTCACCCAATTTTTTTGATTGAGTAATTGGAGAGACTTTTAAGAAGCAGTCCCAGACACTTGTTTGTTGTTGTTATTTCAGTCAGTAGCTGTTTTTAAAAATGGCTCTAATGTCACGAGGAGAACACACGAGGGTATTCAGTCTAATACACTCTAACTGGTCTCCAACTTGAGTGCCTTAGTTTGTGATACAGGCTGTCTATGCCTGAGTTGCAGAAGGACTGAGAATGTCGAATAGCAACTGACAATCAGTCATCCTTCCCTGATGAAAAGAAAAATTGTCTGAGTGCACGAGTCAACAACCCGGCACAGGGATCTGGTGGGTTTTTTTGTTGTTTTTTTTTTTTCCTCTAGATTTCTAAATTGAGACAATGGTGTTATTAAAAGGTGAAGGGATTTGTTATTCTAAGAGTCTCCATGGAGTACTTGCAAAGTTAAGAGCCAAGAATAAATCCCTGTGTGCTGTAATAAATAAGTTATATAAACAGCCAGAGGACCAGTGCGGGTGCTTGGTTAGGACACACACTTCACATGTCCAAATGTGGCGAGACTAGTGGTCCCTCATGCCAGCAAGGGCAGACAGCAAATATAGCCTCAGGCAACTGGGGGGTGGCACCGCACCCCCTGGGTTCCAGTGTCATAGAGGTTGCAGTAAAAACTTATATTACAAACACAGACACATAATGTAAGACTAAAGTTCATATATCTCACACTCCTCTATGTTTAGACCACTGAGACAGATAAGAGGTGCATCATTTGATGATGTTCATTGCTTGCACTGCGTTTGAGCCACATTTAATTCCAGTTATATTTTGATATACTATATTTGCACGCTGTATGCTTATCTGTGAGCTTTCATTGTGAAGAATGAGTATGCCGGCTGGCTGTTATGTGTGAGCTGCTTTGCTGCCAAAGTCTCAGCCAGTATTGTTTTGTCATACCTTTGATGTCAATGTAAAAGCTGCTTTAGCCCTGTATATTTGAAATAAAAATTTAAAAAGTATGTCTATGTTTTTCCTTGCTTTCACCACATTGTGGTGCTGTGGAGCTTTCCACCTTTCCCCCAGAACTCGACCCAGAAACCAATAGCTGTATGAATCTTCTTGAATTCTCAGCTGCAACTTCGAGGCCACAAATCTAGCACAGTTGTGTTGTTTCTCAGGGATTGCCTGGTTTCTTTCAAACACACATGTTCATGCATCATCCCAAAAACAACGACTTATGAATTATTCAGGGAAATCTAAGATGTAATTGTTCTTCTATTTCTGCGGGTGAGTTGCCAGTTTTCCTTCATCAGAGCTGTTCTGAGGAGATGATGGGAGCTCAAGGGATTGCGGAGGAAACGTTGCGGTGAACTTACCGTCTCTGCATATGTTTGAGCCTTGTTCTATTATTTAGGAAGCATCATTGTGGGACTTATTACTTGTGTGAGAACTGTTACCGTATCTGCTTCATCTAAGCCACCATGAGTTGCACTGTCACGTTATTGTTGTGACATGCACTGCTGCATTCAATAACTCAATTCAAAACAACGCCACACAGCATGATGGAGTGACGGAGGAGGGAAGGGTCTGAATTCTGGTATTAGCATGTGTACAGTGTATATAGTACATGTAGACCTGAAGGGCACCTTGCTTTGCAACACCAGCTGGCATCTACATCAAATCAGGACACAAACACATCCAACACTCCATTAGGCGAGTTGACAAAAGGGAATAAGAATAATGTGTGGCTTGTGCTAGGATTTGGCATCTATAAGTTGGCACTATAGCCTGATTTTCCGGCTTTGCGTCCCTGGCACCGTCCTCTACAAGCTGGACAAGTATGGCCACGGGGGATTCCGGCAGTCACAGACATGCTGCATTATGGGCATTATTTGCTGCCTGCCCCAAGGGTGCTAGGGGGCTAGCTCTATTGTATTACAGGGATCAGAGTGAGCTCTTGTGTCTGAGGGATAAGGCTCTAGCTTGCTCCAAACACCCTGCCCTTTTTCTCTCCTTATTTTTTATTCTTTCTGCCATTTCTCAGAAGAAAATGCTGCTCACTGCAACACAGGGGTGAATAAATGGATGGATAAATGGACGAGCGGATGGAAATGTAGACAAGGAGACATATCTATCAAAGTCTGTTGATCCATTTGGAACAAGGACTGTGCTGCCTCTGGGCTGCACAGTGCTGACAAAGAAAAAAATCACAGGCCTATTGCCATTTTGTTTTTGCTCAGTATTGTAGTTGAGATATGTGCTGAGATACGACAGAGTAGTTTTTCTCTCTCAGCTTTTGAAAGATGCCCAGAAAATGCCTGGGTGCTTAGTTTGCGTAAAATGAATGATTTTCTCTCTTGAAAACACAATGTTTACGGGCCACAGATTCTGGATAACATCAATATACCTTGCTTTGGAAGCTGTCGGAAACATCTTTCTCCTGAAAAAAAGTGCAGCATTTCTTCTTGTGCCTGTGGTAAATATTTTGATAAATTGTATAACTATGTCTGGTTCTGAACAACAAGCTGACGAAGTGAGGATTTCAAAACAGGGGAGGTAATAGATCCTGCAGATATGTCAAATGATGCTTTAGGAATCCTGCAAAACAACAACAGTTAATTCTCTCTCTCTTTCTATTAAGATTATAGAGATGGCTAGAAGATTTTTAAAAAGAGCATTAAGTAGCGTAAGATCAGTGCTGAAGGAATAGTTCACCATTTTGGGAAATACTTTTATTCACTTTCTGGTTGAGAGTTAGATAAGAAGACCGATGCCGCTCCAATGTACTATGTGGATGGTAATTATGCAGACAGAGCCTACACCAATTAGCTTAGCATAGCATAAATATTGAAATCAGTTTGAAGCATACCAAAACTGAAGTGTAAAAAAAAAAATTTTTTTTAATTCACTGTTTTATGGGAACCTATTTTTTGAACAGGAAAATAAATGCCAAGAAGTTGTTCTGCAAATAACCCTGTAAAAATGAGTCCTTACTTTTAGACCTAGCTTTTAGAGGTGCTGGTAGGCAGTCTTTGATACTTTTAGACAAAGTCAGGCCAACTGTTTCCCTTGCTTCCACTCCTCATGCTAAGCTAAACAGCTTCATATTTAGCATACAGACGTGAGAGTGGTGTTATTTGCATTAACTAACTCTTAGCACATAAGCAAAAAAGTGTATTTCTGAAAATGTCAAACTATTTATGTTCCTGTTGAAAAATAAAAGTCATACTAAGTTTCGATCCAAATTTAGAGCAAATTCTCAGAACACTGGCAAAAGACAATATGAATTAATGTGCATCTCCAACTACCACTTTCATGCAATTATTAAGAGTTATTTCATTGTTAAACAATTGGTCGTATTGATTCTACATTCACGTGTCATTAAATGAGCATGAGTCAAATCTCAGACGAATGAAATCCATTTGTGAGACATGACAGAGATATGACATTTATGCTTCATGTATTAATTTGAGGAAGGTCCCAGTCTCCTCAACCCTCCATGTGACGCTTCTGTGACAGATAACATTGAAGTCACATGCTCCATTTATGTTCCAATTAACTTGCTAAACCTGTTTCTATTGCACTCTGTCATATTTCGTCTTTTAGCAATATACCAAGTTTTTCAAATCAGTCACCAGTTTTTTAATGTCAAAACTGAAAATGTGCATAAAAACGGGTGGATGGAAATGCATTTAATGAGTACCTGCTGCTGTGGTGCAGCAATTTCTTTACAATGATTTTTGTCAGCTGGCTTTCTGTCATCATCAATAGGAAACAATTAGAGAAAGGCACCTCTAGTTGTTGTCTGTTACACCGGTAACCATGCTCAAGCTGATTCATCACGACTAAAACTCCTCATCCAAACAAACAACAGGCCCACTAAACCACAGTGCAGCCGACCTACATTTACACACCACTGGAAGGGGACTGGGACCCCAGGGAGACAGGATCACAAGGATGAGCCGCTGGTAGTGCTGCTCCATTGTTCTATTAAGACGGGAACAGGCCAACAGAGTGAATGTTAAGGAGATAAAGTGAGGGGAGATTTGTTCCACATGTTCTAAAAGTCAGGCAAAGTTAAGTTGTGTGACTTATCAAGGCGCTTTAATGTTCCTGAGACATCCATACAGAGGTTGGAATGCACGTTGGAATGCATAACTGGACATTTTGGGAATATGTTTCTTTCCTTTCTTGCCTAGAGTTAAATGAGAAGATTGACATCACTCTCAATATAAAGCTACAGCCAAGAGATATTAGCTTATCTTACCATAAAGATTAAAACACATTATATCTTTTTGTTTAATCTCTTCAAAAACTCAAGTGTGAAAAAAAAGGGTTGTGGTTTTACTAAGCTAAGTTTAGCTTAAACTAAGTGTTCCAACACAGCAGTATTTGCATCGCTGCTTGTTAAAATTATGATAGGAATCTATTTGAAATGCCCAAAGAACAAAATTACCTGACTGCAGATGAGCAGGGAATATTGTCATCATAATATCAGTGTGTCCTTGTTAGATTTGTTCAGTCTTATGTAATTCCAGAGGATAAACACTAGGCTGAGCTCATGTGCTTTCTTGCTACTAAGACGTGAAAACAGAGGAGCACACACACACACACACACACACACCACCATGCCTGTCCCAAACTGCCAGACTGCCTATCTCTCCATAACCCGCTCAGTCACAGCTCCCTCATTAACGCCCGAACTTCTGATAAGGAATACATATTCAAATATTCAGCAGTATCAGTTTCCTTGGACGCCTGAGTTGAAATTCCTTGCCCTTAGGCACAGCATGCACAATCCACACAAATACACATACACACACGTAGGGGCGTCCGATGTGTGTCGTTGGTGTTAGTGTTAGAACTCCTATATACACTACACACTGAAGCTGTCGCTCTCCACTCCTGTTTATTCCTCCCTCTCGCCCATTTTTTTTAAAGAGGAAGAGGTGATACAAGATCAAGTGGGAGGAGGTGGGAGAGAGAGGCCAAAGATGGAGGTGTGGAGTGAGGAGAAAAATGAACTGATGAAATGAAATGTTCAATGAGTCAGTGGGGAGATGTAGAGGAAAATTTACTGGAATTCAGCTGAGGTGGAAACTAAGGATGAGTGACTGAAGAAAGAGAATAGAGGATGACAAGAAGAGAAGGGAACGGTAGGAGAGAGGCGAGGAAGCAACAAGTGTCCTGGTTCTCTGCTGTGCTCCAATTAGCATCCATATGAAGCCTCTAAGACAGTGGTTGTCAACCGCTGTGCCGAGGACCCAAGAGGCAAATGGGCTATGAGACGAAATGTTATTGGCCCTGAAAATATTTGACTTGAGAACTTGAGTCTAAGAACTATGTAAAACTGGAAACTTGATGCTGGAAAATATTTGCCAGTGCAATATTTACACTCAGTCGAAATCTGAAATATACACGAAAGCAGCATCAATTACTCTTTAAAGAATACTATAATAGATACTATGCTTATTAAATACTTTCTCTGTGCTTGTTAAGGTACTTTGGTAGTTGGTTAGAAAAAACAGAATCTGAATCTCAAGCAACAGTGAAGGCAAAGAGGTTTCTACATTACGATGGTGAGTTTGGCTCAGATGGGGATTTATTAAGCTCTAAACTACTGATATGTTATTATGCAAGATAACACTATACAGAGAAAAGGTACAGCGTAAAAGGGGAAGTCCAACATTTTCACTTAGGAAGTTCAGTTTACCAGTCACGAGCAGTAACTATTTAGCTTATGAAAGCAGATTAAAATGGCTCGCGAGGAGCTTTGACAAGTATGAGGAAATAACCCAGATGTCTTCAGGGTTATCTTGGTTTTAACGTGAAAACAAAACTATCACAGACAGTCTGCACTGCAAACAGACTGTTAGGAGTTTGATAGACATGTGGTTTTACCAAGAGTAACAAAGATAAGCTCGACTCACATTAGGAACTAAAAGTCAGGATATATCAGCCTATGCTGCATGAATTTTGCCTTATCTTAGTTCAGTCCTTAGTCTCTTTAAGTACTACTTTAACCATGAAAGTTCATTCCTTACTTTGGGAATAGTATTTTGACAACAAATAAGAAACACGACAGCAACAACAAAAATGGAAAGTTTTTCTAGCTTTTTCCACAGCTTTCAACAGTATCACAAGGTCCTCAGCAACGGAATTTGCTCAGATCACGGAAGTCACGGAAAAAGATTTGTTGACACGTGAGCTCAGAAGCTGCTGTGATCATCCACAGCACTTTTAAGACAGATGCGTTTCCATGACAAATGAGCAAAATCCATCTGCTGATGAAGACCATGTGACATGTCAGAGAGTTTGAGAAAAATTCTCATAAGTGGACTTGAGTTGTGAATGTATTCTCAAAGGAAGAGAGTTCATTAATCACTGTTGCTTAATGGTTTTGTCACTGTGAAGCCACAGTGACAAAGGGGAAAACTTTTACTTTATCATCGGTGTAGGTGGCAAGAATTTCATAAAACAGATTTGAAAAGGGATTGAAACATAATATATCATAACCGAAACATAATGAAAACATAATGACTACAGACAGATGCCATACAGGGCATGAGGGGTCACAGAATAGTCTGGAGCATGGATGGTCATTTTTTACCCAACTGTAATTCCAAACCTTCTTTTCCAAAGTTGATAGTTATTTTTCACTGACTCCTAGTTAGAGTGATGACTGAGGGATCCAGCTTTGACGCTGATTGCAAAGAGCCAAAGCCAAAGATTTCATGTGTGTGCTACTGCTTGTACAGCCTTAGTGAGTTTGCCGTGCGGAATCATCACCTCTGTGCAGATCAGCAGCCATCCGCCTACTAACAGTGGGGTTAGTGTGCCTCTCAAACACTATCAAATAATGCAGGTGTTGAGAGTATATTCTCAAGAAACAATTTAATTCAGAAGTTTCAGTATTACTGGTAAAATGAGGAGTCTGTTTGTGCCACTTCAACAGTTTTTTATGCCATAGCAAAGCAATGTTCCCACTGTGTCGCTTCATAGGTTCGACCAGGAGTTCACCTCACCGTGGCAAATTACCAGAGTAGGCCATATACTGTAGGGGTCGCAGCTCAAACTTCACACACACACACAAACACACACACACACACACACACACACACACACACACACACACAAATACACACACACACAAAGTGAACTGAAGAAGAAAGAGAGATACACACAGTGTAACTCTCTCCTATCTCAACCAAATAAGAGTCACATGTCTTCTGAATGCTTGAGGCTTCATATCACACAGTAATCCACTGAGGGAACAATCGCACCAGTGTTGATGTGAACTGTCAGAGGTGAGAGGCCCATCACATCCCTCTTCCTTGCTTATAAAACTCACACATTCTGCTCCACAGGTGCAGTCCGGCACAGTCTGTGGCAATTTGGCAGGAGACTCACATTTCAAAGAACATGCCAAAAACACAATTCTTGGCAAAACCGTTCGCTGATCTCACCCCCAAATAACCTACTTACTCTGCACTGACTTAGTGTGTTATGTAGACACCTCTGAGTGAATGCCAACATTAAAACCAAAAAACATCCCAGATCGTGTCATAATAGAAGAAAATTTACGAATCCTGCTGATCAATAGAAATATTAAGAATCTTTACTCGCTTTTGTAAAATGATAATCTATAAAGACTGGCAAGACAAAAGACCTTAAGCTTCCTCCCTCAGAACGGTGCATCTCTGAAAATCTCCACTCACTGAGACAAACAGAAACACATACACACACTCTGAGAGCAATTTAATTTATGGATACTATTTTCCATAAGTTCACAACACCAATTAAAGTCACATAATTCAAGCTTGGCCACTTGACCCCCTGGTCATACAGAGGGGCCAGAGTTTGAGTGCTGGCTCTTTCATGGTCGGAACACACAACCCAAGATCAATCTGTCAAACATGCTATGTGTGATATGTTAATATTTAAGTGGGCTGCTAAAGCCAATTTAAAGTCTATTTCTGTTATTAGGTTAACAAGGACACTCCTACTTTTGTGTTTGAATGTGTGTGTGTGTGTGTGTGTGTGTGTGTGTGTGTGTGTGTGTGTGTGTGTGTGTGTGTGTGTGAGACAGGTTTCCTACAAATTCTCCATTACAAGTAGTTATATCCTCCTGTTCTTGATCTTGAAGTTGCTCAATTTGGTCTATGACTGAGGTTAAGTTGGTGTCCTCTGTAGAAAATAACTATTTACTAACTGTCTATAAGCTACTATCAGTCTTAAAAACTGTATTTATTGACTTACCAATACATTTTTCTGTCCAAGTAATATCTATGTTTCAGCTCTGTTTTCAGTATACACCAACTCATGAGAAAAAGATCTGGCATTTAGTGGCTAAATATCATTTTGCAGCTCGCATGCACTTGGTTTAAATGAGCTTTTTACCTGAAAACTGCCTCTGGAGAAACACAGATTACAGTTGTTAGACTGAATCGAAACATCAAAAAGATGCTGGCAAAAAAAAAACAGAACAGAACAGTGAACAAAAAGAAAACAAAATACAAAACAAACGTTAAAAGGCTCTATACACCTGAGAGGAAATGCACAGACCGGCGATTCTATGTGGGTTCCCATTACAAGTTACCCCTATTAAATATAGTGATATGATCCATTGCTTATATAAAGAATATTTATTGCAGCAGCTTTAAACTAGTCTTACATATACTAAATTTACATATGTGAAATTAGAGATTTAGCAATTTAAATTGAGGAACAACAAAATCTAGCAATTTTGCCCAGAGCAACATCTGATTTATACTGTCCTTTCTGTGTATAAACCCTGGATTATATGTAAAGTGCCTCTCTTTTTCTCACTAGTCCTGCAGATATGCAGCTCACATGTGCATACACTCATAATTCATTTTTACCCCGTCATCTTAGTGTTAATTTATAGTAATCATACATACACACACAGACATACATGCACATACACACACACACACACACACACACAAAACACAGACACACGAAAAAAAGCAAGCAGCTCCACACACAGAAAGACACATAGATCACTCACACACACAAACCCACACACACACATAAAAACACGCACACACTCACACACACATACAAGCACACACACACACAAACACACACGCACACACAAACACAAACACACACACACACAAAAAAGCAGCTCCAGACACACAAAGACAAATACATCACTCACACACACAAACACACACACACACACAAACACAGACACAGAAACAAGAAAGCAGCTCTACACACACAAAGACACATACATCAATCACACACACCCGCACGCACACACACACACATACACACACTCACTCCCATGGCGGATTTTTGTCCTCATGGAGAGGAGCTGTAATGGGAGGCATGCATCACCAATCTTGGTATTAAATCCCCATTCCAGTGTTAACCTACTTACAGTCTGTCTCTCTTTCTGTCTCCCCTCTATCAGTGTGTCTTAATATCAGCCTTTTGAGATCAGAATGACACAGAACCGACGGAGTCATTTCTCTTCTCCTTTTTCACTTCATTCTGGGCAAAGACACTGAAAAAATTATTTTGGCGGGATTTGGGTTGTGAAATCTTCCTTTTGGGCTTGGTTATGATCGTTTCACACATTAATGTGTATCGCATGAATTATATCTTTTGCAACGTGAATTATTAATTCATGTTATTTTCAGAAAAATAAGTATCTATTTTGTAACTGAGTTTCACCAGCTGATAAGACAATGATTAACCTGTAGTTAGTTCCAAACAGCCAGGCTCTGATGGATTGATTTTCCCAGGCCAAGAGGAGCATGAATAATCAGGACTTGACAGAAAAAGAGGTGGCATGTTGCTAATATTCGCCAACTAGCAATAAACGGAGAGGGGCTAATGGGAGTGTCATTAGTTTTGCAGGAATTTTGGTGAAAAAAAAAAAGTTGACAAATGAATGAACTCAATTAAATTCTGACCAGTTGATTGTGCTAGTTTGAAAGTGAGGGATCTCCAAGGTGAAAACAACTTATCCTGAGGAGGAGATGAACATTTGTACTACATTTCACAGGAACCCAGTACATTGCCAAAGCTTTTCAAATGTAGCTGCTCTCCTGTCATTGACTTTCAATGAACAAGTCTGATTAGATAAACCAATATAAAGGCCCTTCTCCTGTACTAATTTCTCTAATCAAAACTAGGATGGAGAAGAAGTGGAGCACACCAGTTAGAGAGGGATTTTTAACCTTTAAACAACTGAGATGTAGCTTCTCTTGCACGAGAGAATCAATATCAGCAGGATTTTCCTCATACTTTATGTATCCATCATATCAAACTTTCCCAAAAGGCATGCAGGGGGTGTACAGACATTTGGTTTGTATTTCTTTAGCACCATAAGATTATCATCTGTTGGTTTTTCTTACAATCTCTGCTCTTTACCAAGGCTTGAGGTTGAACCCCAAACAGTGTGAAGACAGTATCAACAGATATGTGGTATCACTGTGACAAAAATACAATTTATACAATTTGGACTGCTGAAATATATCTACACTTGCTTTAGGGTCCATATGACTTTTCATCTAGTGCCAGAAGCAAGTCACATTTTTAGGTTATCCAGTGAAATAGCTCAACAAATGCTTGAGGAGTTTGCACTATATTTTGAACAGACATTCATGGTCCCCAGAAAAGGATTCCTACAGATTTCGATAAGCCCCTGGCTTTTCCTCTACCATCACCATGGAATCAACTTTTGTTGCTTTGAGTGGAATTTATCAACAACTGTTGGATGGATGACATTTGGTGCTGACACTCATGTCTCCTTCAGGATGAACATCGTTAACTTAGTTGATTGCTTGACGTTTCCTCCAGTGTTATGGTCAATACAAAGTTTTTGTTTGTCCAATTCTTTGGTGCCAAGCTGAAACTATTCATATCAATTATTCTCATACTCTGCAACCATTTGATAGCTGATTAATTTTTTTGTTTTGTTTTTTTTTTTTTGTGGCAGAAATTCCCAACATTTATAGGTTTCTGCTTTTCAATAGGGGCAAGTTTCTGTTTTTTCAGGTTTTATATTAATTTAAACTGGATATCCTCATGTTTTGGACTGAACAAAGCAAATTTGAAGACATTACCTTGGGCCTTAGGATTAATGGGATTAATTCCTTGCGTAAAAATAAAACTACCTACAAAACTAATGAAATTCCAATCAGCCTCAGCTATAGTCATGATTGTAATGTAATGTAATTGTAACAATAGCATGCTAACATGCTAACTATAGTGGTTAAAATGGTAAACATTTGCATTTTTCTCTGATCTGTTTGCATAAGTAGACTAAAAGTAGAGTCAAAGTGGTAATGCTAGTTTAAAACAAACAGTTCTACTTATTTTTGGCACGTGTTTGGTTTTGCTGTGGGTAGGTTTTATTTTAGAGTAAAAACAAATAATGGACTAGTTGTTTTTTTTACAACACTGTTAATTTCTAAAAGAGGAGAAGAACATGCAATAGAGAGAAGGCTGTACTGTTTTTGTGAAAAACCTGCAAATATGTTCAATTTCTTCTTAAAACAAAGGTGAGAGCTTGATGACTGACTTCGCAGAAAGTGTGAGAAACCAAGAAAGAGAATGGCAAAGACAGAGAGAGCCCTATGTGGCTTTTTACATACACTAAGCTGCTCCATCACTGATTACACCATGTGAAGACTATCATGCGTTAGGTTTCGCTGCAAGGGGGATGAACAGTGTAATAATTACTTTTGAACCGGTTTAATTACTGTGAGGGTTTTGCTAAAGAAAAAGACACAGAAAGGGAGATGGAGGGAGAAATTGAATTAGGAAAAAGTCACATTCCCTCATTGTGGATGCTTTTTATTTCTCTTCTTTGCACAGTCTCGAGTCCAAAAAACATGTTGACACTAGAGCAGAATCACTGTTCCACTGCTTTGTCCTAAAGGATAAGAAAACATTATTGTATTTCACAAAGATTAGCATAGCTCCGGTGGAGATCCTGACCTCATCCAAGGTGAACACTGGTGGTTCTGTTGTGTGTGTGTGAGAAGCCACATGTCAAATAAACACTAGCTTTCCGGGGAGGAGAAAGAAGAGTAACGAAGACAGAAAAGATTCATCTTTCCTTTCTGAGGGCAGAAAGGCAAGAAATAATAAATGTATAAGGGAGGAAGGTGGTGTGACATCTTTATGGTGAAGGAGTCTAAAGAATGGTCGAACAAATGCCTGGAGTGCAGGAGTTCATATGTGGTGGAAAGTTCTGATAGGGAAAGAAGGAGTTCCATTTTGGAGAAAGGCCTGCAGACAGTCTAAATCACTGCAGACAGGTTTTATTGAGGGGTCACATAGACATTTAATATCTGTTGAATGTTATATAAAGCACATACAGTATATACACACGAACATAATCCACATCATGTGAGGCTGATAACATGTTTTACTTTTCATGATAGCCTACATTTTGTCTTGTATGCGTGTATCCTCACAGCAGGAATGGATGCCAACCGACAGTTCCTTCCATGCACAATATGTTCCATTTTGGTGCCCTAATATCTACTGGAAAAAAATACACGTATCAAAGCAGTGGCACAATATTTCCTATACATGCAGAGAATCTTCTCTTTCTCTTTTATTTAAGCTTGTAACAAATTAGCTGTTTCCCCCTATTAGTTGTGAGTTTTCTGTTACTCTGCTTTGTTGAAAAACTGAGGAAGATCTTTAGACAGTAGATGCAAACATAAGAGAGTACTGTGCTTATGTCAAGAGGGCCATTATCACAGGAGGACAACCATACACAGAGAAAGACCAAGAAGAAGATGGCCCAAGGGGGTATAAACATAAACACACACACACACACACACACACACACACACACACACACACACACACACACACACACAATAACATTTTATACACCATCTTGGTGAAGGTATAGCCAGAGGGCTACAGTTTAGTCATTTAATTCGTGTCTAATGTTGTCATTGTCAGATGGGCAGATGAGAAAATGAAATCCCGAAGATGGTTAGAGGGGCTAAAGGACACAGGCATGGCCAGAATAAAGGACTGAGGTAAAAAAGGGTGCAGTGGATAAATGAGAGATGAGAGAAGTACAACAGAAAGAGAAAGCAGAGCTTGGACACAATTTAAAACAGGCTCCTACCTGTGTAATTCAGCAATTCTGTAATGACAACTATAACACAGTCCTATTGTAGAAGGGCCTTGTAATTACAATATGTCTGCTTGACCTTCTTGATTGCCTTTCAGTAAAGACTTTCCAAAAGCTTTCTCTGTAGTAAACAATTATTCCCCATTGCCATTTAGTCTTCATTACTGCACACCATTTCATTCAATAAAAGTTATTGCAAATGGGTATTAAAGCTCTCCAATCTAACAAGCTAATGGTAGACTAGCAAGCTTGTTAGCAGCTTAGTTTAGTTTGGTTGCTTAAGGGACAAGTAATTAAAACAGATTTTAAAAATTTATATTTATACCCTCAACTGCTGTCTCATAACTACCTTAAAAAAATCCTTGCTTTTTATTGGTGTAGCTTATGCGTGTTTAATAGAAGCAAGTAGTGCAAAAGAGATATACTAAGATAAACTACTATAGTTTCCTCTACTTTGGACTCTTTCTTTCCATTTCCTCAAATGTCAGCAATGTTAGTGCTAAAAAATTGCAGGTCAAAGTTCAACAAAGTTGAACTTGACATCAAAAGTTTGTGGGGATTTACCCACAGGCGAATCAACTAATTGCATCTGTTTCATTGGAATGAATTGATTTTGCAGCAATTTTTGCCATTTTAAATGCTGGCATGACCAGGCTTTAATAAGAGACACCATTCTCTAATCCTAACTTAATGTAATGTTGCCTCTAAACTTAAATGCTTTGAATTTTACCCTTGTCCAAACAATGAGCAGATTCTACTTACCAGGGTACTATATCTACATACATCCACTGAGCACTTTATTAGGAACACCGGTACACCTGCTTATTCATGCAATTTTCTAATCAGCCAATCATGTGGCATCGGAGCATAGAATCATGCAGATACAGGTCATGAGCTTCTGTTAACGTTCACATCAAACACCAGAATGTTAAAAATGTGATTTGTGAACAGAATGGTCAGACTGGTTGGAGCTTAAAGTAAACGAAGATGACTCAGATAATCACTCTTTTAAACTGTGATGAGCAGAAAAGCATCTCGGACTGAAAAACATGCCCAACCTTGAGGTGAATGGGCTACAACAGCAGGAGAACAGGTTGGGTTCCAGTCCTGTCAGCTGAGAACAGAAATCTGAGGCCGCAGTGGACACAGGCACCAACACTGGACCACAGAAGACTGGAAAAACGTAGCCTGGTCTGATGAATCTGGATTTCTGCTCAGGAAGCAGATCAACAGCATGGATCCATGGACCCAACCAGGCTTGTGTCAACTGTCCAGGCTGGTGGTGATGTAATGTTTTGGGGACACTTGACAAACTAGTCATGGTTTGAGCTCCACAGCCTATGTGAGTGTCATCGCTGACCATGTGCGTCTCTCTATGGCCACAGTTCACCATCTCCTAATGGCCATTTCCACCATGATAATGCTCCATGTCACAGAGTAAAAGTTGTCTCACACTGGTTTCATGAACATGACAGTGAGTTCAGTGAACTTCAGTGGCCTCTCCAGTCACCAGATCTGGATCCAGTATTACACCTTTAGGATATGACAAATCTACCGAAATGATGCAATCATGTCAACATGGAGCAGAATATCAGAGGAACGTTTCCAAATTTTTGTAGAATCCCTGCTACGAAGAACTGAGGCTCTTATGGGAGCAATAATACTCCTCACAGGTTAGTATTTGAGTTACAACTCATCTTAAAATATAAATAAATAGTGAATAAATGAGGTATGAAAATGCTGTTGCACTGCTCTTCTGGTCCAAACTTTCTGCATGTCTCACCTCCAGCACATTTGGTGAAAATATGTGCCCTGCCCTTAATGCAGATGGGAAACACAAAGAGGACATTTATTTACAAAACTGCTCTTTTTATTATTTGAGGACAGAATAATATATATTGTGTCCAAGTAAGCCATCCCCTGAAGACCAAGCCAAGATAACTAAACAGCTTTTTGGGTTGAACAGGCAGGGTCAACAGCAAATCAAGTCAAGCTTTAAAACACACTAAAGTTTTATTAAGTCTAAAATTCTCAATGATTTCTCCAGAAATTCTATGATCAGAGAGAAACCTGGGTTCAAAAGAGTTTAAGTATTTCTTTGTTAGAGATAGAAATTTTTTTTCCAAGTGAAACTTCAACAGACAAATACAATTTTGAGATAGCTCCAGTGGAAATGAAAGGACAACGTTACTTGGGGAATAAACAGAGACAGGAAGACGGATTGACTGAGTAAAGACTCACTTGATCTTTCTTTTACAGATCTAATAAAATGGCAGCTAAAGCAGCTAATTACTCTCTATTAACCCACCACTTAGGGCCCAGTCTTAACCCTGAGGACAAGGACACACGCATGCACACGCACGCGCGCACACACACACACACACACACACACACACACACACACACACACATACACACACACACACACACATATACACACATATATATGCATAAAAACACAGTAGTGGGTATAATTCAGCTATAAAGTCAGTATATCCTGCTGCAAACAGAGGAGGCTCAGAGGGTGTGTTGTGTGTTAGGCAAGGTGCCCTCTTGTTGACAGAGAAGGCAATGAATCTCCACTTGTTGAAAACAAGTTGGCCCTTTGTCCATGTCAGATCTGGTATATCCGAACACGATTTTCTGCATTTAGGGGGGGAGCACTTCACACTTTAACAAGCACAGGCAAATGGTCCCATAAAAACACATAGACAATGTTAAGAGGAATGAGCAGTCTCTCTTTGCTTCCAAAGAGGGACTACTGTTTATTTGGGCATTTGTCACTGTCAAACAAGAGCAGTAATGAAAGTCTGTTACTAATAATGGAGACAATAAAACATCATTTTGAATGACAGCTATTTTTTTTACCCATTGATGTGTCATTCTTTGAAAGGGATTTGGCCATACAGTCATACAGTCTTTTTTAACAAAATTGTATGGTATTATTTATTTACAGAATGTAGTTATATCACTATTACAATATTTAAAAAACTGTAATCAACATTAGGTTTTTGTTCCAATTGTACTGTTGGCACCAAGTCTTTGAAATTCTTCTCACTCCAACTCTTGTAAATATTCCTTTTTTTATTTTGAATTTTGATGCTTTTGAAAAATTTCATGTATTGAAAATCATGTTAATGTGATGATGCTGAAGAGTGAACATTTCTCTCTTCACTACAGACCAGAGCTACTGAGTTATGTAGGGTTTCAGTGTTTGTTGCTTGTTGCCTCAGGGTCTTGAACCAGAGCCAGAGCACTGACTCCCTACTCACAAGGCTCACTGCTCCTCACATCTTAGGCATGATACTGTGATAGCTTTGCCATCACATGGCACGTAGAGCATTTCACAGTTGGAGGATGAAATGCCATGAGGGAAAGTTTTTCAGAAGCTATAGGATCTAGATCTTCTACAAATCCCAAAAACAAAAGGAATACATAAAAAGATATAATTTATAGTTGAGAGTTGAATGATCTAAAAATCAGCTGACACTACATATAAATATGCATCTAAGAGGCTGAGTTTAGAAAAACATACATATATTTTTATTTTATTTATTTATTTTACAGATGGGTGACAAAGAAAAACCAGCATAAAGTGTCTGAGTGAGGTGTTGGGCCACCACGTGCTGCCAGAACAGCTCCCGTGCTCCTTGGCATTTATTCTATAAATCTCTGGAGTGATGGACACAGTCCTTCCAAAAGATATTTCCCTCATTTGTTGTTTTGATGATGTTGGTGGAGATTAATGTCTAAAATGTTCAGCTATAATCTCCCATAGGTTTTCACCTGGGTTGAGAGCTGGAGACTGTGAAGGCCACAGTGAATGATTCGCATCATTTTCATACTCATCAAACCAGTCAGTGACCCCTCGTGCTCAAAGGATGGGGGCGTTGTTGTCCTTGAAAAGACCTCTCCCATCAGGATGGAAATGATTAATCACAGGATAAGGGGGTCGCTCAGAACAACTTTGTATTAATTTGCAGTGACCCTTTCCTCTAAGGTGGCAATCACTGTAAGGGTCAAGCATCCAGGCCTGTACCGTTCTCCTGGTGTGCACCACACATGCACTCGTCACTTGTCAAGAACACGGTACAGGAAGACTCACCTGACCCTATCACTTTTTTCCACATCTCTGTAGACCAGAGCCTGTGGTTTTAGCACCACTGAACTCTCAAATGTTCTTTCATCTTTATAATGAGGGGTTTATGCACTGCAACCCTACTATAACATCCCTCTTTGTGTAACTGTGGTTGGACTTTTATCACTGACACAGTTTGATCAGATCCTACATGGATATTCTCAGTCACCTGAGGAAGAGCTGCTCTTCTGTTTTTCCTTACATATCACACTAATGCAGCGCATGAGGGTTATCAAATGTGTGCTGTCAACTCTCAGTTTCCACGTCTAGTTAATTTCCCATAGATCTAAATGCACGTCACTTTAGTTGCAGTTCCTATTGAGCCAGTTTAGTCTCTTCCTGACTGAAACTCCTGCCTTCTCTGCTCCAACGATGAACCCTCTTTCAAAGTCCCTTAGTTCTTTTCCTCTTGTGATCTTGATATAAAATCAGAATCAACCGGTCTTTCTCTGCATTTTTATACAAGCAACAGAGCATGATGGGATGTTACTTGCTTAACTATTCACTGAAGTGCACCTGTGTGGAAACAGCTGCATTCGTTATGTTACTCAACTCATCTGTTCAGTTTTCTCCTCTAATTTGTTACCCATCTGCTGCTTACATGGACCAATAAATGCTTGAGTGATAAGACTTTAAGAGGCTCTCATATGACTACCATCAGTCTGTTACCAAACTCTAGGTGAAAGACACACTTCTTAGGAGGAACTTCCTAAGTAGAGGAGGAGGCTGTAAGACCTCAGATGTTTCTAGTTAAAGGTTATCATCAAGCTTTTTGGAACATTTTAAAATTCTAGCAGCCAACCCAATCCATTATAAAAACAAAGCTTTCAATAATAACCCAGGAAATAATGGTTTGACAAAAAATTTCTTGGCACAAGATAGAGTTTTTCTGAAGCATTCAGAATTCATGTCATGCCCTTCATCAGTGGATGGAGTTTGCTCAGTGGTCATGGAGATGGTTTAGTTGTTATCACATGACAGTGGCTGATGGTCATTAGATGCGGTGGAGCTCCAGGTGATTTCCAGTAATTGGACACTATGCCAAGATTTTTTTGAAACTGCTCTAGAACTAGTTCTTATAATAACAATAATCTATAAAAAATGCATAAAATGCATATACCCAATTGAAGTACAAGTACCTAAAATCTGTAGTACAGTGTTTAAGTTCATGTATTGGGATTACACTACTGGTACAAAGCACAGGCTAGGCTGCATGATAACATCTATACAGGTTAATGGTTTATATTAACAGCTACTTTACAAAAAGAATTGTAAAGACAGTTTCTTAGAAAATTCATTAAACTACTGAGGCTAGAGTAGTTTGAGTCAGAAAATAAGTTTGTTTCCTTACATTTATGATTTTGATAAGATTTAGATTTATCTTTACCATCATACATGAAAGTAAATAATTTGAAATAAAACTGAAATATATTGTAACTGTAGATTAGTTATCTTTCCCTGTAACTGCATTTAGAATACCCTGCCCTTTCCGGATGCCTTCCACCTCCAGACAAATTTCCGTGCAGTTTCTAAGTCTATCCCGTCAGCTGAAGTAGGAATAAGGACAAAGGACAAAAGACAAAAGACAAAAGCGGATACATGGAAACAAAGTGGGTACTGACTACATTTATGTGACCACACAGATAATCCTCCCAGATCTGGCAATAAAGCAAACTAGGTCATTTTAGTGACACAACCTTAACAAAGCTGGTCATCTCCTGTTCTTGAACCCTGTTGCTCAAGCATACATGCAGTAAACAAAGAGTAGAAACAAGACTACATTGAACTCTAGTACATGATTGGACTGTGCGTGGTCAGTGTGAAGAATTGAGGTTGTAGTTGAAAACTGTTGTGGAGCTGCTTTAAAACAACTGTTTTAAATGGAAAATAGCTAAAGGATAATATATAGCATTATCATGATGTCATTGCATCCCATTCATCTAGTGTCTGTTTCTGTTTGTTTCTCTTCTACTCTCTGTGCTCACATATACAGTGTTTTAATGCAGCTGAAATACCAGTAAAGCTGTTCTCATTTACATTTTTTTCTATATCTGTTGTCAGACAATTGAACAAGTATGAAACAGTGACTGGCCTGTGGCCCATTGAGACTACACATAAACCAGCAGTTACTTCCAAGTCATGTCCAAGCTGCTACTCTTCTAAAATCCTGATTTTTATACATTTAATGTCATTTGACAAAACCACCAAACACATAAGTTAAGGACAAGGGCTGTGTTGTGATTTCAGCTATATTAAAATTGTAGTGACTGTATTGAAATGGAGAAAGTTAGAAGCTCATTCATGTCTGTATCAGCTACAATGTGGTCAGTTGAACAGGAGGTGCAGAGCGATGAGTCTGCAGAGGGAAAGCAGAGGCTCCACTAAGATGGTAATCTATCAGCAGAGAAATACATCTGGTGCTCTTAGTTATTTGGCTCATGAGTAAGACTCTTCTCAGAAAATCTGAGCCTCACAGGGAGGATCAAAATTGGGTCAAAACAGGTGGGATCTAGACACGAGAATCACACCTCACGTCATTGATAGAAGTTTATTACCATGTTCATTTTATGATGGCAGCCCAAATATTAAAGTAAACCAGGGTTCACAGAAAGACTGTCAGCGCTCTCTGCCACATACACTATATTAAAAATAGCATGTCACAGGATGTATATGTGACCAGAAAATTTGCTTTACAGTGAAGAGTGGAGGAAATGAAGGGGTGACAGAAAAATGACTTTCAACATTATTATCCTTTGTAGTAAGTGCAAAGGAGATTAAACAAATGCATGCAGAGTGACACTGGGGTGAGGAGGGAGATGGACAAACGGCAATATATTCTTTGTGACAGGAAGCCAATGGTTTAATTCTAAGTGTGGTTTTATTCTGAAGTGATAACAATAGCACTGGTCTGATAGACTGTAGAAGCTAGCCGCTAGCATGGCTGTAGACTCTAGTTAAAGGATCCAGATACACTTATCTAAAACCTTATGTCATAAAGTAAGTGTCAAAAACTATTTTGTGTTTCAAGAGTTGATGAAAATGCACATTTTCTTCAGCATTCTCAATTTTTGATATTGCTGTTGTGTTTTCTGGTCAGGAATTCTAAACTCAGTCTTAAATCCTCTCTTTTGGTTAGTAAACTGATGTTGTGTGTCCTCCACTCCCAACAGATTAAAGCAATGCTGACAACAACTTCCAGCAAATACTTAAACCCAGTTTGGCAACAAGTATCAGTTTACCAGACATGATGTGGTTATCTACAATTTAGCAGCACATTGACAGCCTGATAAAGTCTAAGTGATAGAATTGTAGAGGCTGTAGTTGAAAGGAAATGGTTAAAGAACAATGGTAGGGTATAACTGAAATGCCTGTACAAATCTTAATTGATTATGCTGTTGGGGAATGAAATACACCTTAAAAGTAAGGGATTATAAACTCACCAATGAGTACCAAAAACACACAATAACTCCTTATGAGCTGATTTATTACTTTACCCTGTCTCTTCGATTAAAATGAGGGTACTTTGATGAATGCTGAAAGACTTGTAAACATCCTGCCTGCCTTCCACTGTCTGCCTCCACCCCCTCCTCTACATAAAAAGAGGAGGGGTTCTTAGGACAGGGATCAACTCTCAGACTCTTGAGACTACGTGAGCCAGTACTGGAGAGGAGTGAACTACCAGAGGAGCTGACAAGAGCTTCTGGATCATAGATCTGGAGCTTTTTTCTTTGACACCAGTGACAGAGAGGACTGCTGCTGTTTGAGATGACAGGACTGTCACTGCAGGAACAGCATCCCTCCGCTTTGGGAACTTTTCTCTGTCATGAGAGCTTGAGAATTACTGGGGAAATTTGATCTAAGAGATACAAACATTGGAGAATTTCTACCTCAGTCGGGAGTTAGGTAAGTAAGAGTTTTAGTAACTTGAAAACATTTATTGATCGACTGAGGGACTGTATGAAAATTATTCTGGTGGTGAGCTGGGGGCTGAACATTATATTTCAGTTCAGCAAGGCTCTCCAGGGGTTATTAATGCTGTATATGAAATCTCTACTCAGCTAAAAAAAAAACTGCACCATGCTCCTTACTAAATGTCAGAACAATGGAACAAGGTTAAACTGCTATTACTTGTTTAGTCGCATACCCCAGTTTAAATCTCAGTATCGTATTGTAAATTCTATGGTGCAATACTGATGGTCGCATTAATAAAACACAGAACTGTTGTCCCCTGAATCTGGAAAAGTGCACTTTATAACCAAGTTGTCTTTATGATGTATCTTGATATGTAATTTTTAAACTATGTTGCAAGGGAAAGTGGAAATAATTTAAAAAAAAAAAAAATTTTCTCCGAATGGCCAATGTGGTGATTTACACCCAAGCGGATATAGTATCCACCTAGCATTTAACAACGCTATTTGGACCTGACTAACCCTAACTCTACATGAAAAAACATATTCAATGATCTAACATCTAGCTAGTGTTAGCTGAACAAGGCTGTGTTAGCTAACCACAGAACAAGTCTATATTTTGTGTTTAATATACCCTACCTATTAAAATTGCACCTTTAGCCATTGAGACACGTAGGAACCAAGTAACACCATGAAGTGACATGCAACCATGCATGCACCCAGTGTTTACTTTTTTTTTGTGGAGTTGGGGTGGGGGGATCTTAGGGTGAGGGGGCCACATGTAAATAGCCAAGTAGCTGCCATGTGACTATGCTCACCCTGGTGCAAATAGTCCCTCTGAAAGAAAAAGTACAGAACCTTCCCCCTCTTCAACTCTCACTCTCCCCCCTAATAATTTTTGTACAGTCCCTGAATTAAAAAGATCTATATAGAGTTTATATTAAGAAGACGTGACAGCTGAGAGTTGAAATCACACAATAAATCCTGGGGCCTAATATCCCTACAAGATAGTGCGATTGTTTGATTTCGTATGGTAAAATAATGTTCCTGTTGTAACATAAAAGACCCCCAGACAGTACTTTCTTGCATTTTGTGTTCTAGGCGGAATCAAAGAGGATCAGTTGCAGTCCTGTTGAATAAAAGCCATATTCATAACGAAATCCAGGATGAAGACTCATCTCCTCTGCTTGGAGTTACTCTTTGTCTTGGCGGGTCACATCCTTGTGGCTAGTGGTCAGCTGGAGCCACTGAAACAGGCACCTCAGGGCCCTCTTACCGTCACCCAGAGACTCGGGCTCATAGAGAGGAATGTGCAGGGTCCAATGAGGTCCAACATCACCATGCCCCGTCGCCGGCTACCTCCCATGTGCACCGGACCCACAGAAATCCGAGACACCTTCAAGTATATTAACACAGTAGTGTCCTGTCTGGTGTTTGTTGTCGGTATCATCGGCAATTCCACTCTTCTGAGGATCATCTATAAGAATAAGTGCATGCGCAACGGGCCAAACATCCTGATTGCCAGCCTGGCACTCGGAGACCTGCTGCACATCATCATTGGCATTCCCATTAATGTTTACAAGGTAAGGCAAGGTGCAGAATCTGGAGGACTAAAAGGCCTGTACTATACAGACTAACAGGTTTGATGATTTTTGTCTTAACAGTATTTTTCTTTTTCAGTAAATTCAAAACTCTCTTAGTTTTTAAGTTAATTTTATTGCAGTCTTATTGTGTGTAATGTCCCTCCTAAGCAAATAAGAATAACTTTTTAAGGTCATTTGTAAACATTTTTCCCCCATATTGGACTTTAAACCCTTAACACAGACGCATAAGAGAGCGCACACATACACACTCTTGAAAGGCAGCTTCCAAGTAGTTTTTACATGTTATTACCTTACTGGATTCTGAGCCCCACTATATCCCTTGTGTCTCTGGCATATTGCTGTTGGGCTCATTTTGAGCAGATGTGTATTTGTGTGTATCAGTGTGTGTGTGTGTGTGTGTGTGTGTGTGTGTGTGTGTGTGTGTGTGTGTGTGTGTGTGTGTGTGTGTGTGTGTGTGTGTGCGTGTGTGTGTGTGTGTGCGTCAGAGAGGGGGAGAGAGAGAGAGAGAGAGAGAAAGAGAGAGAGAGACAACCAAAGTATCTGTATATTTGGGTAAGGGGGCAAGCATGTTAAAACAACTGGTTGCAATTGCATACCAGAGCACAGACAGGAGAGACAGGGTATGGGGAGATACAGGACCACATATGATTCCAAAAGATCTAAACTCACATTCCATACGCCCATCTAAAGCAGGCATGAAAAGTCCCATCTTGTACAGGTTTTGCAGAGTTTTGTTGTTTTTCACAAGTTACCACACTTCTCTGGGTTATAGAGTTTTGAGGTCAAACAGAGGTCTCAGTGTGAAAAGACTGATTTAGAAAAGACTAAATCATATAAAAAAACAGGGATCATTACATTACATTACATTTCCCCCCCTGGGGAACAATGAAAACCAACGCGGAGCCAGACAACTTACTTAACTCCCTATTATGGTTCGTGTCAGTCAGTAAATCTGTCCGTCTCTGTCTCTCTCCAGCTCCTGGCAGAAGACTGGCCATTTGGGGTGACTCTGTGCAAGTTAGTGCCCTTTGTCCAGAAAGCGTCAGTGGGAATCACAGTGTTGAGTCTCTGTGCTCTGAGTATCGACAGGTAAACAGAGCCACGACCAGTGGTCAACACAAACTCCTCCCTCATCTCAAGCTACTTTTAATTTCAGTGATCTGCAACTGGACAGTTGTTCTACCGTCAACTGCATTGTTTTCTTGGAATTAATATTGAACTTTTATTAAATTCACGTTATAATCATACTTAACATCTTCAGATGATACTTTATATAGTTCTTTACATAAAGTATAGCAAAGTGTTAGTTTTCATAAAAGCTCAAATGTACAGTTCTTTTTTTGTCCGTTAGGATAAGAAATTTGTGATACTGAGTATCCCAGTATTACAATAAGAAAGATCTTGTTAAGGTTTCTGACACTTAGTCAGACGATATATCTTTTAAATCAGAAAAGTAATATGTCGACACTTTGCAAAATTCACTTATTTGGTATCTTGTGTAGAGTTAAATGAGAATAATAATACCACCCTAATGTTTGTACGGGTAATGTGAAGCTAAAGCCAGGAGATGACTAGCTTAGCTTAGCACAAAGACTGGTCGGAAGGGGAAACAAGTAGTCTGGTTCTGTCTAAAACTAAAAAAAACCTGCCTACTAGTACTTCTAAAGCTCATTAATTAACATTTTATATCTCATGTATTAATCCATTCGAAAACCAAACAGTTAAAACAATGAGTTAGCTCACAGTTAACCTTAAGCTAACTGGCTGCTGGCTCTAGCTACTTATTTACCATGCACACATGAGAGCTGTACTGAGTGAAAGTTTTCACAGCAAGACTCAGCTGGCAGGAAAGGAAATATGCGTAATTTTGAAATGATCAAACTATTCCTAGAACTAGTATTAACTGGTTTGTAAATTGATTGCACATGCAATGCATCTTTTAGGTATCGTGCCGTGGCCTCGTGGAGCCGTATCAAAGGGATTGGAGTTCCAAAATGGATGGCTATTGAGATAGCGCTCATCTGGATATTATCCATCATCCTGGCTGTCCCAGAAGCAATAGCCTTTGACATGATCACCATGGACTACAAAGGAGAACACTTGAGGATCTGTTTGCTGCACCCCATGCAGAAGACTGACTTTATGAGGGTGAGCCGAAAAACACAGACGTTCAGAGGCATGTAATTTAGTGTGGAGAAAAATATTACATGTTGACACAGCTGTGTATGCTGCAAACCTGCACATGCACATATAATACTTATGTACAAACACACATGGGGATACAGATGTGTATGTTGTTGTGAATATCTTTGCATAGTTAGCATGGAAGTTTATACATTCACAGTCTTACTGTGAAAGCTTCCAGGCCTGATCTGGGGTGAAAAGAGTTTACAGAAGATTAAGTACTGTTGAAAAAAGAAAAAAACCCCAGTATATCTCAGGTGTTTTGGCTCTCTTGGCTGACTGGAAATACTGCAGCACTTGATACTGTGCGGTATGTATGTCCGTCTCCCATCAGCCTTAGAATAACAACATTCCCACTAAGGTACTTTGATAACATGATTTTTAAATGCAAGTGAACAAGCTCTAGTTTGACCCCCCCCCCCCACTCTGGTCCAGGTTAGACAGCATTTACGCTTTTTTAAATTTACTTCTGACACATGTTGCTTTTAACTCAAGCTCTCAAGCACAGATGTTTGTTCATAATCCAGCACTGTTCTCATATTTTCTCTCTGTAGTTTTATAAAGCAGCGAAGGACTGGTGGCTGTTCAGTGCTTATTTCTGCCTACCATTGGCTTGCACTGCTATTTTCTACACCCTAATGACCTGTGAGATGCTGAGAAAGAAGAATGGAGTCCAGATCGCTCTCAGTGATCACCTCAAACAGGTTTGATGATGGCATATATTTGTTTTCCATTAATGACTGTTTTCATAGTGATGGTTTATAATAGAAAGTGACTTTGCGTGATTTTTGTAGCAGGACAAACATAAAACTGACCTAAACTTTTTTATCTTTTTCCCCAAGCTTTGAATATAAATATGTTTACAGTGATGACTATTTTGTGGCCAGAATTTCACCACAGCTATTTCAATGGCAAATTGTCAATACAATCTGTTGCTATACAGTGATTACTGGGTGTTTGTGTGTATTCAGCGGAGGGAGGTGGCTAAGACAGTATTCTGTCTGGTCTTGGTCTTTGCTCTGTGCTGGCTGCCTCTTCACCTGAGCCGTATCCTGAAGCTGACTATCTACGATGAGAAAGACCCAAACCGCTGTGAACTGCTCAGGTATGGAAGGAAATACATTTCCTATAGTGCACAAAAAGAGAAAACTAGAGGCAAGAGTAGACAAGATATTATTAAAGAAAACTGAATGAGCCTCCAGGAAGGGAGACGTAGAAGACTAATGCGTCTCCGTAACCCTTTTAGTTTCTTTTTGGTGTTGGACTACATCGGCATCAACATGGCATCTGTCAACTCCTGCATCAACCCCATCGCCCTCTACATGGTCAGCAAGCGCTTCAAGAATTGCTTCAGGGTAAGCAACTCAGCTGCAGTACGAGCTACGTGCGAAGAAAATGTCGTTAAGAAACAGTTCAAAATTTTGAGAAATATATTTATACGTTTTCTTGCCGAGGGTTAGATGAGAAGAATGATACCACTCTCATCTGTGTGTAGCTAATGCAGGCCGCCGGGTAGCTTAGGTTGGCATAAAAACAGAGACGGAAACAGCTAGCCCAGCCCTGCCCGAGGGTAAAAACAAAAAAATCTGCCAATTCTATTTCATAATCCGTACAAAAAACAAAGTCTAAGGCCACCAGGTTGTGGTTTGATGAGAGGTTAAGGGACCATTTCTTTGCCAGGCACAGTAAATTCCAGTGCTAAGCTAAGCTAACTAGCTTCTAGCTCAAGCTTCATGTTGAACAGACAGACATGAAAGTGTTTTTTTTTTTTATCTAACCACCTGTTTCATGTCTTTCTTACACCAAGCTGTAAATACTATCATACTCTTATGCTTCTCTTGCTTTAGTCCTGCCTGTGCTGCTGGTGCCTACCAGCCGAGATGTTGATGGACGAGAAGCAGTCGTGCGTTAAGCTGAAAGTCACCGAACGAGCCTCCGACCAGAGCAACTCCCGTCTGACCAACAAATCTAGCACAGCCTGAGGGGACGTTTAGAAGTGAGAAAAGAGGAGACATGGCGACGAGAAAAACTAAATATTGAAGCATGGCTGATTGAACGTGGATAAGTATGGCTGACTGAAAGTGCCTCATCTACAACATCATATTAAGTCTCATTCAAACCGTAATAGACATTGCCTTGGAAATCAGCCCACACTCTAACCTAAAACTCTGAACACCAGCCATTATGGAGCGCTGCACACTCTCCCTGTCCAAGAAGAAAAAAAGCATCAGTGCACTTCAAAAGGCTGTGTTCTTGGATAATAAGTGTGAGATGTGTGAAGCAGGCAAACTAGTGTTAATAACTTCAAATATCGAGAAGAGAGCAGGAAGGATGAGGAAGTTCAGTACAAGTGTTAAGGAAAACTGGGGGTCAAGGGTGGATTAGCGAAGACAGCTCATCAGGCTCGCAGCCTGGATAGTGAATGTCACTTTGATGCTATGAATCTTGCAATAAGTTCCGTATTGCATGGACTATATTCGAGTGAGATGCTGTGTTATGTATTGCTACCACACACTGCAGCAGCTTGTAAAAAACTAAACAATTAATCGAATGCTCTTGTTTTAGTTTTTTGTATGTATTTCCTCTAAAATATATGTATGTACTAAGCATTTTGCATATTTTATCATTTGTCACATTAGTGCCTTCATATATATTTTGTCTCTGTGTCACTTTCCCTCTAGTTACTGAACTACTGATGTTGTGTGTTTTAGGCCGTGTGACCATTCAGCTCTTGTATCATATTGTTCATTACTGGGCCTGTTCATGAGGCTTTAGTTGTTTCGTGACTATATTTGCTCAACAGTATCTTAAGCTGACATGTACTTCAACTGGTATGACCAGAGGTAGGTTTTCTTTTTGCAATAAATAAAATGAGAAATATAATAAATGAGAAAAGGGTCCGTTGTGTACTTTTTTCAAGAAAAGCATCAATTTTCTAGCCATTATGTGTTCAGACACCCTTTATGACTGTGAATCTTTTAGCTTTGCCTGTTACTGTTGCCTGACTGTGTGTATGTGTATGTGTGTGTGTGTGTGTGCCTGTATGTGTGTGTGTGTGTGTGTGTGTGTGCGCGCGCATGCGTGCGTGCGTGCATGTGCGTTTTTGTGCGTTCGTGAGTTTGTGTGTGTGTACATTTGTGTGTGGTTTTGATTTAAGTGTGACGGCAGGCGGCATCATGTGATGGCAAATGCTAACACAGAACATTACTGTGATGTCTTTATTTTTCTCCCCACTTCTTCACTCCAAACACACACACATACACACACAGCTCAGACCTGGGAATGTTCCTTCAGGCTAAACCAGTGTCACGCATGTCACATTAGCTGTCAATGAAGCTCTCTGTCCTGTGATCTCTCACCACCCCTCCTTGACTCATCTCTTCACCCGCTCTCCTTGCCTTCACTCTCATTTCTTTTCTGCCTGTTTTCTCTTGTTTTTACCTCTTCTCTGCCCTCTACCCTCATTTTCTCCACCCATTCTCTCTGCATTCCTGTCTTCCCGCCATCCCATAACCCCTTTGCCTCTGTTCTTACAATATGGTTTTAAACAATTCAATGTGGTTTGACATTAAATCAAACCCACCACTGGTGTAAGCAGCCCTAACTGTAAGAAATCACATTCAGTACATTCCTCTCTAAATTATCTCCTTTTCTGCTCCCAACAAAAATTAAACCGATGTATCTGCTTGTAGATACTTACATCGGCCCTCTACTAATATGAGGGATTGTCCTCTAAGATCACTGCTACTAAAAAAATCGATCACAAGACAGTGAATGTACATCATTGAGGTACTTAATGTACATAAATCAAAGTGTAATTAGCCAAGGGTCAATTTGGAAGCTCGTACTTTTCCCTAGAATACTTTTGTTTCAAATGAAAGTCATCTGTTGGCCCAGGTAGGTGTGATTTATAGTTTTTTTTTTTAGCAGCAATAAGAACAGTTGTTGTCCATCAAAGTTTATGCTAAAACTGAAAAGGCTCAGTATATTAACCCACATTAAAAGGGATAGTTTAACAATTCCAACCACATATTTGTTTGCTCTCTAAATGAGAGATTAGCTGGTGAGCTTTGCATTAAACGGATAGAGGGAGGAACTGATAGCCTGGCTCTGAGGTTAACAAAATCTATCGACCAACTTACTGTGCTAAGCTAAACTAACCTGTTGCTTGTGGTAGATCCATGTTAATCATACAGGAGTGAGAGTAGCATAGAAGCAAAAGAAAGAAAAGTGTATCTTTCTGTGCTAATTACAAAAGAAAAAAGAAAATGAAGGAACCTCTTGCTTTAATCTTTCATTTACTTAGGTTTGAAAAATTGCACTGACAGAAATTCAATAGAAACAGCTAGCCTGGTTCTGTCCAAAGGTTAAAAAAAAGTGTTCTAGTAGTTAGTCTTTAAGTGCTAGTGAGCTTTAGAGGTGCTGGAAGGCAGAAGTCTTTACTTTAGGACAGATATGGCTGTGGTATCGATCTTCTCATCTAAGTCTTCACAAGAAAACGCATATGTCCCAAAATGTCCAACCAATAGTTAGTGTGTAAAGTTTGTGTGCAAATAAAGATTTAGTTCAAGTCATGTGTCCTTCTCCTCCTACATGCAGATGTAGTCCCATCTAGACTTCAACACAATAAATGGAGGACATCAGAAAGCAGTAAAACTCCCCACAGTTCACTCACAACTAACATAATGCTGCAGCAGTCTGTTGTAGAGTTAATGCCACTTTTATTGCTATTAGGATGATGCTAAGAGTTTAATGAGGGAAAGCACCCCATTTATTCATAAAAACTACTGTAAACTTTTGATGGACTCATCAAGTAACCTCGACTGAAAGCTTCTTTTCACTCAACAAACATCATGGACTTTACTTTGGTGGAACTCTGGCACACAAGCACACACGTTTGGACACCACATATGCACAGACAGTCTCAAACATACAAACGTACATACAAATCTTTGCCACACCATAGTTTTGGAGGTCAGTAGAAAGTGCTTGAACATTGCTGGAATGGAGGGTTCATCGTTTTGAGCCTGGCTCTCAGGAGTTGGTGTGTGAAAGAACATGGTTTGGCCCCTCTCTGCACTCTCTGTCTCCAAACATTCTTTCACATTTTTCTATCCTTTCCATCTGCTGTTTTGCTCATTTACACAGCATGCTCTGCAGGACTGTGCCAGCAAACTGCAATCAAAAACAATTTGTAGCATTTGAATGAACATGATGTTTGACTTAGCTTAATTAAAAGTCCATACTCTATCCTTTTCTTAGCCTTTTGGTACACACCAAATTGTTCTGCATAGCAAAATGGTATCTTAACTTTTTAAGCATTTACCTTCCTCTACCTTCTTTTGCTATCACTCCCCTCTTTTGATCTCATCTGAATACACTGCATGTGACAGAAATTTAAAAAATTTAAGAACATACGCACAGGTCTTGATGTATAAGACTTGCTGGCTTCCTTCTTAGTTTTAGAATATTTATTCTGGATTGATAGCACAAGGAGGAGCGCTTTCAGTCTGGCATGGCTTCTGCTAAAATTTTGGAAGAACAAAGAAAATATGCTTTCATTATGAGTGTGAAAGCGTATGTATGTCTGTGTGTTTTGCCTGTGTGTAGTTCACTCATGGAACAACTTCAAGGGAAAAAATTTGAACAGAGCTCAAACAAAGACACTTACACTGCCTATGAAACACAAGGAAAAGGTATGTGAGCTGGAGTCTCCGTATCGATGCATGTGTAAGTGTGTCCATATGCATGTGAGTGTGCACGTGTATGAAAATGCTCTCTGCATTTTTGTTTTGTTTGATGTGCCAGTTTTTTTGTCACGCACCACTGATTTCACACTTAAAGGAATGGTGGATAAATGACACAGCCATGCAACTCAACAATCACTTTCACGGATATACAAATGTCACACTCAAAGACATGCATAGTCAACAAACACACGCACAGAGTATGAAGCAGCAGAACATAAGCAGACAAGGCCAGCAGAAGGAACTCATCAGACTGATGAACCATGGACTCTGGAGCCCTACTTTCATCTGTTTCCCCCCTGCTTTCAAACATCAGGGGACATTTCAGCTGTGTGTCACAGTCCTGTACCCTTTGTGTACGTCCCATTTATCGCTTGTCTGACAATGTGATGACAAATCTATGGGGCCAGAGAACAAGATAATCAATGATTTATCAGCCACAGATACACATATGGTGCGCAGGCTGGTCAGAGCCAGATACTGTGAACATGTCAGCATTTAGCTTTAATCAGGTAAATGTCCAGCTGTTTGGAGTTTGTCATTGAGATCAAATGCGCAAACATAAAGCCATATTCACAAACACAATATTGGGGCTACAATTAGTGATCATCATTGTTAGTCTGTTTTCATTATCAATGAATCTGCTAATTATTTTCTTGTAAAATTAATTACTCCATAAAATGTCAGAAAAAGTCCAAAGTGTCTTTTTAGAGCTGAAAGTGCATTTTTCAGATTCCTTGCTCTGCCTGCCCAAAACCCAAAGATATTTACTGAACTATCGCAGGCAGCTAAGAAAACAACCATATATTTACATTTGATAAGCTGAATCCCAGGAAGATTTAACAATTTTAACAGAACTATTGTCCTCTGCAAATGGCAAATTGCACCTTTATGAACCAAGTTACAAGTGAAAATTGCCTTTTTGCTGTAAATATAAAAAATGTTTTAGAAATGGTTAAATGAAATATGTATTTCAGAAAAAAACAAGTATCCTCCACTGCTCTTCCAAAACATTCAGACTACTCTCCCTTCTGCCAGGAGGAAATTTACAATACCCCCCCCCCATTTGTTTTGCCCCCTCTCCCTCTAAGAGTTTCCCCTAACTGTTTCAGCTTTATACAGTAGGCACATGAATTACTTGCCTGACTGGGCCCTGGGGTAAATACATTATAGTTTCTTAATTAGAGAAACATGCATCTGCATCATGTTTCAAACACTGAATAAAAAAATCTTTCATAATTATAACTTGTTTGTGAAATGGTTTCACCTTTAAATTGCGCTGTACTGAATTACTTCTCAATAACCATACCACCCTCCATCTCTCTCTGAAAAAACAAACACATGCACATATTGTAATAATCAAACCCTGACCTCTGCTTCTTTATAAAAACATTATGGTAGTTGCACATTCTTGCAAAGGTGGAGCAAAAAAAGGAATGAGGGAATGAATTGGAGGCTCTACCTTATCAGTTCAATTCCAACTACTAATATTGCATGCACAGTATATGGAACACATAAAAGGTGGAATAATCTAAAAGTAACGGCTGCTGTTCTTTGCACATATTTCAAAAGCGCACATACCTAGTTTTGTGATAAATTTGACTCTATAACACTTATAAATAGAACACTGCCAAATCATAGATCATCTCACAGTCTCCAGTGCCTTTAAATAAAGCCCCGAGGACAGCAAAGATCATGTTTAATAGTGAGTTTTGTCAAAGAAGATGTCACGCTAAATGTTCCATTTTTAACTGTTTATTTGTGTAGATATGACCGTTATGCACGACAAGCTAGTTTCTCTTAAATCAAGTTCAAAGAAGGGGTGGTTATGCAACCAAGACGGCAGGGACAGTATACAGAGACAGCAGGGCTGGCTGCAGAGGGCCATGGACCATATGAGAGGGCTGAGGAATTCCATGAAACAGTGGTGTCAGTGATCACAGAGCCTATGCAAGACCCCTGAGTATCCCCGAACAACACTCCAGATGGATGGTCATATAAGCCTCTGTTCCATTTGTGTTTTTTTGTTTTGTTTTGTTTTTTAAGAAAGATAGAAGTCAAAGAGGGTTTGGATCAAACTTGTTTTAAGGGTGTTGGTGCAAAGTTTTGCCACTAGGGAGCATCAGGGACTGTATAAAGGACAAACTTACTGCACGTTCTACTTTATGTGTGGATCTGCCTGTGTGCCTTTCTGCAAGCCTTTTTTGTCCATATTTTTTGTCTCAATTTTTCAGCATATAACTATAGCTTTATATGTTAACATTAACTTTACAAGGTGTCAAATAGAGCTCCATCATTTTGAATATCCTATTCGGTTTAGTTAGAGCCGTCCCAATGATTTAATATGATATTAAGTAAGACCATGACACACATCCGCTGGCCAGTCCACCCTCATATAAACCCCAGGCTGTTTGCAGATCAGTTGTGTGGCTCTCTGCTGCTTTACATTGCAAATACGCCCGTGTTTACATTTGCTCCACACGACAATGGTCACTATGGGTTACCTTGACTCACAACACAGGTAACCAATCGGAACTCACAGGGGGGGCAGTTCTCTGGAAAAAAAGGGAGAGGAAGCAAGAACTGACAAGGACTCAAGGGAACACGAGAAAAAAATCAGCACGATCTACACTGATCTTAAGTCTGAGTGGCACTTTCCCTAATGACTGGAAACCTGCAAAAGGAAAGTGATCATAGGTCAGGTCTGTAAGCAGATGAAGGCTTTGCATTTGTCAAAAGGGATGAGAGCAATTTCTGTTTCTCTCTTGGATCCTCCAGGCAGTTGCTGCTCTGCCACATACAGACACATGCTATAAACACAAGGTAAGTCTAAAGCTACATATTCCATATAACAGACCTACTACTCTTAATGTAAAAAAAATATTGAATACAACAAAAAAAATCCTGTTAGGTATTTGTGTGAGCTGCATGACATGTGCTGAAGGGAAAGTGAAAGTACTTTTTCAGAGTGTGTGTGAGCTTCTGAGTCTGGCTGTTTGTCACTTTTTAAACACTCTGCCGAAAAATGTTTGTAAAAAAATACTCCTAGAAGATTTACCGTCACTGAAAGCTAAACCACACAAAGGTTTGTACACCAGGAAGGTTGTAAAAACAGAGGTGTGTTCAGACCACCTCCACCATTCCCCGAGTCCCACTCTCCTCCTCTCCTCTCCACATACACACACACACACACACACCATATTTCACTTTGTTCATTTAACAAGGCCTGGTTACCCCAAGCAACAAGAGGGGCTTATCAGCTGCTCCCTCACTTGCCATACTGTTATCAGCCTGGCCTAGTTCGCACACACACAAACACACACACACACACACACACACACACATACACACACACACATACATTAGCACTCTCTGCCCCTTTCTGTCAAACACACTCGTGCTTGTTCCATCTCAGTTGAGTCTCTCTCTCTCTCTCTCTCTCTCTCTCACACACACACACACACACACACACACACACACACACACACACACACACACACACAGAAACTGGGGAATGAATGTTATGGGGGCTTATCAGTGTCCTTAGGGGCCTGGCAGCCACTTCACAGACTCAGATCCCAGTGCCAAGGCCACAGAGGCAAACCTATGTGACCAGAGTGCTGATGAACAAAGCCTCTATACTGTTGGAGAGTCTTCTATAGAAGCAGCTGGCTGCAGGGCGCACTAACAATAAACATATGCGCATGGCAAAATGGCAAGCATCAGTGGCTAATTGTGAAAGAAAGAGAAATTCAAAAATACAGATGTTCTGTGAGGCTGTGACTTCAGATTAGTGATCTTTTATGTCCTTTTTCACCTCCAGTAAAATACAAGCTGCATTCCTTGTGTTTTCTACGAGGCTACGTTCACTGCCTCTAAAATAAGCACGGCAGCTTGTCATACTGTACTTCATGAGATTTTCAGGTAATAGAGTTGAAAGGGCTAACTCTTAGTTCAGTATGTTGAACAGGCAACTTGACAAGGAAACATAATCAGAGTAATTGAGAAATGTGTGGAAAAAAAATCAGGTAGTGTTAGTTCTTTTAAAAATATCTGTATAAAAAATATCTCTCCTCATGCTGCAACTATGGATTCTTTTCTCAGAAAATAGTAAGAAATAGTGAAAAAATTGTAAAAAAAAAAAAAAAAATTAAATTAAAAATCTTTAAAAATTGCATCACATTTTCCAAGGCAATTTCTTCAAACTACTTTTTTTGTCCATTCAACAGTACAACACTCAAACATTACTACATTTACTGTACTACCATAGAATACTGAGAAAAAAAATGTCACATATAAGAGGCTAAAACCGGTTAATCTGAAGCACATCAGCTTAGAATGATTTAATCTGTTTAAATTTGGCTCATCAAGCAACCAACGTTTCAGCTTTAATTTCTCCTAAAATCATGCATTCTAAACTGCATACAGACCATCACTGAAAAAAATGGGCGTTCTCTTCTCACTGACTTGAAATCTTACACTGCTTAGAAGACTAGTCTCCATTTCACTCATGTCCTACGTAAATCATTGAGCACAAATGACTGCACACACATCACAGGAAGTCGAAAATGAGAGGGCTACTGCTGGCAGAGATGTTGGCAGTGGTTTGGCACAGGAACTCAGGAAGCGGAGCCTCCTAACCGAGCTGTGCTTCCTGTGTGATAACTGACCCAAACATGTTGTGCCTCTATCACACACACACACACACAAACACACACATAAAGACAAAGACGCACACTCACTTTCTCCCTCTATTTGACAGCTTTGGTATAAATATACCAAGGGTTTACAACCAAATCGAGGATTAATGGGATTAAAAATGTAGAGCTTGGTGATTAAAAAGAACTCCTTGAAAGCAAACTGTTCGCAGTTTGAGATTCATTGTACACAAAATCTAGATGCTTGTGTGATCTTCAACAGAGAGGAACTGAAGGTAAAGTCGTTCAAATGCGACATTTATGTGTGTGGGTGTGGGTGTGGGTGTGTGTGTGTGTGTGGGGGGGGGGGGGGGGTTCTGTACAACAGCAAAGAAAAGCCTAACTTTATTCACATCACCTCAGAATAACATAAAGAACGGAAGAGCAGGGATGGTCTACAGACCCAGGCAGGAAAACAAGAGAAAGGACTGAGACTGATTAAATGGAATTAACAGTGATGTGATGGCCCGGGGACAAGAGAGGAGGCAAAGAAAAACAAAGGGGGAAGCAAAAGTAAGGGGGAGTAGTGGAGACAAGTTTGTTTTGTAGTTTTGTTCTGAATGAGCACTTCACAGTCATGGTGCAAAGAATGTGCACACAACAGCCCTAAAACCTTGAACGTTGTGCAAAGACATGATGTTTCAAGCTCCACATCAGCCGCCTCCTCCCTACTTGTACCACACAAACACACATACACACACACACACACACACACACACACACACACACATACACACACATACACACACACAGCCCAGGCACACATTGCAGTGCAAATGCTTCCTTCCTGTTGCTGGTTTAGCCTCTTTTAGAAGCAAGATAAGAGCAAAAGAATGAGATGTATGAAAGAGGCAAGCAAACTGTGCTGTTTTCCCTGCTTCTCCGATCAGAGTGACTGCAATCCTTTGTGTGGATTCTTCATTAAAACACTTGACTTTCACTGGCCGCAGACGTGGTACCTTTGCTGAGAGTCTTGACTCACCTCGCACTTGTTTGCTCTCGTTTCTCTTCTTGGCAGGTTCAGTCATACCACAGGACAGTTTAGCAGCCCCCACTTCCTCATCGAGACCCGAAGCAGAGCAGAGCAGAGCGAACATGAGTTTCCTGTGACGCCTTTTTGTCTCTGGTCAATTAGTTTACTCACATCACTCTTCCACTGTTGCTTTACCCTGCATGGAAAGACACCAGCCTCATTGTATGCTGGGGGAAGCTCTCTGGTAGACCGAAACTGACAGCCATCAAGAGATTCTCTCCAAGAACTGGATCCGTCTGGACACAAAAATACATTAGATCTGCTCAGTCTTCAGAGGAAAGCTGTGATGCTGTTTTCACCCAGTTAGAGACGTGTGTGCGTGTTTTCAGGATATTCAGCCATGCTACAGCAGTCAGAGCTCATCTTTGACTTTGCCAGTGACCATGTTAACATGTCGCAGGTGAGTAAATGTTTTGTGTGTTTGTTAGTGCTAGAGCAGAGTTGCGATACAAGACAAATATGAAGTGAGAATCCGATCTTATCTGATCTAATCGGAATTCTTCTATGTGTGTGTTGAAACAGAGCTGCGACAGGAATCTCTGAGGAATCCAACACGATTATAATCTGATGTAATATAATTTCTGTATGTGTGTTGCAGTTTGGGGGTCACTCGGATTACCCTGCGGTGATTGTGGAGCAGGTTCCCCACCATAACCTGCTCTCATATGCAGGTCTAGCCTGTGAACAGTCACACACAGGGTTTGATCACCATCAGCTGCTCAAAGGTCAGTGCGCACATACACAGGCTGACAGACAGACAGACACACACACACACACACACACACACACTCTCCCTCTCTCACTAGCCTTTCTTCACCTGTCACATTCACGATTCATCAAAGGAGCTCAACCACCGTAAACCTGAACATACTAAAGATTATCCCGCGGTTCAACGTTTCTTCTGAGAAGTTTTTATCGAGGTTTTACCGAAAATAATGTCACAACAGGTATCAAATAGAGCCTGGGACCGCACATGCGCAGTCGCAATCCTCGCACATGGACCACCCTCCGAATAATTTCAGGAAGTGAAACAAAACATTCCTGGCTTGTGCCTGGGAAAGACAGTTAATGAATCATATTAGGATGTAGACGTGGTCAGTCCGGGCTACAGCGCATATGCTATAGCTTGTTCCTCACCAGGGCTGGGAATTAAAAGTAAGTTCTCTTGCTGTATCGGGTTGTTTTTCCGATATTATGCTGGTTGGAGGCGAGAAGCTCAAAAGTTGGGCACGGCGAGGTTCGGTTAACTTAGCTAACGGTAACAGTAGCGAAGCAAGAAGTCACAGTCGGATGTGGACCATTTACCGTATGGTTACAAGCGCCCTGGGACAGCAGCCATGCCCGCCGTGCTTCTTTAAACATGGCCAGCTGTTCCGACAAGTTGGTGGCTGGTTTTCTCCAGCGGCCGAAAGTGTTGGAGCTCACGACCAACAGCTGTTAGCTAGCAGATGTTTTCTAGCTCAACGTATGAGCGCGGGCACGTCACATGCAGAGATGTGCACAAAACAATAGACTCCCCTTTGATGACAGTTTACCTCAAGGACATACATGTGGAGAGAAGTATGCTGATGTGGAAAAACAGAGAACCTCGTAGCTTCCCATATGGTGGATGTGGAAGTGAATGATCAGACAAGACAGATACTTTTATTTATTTAACTGTGTACTGACCTTAAGTGACCGAGGTAAAGAAAAGCAGACTAATCTTTGCTGTGTCAAATAACTAATAATATTGTTCTTCGATCATCTGTTTGGGTCTATAAAGGGTCAGTTCACCCCCCCCCCCAGAAAAATAAATAAATAAATAAATAAATAAATAAAGTTTTAAAAAAACATCTCTCTTAGCTCTACTTCATTGATTCCCCTGCTGATGCTGTAGTTACCAGGGGGAACCTGGAAGATTGTGTGGGAGCTAATTTGGTCTATCTAGTGTATTTACTGCCACATTAATTAGTCTTATGCTAGCAGCAAAATGCAGACTGTACAGGACACTCTTCAGTTTCCCACCACTTCACTCTTGTGACAGAAAAACCAAAATAGATGCCAAAAGCAGTGTATAAATAAATGTTTGAAATGCCTGGCAGCTGCAGCTCCGGTTGGTAGTATTACAATTGCAGCTACAGATCTATGTCAGCCACTGCTGCCTCTGCTGTGAATTACTTTTGAACAATTACAGGGAAGCCCATCCCATCTACTTAGAGGGCACAATGAAGAGGTGTTTGAACCCATCTGATGGGACTGTGAGTTTAATGTGAAACCAATGATCTGGTGGTATCTGGCCTTGTATATATTTTGGTTTTATATGTTCAAGGTTTTCAGATATCCAACTCTTAAATGTCTGCCGTCACCCCAGTAGAAAGAAAGTATATTAAATTTCAATTTATGGTGCTTACACCTAGGAATAAATGATATAGATAGAATAATTTATAATTAGAAAATTGATTTTATTTGTAAATGTCAGTATGTATCACAAAATAGTACTTTTTGGGGAATTTAATTCAGACATTGTTAACAGATGAAATAACTAAACAGGAATGTCTGTTTTTGGCAAATCGAACATTTAAGATTTTCCGCAGCAACATCCCTTAAAAGAAATGACAACGTAGTCACTGTAAATAGCAGGCCTTTTGCAAGAATTATATATTACTATATATTTTTTAAATATATAGTGTAGTAGGAAAAGCACAGGTTTCACTCATAACATTAACAAAGAGTCCGCTCTGGTCAAGTGTCCCAGTAAACTGTGACAGTGAGCAGCACAATGCATAATACCAGGACCCTGAAACCGAAGCAGCTATTAGTTATGTTCTTTACACCCGTGTCTTTCCTACTGTGACATGTCAAAATGTCTGCTGTGAAAAAAAAACGCAAGTCTTACCCTCTATTCTATTGATTAGCCACAGTAGTGTTTGTGGAAAGATATATTTCTATTGAATTTTTCAAATGTCATTTTTCAGTACCTTGAGGACTAAAAATGAAATCCTCTTGTCTCAGCTGTATTGGATGGCAGCAGAGGCACATATCTTAATTTCTAGATTCCACTACAAGAGAGGATGTATCCTCAGGGCTTCTCACATTTAACAATTTTCCTCTTCCTAATGCCACCCCTAAACTTGCTGAAAGTGTTTTTGTCTGTATATCCCCTCTCTGTGGTCCGCAGTGGAGCCATGTGAAAGTGGGGAAGAAGAGACCATGGAGACGCTGGTTGCTGCTGACTCGCTTCTCAACATGGACTGCTCTGACACCCTCTCTCTGGAACAGCACTACTGTAAGCGCAGATGCATCCTTGAGTTGACACTGGTCGTTTTCACACTAACAGAGTTAAGATGCTGCAGTAAAACCTCGGCCCCTCTGATTTTTGATGTAGGACATGTTTGATTGTGGGATGTTATTTTTAGACATAGTGGTCGCAGTGCTGTTCTCTTTCATTAAGTCTGTTTATGCCCCCCTGCAGCCCAGACCTTCTTACCATCACTGGGTGATGTCATCACTGCTCCTGTTACTCAGGTAACTGTGTCAGCAGAGGGGATTGTGGGACCTGTTGACCAGCCAGAGTGGCACTCGTTGCACGCAAAGAAGCCTTCGGCACAGCTGCAGTCAAAAAAAAGAGGTCTGTCATTTATTTATTTAGTTTCTAATCCACAAGTAAATGATAGCTTGTGTGATTATATTGAATATCTTGTTAATTAAAGGTTTTCTATTCTTCATCTCCTCAGGTAGAAAACCTCGACACCGGAGGGCAGAGTCTCCAACACCAGACATTACAGTGAAAAAGGACAAATACAACAAAGGTATTGTCACACATAAAAAAAATTAAAAAAACAAGTTCAACCGCTGTCAGACAAATAGGCTGAAGTGGTAAAAGCTATACAGAGAAAATTAAATGTCCATCTCTGAAGAGAAGCTGTAATTAATTATAATCTCTCATGCAAAGAGGACAACAGTATGACAAACTGTATGTATAAACCAAAGAACACCATGAATGACTCAATTGTAAGATGATGTGACTAGAGCGACAAAGATTAATTGATTAGTCAAATGACAAAAAATGAATTAGCAAATATTTTGATAATTGATTTATCATTTTTTCAGTCAATCAAACAAAAATACCAGACATCCTCTGTTTTCATCTTCTCAAATGTCACGATTGATGCTTTTCTTTATCATAAATGTAGTAGTAAACTGGATATTTTTGGGTTGTGGAATATTTTTGGGTTGTGGAATATTTTAAAGAGATCATATTTGGCTGTGGGAAATTTTATCAGGGATTTTTCACTTACTTCTGACACTTTATGGACAAAATGATTGATTGATTATTCAATCAAAAAATCAAAAGATTAAACGATAGTGAAAAAAATTGTTAGTGGCAAACCTAATTATAAAGATTATTCTTATGCCGCCTCAGTCTATAAAAATATTTTTTTCCCACATGGCACAGCAGTAATGATACTGAAAAACATTCCTGCTAATTACATGGATAATGAAGATATAAAATATATCGAATATTTAGTATATTTGAATAATGAAACTGAAGAGAAAATATATTTGGGGATCACTGTGAGAAGGGGCAGGAATCCTTTGTGATCACAATGGCCATTAATAAAGGCTTCAATAGCATTATACAGTGCGTTCAGAAAGTATTCAGGCCCTTTCACTTTTTTCAGATTTTATTATGTTGCAGCCTTCTGCTAAAATTATATAAATTCATTTTCTCCTCTATCAATCTACACTCACTACTAGATAATAACAAAGCAAAAACGGAATTTTAACATATTTTGTAATTTTAATTAAAAAGGAAAAACTGAAATATCACATTGACATGTAAAGTATTCAACCCTTTGCCATGACACTTGAAATTTAGTTCAGGTGCCATGCATTTCCCATGATCATCTTTGAGATGTTTCTACACCTTGATTTGGTCGACCTGTTGTAAATTGACCGTATAGATTGGACATGATCAAGTGAATCTCCATTGAAAGACACGTGAAAGCACCTAAAGGACCCTCAGACTGTGAGAAACATGATTCTCTTGTCTAAAGAAACCAAGGGTGAGCTGTTTGACCTCAACATGTAATTTCCGTCATATGGCTGATCACCTGCCCTATATCATCCCAACGGTGAAGCATGGTGTAGGCAGCATCAGGCTGGGGGGATGTGTTTCAGCAGCAGGGACCGGGAGACTGTTGGAGGGTGGGAGAAAGCTGAACAGAGAAAAGTACAAAGATATCGCTCATGAAAACCTGGTTTAGAGAACTCAGGACCTCAGACCGGGTAAAGGTTCATCATCCAACAGGACAATGACACTGAGCAAAGCCAAAACAACCCAGGAGTGGCTAAGGGACAACTCTGTCAATTTCCTTGAGTGGTCAATCAATCAGAGCGCTGATTGAACCCAATCAAGCAATCAAACCCCTTCATCTGCATGGAGACCTGAAAATGGCCTCCACTGATGGCCCCCATCCAACCGGACAGAGCTTTTGAGTGCTATATAAAGGCAACTGGATTTCAGGTTCTTGAAGATATTTCACCACTCATCTAAAAATCTTCAGTTCTGACTTACTGGTCTGGAGTCCCAGGCATTTAACCTCTTATAGGGTCGTTAAATACTTGAGTCACATGAGTCATCGTGTGAATGGGTTTTAAGATGCCCGGGGAGGGATCTCAAGAACACCAGTAAATTAGAACAGAAGAAACTTTCAGATGAGAGGTGAAAGATCTACAAGAGCCTCAAGCAAGTCCAGCTGCTTATGTATAGCACTTAGAAATTCCATGACCTGCATGACTGAGAATCTTCAGACACAACCTGACAGAATTTCAGAGGATCTGCAGAGAAAAATGGCAGAAAATACCTGAATCCAATGTGCAAAGCTTGTTGCATCAAATCCAAGAAGACTTGAGGCTGTAATCACTGCCAAAGGTGCTTCAACTAAATATTGACTAAAGGGACTGAATACTCAATGTGATATTTAAGTTTTACCTTTTTTATACATAGGATGAAAATTATAAAATTCTGTTGCGGCTTTCTCATATGGGGTATTTAGTGTAGGTTGATAAGTGGAAGGAACAATTTTAGCATAAGCCTGCAACATAAGGAAATGGGAAATATGAATATGAATAATGAATCTACTATAAGTCTTAATGTACTCAGTGATGCAGCCTGTGAGAGCACAGAAAACTTAACTTCCATAGCTTTTCAACTAAACTAAGTATTGCATCAGCATGTGGCTCTTTCTGTAAAGGTGCTGTCATGTTTCAGAAAAGCCACAAGGAACATTGATTTAAAAATCACCAATGTCTGAATGACAAAAAGTCAACACTGTTAGAGAAACATTAAGACAGCGATGTTACAAATTCTGTGTCTTAAAAGGGCTTTATATGGATCACAGTAATTTTCCATGGGTTTTTTTTTTCTGTCTTTCCTTCTCCATTATGTTTCCTGTGTTTGTGTTTCAGGAGGAAACACACTGTACCTGTGGCAGTTCCTTATGGAGCTGTTGCAGGATCGACAGGTCTGCCCACGCTACATCAAATGGACTAATCCCCATGCAGGGATCTTCAAGCTTGTCAATTCCAAAGCAGTGGCTAAACTCTGGGGCAAACACAAGAACAAGCCAGATATGAATTATGAGACAATGGGCAGAGCGCTCAGGTACACAACACTCAAAAATGACATCATAATCGATCTTATTTGATGATTTTGTGTTTCTGGTTCTAAAATTCTGACCAAATATAATGCTTGGTTTGTGTTTGTTAATGTTGAATCTTTGTGTTCACATAGGTACTACTACCAGAGGGGGATACTGAATAAAGTTGAAGGCCAGCGTCTTGTCTACCAGTTCACCTCGCTGCCCAAAGACATGATTTATATCACAGAGGGAGGCACCAAAGAAGAAGAGGATGATGATCATGGCGACAGTAGCGGCAATGATGATGGCGTGAGTGACGACTCTGATGAGAGCACAATATCTTCTAGTGACCAGTCGGTGGAGGAGGAAGATTCCCACCCACCACAAAAGAAGACGTCATCTAGCAGCTCTGTCCGAGGCCCAGCCTCCCAGCGGACCAAGACAGCCCCCGGGCCTTCAGGCCAGCGTGACACCGTCCTGCGGCCTGCAAGCACTAGCCTGATCCAGGAGCAGCATTTGCCCATCGTTTCTGCTGAGATGCTGCGGACCCTCCAGAACCTAGAGAAAGTCCAGTCCCTTCAGCCCACGGGTCACGCCTCTGTCTTTAAAACGGCCCAGCTGCTGGGGAGTCTGTATGAGCAAGAGGCTGCTGCTGAGGGGGCTGCAGACAGTGAGGGTGCACCCAAGACACATGACAAACAGTCACACCGAGGGCAGAAAATGTCACAAGTAGAGACTCAGCAGCTGGTGCCTCTGGCTAGCTCTGACCAATAGAACAGAGCAATCCATCACCAAACACACACATACACTGCACATACACTCCACTGACTCAGGACCAGTTAGAGAGCTGCACTTTCCTGTGACAGTGTCTTCACACCAGAGCCTATATTTCGTAGGTGTGTAAGAGTGGGATTGTTGATTTATGATTATTTTTGTTTTTCAGGTAATTCTAGATCAGTCCTTCTCTTACTGACATCTGAGTTGGGAAGAAATTGGCAGGAACCAAAATCTCACAGCATTCAACAGTTTACTCATGTCTTTATCTCAGCCTTCTATTACTCTCTATATCTGTTAAGTATACAGGACACCAAAGACAGACATGCACTGGAATTTACAGCCTCTCTGCACTTTGTGCAGAGACACCCGCTGCTTGCACTCCAGCTCTAGTGTCATGGAGCTAATTATCTGATCAGCACACTGTGCCCTCCTTCTCTGCCTTTCCTCTTGCTCTTTCTCACTGTTTTCTTTTTACTATCACATGCTGAAACATTCCTCTGCCTTGATGCACTAATGTTTACCCCAGCTGTATGTTTTTTTCTCTTAAGTGCCTGAAGATCTCACACCATCCTGTCCCTGCTTCCACTGTTCCTGATAATCATGAGGGTATTGAGGGAAAACATTCCATATTATTATTATTATTATTATTATTATTATTGTTTTTAAGATTACTGTATTATGTTTGAATTTTGAAATGCTGAAAACAAGGGATCACTGTTATTTTTAGAATAGGAATTTAGCACTGCTGCTGTTTATAGCTGATGTACAAAGTGGACCTGCCTTTTGTTGACAATCACCAGTGAAATGGTCTCGTAGCCTTTTACTTACCTACAGCACTTCCTGTAGAGTAGCCTTTCTGCAATGCACATATTCTTTTAGTTACTACACATATATAAATGCTTATATGGACTACTAAAGCATATCTTCTTGTGCTGTGTGTTATATACTGTATGATTGTGAACATGCTTGATTTGTGCCTTGTTGCCATTTCTCCCTCAGGTTTGTAAAAATTTGAAAAAAACCCAAAAACAACTATATTACTCTATGCAAGGAGTAAAACAGTGCACCCTTTATGATAAAGTAATCCTAAGTTTAGTTTCTTCTCTTCAGTTGATCTGGGTTTAGACACTCAACGCCAGCCAACAAGGCTCACCTCCCTCCACATGAAAACTGAGCTTGTGGGAAAAAGGCTGGTTTTCTTTGGGAGACTAAACTTGCTTAAGAGATAGAAGATTCTTAGGGCTGTGCCTTTGTCTGAGGAAAACCCCTATGCAAAACTGTTTTCACTTTATTACTGGGTAAAACATTTGTTTTGAAATCCCCTCAGTTTGCTTTATCTGGAGTTCTCTTGATACTGTAAGTTTTACTAGTGCCGATTTGTAGGTTTGTAGCAGAGGGAGAGGTGGAGTTTCTGTTGCTTGTCTTGGTATCTTTTGCTTTCATGCAGTCCTGAGGTGTTGGAAAGAAAATTGGTGGATTATATGAAATAAACTTAATTGTGTCATCGTCTGTGTGAAATTCATCCCTGCTCATTTTTTCACCCACATTTGGTTTACCAGCGTCGGTGGTGGAAAGTACATTTTCGCTGGTGCTGTATCTAAGTATTGGTTGATTCATTTTTTATGCCACTTTATAATTCCACTGCACAGCATGACTCTGACTGGAGAGGGAAATCTTTTATCACTGCATTTAAATTACAGCTAGAGTCAGTAGTCACTCTACAGATTACGTAGTCAGACTATGACATTTGATGCACTTTTATAGGTGAAAAAGCAAAACATAAAAAGAAGGTAAAATTAGCTACAAAAATAAATGCTGCCTAAATATTACTGCACTAGTAATAATAATCCAATTGATTAATCTATATAATTAAAAATAATTGGGGGCCGTTTTGATGACTTTAGATACTTTGAGTAAATTTTGCTGCTAATCCGTAGGTACTTTTAAAAAGACTTTAGCAAATTTACTACTTTATCACTTTATTATTGTATTCCTAGAACCTGGACACATAGATTGTTAATAGTGAGATAAAAGAATAGGAAATACAGCACTTAATGCTGAATCAATGCCATAGCTAAGATATTAGCTGTCACGATGATGACAGTTCACTATCTCCTCCAGGCCGCTAGGTGGAGCAGCGGCCGTTGGAGCAGTGCGTAGTCGGATGTTGACAGGCCTGCCGCTCCACCCGAGCTGTGGCTGCTGCCGCTATCACGTTTCCACCAGTGTCTACATCTAGAACTTTCTTGTCGCTCCACAAACGCTGTCCACACCTGCGGCAAACCCATGGCAACCGAACGGCGAGTTTATTCAAACAGTTCAATTAGGGTTGTTTTTGTTCATTATACTTTCATACTGTTGTTTCCATTCCGGTGCTTAACGTTTGGTCTCTGCTTTGGTTTTAGCAGCTTCCCCGATAGCTTCATTGACGAAGATCCACAGAAAGCTCTGGAGGTAAACACAACCATTTGCTAACCAGAAACACTAGCGACCTTACGAAATATCGGTTGGTTCTGTTTTCTTATCACGATAACATTAACTTTGTTTAACTGGTTGTTTTATGAAGGGAATGGATGTGGTGTTGGTGACAGTGATGTTAGCAGTGACTCTGCCACTGTTGCTAGCCAGCAAAGTTATCTAACGTTTCCAGCTAGCATCACTTTGCAAACAGAGCAGGGAATCATCAGCTGTGTCCTTAAGTATAAGTAACATTTTGGAGGTAGCACGACAGTTCTTTTGATGTACTAAACACCCATTAAAAGGCAGTAGTTATAATGTCATGAGGAGTTATTACTTAGATAAGTGTGTTATTTACTTATTTCGAAAATGGCAGATGTCAAGCTTACAGTGTCATCTTCGATAGACTCGATTAGAAGTCTGTAACGAATACTGTTTACTAGTTTTATTGATTTAACATCTTAAACACACTTCTCCTTGAATGTTGGGAGCTGCTCTGTGAACACTGTTATAGTTCAAGCTGCAGAGAGAGAAGAAAGCCATGTCAGCCTCTGTGTCATCTTTTGCTTAGTGTTACTTTACTACCACTAACACAGCTCTTTCCAAATCAAAAGGTGTATTGTGAGCCATCTACTAAAATGCCTTCTATTTTCTTATAGGCACTCAATGAGGCTCTGCAAGGAGACTCTGAAAACCCTGAGTGGTATTGCCAGCGTGCTTATGCCCACATCCTTCTGAAAAACTACAGCTGTAAGCCTACACAGTACATGTGTTGACAAAAATGATGAGTAAACTGCCTTTTAAAAAGGGATTTGTTTGATTATACTTACTTGATGGTAGTTGGCTCCTCGGCTTCATTAACAACGTATTAGTCAGTGTGGTCCACTTTGCACAACAGAGTAATAATCTAATTAATTTAGTAATAAAGTAGTAGTTTGTGTTCATCAGAGAAAATTAGAGTTGAATGAATATTCATCCTCTTCAAGTGGCATATACATGTACTATATAAAATGCAGTTTTCTTCTGTCCACAGGCGCCGCTGATGATGCCAAGAAAGCACATCAGCTAAAACCCAGCCTTCCCCTTGCTTTCATGCGAACAGGGTGTGTATTGTGATGTGATCATTAAAATCAGGGAATATTGCTTATATGTTACAGTATATAAGCTCAGTTAAAGCTACTGGTTATGGATCCAAACAGTTCTATGTAATTTGGCAATAGCCAAAGAATAAATTTGATGTGTAGAAAATAATGGTTGCATTCCTTAGATGACATGCCAAATAAAGTAGCACACCTATTTTTACACAATAATTTAAGGTATTGAAGTAAAACACATCTTTCCTGTTGCTTAAGTTTTAATATGTGTCTCTGTTAGTAGTTTGTTGGCAGCTGTGATTTTGAAATGCCGACTATTTCGAACATACAAATTGAAAGAAAAAAGTTGTTGTGCAAGAAATGTTTGAACATTTTGCATCACCGAGACATGTGATACAAATTTTGCATCTCAAATGAAGCCAATTTTAATTTTCCAGGATCATCTGGTCTAAGTGTGTGTGGCACGTTTTTCTCTCCCAACTGCAGAATAGCAGAGTACTACCTAAACAATTATGAATCAGCACACGTAGCCTTCACTCAGGGACACCAACTGGATGGTGAGTAGAACCTGTTTTGGCCCCAAGTACAATCTTTGCTTCATTCTACTCATCACCAACTTCAGTTTCCAGCAGCACCCTGTCTGGTTCCCTCTCCTCATTCAATATAAACTTCTGAACCTTTGTCCTTTAGCTTTAGTGTTAAAATACATTACATTATGATTTCTTAACACACAGATTTCATTTATTTCTCACCCAAGACCTCAAAAATACTAAATTCTAATTGTGTAGCAGGTATCTTTAAAAGTGTCTTAAAGGATAACTCAAACATTCTGGTCAATAGTCGAACCACCTACCAAATCAAAACACAATATACTGTATATTAAAGTGCAGGTAGCAAAAAAATATCCTCTTTGGATGATAATGACAGTTTAAATATGACCTCTCATTCTTTTCATTCTTCTTGTGTTTATTCCTGGTAATATTTGAAAAATCTGTGTATTCTCATAGATTAAAAATGCACCGTATAATCTTAAAAGTAAGGCAACAAAGAAACAAGTGCAATTCAGAAAAATATCTATTTAATACCCTCAAGGATAGGTTCAGTACAGTCTTATTAAGATGAAAGGCTATTTTAGAATTTTTTTTTTTGCTGGAGCTGTTGCATCACATCCTTCAGCAGGGCTGAATGAGTTAATGATTTTTCTCACTTTTGGTAATGTCAGTCACCATGTTAACAGTGGTAGAAAAGAGCAGTTATACATTATAGGTTTTAAGGCCAACAGCAACAGGGGTTTGCCCTGGCTTAAAGTATTCCCCGATGATTTCAGATAAGTTCTAAAATATTTTTAACCAATAATCGAGCTGGTGAAGAAGTGTTAGCTCACACTGTTTGCACATTCTCAACCAAAACACTATTAATACCATTTTCAATACCATTGTCACATTTGGCTGTGACAAAATCTAATTATTTTCCAGTTCGAGAAACTGTAGAGCTACAGTTTCTCGAACTCTGTTTCAAGCTTAATATTTCTGAAAACGAACCAAAAAAGGTGCAACACATGGTTGCACACTGCATAACCTGTGTATATATTGCATGGACATTAAGAAAATGCTGGCGTTATGACTAAAACAGCATCATCAAGGCATTGTTTGATTTCAATGGACATATTCTCAAATGAGGTTTCATTGTCTTTACATTTATATATTTATTTCTTTTTCTTTTTCGGGCTGTAGACCCAACAGAGCTTTATTGGCAATTGGGCAAGTGGTCCAAAAATCTTCAAGAAGCATTTGATGAATTTGCTGTCAGAATTAAATTGATGTGACATGTAAATAGACTTAAAATTGGGCTCAAAATTTTAAAAAGAAAAAAAAATCACTAGCATGTTTGCTAAAATAGCTGTGAATGCTTTTTTTTCTTTCATCTCTTTTGGGCTGTTTATATAACCTACAATAATGTATTAAAATTATTTCACTTTATTTTACCCCAAACCATAGTTATGTATGCCCATTTCCTTCCAAGTAATTTCTGCTTTGGAAACAAACCCATTAAATTATTGACATTAGCCATCTCCAGCACTTACTCAAACCACTTCAGAATTCATTAACACTTCACCAACACTCTTAAATGTTTTCACTAAAATCTCAAAATGCTGTAATTTTTCCAAATTTATATTATTATGTAACAAAGTAGGACAGAAAATTTAATTTTTTATTTGTTTGTTTGTTATTCACAGTTTCAGACAAAGCATATGAGATTTGGATCAAGCGGTGTAAGGATATGATGGGGGGTAAGTAGGTGTACTAAAACATCTGTAATGTCTATATTCTTATTAGACCTGTATTTAGAGCTGATTGGTCTGTATTTTAGGTTCATTAGGATCTTAAACCTCAAATTAAACTTTTTTTTAATCTTATTGCAATTTTTTAAAAATTAATTTAATTCATTAAAAATCTTTAAAGACATTAAATATTGTTACACAATATTCCCTTTAGCAGGTTTACTTAAAAGGTTTCCATTTTTCAAATCCATTACCAGTTGCACTCTAACTTGTATACACTGTTTTTTCCCTGCTGTCAAACACGAAGGTAAATGGCATGGTCTGGTTAAACAAATGAGTATGCACACATTAACGAATCTGCAGTTTGTGCTCACAGTGGTAGAGTATTTAGGCATAGCTGCTTAGTCGAATAAAAGATGCATGCCATGTCTGCGTGGTGTATTTCTGTTTTCTGGTGATGCTTGGGCCCTCTGGATCATCTCGAGTAAACAAGAGCAAGAGTTTTGACAAACACGCTTCACACCCGCGTGCATATGTACTCCCAGGAGTGGTATGAATCATCGGAGTTAACTTTACTGATGTTTGAAAGCTCCCGATGAGACCCAACCCCTTTCACAAGCCTGCTCAAAGACAGCGCGCGCGCCACACACACACACACACACACACACACACACACACACACACACAAATGCACACCAGGGTGTATATCAACCTCCCGCCTAAAACTTGACGATACCCTACTTGCACTTGTTCATGCTCACACCAGGAGCAGTCGTTGTATCTTCTGGTGACAGTATGTTTATTCATCAAACAACACACACACACACACACATGCACGCACACACACACACACACACACAGACAGCACCTGGTTATTCCATCACATGTGGCACCCTACTTGTATCAACACGCACATAGACACACACACAACAACACAGCCTTTTTCCCTTAACAGCCCTGCTCCTCACCATTTCAAACACGACCTCATTAAGACAACGTTAACACGCCTCCTATCATCTCATCTTTCTCTTCCCTCTCTGTGCTCTCTCGCTGTGTAATGAAGTCAGTGAATAATGTATGATAGCATGCTAGTAAACGGTGATCAGGCTTGCTTGGGCTCACAGGGCTTATAATGGGCGTGGATGGACCAGTAAACAAACTGGTGGCAAAGCTGGGAGGGTGTTTGTGTGTGTTTGTCTATGTGAAGGCAAATCTGTATGCAATCATCTATAGACCAAGTTGTATGAAGTATAGAAGTTGCTAGATTAAAAGTTATGTTCTTATTAGTCTTTTAATTGTCATTGTGAAGTGGTTTGGTTTAGGCAGTTAAGGGGTATATCAAATATGTCCACCTGCCACACACTTAGTGTTTTCTCTCTCCCTCCAGATCAGACACAGAATGGCAGCCTCAACAGGGTGAGTTTCTGTGCACAGCCACCTGGAGGCACTGTTGCTCTGAGCATTGATAGACAGCATCAGCCTTGTGCTGAAGAGGGAAGCTTTACTATGCTTCTCTTTTTTATTATGTTTTTATTCATTTTTGTCTTTTTTTTTCCCCCCTTATACCCATGTCTTCCCTCTGATTTTCATCCTGTCCCGGGTGCTGAATGACTCAGCAGACACCAGCAGTTCCACCTGTGAAGTAAGTGTATAAATGTAAATATTCCTTATTTAGGTATCAGTTTTACATTTTTATTGTTTATTTATTATGCTAGATTAATATTTACCCAAGCCTCAGTATGTAGAAACAGACCCATCTGTAAATACAACATGCTTAGAAAATACATTGATATTGATAATGAGCCACTGTTTTATTATTTAATTTTCTGGGATTCATGAAGTTTCTATAATTTAGTAATCAGATTAGTGGTCAAAATAGGAAAAGTCCCCCCATGTCACTAAATCATGTGTTATTCAGACTTTTAATTACTTGTATGTGTGTGTCTCTTATAGACATGACTGGTACCAAACAGAATCTCAAGTTATTGTCACAGTCATGGCAAAAAATGTACCCAAGGATGGCGTGTCTGTCAACTTCATGGAAAAAGAGGTAGAAACACACACTTAAGCTGGCATGAAAAATATTAATGTAAATAGATAAGTCAGTACAAGATGACCTGATTTACATACAGCATAAAGTAAAAGATGACACATTTCAAGCAAGATTACTTTTTTATTTCCATTTTTTACAGTTTCATAATAACTAAAAAGGAAAACAGCCCAAAACAAAAGTTTGGGCTCCCTGCATGGTCAGTACATAGTAACACCCCCTTTGACAAGAATCAAGGCGTGTATAAGCTTTTCTTAGCAGCTAAGAGAATTTCAGGTCTTGTTCAGGTGATTTCTGCCCATTCTTCTTTGCAAACCGCTTCTAGTTCGGTGAGGTTCGTAGCCTGTCTTCTATGTGCTGCTCTTTTGAGGTTTTACCACAGATTTTACATGATGTTTAGGTCAGGGGACCGTGAGGGTCATGGTAAAACCTTCGGCCAGCGTGTCTTGAGGTAGTCCATTGGTCCACGGTGGATTCTGAGGTGTGTTTAGGATCCTTATCCTGTTGTCCCCTTTTCGTCTTTAGCTTTTTTACAAACAATATATTTGCTCCCAGAATTTACTGGTATTTAATTGAATCCATTCTTCCCTCAACCAGTGTAATGTTTCCTGTGCCATGCGCTGCAACTCAAGCACAAAGCAGGATGGATCCACCTCGGTGCAACAGTTGGAGTAATTCTTTTCATGAATTTCTGCAACCTCTTTTCTCCAAACATCTTTGCCCATTGCCGCCAGAAAGTTTTATTCTAACTTCGTCAGTCAATAGGACTTGTTAACAAAATGCTTTAGGCTTGTTTAGATGTTCTTTTGCCAAAAGGGTTTTTTTTTTGATGACTCTTCCATGAAGGTCATATTTGTGTAGGTTTTGCTGCACACCAGATCAGTGCACCACCACTCCAGAGTCTGCTAAATCTTCCCGATGGTCCTCTGCAGTCAAATGGGGATTTTGATTTGCCTTTCTAACAATCCTGTGAGGAGTTCTCTCTGACCTCCACAGTTCCTGTTAATTTCCATTTCATAATTAAATTGCAAAACCATGGAAACAGCTACCTGAGAAGGCTTTGCTATCTTCTTTCGGGTTTTTTTGCCTTCCTTTGTTGGAATCACTATTTTAATTTATAGAGAGCTAGGCAGATGCTTAGAGGAGCCTATGGATGTGGATTTTTGGGACAAGGTTTGAAGAATTAGAGTATTTATTAATCTTTGTCAAGCCATAGCCCTAACAAGCTAATTAAGGTATGAGACCTTGGTAAAACTGATCTGAGAGCTCAAGTCTCTTTAGGTGCCCAAACCTTTGTATTGTTAATTCCTTTTCACTCTAAATTCTACAAAACAAAAATATTTCACTAATCTTGCTTAAAATGTTGAAAAGACTGTTTCACCTTTAACTTCATGGCTTTTGGAAATCTGTTCATCTTTTACTTGATTAACTATTCACAGTAGGAGAAATTTTGACCAAGCGTGCCCAAACTTTTTCGTGCCACTCTAAATGTAGCATTGAAGTGAGGAGAGTCTGTGTTTTCTCTCTTTTGTGTGTGTGTGTGTGTGTGTGTGTTGGGGGGGGGGGCAGAGATGGGTTAGCTCTTGGGTGTTTCCTCAGGGGGGCCCATTAGATGGGTCTCATACACACATAGACACTCACGCACACACACACTCTCCCTGTGGACCCAACTATGCCTCAAGTGGTGCCTTGTTAACATTTCCCCTAAAGTACAGATCTAAGAACAATTTACCCTCCCCAGCTTCTCCAACCTCCTAATTGTCTGTAGATAGAAGGCATAACTGATCTAGGATCAGCCACAGAGCCCTCCAGGGACAACCCACTTTCTTTCCCTTTTTTTCTCTTTTCCTTTCTGTCTTTCCACTTCTCATTCCCTCTCTCAGAGGGGTAACTGCAGGGCACCCCAGGGAATGGCTTTGTCTTTCCTAATAGAATAACAAACTGAGTTTACCTCATTTCAGAAGAAATTGTTCACTCACTCTGAATCACACAGTCACTTGTTAAGCTGCCTCTGTTGTGCAAAGTACAGATAAGTTCATATATTTTTTACTAGGTCAGTATATACAAAAGAAATTAAAGATGAAAGGCAGTGGCTCCCGTTATTTTCCCTGGTGACTGAGTATGCAGCAGCTGTATACCTACAGACAGTGCATGAATTCAACTGGAAATGAATATTAAGGCTTTGATAGCTTTGTGGAATTGCCCAAAAGCTACTTCAGCTAACTTTCTAAGCTTTTATCCCCCATTGAACTACTTCTTGCATTAATTTGTACCAAAAACAGAAAAGTCCACTTTTAGTGAAGCCGTAGGTGGTAAATAGCACATTATTACAGGCTGATGTGATGTAGTGTAAATTAGGATAAAGTAAGAGATTGTGTGTTTCTATATGAGGGCAGCTTTGCCAAGTGATGAGTGTGTCAGTAGTGTGAGGATATGAGCCACAGACGAGCCAATGTTCCTCTAAACCAACAAGTCTCCTACCTACCCAGCCAGTCCCAGTGAGTGTCAGGCTGTTAGGAGCTGTCTGACCCTCCCTCATCATTGGTCACTCTGTGGCTGAAGGGGACAGGGCAAGGATACTCCTGGCCGTCACGACAGCCACATCAGATGATTATTCCCATGGACATGTTGACACCTTTACCCCCTGCCCGCTCCAGGAATCTCTGTTTTCTAAAGACTTCCCTTAAATAAAATGAAAATATTGATGCCACAATTTCAGCACAAGGATTGTTGCATTTTTATCTGATCCAACAAGTTTTAAAAATGACCTTTCTGAAGGGATGGTTTGTTGTCCTGGTTCTACCTTAGATAAGACATAATTACATATTGATATATTTTCCTAGTTGCTTACAACTAAACAATTAGGGGTACTGACTAATATCTGGTGTCTTTGTTGTCTTCAGCTTGATGCCATGATACGGCTGGCATCAAGAGAGAACTACAACTTCCACCTCAACCTCCTGCATCCCATCGTCCCTCAACAGAGCAGCTTCAAGATCCTCACTACCAAGGTACCAAACTCATCCCATTCAGTCATCTTGATTAGAGGTTGTAGAGCTTAATTTGCAATAGAATATTTAAAAATAGATGGGGAGTCCTGCTTTTTAGGAATAAAATGTTGCTTTTAACATTTGTTGCTGTGAATCTTTCACATTCTAGCATACATTTTTGATGATTTGACAAGTTTTTGACAGGCTCAACAGAGAATTTACTGAGGCAGGTGACTTGCTTGTGAAGCATAAACCAACTCGGACTCTCAGACTCACATGCTTTCAAAACCACCAGTTGTGTTAAATGGTCCATTGTGCACTAACAGACTCATCAAAGTGTTGTGATGTGGGTTCTCTGATGCTGAAGCGCACAGGACAAAAGACATGCTAGGGTCACAGTAGCTGCAACTGACCAAGTGTGAGGTGAAAAAACTAAAAGGAAAGATGATCATGACATCAGTCTTATTAGATAATGTAGGTGCATCCTTGAATGTGAAGCCTACTAAGGAAATATGATACTTCTCCTGAGTTTGTTGTTAAATAACAAGGTGTTTTACAAATGGGTCACTCTACACAATATATTGAATAACCTGTTTTCCACATTCATTAGTATTAGATTGTGGGATTCAGATCTTTTCTCCTCAGCAATCCTAGCTGTAGTTGAAAAATAAAGGTATTTACAACTTTTCTGAGTAGGACAACATAAGCAAACATGGAAGAGACAACATTTTTAGGTTGTAGAAAAAAAACTTCAACTAAGTATTTGAAAGTCAATTAAGTCATTGAATCTTACTCAGAATCAGTGTATGTAGCTTTGCCATCATAGTAGTTCTCTCAACAAAAAAGAAGCAGACTATTTAACATGGCAGGGAACATTTTTTATGTCTCTATAGAGAAAATATGATGTAGTTACGTCACGTACTGGAGAAATGCAGGCACTTCTCTTCTTTTCAGAACTACCATTTTAGCAAAGAGCATCAAATGACACATTAGTTTGTCTGTGTATTTAGGCTTTTATTGTCTTAGTAGATGATCATTATTATTTTTGTCCCTTTGTTAAAAAAGGCAATTAATCAAATAACACATAACAGAAAAAAGGCAAAGAAAGAAAACCATGTTGATGCGAGTTTAAGCAGCTCACTGAAACTGTTACTGATCATTACCCGGGTTACCACTCTCAGATTAACATCTTAATCTCTTCAATAATTTAAAGCAGTATAAAGTAGGCTGTCACCATGTATAATTCCTTAATGCTGGCAAAGCTTACTGTAGCTGGAGTAGAAATGAGAAAATCCACTCTCACTGTATATAGTCCAGCTCCTGTGGAGATGTTAGTGCAGTTCATCTTAGCAGCTAACAGGAGATTGAAGCAGTTCTCAACCGTGCACACACATTTATTAGGGCTTCAGTCACAGAGTTCCTCAGCACTGTTTAAGGTGATTATGGGCCTAATGAGGAGGTAGGGCAGTTTTAACTATAGACTAATTAGTGTGTACTATAGAGGATATGGGCTAATGAGTGTGCTGGCTGAGTGTGCGCTGATTCAGGATTTAGACGTCTGTCAGGTTTTAGCCTGTGGATCAAGAGGCAGGTTCTTGTGTGAGTTGTTTTGATTGTTGTTTTAATAGTTAAGGGGAAGGATTTGCTTTTTAGGGCACTGAACAACCTGAAATTTCAGTACTGTACAACATAAACCTCTGCTTTGTTCCTTGGGATCCTGTTTACTCTTAGAAACTTAAGTGGCAGATGATAAGGATATAAGGATTATAATTTTAGTCAGTACAAGGAAAGTTTGCATTTTAATCACTTGATGTCACCGGACACAGGTGGTAAACAACACATAATTCATACTTAAATACAGCTTTGGGTATCAACTGTATCATGTATTAGTATCAGGGTCTGTTGAATATCAGGGCAAATTCGGTTTACTTGATTTCTCATCAGATAGTGTTCGACTTATTTTAGGCCAGATTTAGTAAGAGTGTGACATTTTTGTTGCAGCTCTCTGTGAGTTTGCTGCCTTATCTTTGTATATTTACTGTATCCCTTGATATGCCAAAGCAGCAGTTTTTACACAGTCAAGTCCTGAACCTGGGACTGCCCTTAGGATGCAGTTTAGCTTAGGGATTTCTCCTCAGTGATAAATAATGAAATGTAGTGACATTAAGTCCACAACATTTACTTCAAGCAAAGTAAAAATCCACTTGAGGAAAAAAGGTATTACTTATGAACCTATAATATTACAATCTATAGGGCTATCTATATTATTTCCAATAGTTGACAGTTGTCCTTTATGTGAAATGAAAAAGAGATGAACAAAATGTACACAAGCCACCTACGCAAGTAGAGAGGAGTGGAGTTAAGCTGGTATTGATAACTTCTGACATTTACTGCAATATTGAGGTAAACACGGTCAGAGGCATTATATAAATGCCTCATGCATTATATACTGTAAATGTCATTTATAAAGACAACAGTGCTGATGAAGCCCGTTGGGCTTTTACAGCACAAATATTTTCAAGTTAATATTCAAGTTTTATGAACACAGGCCACTCTCAGCATCCTTTTTGTCAGGAAAAAAATAATTCTAATGGTCCATGACAATTATTTCTCCATTTTTCTTTTTATGAATTACATTTGTTATATATTTATTGTATTCTTTATTTTTAGACACCTTATTCAGTTCAGCCCTCTTGATATTTTTTTATGCTCCAGCCACTCTGGCACAGTAAGATAAGGTCACGTTTCTTTTCACACCGCAACCTTCCTTTTGGCTCTTGTGAATCCCGCTTGCATTGTGTTTAGCCACACTTGCTTTTCAGATGCAGAGATGTGTTTGAAAATAAAAAGGGGTTGTTTAAAAAAAATTGCTTTGAATTATTAGAGCAACGTATCAAAAAAAGTATAATAGGTATGTATACTGTCAAACAATGGCCAGTATGTTTTTTTTATTAGATTAACACTGATCAGCCACAACATTAAAACCAAACAATGCATATATACTTTCTGTGAATGTAAAACTAGTAACTGGTTTTAATGTTGTGGCTAATTGGTGTATATTTCTATGACATCTGTGAAGGAGCAGAAAGAAAAAAAGGGTATTCAAGTGCCTTAGTAGATATGCTGTGGTATTAACTTACAAAATCCTCACACAAGTCAAGCCCCAGAATCTCTGACAGCAATGATGATATTTATTTTAGTTTATTTTACAGCAAGACCACAGGGGGAATGAAAGGATGAACACAGGTGCTGGAATTACACCCTGTGTGGTGCCAGAGTTGTGAAAAAATTTTGGGAAATTTGATTAGTAGCATTATATAACCTTATTTCTATACTGTGTGCGTTATATCCATTGGTTACATTGTGCCGAGTAGAGGCTGACCTGCACAAAACCTGCCCCCTCTCAAAAAACACTCACTCACTTTCTCACTTTTCCATGGCAACAGCAGACACTGCATACCAGAGGTGCACGTGGGTTGCAGCTTAAACAAGGGCTCAGTCTTAGAGAGACCACAGCTGAAGATGGTCTTAGACTCTCTCATTTCTCTACAGCCAGTTTTTTTTTCCTTTCTCCCTCATTTACCCTCTTTGCAATTGTTTTGTCAATCTCTCCTTGCCCCATCACACACACAAACACACACACACACACACACCTCCTGTCTCTCTCTCTCTGACTTGTGCTCATATGAACAGAACACATACACACCTCTAGGATAACGAGAGAGAGTGTTCAACCCTCCTCCTCTCCCACAAAGCCCCGACTGTTCCCTGGTCCACTGGGCTCCTCGGGTACACATGGACCCTACATATACACACACACATAACACCAAGCTCATGAGTCCTTATCGGTAATTACAGCATTGAGAGGTACACAGTGGCATAAAAGCTTCTAACTCTGAATAAAATACAGGTGATGAGTATGCACACACATGCACAATAATGTGAGAGACTCCAACAAACGAGTAGTTTTCTCAATGCGTGTCTCATTTAAATTTTTTGGAGCCATTTTATTTTTCCGAAGCCAAGGAGCCACTGGGGGGAAAACATTCAAATGAACAACAGCATCAGCAAATCAAGTTTCTCCAGATTGGCATGCATCCCTAATGAACTTTTTTTTATTTATTTATTTATTTATTTTTATGCATTGCCCTCGGAGCTGTTGATTCCCAACCAATGTCGGTTTGTCTGTCTCTGTAATAGCCTGCCCTGCACTCTTCGCTCCACAATGTTTACGCTTCATCTCCTCGCTGTCTTTAAAGACAACTTAGCAGGGGAAGGCTAAGCCGGGCATGAGTGTGCCAGCACATGCACACACACACACACACACACACACACACACACACACACAAACACACACATATACAGAGGCTGAACAGTAATCTTTCGACACACTTGTGCCATCTACACAAGTATTTGCAGTGTGTGTGCATGAGCGTTGTCTGTAGCACATTATCTTCAGTGCGACCTCCTCCTGTCCTCCACCACGACAGACATTCCAACCGCAGGGGTCACTGCAACAACGGGGAGCCAATTACACACCAGTGTGTTTGATCAGAACAGACGGCTGACACACACACACACACACACACACACACACACACACACACACACACACACACACACAATTACACACACTCAGGCGCGTGCACATTAACACAAAACACATTTTTGAATCTGCACTCACTTGTTCATTCAGTTCCAAACTCATCTCTTTTTGGCAAATAGCTTAAGTGGCGTCTCCCCTCTTTAATTTGCATGCCTGTCAATGTCTAAAAATGTTTATATTTATTTCATTTATACATCTTTTTAGGCGAGTTTGTATTCAAATCCACAGAGATCCGGAAAAAGAAAGAGAAGATGCTGGTTGAAGGGGGGGGGGGGGGCAATGGTACAAACACACGTGACAAGCCACATAGAACCACAGTGCCCCTCCGTAAAGACTGCGCGTGTGTATGTGTGTGTGTGGGGGGGGGTGTTTGTGCCCACATGTACGTCTGTCTGTGTGTCTCTGTCTGTCTGTAATTGTACTTCTATCTTTGTGAGGACCAGTTTGAGTTATAGACCTTATGGATTGAGTCCTGTTTGTTCGCAGGTTGAAACTTGGTTTAAATGTTCAGGTTAGAATCATGTGTCGGTTAGGCATAGGGTAAAGGGCTAGGGAATGCATTATGTCAATGAGTGTCCTTACAACTAATGTGACAACAGTGTGTGTGTGTGTGTGTGTGTGTGTGTGTGTGTGTGTGTGTGTGTGTGTGTGTGTGTGTGTGTGTGTGTGTGTGTAGGGTAGTATTGTATAGTCCAGCCCCTGGGGTCCTGTGGGTGGTGGCCCCTGTATGTGGCTCTGCTGTCACATCCCCTTACAAGCCATCGCTTCGCCTGTCACACACACAGAATCACACACAGAGAGACACACACATGGCGCCTGGCCTGCCATGTCCCTTAAAAGCCAGGAAACACAGATGTGGCAGCAGATTAATGTTGTATGGCCCAGGAGCAGGCATAGAAGCACACACACTTTCACTCACACACAGAAACAAAAAGGCACAAAAACATTCAAGAAAGTAAATGGCACCTGCAGCACTGACTGGTAATATTAAGGTGATAACATTTAATTTGCTACATCTGCAGTATTCCTTCCTGTTCTCAGTCTATAGACTCAGACTTTGTCTTCACTATAAACTTTCTGTGATTATGAATAAATCTTGGAAGAAGATTATGATTTGCTGCCTTGTTACAAGCCTCATTAAAACCAAAAACTTGAGCAACTTTAGCAGCTAGATAACTGGACTAAAATTATTTTAGAACTAATATCAGACTATGAAACTATATCCACAGGGCAACCAAAAAATCTAAACACATACTAAAAAGTCTTTAGATCTGAAGAAATCTAACTTAATCAAAATTACAAGCACTGCTACAAAAGCCATATTAGGCTGAACTCCCAATTAGCAGCATTTGTCAGCTATTAGACATGTCTGGCAAATCAACACTTTGATACCTACTGAAATCTTCAAAGCATCAGACCCCTAACGGAGCTCAAAAGTTCTGTGCCCAGATTTTAGGTGCATCTATCAAAAAAATAAAAATTATTTAATATGCAAGCAGTCTCTGACTCAAAAATTGATTGAAATCAGTTTATCACCAAAACTGCTTGAACAAAGAGGAACAACCCTTACAGCTCATCAGCAGGGTTTAATGAATCACCATAGAAACGCTGTCTCCTGCATAATTAAACTAAATATTTAAATTTCATATTTTACACACACGCACACACACACACACACACTATATGTCATGGGGTCAGTTTTTATGTATTTATGAGAGCACACTTTTTTCACCATCAATCTGCTGGAGCAGATGCTCTAAATACTATGTTACCCTAACACACCATTGAGAAGAAACCAATCAGATATGCTTATCAGAGCTGCAGCAAACTTAAAAACACTTAAAGTCCACACTAGATTTTCAACAGAGAAAAATCATATTTGCATTAGCCCAAATAAGAGTTGAACCTCTGACCAAACAGAACTTAGGTCTGATCTGTTGTCCTTGTGAAACCAGCCTGTAATGCCCTTTATAATAACCGTCCACTTATTAAATAACCAACAGTCCAAAACCCCTAGCTTAATTCAGCTTATTTTGATTTATAACAAAGAAGCCATCACATTCTCAAACTGAAAAGCTGAAACCAGAGAATATTTGGCATTATTTCTGTGAATATAAGTAACGCAATTAATATGTTATCAAAATAGAAACCACTAAAACAAAGCACAATGGTTGTCAAATTTATCAGCAATTCCAAACCTCCATAATCCTGGTAACTCACCTGGTAAATAACAACTCCCACCTCAACTCTGCAGGGGTTGAGTCTATGACCCACCCTTGTAGCAGTGTTTACAGTGGTGGTTTAGTTACTTCAAAACTAAACTTCTTTACTCTCTGTATGTACAGTATGCTTACTGTAAGGGCCTGGTTATGCTTTAAAGAGATATTTCGCACAAAATATTTTCTGGACTCGTCAGTAGGCAAAACTGTTTGGAACAGCCAAATCAAAAGGCAGGTTGAAATGACAGCCATCATAAAGAGGGGCGAGACATCACACAATTTAAACATGAGTGTAACACATTTTCATACAATATCTCCTGAAGGACATTAATAGTGTTGCACTCATTTTCACGCAGAGAAAGTGACTGAAATTTTGGTGTGAAGAATATATGCCTGAATCATAGCAGAAAGCGTGTGCAAGTTCAATATTCTGTTTTGGAAAGTTAGAGAAACTGTCAGATACAGCCTCCCAGTTCCAAGCTCAGGGGGTATTTCCTAATGCTGTTGGACCATCTGAGAAGCACTCCTGTTGAAGCTTACTGGTGTATGTAAGAATTTGGGTTGAATAGAAGGAAGACATGTTGTACTACTTCAACTGTACTTGCTCTAAAAGATCTGTTGCGGTTCATGTCAAAATAGGACCTTCCATTTCTATGATTAAGCAAGGAAAACATTTAATTAACACAAATTCTGATTGTGTGCACAAACTGCACAAACTTCCACTGGGAAAGAAGGTTATGTTACACACTCTTCTGAAGGATGAATATGACTTATCTGGGCAGTAAGCGGTATTCCTTGGAGAGATCTTCTTTTTTTAGCTCCTCAGCCCTTTGCAGGTGAGCCGGAAAGTAACTTTCGGACGCTGCACAGATGCCTCACTGTGCACGAGGCCCTTTGTGGGGCAGAAAGTGCTGACACATACCAAAGTGATCAATCAGTGCACCGCCACTCGCACTAGCTCATCACCTCGCCGGAGAAGGAGGCAGCGATCATACTGTCTCATTTCCCTCAATCTGCTCCCCTCACTTACGCTACGCTCAGTGCCAGTCAGCCTCTCTGCTTCCTCCTCTCTAACCTTGTCTACCTCTTGGTTCCCCTCTTCTCTTCTGGCACCCTCATAAATGAATCATCACATCGCCCAGCAGAGCAGAAATGTTCCTTAATTGCACCGACATAACCAGTGCTGTCTTTCATATCAAACACACACACACACACATATCGTTAATGGGTGGAAGGGGGCGGTGTGAGGGGGGGCACATAGTGCTGCAGCTCGCGTGTCTTGCTGGTATGTGCCCTGTCAATGCAGCTCAGTGTTAAAAGCATGTGTCCATGTCCTTCTTCCACTCATTGTTTTCCTCCTCTCCCATGTTCTCCCGGTGTAATGATTTGGATCAGATGCTGCTGTGTGGAATTAGGATCTCCCCTCCTCTCCCTCCTGCTCCGTCTCTCACACTGGCCCTCTGGCTGACAGGCATCTCGTTAGTGCAGTATGTCTGTCAGTGAGGTTTGAGATTGAGCTGTGCCCCCGCATATCCCTGATGTCTTTCTCTCACACAAACATGCACACACACACACACACACACTTGCAGGCTGAGTTGACGACAGCTCTGAACAGCCAGTCTCTCTGGCCTCAATAATGATCTGATGTCCTGTACTTTTTAAGACGTCACTCTAATGGAAGCGTTATTTTTTTCCCTCGCACCAAAGAAGGCCATTTTGTTAAACATTGTTATCTCCCTTGTTCCCTCTCGTTCTTCTCCTCTGTCAGGTGGAGATCAAGTTGAAGAAGACAGATGCCATCAGATGGGAGAAGCTAGAGGGAGAAGGAGAGGAGTCCAACATCAAACACTTCAATCCTAGTCAGTCCACAGCTTAACGCTTCTTCCCCCAACTATCCTCCTGTCTGTGCTCTCATCCCTCCATCTATCCCTGTCTTTCATAACCTCTCCTTATCTCCCTCTCTGTCTCTCTCTCTTTGCAAAGATCAATATAAGCGCCTGTGTTTGTCTGTTCGGCACTAAAATGAGAGTGGGCAGTCAAGCCCTGCTAGACTCTTTCATTAGTCTGACAGTAACAGTAGGCAGGGAGAGGGAAAGGTATGACAGCAAAATATGACTCAGTATTTTAGCCCACACATTCCTATTACTGACAGGATTAATTACTTATATAAGTGTGTGCATGTCCGCATGCGCATGCGCGTGCATGCGTGTGCTTAAGGTGGAGTTAAAGTTAAGAGGGCAGCAAAACTATCCTCCATGTAACCAGCTCACCCTTAAAACACCCTGTTTATTAGTGCCTTCTTATAACTTAGGCCAGTGTTACATTCAGACATGATATTTGGCATCTGACTTTATGGGATCACACTGCTGCACGGCCACACTTGGCCTAAATATGTCTGCTGTGTGTCTGGTGCTGTATTTATGTAAATCTGTGTCTGGATTGCATTTCCCACTCTCCCTCCCCATCTCTTGTTGGGATTATAGTGGGTGTAGTGCATCCAGAAAATATAGAAATCAAATCACAATGTGATCCCATCACTATCTGAGTAGGAAGATTCAGTAGCACAGTGTGTGAAATGAATTCAGACCTTGGTGTCATTAGATAATAAAATTCAAGGTATTTTTGAACACATGCATTATTTCTTAAAAGCAATAAGCTATTTGTTGAAGGGTTTGGTGGAACTCTGCGTAATGTCTGGACTAATGCCTCTCAGCTGTTGTAAAATCTTTCTGACGCTGTCTTAACTGAAACTGTGTATAATGCATTTTTTTTAAATGCTGTTTTCCTTTTCCAAAAGATGAGTACCCATCATCATCCCATTACACCCGCAAATGGGACAAGATGGTGGTGGACATCAGTGAGGAGGAGAAAAAAGAGAAGCTGGAGGGAGATGCAGCGCTCAACAAGCTCTTTCAGCAGATCTACACCGATGGCTCAGACGAGGTCAAACGAGCCATGAACAAGTCCTTTGTAAGTTTTAATTTCAACTGACCTGCATATTTTCAATCAGTATTCACGCACTCGTAGTAACCACAAGATTTAGCAGTGAGATTAAACTGATAGGTACTGTTAGAAACTTCAGTACAGCAGCATGTCACAAAAGAGATGCTTTTTAAAATTATTATTAAAATAGATTTTGGTAACTTTGCACTCAGCACATCAGAGAAATTATAGAAACACAACTCCACCAAAACATTTCACAATAAACTTAAATTTATGGAAATTGTTTTAGATGCTCCTCTCACAAAAGAAACAACACAGGAATTAGCCCTTGGTCTGTTCATCCACTAGATTTTCAAAAAAAGTGAAAAAAAGTCTTGAATGCAGCAATTATTGATCATTAACCATTTGTTCAGACAGAGAGCAAAGCAAATTTTTGGCTTGTGCCATTTGGTCAAATTTCACCACTGGATCATTTGTGTTTATTTGCCCCCAACAGACAATGCGCTAACTGTATACATTAGCTGGGCGCCCAGCTAGCAACAGATGGACTGACTGTGTCTGTGGGAGTTTGTCTGTGTATTTGTGTTTGGGCTCAGCCTGAAGTCAGAACTCACCAGAAAGTCACAAACATTCCTAAGATTAGTTTTTTCATACTGTCTGAAGACGGCATCGGATCCTACTCTTTGCTGCAGGGTTTTCTTCCCCAGGCAGCTGTGGAGAGAAATGGACACAGCAACACCTCTAGTTTTCCTGAGTTTTGTTGCGGGACAGTCCTGTCTGGTTCTGTTCTTTGTCTTTTCTCCTCATTTGATTGAGCTCCTTATCTGTGTACTCTGGTTTCAGTAAATCTCTTGTCAAGATATAATCGTTATTTTGCCAGAATCGTGTTTCCTCATACTCTACAACAAAGGTGCTGGGAGTCTTGAAAATACTGTGTTTTTCCTTAAATGAAAGAGCTATTTATTTGCACCTGCGTGATCTACACATAATTTGAAGTAAATGTACTGTAGTACATGCAGTGTGGACTGATGCAGGAGTAACTGGTTGTCTGGTTAATGGACTTCCATACGAATGTATGAGTTTGTATGGAAGGATGTTTAAGGGTGTGTGATTGCAGCTAAACGTTGATTGATGATTGGGGTGAATCAGCATTCTGTGTTATTACCCTATGATCTCATAATGCTGTAGTACAGCAGTGCACTTGAGAAAGGATTTGCAGTAACTTCCAACATAAAAACTAAAGCTGATGGTGTTTTAACATTCATGTCAAGTCATCACTTCTGCATTTGGTTTAAACAACGCAAAGCAGAAGACCTTAAGGAGAATAAAGGTCAGCTTATATGGAGATCGGCACTTTGAATTATTTGACTTTTCATCTTAAGAAAGAAGAAAATTAGAATTGAATATTGGTCAAAAAAAAAAATCATCTTGTCCATCAATACTTATTGAAAGTTGCTGCAGTGGACCTCTCTGAGCATTTTAAGCAGAGAGATGTTGCATAACTACTAATGTAATGACAGACTGTTCTGCTCTTCTCCCTCTGTCTCTCCTCCCCGTGCAGATGGAGTCAGGTGGTACAGTCCTCAGCACCAACTGGAAAGATGTGGGCAAGAGAAAAGTGGAAATGAGTCCACCAGACGACGTAGAGTTCAAGAAGTACTGAGTAACCCCTACCCCCTCCCTTTTGTTTGACACCCTCTTTCTTCACAATTGTGCATCTGAGCTCAAGCAGGAGACCTCCTCGCCCTGCAGTCTCCGTGACCATCCACTTCCTATCCTCAGTTATGCCGATTCCCTGGTGTTTTCACTCCAATTTAGTGCAAGGAGCCTCAGTGTTCCCACTGTCACTCGACTAAACCACACACATCCCACTCATTGCAATAGCTTATACCAGATGGAGTCAGTTAATTTGAATAATCTGTTGATCGGATTAATTTCCATTATCTGATTTTTAAAGGCCAATGGACTCAAAAGGGAACTAAGGTCTGGATTAAAATGTGATTGACAGACCTGAAATGCTCAAATCCAACCTTCAGATTCTTATTTTCTCTCCTAGCTTTCTCAAAACAACCTCAGCCTTTCTTTTTGGGAGCATTTCATGACTCTCTATTCTATCAGCACTTGTTAAAAAAAATGTTTAAAAAAAAAGAAAGAAAAAGATCCAGTCGAAATGGTAAGATGATAACTATGAATGAATTCCTTGGCTCATATAATTTCGTTGTGTACAACCAGTAGAAAGTCAACAGCAACACTCTGTAAACTGGCTAGTCTGGAATCTGTGTCACATGTCAGCCAGTGGCTTAGCACTGGCCAGCCCCAGTGTGATTCCAGCAACAGTGTAAATAAAAGGCTTGTGGTTTGGCTAACAAACTTGGTCGCGTGTTTTATGGTTTGTTGTCTCTGGAAACTGTCTTGGACATGCTGAAAAATCTCAGAAGGGATCAATGAGACACAAAAACTGCAGTACCTCATGACAGGGAGCCATGCTCTGTGATTATGTGCTGGGAGGCATCAAATGTGGCGTTGGTGATATAGCACAGGCAGCTCAGATATGGTCGATGGCTCGAGGATATGGTTTACGTATCGCGGTTCGATTGGTATCGAGTCAGCGAGCCCCGGAGTTGTTTGGCCAGCAGGCGAGGACACAGCTCTGAGGTGGAGTGGCGATCTACAGTCAGAGATGCGGAAGAGCAGCCACCTCCCCGGTTCTCCAGCCACATATATGCAGCAGCTGTAGCTGTGAGGGGGCGTCCTGCCGAAGCAAGAGAGCATTAATATGGATCAGCCTCCTAACCGCATCATCAAGCCTCTCACACTGAGTTAAGTGTTAAATTCATCACACATCGTTTCATCTCTCGTGACGATCAAACGCCCATTTGTGGCTCTGGATGGAACTCTCATCTTCATAACACTCTCTCACACACACACACACACACACAAACACACACTCCTCCACTATCCCTGACACACACAAACACACCGCCCCCATCCTTACCCCCTACCCCCGCCTGAGGCGGCTCTGTGACATCAAAAGGAGCTAAGCGCTTTGCATCGTGGGTAAGATCTGGGAGCGTGACGGCTACAGAGTCTTTAGTCTCATTAAAGAGTTCTAGAGCTGCAACTCTCACATTAAAGAACTCTGGAAACTTCTTTCTGCTCATCTCTTTGGAGCAGCTACAAGATGTGACACTTCTCAAAACTGAAAAGTGTCTTTGAGTTTGATTGGGGGGGTCCTAAATAAACCCAGTGCTCCGCTATAAGCAATGGGATATAAAGTCATTCAGCCATCGCGTAAAAAAAGAGGCGTGACGCTTTAAAGTTTACTTAAAAAAGTTTATTCAGTGATATTGCACTTTGAGATATCTTCTTCCATGCAGATAAAAATACATTTAGATGAAAGTTTCTGAGAGGAAGCATATAGTACATTGTTTTATTGAGAGCGAGCTACTCATGAAGATGAAAGGGGCAAGAGTTAAAAACACAGGAGTCAAAAATATTCTCACCGGAGTGATAAACAACAGATGCTATTTAAGCTAGCAGACTGCTATTGAAATACTATGCGCCCCTTACATTTATTTACACCAGAAAGCAAAGGATGAAAGAAAAGGTCAGCTCTATAAATACTATCTTACCTGCTTTTCCCACAGATAAATGTGTGATGTTATGCCTGTAGTTCACTGGTGTCAACAGATGTTAGCGCTTTTGATTGAAAACGGATCTGAGGGACGTTTCATATCATCACCTACTGGATGTTCTCCTGACAGCGTGTCATGCTGTAGTTCAGAAGGATCTGAGTGGAAAGCAGGTATGTTTATTTAATAAGAAGCTGTGTAGTGAGCAGACACTGTGTACCTTTACATGTGAGATCATGTGTCCTAGATTCTTTACCATGAATTTATAATGTGTGGACACGGTTACTGAAGCTGTTCATTTTCTACCCATCTGCTCAGACCAACAGGTATCTAAAGTAAATGAGAAGCAAAACTTTCCCCTTCATCTCCACTCCCTTAGAACCCCCCCCCCCTTCTGTTTTTCCTCTTTAATGCCGGACTCTACTATCTCCCAGGTGGACGGGGGTGTCTACACCAGACCCAGGATGCGTGCCACCCACCAGTTGCAGGGCATGATAACTCTACAGGCCACCCTGCAGCCCTGGTAGTGGTACGGCCACGGGTGGTAGCCTCCCAGCGGCTCACAGATCTTCTGGCAGTGGGTGTAGCTGCGACGGCACTCGCTGCAACACACACCCTGGTGGTCCAGCATGGGGTCGATGTTCATGTTGCCCTGCTCGCCCTCGAGACCTCTCTGAAAGGAGACAAGAGGGGTCAGAGTGCAGCGTGCACAGCGTCTGTGTGGTATTCTGTCATGTGATAGTCTGTGTCTTAAGCGGCGGAGAGAGCTTGTTTCAAACCAATTAAAAATGTATTTCTGACAGGCGGGATGGGGAGGAGGGAATGTTGTCAGCTGTGGGTTTTTGTTGTCAAATATTTTCTTTTTCAACATAGTGCTTGCTGTTTACCCCCCTCTGTGGTTGTCAGGAGTGTGTTGCAGGGTTTGGGGGATGCTTAGAGTGTGAAGGGAAAGGGATTAGTACGAGTGGGGCCCAACGTGAGGGGTGAGGATGGAGGGTGTATGCATGGTAGTCTGTGTGTGCTCAGCAGGGCAAAAAGGGCACAGGCGAGGAGGGGGGGGATGTTGTGGAATTATTCATACAGCTTCAATGCTGAAAGGAAAGCTTTGGACAGCCTCGCAAAGAAAACACATGCACGGAAAACACACCCACGCAAACACTCGATTTGCAGTGACAATCCCGGCCCCTCCGCCGTGACCCCGGCATCTGCTGCCGCTTGCACAGCTGTGAGAAACTCTCCACGGCCAAAGCCTTCTCAGGTTTTCCTCAGATCTGAAGGGACAGTCGCCACCGCTGTAGCGGGGACGCAAACACCACAGGAGAAGAGGGAAAGTGTTCGTTTGTTTGCGTGACTCACCTGATAGGGGTTCTCAGGGTTGAACTCTGCCTCCACGTCCTCCTCCTCCTCCTCCCCGGCCCCGGCTGCCTGGCGGCGCAGGCGAGGGGCGGCCCTCCTCTTCCTCTGTCCGCCTGCATACATCACAGTCTCAGTATCTGACAGCAGACCAAATTTAGGAGTGGAGTGGCACTAATGTGGCTCAGCTCCTGATTGCACAGCCATCTCTCTGGCAGCATTTTGAAGTCCTCAGATGAAGTAGAATAAAATTGTGTTTTGAGAACTTTTGACCTCCCAGCATGCTAAAAAAAAAAAAACATGCGCCCTGTGGCTCGGCAATTTCAAAAGTACTTCTCCTTTTAGCTTTTTTTTCTTTCTGGGGCTTTAACAACTATGATGTTAAATGGAAATACTTGAGACCGTTTGACCCACCCCCCTTTGTTTTGTGAAAAACTAACATAGCCGTAAAAGCTGAGTTTTTTCCTCTCAGATTTATATTTTCAGATCTTTCCCATCTTTCCCGTCTGTTTGCTTACTGGAGGAGTAGGTGGGGCGGAGCCAAAAGATTGGCAGGTCTCCACACAAGTCCTTGATTTTGTTGCTGAGGAAGGTGGAATCCGAGAGGGGTGTGTCAGCTGCGACCCAGATCAGATCGTCCTCAAATTTGGCTGGCATCACCTCGTCCTCCTTCAGAGGAAGAAAAAAGTGCGAAGAAATGAGCTGATACCCAAACAAAGAGCTTGACAAAGCATCTGGCTGCTGAAGGCATAATATCAGGGTTGTTTATGTATCTTGTTACTAGCCCTCCTCTCTAAATAGCCCACACTCCTTGCATTCTGTCCTAATCTAATCTGCATTAATGCTGTGCTGTTAATGCTCCTTATAATAACATAAAATCAAGCAGTAAAAAGGAAGTCCTTGAGGCTTTAGTATGCAGATTCCCTTTGCGGCAACATTTAGCTGTATACACAATGTCAGGACTCATCAACATCTAAAGGGAAGGGGAGGTTGGATGGCCTAAATATACAGGTCTCTGCAGATAAACTAATGAGGTTTCCAGAAGAGAGACTGTAAACAATATGTACTCTGTATCCACAGCTTGCAGGTAAAAGGGGAATTCTGTGGGGAGGATTTTGCCCAGAGGCGCTTGTTCCTGAGGGCTGCACTGCACTAGCCACAGACATGTTTCGAGAATGTTATCCTCCAACCTTTCAGAAATGCTGCTGATGGTTTTTTTTTTTCTTTCCCCAGTGCAAATGATTTGCTGGAGGGACAAATAAAAGCGGGGGTCCTTCTCCACTGCTCGACTGATAAGAGTTTATCTGACCCACTCTCTCTGGATGGGGACACATGCGTGTATGTGTGTGTGTGTGTGTGTGTGTGTGTGTGTGTGTGTGTGTGCGTGCGCTTATCTAAGCCATATTTGCCATCACTCTGAATTATAGCAAATGACCAGCCTGCAGCAACCATTATAACAACATCTCCCTGTCTGCACACACACACACACACACACACACAAAGCACAAAGTGAACCAAACGATCATTTAAGAGGCAAAAAGAGGCAATAACACAAACACACACAATAGCACAGACATGAAATAAATGATCGTTTATGAGGTGGAGTGAGGCAATAAGAGCAGCCCTGCGTGACAATTAATTGTGGGCTTGTGTGTGCATGTCAGTGTTTATGCACATACTCGTTCATGAGGGCAGTTCTGATGATGTGGATTAATGTGGATGTGAGGCTTATGCAGAACTAAATGATTTTAATTATCAGACAGCTTCAACTGACCAATCACAGGCGGTGGCCATTGTGAGATTTGATTGTAATCTACACACGTATGGCACTGTATTATATTAAGGTGTGTGTGTGTGTGTGTGATGGTATCCCTGGTATGCGGTTGGATTGGGTGATCATGCTAATACCACAGCAGCATACATTAGCATTATATCAGAAGAAGAATCTTTAAGTTGGCTCTAAAGCTTGGCAGAGAACAGAGAATGCACTGATACAACTTTCTCTATTAATAAGGCATACTATTTATACTATTTATAAGTTAGAACTGCTGGCTCTAGCAATGGGCTGATTAAAGATGTATTGTTGCCTCATAAATCAGTTATAAGCAGCTTTTAGGAACAATGTTTGGGCTGCCAGGTTTGAAATGTCTCTTGATTTAAATCCTCCTCTGGAATAAATGCGTTACTAATATTAGTATCTTCTGATGTAATGGTTTATTGGAGAGTCAATATTAAAGGGTGATGAGTTTTTCACGTTCAATGGTCTGGAGTTGTCAGTGTTTGAAGGTGATGAATAAGGGTTACTTCCACACACATTAACATTACATTACATTAATCCATCATATCTAGAGTTTAGAGTCTGCAGCTCTTTACCTGAAGGTGAGAGGTCAAATGTCCAATCCACTCCTAATTAATCAAAGAGCCACATACTGTGCCTGAGTTGAGCTAAACGTTAGTGTCAGCATGCTGCCATGCTCACAGCGACAGAGCTAAAATGCTGATGTTCAGTAGGTATAATGTTAACATGTCTACCACCTCAGTTTAGCGTGTTAGTGAGATTTGTTAATTAGCACTAAACACCCAGTAGGGGTGTCAATAGTTTTGCTGGACATATTTTGTCATAAATCTAAGTACTGAACAAATTCAAATTTAGACCTGATGATGGCCCTAGATTAAAGGTCATTTGTCATTAAAGTTTATCCTTTTTACTTACCTATTTCAAGTAAGTAAAAATTTTGACCTGCTGCTGATGCTAGTGAAAAAAGTCCAGGAATCACCAAAATTTGTAGGATTCATCTTCTGAGGATAATGAATGTCTGCTCGATATCTAATGGCGACCCACCCAGTAGGTGTTGAGATATTTCAATCTGGACCAGAGTGGAGGACCAACAGACTGACAGTGCCATCCCATGGGCCACACTGCTAAAAAGACAAAGCCCAACACCCACCAAAGGTTCTTCCTTTTAAAGGCTTATTACTGATCCATAAAGGATAAATAGGTTATGTGGTAACCATTAAGAATTAGTTACTTACTCATAAGGTATTACTTGTAAGACAGAGGTATCAAAGGGTCAGTCTGAATTTGAACAATGCTACTTGATTCTCATATTTAACTATTGAGCATTGGATGCAGTGATTACAGGCTCACACAGATGACGCTGGGTTTACTGTTGTCACAGCTTTAAAAAAAAAAAAAAAAAGAACCAAAGAGCCAGGACACTCAGATCCCTTCTACTGCAGGAGCACAACAAAAGAACTGAGTCATGAATGCACCGCCTTTGGTTCTGCTATTGTTTACACTATTCTCCAGCCATTTGCGGGACCAAGTTCCTGGAACTAAATAAGGAACCTTCTCAGGAAGTCATGCTAAATCCTAGTGCTTGGGGAGAATATGCTTTCTCAGGACAGACCGGACCAACCCACCAGGTCAAACGTCATCGAGTCCTTGTTGAGAGCCTCCACACCAGGCAGACGAGCCTTCACCTGGGTCTTGATGTAGCACTTCTCTCCTCCTGAAAACCGAATCCCCGTGATGCCCTGGAATGGTCAGAGAGGAAAGGGCTCAAACAAAAAGCTGCCATTTCTAACTCATGACTTCTCCAGATGTATAGGTCTCTGAAATCTGCGGGTATCTGCTCACTATATGCGACAACACAGCTATTATCTGTCCGATTTTGATTAAACACCGAAAGGGAGCGTGATGAGCTCTAGCAATGTATTTGAGCTTTAAAAAAAGTACACTCATGGGGAAGGTATGAATAAAGCTTAAAATTTAATTGTTAAAAGGCCAAAACTGCTGATTAACCTGTCCGATTGGTCTTAAAAGTCAAAAACCACCAGTCCAAGTTTAATGAAAATTGGAGGGAGGACACAGCTTGACGCCGATTGGTCCAAAGGGGGATAACAAGTCTGCTTGGACTCACTTTTTTTCCCTGCTGCAATGAGCCAATCTCACTACAAGGGTCTTTAAATTTCAGGAAACCTGATGTATTCCACTCCACATTTCTTGGCCTGGTCGTTATGTAGATGAGCCTGGTTTTTCTGTCTCGCCTGATCGTTCTGATGTTCTCTTTTTTGGATTATTTTCCGCTCAACTCACAATCTCAAAGTCATGGACCTCCACGGCCTCATCTGTCCCGCTGCCGGTGCTGAATCTCTCCATGTTATTGGCCGTGTCGATTTCCATTGAACCCTCCTCCACTTTGCCGTTGATGCTCATGCTGTAGTGGACATTGTAGACCTGCACACCCACACACACACACAAAACACACAAGGTTTCAGACTGGCATGTAAGGTATGAGAGTCCTGAGTCACCCCACCCCCACCCCCTTCCACCTTTCGCTCTCCCTCCCCTTTTTTCTCCAATCTTACCCCATGACTTTCCCCTCACAAATACAACCTCTCTTTTCTCAATTTTCTCTTTCAGACACACGCATTCATTCAGGCTTGGTCAGAAGAATACACTCCTTACACCTCTGGGTGATGATGACCCTTCTACAGAGCCTTTTCATCATGTCTTAATAGCATTTTCAAGCTTCATATTGGAAAAAGAAAAACACCCAGAAAGCTACATTTTCCTTCTCGGCTCTTACACCTCTTGCCCCCGGAGCATCAGCCGGACCAGAGAGGCCCCCCGATCCCTCTCTACACTGCCACAATCATCCAACACACACCACACACACACAAGGACTCCATTCACTAAGGTTTACCTTAGACTGTACCATGAAAAAAGTGTTTAATTTACATTTGACTGTTTGCTTTAAGTGCAAAGCATCCATCCTGTTGAGCTGCTTTAGTCTATTGATTCTTTTTAACTCAAGTTTAAAAGATCAACCACTGCTGACGTGATTCACTTGTTTCCAATTCAAAAGCATTTGTTTCGACAATTTCTTCAGTCGAGTGACATGATTTTTTATAGGGCGAGAGTATGAAAGATGTTTTCTTCTGCAGTAGTTCCACTTATTTGAGAAAGTTTTGAAAGAAGAGAAAACTGCATTGAAAAAAATGGAATTATCTAGTGGATCAGACTGACTTTGATTTTAGATTGACAGCCTCAAGGGACTGTAGGGTTTAAAATTACTGGGGTGGTGACAGGGGATGAATCTTGTGTTCCAGTTCGGAAAGAGGCAAGGTTCTCTGCAGGCTTTTTAAAGGTTTCTTAGAACTCTCTCCTCTTTGCTTTGAAAACTGTACCCCCCCCCCCCCCACACACACACACACACACACACTCCATTCAAAAAACAATAACAGCGTTAAATCGGTACCACCCGCTTAATCATGTTCCCTGATTTAAACCTAAATATCGTGGTGGAACTTCTAGTGTGCGCGGCAGACAGGCTGTGACAGGGCCGTGACCCATGGTCCCTGTTGGAGGGGAAAGTCTGTTCTACCACTACTTAGGTAACTTTTACCTTTATTGCAACGGAGGCTGGGACAATAGAATAAAAACACTCTTGTCTTCCTCCCAACTCATTCAGACCAATATACCGTCAGACAAAATAAAAATCCACCCCCCCCCCAATAATTTCCCTACAATCCCATCTTCAAGCGAAATCTCATGCAGACGCAAAAACAAAGTCAAAAGTAAGAATAATAGTAAAACGTCATTATTACATGTTTTTCATTGTTGTTCCAGAAGAAGAAAGCTCCGACTGCCCCCAGCAGGAGCAGCAGGGCTCCGGCGATGAGCACCGCGATCCCGGCCTTCAGGAGGCGGCCGGTGGCGGCGGGCTTGACCGCCACGGCGGAGTAGGCCTGCGGGTAAAGCAAACACACTCCAACATGACAACAGAGCCGTAGACGCAAAGGGGGGACGCTCGTTTAGTGATACGGTGACAGGGCGCCAGGTCGGAGGGAGGGTTCGTGGTGGTCTGGGCTACTATTGAAAGGTCAAGAAAAAGACACAGTCCCCCCCCCGACAGATGCACAGCGGCATTTATGAAGCATCTCTACCCGGTGACCCGGTATGAACGAGCCTCTGAGACGTACTCACCGGGGGCATGAACTGCTGCAGGTCCTCTGGTCCCGCCGAGGCGATGGGCACTTTCTCGGAGCTCGCGGCCATGACTGGAGCCACACACCTGAGGGAACCCGGCTCCACTGGCTCCTCTCTCTCTCTCTCTCCTCCCTGAGCAGGAGGAGGAGGAGGAGGAGGAGGAGGAGGAAGAAGAGGAGGACGGTCACTCCTGTTCACCCACACAGGTCTTGTTTTACACTCTGCCGCTAAAACTGTGCATAACCTTTCCGAGTTCAGCGATTTTAATAACAAAAAAAAGGTACAAACAACCTCCAGCACATTATGAACAACCAGTAATTTCAGGCAGAAGTTTTACTTTCTTTCGGAATAGCATTCATCATTTTTTCCCTTTGAAGATCACATAGGCTGCTCATGTAACTTACATGAGTCTGATTCCTGCTGTGATCCTTAGAGTTTCATATCATTAAGCTTATGACAACCTCGGTGGGTAGACTAAGATCTATTCAGCAATTAAGGAGATGATGAAGGGTGAGGCGTCTCCTCAGCTCACCTTCCCACCGCCCCCCCCCCTTTTTCTCCCTCTCAATGCCTCCACAGACTGTTGCAGGTCAGAGGTGACTCTGGCGGAATGTGGCGACTCTCCTCCATGCCAGAGACGATATATTTACATGTCAGTGTGCAAAGAAAACCGGACAGACTTCTCCATGTCTTCTGTCTCTGAGTTCAGAGCTGTTAGTAAAAATCCCCCGGAGGTAATGGGGGGGGGGTTACGTAAGGGGCGCACCGTGCGCATTTGGCAGACGGAGAAACACCCTGACGGGATGGTAGGAAGCTTTATCACAAGGACCTGGTGTGTGTTTTTTGTTTATAACAAAAAATCACCTGGTGCCTTTTACGCATCCTCAGACTTCCTCTCATGCATATAAGGTTTTTAGAGACAGGCAGTAAAGGCGCCCTTCGCATATTCTCTCTCATCGCGTTAGTCTTTTTCATGGTCAGTCTTCAGGTGGAAAGTGATTTATGGAATGGAAACCTGGAATATCTGTAGTTCTTGCATTAACGTCAAAGCCTTGGGTAGTATAATACACTTGTAAAGTCCGTAAAGATAAAAGGGATAACTGAAGGTTTTCGTTCTTGTTATGGATGAACTGATCGCTAGAAAACCTTGGCGGTTGCTCTGGCATCTCACCAACAAAGTCGTATTCACAAAAGGAAAAAACTGAACTGACCTTCCTCAGTGGGCTGCAAGGACAGGGACTCACTGCTGCAATAACAGCGACGCCTGTTGGCTTTTATTATAGTCACTGGCCTGACTGACATTCTTAAAACATCCCCGCCCGGGTCCTCATCTCTTTCAAGAAACACGGAAGTCACATACACGGAATCGGAACAGTATTTCAAAGTTTTATTTTCTCTCAGAATATCGTGATAATTAAAAAAATCTGTACAATTATTTATTATTGCATTCATATCTTTTCATACACCTTTATCAACTTCATACATCGTGGGTCACTGGCCCTCAGACTGCACAGTTTTGGGGGCCATTTAAATAATTAGCATGCTTAAAGATCAATAATTCATATTTACATATCTTTGCTTAATTATTACCTTTATAAAAAAATAGAATCTCTGTATGTACAAAACTTGCATATGATACACCTCATGTCCGACAAAATTTGCGATTAAATGGACTTCAAATGTGGCTTTTACAATAAAACAAAAACACACAAATATTAGGATATAAACTTATAGATGCACACTCTCCACAGCAAGAAATAACTTCAAATAATTACATTATTCTCTTTGTCAATGAGACATAAATTAAAAATTTAATTACACTGTACATTTCTTTGAGAGTGAGCTTATGTGTGTGTGTGTGTGTGTGTGTGTGTGTGTGTGTGTGTGTGTGTGTGTGTACTACGGTGTGCATGTGTGTGTGTGCAATTGTCTGTCTCAGGCGTTGTTGTTGTTGTTGTTGGGGCAGTGTGTTGGGGTGGGGGTGTAAACAGGGATTGTTATATCACTAATCTCCTGGACCCTCACAGACCTGGGTGGGGTGACCAGAACGTAGTCATACTCTCTGTGCAGCACCTTCTCATACACGCTCTGCAGCCCCACTGTTTTGGGGATGTGGGCCTGGTAGTAGTTGTCCCTGCGGTGGGGGTCCCGGGGCAGGGAGGCTGTCTTGGAGAGGCTGCTGAAGGAGGAGAGGGTCGGGGCCGGAGAGGGAGCCGTGTTAGCTCTTACTGCCGAGGGGCTCCAGCAGCGGTCTGAGTGACCCAGGACCTTACACTCACTGGTGCAAGCCCACAGACCTAAAAGAGAGAGGGAAAAGAAAGTGAAGGTAGATTTAGACCTGAGCACCAAGCTGACGCAATTCTGTACATCCATTAAGATGTGATTTGTCTTTACCATTTTGGCCGCCCAGGGGAGGAACCGCTGCCCCGTCTTTCTTTGGGCCAGTGTCTCCACTGACATCGCTGTCGCTGTCGTTGAAGTCGCTGTCGCCCTTGCCACTGTCTTTGCCGCTGAAGGCCGGGTCCCTGGCAGAGATGGTGGTGTAAGAGTTCCCCTTCCAGATGGTGATGGGCCTCACGGCCTCCTTTCCGTTTCCATAGCCAGGCAGAGTGGAGTAGCCCTGCAGGAGCAGAGAGGAGAAAGGAAACAGAGGTTAATGTCAGCTGGATGAACACAATGCAGGGTGCTCACTGTCGTGTGCCACCCTACACCTCCCCTTCCCAGTGTCACAAAGGTGCATCTCACCTCGTGTTTATTCCCTCGGGGCTTGCTGTTGCTGTCTGAGTCATACACACAGGGCACCTCGCTGCCGTCCTCCGAGGCCGAGCACATGTCACTGCCCCCGGTGTGGGCCGAGGTGAACCCGCCGGGCTGGCTGCTGTAGGAGTGTCCGTCAAAGCCCGCTCCTCCCCCGGCTCCGTGGAGAGGCAGCAGCGGGTTGTCCGCTACGTGGCTCCTGCCGCGCTCCAGCGTGCCCTTCTCCCCGTACGAGTCGCTGTCTTCTGCGCCTTTGCCCTGCTTGCGCCGGTTGCAGGTGGTGGCGATGAGGATGATGGCGAGCAGCAGTAGCGTGCAGCTCCCCGCCAGCACCACGATAATCACCACCGACAGGTCCCACTGCGCCTGCACCTCGTCGCCGCCGCTCGACTGGTACACTGTCCTGTCGCTCGGCGGGGAGCCCGCGATGATGAGGAAGTGGAGCGTGGCGGTGGAGGTGAGCGCCGGCCGCCCGCTGTCGCTCACCGTCACGGTCACGCTCAGGGTCTCGTCAACGTCGTGGCTGAGCACCTGGTTCAGGTAGATCTCCCCGGTGGCTTTGTTCACGGAGAACTCGGAGGGCTCCCCGGTGGCCAGGCCGTAGGACAGGTCCGAGTTCACGCCCTCGTCCGCGTCCCGCGCCTCCACCCGGGTGATGACGTAGCCGGTCGGCGCGTCCCGGGGCAGCAGGACCTCGGCGGAGCCGTTGTTGAGGGCCGGCTGCGTGATGACAGGTGCGTTGTCGTTCTGGTCCACGATCCGCACGTAGACCTTCGCGCTGCCGGACAGAGGCGGGGAGCCGCCGTCGCTGGCCGTGATGCGGAGCTCCAGCTGTTTCATCACCTCGTAGTTGAAGCTCCGGAGCGCGTAAAGCGACCCGCTGGCCGGGTCCAGGGACACGAAGGTGGAGATGGGAGAGCCCATGAAGTAGGTGTCCGCCAGTTTGTAGCTGACCTTCCCGTTTGACCCCATGTCCATGTCCCGCGCCACCACCGTGGTGACGTACGCCCCGGGTGCGTTGTTCTCCACCACTGCCACCTCGTACACCGGTTTACTGAAGACCGGAGCGTTGTCGTTCTCATCCGTCAGCCTGATGGTGTACTGCGTGATGGTCCTGAAGGGAGGGGAGCCCAGGTCCTCCGCCACCACCGTCAGGTTGTATTCGGGGATTTTCTCCCGGTCCAGCGGGCTGGTGCTCACTATCATGAAGCTGTCCTCGTACGCCTGCTGCAGCCTGAAGTGGTCGTGTCCGTACAGGGTGCAGTGCACCTGTCCGTTGGCCCCCGAGTCTCTGTCCGAGGTGCTGACCAGAGCCACGAAACTCTCCCTGGCCGCCGCCTCGGTGATGTACGCTATCCCCGCCGTGATGGACGTCATGGGAGTGATGGAGATCTCCGGTGCGTTGTCGTTAACGTCCTGCACCTGCACTACTATTTTGCAGATGGCCGGGCTCGGGTTCGGACCCAGGTCGGTGGCCTGCACGTCAAACTCGTACGTGTTCTTACTTTCAAAGTCGATGGGGCTCTCCAGGGTGAGCCGCCCGGTCTTCCTGTCCACTCGGAAGAGTTGCCGTATTTCTGGGGGCACCTGGTTACCGAACCCGTACACCACCTCGCCGTTCAGCCCCTCGTCCGGGTCCTCGGCGTTCAGGTCCAGCAGGAGGGAGCCCACCGGTGCGTCCTCGGGCAGGTCCACGGAGAAGCTGTTCCTGTCAAACACCGGGCTGTTGTCGTTGTAATCTTTCACCTTGACGTTGATGCGCGTCGTCCCGGTGCGGGACGGGTTGCCGCCGTCCATTGCCACGAGCTCCAGCGCGTAAGAAGCCTGCGTCTCCCGGTCCAGCTCCTTCATGAGCACAAGCTCCGCATATTTAACCCCGTCGGCCCTGCTGAGCACGTCGATTGAAAAGTGGCTGTTGACAGAGATCTGGTAGCTTTGGATGTAGTTGACTCCGACATCCTCGTCCACGGCAAAGTCCAGCGGGATCCGCGTGCCCACCGCCGTGTTCTCGGAGATCTCCAGGCTCGACTCTTTCCGCGGGAACTCGGGGGAGTTGTCGTTAATGTCCTTGACCTCCACCTCGACGTGGATGAGTTTGAACTGCTCTTTGGAGAAGCTGACCACGTCGAAGGCGATGAGGCAGTGCAGGGTGTGTTTGCAGACCCGCTCCCTGTCTATCCGCTCCCCTATGGTCAGCTGCCCGTCGCTCTCCCGCAGACGGATGAAAGAGGAGTTGAACTGTTTCATCATCCTGAAATTGGTCCTGGAGCCTCCCGAGGAGGAGGGAGTGGAGGAGATGTCCTTGGCCAAGTTTCCAATCACTGTCCCTGGTGCGTCCTCCTCGAATGTCTGATATTTCACCGTCTTTCCTTGTGTGACAGAAGAGAGGCTCGCCAAAGAGAAACACAGGAGCACCAACAGCCCTTTCCACCCCGTTTCTCCCATCTTGACACCTTCACTCCAAAAAATAAATCTGATATAAAGCAAACTGTCCGAAATGAGTCCAGTTTAGAGTTTAAAGCAAAACACACCTGCAAAGAGCTATTCCTTCCCCGCTCCTGTCACTTCTCCGGGGCTGTTTCTTGTTTTTTGTTTTTTTTTAATATAGAGCCTGTAATAAATATTCCATATGTCTTTCAATGCGCACTCTGGATGCGCTCCGCTCTCTCTCTACTGGAGGTGTGCTGCTCTCTCAGCGCAAGAGGGCTGCAGTGTCTGCAGGAGGGTTTATACGGCGAGGCATGCAAATGAGCCACACTGTGACCAATCCGGGCTTTGAGAGGGAAAAAAAGGGGGACTTCTGAAAGACATCTAAACCCTGTTTAGAGATTCCTGGACTGTGCAGGGAAACTTGGCAACCGATATGTGGGCTAAACGCGGGGCTTGATTTAATACAGCTATAGTTTCCGTTGCTTGTTTATGTTCTTCGGGCTGTTAAATGAGGCTGCGCAACGACTATGGGGGGAAGCACAGAGATGCGCAGTGTCCCTGAGATAGAGGACAAAGCATCTGAAAAGGAGTGTCTGTCCAGGATGCTTTACCCTATAAACGAACTTTCAGCGTGAGGAGATTTATGCCTGAACCCTGGCTGGGTTGGATCCGCACGCACGTGTCCTGTGCAACCAACCCGGGTAAAAGCAGTCACTGGCTGGCTTAAGTGTCAGTGACCTCCCCACCTCTGGTAGGGAGATGACTCCACGTAAGAATATGACATGATTTGTCTTCGCTCCAGCCCCAGAGCGCCCCGATCCACTCAGCCAAACGGATAAGATTTCACATAATGCACTTTTGACAGACCAATAAGGCTGAGACAGCTTAACATGCTGAATAATTGCAGTGCCAGAAATAAAAAAAAGTGTAACTGGTGGTAATAACATCATCTTAGTGTTCATTTTATTCTCATTAATAAATTCCATAAATTTGCTCAGCCTTCTATTATTCATCCCCCTAGCGTGTTGTATTCCAGTAATTGTTTGCCTATCAGATCATATCTGAGGCAGGAAAAAAAGGACTATATCCACTTAAACATTGATTTTATTCTAATTCAGCCTGAGCTGAGATCGGCTCACGAGATGTCTCGTGCGCGAGGGGGGAGTTTTTAATTAAAGCCAGTGTAACGGCCCGGTTCAACATGCGGCTCTCCTTGGCCTGGGCTGCCGGGACGAGGAGGGGCGCAGGTGAGGACGGCGCACACACGCACGCACGCACGCGCACACGCGCACACGCGCACACACGCACACACCCTGTTGGACACGCACGCACAGACACAGCCCTTCACCAACACGTTACAAATGGGATTTGGCTGTAAACGCAGGGGGGTTTATCAGGATTTCAATAGCACGATTATATCAAAGCGGTATGAAGCCCTCGTTAGTAGCGGCGGGATAATGGCATGGCAGGGTCTCCCTTCACAGCCGTCCATGCCGGTATTGTGGCCCCTGAGCCGGTCTGTGGGGGCCCTAACCCCCGCTGCCTCCATGCAGCCCTCTGCCTAACTGCGGCATAATGAGGCAGAGCCACATGCAGCCTTTGTATCGCCCCCCCCCTTCCCCAGACCCGCCCCGGTCCCGGCCACAGCTCCTTTCATTACTAGGAGATGGGAGATGAATTGCCCTGGACATCAGGGTCCCTCCTATTAAAATACATTTAGAGAACGACCGGGGCTTCGTCACGGCTCTTTAAGAGATTTTCTCATTCTTCCAATTGGACTCTGTCTCTCCTTCTCGCTTTCTCTCCCTCCTTTTTCACCCCCCCCCCACACACACACACACACACGCACAACCAGCTTTTTCAGGGGCAGCACTTGCCTTGCAGTAGAAGCTAATATCAGTTGGCATTTTCTATAAAGAACCCATCTGCCACAGAAAGTCAAATAGGAGACACCTGAATGAAACAACATCTAGTCAAGCAGCTTGCATAGTTAGACACAGTCAGGCCTGTCCTAAGGGATAAGAAGACATCATTCTGTGAGTAACTAAGGGCAGCAAAAAAACAAAGCAAAACCAAAAAAAATTATTCAGGGATCTTGCGGAAATATTGGTGCTACTTTCCAACAAGGCACATTCATAAAGAGTTTATAATTGGGTTACACATGGTCAATAATTCATTAATAATACTTATAAAAATAATACATTAATAATACTAATAATACTTTTTGCCTTCTTTTGCAATATCGTTAACAGATACATCAAAATGACAACTTCCCCTTGGCATCACTTGAATGACAATTCTGTCTCTGTATCAGGATTTTATTAATTACCGACATTTATAACTACATTATAAGCAGATGGAAAGGTCGACAGCAGTTAGAGACATTTTTCATAGACTCGCAACCCAAACTTCGCTCTTATCAATGGTATCAGACCATTAATGACCACGTGAGATGAGGCAGGTTGAGATTATTATTAAATATGAATATGTTGCAGCTACAACAAAAATTCAGATCCAAAAGTTCAGTCATTCACTCTGGATCATGGGGGTCGGGGGGGGGGGTCTCCTGAATCACGGCGTCTCCGTGTTCACCGCGGGGCCGCTTCTCTTCCACTGTGAGAGAATCGTCCTGTTTATTCCCGTTTCTTTGTGCGTCGAAAGTACACAGGACCCCGCCGGTACCGTTACGGCGCCCGGCGTTGCCTCTCACACGCGGAGAAACAGGAGCAATCAAAAGCAAATTACACTGCGGAGTCTCGCCTCGCGGATTAAAATCTCCGCGCGTGCGCGTGCGTGAGAAAGCTTTAGGGGGAAGTTTTGGGTTTTGGTTTTTTTTACAGTGTTAGACGGTCTTTTGCATCCCCCTTCTCAAAAGCTGTCACTTGAAGGACAAAAACGCCTTTAAAAAAAACCTCACGTGACCACCTTCTCAATCTCGGCCGTCTGCACGCGAGTTCAACAATAGCAGAATTAGAGTGAGTCTCCAAAATCCCTCCTATTCTTTAGGGGACATATTAGCATTTTCTTTAACATATATAAATATATCTTTAGATGACCCCCCCCCCTTTCTTTCTTTTCTTCAGCATTGTGGTGCCATTTGCTCGAGTGATCGCCGGGTATTTGCGGTCTGAAGCCGGTCGCCCGATCCCTGCCTCTTGTTGGGGCTTAACTCATTGAGATGGAAATAGGCGATTTGGTCTCTTTTGTCCACCAGATAAGCGGCTCGAAGAAGAAAGTGGGGAGAGAGAGCAGGAGGGTGAGAAAAGAGAGATGTGTGTGTGTCTGGGGAGGGGGAGGGGGTCTAAGATAATCGATCAGAGCACTGAACCCCCCCCCCCCAGCCCCCTTTCCCTTCCCCTCTCAGCTAACCTTTGCTTAACTCGCGTGCCATCACAAGCACAGAGCCCTAATTGGTTCCCAGCACTAATTATCCAATTATCGCCTCTCCCCCGGAGAAGCGCACTCCAGGGCTCGTCTGGGTAATGGCCTCATCCTCTACACTATTGATGAAAATGATTAGGAGTGAATGTGCCCATCAGCCGCGCGGTGCAACACTTGAGAAGACAGTGTCATGGCCTGGGTATGGAGGTCTCAAAGAGAGCATGGCGCTCCACTCAGAGAGGGCAGGTTCAAGCATTCACCCTAAACTCTTATCGAAATTGAACAACTGATAAAGTGGGGCGCAGGTTAATTAGGCCCTTTTGTTCGGCCCTTAGACGATTTAAAAAAAAATAGACACTGTGGGTCGAGGGTCCGGGTCTCGAACTTGCGTTAAGGTCAAAGCATTTCACAGTGAAAAGTCCACCTTAATTGTTTGGTACATAAGATGTATAAGGAGTCGCGTGAAATGATTATTGCATCTTAATGAAAAATTCTCCGATGAAATTGCGCCAAACGGAACAGTAAACGTGTTTGCTTAAGGAAGCAGCGTAACTGACCACGTCAGGTTAACTGAGCACCTTCTTAGACTATACTTCGCATTCCGCTTGTGCCAACAGGCGACCCCATATCCACACGTAACGCTGCAACAGGTAGTAAACTGCAGGGAACCAGGTCGAGCAGAAGGCCCGGACTGGCACCAGAACGCCACCAGATTGATAACGTCCAGTTACATTAAAACATTTATTCTCCTTTCTGCATCTCTTTTTCTCTTAGTTAACTTCTGCTCCGATCCATCACCTTCCAGCCCATCTGTCGCTGATAGCTGCAACACTTTGAATACATTCCTCCCGACAAACAAAACGGTTAACATCTCATGAATACAACTTTTTACACCCCACACACAGATTGTGGGGAAACTTTAGGGCCATCGGAGTAACTAGTGCAAAGAAATCTGTCCGGGGACACTCCCTCTTCGCTTCCACTTCATTACCTATATTGTGCTCGGGAGCGCGCAATCTGTGCGGCCGTCTCCGCCCAGCCCCGCCAGCTTTCTAATGAGTTTCCAATGATGATTTAAAGGCTCGCACGGTCCTCTCCCCCAAAACTCCTCCCACCTCCCCTCTCATTCTCCCTTTCACTGCTTTTGAGTCTCAACCGCTTTTGTCCGGAGCTGCGTTCGGGGGCGGGATTCAGGGGAGGTCAGTAGGAGCGCACATCAGGATTCACACATCAGGTCTGAATAAAGGAAGGATATATAGTGGCGTTACATGGGGCCAACTCTAGCCCCTGCTTGAGTCCAGCAGTGGAGTAGACTGGAGGAAAGAATTAGAAACTTATGTCTGGTCAGAGGATGTTTTGATATGTTTCTCCCAAAGCCTCATTTTTCTTATTTTAAAGACAAACAGAGTCTTAAAGATGAGTAAATGAAATTCTCTGGGGCTGTGTGTGTGTGTGTTTGTGTGTGTGTGTGCGTGTGTGCGTGTGTGTGTGTGTGTGTGTCTGCACACCTGATGGTTGCACTGTGCCAGATTGTTTGTGCTGTGGATGAACAGATGGGAGTGGATGAGTTAAGAGAAGCATGGAGGGAGGGAATGGCAGACGTCTGGATATCACTCATGTGAAGTTATGTCTCCCCTTCTCCTCTCTCCTTGCATGTTCCTCCATGTGTGTTCAAAAGTATGCACGAGTGTGCAGATGAGCTGCGTTTGATGTCAAAAACAGGTTGGTAGCCATAAGTGCCTATGATAATCTATCAAGCAATCAGACATTGTCTGAGTCTTAAAGCCATCTATAGAGAAGACCTTTACTGGCCAAATGGTTCATTTAACATCCTTGTGATGACAAATTAGTATTCTAATAGACACAGCAGTAACAGATGCATAGCACAGCATTACTTCACGGAAAAATGGATACACAGCTAAACTGTGAGCATTAGGGCAGTGTTTATGTAAGAGACTTAAAGTAACACTTTGTAACATCAGCTGCACCAGAAACAGATCAGCTCTATCAAACACAGTTTTTTTGTAACTGAGAAGTGTGAGACACACTGAATAATTTTTGTTAACACAGTTTTTCATAGCTCTGTGGCTATCTGGCAATGTCAATATGTTAGGGCACCATTGTAGTCCAGACCGAAATATCTTGGATTGCCATGAAACATGGTACAATAATCCATGCTTGCCACAATGAATCCTAATTACTTTGGTAATTCCCAGATTATACATCTAGCGCCAACAGTAGGTCAAAGTTGTCACTTACCCAGTGAAACATCTGCTGGGTGAAAAGTCCAAATGTTTTGTACATTCATGGTCCCATGGGGATATATCCATCTGACCTCAGTGATTCCCTGACTTTTCCTCTAGCGCTACCATTTTTGGTTAAGACTAAAATGCCTACAACTGGATGGATTGCCATAAGTGTTTTAGTGCTAATGAGCAAATGTTTGCATGGAAACAGAAACTGAAGATGTTAGCATGGTGAATGTAAGCATGACAGCATGCTGACATTAGCATTTAACTCAGAGTACCACTGTGCTTCGGTACCGCCTTACAGAGCGGCTATCAAGGCTGTCGACTATTGAGGGTCGATTACAGCAGTAATCTCAGTATAAAATAGTTTTTTAAACATGGAGGTTTATTCTTGACCACTGGCAACAATACATGTAACAAAATAATCAAAGCTTAAAGGTCCCCTTACTAGATGTCACAGCTTTAAACCACATCCCTCAGTCTTTTCATTAAGCAGAAGGAGTCGGCTCAGGTGTCATCATGTGACCCAAGTGTGGAACTTTGGTCACATGATGACAGTATTTATACTTTATGTTATCTGAGGTCACCTCTTTTTGAATCGCTTTACTGCTCACGTGTTGGTTCCTGCTACATATGTCAAAATACAAGGCACTGCTCTGCTCAAATGTCTTCTTTATACCTTTTAGACACAGGATCAAAGAATTTCATTCGCAGTCGTTTCTTACAGTACAGGCCTATAACATCATATCTAATGATACATTTCATTATCACAGATAAACTCTGTGACAGACCTCTTTACTTCTGAATGATCCCTATCATGAATAAAAGCATTATTATAATTAGCTCTTTAACTTTAAGCAATAACCCACTAACCTACTTTATAGACTATGAGTCACACAAGACAATCACGAGTGCATTAGCAGCCAAGGTGGAAATGCTTCTTAAACTTGTATTTTTGATAGGCAACAGAACTCCCACTCTCACTTACTTTGTAATTCCTCTCTCTTATCTACTCTCCCACTCCTCTTCTATCTTACTTTTCCCCATACCTCTCTATTTCTCTACTTTTTCTTGCTGTTTCAAGTCCCTGCAGTGCTATTTAGAGCATGACACAGAGCTATATTAATGTGACTGCAGAGGATTGTACAGGTAACATAAGTCCAGCTGGCTGTAAACTCAGCGATGCGGCTCCTCTCTCAGAGAGCATTAAAGCTCCTGCTGTTTATGGAGTCACCCTCCATAAACAATACTGTATAATTCTCTTTGAACGTTACAGCACATGCCTCATATAAAACAAAGCAAAATATGAGGGGACACTACATACACCCACACAAACATCACACACACGCGCACACACAGAAGACAGCCTGTAGCGCATGTTCACAAAACCACAGTATTAGTGTGTCCTCCCTGTGTTTGCCAGCAAGACTTTAAAGGGAAGGCATTGTTTTCCCTTGGGAGTAAACAACCACCGAAGACAAATAACTATATTCAACAAATAGTCTATATGAACCAAAACGCCCCACACCAAAAAAAAGATATATCTCTGCACTCACTATAGAGCTAATCAATATTTCAGCAGCCCAGCCTTGATTGTTCATGCGGGCCATGAGAGGGCTAATGAGGCGATGCTGCAGAGACAATGTGCTCACCAAAGCAGGAGCTCTACTAAAGGAAAAAATTATCTTTCACATCTCCTGGATCAGTCACGCTCTATCTAGGATGAGATGCTACTGAAGTGAACCACTCGAGACGTTCTGCTGCACGGCAGCTTATGAGTAGACATATCTGTCTGAGATGTGGCTCCCTCTGATCTGGTGTGTCAAAGTCCTCACGCCTCATATGCTGTTTGTTGTCAGTGCACTTTGAATTGTACCTAATGTGGGAAACGTGACATGCAAATATATGATGCTTGATGGAGTGACCCTGAACTGGGATCTCGGAGATATAAGGTTTTCTAGTTGCCATTTGAGTTTGAATTGTTGCTGGATTACTGAATGTTCCAACCAGGCACAGGCCAATCTGACCAAGGAGTCTGATTGTTAAGAGTCTTAATGGAAAGTCAATCAAACAGCTACAAAGGGCTACAAACCTATCACAAAGAGACGCAAAATAACAGAAAGAGACACAAAACAACCACACAGAGTTGTGACTCGTCGTTTTGTGTCTCCTTCAGCATGGGGGTTTTGTTCCTGTGTAGGAGAACTGGGGGCCTATTCCCAGGGACCCATGGTCTCATAATGGTTTACATATTTATAAAGAGACTGTACAAACATTATTAGGGGAGTCCAAAAAGAAGGAAGGTGTTGTAAACTTTTCTTTCTTATTTTGAATGTAAGATAACCTAACTTGCTATAGGTGAGTGTGTGTGTGCGTGTGTGTATGTGTGTGTGTGTGGGGGGGTCTGGTCCCAAATTTATAATTTTTTCAGCCCTCCTTTGCTTTATATTTAATAGTGACATAAATATTTGCATCAAAAACACTACCTCACTTGTGGCATGCAGAGAACGTGTCTTCCAAATTTAATGACACAATACTTTGTTTAACCATGTCCTCTAGAATGACTGGGACGTGTTTTCTGATCTGGGGTCCCATCAACACGACGACATTATTGGCCTTCCAAAATCGTCACAATTCTGTGTAGGATCAGTTTCATGATTTGACAACACTATGGTTATGGTCTGGTTAGGTTTAGGGAAAGGCCATGGTTTAGGTTGAAAGAAGTACTTTGTTATTTTTAGGGGGCCTTTGTTTTCATGGTTATACAATAATAAACAGTTTCACAGTTACATAAGTTTCATGAAGGTATGAGGATTAAATTGGGGTTACACTATAAATAACTCACACCAATTTAACAGTCATTTTATTTTGACATGTGAGGGTGTTGCAGTTCTTTCTAAGTCAAAAGGAATCTTCAAGGGAAACAATTATAACCCTTACTTTTTAATTATTTTTTCCCAAGGTTCAGCCCCCCCTTGCCACCAAAATCATTTTTGTACAGTCCCTTGAAAAAAAAATGCTGAAACAGAAACTGTTATGGTTGCAGGACTATAGACTCAAGTGATAAAGTTATAAAAGGCTGTTAGCGTGCTACAGTTTGGTTCTGCATTGCCATCAAAGAGAAAAAACAGGCTATGTAAACACCGAGATCCTTGCAGGCACACAAACACACACAGCAGGCAAAAACCCAATTATCGTCACTCACAATAAGTGAGAAATAGTTAAATTAGTATTTGGTCTAGGAAGTATCTTCATAGACTGGAATAAAAAAAGCAGAGGAAAACATCCTCTCTCACGATTCCTCACAGACCCTCGACACAAAGCCAAATGTAGGCTATTTCATAAAACTACAACCCCATGTCATCAATGCGCTCCCTGCAGAGGCGTCATTCTTGATCGCTCCTCCTGTCTAAGTGCCCTATTTCTCCACAGTCATCTTTGTTTGCAATACTTGTCTCGCGTCACTGAGAGGAAAAAGCCCGCGTTCAATTCATCTTAACATTTTGTGTGTCACTGAGAAAAAAAAATGGGTGAAACTTTAAAAATTCAGGCTTTGTTGCCAGAGAACAGAAGGCTGACAAAGTTTTATAGAGGCAACCATGAAGTTCTGCCTCATTAGATAGAATAGCTGTTCTATATTCAGGGTCTCTGTGGGGCTAACAAACGCAATGAGTGGGCCAAACTTGGTTTGTTCCGCCAGAGCAAGGCCCTTTTTGTCTGTGTTTGGTGGGTGGGGTTGGCTGGGGTCCAGGGGACACTTCAAACCCTGGATTTCCCCACAGCTGAGCAGAATATAATAAGAAGAAATTCTGTAATGAAATACATAAGGATCCCGGTAGGAATTCAAGTTCCACGGCTTTACCTTAAATGATCCAATCCAGTTAGTTGCATCATCGCACAGACCTGGACTGATATCTATCATGAAGTGAGAAGTACTACAGGTGCACATGTCACGTTACTTCTCACTGCAGCACAAAGCAAAACCATATTACTTCAGCTGGAGTTAGTGATCAGAAACAATGACTGGTCCTTTTCATCCTGTTATGTGTGTATATATATATTCCATAGACTGATGTTGATATATTACAGGTTTTTTTGTCAGTTTGGGTCTTTTTTTTGCCTTAGTTGTCATATATGTCCCCTATGACTACATCGTACTCACCAAGTTATTTACTGAGATCTGGGAGATAGGGCTGTTATTTTTTATTTTAGTTTTACAACATGGATTTGATATACAGCATGTACTGTATATGAATTTGAGTTTGTGCAAGCAAATTATTTGCCACTTCAGCTTCATCAACATGGTGAACACAAGTGATCAGATACACAGATATACATTAATTAAAGAAGACAGTACTTTAGCCTTGTTATCTAAATCATTGGATTTGAAGGTAAAACCATTCATGAGCAAAAAAAAAAGTTAGTAATACTACTGAAAGAATGCATGTCTTAATGTGTCAAAGTAGAACCAGGATTTAGTCTGTAAACTGTGATGAATGTTTACAAGACATTATTTGGCCAATAATTTTGCTGTATGTCCTCATTTTTTATTTTAAAAAAGTTTGGTTAACCTAGGAGGTTGTCTAAATTTTTGATGGTGTGTCCTCTGACTTTTATATTATATCAACCAGATTTCTGTTCTGTAAAGCTGCTATTTTGAATAATTTTATATTGACAATGGATTGCATGGCTATTGCTATAAGGGAGGTGTCAAATACAGTGACAAAGTAGTTCCCCTCAGCTATTTGTAGCATTTTAAAATCTCTCAGGTCATTATTTTGGTTTTACAGCCTCCATCTTTATTGTTTTGATTCAGTCTCTTATAGTGGTATTTCCTGCAGCAGCAGGCAACTGTTTAAAGCTAAAAGCTCTGATATACTGGCTCTGCACTACCTGCCTGGCACCAAATGGGAAAAGGACAAAGTTAGCAGCTAGCAGGTGAACATAGTGTATCCAGATATTTCTTTCAGGAATTGGTGGAGACCAAAACAGAGCTAAATGCAAAGTGGGATTTTGACTTACATCCATCAGGTGGACTCAAAAACTAGCCCTAATTATTTATGAGAAGCCTGATATATAGTTTGAACAGTCTGAATGATCTGTTATGTTCTTTACTCATAAATGCCAGTGCCCCTTTAACTGTGTAAATGCACTACATGCAGTGATATTGCCAGATTGCCAGAGCAGTGTGAAAATAAATAACATGCCATCCTCATATCACATCATCATCCTAGTTTTCCAACACAAAACTCACTATATGATAAAGGCTTCTACATAATCGGAACTCTCTTATCGTTTGCATGTCCCTCAGATAAAACAGCTTGAATTGCTTGAATTTTAATCATTATCAACAGTTTCAGGTATATTGGCCAACCAGAGCATCCTGTGACAACAGCTGTGGCTATATGATTTGCTGGATTTAGAAAGCGGGTGGAAACATTTACAGGCAATGTTTACTTTTCACTGAATATTTTTTCAAATCCACTGACTGAGTTTAAGGAAACATCTCAGAGTTGTCCTCCCAAAAAAAGATTAGAGGATTAGGAAACCATCTCAAAGTTGCTGTTGCATGTCTGTGTCCTAGATTCGGCTTGATTTCCTTTGATTGCACAAAGAGAGCCACTCTGTGGTGCTCTGGGCCAAGATAATGGGAAGAAATTTGCACTGTGTCATTATTTCCATCTTAGTCTGTAGCAATCATTTATTGTAGGCGGTATTTCACTGATAACCTAATGGGCTTAGTTTCCATTCACTTTGGCTCACTCATTATGGGCTAATAATGAAAATGTTATACAGGCTATTAGAGGTGTTTAGCAGGCTTGTGTCTGAAGACGTGGGTATTTGTTGGGCAGATGGACGCAGCTCCGGGGCTGCCCTCACCCCTGACCCCCCACAGATGTCCCCAAACCCAGCCAGGGCTCCGTCACGAAGCAGTGGAAAATCAGTAATGCACCGGAACCGACTTGTCAATGCTTGGTACAATCGGGCGCATTCGAGCGCCAGTTCTGGCTGCGCGGCGGCGCTCGCTGCTGCGTGAAACATGCGGTGATTACAGCGGAGCTGAAAGAGGGAAGGAGGCCATGCGGTGCCTTTCTGTGAAGGCCTGTTTGACCGATGGCTCTCCCCTGAATAGGACTCTGGTGGTCATACATAAATTAAGAGGTTAAGTGAGCCATCAGGGACAAATGTTTGCATTTATTAACTAAGGAGAATAGCTCTCAGCGGTGAACCCACAGCCTGGGTTCTCACTTCGGGCTGAATTCTTAAGCGTATTTGAAATTATGCCCCGTTTGGTATATTAGTTGGGGCTATAGGCCAGTCTGTATTTACATCAGTCAAGGCTAAAGAATCCCCACAAAGCCCAGCTCTTACTATCGTGGAAAATAAGCGGAATGCTGAGGGACAATAATATGTAAGAACAAAGAAATGCACTAAAGCAGGCTGCTCGATAGAAATGCACGGAGCTAGGATGGGAATATTAAAGCGTATTTGCATCATTGAGGCACGTTTATGGCTCCACGTGGACGACCAGGAATCACATATATATGCAAAAATTTCGAAAAAAAAAAACACCAAAACAGCCCCCAAAACAAAACAAGAAGCTGCGGCTTCATTGAGACATCAGAGACCGAAATGTTCGCGGGGCTCGTTATAGAGAACAAATATTCCCACTCACATGTGAAGGGGAATCCCGCAGGAATGCAGGAGGCAGGTGTAAATTTAAACTGTTAATGAGGCGCATCAAAAGCATCAAAGACGCGTCGTGCTGAGCCATTCTACCATTAGTCCGTGCGAGACAAAAGCCATCGGAGAGTTTTCCTCGCTAAACGGTGCAGAATGGGTCCAAGCAGCGGGGAGTTATATTGTGGCCGCAAAACCCCCGCGGACTGCGCCGGGCTAACCAGCCAAGTCCTCTGACTGTGGGCCCTAACGAGACAGATGAAACGACGTCTGCTATTGGCCCGAGTCTGATGCGTGCTCCGCTTCTAATGAGCAAACGTGCCCATCACAATGGAGATCCGTCCGTGAACGTATCACGAGTTTCCCGTGATAGGGTTTGACATAATGGGGAATAATTACTGGTTGGAGTTGTGCGTTTCTCACAGTTATGAGGTGCCTCAAAGACGACATGTCATATTAAAAAGTTACGAACAGTGTCAAAAATGATTTCCCTCTAAATTTAGTGGACTAGATTTACAGAGTAGCATACAATGTAAATGCTCAAGTAAAGTACAAATACTAAATAAGTGCAGTAGGGTGTATACATGTATTTATCTGCTTTTCACCACTGCTTGTGAGTGATATAGGCCCACTATTACACAGTTTATCTTATTTTTTGAGGACTATTGACGATGCATTGGTTTGTAAGCATCATTTTACTGCCATATTTGTTCAAGGTGGAGGTAATTTTTTGAAATTTTAAACAGTTTTACATTTTAGGAAATAGATCGATTTACTTTCTTGTCAAGAGTTAGATGAGAAGATTTATACCACCCTCATGTTCACAGGTAAATCTGAAGCTTCAGCCAGCACCTGGTTTGGTTAGACACAGCCTGGCTCTGTCCAAAGGTAACAAAATCCACCTATCAGCAACTTTGAAGCTTACAAATTAACTCACTGTATCTTTTTAGTGTAATGTGAACAAAAACAAAGCGTGAAAATGAACAATGTGTTGTTTTACAGAGGTTTATGTGCCAAACTATTTCTTGGCTGGAACCTTTTTCAAGGCCAAAAACAAAGACTCCCAGAAGTTACTGGTTCCGACCAGGAAAGAATCCAGTTTATAACCACTCATAAAACCCAAAAAGGATAAATAACAGAGCTGTTTGGAGAGAGCCAGGCTAACTGTTTCCCCATATCCGGTCTTTGTGCTAATCTAAGCAGCTGTCGACAGGTTAGTGACTTTCCATCATGGTTACAGCCAATCTACATAATCCATCTCAAACAAGAACATTTCACCTTAAGCCCCAATTCATGCCAGCCCTCAGTACCAATCAATATTAAATATGAACAGCTCTCCAGAAACTACAGAAACAGTTCTTCTGGTATATAATAATAGACCAGTATACCACCTGCAGCTACTGCTTTGATGAAGTGCAAGAGATACTAACCTGCTGGAATAATGGAATATCTTTTCATTTGAATAAAATTTACATCATCTATCACTTCTGAACTAGAAAGTACACTGTTATCTACAGGAAAAATCCCTTTTCATTTGCCAGAGTGACCTTTTCCACTCTTCCTTCATCAGTGTGAAATCACAGATGCATTGGAGTGGAAAACTTTTCTATCTAGTTTCTGGCAATGGAAAACCAGTTGTGAATTCACTAATACATGGCAAATTTTCCTAAGGCAGAGGAATAGCGTATCTGAATGATGAAATCCTGCATGGTTCCCTTTGGCAGGCAAATTCCCCTAAATCCTTGCATCTCAGCAGGCACGCAGGGGTGGGTTTTGGGAAATTAGGTGTATGTGTGTGTCTTTGTGTATAGCTCCCGGAGGGCTGATGGGAGGTTTGCATGTACGTTTGCTCGCTTGCTGTAGGTGGTTACATGTGTGCGTGTCATTCAATAAAAGGCAGCTTATGCAAATGAGCTTGTGTGACCAACTCGAGGGATGATGACGGCGCCTCACACAGGGTTTTACTTCGCAGTCTTAACAGTGTTTCACCTGAGACTAACAAGGCAAAACTGCACCATCACAGCCAAGGAACAGTGATCATAGCCATTAGACAAATCAATAGGCCCTGCTGAGCCTCGGAACAAGGTGCATTGGGAAGAATTAACAACAGTCAAGTCTGTGGCCCACTTCTGGCCCTTGGAGACTTGATAGGTGACAACCAAAGTGTGTGACACATTGGCATGGCAGTCTGCTGTTTGAATGAATTGTGAGGGGGATAACAAACAAGGGGAGGGCCATCTCCTTCTCCTCTTCTCTCCTCTCCTCTCGTCTCCTAGCTTGTCAGTCATTTCTCATCCGTAGAGCTGCGAAGGTGGCGTGCCTCCAAAGAGTGGCCTACTTTCTCACTCTCACACAGAATGGAAATGAGCTCAACTTATTTCTTTGCAAACGTCTGTCTGATTTTAATTAACATCACGGTCGTTGTGATACAACAGCGCTCTGTCTATATCTTACAGCAACGACATCCCACATCCGCCTTCTGTGTGTGTGTGTGTGTGTGCGTGTGTGTGTATGTGTGTGTGTGTGTATGTGTGTGTGAGGGAGTGACAGTGAGCCGAAATCCATAATTTAACTGAATGCCCACGAGCTGCACACAGCAACACTGATTTCAACACGCTTCTCTCAGGTCTCACATGAACGAGTGTTACTGTGGGTGTTCTCTAACACACATACATACACATTCAACCTACTCCTGTATTTTTAATTGTTGTTCATGTTCTCTCCTCCCCCAAATATATGGCATGGTAGAGTTCAGTGTTTTGCAGCGTGGCACTCTCCCTTTCTTTCACTCTGTGTGTTTGTCATACAGCACTAAGAGTGTATTTATAGCATATTCTGTCAGACAGTGCAGTGCATTTGTGTGTATTCATTTGGAAATAATAACATTGACAACTGCTTGAGAGATGGAAGGGTTGAGAGAGGGAGAGGGACTCATTTTGAGCATGTACCCACTAACGAGCTGTATTGTGCTCCAGGCAATGTGTATGATAGCTTGAAGCCGCTGTGTGTAAGTGTGTGTGCGTGTGTGCCTACTTATTGGCAGCCGAGGATCTTAACAGTCTCTCATTTTTTCTGATTTTTATGTGCCACTCTCCTCTTGTTTCCCTTCTCCCCTCTCATTTCCTCTCCTTTTCTCTCTTCATATCGCCTATCTCTTCTCTTCTCTCCTGTCCTTTTGCCTTTCCTCACCTTCTATCTCCACTCCTCTCCCGTTTTCCTATCTGCTCTCCTTTCCTCGAACCATTTTTCACACTTAGAAGTAGGTTTTGTTCTATTATGGCCCAAACTCTCTCTTCCATGCCATTGTTTAGAGTGTAATGCATTATCCATCTCCGTTCCACTTTGCTCACTCCACTTCACTTCAAGTAGCTGCAACTATGAGCAACACACACACACACACACACACACACACACACACACACACACACACACACGCACACAAACACGTGGGCATGCAGCACCACGATCCCATTAGCTTTAATATTTCAGCAGCGTCATAGCATTTGCCAGCGGCCTTGTCACCGCCTGCTCCCCAGGGAAACAGATCCTAGATCAACCCGCCTTGTCCTCACCCTCCAACATCACCACCAGGACAGGGAAAGCACTCAGCTGACCTCGGAGCGGAGCTTGCTCCAAGCCCGACATTCCCAGGTGTCCCCTTCCTCCTGTCTTCCCCACCAAAACCGCCGCCGCTGCCATCTCAAGGGAGGACCAGGAAGAGGGGAAGGGGAGAAAAAGAGGGCTAGAAGGAGGGGAGAGCGGAAGAATGTGGAGGCAAGACCATGGGAGGGGGAAAGGGAATGAAAATAAGATGAGCAGAGGAGGGAGAGATACAGAGAGAGGTTGTGTGGGTGGGCTATGGGGTGCTGATTAGGCCCTTGGTTTGAAGTGCTCAGCGGCTTACCCTTATGGCTGTGTGTGCACTCTGTCTCACACACATGCACGCGCACGCACACACGCACACACACACACGCGCACACACGCGCACATGCATTGTTTCACACTGTCTTTATAACTCATCCAGTGTTACAAAGGCTTTAGAAGTATACGGTGAGGACAGCGTGCAGCATTTAAGCATTCTGTTAGAAATTCTCTGCCCTTTGAGGTGGAATATTTCCCTTTTGTTTTGAAATTCATTCCTGTGATCAATTGGATCGAGAGGTCTACTGCATAATAGAGCTCCCTGTGTATGTGTATGTCCATATATGTATGTAGCTGCGTTTTTTTTGCCTGTCTGTGTCTGTCCATCTGTGTGTGAAGAACAGAAGTGAATGTGAAGAATCAGGCACAACTCTTTGATACGCCAGGCAGAAATTTGTCTTTGTGCTCACCTGAGGCATAAAAAAACCTCATCACAGCACATAGTGCTCTTTTGTACTTGGACTACACAATGCTCTAACTCTGCTCCATTCATTTCGCCAGGGTTATACCACTCGTTAGCTATATGGAGGCAGTGAAAGCGTGAGGACACAAATCCAGACACACACACATACACCCAAACAGCATTAGCTATGTCCTGGGAGTTATAACTCATGCATGATCACTAAATGGAAACATTTGTTATCTCCACAACAATACAGCCAGAGGAGTTGAATCTTTTATTGCTCCCTTGGCCACCCTCCCCTTGAAGCCCACACACACATACAAACACACACACACACACACACACACACACACACACACACACACACAGATTCTGATGCACACCATAAGACAATCACACACAGAAATGCCTGCCACACGTTTGAGCTCACAGGTCATTCTCTTGTGAATAAACCCAAAGAGGATGCATCGAGGCATAAACAACCACACAACAACTCCCTCCAAAAACCTGAAAACATTAAACTTGGATGGGTGTGCACAGGCCGACATGCAAGCGCACACAAACACACGTGGGGGCCTTCACGCCTAGACGATCGTAGGGTTATGAAACATTAACAGATATATCCCCATTGTATTGCTATGAAATATTCAGGTCCTTGCTCAGACTGATACACGCTCTCGGTACTCATCCTCTACTCACAATGGACTAAACATACAGATACACACAACAGCGCTGCTGGCTCGCCTGCCACCTTTGCCTCAACAAATGTCTTGCTGACTTTCTTACTCGTCTCAACTGCTGTTTGGTTAAAAACCTTTCAAGTTCTGACCTACTTAATAGAGCCACAGGCATGTCCACTGTCATTTCATCAGTCCCGATAAAGGACTAGTGGTTTTGCATGTTTTATTTTTTTCAACTTTGAGCAGTATTACCTTTTTATTACCACTGGCTAAATGGAGCTGAAAGTATAGACTATTTTCTTACCTTTCAGGCAGCCGCTAGCTTCCAGTCAATTCACTCAAGCTAAAAAAAACAATGTTGAAGGACTTCCTTGAGTTAGGTACTCCATCATAATGAACATTAGGTTGCTTGTATTTTTTCTGAAAGCTCACAGTATTGTCACATTGTAGAATATTAGCCATCACGAAAATTTTAAATAAGACTAAGAGTCATGCTCACAGTGACAATGTTATAAGCTGATGTTTAGCAGGTATAATGTTGTTAATGTTCATTATCTTTGTTTAACATGTTAGCCTGCCAATGTTTGCTAATTAGCAATAAAGATGAAGTACAGCTGAGGTTGATGGGGATGTCAGTAGTTTTGCAGGCGTTTGATTGTGAAGCAAAGTATTGGACAAACTGAAATTTTGACGTTTGACCAATCAGTTATTAGTTAATACAGTTCATCTTCTGGAGACCGTTAATGTCTATACCAAAATTCATGACAAGTCATTAGGACATACCTGTCAAATATGGATGTTAATCTATCCAAGAGATGTTGAGATATATCACTCTGGTGTAACAACAGACTGACACTGTCATCCCCAGAGTCATGGCAGCTAAAATGCCTAAGAAATTTCACTGTCGCTGTTTTCACCTTTTTAATCCAAGATTCGATCAGATTCACTTCCATTTGCAATGTCCAAGGCTGCTTATTGTATGTCCCAGGTTTGATGTTCCAAAAACCTGAATGCACCGCTTTTTTGTAAGCCAACACTCACATTTTGGATGTTGGCACAACCTTGAAAGAACCATAAAAGAAAGTGTTCAAAATTATCTGGAAAATAAGGATAACAAAACATTCTCTGTGAAAACTTACCAATTGGAGCTTGCTAAAGCCACCAAGCTGGTAAGCCTCTGCAGGCTGAAATACATCTGCAATGAACAGAAACATTAAACTTTGTGAGATGATAAACAGGAAAACAAAGAACCATATGTACAATTTGCAGTCAGTCAAGATCTAATGTCTAATGTCACTTAATGGTGAGTAAAAAAAATCTTTTGTTGCATTTAGGCAGATAGATAGATAGATAGATAGATAGATAGATAGATAGATAGATAGATAGATAGATAGATAGATAGATAGATAGATAGATAGATAAGTGTCCACTGTTTCTAAGTCACATTCTACTTGTATCAGTGTTGGAGTGTGAAGTGAGACACGCACTAAGAAAAGAACACAAAGCAGCAAAGGGAAGAATAGTTGGGTGGAGAATGTGGAGATTGAGTGAGCCCTTGGACACAAACACACACACACACACAAACACACACACACACACACAACCTAAATCATCATTGGAAAATCATTAGAAATCTGGCGAAGTAGAGGGGCACAGATTGAGGGACAAACCCACCATTCAAGCGCACACAAAGACAGCCCTGCACACACACACACACCAACACACTCACAGAGAGGCAGCCGGGTGGAAGGGAAGTGGGGCGTTTCCAACGATACACTGCTGCGCACACACACACACACACACACACACACACGCACACACAGCTCCAACCTCACAAACAACCCTCTTCCCATCCCCGCCAGCCCGCCCACCTCCATCGACATTTATTGCTCCTTCTGTGTGAATGTCTTTGAGTTTCATTCACATGTCAACCAGTGTGTGTGTGTGTGTGCATGTGTGTGCATGCATGAGTGTGTGTGTTTCTATAGGTTTGTCACTGTGAATGAGTGTTCCATTAGTGATTCATTTGTGTGTAGTTAACCATTGTGGAGAGAAAGCAACATTTTATTTGTCTGAACCCAACCCTGACCATATGGCAACACTTTCTCCTGATCACTCCTCTTCCTCCGCTCCACCTTCCTCTCCACCTTCTCTGATTCTCCCTATGGACTTTACACTTCTTATTCTCCCTCTCTTTTGCCCCCTACTTTCTCCTTCACCCACAGTTCATTTGTACACCCCCCCACGTTTACATATTCTGCCTCAAAGTTTGCCTCCCTGCCTGCTTCCTTCAGCTGACTTTTTGGAAAGCTGTCTTGAAGCATGTGTGCACATCTGTGTGCGTGTGTGTATTCATATGTGTCTGTGTGTGTTCTAGGTTGATGGGGACAGGCCTCTTTGGCTGTCAGCTAGAATCAGCCCTCACGTGTGCCAGTAATGTTGTGTATTGTCCGAACACATCACTAGAGGAGCATCTGAGACGTCCATTAAAGTTCAGAGCAATTTATAACAATCTCCCTCCTCCCCCTCCTCCCTACGTCTCCCATCATTCCTCACTCCCTCCACCTTCTCCCCATGCTGTCACAATCTCCTCCTGCTCTTCTCCTCCTTCCACTCCTCTGTCTCCATCCATCACATCCTTCTGACCTCCCTCTTTTGCTTGAATTCAAATTCAAATAAGTAAATTGGTGTGGCTTTAATTTGTTGGCTAAAGCAGGTTATGCGAGGTGCAAAAATTTAAATATAATTCAAAATTAAGATAAAAATATTTTGGAGATGCCCTCACTCTCTGTCTGTTTTGTATGTGCCTGTATTTCTGCCTCTGTCTGTCACACTTGCTAATGCACGATGCCCTTGACATCTTGAGTGTGATTTGTGACAAGCTGAAGCTCCTGAAGGCTTTGAGCGTCTGCGTCCGAGTGTGTGTGCCAGTGTGCGTGTGTTTCCTATGTGACAGGAGCCACCCTGGGGTATGATAACTTTAGACGGCGAGTTTAAATATTAAACTGGCCTTAACAACTGACAGCTCTCTAACTACCGTTCAACAGTCGTTCAACATGCATGTGTGAGCTCCGTTTCGGAAACACTCGCCCACACGCTCTCCAGCCTTGACAGTAAGTAGCTCAGCATACATGTCTGTGTGGATATGTGTGAGTGCAAACTGCATATGTGCCTTTGTGTGTCTGAGTGTGTTCCATTATTTGTGTATTTGTGTATGTGTGTGTGTGTGTGTGTGTGTGTGTGTGTACATGCGACACAAGGTTGGATTTGGACTTGTTTTTAATCAGTGGGATTTTGCAAATGGCCCCAGGCTTCTCCCAGGGACTAATTAGTGATGTGACTTCGGCATAATAAATAAACACACACACACACACACTCCATTGCAGCCTCAAAACACAAAAAAGAACACAGAACAGAGAGTTAGTGGAGGATCGGGATTTACAGATCAGATGAAGAAAGCTTACATTTGCAGGGGAAGTAAACAAATGTACTGATGCTGCCTGATCCACACTGTTGTAATCAGTCTCTAGCCTAATTTCTTCCTTTTCTCGCTTTTTTATCTGTACGGTGCGTTATTGTTGAGTTTTCACTTTCTATTTCTCTCCCTCTGTCACACACAAACAAACACACACATAGATCCCACTATTTAATGTGTTGACAGCCTGCGCCCAAGTGAGAGCAGAAGGTTGACGGCCTAAGAGAATTCCTCAGGCTTTTCCACATTGTACCTTAATACACACACGCACACGGGCACACACACGGGCACACGCACATACACACATGCGCACGCACGTGCGCACACACACACACACACACACACACACACACATACATATTCTGCTTGTGTAAACCAGAGAGATTAGCAGCTCATTACCATACCACAGGGGGCCTACACACAGGGGACGGTGTATTTCTGTGTATGTACAGCTATTGTTTGTGTGTGGTGTGCTAGTGCGTATGTGTGTGCTTGTTCCAGCACACCTCAGAGCATTGTCTTCTGGTCATAACAACAACTGTTCCATTATTTGTATGTGTGTGTGTGTATGTGTGTGTGTGTGTGCCAGAATGAAAGTTTCTTTAATCAGGAGCATGGAAAAACAGTGGCCAGAGAGAATTACTGAATATGTTCTCATCACCCAAACAATTATCAGATTAAACAAATTCAACTCGTTAAGCTGCTAATCCATCGATCCAATCAGCAGTTAGGACAGAGGCAGTAACACCTGCTCCCCAGCAGTGACCTCAGACAGATGTGGAGATGATCCACTTTCAGAGGCGCTGCTCAGATTCAAGGGAGGATTGTTTCATCCTTTTGAAGTCTAGCGTTTGGCATGAGACGGGGAAAGCAACCCAGTTTACAAAATTCTTACTTTTATTTGGAAAGTTGATTTAGCTTTGTGCACTTTCCAAGTAAAGTCCTGTTGGATTTTCATACAGTAGATTTATTTTTTGGTGCTACAATGCAACCAAGGTTAGGGTTGCTGGGTATTTTTCCAGCTGTTCCCGAAAAGAAACCCTTTTCATTCAAGTTTCCTAAGCAACATTTGCCTGGCCAGTGTAATGAATTTGACTGGCAACCGTTTAGCTGTACAGCCACTCTGACATTTGAGCTGCAGATTAAGAGCAGAAACATCAGCCTGTATTGAACTAATGAATCAAAATTTCCTCACACCCTTGTAGCTAATGGAGCAGATTACACAGACATTTATAAAATCATTACTCGGCACAATAATTTAGTTATGGAGGAGCAAAAAAAACCAACAACCCCCCCCAAAATAAACAACCAAACAAACAAAAAAACATCCTGAAACTACTTTGCCCTAATAACAGCATAGTACTTTGACTGAAGGTCGAAAAAAACCGTCACTTCAGTTACCTTTTCTCACTTGAACCTAGAATAGTCTATATCAGACTGTGGTGCTTAAACATTTAGCTACATATTTAGAAACCAGTAGATGTTCAGAGGTTGTTCCCTGTGAATCATTTTAGATTTATAACAATTTTAAAATAGGTGTACTAAATTCTATTGAGCAGAAGAAAAGGTGATTTTAACCTAACACTCATACATTGGCTTGTGAAAGACAACAGCTAGCACTCTGTTCGGCGAAATATCTCATAGAGAGATGCTCAGCACATGTACAAACAAACCTTTAACAATGAATCTTTGAACTAACCACAATGAATCACAACTGTCCCTGAATGAACAATTGGCAGTGGGGCTCTAAGCAATGTTTTCAGTTTACCTGCGATTGACAGTAAGTTACTTTCATGTTAAAAGCTTATTAAAAGACAGTGAAAGCCACAGAAACAATCATAATCTGATTATGCTGTCACAACTAACAAGGTGTTGAGCTCCTAACCCTGAGTGCAGTGCCTGTATTGGACCTGCAACACGCTAAATACATGACTGAAGAGTATGTGTGAACCATGATTCGTTCACTTACTGTTGTACACATGGAAGTGCCTTTGAACTGTAATTCAACTGTAAAAACAACAAAAAAAAAACTGCATAGTCAGTGACGACGAATCTTTGAACTCAAATTAAGGAAATTATTTGAATCCGCATGGTTATGTGTGATTTCAGCCACTAATCATATATCATCCATTTACATCATCAAATTTAGTCACAACTGCATTAAAATAAGTCCAAACTGCAGAAAAGCCCATACAAACTAACATGTTTGTTTTGTTTTTTTTACAAATAAAGGGGCTATCTTGCTACTGAAACAAGAGTCAATCATTTCTGTCTGGTGGGACTTGTGCATTGGACTGTGTGTTTGTAGCCATATAGAATGGTTGTGGTTGTGTCTAAAGACAGTTCTCCACTGGTGGAGTTTCTATTAATCAAGTGCCGGCCTTACTATCCGCCAACGGAGTTCACCTCTGTTGTTATTGAAGCAGTCTACCTGAGAGAGCTCTACAGAAGCATCAGAAATCAACAAACAATCCCCAAAGGGTTTTTCCTTTTCAGCATCAATTCAGTCATGCGAATTTCAAGAGTCTTTTGCTATGATTTAACAGATATGTATAGTTTGCCACAAGAGGAGAAAAAACAATGGACCTTGTTTACATCTCAGTTGTGGCTGCTAATGTAAGACAGTAAATGTGGACCTTAACTTGATCCTGCAGCACTGCTACAGGTGGAGCCATATATGCTGACCCCAGAGCAGTTCAGACAGCTAGCTATAACTACAGATACGGCATATCATTGCAGCATGATCCCACGCTACTTCATGCTGCCAAATCCTACAGTGTTAAAGAATAGCTTTCCTCCAGCACTTTCATGCTGACATTAAGTTTACTACAGATGCTTCATTGGGATCAAATGGCACATTGACTTAGTGCACACATATCTCTTGCATGAAATTCAGTGAATCAAACAACATTTACCCTAGATTTGTATTACTACTTTTGAACTACAAAACAAAATCTGATCAACCAAAAAAAATCTAGGGTCCTGTGATACACTTTCTGCAATTACTTATCATTTCTCTTTTTTCCTGTAGATTTGTAAGAGATCACAGGTAAAGGACAAACAGATGATTGAGTTATGTTTCTGGCTGCAGGAGACAGCAGGTAATGTTTACAACAACAATAGTCACATCCTAGGGCAAATCTATTTTAAAGCTGACAGTTGACAACTTTTACCCTCAAGAAAAAGGAAGTACAACCTGAGGCCTTGATCAGGACAAAGGCCAAGATTTATTTAGACATATGAAATGATCAGTCAAAGTGAGTAAGAAAAATATAGCATGTGTGCTTGCTTTACCTGCTCACTCTCATACACACATACACTTCCAATGCACACATACCTCTTCACAATCAGAAATCAGTGCCTGGCTGCAGAGAGAAAAGAGAATTCATTAAACTCAGCCACCCACGCTGAGACACAGAATAGACGGGGGGTAGCAAGGGATGGAAGTTGGAAAGGATGATGATGATGAGAGAGAGAGAGCAAAGACAGCAAGGAAAGAGTTAGCAAGAGGGAGGAAGATGAGGGAAATGGAGAGAGAGAAAGGGGATGGAGTCCTCTTAGCAGGGGCCCATCAAATGAAGAGGATAGGAGGTCAGTTGAACAGAAAAGCTCTTTAGGAGCAAAGGGATGAGAGAAGGAGAAGTCAAGAAATGACAGGACATCAGAGAAGAGAGCCTGACTATATGTGAGAGAGATGGTGAGGTAGAGAAGCAAAAAAAACGTGCCCTAACAAACTATTTTGTCCTCTATCACCAACCTGCCTTCAGCCAGTAGCTCTTTGTTGCCCCTCCTCAGTAACCAATAGGCTGTCCCACTAACTTTGCCTGAACCTGACTGACTGCCAATCAGTCAATTTGCTCCTGGTCATCATGGGTGTGACCTGATGCCAACATGTCAGCCTTTCCCTCTCTAACCTCCACTGCTCTGTCCTCACCCTGGGCCTAATCCACACTGCGCTAATCTGGTTAACTAGGGCTGTTTCTGAAATGAACAAAAACCTAATCTAATTCCCACTTAGCACTAATTAAGAGATTACTGACCTCACATCCTATTATCATAATCATCAAGTTTTGGCAAACTGTCAAACAGACAAAAAAAGAAGTCAATAAATAACAGAGGCAGTCAAGAATCAGACTTTGATGCAATGTTGTAGATTCTGTGTGTGACAACAGCGCTCACTGACATAAGAGGCAGAGATACACTGGAAGAAGATTGTGAGGTTCCTCTATCTGCCTTTGAGACACATACACATGCAAACACTCCACCTTAAGCCTTTTACTGTCCAGAATGTCAGCAGCCATCTCCAGCACCATGGCTTGTCACACGGAGCGAGAGAGAAAAAGAGCGAGCGTGTGTTAAGTCGGTGTGTATAGATGAAGTGTGTATGTGTGTGTGTATGTGTGTGTGTGCTAGAGAGAGACAGGGAAAGAAGCTGAGGGACGGAGACATGCAGGAGGGAGGGGTGTCCTTGAAAGAGGACAGAGGTGTTCAGCTGGATCTAATGTGACGGAGGAAACAACTGGAGCACACACACCCTCACACAGACACACACACTCACACCATTGTTGCATCAATAACATTCCTTTCCAGGAAAAAAAAAAACCCAAAACATTTTTTGCGATACATTCACACGAATCCACAATCCGTTCAACTAAATCCATTTGTCCCATTCAGCCCTCCATAGACCAGCCTTTTAAATCACCAGTATAGGAATGGGAGTGAGAGTAGGGCCGAGCCCCAGCCTGGCTCTCTGCAATGGGCCTCAGCATCATTATCATCAGCAGCGGGCCCTCTCAGATGCGCCAGCACAAGATCAAAGGAAAGCCTCTCAATCTTCTCCCCTCACAGAGGCAGCACAGAGCTGCTCTATAACTGGCATCTTGGTCCTGCGATAATCCTCCCATTGATCTACTTCACAGAGTTCAGTCTGCACTGAGGCTTCTGGGTTGAGGGTTAAAGATGCCGAGGAATGTCTGTCAGAGTTTGCAGCACTGGCTGCCAGAGCTTATTAAACCATATGCTGGTCAGGCTGTACTTTACAGTGTTCTTTTTTTTATTGAAGCAACTTGTTTTCAAGGTGCTTTTCTTATGGAGGTAATGTTAATGTTTTATGAGGACTTGTAGCATTTGCATAGATTCTACCCAGATCATCATTTAGGCTTTTATAATGGCTACAAAAATAGGTTATGTGTTTAGCACAAGCAATTAAAAAGCATATCCGCTGCAACATGTAGGCATGGGATAGAGGAGCAAATTAATTCACCTTATTTTACAGTTCCTTCCTTTCTTTTGAAGTCTGTGAGGGGGAGTTTAGACTGGAAGGCAGAAGCAGAGGGTGGAGGGTGAGGATGAATACAGGGAACAATAGACCAGGGAGCCATTACCTCAGCACTGCCACTGGGCCTCCCTCTACTCAACGTCTCCATCTACTGCAGGCTTTACGTACTGCTGGCTTGCCCTGCAACATTCTGCTGACTGGCACTGCTGAGTTGACAACATGCAAGTCTGTTGATATAATGGCTAAAACCAAAAATTTAAAAAAAATATGCCTCACAGATGCATTTTGAAACTTGTCAAAGAGTTTGTCTATGTAAACACATTTCGAGGGAGTTATAAAGTGTGAGTCACTAAATCCATATATCTTTGAAGGAACATTAGTCCTGAATCCTCAAGGGATTTTTTTCTTCTCATTATGGCTACAAAAAACACATCTTGCTATTTTTCCTATTTTTTGTTTAATGGTTTAACATTTTGGGAAATATACTATATAGATTGTTCATCATTCATTCATACTCATTATGAGCTAGACAAAAAGATCAATATCAGTCTCATATCCATCTGTTGAAAAACAGCCAGGATCCAATTATCTTAGCTTAGCATTAAAGACAGACAGGAGGCAAGAGAAGTAAACAGTTAGTCTTGCTCTGTCCAAAGGCAAAATAATCTACCTTCCAGGATCTCTAAATTTCTCTAATTAACATGTTACATCTCATTTGCTTAGTTCATAAAAAATTGAAGTGTAAAATCAATGACCTATGTATTTCCATTGGGGTTTATGTGTTAGAATATGTTCTGGCCAGGTACAGTGCTTTAATTTTATGCTAAACTAAGATAAGCTAACCATCTTCTGGCTGTATCATATTTTCCAAAATGTCAAAGTATTCCCTTTTTTCAAGCCATATTTTTTTTTGAAGGATTCAGGACTACTGTTATTTCCAAGATTTGGATTAGGTGACCCATGGTTTATAACTTATCTAACCAAAAACCAAAGACTGACATGTTCCTCATATCAGTCTGTTAAATATAAAGCTACAGCCGGAGGAAGGTGAGCATAATTAAGCATAAAAATGAGGGTAGTCACTGCACTGACCAGAAAATAGTCTTGCCCGCAATGCCCCATAAAACGCACTTACACTTCAGCTTTTGTACAGATTAAACAAATGATGTAACATGTTATTTGGTTAGCTTTAGAGGTACTTGTAGGGGAACGCTGTGACCTTTAGAAAAAGCCAGGCTGACCATTCCCCCCTTTTTACATTTTTTTTGGGATAAGCTAAGCTAAATGGCTATTGGCTGTAACTTAGTTAGCATGGAGACATGAGTGATATCTATCTCCTCATCTAATTCTAGTGAAGAAAGGGAATAATTGCTAATTCCCAAATTGTCAAAAATATTTATTCTAATATGAAGCCACAGCCAGAGAACAATTAGTTTAGCTTAGCATAAATACCTGAAGCAGGGAGAAGCCACGGCACAAAGCTAGGAGATATTCTATCGCATAAACTCCTGTTTTCTGGTTCGTATTACACAAGATATAACCACATTTAGTGATGGTGGCCAAATAATTGTACCTGTGGACAAAACCAGGCAAGCTGTTTCTCCCCCTTTCTGGTCGTGACGCGAGCCTAAGCTGACCACTTGCTGGCCGTAGTTTTATAGCCTACAAGCATCAGAGTTATGAAAATTTTCTCATCTAACTCTTGGCAAGAAAGCAAATAAACAAATTTCCCAAAATGTCAAATTATCCCATTAATCTTTTAAGTTATTTATAGTGATCAGAGGGACCATATTAGATTTAAAGGACTTGGGTAAAATTGAGGCATGCGCTACCTCTGCATAAACTAGTGAGTGTGTGAGAATGAAGACATACAACAACTGAGCAAAGTGTGGCTCAGTTTGTAGAAGCATCTGCCATGGTCAGTGTGCATTAATGTGAATGTGAATTTTTGTTATTCACAGCCAACTGTGAAGGTGTATGTGTTGGATTAGACTTGTTTGCTTGTTTCTTCCTAAATACTATAAACACTCATGGGCCAACTCACACACCTACACACAAACACACACACACACACACCCTCACATGCTTCCGCCTTAAACGCACGATTTTTCTGAGCTTAGCAAAATGCATTGATAAGCAAGTGCACGAATACACACACACACACACACACACACACACATATATGCTGCAGTGTAAAATTGGGTCAGCAGTGGAGAGTGGGCTTTAATGCTGAGCACATACGCTCTCCAAAACTGATCTGCATATTCATGTGGGTGGCTATCAAAATGACACACACACACACACACACACAAGTAGACATACACAGATACATGCACACACATCAATAAGTATATGCATGTACACATTGGCCTAAACTTATCCATCCCACACACATGCCCACATGCACAAAGACATGTAAATATACGCACACACACACACGCACGCACACTGAGAACAAAGCGCAAAGAAAACCCTGAATCTCATGGATATTGTAACTGTCAGGAAGCTACAGGGGGCATTTATATTCTACTCATTCTAATTCTGTGGCTAAAAATGAGCTTCTTCCTCTCTCAGCTACACCATGTCAATCATTTCTCTCCCTTTCCTTTCACTTTTCTTCCTCTATTTGCCTCTTTGGCCATCGGCAAAAGCACTGACCATCTTTCAGAGCAGAGTGGAGTCCTACTGATGCTGGTCGCCTAGCAAGACATCTTTCATATCTTCCGAACTTATGAGCGAGTCGTAACATTGTCAAAAGTCCTAGAAGTGCTCACTCTTCTCCATAAAGATATTCACGCACCAAAAACTGGGGAAAAAAATTAACATTGCTATGAATCATTCTACTGCTGGGCTTAGAAGAGAGTTGGAAAAAGAGAGGCAGATTGAAAGGTGTGCAAGGGGGGGGTTAAGGAAGAAAAGCAGAAAGATGGAGAACGGCAGGGAGAACGAGAGGTCTCTCCCTAAGGATATACTTGTCAAAAAACCCTACTTTGCGTTTCTGACTTTTTCAGCAATGAACAACAGTTTTCTCTGACAAAGCATTTTCCTGCTTATTTGCAGATGGAGGGAGGAGACGGGGCTCAAGTTGGAACGTGAGAAACTGAAAGGATGTAACAAAGGATTCAGAGCCAGTAAGCAGATAGCTCTGAAGGCCACTAGGGGCCGGGGAGAGAAGGGGGAAGGGTGGAGGGAAGGGGTGGTGGTGAAGGAGGAGGTGCAGCCTGGGTTTGTCTTTTGAAGAGAGGGATGGTAGGGGAAAGAGAAAGGAGGAGACCGAGAGAACGAGACAGAGAATGTGTGTCTCCTGTGTATGTGTTTAGGGACCCACACAGTGAGGCCTGAGCATGTGATTTATTTCAGAATACTAATGTCTCTTTGATCTCCTCTGCTTAAAAAGAAAAAAACCCTGCTGGGATTGCATGCACACACGCACACACACAAAAGCTAATACACATACACAAATGCATATATCTATTTATGTACATGCTTGCACTCTCCCGTACATACCTACAAGCATACACAACCACATTAATATTGTTATGTCCCCTCAACTGACTGCTGAACAGGGCTCATTTATGCACACACACTCACACGTTCAGTCACACACACACACTCCAGGGCGTCTAATCTACTTTAACTATCATCAAATCCATAGAGATCCAATTACAAAGATAGAGGGATATTTGTTTTTCTCTGTGCATCCTAAAAGACTAATTAAATTTTCATGTAAAGATGGAATTATTTGATACAACACAAATGTCTTTTCATTTTCATAATTGTAATGTAATATGGTTTAATTGGAGATCCTGTGACTCTTTCTGCCTATTCAGCGGCAGATCTAAGCCTGCACAAGTTAACTCAGTCACGTGGAAAACAAGGAAAAGTGACATCCTCTTTTTATCTTTCTTTCATGTATCATTCTATCATTATTCCAAGTTGGGGTCATGGGAGCAAGAGCATATCCCAACATGCACTGGACAGAGGGAAGTCAATCGAAGAGCTAAAAAACAGAACAGCACAGACAAAAAAAGACAGCATCTCAAAACAGAGAATTTTCCGTTCCCCTGGGTTGTCGGTCTTGCGTGTCTGCCCAATCCCAAAAAAGAAAGAAGTATAACTATATTAATATCATATTGACTGCAACTTTAACGTAGTGTTACAGTAGGAGACAGTGTGAGTAAATGCTAACATCAGCATGCTAACATGCTCACAGCCACAATGCTAGCATGCTGATTTTTAGCGGGTATAATGTTTAACACATTGACCATCATAGTTTAGCATGCTAACATCTGCTAGTTAGCACTACACAGAAAATACAGCCGAGGCTATTGGGAACTTCATTACTTTTGCGAGTATAGGAAAAACTTAAAATTTGACCTAATGGTGATACTAGATGAAAAGTCGGGGGATTGTCAAGTTATTTGAATCTATTGTCGGCCTTCATCTATTGGTTGTCAAATAAAAATTTTGCAGGTACGAAATTTCATGGTAATCAGTAGTGGCTAAGATATTTCAAATTGAACCAGCTGTTGTTAAAGGACTGTCAAAAAAAATGACATTTCCATCTCTATGCACCTGCTGTCAGTATGGCTAAAAACTTCAAAAAAATCAGATTCACTTCACCCTTATTGCACTCTCCAAGGATTTTTATTGTTTGTCCCAGGCTTGATTTTCCAAAAAAATGGGTGCAATGCTTTTTGTTAGCCAACACTTGCATTTTAGAAACTGGCAGAACCTTGAACAAAAAAAAGAAAAAACATCAAAGGAGATTTTTAAAAGGATCTGAAAAGTGAAGGTTACAAAATGTTCTTTGTGAAAACTATTTCAGAGTTTCATGTAGTGGTTGAGATATTTCTTGTTTTAATAAAAGTGTTAGGCTAGCAGACAGACACTGCTAACCATGATAGCTTGTAAGAAACTGCCCTTCTCACAAGCGCTACTGCCCTAACATATTTTCAGTCTATGATGTTTGGTGCTTCCTATAATGAGTTGTTTCAGACATTTTAAAGTTTGTGGAGGTCCTGTTTTCAGGCAGTCTTCAACTCATCAGTAACTGACCTCCTACATGACCAAACGTTAGCTTGGATAAACACCAGATGTTAACTGCAAACTACATGTATGTACAGTATATGTGTATACTGTCTGTACATTCAGTTTGTTTATAAACTGATATCTCAGGCTCTTCTATATTTAATTCTTGTATGATCATAATTCAATATAAATTTGCATCTCTGGAAAAAAAAAGTTTTTCCTCTAATTCTAATACCAAAACCTGAGATTTACTGTTGACGTCGCTGAAGATGTAAATAGCTGAGAGATTACTGTGCTGTGAAACTGCTGCTACAATGCTGAAAATATCTTGATGTTGTCTATTTTTCTCATTGTTGCAGATATCTATTCAAACTTAAAATATGAAACAGCACAATAGACCCAGAACTGGGTTGTTCAGTGTCAGTGGCTGTTGTCTAAGTTGAAATGTTTTTAAGGTGTATTTTCTTTCATTATCTCTGCTCATACTGCTCAGACTTGAAACAATAAGGGGCTGGTAATTCCTCTCCTCCTGCCCCCCCGGAGAGTAGGTTGGTACGTGGTATCTGTCAGAAATTCCAGCTTCTCTCTGATGAACACCTCCAGCAGCAGCCTCAGGGTAGTCAGCATATGCAGCTGCTGGCCAAGCTCTTCTTGCTTTTCCAAGCCTCGTCTTCACAGCGAACAGCAGATGTAGCAGCTTGGTGATGCCACCTTTCATAAGGGGCTGTCGCACAGGTGCACAATGCACCGACTCCAGCGGGTTATAGAATCAGATTTGGTCATAAATTCACCAAAGGTATACATAATGTCAACTGCATAATCCCCAGCAGCTATGAACCTTATACTATAGAAATTTTCATCATTTTATGAGATATTTACTTAAAGCTGCAGTAATATTATACAGTATGTATTATATCCTTACATATTAAAATTGGATCAAATTACTATGTGTAATGTAAAGGGGTTTGCTCATGTTCACAAACCAACAGATAATTATCATCAGATTGTGCTGTTCCCCAAAGTTCTATGGACCTTTTACCGTCTTTCAGCTCAATGTCTTGGTTTTGAAACCTGAAACTTTACTGTTGGTTTAATCAGCTCTCAGCAGTGTTGTTTCCAGATGCAGCAGGCAGCTGTTTTTAGTGAGAAAGCTCAGAAAAGTTAGCAACTAGCCAGCACACATACATAGCAACACTTAGCACCCTAAGAGCCAGGTATTTCCCTCTAGGGTTACCACAACCAATCAAAACGAGTGACTTTGGACTATATTCATCAGGTGGGCAGAAATACAACTAAGGCTGAATGCTAATGTTACTCTTTCTGCTGGATATGCAAATAGGCAACTAGCAACTACTGTACTAGCACATTAATTGTCTGTGTTGGGCTTTTTTTTGTTTTTAGAGCCTTCCCCAAAGTGGACAAAATCCATTAATGTAGCTTTTTTCATTCAAATTGAAACAAACAAACAAAAAAAAACATAGAAGAAACTTACCAAAGTTACTCTAGATAATCCACATACCTGTGCACGCCTTGCACAGGTACGTGCACCTTACACGGTGGAATTACCTTGGAAATAGTTTCTATGAAAACATTTTCACAGCGTGTCGCTGCTGAGTTTTTATTTGTTTATAGTTTTTTTTTAAAGCCTGGAGCACCGCAAATTAAATTCCTGCATCAATTAATCAGGCTATTTCATTTGAGCTCGGACCAGTTTTGCAGAGCTACTCTGAGACGGCCGTACACAGCCTCTAATGTCGCTGCTGTTAACGTCTCTAGACGTGCGTGTGCTACCGGCAACGCTAGCAGAGAGAAAGACAGTGCGACAGATGTACAGCATCTCTTACCTGTGCGAATTACCTGAACGGCTCGTTCAGGTAATTGTAGGGGAAAACTGTGACCTTTAGAAAAACCAGGCTGACCATTCCCCCCTTTTTACATTTTTTTGGGGGATAAGCTAAGCTAAGCTAAATGGCTATTGGCTGTAACTTAGTTAGCATGGAGACATGAGTGATATCTATCTCCTCATCTAATTCTAGTGAAGAAAGGGAATAATTGCTAATTCCCAAATTGTCAAAAATATTTATTCTAATATGAAGCCACAGCCAGAGAACGATTAGTTTAGCTTAGCTTAAATACCTGAAGCAGGGAGAAGCCACTGCACAAAGCTAGGAGATATTCTATCGCATAAACTCCTGTTTTCTGGTACATATTAATCAACTCCTGTTTTCTGGTACGTATTAAACAAGATATAACCACGTTTAGCAGTGATGGTGGCCCGTTAATTGTACCTGTGGACAGACCCAGGCGAGCTGTTTCTCCCCCTGTCTGGCGTCGCGTCCTCCCGCCCGGAGCAGCGGTAACGGTCGCATCCTGGCCTTTTAAAATGTCGGCGGCGCCATCTTGTGGCCGCCCTATTACCTGCGCCGAGTGGGCGGAGCCAAACGAGCGGACAGCTACTCGGATAATTTCTTGGACCAGGAAGTAGAGTCCGACATGGCGCCTCCGGAGCTGCTCGCCCGTCTCAACAACCGTGGCTACAAACACTGGTTAAAAGCAGGGCTGTGCCTGCACATACTGAAGGATGCCCTCCATCCCTTCACCAACGGCCACATGAGAGATTTCCACAAATATCTGCTCAATCAGAGCTCCCTCCTACGGAGATCCTGCGAGACTTCTTCGTGCAGACCCAGAAAGAACGAGGTGAGACGAGTCCCCGGTTAACGTCCTCTAACTTAACCCGTCTCCCGCGACGGCAGCGGGTGAAATAAGTCGTAAGCGTGGCCGTGTGTTTGTGCAGCTGTCCGGGTTGTGCAGGGTGTGCGATGCGTGGCGGGCGGCGATCCTGAGGCACCACCGACAACCCGATGCCACCGTGAACTGGGACAACTGCTCCCCTCCCCGCTGGAGAACCGACCACTGGGAAGTGGCCAAGGTGATTCCACGGCGCCGCGATCTCACTGAAATCAGATTAATTGCTTTACGAAACGAGACCAGTAAAAAAAAAGGAGCTGTTACAGTTTAAAAGAAAAAGAAAAGAAGGAAAAAGAAAACAGCAAGCAGACGTGAGCTTTATGGGAAACGTGGTCCAACCATGGCATAAAGCAAGCACTAACGATGCTTTGCGAGTGTGTTTGAAAAGCCTGGCAGTCATCTCACCGTACACTAATCCCATTGCTTAGAGCTGTGGTTCCCGACCAGCACAATAGATACAAGGACAAATAATCTGTATTGTATTTAGATGGAGAATAGACACTGATCACAGAGATTACAAAACCGTGCCAGGCTGATCTTCCAGTATATTTATTTAAGGCTGCTACAAACTTTTTCTCAATTCATTGATTAATTGATTTGTCCATAAAATTTCCCCCCAAAAATACCCATCAATTTCCCACAGTTTTGGAAGAAGTAAAAGCAGCAATAGCAGGGTGTAGAAATAGTCTGTTACACGTAAAAGTCCTGCATACTGAAATTTTAATTAATTAAAAGTACATAACCTGGCAGCATCAAGATATAGTTCAAGTATATGAAGTAGAAGTACTCATTATGCAGAATGGGGGTCACATTGGGTCATTGGTTTATGATCATTGATGCATTCATTTATAAGCATTACTAATGGTGGAGCTGGTAAAGATGGTGCTAATTTTAACTGCTTCATATGCTGCTGGAGCACTCAAACTATAATAATACACTATACTTTAATAGTTGATTATGTTTTGAATGATTAATCTGCATATGTAATGTAATATGAATTATAAAATAGATGTAGCAGACAAAAAAGTACATATTTTCCTCTGAAATGTAGTGGAGTAAGAGTGTAAAGTAGCTAGAAAAACATTCACAAGTAAAGTATTTCAGAACTGTACTTGAATATATTACTTGAGTAAATATATTCCACAACTGCCCACAACCCAAGGCGATCATATATGACAAAGGAAGCATCCCATCCTGACGTTTGAACAGCTGGAACTGGCAAATATGGCATTTGGCCTATTTACTGATAGATTAATTTAACAGTCAACTGATTATCAAGATAGTTCATGATTTAATATGCGATTAATTGTTGCACCTAGGTATTCATTGTCACAATTACCAGAAAACTACCAGCTACCAGCAATGATTGAGTATTACACAAGACTCAGGCAGCAGTTCTAGATTGTCACTTCATGTCTTTTTTGACAGTAATTATCTCAATAGTGTCCAGTTTTATCTAATTAGTAATGTTAATCAACATCTATTTTTAAGGTCGAGTTACATGTGGAACATGAAATGTGATGACTGACAGGGAACTTGAGCTAATCTGACAGTACTATGGGCTTACATTAAACAAGAGAAAGGTTAGGAGCCACTAGCATAGAGTAAATAAACCAGGGTAGCATAATAATAATAATAATAATATCTAACAATTAAAAAAAATTACTTTTCTTTAGACATGTCACATGTGTGACTCGTATCTAATTAACTGATAAAAAAAAAGATTAGCAGATTAATCAATAATGAAAATAATCATTAGTTACAGCCCTAACTGTATGTTTGACTGTAGATTTACATTTGCTGAAAGAAATGCAGCCACAGTTTCCCAAATTATTTTATCCCACAGTCAAGAAATTTGTCGTCCACTGAAGCCCCCCTGTCTTTCTGCAGGCCTACATGCCCCGAGGTCAGGGAAAAGTGAAGGCGGCAGATCAGTGCGATGCCTCAGCTTTGCTCAACCTCATCAACTACTGTGATTTTTTCCGGTCTGTGGATCCAAAACTTGTGAGAGAGGTAAACATTCACATTGTTTAAATTGACCGCACTATGCCACTTTCAGTAAATCTATTTCAAGGTAAGTCAGAAAATTATTACATGACAAATCATGTCTTACATACCAGGTGCATAATATTGTACAGGTTCAAGACTAAAGCTCTGAAATGTGACTGAAATGCACACGCTCTATTTTCATCACATAAATAAAGATGTGCTTTTTTTAGATTTCTTAAATTTCTTATTTTATTTCTTTCTTCTTCTTTATAAATCTCACTCATTGTTTGACAATGATGCAGGGGTGTAAATTCAGAACAAAACAATTTTTATTCTTTAAAATTGTGCAGCAAGGCTGGAGATTGATATGTTCTTTTTGCCATCTACCGTTTTCAAATTAATGAGACTGGATTTATGATGATTTGTCCTGTTCTACAATTCATTCTAATATTTTAATGTGTGCGTGTGCGTGTGCGTGTGTGTGTGTGTGGGGGGGGGGTTGCAGGTGATTCGATACAGGAATGAGTTGATGCATTCTTGTGAGATGAGTATGACAGATGGCTGGATGAGACATTACCAGACCACTCTGAAAAACTTTGTTCAGCAGTTCAGCCATGTACCATCGATGGCAGAAGCTGGGCAAGAGATAGAGCAGGTGACATGTTTGTACCAATGCCACTGGAACAAGTTCAGTGTTGAGAAACATTATTGTGGTTTTTTGTCACAGTTTGTTTGCATGTGTTTTTTTTTTGTCCAGATGCTTATGGTTGATTTGTCACTATGTGTCTCTGGTTTGGAGCAACTGGACTTTGGTGCCTTGGATGAAATGGAATGTGATCATGTGCAAGAAAGGAAGCCAAGTGCCGACTTAATCAGCCAATGGGAAGCTGAGTTGATACAGGAGAGGCTGCAGGAGTTACTGCATGCTGGAGATGATGACGACGATGTTGATGATGCAAAGACACAGGTGTGAAGAACAAATACAGATGTGCATATAGATTATTATGCACTATTTACACACAATAAATAAAACGAATCATGATGCATGATATCACCCTACTCTCTGTGTCTTCGTTAGGACACTGAGCAGTTGAGGAGGCTGGGTGGGTTCATCCAGGCCAACAGAGATTTGGGTGAGAGGTTTTCTGAAGAGCTCCGAGCCATCACTTCACTGGAGGCCAGAAAATAAGAAGAATCGAGAAGTGAAAAGGAAAATGAGCTGCATATTGAGCACTGTGTACTTAAATTTATTTGAAATAGGTCTAGGTCAGAATTTAAGATGAAGATCAAGGGATTTGTCACAAAATGTATGTCCATATGCAGTATTTGTATGGGCTGAAGTGATCCTCTGCATTTGCCTGTGGTCAGCTCTCTTGGTACTGATGTGGCAAAGCTTGACAACCTGATGTCCAGTGGCATTTAAGGTTGCAGGTTAGTACTGTGTTAGCAAGGAGATCATTTGTGAATCAGATAAAGACGAAGTTAATATTAAATTAAAGTATGTTCTTTTTTTCAGTTGTCCTTAGACCCCACTGAAACCTTTCTTCAAAGGAGAAATTTAAATTTACCACCTAGTGCTACTCAATATGCTGCTCACTACGGCATGGATCGCATGGATGAGTCAGCGCAGGTACTAACAAGTGCCGGTCAGGTTTGCATACCTAATTACAACGTGAGGGTAAAAACACTAATACAACAGTCTTGTCTGAAAGATGCAGATCCAGTCTGATAAAGTAAATTGTGAACTACCATTTTGCAACAAGTTTTGTGCAGTAATGCAATACGATTCCCCTTAATCCACAGGAACATTTATTGTGTTGGTCCAGTCCACTTATACTACGCTGCCAATTTAGAGAAACACATTACAGAAAGCAGAGACACATCTGCAGGTGCTCTGCCTGGCTGGGCTGGTTGAAGCTGTGGCGGCATTTTTTATTGAATTTACAGTGCTGTGTCTGTGTGTGCATGTACTTTTATAACACAGACACACACAATCATATTTATAAATGTATATATATACACTTTTGTCACAAGCATCACAATTAAATCATTATTCTCAAAACCTGTGTCTGATTTCTGACATTATCTGTGTGCAACAGAGTATAAACTTTGTGTTGCTTTCATGCAGAATTCGAATATTTCCGGTTCACACAGTTATGCATTCCTTTTGCTCTCAAAAAAAAATTTTTTTTCTTTAAAAAAAAACAAAACAAAAAACAAAATATTCTAAACAATCAAATCATCCTCCCAAAAAAGACTCTTAAGAGAAGAAAGAGAGAAAAAGAAGAAAGAGAGTAAACTGGTATTATCATGAATGAAATGAGAAACAGGAAAGAAATCAGAAAGAACAGGTCTCATGCATGAAAAAAAAAAAGTCTGCTGTAGGAAAAGAGAGACTTTTAGCACACAGTAACTTAGCATAATTCCAAAAAAGGAACATTATGTACATTCTGTACATGTTTAAAATGATATAAACCAAAAAATATAGAACTCAAATGATGCTGATTTAAAAAAGTGGGTAAAGACAAAACGCTTTCTTTTTCAGTCAGTCTAAATGTGTATGTATCCTTACAGGTTCAGGCTCTCGTGAAACATGCCATTGTGCCAAGGACTGTGTCAGCATAGAATGGGAGTGAGGTCACTGCCACTGGTGATCTGTGCTAGGGCAGTGCTGTTTGAGGGTGTGTTATCATTGCTTTAAATGTCAGTAATGCTTCAGTTAGCATCAAGTCTGGTTGTGGGGTTTGAGTAGTGAATGAAATAGGTAATGTGTGCTGGCAAACAGCACTTTCAGACTTCCTCTTTCCATTTGATGCCCTGGACCCTCCTTAACAACTTATCTACATGGAAAGTCACAGGAGCATTGGACCGGGTCTTAGGGACATCATTCTCTGATTGGTTCCCGTCATATGGAGATGCAGGCCAGGAATAAGGTCACCTACTTGGAAGCCCTTATCAATCACAATGGCTATAACGGAACAGGAGAAGTATGATACCTGATTGCCTGAAAATCTCTGTATTTCTAACGAACTTCATAGAGCGAAGATACATGTGTTGAAGCTCCTTATGGTGCAATGCCTACAATAGGCTTGGTACAGTGAGGTTTATGTGAGGAGCCATGGTTATGCTGAAGAAACAGGAAAGATGGTGGCAGTGCAGCTCAAAATAAGATGATGGACTCTGAACTTCTCAGGTGTGAGCACACATCTGCAAGTGGGTTGTAGAAGGACTTGGCCTGTGATTCCACCGACTATTGTCTGTCAGGCTGATGGTAAAACGCTTGCTAAGCTCCCTGTGCATCCATCCACTTTACAGGTGATCAGTATTATACTTTTAGTATTTGTATAGGAGAGGTTGTGTAACACAGTTATGTACTTACTATTGGACTGCTCACATCTTCCCATGCAGTGGCAGAGCTTTTTTTTAGGCGCTAAACAGTCATATAGCGTTTGTCCTATTTCACTAACAAACTGCACTGAGATTTTGTGCCAATTACATGGAAGAAAAGTGGCACTGCTGACAACTGTGTGTTTGCTTTCATGCAATATGTAATTTAAGTCATTAGATATGGGAAAGAGCATACGTGTCTAATTTATCACAGACTGAGTGCTGCAGCAGAGGATACCGCACCTGCAATCTAACATCTGGGAAAAGCAGATGTAAAATTGGCGGCACAGTTTTATCAGATACACACAGGTGTTGAGAGACTTTAGAGACAGAGAAGAGCAAATTAAAAGATTCCTTATATTGTTACTTTACTGGGGATCTGCACTCAGCCCTGCAACAAAAGACAAAGGAGCAACAACAATTTATTTTTCACAACTTTAATTTTCTGTTTCTCATAGCTGCCTCCTGACTTTTAATGGCTCACAGCACCTTATCCAGATGGTGTATTAAAGCTGCTCCTGTCAGAGTAAAACTCCAAGTGTGCTGAAGAAGAATGGGAGTGTGCTGTGACTTGCAAAACAGGTGCTGATGCAAGAAGGCCCAAGTTATACTTTTACCATTCATCAGAAAAAGACATCAGAACATGAGTTGCAGCCACATGACAGAAAATTGTGTAAACCAGAATAGCTTTTCCTGCTTCTGAGTCTTTCTCACCCACATCTGCTGCTCTAACTTGCCATGCTCTCACCCTGTAGGTACACGTACTCAAAGCCTGCTCAAAGTGTTGATGTGGGGCTTGCACACAAAAACTCATTCATGACTGCAGGCATTTTTAAAGACATAGACATAATTTTTTACAACCTTAAACTTCTCTGTGATAATATTCTAAGTAAGTAGCTTATAGTTTTATAGGCTGCGGCATTGTTTTCTTGTATTTTGGGTTCCTGGCAGCTTTATATTTTTTTTAAATTGACAAAATAAATGAGAGAAGGAATGAAAGTCAGAAGTATATAGCTCAGTTTGTGGCAAGGTGCTAAAAAGAGAAAAAAAAATTGACATATAGCAAAAATTTAACAAAATGTACCTGGATTCCAAAGGTTAGTTTGCGAAAATACACTGAAAGCCTGACACACTTTTATTTGAATTATCTTATGTCTAACTATTGAGTTTTGTAACTGTTACAAAAGTTATAACTGTTGTGTAACTGTTTACTTCACTTCTCAGATTCACATTTGGCATTTAACACATATGATCAACTCACGGAATATGATGCATTGTTAGAGATTAAACCAATATTTTAAACCTTTTCGCTTGTAACCCCTCACAAAGAAAGTAGTGTGTAGTTGGAGCCCCTTGTAGCATATAAGGGGATATAGTTGGAGTCTCTTGTGTCAGATGTGTGTGAGGTAACAGTTCCAGCAAAGAGATGTTCCCTCTCTTAATGTCTCACATGTTTTTTTACATCATTGTTTTAGCCTCAGACTCTAACAATAAGCCCAAAGAGGTTCTTGGAAAGTACAAATAAAGTGATAAAATATAAATAAATACAAATTTGTGTATCAGAATGTTGTTTTTTCTCTCATTTCATGTTAATCATTCCCAGACCCCTAAGATTCATCTTGTGACCCTTTGGAGGGACCCGACCCCCTTCCTAAAATGGTGAAAACTTGTGTCCCCCAACCAACTACAGAAGTAAATTCAATTCAATTCAATTCAATTCAATTCAATTCAACTTTATTTATATTGCACCATATCATAACAAATGTTATCTTAGGGCACTTTTCATATACAGCAGGTCTAGACCAGACTTTATAGTTATTATTTACAGAAACCCGACATTTTCCCCATGAGCAAGAACTTGGCGACAGTGGCAACGAAAAACTCCCTTTTAACAGGTAGAAACATTGAACAGATCCTGGCTCATGGTGGAGGAGGTGGGGGGGTCTGCCTCGACCGGCTGGGTTGAGAGAGAGAGAGAGAGAGAGAGAGAGACGGTGGCAGGAGGGAGGAGAGAGAGCATAACATAATAATGGGACTAATAGCTGTATATACTATAGTTATACTAACAGGACTGATAATATTACTAATAGGACTAAATGAAACGGTAACAGTAGTAACCATAATAATTAAAGCAGTGGGTGTTGATCAGGCTCATGGGGCAGTAGATGGATCTGCAGCCATGGATCCAGACTCAGGAGCATCAGAAAAAAAACCTGCAGGAAGCAACAGGAGGAAGAGAAGAGAGACAAGGAAGAGGAGGAGAGAGGAGCGAGAAGAGGAAGAAGAGGAGAGAGGAGAGAGATGGGGAAGAGGAGGAGAGAGGAGAGAGATGAGGAAGAGGAGGAGAGAGACGAGGAAGAGGAGGAGAGAGGAGAGAGACGAGGAAAAGGAGGAGAGAGGAGAGAGACGAGGAAGAGGAGGAGAGAGACAAGGAATTGGAGGCAAGAGGAGAGAGATGAGGAAGAGGAGGAGAGAGGGGAGAGATGAGGAAGAGGAGGAGAGAGAAAAGAAAACACAAAACTACAGGATTGAGGAAGGACAGTTGGTAACAAGCATTCTTGAGGTGTTAATGCGCACGGGGAGAGAGGAGGAGGCGGTGGAAAGGGAAGCTCAGTGCATCATGGGAAGTCCCCCGGTAGTCTAGGCCTATAGCAGCATAGTGAGGGGACGGCTCGAGCTAATGCTGAGCCAGTTCTAACCATAAGCTATATCAAAGAGGAAGGTTTAAGCCGACTCCTAATGTGGAGAGGGCCCCTGGCTCCTGGACCCAAACTGGAAGATGGTTCCACAGCAGAGGAGCCTGATAACTGAAGGCTCTGCCCCCTGTCTATATGAATCAGCACAAACACTCCCTAGAAAGATTTGTAAGGAGTAAATGACAACCTGTTTCACTTTCAATGTGTCAAACAAAAACCTAAAATCACTTAGTCATCCTTGGCCCCTGATTCACATCCAGTCTCTCTCGCAGATTTAATAATTTGTTTGGGACATGCACATAAACGTGTGTAGTTTCACTTTACACACTTTACAACAAATGATTCAAATTTCAGAAATTTAAGTTTCACAGGAGAGGACAATTTGTGTCCAATTTCTGCTCCACGAATTCACACAGGCACAAACAGAGACACACACACACACACTCTGTATTATATGTGCATTTTTGTGTTTTCAATGAATCAAGGAGTTCTTTTTCAGCAAGGAAATGTATGTCATGGCTCATGACATACTCACTCAAATCTAACACAGTTGCAGCTGTCTCCAGCAGAGAGTTTCACTACATGCAAATGAGCGGCAGCAGCAGCTCTGTCTACTGAGGCTGCGCTTTTACACTGGGAGACCAATGCCATCTGTCAAGTGGACTAGACTGAAGATGAGGTCAACATTTAGTATGTGGTATATCCAGGATCTGCGTACAGTCTGCCATATTAATTTTTATCAATATTTATGTCACTTTACCATAGTTTAAAAAAAAAAAAATATCACATGATTATGAAAAAGTGGCCACTGTAGTTTATAAAAAGACATGCCAGTTATAAGTATTTCACCAAGCACTTGAGAGCCCTTGAATTTTCTTTGGTTTTGGTTCTGTGTCAGGGAGTGTCGAAACATTGTAATCTGAAAACAGATGCTGCGCAAATATATCACACACCATCTCTGTTGCTGTGGTTTCCTTTCGAAGTTGTGGCCTCAGTCTTAATCATCTGATCATCTGTGCATATTATGATGTTTTTTTGTCATAAGGCAAATATTTATTTTACATTGTTTTGGTCATGTTTTATAATACCTTTTTTCCCACACAGACATAGAATTGATGGGCTTCTGTGTATAAGACACATTTGTGTACGGTGTCTATTTGATCTGTTTGGTTTATCTGCAAATCTTCAATCTTGTCTGAAGACACAGTAGCAGGTTGGCCTCACTGAATTTGACAACACAGTTCCTGGTTCAGTTTGTTGGCTTCATTGAAGCTAAACTTATTTGAATTTTTATGAGCCATCCCACAGCTAACATGTTACAAATATGTTAGTCTGCAGGTAGATGATACTATTTTCTTTGGAATTACATATAGTGGAATTTCCAAAATTTAAAAAAATCCTCAAACAAAAGATAAGTTTTGTATAGAGAATTCTACCTCTCTTGTTCAGTTAGGCAACCAGTAGTTCAGGCTATGGTCTTAAGGCTGCATTTACTGTATAAGCATATTAGCCTATTTTTAAATCAAAGCTCCTGAAATGAACATTGGGAAATAAGTTTCGAACTATTACAAGAGTGGAGTTTGGCTCTATATCTCGGTGAGAAGAGTCCTGCATTTCTTAGTATATACATGTATTTATAAAGCACTAGTAAGAGAGCAGCCTATACCTTTTGATTCTCTTCTGCATTATAGACAAACTCTTTCTATTTCTTATGTGTATCTAATTTCAAATTTCCAAAGGTTTCCAAATTCATATGGAATAAGCTCCAGCAGGAATTAAAGCTAGTCCAGCTGATTTCTATGGCAGTCCACCACTGATTCTTCACATAACTGCAATGGCTAGACCTGAGTGAACAGTAGACCTTTAAAGGAATAGGTAGATACTTTGAGAAATATGCTTATTTACGTTCTGGCATAGAGTTAGATGAGAAAACTATCAAACTTCTCATATCTGCCTGTTAAATAAGTCGCCATACGGCCATCAGATGCTTAGCTTAGCGTAGCACAAAGACTGGAAGGGAGAGGAAAACAAGCTCGGCTGTGTAAAAAGAAGCTGCATTTCTTATGTGTTGGACACACTCTGTTCTGTGATTAAGGTTTAATCCCATTTCATTGGGATTTCATTGTTGGTATGATATCCCAGTTTTTTTTACCCTTTTCAGCATTATAAAATTACATTTTTTGCAGCTTTGTAAGTTTTAATGTTTATCTAAATGCTGGATTTTTGCTTTTGCTGTTGATAAGCTGTACATTATTATTATTATTATGCTACCATAAAAACTTTAAACTGCTGGTATTGAACCGCCTTGTATAAATAAAGGTTGACTGAATTAATGAACTTTAAAATAGCAGATGACAATGTATCACTCAATTTTGTTTCACACACAAATATTTACACACATTTTCTAGAAACACTAGATCCACATTTCTGGACAAGCTGACTGGCTATTTCAAGCAGTGCAACTGTGTTTTATCTAAACACCCACACAAATATACATGTATTCAACACATTTATGCTAGTTTCTGAATGGACATTTTGTATTTAAATGCACACAGCAGTGCATGGAGTTAGACTTGACCCCAGGTGTTCATAAATATGAATGTGTCCTCCTCGTATTGCTTTTCCCAGGGTTTACTCTGTGTCCTCCACCTCTGTGATCTCCTCCCCAGCTTCAGGTGGGAGGGCAGGATGGAAGAACTGGAAACACAACACAAGAACCAAAACCTCTGAAACATTTGTTCATGAGAGCTTGTGGTTGGGTGAGTGTTTGTGTGTGTATCTGTGTGTGTGTGTGATATGACTTCATGTTTGCACAGTGTGGGTGTGTACCTACATTGAATGTGTCATTTTTTTCCAGGAAATATATGTACTTCAGTGGGGGTTGAGGAATCGGAGGAAACAGAAGTTTAGACAACCTGAAACACACACACACACACACACACACACACACACACACACACACACACACACACACACACACACACACACACACACACACACACACAAACACACACACATAAACACACACACACATACACACACACACACACACACACACACACACACACATTGCATGCAAAGGAAGTTTAGGATTAACGTTTTGTGGTAGCTTTTCAAAAAGGACCCCAACAACAACACTGCCATCACTCACACAGCCCCTTTCATTCCTCCTTTCTCCACTTAGTTATTCTGAACTTCACTGCCTCTCCTGATAATGGAGTCAGTTTTGTCCTGTTTCTGAACCTGGTGAGTATCACATTTAAAAGAGACAATGTATGTATGAAAGGGTGCATGCAAGTGTGTGCAACTCACACGAGTCAATAGGTTAGTCATTCAGTAAGAGACAGAAGCAATACCTCCAATGACGCACCAACAGCATCATAGCCAGGAGGATCATGGGTATTCCAAGTGAAATTGAGATGATCAACAGAAAGTTGAACTTGTAAGCTGACTGCTTCACAGCTACAAACAGATGCACACACAAAGAGATCACGGTAATGAGGTTATGCCTTCATCAATATAACATTGTGTAATCAGGCTTTTAGGCATCAACCAGTCAACCAATGGATAAAGACGGTGACAAGTCACCAGCCTCGGGTTAAATATCTACTTGAGATGACTTTAACAAACAGCACTCACTAAAAGTGGGACTCCATTCACTCCACTGAGCAGCTTCGACGCATGTGTTCTGCTTCCTTGTCCTCATCCTCACTCTGTAGGTGCGGCTGGGATCTGCATTGGGCACTGTATAAGACAGCTCACCTTTGAAGACTTTCAGTGCTTCCTGTTATGAGAAGATTCATCAGTAAACAGTTGTCTAGATTGTTCTTAGCCAATCAAGTCTAACTTTGCAGACCTGGCTCCATCGAAATCTTGCTTATTATTCCTGTTGATATGTGCATCAGAAAATAATACAATCACTGGTATGTATTCTCTCTGTAATGATCAACATCCATAGTGTAATCCTAACACAACAACACACTGTACCTGGTCACCCAGGTCCAGCTGGTATTCAAAGCATTGCCTGCGTGTTTGATCATTCGGCGGACCCCATGTCACAAACAGTCCTCCATCTTTTACTGCTGCAGAGATGTTTTGAGGTGGGGACAGGATCTCTGTGTCACACACATCCACAAAAATAATAAAACAATTGATAATTCATTCTATAGGTCCATTGTGGACTCCCTAAAATATACAACCTAAAGCTAACCTAAACCTTCATCTTACCAAAATAATTTATGTACCTGAAAATATAGATTGCATGTGCCTGAAAATAATCCCAACTAACAAAGTGTCAGTCAGTGAGTGTATGATCAGTCTACTGATATGCTGAAATCATGGCCCCCTCGATGTCAAATGAGAGTAAAAAAAACAAAAAACGGAGAAATATATAAACATAGTTTAGGGTTGGTTGTTGAGAATAATATCATAATGTTGTGATCAAAAAATCAATTTTAAGAAAAAATCCTTAATATTACAGGAATAGTCCTAATGTTAATAAAATAGATAGGGCAGAAAGAATTACATTTCTACCATGTTAGTATCTCTTATACTCATTCTGACTTCATTGTTTTAAAAATTAAAGTATTGCCTTTCAAAGGAGACCACGGTTATGACTCTAATCAAAAGGGTTGAAGAATTCATCTCAGAGGCTGAATCCTCATGACTCTAGGGATCCCCCGACTTTTACTCAGACCACCATGACGTTGACATTTGTGGTTTTCAGTGAAATGTATCGACAACAACTGATGCATTGCAATGGGATTTTGCACAAACATTAATGTCCCCCTCAGGGAGAATTAAAGTAATTTTTACATTCAGTCAAAATGTGTCTAATATTTTTATTGACTTTCATCTGTGAAGTAATGACCAAAGATAAACCAACTGTACAACTAATTCTACAATGTCTAATTTAAACACTGCTGTTTTGCATCTTGATTGAACACTTTTTGCCTTCAGGTGCATGTTATACCCCTTGAATTTTACTAACCCGAGTGGGCTGATTGCTCAAAGCCAATTTCCAAATTAACATAACCTACCTTTTTTTCTACCAAATGACCTGCCAATGGGCTCTGAAACAATCCCTTTATTCGTTGCTGAAAAAAAGAGCAGAAGGTGTTCTGTCCATTTGTAGAGTTTACTGTTGACAAACAGATATTGAATGTCTACTGATCCACTGTTAAGAGTCAAGTGGATAGAATCAAATTAAAGTGCTACCTAGTTCACTGAAGTGCCATTGAAGACCACCTGTGCCATTATCATTAGCAAACACTCAACTACAACTCAGCAAGAATTTGTCTTGGGAGCTTTGGAGTATTACCATGTTGGTTCATGTGAAATGTGCGGGTGAAGACTCTCCACTTGTCATGCAGGGACATGTTAAATTGGAGTATTACATAGAGCATCGCATGCTGCTGCAGATCCAAAGTTCTTGATCCTGCTCTCTCCACAAATGAATGGATTGGAGGCTGAACTGATGTGTCACCATGACAAAAACTAGATGAAAAGACAAAGAGAGAGTTACACATGCTGATACATATGAACAAAAATGTAAATATGTTCATTTTTGACCTCTTAAAGGTCAACACCACTCTGTCTCCACTTGAAAAATTATTAATTTTACATAGTTTGGTTTTGTTCAAACCTTTGCTATATGTTAATATATTATTTTAAAAAATATATATATGTAGACCTGATATGGACAGAAAGCTGAGTTTCATTCTGTAAAGTGTCAAATGACCAGGAGCAGTTGAGTCGATTTGTTGGGTAAAAGAGGCAGATACAGCTTTCTTTTACATCAGTCTTCTCTGAAACAAAGTCCTCGAGTGAAGAAGTCTGCACATAGAGATGAAATTGTTTGACAAACATAAAGCACAGGATATGGAAATCAAAAAAAAAAAAAATCATTATTTAGGCATCAAGCTTTTATTGTGTCTGTGCAGTCTTTGGAAGTTAATAGAACATTTTGACTTTCACCTCCTGGGTATCCTTTTTCTCCCGACAGACATCCTGATTGTTGCCCTCTGTCACTGTTAAAAGAGAACATATAATACATCTAGACCTACACTATGACTAAAGACACTAAGCTCTAACTTTGAGAATGTGCACTTAGCCTGCAGACCAGTGTGAGCTTCAACACAAAAATCTTTGAAATTAAAACACGTCACACAACTGTCTTGCAGTACACCATGCTTAATTCATCAGCATTTCAGGTATAACCATCATAAGGTTGTCAGAGGAACCCGCTCTCCTCATAACACTGTATACAAAGAAAGCAGAAATAAACTGCAACACCACTGATGAAAGCAAGATAGCCAAAAACCTTTGATGAATAAAAAATGGTGTACTGTAGTGGAGGGAGTGTGTTAGTTTGTATGTTTGTGTTTGCGTGTGTGTGTGTGTGTGTATGTGTGTGTGTGTATAGTCTGTAATGTCAGAAAAAAAAAAAAATTCACCCACTGCCTTGTGACGCCCACAAAACCAGGAAACTAGACCATAATATTTGACAGACATAAAACCGCTCCATAGCCAACCTAGGGCTTTTACACACACACACACACACACACACACACACACACACACACACACGCACACATGGAAAGAGAGAGAGAAAGAGAGAGAGAAATACATGAACACTCAATAATAGCAACAGGAAAGCCGTTGAATTACTAAGTCCAAATCAAATAAATGAACTGACTTTACTAAGTAAGTGTCTGGCACTTCCATACTTCCCCTTTGTGACCGGCTACAAGTAGGGGCTGAGGATACAAACAAATATCTTTCCTCGTGTGACTGTCAATTCTACTCCTTTTTACATTTGATTGTGGGTTACAAAATTTTTTTTTACAATTTCAATTAAAAAAAAGAAAATAAGATGTAATAAAATATCAGGGTTCTTTTTTTTTGCTACTCTCTCTCAAAAATGATAAATGGCCATATCCATGAACTATTGTCTCCTCTTATGTGAACTTTCTTATGAGTGCAGTCTGACACTAAATCCTCCAACAGTATATATTCAGTAGAATTACTGTAAATAGCTTTAACTAGAAGCCGTTACCTTTTGTCGTCTCTCCACTCCGTCGTTGACTGTGGTTATGTGAGCACTTTCACAAAGAAGACGAAAGAAGACGATAACACATTTCTGGGGAAAGAAGAAGCATGACGTCACATACTGTACACAGCATCATGAAACCGAGGGCTTCTTTCTTTTTCTTTACTCTTATTCTTTCATAACTACACCACATGAATAAAAGATTACACCTGTACTTAGCTTTGCTAGTTGAATCTCAAGCAGTGTGTTCATGGCATATACGCTAAAATCAAGTTTAAGACAGAATCCCCAAGAAAAGGGAGTTTCTGAAGAAAGTCAGTGATTGCTTAAATGTTGCTGTAAGGTTATTGCATGGAAGCTGTGGAAATGCTGTAGAAGGAAGAAAGAATAAAAAATAAGAAGAGAAGAAGAAAGGGTAAAATTTGTGTTTTGACGTATAAATGATATACGCATTACACATTACAGATAAAAAATTGATGAAGATGAGAAAGAAGACAGTATAAGATGAAGAGGAAAGGAAAGCTGGAAGGAGGGGAGGAAAGAAGGATTAAACAAAGGAAGAAAATAAAGAAGAGAAGGAGGAAGGGAAGAAAATAGGAAGATAGGAAGACAAACAGGAATTCAGTGAGAAAAATAGAAGTACTACTGCTACTATTAGAAGCATTAATAGGATTATTAGGAGAGGTAATGGCAATGACAGTATAAGTAACAAAGGGGGTAGAACTGGCAGGAGTATCAGTAGTATTAACAACTGAGTATAAATATAAAGGATCAGAAGAGGCAGGGTTATTACAGACACCTAACTGGTTTCTTTAGATGTGAATCCTTGTTATGAAAAAGGTTAACAGTAAAAGAAGGGGAAGCAAGAAAGATGCTGAAAGGTACAGACAGAGAGTTAGCTAAAACCAGCCCTCATTTATGTTCTTGACAAAAACTTCTGGACCTCTCTCACAATGGGACTCAATGAGAGATTTAAATATTGTTTTTCTGCAGTTTTGACCATGTTACTCAAGAGCTGTGGACCTTGTCACAATAAGAAGGAGCACTTCATGAAAGAAGACAGGTTTCTCTATGCTTTGATGTATAAATTGTTCATGAAAAATGAAAGCTGGAAGAAGAAGAAAAGAAAGAAGACAGAAAAGATTGAGAGATGGCATCTTCTAGCTTCAATGGGTGACATCGCATGCCCCCGAAACCATTGAGAAGTTTAAAAATGACCTAAAAAGTCTAAGACCTCAACAGTGATAATATTAACAATTACGAGTTCTCCAGCTCACACACTAATTGCTTTTTTAAAATAAAATTGCAGATTTTTTTTTTAAGGTTACTGAATCAGGAACTTTAGGTAAAATAAAACTTTCTAATTTTATTTTCAAAGAAAGAAATCAATAAATTTCTATATAAAAATTGGTATCTTTTTTTGAAATGGATTGATTCAATAACATTTTAAATGCAATTGCTAACTTAATAAAAAAAACTCTCTATGTATCTAAATTTAACCACTATTAAGCCAACAATAAGTAAATATTCAGAATTTTCTCACCTGAATTGTAGACTTTGAAAATGCATTTAGACATTCATCATTGGAAATAATGCCAAAAAAAAATTAGCCTGGCTAATGCCCCTTTCTTTTAGACATTTGGCCTCTCTAAAGAAGTAGGATAAGAGAAACCAATAACTCCTTTGGGGACGAACTGAGTAACACAAGCCGTGAATTAAATACATTCATATACCTTCAGTAGCAGGTCTGTTAAGCGCATATGGTTAAAACTTGTGTCGTGTGATACAACAGGCCTGCTTTGACTGTACAGTTAAGCAGCAACACCGTGGGCGCCGGGCCACTTTATGACTACAGCTGTATGACACAAAAGTAGTTCCCTGACCGGGAATCGAACCCGGGCCGCGGCGGTGAGAGCGCCGAATCCTAACCACTAGACCACCAGGGATGTTGATACGGGGGAAGCATTTCTAGTTATGTTCCTGAGCCGCGCCCGTGAATCCCATACTCTAGACGCTGTGTGTGTTTGTTTAAGTACTACACGTTACGACCTATGCAAACTGAGTGGAGCTGACCCGCTGCTGCCCTGGATTAACCCGGGTCTGGGTAACTCACCGCTCTGTCGAGGACACTTCCGCCCTCGGGCTCATGGCCGCTGACGCAGCGGACCATTGGCGCGAAACGGACTCGTCCGATTTAGCGCCGGCGGCCGCTGTCGATACTAATCAATAGCCAAGATCGAGCGATTTCTTCTCGTCCGCTAAGCGATCGAAACGCATCGCACTCCCAAGAAGCTTCTCCACGCTTGCTGGATGAAGTCTGCCATTCAAGGGGACTCTACATAAGTTATTTCCTGGGGGCAGGAGTTCCCGGCTGGAAGGTAAGAAAGCCTTTATGTGTGTTAATTTCGAAGTTAGCGTAAAATCGTTTTTCATTAGCGCAGAAGAGGGTTCTGCGTTAGCTAGGTTGAAATCCGACTGTGTAGCGCAAGTCTGAAGGGCGTAAAGGATAAAATGCATTTTTTTTAAAAATTACACAAATTAGCTTAAATTCCTACGAGCTAGTGACACTTAACATACATTAACTAATTTTGGATACATACTTTCCATCCACAGGAAAACTCGCAAAGGCATTTTGGCATTAAAAACCTTTTTCTTCGATCCCACTCGTGACTTAAGTTGACGACAAAATGAGAAATTATAGTTTAACGTGTGCCAGATAGATACTACTACTTTATACTGTAGTAGGGGCCTACGCAGTGCTCACAGTTTGACTTCATAAACTAAAAAAACAGTTACTGAGGTGTACTTCATTAGGTGGAAGAAAAAGAAGTTCATCTACTTCCTCTCTATTTCACTTTCAGAGATTCAGCATGTCAGCCAAAGACAGGTTGAGGCGCAATAAAACAGCCATTCATAAGACTCTTTGTGGAGACCGCAGGCTAATCCTCAACAAAGCTCTTGAGAAAAACCTGATAACTGAACGTGAGTACAACAACCTTAAAAGCATCGACAAGGTGGATGTGGAGGGCCACGTCGTTGACCTCGTGGATAAGATCATGAATAAAGGGGAGGACTCCTGCCGAGATTTCCTGAACCTCCTGCAAACTGACAAGGAGATTGAAGCAACCTACCCTGAGATGAAGAACATACAACTGAATGAATCCTGCCTTTTACCTCAGCCCATCCAGGCGTGTTCACTTGACAGCAATGGTGTGTTAATGAACATAATTTGGTAAAGAAATGACGATGTCAAATATTCAACATATGCCAGCCTGTAGTGTGTGTTCACCAGAAGCTGAGGTCCTTCATCAAAAAGTTGTCAGTTTTATGTTTGGAGGTGTAACTTTGTTTTCACCCTGATTTCCTTAGGTCCTCTGTCACAAGAGAGCAAGAGGCAGAAGAAGGTGAGATCTTTACCTAACGTTCTAAACACACATTGTATGTTACAAAGCTTGAGTCAGTATATTTAATTAGGCTTTGATAAAGAGCCGGAAGAAGAAATTTTATGTCTTTTCCCTCAAATAATCACAGGACATATTTTCACCTCAAAGACTCTAGACACATTTATTATCCTATATTAATATATAGAATAATTACTTTGTAATATTGTAATACTTCACAAGATTTTAAACTAGTGAAGACAGTTAAGTAACCTCTTAATTACACTTATTTGTGTGTTTGTGTTAAACTGTTTCCAATTTTTTTAGGAGGAGAAGTACCTGTTGAACAGCCAGCCTGTCGGCCTCTGTGTGATCATAAACAACGAGAACTTCGAGGATGGCAGAGTGAGGAGTGGAACCGACAAAGATGCTCGTATGTTAAAGAACAGACGTCTTCACTGTTTTACACCTTTGTCCTGTTTGTTTGTTTTTGAAGCCTAGTTGGGTTTTCTAAAAATTGATTTTCCTGTAGAATGTTTGGCAGAGGTGTTCAGCTGGCTGGGGTTCAGAGTGCTGATGTGTAAAGACCAAACCCAGGACCAGATGGATCGGGCACTGAAATGCTTTGCTTCTCTGAGTGACTACTCTCAGCTACAGGAGTTCGATGTTAAGGAATGGATTGACAGCAGATTTGTTGATCTTGAGCAGCAGGATCCTAAGCATGGAGATGCCTTCATCTGCTGTATTCTGAGTCATGGAGCACAGGGTGTAGTCTTAGGGATTGATTTAAAGCCCCTCTCCATTAAACAGATAACTAGAACTTTCAAGGCAACCGTCCAGTCAGCCCTCACCGGTAAGCCTAAAGTGTTCCTGATCCAGGCCTGCCAGGGGAAGCCGATACAGCATGGTGTGTTATTAAAAGATCTGGAGGCTGATAATTCTCCTTCACTATTCATCCCTGAAGAAGCTGATTTTCTGGTTGCTGTTGCCACTGTTGAAGATTGTGCATCAATTAGACACAAAACTGATGGGAGTTGGTTCATCCAATCATTGTGTCAGCAGCTAAAGGAGGGCTGTCCAAGGTAAATATAAAACTCAAAATTAAATATTTAGTCAGGTTTGTTGAATGAAATATCAAAAAATTAATAACATCAACAATATTTTGTAGATGTGATGATTTAATTGTTACTATGCAGCATATACTGTACACTTAATTTGATCATAATCTGTGCTGTGATAAAGAAAGTGTTATTTTTGTACACTATGTATTGTTATAGGCTTGAAGACATCACCACCATCCTCCAACGTGTGAACTATGAAGTAAGCCAGAAAGAAGGCTCCAGGGTGCCAGGTGCTGTAAAGCAAATATCTGAAGTTAGGTTTACCCTGAGGAAGAGTCTGGTTTTGTCACCACATCTCACCTGAGGCTTAATCTCCAAAAAACATGCAAACGCATTATACTTTATATCCTCATTAGGGGTGTATTAAAAAGAAACATTTTTATCTTTTTTTTTTATAATCAGACTGAGCCATTTTACTGTTTATACTGTCACAAACTTGCATCTGTTCACAACATGAAGATAAACCTTGGGTGTAAGTTTTTAATGAAGTCTACCAGGTTTATTGTATAGAACTTCACAAGAACTTTTTATAAAGAGAAGCCGTAAATGCCTAATCCTGGTGTAATTTACAAATCTAACAAATGAGTTATAGTATAACTAAAGTCATTTATAGTTATATGTATGACAGAAATAAATAACCTAAAACTTTCTTCCTGAAGAATAATTTCTGAGCATTCTAACAAAACCAGTAAAGAATAACACATTTATATGGTGTATATAGAAGAGATATTCAAAAAGTTATAAACAATATAGCATTGTAGAATAATATGCATTTTGCAAGAAAATATTTTTTATCAGTTTCTTTAATTTTTTAAATATTCAAAAGGTTATTGTCTTTGTTCTGTACAATTGTGCACTCTGTCTTGAATATCGAGCTGTATTCATGCTCTTTAAAATAACAAAGTTTTGTTTTGTCCTCATAACTGACTCGTGTCATATTTTTAATCTCATAATCCACCATTTCATTTATTTTATATATTTATATATATATATATATATATATATATATATATATATATATGTACACACACACACACAAGCACACACACACATGGAAGAGCTTCCACACACTAAATAAATAGGATTTTTGTGGCACCTCATTGGTAGGAAATACGGTAGCTTCAAATTTGGCTGCGCGAAAAAACCGTCTCTTCGATAATGCAGGGTGCATCGGTTGCCATGACAACTCCAATTCCGTCTTCTTTTCCTTATCCGAAGCTGCGCGGAGAAGTCCCGCAAAAAGGAAAAAAGCTGCCATAAAAATGACAAAAACAACCTGCGTGTCGCATCGAGGGTCTGTCTTGTAAAGCTTTCCGAGCTACGTGAGGACTTATTTTACCACTAGAATTACCTGACCTCAAGAAAAAGCCAGCGCAAAGGATGGACGTCCCGCCGGAGGATGGGAGCGCCGGTGCTCCGGCACCGAGGGAAAGACCAGGCCGCGGACAGCAGCTGCAAGCTTCAGACGAAGCTGTCACCTTCATGTCCAGCATTGGTGAGTGAGTTGTCCGTTTACTTATCAGGAAAGTCCGTGGTGTCAGCAGGAGTCAGAGCCTGTACACCCCTGAGAGCTAGCACCACCTGGTTTTGACACATCCCTGGCAGCACCAACCACACAGAACGCGAGGAATCCCTTAATTCTTTACATTTCTTTTTTTTTTTTTCTGCCCATTGTGGCATTTGTTCGACCTAAAGTTCCCCCGACTTTTCTCAGAGCCTGCAGAGCTGCAGAAGTGTTTGTTTCCAGACTCTCTGGTGACCGTGTCAGAGGGCGGCAGAGACCTGGGCAGGTGCAGTGTGACCGTGGCGTTTGCCCGTAGATTCCAGCGGCCCTGCGTGCTGCTGCACGCCCAGAGCCAAGGCGCCATTGACGACTCCCCCTGTGGGACAACAGTGACAGGTGAAGGGAGCCCGGGACTGCCCACAGAGATCATCTCCACTCTTGTTGTTTTTTTTTTCCTTTTTGTGTGTACATTATTTTCATATCGTTTGTCTTGCAATTTAAGTCTACCTGACTACTGACCTGGAGGTGCTGGAGGAAGATTACCATGAGTATGTCAAGGTGAGTCATTGCAAGCTTCCCATACACACATAGTACTTCAGCTGTTGCAGTGAAAAGGCTAAACTCTTAACTGCCCTATATTTCCCTGCCTTTTAACACGTCTTCAGCTTAAAGGCCACAGGTTGGACAAGAGGTGTCACATGATGCAGCACAACGGGGAGGTGGTGATAAATAAAGTTACCACTGTGGGAGAGGTGAGAAATGAAACAGTAGAGTCAACTGCCCAAATTCTCAATTAAAGCATTAGGTTCTATCACCCTTGGGCCTTGTAAACATGGTTATGTGAGATAGATGCTAATATGATGGCCTTTGGCATGGTTGAAAACATAAAATCTGAGATGACAGTCAAAGTAAATCAAAGCTACGACAGTTCAAAACACATTTAACTCATTATTTTTACAATTTGGATCTTATTCAGATCTACGTTACACTAACATCCGTAAAATTCTTGCTTGGAGATGTCAACAAACCTCTGTGTGTGAATGTTTGTTCACAGGAGGTGACAAAGGAGAGTGTTTCCTACCCCACATCTGTCCTAAGAGGGCTTGTAACAGAGGGTTCCATCTTGCTGCTGATGCGCCTGATAGCTCTAAGGAAGAAGGTGCCAGAACACATGACCTTCATTTCCTTCGACAAGCGATTACACATCATCCATACCACCTTTGTAAGTATTTATATCTGGGTAGGACTTCTTGGTTAGTCGATGACTCTTTTGAAGAATGAACTCTGATTATCTTTCTGTGTTTGTGTTCAGAATGAGCTGGGCCTGAAGCAGTTGGAGGTTGGGGGTGAGATTATGGAGGTATTTGGGATGGAGAGGACTGTTCACTCTGTGGAGGACAGCCCCACTACCTGGCAGTGCTACTTCCTGGATGATGGGTAAATACAATGACTACCTCCCTAAGTTTTGACACTTTTTTGGACAATCTCACAGCTCACCACCGTGGCTCAAATAGGGTACAACTTTTGATTATACAACATTACTATTCTTTTGTGTTAGAGAGGAATATATCAGTGTTGCAAGATTAATTGCATGATAATTTTTAAAAACATTTTGTTACCCTTATCTCGTACCAAACATATGTTAATTCCTTGAAATCTGACAAACTTTAACAGCTGCTTTTATTTTGGAAGTTTTAGAGATGAAAGGATTTATGATTAAGGTTCATATCACTGTTGATGTGAGGACACTTACTTAGACTAGTATATTATTTACTGGAAACAAAGGCAAATTAGTCAGACAGATTGTGTGACATGTCAGTAAATGAGGTGCTATCAGCCATACTCCAGAATTTACTTATAAATAATTTTATTTGCCTCATAACTTAACCTGTATAAGGTCCAAGAATTGTTCCTAATGCAATATCTTTAGCAAAATATTTACATGGCCTAAAATTTTTTTTACATTTATCACTAAATAAGAAACCATTACTTCAAACTTAACTACTGTAACATTAATTAAATATATGCAGCATGGATCTCAACAAGTATTTAAGCAATAATAACAATTCATTACTACAAACGCAGTTATTCCCACAGGTTGAGAGTTTATTGGCAGCCATTGAGCATCAACAACAGATATCAAGAGATGGCATCAAACTTTAACAGCAAACAAACCCACAATTTCAACTACACAAAAGCATTACAATGTGCTTTCAACATTGTTGCTTACTTTGAATGGCCTTTCTCGTGACTTTTTAAAATCTTTTCCCCTATATTCTAACTTTCTTAAACTTAAGCTGACGTGGGTACATAGAGCCCTCAGGGACATTACTGGGCTACGCTGAGCTGAAAACTTTTGAGTCAATGAGAGAGAGACAGAGACCGAGAGCGAGGGAGAGATAGAGCGAGGTTCAGTTCATTACTGTCAGTTGGGCAGATATTGTGCATGTTGCAAAGGTTGGTTACCAGTGAACACCCCAGCATTCACAACTAGTGCATGCATTTTTAACTAGATGATCTAAAATCCCTTTGTTGAAAAAAATGTAAATGAAACTTATTATTAAATAAATTATATATATTTGTTTGTTTGTTTGTTTTATTTGTTTATTCATTTGCAATTTATGTTCTCTGATCAGGCATTTGGCAAGCAGAGTGCAAGTAGGATCACCGGTCACAATGAGGCTTCTGCAGCTGCCATCACAGATAGGAAAAGGTGATAATACCTACACACGTAAAAACTGATTCTCTAATGAAACACGGTCAGTGATGTTTTTTGTGGGTCTGTGTGTGGATGTTAGGCTTTCAGATGGTCCCCCTGGTTTGGGAAGAAGACATGCAGATGCGATCCAAATTCCTGGACAGAAAGGTGAAATTGGCTTAACATGTGACACATCTATATAGACTGACTAGTTCTGGATAATCATATTTTATCCCATACACATCTTATCCTATAAAACCGAATATTAATTTGTGTGTATGTCTCCCTTCTGGTAGGAGGAGCTGAAGGCGGACCATGTCTCATACCTCAGACAGCATCCAGAGATCCGTGCCCTCATATCTGACTTCCTGCAGTTCTTGTTGCTGAGGAAACCAGATGATGTCTTCCAGTTTGCCAGAGAGTACTTCATCCCATTTTCCTCCCGCCATCCTCCAGAATCGAGCCTGAAATCCCCATCATTCTGAAAGCACACTCAAGGTCACATCTTATAAAAACTGCATTTTATAACTTAGAGTTTCTTTATCACTTTATGTCAAGCTAAAGTATTGAAATTGCATTTGTCTTTTCATTTGACTAGTGTTTATAAAGGAAATATGGTGGAGATGAACAATAACTCCACCTGAGCTCTGTGATCTTTACAAAATCTGAATGAAGGGGTTTGTTTCAATTAACGTTTGTAGTTTGGTTTTTGTTTATGTAGCCTGTCAATCTTATTTGAGCAAGACATTTATCATCGCACTACTTAGATTAGGTCAACTCAAAGGGGGGAATCCAGTCTGTCTTATGAATGCATTTATACAATAAAAGTACAAAAATGTAAAGTCTACAACTTTCTCCAAATATGTAAAACTGTAGAAAAGTCATGGAGACTATTCTTGGGTCTTTTATTGTAAGACAATCCAAACAATTACTCAGCACAAATAAATAGTATGTCAAATCTCACATTGTCTTCATTTTCCATAAACAAGAAAACTGAAACTTAGAGTTTCTTTATCACTTTATGTCAAGCTAAAGTATTGAAATTGCATTTGTCTTTTCAGTTGACTAGTGTTTATAAAGGAAATATGGTGGAGATGAACAATAACTTTCAATCATGAGACTCAACAAATAAATAAATATCAAGTAACATATGAATTTTTTTCAACAAAGTGATTTTAGGGCATCAAGTTAAAAAATTCATGCACTAGTTGTGAGTGCGAGGGTATTCACTGGTAACCACCCACTGCAGCGTGCACACACAACTGGACTCAAATCTGCCCACCTGACAGTAATGAACTGAACCTCGCTTTATCTCTCCCTTGGTCTGTCTCTCTCATTGAATCAAAAGTTTTCTTGAAGCTAAGTGGAAGCGAATGCCCTTCCAAACGTTGCTTTTGTGGAGCAGGAGTGAAGCCATTTATAAGGATTAGTTAAACCTTTTTTGTCTGTCATTTTAAACATTTCATTCGTTAATTGTGTTATTACATTTAGTGAAAATGACGTAGAACTGAATCTGATCTCTTTACTGAAGCGGGTGGAACTTAATGTACCAAGCACATACAGCTTGTCAATATTTCCATAAGGTATAGTCTGTCTCCTCTGTCTTCTCATGAGGAATAGCTTTAGGAATTGTAGTGTATCTACAGTATATGCTCAATTAAGTAACATAATTACAAACTTTTAATATTTACCAAAATTAACAGAGGACCCACATTTAACAAAAATAATGAATGGACTGGAATGCCCTTGAAGCATAAAATACACAGATTTATTTCAAAAGTCTGCAATTTAAGTTGACAGTTTGAGAACAAGAATTACATTAAACAACATTATGTCAGACGCTTCAGAAACTCTTCTCTGCTGAGTAACGCTACCATGCAATAGCAACAATGAAAGCGTGTCCAGCTTCCACCGTTCAGGGTATACTTTATGATTGTGAACTCGGAAAGAGAGGAATAACGGAGTAACAGGCTGTTGAGTTAAACACGTGCTGCAACTGTGAGATGATAGGACAGAAGATGGATGGATAATCAGCACCCATAGGAACATGAACTAGCGTATTACTTACAAGGAGGGAATCTTATTTGCACTATTTTGCCTAAGTGAGCGGTGAGTCCGGGTCTCCTTGTAAAGTTACGATAATAATATGATAACTGACCTTTTGTTTCTTAGCTATATGTCTTCTGATCATTTCTGAATTTATAAACAGTATGTAAAAATACATCACATCACAGTTCTAACATTAATATTACAAAGAGCATTCTGCATAATGACAGTCACACTCACTTCCATGGTTTATATTTTAATCCTGGGTTCGAGTAAGCTGCTCATCAGTTAATGGGCTGAAACCTTTAACACGAACCTCAAGTGAACTCAAACGGTGAAGGTTTAGAGTTTTGTGGACTGAAACTCCCGATATGAGCACTTCAGGATCCCACCGAGCCCCTGCAGACGCGCATCGGGGCAGATTTTCCCCAGACGTGCATCGCGGAAACCGAGCCCGTCACGACCCCGCCCACATCCGCCCAGGTCCGGCCCCGCCCACACGCGTCACCGCCGAGTTGGTCTGCACAGAAAGTGAAACTTGTGAAGGAGAACGAGCGACGAGCTGAGAAACTAAAAGTTAGACTCGACCGGGGCTTAACGTGGGAATTTATCGCTCTGAGAACAGCTCGGTTTACCTGGAGAACAGGAGACGAGTCTTTTCGCTTTCTGGACGTCAGCCGACGGCGACAAGCGAATCGACGGGAGGAAGTTTTGACGCCGTAAGTTTACCTGTTAGGAGTTGACGCCGGCGCCATAGTTTCATAACTTTGCCTTTAGACCGTAGAGTTAGTCCAGAGCTCAGACACTTTCGACTGTAGTTTGTGCCCCTTCGACCGATTTTAGCCCCAAGCTCCTTTTTTTGTGCCGCCTCCCAGGCGTGAGTAAAGAAAAAAAAATAATAAAACCAATTTTAAATTTATAATTTCCATTTGGTGAAACGGAGCGAAAGAGCGTAAGAGCCGTCGCTCGCGTTGCTCGATGAAGTCCCCGCCGCACGCTCCTGTGAATGAAGTCACTTGTTAGATATAACAAATACAATAGTGACAACAGTAAGTGTTAGGACTCATAGGAAGAAAAAACTAATCTAAATCGAGTAGCAAGAACCAAGAAAAGGAAAAAAAATCTTTTAAATTACAAATAAACTGCATCTTATAAATAAAAATACAAACATACGACTTATCAACTGTAGTAAACGAAATGAGCAGCCAAGTTTCCCGCCTGACCGCGGACCTCGTGTAGCTGGATTAAGGGGAATAACTCAGATAAGATCGGGGACCAGGCCATGAAGTTACCGATACTCACAACAATAGATCAATAGTTTATTATTTTCTTGTAACCACGTCATATAGAGAAGTGGTATGTAGTAGTCCAGTAATGCATTATCAGTGTACTGTGTATTATCTAGTTACTTTAAAATTACCATGGTAATTGTTGATATATTATTCGTATAAAATTCATCAGGTCTTTGCCAAAGTAAGTTTATACGTTTTACTTACCTCATTTTGTCATTTGAAGCTGCCGATGTGTAAGACATAGAGTTTTAAAGGCCTTTGTGCTGGTTTTTCCAAAGCCTGCACACCTCATTTTTACCTTGTTTTTTTGGTTCCCTGTCTCCCTTATTTCTGCTTCTCCGATAGCACAGACCTGTAGCACGCTTTGGGCAGAGCACCAGGCCTGTGTTGGTGAGCTGGTGCTGGGACCTGGGTTGTGATGGATACACTGAAGCTGTCCCGCATAGACGAGGAGCTGGGGTCCTCTGAGGTGGCTGCACTTTGCTTCTTGTGTCGCGATGTTGTCAACAGAAAACGCCTGGAGGGGGTGAGAACTACATATCCAATACTGTTGCCTGTACACTTGTCCTAACCGTATGTTTGAGGACAAAAAAATCTCATTGAACAGTGTCTTCTTTGAATTTTTCTAAAAGTCAGTGTGTTACCCTACAGACATTCCACATAATCACACCTACCCAAATAAGAGAGCCCTGAAATTTTTTTCCTATGTAGACTATTACTATATGAATATTTATTTGTATGAAGCTTTTCTAAAACGTGGGAACACTGTCCCTGGAGATCCTTTGATCAGACAGAATGTCTCTGTAGTTGTTAACATTCTTCTCTGGTGCAGAATTTCTCTTCTCAGAAAGATTGTAAATGACTGTTTTGTGTGTTTCTTGGTTGTTCTCATGCAGATCGAGGATGCAAAGGGGCTGTTCTTGAGACTAGACGAAAAAGGTCTGCTGGATAATGATTACTTCCTTTCTCAGCTGCTCCAAACTATCCGTCGAGAAGACCTCCTCAGCATCCTGGAGACAGACAGCAGGCGACCAGAGGAAACAGATGCAAGCCCCGCCCTGTCAGCATACAGGTAAAAGCAGTAAGAAACTTAAAATAACTGAAAGAGAGATAATAATATGGCACGATTACAGCACAGTCAGTTTTATTCGCAAAGTTTATTACTCTTTCGTCTGGTATTTGTTGTCTTTCCCTTTCCTCTTTCTCTTTTTCACTTCATTGTTCTTTTTGTCAGGGTGATGCTGTACAATATATATGAGGACATGACTCAGGAGAATCTTGATAAGATGAAGTTTCTTTTGACCAGCAAGTTGGGCAGGAGACAAATAGAGACCAGCAATGTGAGTACGCACCCAACTTGCCAGCACTTTGAAATCCACTGCTGCACCCACTGTTACATATGAAATGATGACAAGTCGACCTCACCATTTGAGTGAAAGATCTTATACACCACATTAGGAAATAAACTTAAGGCCAGTTTTTATACTTCTGCATAGGGTCAGGGTTCGATTTCTAGCTGCATGTTGATGTCATTTGCTTTGCTGGGATGGTGTGATAGCTACCCAGCTTGACTTATTTTATTAAAGTAGTGACCGACGGCCATTTTGCCACAAACAGTTTAAGTAACGTAGGTAACATGGTTATTTTGAAATCTTTTTATCGATTTTTTTTTTCTTTTTTCATACAGACATTTTTATGTTGTCCACTGGATACTTTTACCGCACCAGAAGTAATTTCTAGATTTTTGATGTAACAGCAGATTCTCTTTACACACAGACACAATCAGATCATCTCTCTTAATTGCAGACAGTGCTGGATTTATTTGCTGAAATGGAGAAGAACAGTTTACTGTCAGATACAAATGTTCATGAGCTGCTCTCAATGCTTCAGGAGTTAGATCAACAACTGGCATCAATTGTAAGGTGCTACATGGATGGTATGAAACCCCATCACTCACAAACAACTGCATATGAATTTAAATGTTGTATTACTATGAAATTCATCAAACAGTTGTAATTTTTGCAGTGGGAACCCGACAGAGACAAACAAGATCACCTCATGTCACTATGGATTACCAGGTGTGTTTTCAGAAATGTGTGTTGTAGTGGTTTTTTTAAGCAATTAATCCTCTAGTGAGTGAGTTTACTCACCACTGTTACCCTGTTTCTTTTCACAGAGGGTTAACATCAGGCCTGAGGAAACACAACCCAGTAGGTTGATAACTGAGACTCGGCCCATTCGTAAGTCTCTTTTTCACTGTATTTGTAATTAATTTGTAATTACTAACAAACTTTCCATTCATTCACTTGTAAAGACATGGAATAATGACCCCTCATGGTTAGATATTGACTTTCATGCTGTTATTTTTGTCACACACATACAGGGGTTGTAATTTTCCACTGTTTTTATTCTTTAGGTGAAGGAGTAAGTGTTTACTCTGATGCAGAAGCACACTCTCCTCCAGATGAGGTAAATATTCATACAAGTTTCTTATTCATTCGTTCAATCGTTCATTTAGTGAAACATTAATGTCTATGTGGTTGTGTTTGCACCCTGTAGACAGAGGTCTACATTCTGAAGCATAACCCTCATGGTTGGTGTGTTATTATCAACAATGAGGTCTTCATAGATCAAGAGCTGAAAAATCGAGGAGGAACTCAGGAGGATGCAAGTATGTATTCTTGTATTTGAAAAGCCTTGTGATCTGATATATGTATGTACTGTTTATCTCTTAGCCACTAGACCTAGCACCAGTCAAGGCTGAGGATGCGCATTCAGATTATTACTTTTCATTATTCACCTGGATGGAAAGCGCAAACATACAGTGTCAGAGTTAAAGAATTAACATTAAAGTTATCCACTTGCGCAGGCGGTCGATATTGACTAGCAGCTATGCCAGTCATGACATCAAGGTCTGCAAGTAAAATCCACCAACAATCCCTCCTCCCATGCATAATCGTATTTTAGTGTGCAAGGAGAGGAGGGGCTATTCACAGCCTATTCATTGTCAATGTTACTGTGTGTTAGAGAGAGAAAGAGAGACAGAGGGAAAGAGCTCTGCAATGAAATAAGATTTTACTCATTTGAAATGGTAAATCAATACACAACTGTCAACACCACAAATAAATCAATGTATAGGAAACACTGCGCATTCAGCTTCGCCTGTCATTCTTGGTGCTGCAATTTGGCTTTTGTTTCTCTGCTCATTTCATTTTCTTGTTCTCTCATTACTCTGGCTTTTGTACTGACTTAGTGAGTTGACAGCACATGTGTTCTGTTTATCTGACCGGCCAAGGGCTATCAGATGTCAAGTTTAAATGGGTTTTTAACGCATATTTATATGTAAATGAATATAAACCGTATTGTCAGTGATATAAGTCAGTAGCTTAATTGTCCTGCTTGGTACCCTACACCTTTGCATGGCCTTTGCATGACCCCCCCCCCCCGGCCCAAGGACCTATGTTTGGGGAAAGTAAAAGCTAAACCCACCGATATTCTTCAGTTTGTCTCTGTTTTATGTGATACAGAGGAACTGCGCTCAGTGTTCACCCGCCTTGGTTTTCAAGTGTTGGTTCACAATAACCTGAAAGCTGAAGAAATGCGACTTCAACTAAAAATGCTGGGCAAAAAGAATTATTCCGATCATGATGCCTTGGTGAGTATTGGCACACACCTTCAGAGCTGTATCATCAATGACTACTGTATATACTGTATATTTTTTATTCACAAGCTAAGGAAATAGTTTGAAATTTTTACCCTTTTTGCTTTTCTCAAGATAGTAAATGAGCACATTTCCCAAAATGCCAATGGCCCTTTAAAACACTTCAATTTTGAAGGCATGGTTAAGCTGCAAGTTTCTGTGATTGTGATTGCTTGCATATAAAATAATATCCTGCTTGAATTTTATAATGTGTCATCCAGGAGCTACATAAAATCGTACATAAAAAGTTAAAGTGAGATGTACTGCCTCTGGCCTTAGGTGGTATGCGTGCTCTCCCATGGGGAAAACGGATGTGTCTTTGGGACTGATGGGCAGCAGGTGTCCCTGCAAGAAGTGACAGAGCCCTTCAGGAGCAAGGGAGCCCCCACCTTGATAGGGAAGCCAAAACTGTTCTTCATCCAAGCGTGCCAGGGTCATGGCTATCAGGGAGGATCAATCCCATGTCCCCTGATGCCAAGACAGGAGCAAGATGTCAGACAGAGCCAAATGGAGGAAGATACAGGTCGTTTTCATGCCGAGACGGTGCCTTGGGATGCTGACTTCCTGATAGGAATGGCTACCGTGCCAGATTACAAGTCGTTTCGAAACACCTCCACAGGCTCCATCTACATCCAGGAGCTGTGCAAGCAGCTGAAAAGATCAGCCGAAAGGTGAGAGACGCCTCCATACAAAGTTAAAGCTGAAGGGTTTTCAACCACTAGTGGTAGTTTAACCACTACATGTAACAAAGGGATGATAATTTATTGACTCTTAAAGAGATAATTCCCTATAAAGCATGCCATGGACCCATTTAAAAACTTTATTACTGAATGTGTAAGTATAAGAGGAATGGAGCTGCATATTGCCTTCTGTTTGTTCTGCAGTTTTGCATTGTTATGTTGAAGACAAATGAGTAAAAATGATGCAGTGCACTTCTAACAATAAAATGTTTGGTTTATAAATAGAGACTTTTAGTGTTTTCAAATGCATTTGTTGTGCTGCTGATGTGATAAGTCAGAGGTCATGTTTTTTAAAATATCTCTACAATTCTTGTAAGATTTATCATCTGTAGTGTGTTTCTGATGTTTTCTGTGCAGCTTGGTGAAGGAGGATATACTCACTGTTCTGACACGTGTGAACAGGGAGGTCAGCAAAGGAGAGTACCTGAGGTACAAACAAATGCCACAGCCTAAATACACCCTGACCAAGAAGCTTTTCCTCAAATTTGTGTGAGCTGACTGACCAACAAAACGTGTGTACGACAGCTATTGAGTGTTGTATGTTTAATGTGTTTGTATTGTACGGATGGTTGGATGAACTTGAATGTCTGTGTGTTTGTAGATATGCCGAGAAGCTGTTGTCTGTTAATCTTGAGAAAAAAAAAAGCAGTATGGCAAATAAAATGAGTCATTTTTTGAAAGCATTACAGTGATCTATGAAAAATAAAAATTATCAAAAAAACCCCTACATAATTTGGAAAGTTTTTCTTGCTTGTTTTGTCTTGTTTATTTTCATGGTATGCCACAATTAAAGACCACAGCACAACATTTCACGGTTCAATTTTAGAATTGGCGTGTAAAGTCACCTTGTAAACTACATCAATTTAGAGAGCACAAAATAGTAATTTGGGGATATGCTCATTTAAGGGAAAATGAAGATACTTCTTCCCCTAAAATTATTTTATTTTTGATTGTGATTGTAGGGAGTCATAATCAGTCAAATTGTCTCTTTAAGTCAAAGTTGGAAAAAGTAAAGATACTCGGTTAAATGTAAAAGTCCTGCATTCATAATTTAACTTGAATAAAGACATGAATGTACTATCAGTAAATGTGCGTAGTAGGTTGAGCAAAATGTAAAGTCAACCCCAAGGCATTTTAAAGTTAAAGGTGGTCAAGGTAAGGCTAACTGTATGCTGGATAATTTGTTCTAGGAATATATACTTTATGGGCTTGAAAATATTTGGATTGTAAAATCTTGACTGAATAGTGAGCTGATTTTAGATCAATGCAAAGGAGTAAAAACTACATTTTTAAATGAGGGGTCTGAGGTCCTGTGGAAGGTTGGTGATAACTGGATGTGTGAGTTAGAGTCCTAGGGTTAAAGGTCCATGGGAGATGGGGTTCCTCCCTTTCTCTCTTTGCTTCAGAAAGCAGAAGAGATTATATTTAATGAGGACCATATGTTTGACCTTGGATTTAGAATAAAAACAACTTGGGTATAAAAGGGACTGTCCAGAGATGTAAAGGGAGAGCATTCAGATCGGGCCACCTGCTCTCCAGACAATCCATGGTGTCTGTTTGATGCTGAAACTTCCTTGTAATAAACTTTATTATACAAGCAAGACAGTGTCAGCGGAGATTCCTTCATCTACACATCATCGCAGCAACGAGAATAATTACACCACAAGAACTTGGCGTCACGAACTCCGGACGTGTTGTGACCTCCAGGCTTCACTGGCTGCTCCAGTGGCTGACCCCCGCTCCAAGCCGGCTGATAAGGGGGAGCATTTTCTCACAATGGGGGCGCTGGTCTGTTCGTTGGGGTGTCTGTGTTGCTGTGTGATCACACCGTAAAGAACCGTGTTGTATGCGCTGATGTGTTGCTGTTTGAAGTGCGTCTTCGTTCTAAATTTGTTTTGTTGCGCCGAGGACAGCGCAAAAAGGGGGGAGTACAATAGAGTACAATAGAGTAAAAAGAAAGGAAGAAGAATAAAAAGAGGAAGAGAAATAGAAGAAGAAATAAGAGAAACAGAAGAAGAAATAAGAGAAATAGAAGTTGAAGTAAGACAAATAAAAGTTGAAGGAAAAAGTGTAGAATAGTCTTATTAGTAACGATAAAGTGAGCTAAATAACATCATGCGACATTAATGAAGACTGGGCCCTCACCTTCTTAACGGTAAGACGTGTGTAGATTAGTCACTGCGTGAAAGTAGGCTTTGTGAAATAGTCGGATTTGGTAACAGCCCTGGGCCCAGGGGAATTTGGAAAGATGAAAAAGAGATAAGGTAAAAGAGAAGATAAAGGTAAAAGAGAAATAAGGAAATAAGAGCAATGAATAAAAAGGAGAAATAGTAATGAAGGAAAAAGTGAATAAGAGAAGCCGCAGATTTGGACAAAAGCCCTCTGGGAGGCGGTTTTAGACGGGCCTAAAAACCTGGAAATTTCATTAGATGAATTTCAGGTCAGTTTTAAGAACTGGAAGCGTAGAATGAAAAATTCAATTGTAAGTTCCCACTCGAACACTAGTTGACGAACAAGTGTAATGAAGCAGCTTTTCAACTGAATAATCTTCGCTTCATAAGGTAGCATACATTTAGAAGAAGAAGAAAAAGTAAGAAGAAGAGAAAAGAGCGGCAGGAACAAGCATGCTATGGGGGGAAAGAATGAATGAGTCGACTTTGAGAAATTAGGATTGAATGCTGAATGATGCGGAAGTTTTTGGATGTTTTGTGAACTGCTGGCTGTTTTTGTGTGACGGATGACTGGTCCAGCTGTGTGTGTGTGCGGAGCAGGTCTCCTCTGTGTGCGTGTAAGGCTGCGGCATATGTGAGAGAATTGTACTGAATAGGTATATAGAGGTTGTGGTTGAGAAAGGGAGATTTTGTTACTTGTAAGGAGAGATATTTTTGCCTCTTTAGTGTTAAAAATCTATGAGCCCTTTTTCCAAGGGGACGTTTATAATTTTGATGAATATATACATGAGCCTCATAAAGGACTTTTATAAATTTGATAACCTATATGAGCCTCATAGAGGACGTTTTTAATAAAACCTATGAGCCCTTTTTCTAGAGGGACATTTAGAATTCTGATAAAACATATGAGCCTTTTGGAGGACATTTTTAATAGGGTAAAATTTATTATGAGCCTTTGTTGGGGGACATTTTCAAATCTGTTAACAACTATGAACCTCTTTCGAGGGCATTTTAATTTATGAGCCCCCAAGAAGGACATATATGATTTCGAAGAGAAGTGGAGAGATCGGTTTGTGTGTATGTGTGTGGGTAAAAATACCAGTAGAGGAAAATACCAGTAGTAGATGAAAATGATTTAAGTGTTGGTAGATAACGGGTGCAAATTACACTGAGTTACTAATTGCGCAGATAAAAGGACCTGTTGCTATTAAAGTTTTGTCTGTTTTTCCCTTACCCACTTGTGAGAGGGTGTGCGAGAGTTGAGGAGGAGACGCAGGCGAGAAGGCAGCTGGCCAGTGCGTCACACGGATTGAGGCTCGCTGACGTCAGCGCATGCAGCTCCTGAATCCAGCCTGACCAAGGCCAGTGCGGTATTATCCACGAACTCTTTATTAATTGTCTGTATTCTAAAAGTATATATATATACTCATGTATAGTTAGTATTGTTGATACACATTTTAGTCTGTTTTCACTTATAGGCTAATATAAGGACATTACTCAATTTGGAGGTTAATAGAATGCAACCATCTGCTTATGTATACATACTACATGTTGTGTTTATTTAAAGAGAGGCTTGGCAACGGACTGATCAGTTAAGGCAATTAATTAATTAATGGAGTATAATCATTTGATTTAAACTTGGTTGGAAGTTGTAGATGTGAGTTTTATTGTTGGTGCATGGTCCATTCTGATCTGAGTTGTATTGGGGATTCAATATTGAGACTATTTGAGGATTTGAGGCAAATGGATGATAATCAGGTGATTGTTTTGTTGAGAATAGGAACACATTTGATGATAGTTGGTTCCTTGTGGGAACGTGTGATCTTTTGAGCTTTACATAGGGTTGTGATTGCTATTATATTAATAAGTTTTTGATTCCTTTAAAGTTGGCAAAATTTATTTCAGTTTATTGGCTGTGGTAAAATAGTAAACTATAGAAAGAAAGAAAAAAGAAGAGGGAGAAGTAATCTAAATACCTTTAAGTAGTCTTAATCTTAAGCAATCAGTTTTAATTGACAATAAAGAAACATAAGGGAGCCATTACAATGTCGGAAACGGACACTAAAATTTCGAAAGTAATTACCCCTGTTGATGTGGTACAGAAGAATAACCCTTTAATTAAAGGCATCGTAAAGATATTAGAGAAATGGAATAAGCGTTGGCCTGAAATTGACCAACCTTGGCCAGTGGAGGGAACCTTTAACCCAGATGTAATCAAAACAATGCAGGTGCTTGTGTCCACATATAAGGCAGAACAAAAGAAGGGTAAAAAGGGAGAAAAATGTAAGGAAAAGAGACAAGTAGAGCTGGCTATTCTTCAGTTGTTTGAAAATGAGGGACAGAAATGGATAAAAGCTGTAAAAAATAAAAGAGATAGAAGTCTAGAAGAAATAGGGAAGAATGCAAACAAAGTAGAAAAACTAATGGCAGAAATTAATGCACCTTTCTCACATACGGATCCAATAAAGAAACCCCCACCTTATGAGAATGAGGTGAAGGTGAAGGAAATCTACCCCCAGCTCCCAGTGATTAGTCAGGAGGGTAACTATCAAATTAGAGATGAGGCTGATCGAATAATAGAAGTGGGACAAGCGGACACAACTATAAAAATGTATCCAAGTTCCAAAAGTAAGAAGAAAGTGGCACGTCTGGGAATTAGGATTGAACGTGAAAGTAGGGGCGGACAAAGGTTTAGAAGGATGGAGATGGAAGATGATAGTCAGAGTGATTTAGATGAGACTTTGGGAGGATATGATCCAGTAGTCAGACGGATACTGGCTAAAGCGGAAAAGAGAGGAGATAAATCATGGAGGAAAGAGGACTTAGGAGATGAAAGTTCTAATGAAAGTGAGAATGGAGACAGCGATGGAGATTTGGAGAGCAAGGGTCCTTCACTTTTAAGAGGGTTTTTTCCGGCAACATCCAGTACCAGAATAGAAGAGGACAAACAGAGGGCTATAAGAGAAATCGATAGAAGTATAGACCAATGCCTTTCGTACTTGGATAAATCTACCGGACCAGAGAGCCAAAGAGCACTGGAGAATCAACTAAAGGAACTGCAAATACAGAAGAAAGAGTTGCGGAAAAAAGGCTCCCAAAAATCGGACACGAAATATACATTGCACTCAAGAAAAGGGACGACACCTGAGAGGATGTGTCCAGTGGTCATACGAGGACAGAACTTGGAGTACAAGCCTTGGCAGAGTACAGATATGTCAGATATACTTGAGAAGCTGCCTACTCTTCAAGATGGAGCATATCCTTGGATTTCGAAGTTGGAAGAGATAACGGTGGGAACGCAGATGGCTGTTGGAGACATTAAGAGACTCTTAGCTAATCTCCTTGGGGTTCCAGCTATGGAAGAGATTTTACAGAAAGCGGGTCTTGATCGATATGTAGGGACTTCTGTGAATGATTCAGAGTTGTTTGCTGCAAATAGAGGTCGAGTGTGGAGAGCACTGAGGGATACATTTCCGACAAATGTACATCCTGATAATATTCTTATTGAGCCACTGGGACAGGAAGAAAACCCGAGGGCCTATGTGTCGAGAGCTCATCAAGTGTGGAGAAATGTTACAGGAAACGACCCGGATCTGAATCAAATGGAGCAGTCAATTTTGCGTGCTAAAATACAGAAGGGGCTGCCTCTGCCAGTGAGGAGCAAGTTGGCTGAAGTGGTTGGTCTTGGAAGCATGGCAAAGGGTGTCTATACGGATAATATAGCCCATCAAGTGGAGCTATATAGGAAAAAGGAACATGATCAGAAAGAGCAGGACCAAGAGACCCTCAGAAAACTCAATCAAATACAACTGGTGGATAACAAGAAGAAAGATAAGAAGCAGGCTCTGGTAATACAGAGTCAGCCTCAGTTAAATCAACCATTATCACAACCTCAGCCGAACCAGGACCAGTTCCAATCGCCCCAGTCATCATCGGTGGTTCCAGTTGTCTCCTGTCCACAGCCAGTTTCTGGTCAAGTGCAGGCTTGGAGAGGAAGAGGAAGAGGAAACTTTGGAAGAGGAAGAGGAGGAAGGTTTAATACGAACTTTCAGCAGTCTCTAGAAGTGTGTTATAATTGTGGACAGCTTGGCCACTTTGCCCGTGAATGCAACAGGCCAGGAGGAAACTTCGGAGGAAATTTCAGAGGAGGAACCAGGGGCCAATCAAGGCCATTTAGGGGACCGGTGAACCCTTATGGGGGCCCGGAGCCAGGGTTCTAGAGGTGCCCAGAGAACCCGAAAGGGGGGTGTCAGCTGGTAGTATCAGGGCCGGAGAGAGATCCGACAATAGTGGTGAAAGTAAATGATCGACCATTGGAAGTGATGGTGGATAGCGGAGCTGCCTTCACCTGTATTAGGCCTGAAGATGCTATACATCTCCCTATGTCTGGTCAATTGATTCGGACAATCGGGTTTGAGGGAGTAAAACAGCTGATTCCTCTCACACAACCTATTGAGCTCTGCTATGAAAATATGAAAATCACAATACCCATACTGGTATCAGAGCATACACCTATTGCACTTTTAGGAAGAGATGCTTTGTGTAGATTGCAGTGTACAATAAAATGTACACCAGACGGCTGTCTGGTGGAAGTGCCAAATGATATTGCGTACCAATTATTGATGACAAAGGAGATTGAAGCTTCTTCAGTATTTTGGATTGGAAATCTTAGTGCAGAGTTTTTGGAGCCAGTTAAGTTGTGGAAGAAGTTCATTGTGGCAAATATGCCTGGTGCAAAACTTCCGGAGTATCCACTTCACTGCACGCTCAAGTATTTCAAGAATGCTGCCCTATCGAACTCAGAGGAATGGTTGAGTTCCCAACCGAAGCAAGTTCAACTTAGTGCAGGCTGTATAATTTTGGGACCACAAGGAGCAGCTATGAAGATAAATAGAAATGATTATTTGGATGAAGAGTTTGATATTGAGAAGACTGTGCCACATGTGACTTTGCTGGTGTCTGAGGAATACGAGCAGAAGCATATAGGAGAAATGATGGCAGAAGCAGAGGAAGCTGTTTTTATACCGGTAAAAGAGAATCTGGCCATCTGGAAGAGTGAGGATCAGCGATTCATCAAGATTATGATCTCTGCTCAAGGACAGGGACAGCCACAAACTGTGCAGATGTCACATGAGTCAATTTGCAGTGCTAAGATGGACTCAGATTCTAAGAGAGAGGAGATGCTACGACAAGTTCCAGAATGTTTGTGGTCTCAGCATAGTGCCGATATTGGACTGGTGAAGTCAACCCAACCAGTGAAAGTTGAACTCAGACCAGGAGTCAGACCTCCTTGGAAGAACCAGTATCCACTGAAAGAAGAGACAATCCGAGGGATTGAACCGCAGATTGAAGGACTTTCAAAAGCAGGTGTTTTGAAAACAACACAGAATCCTCAGAGTAACACGCCTTTGTTGCCTCTGGAGAAATCAGATGGTTCTTATCGCCTGGTACATGATCTGAGAGCAGTGAATGAAGTGGTAGCTGATTTTCCAGCAGAAGTGCCAGATCCGCATACTTTGTTAGCCCAAATTCCTCCAGAAGCAACACATTTTACAGTGGTAGATTTATGTGGTGCATTTTTTAGCGTTCCACTTAGTGTAGAAAGTCGGGGTTTATTTGGATTCATGTACAATGGACAGTTTTATGAATACAAGAGATTGCCGCAAGGATTCAAACATAGTCCTCACATTTTCAATAAAGTGTTGAAGGACGATTTGGCAGGGATAGGTCAGATATTAAAAAGTGCTGTTGTTCAATATGTGGATGACATTATCATTTGTTCACCAGACGAGGAAACATGTCACAAGGACTCAATTAAATTACTACAGATACTGGCAGAAAAGGGGCATAAAGCCTCTCGGAAGAAGCTGCAGTATTGTCAGGAGAAGGTAGTCTACATGGGTCAGACAATAACGCAGGGACATAGAAGCATTTCTGATAGTCAGTTAGAAGCTATTCGCAAGGCTCCAAAGCCCAGAACAGTTAGAGAAATGATGACATTTCTTGGGATTGCTGGCTATTCCTCAGCATGGGTAGAGGATTATGCTAGTTTAACAGGGCCTTTGAGAGCTATGATTAAAGACACTGGGAATGCTCAATTGCATTGTAATCTTTCTTGGACACAGGATGGCCTATTGGCATTTGAGACGATCAAACAGAGATTACAAGAGGCTCCAGCACTAGCACTTCCAGACTACTCTAAGAATTTCTTGTTGTATGTGTCCACGTCTACTGGAGGTAAATATGCATGTGCAGTTCTTTGTCAGCCAACAGGTACGGGGACAAGTCCTCAACCTATTTCTTACTATTCCACAGCTTATTCAGAAGTAGAGTTACCACTGTGTTATAGAGCGATGGTGGGAGTTTTCTTAATGTATGATAAGGCATCATCTGTCACAATGGGTTATCCAGTGACAATTCTTACCCATCATAGTCTCAGAAGTCTCTATCTCTTGAACTATGGCAAATATACATTGACTATGCCAAGGCTTAGGGGCTATCATAGGCTCTTAGAGCAGGAAGATGTCACCCTAGCAAGATGTGTCACAGTGAATCCAGCGGAGTATTTGCCAACTCCAGAGGATAGTGAACCACATGATTGTGTTCAAGAAGCGGAGAAATATTCGAGGCTCAGATCAGATTTGCAAGCCCTCCCACTACGTGAGGGGGACGTGGAGTATTGGACTGATGGGTCCTGTTATCGTGTGGGAGATAAATTGAGTGCTGGCTATGCAATAGTAAAAGATCAAGGAAGTGGATTTGTTGTTGAGAAGGCTGAAATAATACCACAGCCTGCATCTGCGCAGCTTGCTGAACTGGTGGGGCTAACTGAAGCATGGCGGAAGATAAGCGAGAGACAATATATACCGACTCTGCTTATGCACATAATGTGTGTCACTTGTATCTGTGTGGAAGAATCGAGGGTTTAAGAAAACGGATGGTTCCCCAATACAACATCATGCTCAAATAATGAGACTGTTGCATGCTATGATGAAGCCTAAGGAAATAGCGATAGCTAGGTGTGCAGCACATAGAATGGATGTTTCAAGAGTCACACAAGGGAATAAAGCGGCCGATGAAGCTGCAAAAGCAGTTACAGGAGCAGATAAATTAGGGAAGGTTTTTTTGGTCACCCATGAAGTGAATTTGGAAGATAAAATTACACTTAGGGATGTAATTTTAATGCAGGAAGCTGCTCCTGAAATGGATAAACAGCTGTGGCTAGACCGAGGTGCCACTAGAGATTCTACTGGTCTTTGGAGAAACCATGAGGCGCTGATAGTAGCACCTCCAGACCTGTTAGGTCTGATGATTCAGGAAGCACATGGTTTAGCTCATGTTGCAAGAGGAGAAGTTAGGAGAAAGATTACGAAGGAGTATGGGTTTTGGGCACCATGTTTGCTGGAACAGATAGATTATGTCATAGGCAGGTGCACTATCTGTTTGAAAAATAATGTTCGAAGGGGTGTGATGGTTCCTCCAGGTTACATTCCGACTCCGAGGGGTCCTATGCGTGAGCTAGTTGTGGACTTTGTGGATATGATAAAACCAGTTGAAGGGAAGAGATATATGTTGGTCGTTGTGGACAGATTTTCACGATGGCCTGAGGCTTGTCCAACCAAGCGGAAGGACGCTCAATCTGTTGCCACGTTTTTGTGTAGAGAGGTCATAAGCAGGTGGGGACTTCCAGATCGGATATCATCAGACAATGGGAAAGAGTTTGTGGATAAGACGATAAAATTGATTTTGCAAAAATTGGGAATCAAACAGCGTCTTGGAGCAGTCTATCATCCGCAAAGTCAAGAGATTTGTGAAAGGATGAATGGTGTTCTAAAAAATCGCATTGTTAAAATCTGCCAGCACACGGGTTTAAATTGGGTAGCAGCACTTCCACTGGCATTAATGGTATGTCGCTCGAGTGAGCTGCGTGATTTGCATATGACACCTCATGAGTTGACTACAGGAAGACGGATGCCAACACCTTGTTTTAATACAGAGTGATATGATTACAGGGGGGAAATGGAAAATGTAACTCATAATTTTGAAGAATATGATACTGGGAACTTCACAACTATTTATAGGGTGTTAACTTACATTTGATGTTTCAATTTACATCTGTCATTTCTGCAAAAGATACTGGTTGCTCTTTTCTTTCCCTCTAGAACGATATTGGGGGAAGATCACTGTGAGGGTGGTTGGTTGTTCAGATACCACGAAGTGCTGAAGGGACTCAGACACTCAAACATGGACGAGGAGAATGGATTGGAGGCCTCTGAACAAGGATACTGTGATAAAATGTTCAGATCCAACATACCATCAACACTACATTGGGAGTCGATGCTGCTGAGGAGCTGCAGAGGGATACTTTCTTATGTCTTCTCTTATATATACATATATATTTGTTTATGATTGAACTTTGGTTTGTTAAATTGTAATTTGTAAGTTTCCTTTATTGCATGAGTAATGCTTAAACTGTATAACATTTTTGTTTTAATTGTTTGGATAATGATGTTTTCGTCATTGAGTAAATATATTGGAACCTCAGATGTTTTCTTTTTTTTCGATGCCTAGGGATATTGGGGCCAGGCAGGGAAAGGTCCATTGGAAGGTACGATGGGTCGACCAGCCTGAATTTGGACATTGTTTTGATTTCATTTTGTGAGGTTTCCTTATATATTTACTTAAGTTATATCTCTATATGATTGTAAACATGTATGTTTTGCTTTTTGTTTTTCGAGACTCTGTGTAGTCTCGAAGGGGGGAAATATGAGGTGTCTGAGGTCCTGTGGAAGGTTGGTGATAACTGGATGTGTGAGTTAGAGTCCTAGGGTTAAAGGTCCATGGGAGATGGGGTTCCTCCCTTTCTCTCTTTGCTTCAGAAAGCAGAAGAGATTATATTTAATGAGGACCATATGTTTGACCTTGGATTTAGAATAAAAACAACTTGGGTATAAAAGGGACTGTCCAGAGATGTAAAGGGAGAGCATTCAGATCGGGCCACCTGCTCTCCAGACAATCCATGGTGTCTGTTTGATGCTGAAACTTCCTTGTAATAAACTTTATTATACAAGCAAGACAGTGTCAGCGGAGATTCCTTCATCTACACATCATCGCAGCAACGAGAATAATTACACCACATAAACTCTAAAAACTTTGAACGGGAACTCTTGCTCTACGTTGGCAAAACTGCATTAGTGGAGTACTTAAGTTAATGTACATAGTATTTGCAAGTAGTAGTAGTAATGGAGCTTTAATCGGTAACATGGGAGGAGGTTTTTGAAAGTGAGTCAGCTAAGCCGGAAACACACACACACACACACACACACACGCGCGCGCGCGCGCGTGTGTGTGTGTGTGTGTGTGTGTGTGTGTGTGTGTGTGTGTGTGTGTGTTTGTCCTCTGGGCTCCACCCTGGTCCCCAATGTTCCAGGAAATGTTATCCACTGCTGCTTCACATCTGGGTGCTGCCGCTGGACAACACACCAGGGCAGGTCTGGGAGCAGAGGCAGGCTGCTCAACAAGTTCATATTAGTCATTTCACCAAACCTCCTCGGCGATTTACAGGCTTTTTTCTTTTTTTTTGGAAGCAGACGGGCCGTGGCCGTGGCCGTCAGCAGAAAGCCTTGACATTTTTTTCTCATTTTATCCCGGACTGTTTGTTACGTTCGTGTCTTTTCCTTGGTAAGTGGAGCTAAATTTTACGATTCTCCTGTTTTCGTAGCGATGTGAGGAAACACGGACTGGATTGGATTGAACCTTTTCCCAGTGTTGTGACGGATTCCTTGGATTCTTCTGCGCTATTCGTAGCACTGTGGCCCTGTTTGTCCCGCACCCGGGCGTCGCTCACCTGAAAAGGCTTTTTGTGAGTGAGGTCTGGTCCTGGGGGAACAGGCTGGGGTGGGCTGGCCCGGCCTGGCCTGGGGTGGGCTGGGTGCAGTCGCAGCTCGGGACGCTTCAGCCTCGTGTTTGAAAACTGCTCGACCTGTCGCGCGCCCCGGTGAACTCAGCCGTCCACCTGTGTGAACGCGGTTTAATTGTTTTTGAGCTTTCACTCCTTGTTTTGATTTGTGTGTTTAACGGACCACCTTTGCCCTCAGCTGTGGCATATGTCATAATCAGGAAAAGCAGAAGTGTTATGAATAAGGCAGCGTGCGTCCTGTCACCGCCGTGGACCACAGGCATCTAATGCAGGTTTTTGTTCTTGTTGCGCAATATTTGAACCGATCAGCTGTGTCTTCCCGTTTTCCCAGACTCCACCGAGGTATCTTCGGGTGTCAACCATCCAGAACTCAAAGAATTTCAATTCACTGTGGTCTCAAATTTGAGAGACTGGAACCTTTTAGTTTTTCTCCATTTTTGTTTGAGAAATGACTAGATCGGTTTAATTGTTCATCAAAATAGTTTCCAATTGGTGGCAACCAACTAACTGACTTCTTGTTGCCGCTCTAAAACATCACCTATACTGCAAAGGCTGAAATGAAATACAAATTATGGACGAGAAAAAATTACAGTGCCCTCCCCATTTTCTATAGCAAAGGAATAACCTTAAAAAAGTAGTGCTGCAATAAAAAAAAACAACAACAACAAGATATTATATTCATAATGATGGGGGGGGGGGTCACAATCATTTTAAGATGATGGTCAGTTTCATTCATAAAGTGGTTATTGATGGGGAGTTTCCCAAAGTTTTGAACTCCTACGAATTATGTAATTTTTTAAACTCATGATGACTAAATATGACAAATATAGGAAGTTGCTGAAGTAAAAAGAGTCTCCAATATTAACGAAGAGACACTCTATGGGTTATTTACTCAGCACCAGCCTCAGATGTTACAAAGTCAAATCAAAAAAAATCTCAAAAAAAACCAAAGTTCTAATCTTTGCCAAGCGAGTTCTTCCTGTTGTCGTCAGGTGAGGTATTTCTATTATTATGTTTACTCACCTGATGGACATCACATGACAAAATAAGAGGATTTCTCATGTACAGGGCAGGCTCACTTCCCCTCTTCCAGTGTTGTATAAAGAGATACACTATTTTAGGAACTGTAGTTTGTGTTATGCTCCACACGGAGGGTAACAAACTTAATACAATGTTAACAGGGTGCATACTCAACACTGACTCAACCACATGACTGTTTGATGTTATGGTGGCTGATGAGTATGAAATAGAATAATTAGGGGTTGAAAATCAACATCAGCCACTGACTTGGACGTATTTTTCGCTACAACTCTTCCGCCAACCTCTGTGTGACATTTTCTAAAAGCTAACTTTACTAGAGCATATTTTTGGCTGCTATTGAAACACACAAGCACCATAAGCCCTTTCATCTGCTAACTGTGTCTCCCGTGATCAGGGAAGTGATCAGATCTGTGGCTCCTTCTGCGCATTTCTGTTTGACTGCAGATACTCTGAAGCACTTTTTTCCATTTAATGTTTTCTGTCCTGTTGCTTGGTGCTCAGGATGTGATGTAACGGCAGGACTAGGTGGAGCCAGCTGCAGAATTCCTTTACTGTGCCTATTTCTCAAAAGTCCCAGACAAAATGGAGCTTAGAGAACATTTTGCATTTTGAACATTTTGTGCAAACAAGAACATGCCAAGATATCAGATAATTATACAATGGTTTAGTATCTATTTTTATAAAGTGAGGAGTAAATTGACACGATCAACTGCAACTCTTCCGGGAGAGATGTGTTTAAAGTTGTGTTTAAGTCTAAGTGAGGCACATTATAAACGTGGTTACATTTGCTGGTGATGTACTTAAATTATCCCAGTGATGTGCCATAAAACCTTATCCTCATTGGAGGAACATGGAATGCTTTGGGCCATTGTGACTAAGTTGTGTGAGTGTGTGCATGTATTTGTATGATTGGGTGTGAGGTTTATTATTATTCTTTTCCCTCAGAGATCCATGTTTGAGCCTGTTGTGGTTCTTGTGAGCCACATTTCTAAGCAGGACCATATGTTCACTTTAACGTGACAAAACCCAAAATTTATCTCATAAGACCAGCTCAAGTGTGATTGTTACCCGGCCGAATCTAAGTGTTGGAAAAATATGTGTGCATGCACACACGCACAGGCACACATACACACACACACACACACACACACACACACACACACACACACACACACACACACACACACACACACACACACACCAAGAGTAGCTCAATACCCAGGCCTGAAGCCAGTCTGTGCTGTAGTTAGTAAAGCCAGGATTGTGTATTCTGTAACTGTCAGCATACCGAGGCAGCCAGTGTGTCCTTTTAATATCTCTGAATGTATTTCTCTAGGTCGCTGTGGATTTGAAAATCCATGAGTGGAACCGCCTTCATTTTACTGAATAATTTGCACCAATGTTAGGTATCTTTGGTTTTTAGGTTTTTATTTCAGAAATTGTTTAAACTATATCACAATATGTATAAATGGGAAATAAAATAACCCATGGGACATTTGTTCATACCGCCCTTCCCTGCAATAGGGTTTCGATCAGAGCCTGACTAATACTTGATTTTTTGAAGTCAATACCAGTATTGAAATGTGAGAGTTAAAACATTATGTTCATATTAGTACTCTACATACCCTACATCAGAGGGACAGCACATGTTAGAGGTTTTGGAGATAGTGTTAGAGAGGCCAGACTGAGATGGTTTGGACATGTCCTGAGAAGAGATAGTGAATATATTGGTAGAAGGATACTGAGTTTTGAACTGCCAGGCAGGAGGCCTAGAGGAAGACCAAAGAGGAGGTTTATGGATGTAGCGAAAGAGGACATGAAGGTAGTTGGTGTGAGAGAAGAGGATGCAGAAGACAGGGTTAGATGGAGGACACTGATTCGCTGTGGCGACCCCTAAAGGGAAAAGCCGAAAGAAAAAGAAGAAGAAGAAGAAGTCTTCTACATACCAAAACAAACATGAATAAGGATTATCAGTGCTCTCTGATGGAAAAATTACCACATATAGCAGCTCAAAAACGTGATTTTTTTTTTCTTTTTTCTTTTTTTTTTAGACACCAAATGTTCCTCTGTGTTCACCAGCTAGTCTCTAACTTTGACTGTCCAGGACATGTTGCTGGACAGGTAGCGTACATCGGAGCTTTTTCGACTAAGACTGCTGCCTAATGTGGCTGCAACAATGCTGACTAGGGCAGTGAGAGCGAACCAAAACATGTAATTTGCAGGCTGTGAATCCAAAACGGGCTGAGATACGTAAAATGCCCCAAAGAGTTGAGGGGGATTGTAGAGTCTGGTGATAAGCCCCTGTTGCTACCCTCTTCACATTCACATAGTCATTTCCTCTCTTCTAATTCCAAAAATATTGAGTAGATAAGCATTAAAGGTCCAAATACATGCTGATATCCATATATCAGTGAAAAGCTAAAATTACCAGATAATATAAGTCCTCATTGTTTGTTCTTTGCTAATCAACCTCTGTGCTATCAGCTTTCCTACACAGAAATGTGAAACAGCTTTGGACTTTATTTCTTCCTGCCTCCCTCCTCACAGGCATCATGTCCAGGTCAGACTACCCTCCAGGGTATGATGACTCCCATGGCCCGCTGTACGCACCTCAGGATGGGACTTACCCACCACCCCCGGCCTATGGCTTCCCTGCCTACGGTGGTCCCCAACCGGGCCAGCCCTCTGCTCCCTACCCCACTGCTCCAAACGCCCCTTTGTACCCAGGCCAGCCAGGGGGCTACCCTCCTGGCCTGTACCCAGGACAGCCACACCCCACTGGGCCTCCAGGAGCAGGCTACCCCAGTACCCCTCCCATGCCCCCTGTTATCCCACCCACCATACCATCAGATGTCCTGAGCTCTGGTAAGAAAGGGGCCGCTAAGCATCTCATTGTGTGATTTCGAAAGGGGATTAGCTCTTTTTTTTTAAACAAATGTGAAGTATGCAAAGACAGTACTCTGCCCTTTTTTTTTGACAAAACTTAAAAGATAATGCATCTTCATACCATTTCCTGATGTTTAAAAGAATTACGTAACAAGTAACTCCAGCCTGTTGCACTTTTAACAAATATCTGACTGGTAAAAAAAAGCAATTTTTTTTTTTTTTAATGCATCAAAGCATTAAAAAAAATTAGATTCAGTATTAAAGTTCCATCTCTTGAATTTCTATAGAAGTTGAGTTATATTAAGATGCTTCTTCTCTGGTGAGGGTGAACGTGTTTCTTGTAGCTGTTTGTGGTCAGTGCTCATACGTCGTACTGTGTGTCTGCTCTCCTGATGACGCAGGAGATGAGTTTGCGGCAAGCGGCAGTGACTGGGACAGTCTGAGCATTCGACACTCCTTCATTAGAAAGGTAAGGTAAACTTGCCACACACAACCTACTGGATAGCACCAGCTTGTGTGTCACCATTACACTAGAGACACGGAACAAAAGAAAAACCCAGATTGGTTTACAACCCAACAGTTTTACATGTATTCTCAGAATCCTCTAAGCCTCCTCTAACCACTTGAATTAAAAACTATTATATTGGCTGCATGATTTTTTTTTACCTGTTTACCAAGTGGAATACTTCTAAGTCCAAACAGAGACAGTGGCCGGGTGTGACGCATCTATTTGCTTGATTTCTGTCTTGTATTTTTCTCTTTGTAATGTAGTATTTTCATAGATAATTCTTATTATTTTTCTTGTGTCATACAAAATGATAGAGAAGATATTAAAACACACACTGCCTTAGAATGGACTGGACTGCTCGGACGAGAAACTACATGGTTTAATGTCCTTTTTGTTTTTCATGTTTTTTCAGGTGTATTTGATTTTGGCATCTCAGCTCCTCGTCACCACAGCCATTGTGGCTGTATTCACTTTTGTGTGAGTACACTGAGTGTGTATTTTGTATAGCTGTTTTGTTTATGTGTCTGTGTATATCATGCTGTAACTTTGCCTCTGTTTCTTACAGCAAACCTGTCAAAGACTTCGTACAGCGAAACCAAGCTGTCTACTTTGCTTCATAGTGAGTTTTTCAATTCAGTTCAATTCAATTCAACTTAATTTATATGGCACCATATCATAACAAATATTATCTCAGGGCACTTTATAGAGCAGGTCTAGACCAGATTCTTTACAGTTATTATTTACAGAGACCCAACATTTCCCCCATGAGCAATAACTTGGTGACAGTGGCAATGAAAAACTCCCTTATAACAGGTAGAAATGTTGAACAGATCCTGGCTCATGGTGGGGGAGGGTCCTGCCACAACCGGTTGACAGAGAGAGAGAGAGAGAGAGACGGAGGAGGAGGAGGAGAGAGACAAGGAAGAGGATGAGAGAGATGAGGAAGAGTGAGAGAGAGACGAGGAAGAGGAGGAGAGAGAAAAGAAAGCACAAAACTGCAGGAGTGAGGAAGGACAGTTAGTAACAAGCATTCTTGAGGTGTTAATGTGCACGGGGAGAGAGGAGGAGGCGGTGGAAAGGGAAGCTCAGTGCATCATGGGAAGTCCCCCGGTAGTCTAGGCCTATAGCAGCATAGTGAGGGGACGGCTCGAGCTAATGCTGAGCCAGTTCTAACCATAAGCTATATCAAAGAAGAAGGTTTAAGCCGACTCTTAAACGTGGAGAGGGCGTCGGCCTCCCGGACCCAAACTGGAAGATGGTTCCACAGCAGAGGCGATCTGCCCCCCCCCCCCCCCCCCCGTAGTAACACCAGATGAAGGTTTTAGTAGAATCAAAATTCATTTTTTGTGAATTCTCATATTATCCCCTCTGCATTTTGTTGTTTTAGTGCTGTGTATATCATCACCCACATTGTGCTGGTCTGCTGTAAAGGCCCCCGGTTAGTGTTATTGCTTATTTGCTTTTTACATGCTCTTACAAAGAATATGTTCCAAAGAATATTTATAGAGCAATCCGTCGGTGAATTTTCTAATCTTCTTCTCCTTGTAGGAGGAAGTTCCCATGGAACTTCATTCTGCTGCTCATCTTTGTAAGTTGGATGACTTGTGAATCAGGGAAATAGGGACAAACATTGCTGACAGTTTCCTGGGCTTGGATCTAATCTACTCCTAGACTCCAATGCAATCCCTTTCCTTCAGGCTCTGCTAGTGTTGTCTCAGTGCTATAAGTTTGACTTTGATATTAGAGCTCGGCTGTGAGTCACCACACTTAGCTCAAGCTGTTTGCATAATGCTTTTGATATGTAATTTTGGTGCCTGTGTTTTATCAGCTCTGAGAGCAAAATGGCTCCATGTGTTACTTTATGAGCCAGTTCTTTCAGTAGAGTCCGACTGTTAAAATTCAGCTTTTTTGGTGCGGTTACTAAAATTGCTGACAAATTTCTGGGAATTACAATTTTCCAACTCCTTTGCTATTGTTTTTTTCTCCTCTTTTAACAATTTCATCCACATTGCATTCCAGCTTGCTGAAAGTTTTAGTTTATAGCCCATTATTATGTCTTATGCACTCGATTATACAGTAAATTAACATCCTTTGTTTGGGGGGTCTATCCCTTTGTTATGATTCTTTTTCTGCCCAGCCTGCCCTAGCTTATGATCACAGATTTTTGGGTCCTTTACAGAGTTTTGTTGCTTTTCCTTTCAAGGAATGTAACTTTATTTTTTCGTTTGACTTCTAGAGTATCATAGTTTGCTGCTATTAAACCTTCAATTGTGTTTATTTTTTTAAAGACTCTGGCTTTGTCCTACATGACTGGATCCATATCCAGGTAAAAAAAAAAATACATTGACACACTCCAGGTAGTATGAAAACTTCCGGACAATTTCCATCTGTATTAAATGAATGTTTCACTTTTTATTTTTAGTTTCTACAGCACAAGTGCAGTGTTTCTCGCTCTGGTTATCACTGCTGTTGTCTGCCTTGCCGTCACTGTCTTCTGCTTCCAGACGAAGGTAGGGTGAGGGTGTCTGTGTCTGTGTGTCTGTGTCTGTGTGTCTGTGTGTCTGTGTGTATGCGTGAGTGCTTATTAGCTTCAAATAGCTTCAGAGTTTTTTGCCATGATGTGTATTGTCAGGATTCCAACTGGTGCCTATAAAGTTTTAAAAATCTAATTGTCCGAATTTTAGGCCTTAATATATGTCATATACTACAGGTCTTAAAAAGTGGTTGAATAATGAGGTTATCATAACCTTTATAAAGTTGAACTTATTTATTTATTTATTTCTGAAAAATTTGTGTTGATCACACAGTGACAGAACTACAAAATTAAACCAACAAGGAACCTATAACCGCTTAAACTGTGCAGCCCAGTCAGAATTGGAACACACCAAGCTAGCAGGTCATGATGTTGCCTGTGGGCTAAAGTGGTGTAAAAAAAAACATCTACCCAAAGTTAAAAGTAAACATTTTTCTATTAACAGTAATTTTTATCGAATTATGGTAAGTGTAAATTCAAAGAGTCCTGAGTTGAGAGCAGTGTATTTAGTGCTCGGTTGAGGCCTGTTAAAGATAACGAGTTTGCATACAGGCAGCTCTGGATAGTTGTCTTCAGTTGAATTTTCATTGTTGAATGTGACTAAGTTCATTTACTTAGCAAGTTTTCCCACATATCCGTCTTAGTCTTTTTGCCACTATGGATGTGGAATCGGTCTTACATTGCGTTCATAACGGTCCTCAACAAATTACGTCCTAAAATTTAACTTTTCAAATCCTGCAGAAACCTTGAATAACTTGGTTGTTGGTGAATTCTCTTTCCGAAAGGTGGACTTCACCAAGTGCCAAGGCCTCTTTTGTGTCCTGGGGATCGTAGTATTTGTGACTGGCATCATTACAACCATTGTGCTGTCATTCAAATATGTGAGTTAAAGCGGATCTGAATGACAAAACACTGTTACTTAGAGCACGTCTTCAAGTTTTCACCATTTTAATAACCGTTTGTTGTTGCAGATCCCGTGGCTTCACATGCTATATGCAGCTTTAGGAGCCATAGTCTTCACTATGGTGAGTAATTCCTCAAGATTATTGTTGAAACAATTTGTATGTAAGACCTCCATTAAAACTTGTTTTGTTTTTCTTTTTTTACCCTCTAACAAACAATTTTATCGAAGATGTTTTAATATTTTCTCTGTTTTCAGTTCCTTGCATACCACACACAGATGCTGATAGGGAACAGGAAACACTCCATCAGTCCAGAAGAGTACGTGTTTGGCGCACTCTCTATCTATGTCGATATCATCCAGATCTTCCTCTTTCTGCTGCAGATTATTGGTGCATCGAGCAAATAAGCCCGTAAGGGTAGAGTTTGAGACAACAGGCTGCAGACAGGCAGCCAGTTGCAAAACCATTCCATGTTTATACCTTTGCTTTTTTCAGTCAGAATCAGAGAATATTTATAAAATCATGGTACACTTCAGGGAACATCTCGAAGGGCTGAAATTGAGATTTTGTTATATTGTAGATTAATCTAAGCAAAATCAAATTAATGTACTTTTTCTGAAATCTCTATTCATCTGTATCTTCATTAAGCAACTAGCCAGTGATTAGCAAAGAATATCAGTGCTGCAATATTAATATGTATGGACATCGGTACCAGCTTCAACATTTACTCATTCTTGCTTGACTTAAGTTGATGTGGACAGTGTCCGAACATTTTCTCTGCATGAAGATGTACTGCCACACATGAACTGTTTCCCATCTGTATAAATGTTGAGAAAATGGGCAAATATGTCTGTTACAATGTTCAAAGTCAGATTTGCCAACACAGAGGCCATATCTCTTGTTGCCTTTGAAGTACAGTAGGGGGGGGCATTATCCAAAAATTTGGTTTCAATCCAATACCAACAGCCAGGATCATATCTATGTTGATATTGATGTATTTATATTAATTTTTATAATTAAAAGCAGTTAATGTACCTATCATGATTCATGGTGTAAATGAATCATTAATAGGTTACTTCTAAATACGTCTCAATTACCATGGAATAATTTGCAAAATATTAAACATTTATTTTCACTGTTCTTTACTAAAAGGAAAGAACCCTTCTTTGTTTCTTGCAGAGAGTTAGATAACAAGATTGATACCATTTTCATATCTGTAAAACTACAACCAGCAGAGGTCTAGCTTAGCTTAGTATAAAGACAGTAAAAAGGGGGAAACAGCTAGTCAGGCTATGTTTGCAGATACAAAAATCTATCAGCCCCTTTATAGCTGACTCATGAGCATGATGTATAGTTTAATCTGTATAAAACCTAGGGTATATACATAACAAATACATTGACTATTTTATAGGTTTCCTGGAGTCCAGCAAGTAACCTGAAAAACACAAATTGTCACTTTTACATGAAGTACACATACAAACACATACAAAATCTGCCAGCATGTCAGAATTTCACTACTTAGATTGTATCTTGTTCATTCAATCTGTAAAATAAACTAAGTGTAAAAACATCAGGCTAGTTTTTACAGGGATTATGTGCCGCCCATTTCCTCGGCCATGAACTGTAGATTCCTGAATTCTCGACTGGATATGTTAGTTTTACACTTTGGTCGCGACTGCGAACTCCCTGTAGTTTTAATATATCTGGTACAGATATGAAAGTCGTATCATTCATCTAGCTCGCAGCAAAAAGTGAATCTGCGCATTTCTCAAAAAAATTGAACAAATGTGTTAATTATATGCGTGTTAAAAGGCAAAAAAGGGTTTAAATATGAATAAAATGTTAAGTGTAAACTCTACACGAACAAAAACACTAAACAGCTGAATAACGAACAGTGCCGCTTCAAGAGGAGAGCTGATGTTACATTGATACTGATTGATTTAGTATTGGATATGCAAACACTATTTGTGGTTTCAGTACTTTGGAGATTGACATGCCCACCCCTGAGGTACACCTCAGTAATGACAGCCTCAGATCTGCTGTCATGGGTTTTTGTCAGCACATCTCTGCTGATGTTCTTTAACCCACGTGTTGCTCTACTGTAATTATTTACATACTACATCACTATAGTGCCTTCACAATGACAGTTTTTGAGATTACATTTTTTTACCGTAAGAAGTACAGGGTTATACTCAATAAGCTTTTATAGTATTGTTACATACAGTACATGTCTGTTTATATATTCCTGTGTTAGTTAGATTTTGGTCAGATACAGAGAGTGCCAGCAGGGTGGCTTTTTCTATAAAGGACAGCACAATCAGTGCATTGGTGTTAAATTATTGGAGCACTTCTGAAAGTTACTGCTTCCCAGTCAAATTGGAACTGTCCAAAATCTCTTGACACAATCAACCCCACCCAACTTGCCCTCCACACGCTTCTGATCATAGTTAGTATAGACCCAGGACAAAGTTACATGCAGTATAACCCTTAACTCTAGACAAATATGGCAAACATTTTGACTGTGTGGCATAGATAGTAAGGTGGTATGGGTTTGTAAATATACATTACCATGCTGAATAGAATCAACTTGCCTATTCATATCAAATAAAAGATTTTTATTTGTGTTTCTGATGTGTGTTCATATGCAGGTCTACCAGTGACAACAAACATTTATATAAAGAACTCATTTATAAATAGACATTTTCATTTATTTCCTCTATTCTGTTCATAGAGCATCAGCATGATGGCAATTAAATATGCAGTTGTTCTCCAGATTAAATGAAGTGGTTACATTTAACACTGAGCCATCTATGTTCATGAGTAAGAAACTCTACTGACATTGGCTTTGTCATCAGCAAGTCTCTTCCCAGATTTCCTGCATCAACCTGTAGAAGAAATAAGTCGCCCAGTTCTAAATGTCTCACAGAGCCTTCAGGCGGTTTTAAGTTGAGCTCATAAAGTTGACATCTCTTCTGTAATCAGTCTTGGGCAGTAGCGCAGGAATCACTGTCTCAGTAGTGACATTCAAGATTCGGTGCAAATCCTCCCAGCTAACCATGAATGTTACTGGTCCAGTTTAATATCCTCTGTATGACGGCGGTAGCGGCTGCCTTCGTATTCTCCGTCGTTTGACCTTTTCATCCTCTGTCGAATCTTCAGCTGCTTCAGTCGGTTTTTGTCCACTTCTCTTTTGGCCAGGAGGAAGCTGATGATGCCTACGGGAAGGCCGATCATCCTGGACAGAGGCCAAAGATAGACAAACATGTTACTTAAGTAACACAGATCCAAGAGTGTCAACATCTTGTAGTGTGAAGGGAGCAAACTGAGTGGGGATAAAAATAGTGTTTTAACTGTTTTGATCCAACCTTAGTCACTTGTGAGGCTTTAGTTTGTGGTGCTGTATTTGTATTGTGTTAGACCGGGAGGTGTTACTCATATTTTGTGTCCCATTTTGTCCTGCTGTACTGGACTACATTAGTTTTAGTTAGGAGTTTGTAATACAATGGCAACTGAATCATCTGGATCATCTGGATGATCTGACTAGAGCATTCCATTCAACTACTGTATTTCCAAATGACCTTTGGAACATGAATATAAACACCTGCATTCCTCCTTCCTGTCGGCCAGGCATAATGGTAGCTGTCACTGCAGACGCCAGTACATACTAAAGAATCAGAAATGTTAGAATCTATTATTAAGTGAGAAGAGCAACTAGCAACAACCCCTTGTACTTTATAACCCAGTTTTACCTAAGATTTGAATAATCACCACTGAAGTTTCAATTTAATAATCATTTCAAAACCAAAGCAATTGCCATATTTGAATTTTAGTCTGAACAGCAAACTTTTTTCAGTATAGTTACTCAAACTGGCAACACTCTTGCTAGAGTGTATCATATTCATGATGCTCAATTGTTTCTCATTTATCAGGAAAAATATTCTGCTGATGATTGGTACAAACCGTAATGACAACCATACTGTCTCGGGATAAACAACTACAGTGTAGAGGCCTTATTGAGGCCTATTTTAGGGCCAAAGCAAAAAACCTTAGGTTGCAGAATTTCCCTGTTAAGTGGTTTACATGGGATCAAAGCCAATTTTCCATTTCATTTTTTATTGCTCATTATAGGACAATTCAAGGGCTACCACATATAGTAAAATGTTCAAGATTTCTCATGACTTTAGTGGTGTTTGTTTGCAGTGATGCAAGACGTTATGTTATCGTCTGACAAACGTTTCACCACCATTTCAGTATGTTAAATGTCCATAGGACATTGTTGTTACATGACACAATCACTAATATGAATAAAACATGAAGTAATATTGCTATTAGTAATGCCGCCACTAGTACTGCTACTGCGTATGTTACATCAGCTACTACAACTACTGTTGGTCCTGCATTGAAAATAAAAATAAAAATCAGTCGTGTACTGATAGGGGTGCAGAAGAGAGAAGAGACTGACCAGGCATAGCCAATCTTCATCATGGGGTTCTTGGCCTTTTTCCTGGGGATGTACTCCGGACCTTCTGGTTCCTCCTCCTCCTCCTCCTCCTCCTTCCCGGGTCTCCTGTCGTCTTTGCCGGCGCTCCTCCGTGGCTCGGTGCCGGAGCTGGACAGGGAGGCGGCAGGGGAGACGTGTAGCGGCCGACACGGACACGGACAGGGACACGGACAGGGACAGACTGCCGGGGTCTGGCTGAGGAGCCACCGGCCGGGGACGACGCGTAAACCTGGCGGGGGGAGAAGACTCTTTAAGCTCCACCGATAAGACCCGCGTCCTCTCTGCGGCCGGATCGACGCCTACACCCGTCGCATGAAAGCGACCGAGTCACCTGTGCTGTTCAAAACTATCGCGAACAGGAGATGGCGTTATCTACCGAGGACTGCGCCGCAGCCTCTCCAGGAGCTAATTTGACTGAATTTGACTAAACCCTGGAGGTTAACCTCCCACAGAGGGGAACCTTTATAGAGGGGAACCTTTATAGAGGGGAACCTTTCGCTGACCGCATAACGTTGGTGCGTGTTTTACCTTTCAGCGTCGTCCTGGTCGCTCTCGCCAAACACGCCGCCATGATCGTTGAGTAACCTCAGCCGCACTTGCGCAGTAACGTTTTGGTTAAAAAAAAAAAAAAAAAAGCTGTCGCCACCTAGTGGACAACGTTGATTTGGCACTTTTGTGCGAAACTCAGGAAAAGAAAGTCTGCTACACAAAGCCAAACGGGTTGGTTTGTGGAAACATCACTTTATTGTTTTTGAACCAACATTTTCATTCAGTCCGTCTCACAATTTTACAAAAAAAAAAGGCATAACTTGGAACCATGGAGGTAAGCTGAAGTTCATGCCTCTAATATACAGTTACATCAACAAAATTAAACAATTACATACTTCAGGCAGGCCCCATAAGTCAGTCAAGCAAACAGTAGCCAGCACACAACTGGAGGAAAGAGATCAGCATATTTACAGAAGTCAGTTTGACAAAGAAAACCTGTTTTGTTTCGTTTTTCTTAAAGAGCTCCAGAATCTCATCTTTTTACAGTGGAAATAAACTCAAAACTCAAGTCTAATAGCATCTCTAATGCTACTATTATGTATGTTTTACATATGAGCATTCATATTAAACACCCTGAAGGTCAACTTAATTGTGGGGGTTTAATATCAAAAGCTATGGAATCTGTGAGCGGAGAACCACAGTTTAATCTTCCAGGATGTAGTTGGGGTTGACGACCAGAACACCTTCTTCCCCTGAGCCCTCGGACTCGGAGCCCTTCAGACCCGCCTGAGACAGCTCGATAAGGATGTGATCCTGGGAAACAGATGCGCATCGTTAGTTATGTCCTCACTTGGCTTTAAATTAATCATCTTTGTCTGCTGCTTTAAAAATAGATGGACTCACATAGTGCACCAGCCTGTGGATGACCTTCTCTATCAGCCCCTTCTTATTGATAAGCTCCTCCTCCGAGTCGATCTCTGACTCAATCTCCTTCAGATACCAGTTCACCACTGCACTTTTCTTTAGCTCCTCCTCTTCCTCAGCTGCAGGCAACAGCGAAAACATGATTTTAAAAAAAAAAGTGTAGAGAGTATAGTCATAAAGCAGATGAATTGAGAAGGAGAACACTTCTCACCCTCCTCTGCTCTGCGCAGATGCAGGACAAGCAGGTTTGAGAGCCGTCTGTACTCAGTGAAAGACAGACGCAGAGACAGTTTGGGCTGGCTGCCAGGCTCCGCATGGCCATTCACACCATTGGCAGGGCCATTAACGTCATTAACTCCGTTAACTTGGCCATTATTACCATCAACATGCCCGTTGATGCCATTCACTCCATTAGGGACATTGTTTCCTGCAAAGACAAGTTTTTGCATTGGTTGATTTGCTTTTTATTAGGAGATATAAACTCTCTTTATAGACTACTGGTCTACAAAAAAAATGTCATGTCTGCACATGTGCATTTAGCCATGTGTGTGTACATTTGTCTCTTGGAGAGTTTGTGTTTACTGTGTGACTACCTTCCTCCTCCTGCTGCTCCTCCTCCAGTTCATCCTCCTGCTCCAGGTTGATGTCAGGGGTCTCCACTCTGATGATGGATTTGTTCAGAAGACGGAAGGCTTCCTTCACATGTTTGGGCTGCACCTGGAAAAAAAGAAACGACAACGGTCATCAATCTGTATGATGTGTGATATGCCTTGGAATAGTTACATTATTCAATATTATTTCACTGACTCTGAAAATTTTACTTTTGTTTTCAAATAATGAGTTTGTTAGATTACTTTGAGAGAAGAATTTGGTTCATTTTATGATATTGTGACAAGTTATCACAGCTGATTTACAGATAGGTGTCACTGTCAGTCCTACAGCACTCCAATTCTAAATGTATACTGTGTGTGTGTGTGTGTGTGTGTGTGTGTTATATTTGCTTTTCATCCCATGTCAAACTTTTATGTCTAACAATCTGTGCCAAAGTGTCTGTGCATCTTCTGTGCTTGCGGAAGGGTAATTATTTGTACGCACCTCGTCACAGCAGTGCATACGTGCCATGGCCTCCGACAGCCGGATCATGCTCTCCAGCTGTCGCACCGTTATCCTCCAGGCAGACTTGGAAACACCACCAGAGCTGTCACGCTGCCGGAGACGCTTGTATTGCTCGACAATGAACTCCTCGGATTCGTTTGAGATCTGCAGACACACAGTGTGTAATGTTTATTGTAAAAAAAAAAAAAAACAAAACGGATCTAAGAACAGTAAAACCTGAGTTCACAATGTGAATGCAGGAAGAAACCTGAGAACAAACACCCACCTTAGGTTTGAACTGCCGGGCAAAAAGCAGGTATCTGCGGATCTCATCAAGAGAATACAGTCTGTCAACTGATTCCTCCACACGAGAGTGCAAGTCCACGATACGTCTTGCAATGGCATAGTCTGTCACCTAGGATACACACACACAAGTGGACATATGGTATTAGACTAGTTACAGCATTATAGAAAAAGAGGCAATAAACTAAAGATACAGTTAAGAATATAGCACATAGGGAAAAAAAACATAGGAAAAATGCACAAATGTAAAATAAAGAATAGGTTTTCTGAGTAATCAGTGTGTGAACAAATGTGCAGACTGGGGCCCCGTACCTCGTTACAGTCGTCCACCAGAATGAAGAAGAGGTCGAATCGGCTCATGATGGGGGCGGTCAGGTTGACGTTCTGTTTCAGACTCTTGCTGCGGTCATAGCGCCCGCCGACAGGGTTGGCGGCAGCCAGGATGGACGTACGAGCGTTCAGGGTGGCCTGGAGAGGACAGAGAAGAGGTCAGGTTATTTTAATGCTGAGATGGCTAAAACCTTTGGTTTATGAAAGAGTGCAACTTTAAAGAACTTTTTTTAGTTGCAAATAGTGTAAACGCAATGTCCTGACTTTCCCAGGCATTATGAAGGTTAATATTGAGTGAAGTGAGGTTGCAAATTTATTACACACATAGAAGCCTTTATAGAAGTCTTTAATTTTTAGCTGTGCATTATTTGGACAATAATTTGAGCCTTGTTGTGTCTTGGTCACACATCATGCTGGCTGAGGCTGACTTGTCTCTGTTTACCTTGACTCCAGCCTTGGTGATGCTGATGGTCTGCTGCTCCATGGCTTCGTGGATCGCCACCTGGTCCTTGATGTCCATCTTGTCAAATTCATCAATGCAACATACACCCTGAAAGCAAATACAGCCATTAATCCAAGCAAATACACATAATAAGGTCCTTCGCTGCCCTTTATAACTCATAACACTCACATTGTCAGCCAGCATTAGAGCTCCGGCCTCGATGACAAACTCATGGGACTCCTCATCTCGTACCACGGCGGCTGTCAGACCTGCGGCGCTGCTGGCTTTGCCGCTAGTGTACACTGCCCTTGGACTAAACTCTTCAACGTGCCTGTAAACACACAGAATTCATATATCACAACTAACAGAGCTGTGCAGAAGAGTAGAAATATTCAATTCTATATTTTAGCTATTATCAACAGCGCTACTTAAAATTGTGACAGGAGACAGGATATTATTTAACACCATCGGCCGAAAAAAACACTCTATACAGACCAATATAACAGAATAAACCATGACATATTAATTTGTATTATCATAGGGGATAAATGACTCTCCTTTAAATGTTTGTCAGGGGAGGTGTGAACTTGTGAGAAATTTGTGCACTTGTGTTACATACTTGAGGAACTGGCTCTTGGCAGTACTCGGGTCTCCCACGATGCAGACGTTGACGTCTCCTCTCAGCGAGGTTCCCTCCATTGTCGTCTTAGGAACTCCTCCAAACAGCATCAGCAGGATGCCGCGCTTCACCTCGTCGTTGCCTGCACAAGCCCAATCATTGTCCATATTTAAAATGAAAATCCAAGGCTTTATTACACTCAGGTCAATCACCTCTGAACGTTCAAACACCGGTTCAAGCACTGACCGTGGATGGTGGGGAAGAGGCTGGTGCACAGGTTGTGGTACAGGTTCTTGTCCTGGCTCATCTCAAACACTTTCTCCCACTCCTTCTCTGTCATCTGGCTCTTGATGCTTTCTGCAGTTTGCTCCTCCTCCCGCAGCTCCTTTCCTCCAAACTACATTAAGGAAACAAGCAGGCATGTTTTGAGCTTCTTTGGTTTATCATCTGGACAGGTCGAACAAAGATGTATGAATGACTGCTCTTATATTTTTGCACGCTTTTATGGAAATGCATGCATGTTATTTGTCTGTTTTTATGCCTCTTACTCGTGGGTTAGTCGGGGCGACGTTGCAGGCCAGGAAGGCCAGTCTGTATGACAGTTCTCTAACCCCCAGAGCTTTCAGTCCTCTCAGACCCTCAGACTCGAACCCCTGGGGTCCTCCAGCTATGCGGGTACTGGTCTCTGCTCGCACACCTGCAGGAAGAACACTCACAGTCTTGAGGTGACCAAAAAAACAAAAACAATTTGTCCAAGTACTTTTTTTTGGTGGTTGTGATCATACCAGGAGTGCTGAGCTGAGAGACATCCGGCACGACAATCAGGGTCCCGGTGAAGTCACAGCGGTCTCCAGCTTGAGCCGTCTCCACAGCCTCGGCCCTCAAGACGATCTCGAGGGAGCGTGGGATGGAGCCACGGGGCAGTTCCGCCTGCGTCTCCTGGATACGCACCTGAATGCCGTGAACAGAGAGCCAAACTCAATCACAGACATCAGAGTCCAGTGCTTTCATCTGTTCACTTTCCTCCCTTTTATGCTCATGTGTGCACGCACACAGTCTCGAACATACCTTCTGGAAGTCAATGAACTTGGATTTGTGTGTGTCCAGGTGGAAGCGGGAGCGGTTGTTGCAGACAGGGTTCCTACAGATGGTTGGTGGGGAGTATTTGAACTGCTGAGGGACATCTTTGATCACAGCCTGGCAGTCCATGCACAGGAAGGTGCCGCTCACCTGCGATTACAAAGAAGCCGTTTTAACAGACTGTAGCACACAAACTCAACATTGGAATATTCATGCATCACAGATCTGCCTGTTTGTTGCTAAATCATGCCTCTAATTATTCACGTGCACCTTCAAGGTATCTTACCAGTTCGGGGTGTACTGGGTGTGTCCTCACCACCTGACCACTGATCCTCACCAGGGATCCTATACGCATGGACGACAGCTCACGGATTCTAGATTACACACAGGCCGTTGGTCATATTTCATTTTTCACTTAGCTTGCTCATTTAACAGATTTTTTTTAGATTGATAAGAAAAAAATATATAAACTATAACATTTCTACTGAGGTTACTACAGTATGTGAATTCACAGGTCCCTGGCAGAGCAGACAGATGAACTAAAAACACTGTACATAATGATCTACATCAAAACTAGCAGCAGATTCAGGCTTGTTCTGCATCTTACTTGTGCCTGGTGGGAAGATCCTCAATTGCAACGTAGAACTCCTTGTTGAGAGGAACATTCCCATGATCACGAGCAAAATTGCGCACTGCCCGACAGAGGAAGGGATACACTCTGAAAACAGAGAAACCTTCACGTTAATGCACAGGGAAACTCTAAGGCTTTCAATGGACGTGACGGTTTTTTATTCACTAATACAGATGTGTGATATTTGAGGGCTCTTATGAATTAGACCACCAGCTTTATCATAATTGGACAAAGCTGCAGTGAAGGTGGGACTCCAGACAGCATTAGAGATCAGAATGAGGCTCCAGGGCAACAAACGTTTTCAGCAGCCGGGGTTCGTGTGGGGGGCTCACCTGTAGTACTCCTCCTGGATAGTGGTGGCCAGCTCCTGGTTGAAGCCCTCCAGGTCTGTGAAGCTCACCAGCAGGGTGTTCCTCTCGGGCCTGATCAGCTCCTCGGCCTCACGGACGTACTTCACCTCCCCATCCCCGGTCTGAAACCTGCAGGGGGGGCGCATGCAGAGGACCAAATAACGAATAATCACAAACCAAGAACAGATACACACAAGCACCGGATCCTCGCGTTTACTGACAAAGACTATAAAGCAAAAGATGTATCATGCCATCGAGTCTGACACAGCCCCTGTCGGCCCCGGCGAGAACACAAAGAAGCCTGTTGCTAACTGACTCACTCCTCCAAGAAAGCCTGGAATAACTTCTGGCATTTTTCGGCCAACTCGTCCTTCACCATCTCCCCGGCGTTCTCCGCGGTTGCTGTGGCGACATCCATGCTGAAACACCGTCGAACAAACCGAAGATTCAGAAACCTCAAGCGAAAACCCGAGTGGATCCGCACCGCTCCCGTCGGCGACCACGGACACGCTGCAGCTCCTCACAACACGGCGACGCTTTCGCGCGAAAACGGAGACCACGTGACGCTTGGCGCGTCGCCGCCGACCAATCGGCGGTGTCATGGTGACGTGGTCCGGGGTGTAGCCAATCAGAGGGCGGGAGCGCGGACCGACGCAACGTTCCTCTCCTTTTTTTCCCGCGGTACGCTTCCTGCTTCAGACGCCGATGAGGTTCAGGAAAAGTAATAGCGAAGACAGGTTCATCATATCTGCCTCATTACGTCCGTATCTTTACAAACTATTACTAAAACAGCGCCGAAGGGTTAAATTGGTGTGACTGTTTTTATTCGTAATCTCTGTAATCAGCAGTAATGAGCATTAACACTGTGCTAGTGTGTGTTTTTATTGTGGTCTTGTTGTTCCTCACTGTGACCGCTGGAGAGCAGTGAACGCTCCATGCAAGAGTCTATGCATGAATTCCAACTACCAACTCCACCAGACCCAAGACAGACACAATGCTCTACAAACACAGCAGGCGCAGAGCAATCGATTGAGTCCTTGCGGAAAGTTTGGGATCCAAATTTATTTGCTCAGTCAGGACTAAAGGCGTACTTACTACAGTCAGTTAATAATACATGAATTTAGACACCCAGGTGGTACGGGGCTAACATTATTCATCCACTCTTGCAGAGTGCTTTGGCAGAGTTGTCGGGTGGGAAGCCGGTGCGGGATCCCGTCCATGTTGCGGTTGGCCAGTCTTACTGGCTGGCCTGTGTAAAGCCTGCTTCTGTGATATTATCATGGTGGTTTTTTAATAAACATCCATAGATGACTTTTGAAAGGCTCCCACAGCATCATCCATGTCTCTTCCATCAGTGTTCTCAGTATTTTGTACATATGCCAGAGCCTTTTGTGTTGTGTTGAGTTTAGAAACAGCAAATATGTTTTTATATATATGAGAGTGCTTGGAACACATCAACTATTCACCTAGAAAACAGTCTTTCATTACAAATTATAGTTTAATTATGGGATCGATTTAGATGTTTTCTGAGAAAATGTGCCACTAAAGATGTATTGTAGTGACCTTTAATGACCACTAGGGGAGGCTCTAATCAGTACTAAAGGAACAGCAATGCACCACAGGAACATAATGGGGTTATAATGGCTGCAATCACCAGGGCCATTTGTACATTACACTACTATGTGCTATTTCAGTTAGAGAAATGCTTGATCGGTTGATAAAAAGTGACACATCAGTAGATATGTGTTAATGAAACTATGATGTAGTTGTAAAGAGATACAGTATTTGTCAACTGTAACTCCTCCTGTGAGGGATCTGTCATTAGTTAATTAACATTAATGATAATGAATATTGAAAAAATATTCAAATATTCAAAATTTTGAATATTCAAAATCTCTTATTTGATCAGATTGTGAAGATTGTGTTTAATATATATTTATTATAATAAATATAATATATATAATATATTAATATATATAATATAATAAATATATATTTACAGCTCAAATATATATTATCTATATATAAATATATATTTATTATACATTTATTTATTTGTTTGTTTGTTTGTTTTCTTTTTTGTTTATGAATATTTTTTTTTTATTCGAGAAACAACTGAGAAAATCCCATCCCATGATGAAGGCCATGAGATACAGCTGAAAGCATCTCAAGAAATATAGTAAGTGGACCATGAGGATCTTTTGTTAAAAGGCCTATCCACAGTTAAGAAGGAACTTTTAAAATCAACATAAGAAAGACAGAAATCCCAACTGCAGTTGTCAGCCATAATGCACCCTACTCTAGTACCGAGGCCAGTGCCATGCTCAAGGGCAATGGTTGGACGATTTCTAAAATGTCTGTCTATAAGTATAGAAGAAATCTTTAGCATCCCAAGGGACAACCATGCAAAATATCGGAGAGGCCTCCAAACCTCACACAAAAAAGTCCAAGGAACAATCTGTAGGCCAAACACTGATTTCTATTCTATTATTCCATTAATGTCTATTTCAGTTCTCACATCATTCTCACGTCTCCACCAGCTGAGGTCAATACAAACACTCTCAGCAGGTTATTGGTTTCACCTGTCACATTGTATTACTCCACCAGGAGCAAAGCAGGAAGTTATTGCAGGCCATTTAGATGAAGCCCAGTCTTTCGCTCCCTTTTTATTTCTCCTTTTGTCTTGACCTCTGGTTTTCCCACGATTGTTCAGTGGCAGGAAGCTCAGCCTGACTGAGTACAGGGAGGGAATCTGAACATCTGTAGGCAAACACAGACACACACACACACACAACTCCTAACACACATGCTCATATATATGCACCATAGGAGCACCAGTGCCACAAAGGTTGGCAAGGAGTAATGAAGTAGAAGTCTATTAAATAAAAGTGTATATCGCATTAAAGTACCTGAAAAATATGTATTTAAGTATAATTAGGTTCCACTGCAGGTAGTACTTGGTGCTACTACTAGTCAGAATAAATACATCCTCACACACTTATAACATGTAGGTACAGATCACAAATAGTCTGTAGTAACACCTTATTTTGTATGGTGGTGTAATCATGCCATAGGCCCCAAACTGGCTTCTGCAGAGAGATTAAAACTTTGATGGTTTCAAATTTGCGGTAACAGGTGAAAAACAAAACAATGAGAACAAACAATTGTATGAGCAGGAGGATATGGAAGAGAAGAGGGGAGAGATGGTTTAAAAAGAGTCGTTTCCTGGTTTTCCTGTTTTCAGATGTTGACACATTTTCATTGTTTTCGTGCTTCATTCAAGCAGACTCAACCTGAAATGACACTGCGACTGGGGTTAAAACGCTGGAATTCAAGTTCATAGGTGTTCAAGTCCATAATGGGTGAACAGAGCACGATATACAGCCCTTTTTATACACAGACCTACCATATTGGGGTAAGCAGCAACTCAATAAGCAGACTTCAGCCCAGCTAAGCAGGTGTACAAACCTGCCCCAGCATCACAAGGAAGGACAGATATTTTCCTGATGTCTTTGGGTTGTAGATTTTACACAAAATTGATTTCAAACTATTATTGGAACCAAATATTGAACATGAAGCCTTAACTGAAGTGTTTGTTAACCTCCCTAGTTCTCTTATGTGGCCCAAAAATGTGCTCACAGTATCTAATAAGGCAAGTGTAAACACTCCAAAATGAATCTAAAAGTAAGCAGTTGACCCTCAGTGTAAATAAAATTGAATTAGGATTCAGCCTCTTGGGACCCTGAACATCTCTTCAAATTTGTGTGCAAATGCGTCTAATAGCTTTTGTCATATTTCAAAGTGGTGGACCGACCAACCAACAGATAAATAAAAGAAAAATTCATTTGGTCTTGTCTTTCTGTTATTTTCTAGCCATTTATATATTTAGGTTCAGTGTTTTTTATTAGTAAAAACAAGACAGAGGGTGTAGGATTTGATAAAACACATTTAACTGAGACTCGAAACTTGAACAAAAAAAATTGAAAATCTATAACTGGGCCATGATGTGTTATTTTTATCCATTATGAAAGCTAACAACAGTCAAGTTTTGGATACTGTAATGATCCAATATATGTTCACATGTCACCATTATACCTGCTGACTGATGAGGCTGGATAAGAGTGACCTTCGGTGTCTCCTTAATGTTGTTAAACTGATTTACGTTATTGCAGCTCTCTGTGTTGGTGAGTGCAGAGCTGCTCGGGTGTTTGATTGTTTTAGCTGCTTGTTTTTCCTAAAATGAGCTGCAGGAAGTCTTTCCTGTTTTGAATACACTATGAATAGAGGAGACTTCTGTGTGTGTGTGTGTGTGCATGTGAAGGAAAGAGAGAGAGAGAGAAACATATGAACAGGTAACAGGTAAGTTTTTGTTCTACAAATTGCTCTACAGTATTTCTATATATAATATAATTCCACATGAGCGCATAATAAAATAAAGCTACTGTGATGCACACACTAAGTCAACAGAGTCAACACTTCATTGTAGCAGTGAGTTACTGTATTCTTCCTTTCCATCTCTCTCACAGGTCTCCTCTTCATCCTCCTCCTCTCTAACCCAGGAAACACGACACAGTAAACTTCCAGCTTCTGTTTCTCACACTTCCAAGTGGAAGTAACTATGTGAGAAGAACTTTGTGAGTGTATGTGTATGTGTGTCTGTGTATGTGAGTCCATTAAAGTTATGGAAAAACTGACCCCCTGACCCCCTAATGCCCCCTTCTCTCTCACGTAGAGGAAGCAAACTGTTTATATCATCAACATAAGTCTAACCTGCAAAACACCGACACAGACATATTCACAAACACCTTCCCTCAAATACACACTAACGTGTGTGAGTCAGATTCACCTATTTATCGCATGTCACAAAAGCAAAGTTCAATTTTTCGGACAAACTTCCCAGTGTTCATGTTCTGGATCAGTGGATTCAGATGGCAGGTGGCTGAGTGATTAAGAATCAATACAAAGGGAGATGCAGAGGAAGCACGCATCCCTCTATCAACTGATTTTAACACTTTTTCCCCCTAACACCTGCATCTCTGAGTCACCAACTCTGATCCCACACACACCAAACATGTGTTAAAACTGTAGTATTTCCAAAAGTTATAATTACTTCAGGACTTGGACAATGTTGGCAGCTGTTGGCTGGCAGTTAAACCATGTGTGAGACCAAATTCATTTGATTCAGGCTTGTTGTTCTTCCAAATACACCTTTTATGTCCCTTTCAGTGTGTTTTTTGTGATAAAGCTAAGATGCTACTCAGCAGCTTAGTTGAACAAAGACTGAATTATTAGTTTAATGTGGGTTTTATTGGGTTTTATTGATTTTATTGAAGCAAGATATGATGTTCATAATAAAAGCCACTTTCACAATTATGGTTTGTTTCTCCATTTTATTACTAACATTCACAAAATAATACAAGCACAGCATCCCTGAAAACCTCTTTAGAGAACTATTTACAAGAGAAAACCCCACATCGAGGGAGAAGACAAGTCATGGGCCAGCAGACTGCTCCTAACTTTCTCAGACACTCTGTTTAAAATTCCTCACAAACACACACGTGCATACAGTATATACAGTGCACACACACACCACACGGCACAAGTCAACACTAGCTGGAATGTAAACTGGAGGACTCGGACTCTGTGGTTGTGGAGGCCCCAGTTCGTCTTCGTGGTAAAATCTTCAAACTTGAGGCCCGGCTCAGAGTGAGGGCTCTGCGGGCCGAACTCTTGAACCCAGCCCCCAGGAAGGCGTAAAGCAGCGGGTTCAGGCAGCAGTGTGCGTACGCCATTGGCTCAGCCACCGCCAGCCACATACTTAGAAAAGCCTCCAGGCTGCAGCTGCGGGGCAAGGCCTCGAGGCGCAGGAGAGTGTCCACAGAGATGCCTGCACCATAGGGCAGCCAGCACATGAAGAAGCAGAGCACCAATGTGATGGTGGTCCTGACTGCTCGGCGCTTCTGTCTCTGGCCCCCCAGTGGGCCCCGAGTCAGCCTGTTGACGATGACACAGTAACACACCAGCAGGACCAGGCCGGGGATCACAAGACCCACCAGGACCAGCTGGAGGTGAAAGACTGCAACCCAGAGAAGAGCACTGTCTGGTGGGTAGAATCGCTGGCACAGGGTGGTTCCCTCTCCTCCTTCCTGAGTCCTGGCAAATATTAAGTCGGGCACTGCCAGCAGGCCAGCAGGCAACCAGGCACCTAAGGGAGGAAGAGGTAAGAATAAAAACATGAGGTACCATGGGAGTAGGAAGAGAGCAGGAGAGAAAGAAGAGAAGAGAAAGTATTCAGTGAGATAAGGTCTATCAATTTTCCAACACTTACCTATATACACCAGTCTGTGTGCCAGCAGCTGCCTCAGCACACCAGTGTTTGTATCTGTGGCTCGGACTACTGCCAGGTAGCGGTCCAGGCTGATGAAGGCTAGGAGGAGCACGCTGCCGTAAAGATTGACTGTGTAAATAACATGTACACCAATGCAGGTGGCTGCCCCGAAACGCCAGTCGGTCAGGGCTGCATCCACGGCCCAGAACGGCAGCGCCAGCACAAAGAGGAGATCAGCTACTGAGAGATGGAGGCGATACAGGTCCGTGAGGCTACACTTTGACCTGTAGATGAACACAAGAGCACAAGTCCAATCAGCCCATTCCCAACCTTGCAGGATCACGAATGCCAAGAAATTCCCTGAAGTTAAAGCTTATCAACCACCAACCCTCCACCCATCCCCTCACCTGCGTTGGCAGCCCAGCACAATGACAACCAGGCCATTTCCAGTGACGCCCAGGGTGAAGATAAGAGCATAGACCACTGGCAAGAAGACCTGCAGAAGCTCAGAGGCCATAACATGTTCGAACTCACAGGGCTCCTCCAGATCTGCCCCTACCTCACCGGAGCCAGAACCGGAACCTGAGCCTGTGTCGTTTAAGTCATAGTCCAAAAGGATATGCTGTGGACAAAATGATGAATGATGATGACTAAGGTTACAGAGTGAAGGAAAAGGCAGCCACACTGAATCCTGAATTTACATAAAAGCTACAATGCTTGACTAGACTAACCTTACCTCAAAGTATGACATGATGTAGACAGTCCCTCTCCTTCTTCTGCGGAGTGAAGTTGAGATTTCGGTCCAGAGGGTTATATAGCTTTATTCATGCCCCTCCCCTAAACACTCCAACACATCTGTGTTCCTGCTGAAACATTTTTCCTGTTTTCGAGGTGTCAGGTGCTGATAGTGGTTCTATCACAGGATACCCTGCTGTGTGTGTGCACACACTGCTTGAATTGTTCTGGCCATGAGACCTTTGGTTTATGATAGACATTGATCTATTGGCAGTAGAAACAAATGCCAATGAGAACCCACAGAATGTTTAATGTATGTGTGGGTAAAACGTATCTCTCCAAACTCCATGCTCTGATCAATCACAACAAGCTGCAAGAGTATCAGCTCTAACTGGAGTGTGAATGTACTTGTTCTTTTTGCGTCACTGTCTTGTATGATTCAAGGAAGCATGAGAACACAAACATTCATGGGAGGGCAACAGCGAGACGCGGGGAGAAGAGCATGTTGTTCTGCCAGTGAACAGATGATTATCAACCCTCCTCTGCTCTGTTGTAGCTGCGAGACTCCCTCCGGTCTTTCACTGTCAATGAACCGTGAATGGACGTTTGAGAGTGTGTTCAGTGTGTCACCTTTCCATCTTGTTGCAACACTGATGTGATTCAGAGCACATCCTTCTGAAGTCTCACCCTAAGGACCATGAGGTTTGCCGCTACAATAATTATAGACTTTAACTGTCTTTAATTAATATTTAATAAAATGCCCAATTAAAAACTGCAAATTAATTCTTTTTATTTATTCTGTCTTGAATGAATGCATGGCAATTTTAGTTCGAAACTTTACACAAGTACATGGAAAAACAAAAAACATCTATCTTTCGTTTTCTGCGTAATAATGTGACAGTTTATCAAGTTCCATCTCAAAACTGTTTCTTGCCTAAATGCTTCATATCTAAGCAACAAACAAATAAACTGCAAGATTGGATATGATAGGAGGACACATTAAAAGGAGCAGCAAAGAGTTGCTTTTAAAATGATGTGCTTCCAATTTAAAATCCCATTACTATTTCATAAGTAAATTCCAATTTTATTTCAATCACTGAATTAAAAGTTTGACTATAATCAATGCATTAATCAGTTATAATTAAACTCAAAATCACTCATCCATGTGAGTAATACTGAGTCAGCAGTCAACAGACACATTTCCTGGTTTGGCATAAGTAGTTTTGACTGTAAATCCCCATCCTCTGCCAATACCCTAATCCCATAAGTAAACAGAACCCCCCCTCCCAAAAAACACAAAACACTTTCAAACCTTCAAGACCTCAGTTCCTTATCTCTTTCATTTTCCCCACCCTTCCTCCACATTGGTAGGTATCAGCAAAAAAAATCTGTGCTGTGTTAAATCTGAAACGCTGACTGTACAGAAAAAACGACCTAGTTCTCGTTTATCCTCAGAAGAACTGTTCAGATCACGCACTGCACCGGTCTTTCTTAGCCGACATTTTGACACTTCATAACAGGAAATATGTTTACATAATTACATTAAATTGTATTGCTGAAGCTTATTTGGATGTGCAAGATGAAGGTACAGGTTGTACTTCCCTTCCAACAGATCTAGATGTCTGCTAATACTGAAGAACACAGGCCTCTATGGTTATAGTGCTGACTACTGCACCAATTTACTACATAAACCATTCAGGTATTCCTGCATTTTTTGCACTCTTGGACTACTAGTAACCCTCTATATGTGCTGTGTGTGTGTGTTTGTGTGTGCTGTCTGTTCATGTGTTCTAGTCATTGTATGTAAATACAACAAGAAACTAAAGGAAACCAGAGTCAAATTCCTTGTATACTTCAACACATTTAGATAGAAATCTGATAGTGATTACACAAGGACATGCTGCCATCGTGTGGGCTCTTGGAAAAAGGGTCTAAAAACACCACCGACCACCACCTGAAAAAGGTACTAAAAAACAGAGGAGTTGTCTAAATAAACCGATATCTTTACTATATTTTCAGAGCATGGCCTCTTTCAACAAATTGCTACCAGCAGCTATTCATCTATTCAATGTACTTGGTAATTAGTGCTTTGGCAGAAATGTTCTATCATAATCCCACAGCACATACTAATTGTAAACAGTAGGAACTACATGCACAAATCTTGTATACTGCTTGTTTTTTATGAAGTAGTTTTAATGAAATGAACATCCTGTACTGTGTTCGACTAACAGAAAATGATGCAGTGGCAATCAAACCGTGCCCAAGCCAGTGAAACTTAGCAGAGTGATGGCCTATTTTTTTGTTTTCTGAGATGCTCCCTGCAGCTACTTAACAACCATCCATTTCCAGTTATTCGATTTCCTTTTTGCAATATATTGCGGGAAAATGGTGTCCATAAAAAGTGCTCAAAAAACTACTGTTTAAATCTGCATAAACCGTTCAATATACCTTTTTCCAGTGAAGACACATTACACTTAAAGTGTAGCGTAATGGCCTGTTTTTTTTTTTTAAATCAACAACCGAAACATTCATATGTGCACATCGTTGGACGTCAAACCTACTGCGGTTTTAGAATGTCACTGCCAATTAAAATTTCAAAAACAAAAGCACGACAATTTTCAGAAACCTTGTTTTTGGAATATGAACTCCATTTCATTTGTGCACTGCATTATGTGACAACCCCAAATTACAGTAACCAAGTCTTTGGGCTTTTTTTTGTATAATTCATTTTGTCAGTTTGTCTAGTGTGAAGACCCATACTCTAAACCTGCTCAGTTTGTATGTATTATGGAGTTGGGACACAGCTATAGTGTGATCTATAAAATCTTACAGATATTGTTCACATAGTGCTACTGATGATGGAAATGTTTAAAAGGCCTTTCATAGGTATACCGTTAAACCAGCGTTAATGTAAAAGATCCAACAAGACCACACATTTATTCACAGTCATCCAGCTGTGTGAAACTTTAAATAAATGTTACTTTGAAATTTAAGAAAAAATAAATTACAAGCAAGTATGCTGAACTCTAACAGTCCTTTGTCAATAAATGCCCGTTTTCTTAGTCCAGATAAATGGCAAAAATTATTTACAAACTGGTATATAGAAGACAATAAAGCCAGGCCATACGATACTGGAAACCAAGTAAGCAACAGAATTAAAACTACATCAGTGCAATTAATACTGTTGCTGTTAAACTGTAACTTGAAGAAAGTTGGAGTTGCCTCACTAACGTGTTTCTCTGACGATCATGCTGTTGCTGCCACGCAGCTGGGCAAGCAAGTCTCTGAACCCTCTCGCCTTCTTTGGTGTTTTCTTCTGTGTTTTTTTCTTCGGTGTTTTCTTCGGTGAGACCTCTCTCAACTTGGTGGTTTCCAGGGTGACTGTGGAGGGAATTGACTCAAAAGTCACATCTTTGTCTGCTTGACTATTGATATCCGAATCGCTACAACTCTCAATGCCATGACCGCTGCTGTGACCGCTGTGACCGCTGCTGTGACCGCTGCTGTGACGCCTGCTGTGACGCCTGCTGTGACCGCTGCTGTGACCGCTGCTGTGACCGCTGGCTGGTTGAAGACTACTGTCATTGGTACCGCTACTGTCAATGTGTTGGCGGTGACTGTTGTGGAGACGCTGCAGCTTAGCGAGGCGAGAACCTGGAGAATCATCTCTTGTCCTCTTTCTCCTCCTCTCCTCTTTTGCTGGCACTCTCTCACAACGCCTAAGGTTCCTGACACAAAAACACACATTTTTGATGTTGACAGAATGACCTTCTTTACTGCTTTTCGAAATCTGTGTTATGTGTACGGAATCATTACCTCTGTAGGAAAGTGTGTGGCCTTTTGCAGGCTGATGACGCTCCCACATATTTCTCACTTGGCTTCTCACCATTCTTGGCCTTAAGTCTTTTCTTAACCAGCTGTACATGAATCATAAGCTTCCTGACAAAACAGAGGCGGCATGTAATTGAGCTTTGGCTTCTGGTGTTCCACTGTAAAACCAGTAATCATACACATATAGGCAGTCTTACCTTCCCACATTAGGCAACCTTCTGGGTCTCAACTTTTTGATCAGGACCCACTGGTCACACATCAGGGATTTGGGATCTGAAATACAAACCAGAAAGAGAGGTCAAACATATTAGGATCCATCTGTGCTCTGATCATAGACCAACCTGCTAGATAATTTACGTGCTGTGTTCTCTAGCCATGCTGCCATTACTGTGATGGCAGAATAGAACTAATCACATTTTCCACTGACAGTGAAAGCAGAGATTTGAGTTTATCACGATCAGCAGTCGCTCTGTACGACAGATGAAGGTGGTCTGTGTGAAGGTGGAAGTTATTCAGGCTCAAAAAATAAGGGTGTTATTGACAATGATTCTGGCTTTAGAAAAAAGAAAAAGAAAAAAAAAACCCATTCATGTTTAATGCAGCCTCCGCAGTATGAATGCGAAAGGGCTGTTTTTGCCTTAGCTGTCACTCCTGCATTGTGCTCAAAGGAAATACATCATTTAACTAGAACAATACTAATGGAGCCAATGTTATTGTCAAGAAAACACACAACAGACATCAGAGGAAAAAATTTCAAATTCATGGTAATGATCCACATCTGCACCAAAACTGAATGGGTGAAAAGTGTGCTGTCACCCCCCCCCACACACACACACACACACACTCACACTTCACGACAGCCAGGATTTCACCCCGCATCTTCCAGTGTGGCTTTTTTAAATAACCATAAACACTTCCTGGCAAAAAAAACAGCCCTTGTGTAGGTTTACAAATGAGATGCTGTTGTTGTAACTTTTAACTTTACTTTAATTTTAGTAGCTTTTTTTCCCTTCATCAACCTCTAATCTGTGACCTGTCTATAAAGATTGAAGTAAATTCAGATTTTTTATGACATACAGACTTTTCTCTTTGCATCTCTCTGTAGTTGTTGCACACACAAGATAACAAGTGCACTCACCATTCTCAAGGAGTTTGTTTTTGATTGGTGCTTTCATCCTCTTTGCCTTTTGATAGAGCATCTTACAGGCTGAGCACAAGTCCTGTGAAGGCCTCTGTGTCTTGGTAGTGGTAGTGCTGTGATATAAGATAGAGGGACCAGAAGCTATACTGCTGCCACCAGATCCAGTGTCTTCATCCGATTCTTCCAGTCCGTCATCAGATATCTCTATAACTGTTCCTTTATCCTCCTCATTCACACGTTTTGCATCAGGTGTGATACTGATGATGCTGATGATGTCAGAGTTGCTCCCCTCGTCTGTTTTGACCACGTCTTCACCGGATTCAGTCCTCCTCCGCCCTGTCCACTGTCTCTTACCCCTTAACCTGCGCTTGACAGTTTCTTCATAAGGGCTGGGGCTTCTCTGGGGGCTCCTCTTTTGGGCCCTTGTTAGTCTGGTTGAGCGTCGGGGATACATGGGTCCTTTCCACTTCAGACGATACTCAAACGACCTGTGACAGAGAGCAACGGTGACAACCTTTGATAAAGCCCCTGTAAAGTGCAGTGCATTGATATGTGATCATTAAGGTGCATAAATTTATCATATCTCCATTGAGTTAAAGGCCAATTTTTTTAGAAAGTTTCAAATGAGTCATACCTGTAATATTCTACTTGTATAGACAATGAATGAATGAACGAGTCCAAGCCATTCGCCTCAGACCCAGTGTGAGCCGCAGGCCTGTAGATTTCAGGACAAAAAAAGCACTTTAATGACAGACATGTTTGTTTGATGTCACTGTGCTAAATACTTAATAGCACACAACATCTACACGCTTGAACCTTACTGCGAGGGCTGTTGTCACTGCAGCTTGACCAGGAGCAAAATGGTCTGTGGGCACACAGCAAACTACATAACGCAGCTAGACTGTATTTTGCCTTGAGGCCGTTGAGCCAAGCAGCTATATGCTCGAACACCACCTGTTGTAAAGCTTAGCTTTGTGTCGACCCGTCACGGCTTTGTATGGGACTTCAGCCATGTAGTTAGCACAACAGCAACTACTATCAAAACAATCTGTGAATGGATCCTCTCCATAACACCGGGGCGCCACACTAGGTAGTGGCCGACTAACGGCCTCAAATACTGTTTTCTCTTTTGTTCTGTTAGCGGAGAGTTTTGAAAGGAAATCCAGTATATAGATGTACTAAAGTTATATCTAAATGTTTGAAATCATGGTTAATCGGAATAATAAGTGTTTCTTGTGAACTTGTTTACCTAGAAGGGACATACAGAGTGTAAGGAGCTGAATGACTGTGTGACCCAGACATAGGAGCCACCTACATGTTGTGACGCATTGTAACAGTATATGAAGCGGGTCCAGGGATAAACAGGTCGTCAGACTCGGTGACCTGACCGGGACTCTGTTTCTGTCAGGGGAGCGAATAAGGACCCGGAGGCTCTGTAATCTGAACCTGATCACTGCTGAATTAAACTACATTAAAGCTCGGACTCGAACCGACTCCGGCTCCTCTTTCACAAACCAACCCGCTGGAAAAGGCTGACATAACAGTTGAAACGTAAATCATGTGGAGTCAGATTTACAACCCCGCTGAAGCCGTTTTTCCCAACAGTTTCCCCGCAAACCAACTCGCAAGGACTCAAAAGACCTGAGGGCCGAGCGACGCGGGGGAGTGGTCCCCGGGACCCCCCGGGGCCCGTGTCGGGCCGAGGGCCCCGGCGACCCCGACGCGGATTTTGAAAACGCCCGACCCCCGGACCGTCCGCGGCCGGCGGGTCGTCGCGTCTAGCCCGCCTTAACCCAGCCGGGCGGCGGCTCCTCGTCCGGCCCTGGACCGAGCCGCGGCCCCTGAGAACTTACTGGGTCCCGGGTCGCTCTCGCTTTAGATGAGTCGACATTTTATTTTGCTTTTCTTTGCCGAGGTCGCGCGGCGCGCTTACTTGTTGACATGCTGGCTCGCGGCCCCGCTGCGCTCGCGGACCCGGGCTCGTGGTCTCCGGGGCGTCGGGGTCCCACCGCCGGAAGACGCGCGCGGCCGGACGGGGCTCTTCTTCTAGCGCTCTGCGGCGGAGCGCGGCGCGTCAGCGCCCCCAGCTGGACGAGAGGCGGAATCACGCAGCGGCTGCCTTCAAACCCTGGAAATCCAATACGGGGACCGAGCACGTTGAGTCTGAAGTAAAAGCAGTAACAGTGCAGAGTCATCACCTGCAAAACGCACCAAAACTATCAAAAGTTAAAGTACTCGTGGCGCTGAAAAGCAGATGCTTGTTTAATGCTTAAGATTTGGTTACACGGGGGCTTGTGACAACAAATGTTAGGAGAAATGGGACTGTTGATGGCTCTGAATGATAATTGTTACCCGAGAATAAGGAAATAAACCGAGTCAAAACCTTAACTACAGACTTGGGTGTCGTAGTGTGCAATGGACAGGCAGCATAAATCAACGGACAATGGGACCCAGGGTTTGACTTGGTCAAAGGCTCAGCATGGTTGAGGATGAGTTGCTCATTGTGAGGGCTGCACAGAGAGGGGCCTGTTTGACGGGCAAGTTCAGCTTCTCTGTTAACTGACATCTATGGCAGGTCTCAATGTCACGCTCTTGACCAGGCCTTATTATGAGATTTAGTTTGTACACTGGGATCATCCACACAATCAAGCCCTGCTGCACCCACTTACAGAGTATATAAACACACAGTTGAAACAATAAGTCATGGGTGCACACTTTCTTTTATTAATACATAGAAATAAATTAAACTACAAACCACTGACAGTCTAAAATCCATGATGTCCAACTACTAGTTGTTACAGTCAGGACTTTGAACCCACACAACTCTGCTAAGTCCCAGAGGAATGTCAACAACTCAGAGCCAGACAGAGGAGCCTGAGGGAAGGGAATGGCTTACAGGAGCATTTAAAGCACAAAGAAGGGGCCTTTTATTGGTCTGTTTGGTCTTTTTTCCTTACTTTACTCAACCCTTTTTTCGTGAGGTTTAGAGAAGCCCCAGCCGTAATGAAGGAGCTATCCAGCGAAAGTTTAGGGGTAAGAGACAGAGAACAGTGCAGAGGAAGACTGAATCTAGCAACAGCATAGCTAATAGAGACGAGGGGCCAACTTGTCAACAGGCCTGTTATGTGCTACAGATCTCTCGCTATCTGGGCTGGGTACACACTGTACATTTCCTCTGACCAGAATTCCACTTTTACCATTATGTTTTTTAGTCGACTCTGTTAAGAAGGTTATGTTTTCAACCATGTCTGTTTGTTAGTTTGATGTTTTGTTTATTTGTCAGCAGCTTTATGCAAAAAGTACTGAATCAATTTGAACTGAACTTTGTGAAGGGATGTGCCATGGGCCAGGGAAGAACTCAATCAATGTCTGTGCAGATGTGGATCATTTTCCATGAATTTGATTTTTTTTTTCTCCATAGTTTGATGTATATTGTTTGAAAGTGACCTTGGCAGAGGTCTGTGCTCTACTGATTGCCCTTCTGGTGAAATGATGTATTTCCTCTGATCACAATGCAGGAGCAACGCGTCCCTGGATTCGGCGACGTATAGACAAAGAGGAAAAAAGAGATATGTGGAAAGCAGTAGTGTTTGTGCTCCTGCTGCTAAGCATGGATATGCAGGTGAATGGTGCTGTGGATACAACGATGGGGTCTGCAGCAGAAAAGTCCAGGTCAGAGATGACAGTGATGACAGAAGAGGCTGAAGCCAGTAGCACCAATCGTGCAAGTGACAGTGCTTCCTCAGCCTTTTTGGGTAACCTGCTGGTGGTACCCATGGATGGGAGTCACTGGGTGGGTATTAAGGCCATTGCCCAAGAAATGGGTCGCCGTGGACACCGGGTCACCGTGGTGATGCCAGAGGTCAGCATGCAGATTGCTCCAGGGAAGCACTACAACACTGTGACTTATCCTGTTCCTTATGACAAGGCATATATTGATTCTTTGATGTCCTCACAAAAGGAACTAATGCAAAAATCACAATCTTTCATGGAGAAGATAAAGAAACGATTCTCACATATACAGAGAATTACAGTCTTAATTCACACCACTGCAGAAAGTCTGCTATTCAATGCCAGTCTCATCTCATACCTGGCACAGCAGGTGAGTGCAAATACCCCCTCCCCCTTTTTTTCCTGCTCTCTCTCTAAACCACAGGAATTCATTGTATTTTGTAAGTCCATCATACTCTGTGTTTTTGATGTAAAATCTCAATCTTCAAAATAACTGGATGTCTGATACATGTATCAGAATACAATATTCTTTTTAAAGCTAGCAGAGTTAAGAGGAAAAGAGAGATATGTGGAAAGCAGTAGTGTTTGTGCTCCTGCTGCTAAGCATGGATATGTAGGTGAATGGTGCTGTGGATAAAAGGATGGGGTCTGCAGCAGAAAAGTCCAGGTCAGAGAGGAATTACTACTGAGATATTTTAGATGATCCACCCCTCTCTCCTTTTTTTCCTTCACTCCTACCCACCCTTTAACTCGGCAGGGCTTTGATGCAGTGTTGACAGACCCCTTTGTGCCCACAGGCTCATTAGTAGCTCGGAAACTAGGTGAGTTCAGATACACTGGAATTATCGGTGTGCTTGTGCATCTACGCATTTACCCACCTCTCTTCACTAAATCCTTTCCAGGTATCCCCACTATTAATTTGCTGAGAGGAATGCCGTGTTCCATGGATATGAAGTCTGCAGGCTGCCCCTCACCGCCCTCATTTGTGCCTCGCTTTTTTACTGGACTCACAGATAAAATGAGCTTCAAGGAGAGATTTGTCAACACTCTGGTGAGTGTTTATAGGCAAATATGCATGAGCAGGTGAATGTATGAAGGATAGCTATGTTCTTATTCTGTAAAATGAATGCTGGTTCACTTTATTAGGTAAACCAAAGATTATGAGTCGATCAAACTAGTCCAGTTTATCTCATTTCTTTCAATTCTATAGAAACAGTCATATATTTTTTAAATGTTTTTTTTTTAAACTTGCATTTAAATTATAATACCACACTGTCCACTGCCTGGTGGGTCCTTTAGTTTGGAAGGACCCCTTGGTGTCTGTCTCAGTCATGTAGTTCATGCTGGCCCAGATAAACTGCATTACTATGTGTCTGTCTCAGATTTTAAGACTGCAGTTCCAGCACTGTTATAATGTAACTCAGAGCTAAAATGAAACTCTTGTGCGAAGCATCAACACCCTGCTTTTGTTCACTGTCCTGTGATACCACTGACCTACAGGTAGCTTTACTGGAACCGCTGCTATGCCAACTCCTGTACCGGCACTTTGACCAAATAGCCTGTCAGTTCCTGGGAGAGGACGTGGGTGTAGCTGAGGTGCTGTCAGACTCTGCCATCTGGCTACTGAGGTAACATGTAAAAAGGTTATAAATTATATTGATATTTGGGAGGACAATACAAATTAATATACACACTGCAGAATAAATAGAAGATAATTTCACTGCTGCACAGATTTTCCTTTTGAAATTTCATAACACTGAGTCACATTGAAAAAAAACATGAGAAAGAAGTCCCAACCTCATATTCAGAAAAATATTGTGATACTGTGTTCAAATAGGACTGACTTCACGCTGGAGTTCCCACGCCCTCTGATGCCTAATGTAGTACCAGTCGGCGGCATCAACTGCAACGTGAGAAGTCCTCTGCCTGAAGTAAGGCCTCTGAGTGTTTTAGATTTGGAAAAATGTGTCAACATTTAAATGCAGGTAGACAGAGAAAAAGAAGAGGGAAAGAGTAAAGAGTTCAAACTCCTACAACCGCTTTGTGCCTTTGCAGGATTTGGAGTCCTGGGTGTCAGGAGAGCATGGGTTTGTGGTGTTCACTCTCGGTAGCAGGGTGTCAGATCTGCCAGAAGAGAAAACCTCCATCTTCCTAGAGGCCTTCAGACAGATTCCACAGAAGGTAAAGAGATTTAGAAATGAACTGAAAATGATATGATTTCATATCATAAAACAGGATTAAAATATTAATAGATGACACTTGGCTTCTTTTAATAGGTGATATGGAGATACACTGGGCCGGTTCCTGGCAATGTCCCAAATAATGTGAAGATGATGAAATGGCTGCCTCAGAATGACCTACTAGGTCTTTGAATGCGTTACATATCATAAAATCGATCACATCTTCCAGTATATGGCTGTTTAAGTAATGTTGTGCATGTTTGCATGTTAGCACATACTGGAGTTCGGGCTTTCATCACTCATGCTGGCTCACATGGACTCTATGAGGGTCTGTGTCATGCTGTTCCCATGGTGTTGATGCCAATAGGGGGGGACCAGCATGACAACGCAGAGAAGCTGGCGAGCAGGGGAGTGGGAGTTGTGTTGGATATTTCTTCCATCACTACAGAAAGCCTCCTTCAGGGCCTGAACGAGGTCATAAATGACATCAGGTGAGGGGTTGGTGGGTCTCTCACAGTGTGGTTGTCAGTTTTGGGACCTGCTTTTATTCCTATCTTATTTTGGTGTTGTATTCTTAAACTCTTCTGGTCTCTCTGTGTCCAGATATAAAGAAAATGTGCAGAAGCTGTCAGTTCTCCATAAAGACCGGCCAGTCAACCCTCTCGACCTTTCAGTGTACTGGACAGAATACGTGATGAGGCACAAAGGGGCAAAACATCTTAAATCTGCTGTCCATGACCTCAGCTGGATCCAGTACTTCTGCCTGGATATAATAGGACTACTAGCTATTGTAGTTCTGGTTTTTGGCATATTGACCATACGATGCATGAAACTATTCAACCGGAAACTGAGCAGTAAGAGGAAACAGGACTAGCATGGTGCTTTATTTGCACCTTCATCTCGGCAACACTGATTATTAAGGGAGATTAAAAATGTTTTTTCGTCCTTCAAGTTCTATTGAAAAGTCAGTCAAATTGTTTTTGGTTTAAAAGGTGTGAGAGGCTGTCACAGTATTAGGTGAAACCATTTGGTGATCAAAAAGACATTTAATAAACAGAAAATATCCCATATTATTATTCTCAATTACGGTCCGGTTTTGCGGTACAATGACAAGTATTAGTGGCCGCCCTTCTTTGGTGGGAACAGGGCGTATTCTACAGCCAGAGCAACAGTAAAGGCAGCAAAGCCCCACTTGAATCCTCTCAGCAGCACATCTGACAGAGTCACAGCACGAGCAAAGCCGCCTGCATATCTCCATGCCTCGTTACTGCAGAGGGAGTGAGAGGGGAGAAAGACAGGTAGCAGTGTCAGAAAACAATACTGAATAAATGACAATGTCAGCTATGTATATCTCATGTGGGTATAAATACTGACCGTGCCCATGGGTCCTTGAGGCCTCTGGCTGCCAGCCTTTGCTGTGTGAACTCTAGTGGTGTCCCTTCCACCTTCCACTGCCGCCAGTCTGGCATGGACAGCTTGCTGTGGCCGTGGTCACCTCCCATACTGAAAACAGATACACACACCTGCATGGGTTTTTAATGTAAATCAGCCCGTTAGCTTAGAGCACAGACAGACCATTTTGTGCCTTTAATGTTATCTTTTCAAATTTGAGATATATGCAGCCGTGGTTAGAGTCAGAAATAAGCCATCATGTTTGTCAGAGTGTAAGCAGAATGAAAAAACAGGAGTGACAGTAATACAGTGGCATGAAAATGTAAGCAAATTCTTTTGACCCTCTGGTATTTATGTAGAAATTTGTCTTCAAATAATGGTCAGATCTCATTCTAAGTTACATTTATGAATAAATATAATCTATTTTGACCAATTACACACAAATTATTGTTTTGTTCTTGTCCATAGTGAATACATCATTCAAACATTCATAGTGTCGAGTTGAAAAACTGTGAGAACCCCCTGCCCAATGACTTCTTTTTACTTTGTTATAAAAAGTAAAAAGAAGGTGATAAATCACAAAATTTGTGAATAATAATACTTTGCCCAATGACATCAACAAATCTAGTTGGAGGTGGGAGTTAGAAAACCTGGAGTCTATTCAATGAAACCAGACTGGAGGTCTGGGTTAGAGCTACTTTTACTTATAACAAACAAGAAGCTTCTGCTGATGTGAACCACGCCTTACAAAAAGAGATCGCAGTTGACTTATGATCAGGAATTGTTTATTTGTATAAAGCTAGAGAGGGTTACAGAGTGATCTATAAGAGTTTAGATAGAAATTCCACAGCCAAGCCATCATGTTTGTCAGAGTGTAAGCAGAATGAAAAAACAGGAGTGACAGTAATACAGTGGCATGAAAATGTAAGCAAATTCTTTTGACCCTCTGGTATTTATGTAGAAATTTGTCTTCAAATAATGGTCAGATCTCATTCTAAGTTACATTTATGAATAAATATAATCTATTTTGACCAATTACACACAAATTATTGTTTTGTTCTTGTCCATAGTGAATACATCATTCAAACATTCATAGTGTCGAGTTGAAAAACTGTGAGAACCCCCTGCCCAATGACTTCTTTTTACTTTGTTATAAAAGTAAAAAGAAGGTGATAAATCACAAAATTTGTGAATAATAATACTTTGCCCAATGACATCAACAAATCTAGTTGGAGGTGGGAGTTAGAAAACCTGGAGTCCATTCAATGAAACCAGACTGGAGGTCTGGGTTAGAGCTACTTTTACTTATAACAAACAAGAAGCTTCTGCTGGTGTGAACCACGCCTTGCAAAAAGAGATCTCAGTTGACTTATGATCAGGAATTGTTGATTTGTATAAAGCTGGAGAGGGTAACATAGTGATCTATAAGTTTAGATAGAAATTCCACAGCTAAGCCATCATGTTTGTCAGAGTGTAAGCAGAATGAAAAAACAGGAGTGACAGTAATACAGTGGCATGAAAATGTAAGCAAATTCTTTTAACACTCCGGCATTTAAGTAGAAATTTGTCTTCAAATACTGGTCAGATCTCCTTGTAAGTCATATTTATGAATAACTATAATCTATTTTGACCAAATACACACAATGTGTTGTTTTGTTCTTGTCAATAGTGAATACATCATTCAAACATTCACAGTGTCGAGTTGAAAAACTGTGAGAACCCCCTGCCCAATGACTTCTTTTTACTTTTTACAAAAAGTTATAATAAGGCGCTTAATCACAAAATTTGTGAATAATAATACTTTGAATTTTAATAAATGCTAAATTAGAATTAATGTTAATGTATATATTTGTTCTCTTTTAGTTTTGATGAGACCGTAGTTCCAAATCAGCTGTATAGCAAATACTGGATTTTTAGGTGAGTGTAGTTTCATCAATAGTGTTCGTAATACAAACCAAAAGAAACATATATGGACCGCCCTTTGCGTAAATGACATTTACTCTGCTTAAGTTCAGTGGTATCACATTGGTACGTTATTGAACATCTAACCCAAACATTAAGTTACCTATGATTGGAGACCAATGACCGATACTTAACTAACTTGCGGTCTTAATATAAATTATCCCCTCGTACATCATGAAACCAATCGTGTTTATCTGAGTCAAAATGCAGACACGGCGTAAGCAGACGGCATTTCTTCAGCTAGCAGTACACTAGCAAGCTATGTTCTCTCGCTCCGTCAATACAATTGCAGCGTTTTCTCTACGACGTATTACACATTTTTTCGCTTTACACATATTCATATGTGTAAAGAGACTGTTGCAACCCAATGCGATAGAGCGACTTAAGATTCATTAAAAAACGTATGAATTTAATCAGAAAACAAACCGTACCTGAGTGGTTCGATGTGACCTCTGCTGCTGGGCTTAAGATTACGACAGGTAGTAATGTTTTACGGTACACTTACAGCAACCCATATGGGCCAAAATACCAAAGCGCCTTTTTTTTATTTTTAGGGAGAGTTTAACAATTTCCTTCAACGCAAACCAAAATAACACACGCACAGCATTTAAAAAAAAAATAAAAATGCAACTTTGCGATAATTCATTAATGTAATATCAGTTTGGTCATTTATGTAAACGACAAGGCAGTAGTTATATATAAACACAATATTACAAATGTGCAATTATTTTTATTAATCTACATCTTAGTATTTATGCCTGTTCAGGATCCCAAGAAATGACTAAAACCCTTCTTAATGTAAATACTTACTTACTCCAGTATCAACCCTTTGGTAGTAATTTTTTAAAAAAAATTTGCATTACCAGATAAACATTTAGTGGAAAAAATGTATTTTATTATTATCTTTTTTTCCCATTGTAATACCAAAAAACGCGACTTTTAACATTAAAAAATAAAGAAAAAATGTCTCATATTTCATGACATGTTATACAAAGATATATTTTATTATGTTACAATAAGATGTTCTTAGTAACAATTTCTGTTATCATAAGTGTATATCAAAGACATTCAATGTGAGGCATCTGTTCTCCATGCATTTCTGAATCATTTTATTTTCCTGATTAACCATCTAAGCCAGAAACCCCCAAAGAAGTTCAAGGTCCAAAAAGCACCCTATTTACTCACCAACCTAGAAAGGCATTGGAGAAAATAAAAATCTTTGCACACATTATTACCCAGGACACTAATCATACACTCATATTCAATAATAATTACATGCAATTATGTACACAATTTGCATAATAAATCCAACCTTATAACCAGGCCACCATAGTGTTTTATGAATATGACTCGTGGGATCTCTGCAGCTCAACACCGTCAATGCTTATTGACCAAATGTGCCTCAATGTATTGGGCTCAGACTAAGTCACTGAATGTTATTAGAGTTTGCTTTGTGTGTTCAGTAGGTCATTCAGAACATCCAGGTTCTCCCCCTCTGGAGCTTCAGGCCATGCGCTGTGTTCTGGAGAGAAATTCACACAAGAAGTTAGAATACTACATACTGCAAAGACCAAAGTGTGGATGCATGCATGTTTTAGAAAGGTGTACATACTGGGTATCTCCCACATGGAATGGTACAGACTCTGTCCTGCATCAACCCTCAGTGTGGCTCCAGAGATGTAGGAGGCGGCTGGAGAGAGCAGGAAACACACTGCTGATGAGATCTGAAAACAGAAACACAGTAAAAAAAAGAGAACAAGTCATTACTGTGTAAGATGCTGTTGCACAGCCTTAGACACACAGCACAGCCTCTGTATCTATGGCTCTCTGTCCACCTCCTCTCACCTATGCTGGACACTCTTCTTCTTATCATATTAGATGGCCAGACAACAATTTTCTTAAATTGTTTGACACCAGTTATTGCAATGTTGGGTTTCTAATTAGCAGTGTGAATCATGATATCCTACTTTGCTGTGTGCATTGTCACATACAGTCAGTTGCCAATTTTTTAGGTGCTTCTGTACAATCAAATACAATTAAATACAAAAGCTCTGCCATAAACTATATCTTTATGAAGCTGATAGTCAGTTTTTGTTAGAATTGTCAGAGAAAAGTTAATTCAAACTTATCATCACATAAAAATGCCAATATAAGATTATTCTATAGGAAGCCAAATTCCGTTCACTGATGACGACACACAATATTTTTAAAATCTTCACTTTACACAGTATTTACATATGGTAGCTACAGTATGGTTAAGGTTAGGGAAAGGTCAGGGTTAATAAAAGTTAATTAATCAACATATAGGCAAATTGCTCATAAATTGGATGTAAGGAGCGTAATCGACCAACATAATGTAATTCAAAGAGGTACTAGGTTTTGACCTTGAGAAAACATACTATATGTTCACCAAAATAATGTAAACCTAAGATTCCCTTACTATCTTTTTCCAGACATTTTAACTGTACCCAAGAAAGCCACGAGTTGTATTCAAAAGCTTTGGGAAAATGCTAGTAAGTGAACCTTGAGATTACATTATTTTAATCACAGATATGTTTACTAGTGAGTAGTGTTGATAGTAGTGTTGGTACTGTACTGGATTGCAATAGAGGTGTTACTAATGTTTTATCCACAGAGCTGTTGTATTGGATTTGCATTAGTTTGTACATATGGATCTAATAAAGCGGCTACTGGGTGAATCTCATGGGATGTTTTCTGAAATACTGAGAATACTGATCAGTGTGATGTCTTGGTATCCCACAGAAGATTATAAGGGAATTTTTCTAAATCAGACAGATTCTCTCCAATACCGTATATATTGATATTTGAAGAAACTTTTTGGGATATTAGCGTATATTTTTAATTGTGACTCAGCCCTCTCTATGACAAAGTGCCATTTAGAAGACAGATGTTTTTTTGTTTACCTAAGCACAGTAAAGCTAAAACTTTGAAAATCCCACAAACAACGGATGATTTCAATTTATTAATTACTAATTAATTACTAATTCTGCATTTTCTTTTTACTTTTAAGCACATTGCAATGCATTGCTAAAACACTTTTAGATATAACAAATCTGCTGTCCACATTGTGGGAATAACTAGTATTTACATACCTCTTCTGGTACTCCCAGTCTCTTTGCAGGGCTAAATGGAACAGACATCTTGAAAAGTGTTGGTCCAAGCTCCTTGTAGTTCTCCATTGCAGTTTTGGAAAAGATTGTACCCTGCAACCAGACAAATGCACAGGCTTGAAAATACCTCCTAATTAAAGAACCTGTAAATTGATTCTGCACTAACTCATGACCTGTACGCACAGGTGCCACGGCGTTGACCCTGACTCCTGAGTGTGCCCACTCAATGGCCAGGCTCTTTGTTAAGTTATCCACCGCAGCCCTCGCTGCTCCTGTGTGGCTGTTGGCAAGGGAGGACAGCATTTCAGCACAAGGGAAAAGGGTGCGCAAGTTTGTAAATGTGTGTGCGTGAATCTGGAGGGAGACAGTGCTTACGCCATTCCAGGGAAGCCCTTCCACATGTCAGCGATGATGTTGACAATCACACCTCCGTGCTGCTTCATCCATGCAGTGTAGACTGTGTGGAGAGGACAGCAACACAGTCACACTTAGAACTTTAAACACTCACCCAGTGTGTATCTGCAGCTCACCCTCCTTGCAGCAGTGAAAGGTTCCAGTCAGGTTGGTGTCTATCACAGCCTTCCAGCCTTTGGAGGTCATTTGTTCTACTGGGCTGCTGAACTGACCTCCTCCATTGTTCACCAGAAAGTCTATTCGACCATATTGCTTCAGCACTGAGGACACAAGAGCCCTCACCTGGAGCACAGGGAGTTAATAATACACAAATGCACCATATAACCTGGCAATTATGCACTGGCAACATCGACATGAGGCAGTTTCAGAGGCTGTACGCGCGGCTGGAGGCCCACCTCATCCTCGCTGCGGATGTTGCAGGGTAGGGGAGTGACACAAGCAGGGCTGGAGGGAGGGATTTTCTGTCTCATCTCCTGAGCTGCTGCCTCCAGCTTCTCTGCCTTTCTACTGGAGATCACCACACTACAGCCTGAAGATAAAACAGTTAGCAATGGTCAGCTCACCTTGAAGCGCAATTTCAGGAAAACAACAACTGCTGATTATGGAGTCATTACATGGTTATCTGGTGTGATTAATGGAAATCCAGTGACCATGGAGCGCCTGAATGCACTAGATTTCTGTGACCTGGATTTTTTTCGTCTATATTGCCACGCACTGTGAATGTGCCTTTCACACATGCTTGGTTTTGAAAGCTGTTACTGTGCGTAGTATCTAAATAATGTTACTGGTATCATGGTATCGATTAGGCTTCACACTGCGAACACCTCAAGTTTTCTATCTGTGTAAAAGTTCACTTGAATGTTGTAGTCAGCTGCTGTTCACTTCAAACCATCTGCGCTGTGGAAGAAACAAAACAAAATTGCACTGAGACACACAACGACTCACCAAGCTCCAGCAGCTCAGCAGAAATAGCTTTACCGATGCCGGTGCCTCCTCCCGTTACTATCGCGACTTTGTGGTTGAACAAGCCCGGTCTGAACACACTGGAAGCCGCCATACTTTTTTCTTGACTCCGCTGAGGTGAAAGTAAGAACCTGCGAACTCTGCTGGACGCTTTACGGCAGTTCATTTGTCTCGATATAAACTGCAGCTGGACTGTAAAATGCTTGTTATTATAGTAAATATAAGGTAAATATGACAGATCGTGGGGAAAAAAAAATCCAATTGTGTTTTTTCCTCCCGAACATGTTATTTGTTTAGTGGGGGATGTTTAATGTTACAGAGAAAAACCCATATTTACGTTAAACCATATTTTCGGGGCGTTTGAATGTCCGTCAAAAAAAGATTTTATTAAAAAAACAAAAAACATTGACAGGTTTCATAATCACTTTTATCTGTTGAAGTGATATTTTAAAACCAAAACTATATGGTGCAGAGGTGTTTCATTTTACAATTTTGTTTTTTTTAGTACATTATCCTTGGGTATTTATTTCTATCCTTTCATTTCGCCATTATTCTGAATTTAGTGTATATATGCGTGTTATTTGTATGTCTTTTGATGAAGCTCAAGCTTAATGGAGATGCTTATAATTAAATAAACTTCTTAATTTGTAGTAATATTTCATATTCACAGACTAAGTGCTACTAAAGAGCGCCATAACTGTGAAGGAGTTGCCTGATGAGTCGCAATATCTGAACCTTTTTTGTTCTTGTCTCCGTAAAGTATGATGACATAATGACAAGTATTCAAAAATCACTGTAGACTTAACACTGGCCCCTCATAGCACCAGTAATGAAGCACTTTCAAAGCAGACTGACTGGCCACAGAAGGGAATAAACATGTGTAATCAGCAACATTAATGAGGGCTGAGTGACATTTAGGTGTCCAGATAAATCACAACAGAACCTGCATGTTCAATACCAGAGCCCATATCTGGCACAGGTACATGAACCACAGCCATTACTGATGCTATTACACTCCTGTCTGAAGTCAGTGCCTGCTGGGAACAAGGTCTTATTTCACATTTGAGATCTGCACGTGTTCATCAAATGACCATTTCTGATTTCAGTTTACAGACATGCATTGTCTTTAGAGAAATATCTTAACCTCCTTCTATAGAGTCAACAGTATTCTTTCATCTGCAGAGGCTTCAAATGGGTAACAGACATTGTAGCAAAGCAAGTGATTTCTTAGTCAAAGGCCTTACCATTATTGTCCAGGAGGTAAATACAGCCCATTTATCCCTGGGTTAATTATCTAATTTGCTAAAAGTTGTACAGGTGTTTACCAGGCCAGTAGAATCCCTTACTCCTGTTATGTCACCTTTAAAAGCAAATGTACTGGGACAGTTTAACTGCCTATGGTGATACAACTTTATTGGCTCCAGTGCACATTTCTCTCTCATGCAGGGTTGATGAGACCTCTTCTAGTAGGTAAAGCACACAAGATTTGAATTCACCGCTCCATTATAAACCAGATCTACAAAGACACAAACAAAGGATTCCGCTCCAGACTTTTATTTTTAGTTGTTGTGGCGGCCATGTCCAGGTCGGTTAAATTCTAGAAAAAGTCCCAAATCAACAAGTGATCATCACACTGGTTTACTGGTCCTTCAACTCCTTCAGTCTCCTGATTGCGGACTTGACTGTGACAGCAGAAGTTGTGCTGAAAAAAATAAAACAAACAACAGCACTTAAAAAAAAGAAGCATGTTAATGATTCTATCAACTTAGACACCTAGTAGCCACCCACAACATTTCCAATATAAAGTTTATTTCTCAACATGGATATGCATTTCCTTAATTTGGAAAACATTGCAAAAAATCTTGGTATTGCTCCATTTACAGGCTTACACAAATTTAGTATTATTCATGCAGATGATTTTGAATTACTGGTCATTTAAATGCTACTGAAACCTAGAAAATCTGGTAAGTGGGCTTTTTTTTTAATTCTTTTTTGGAATTGTTGACAAATGTGACATTTTCTATGATGCATCTTGCTGAAACTCTAGGGCATGCAAAGCTTATATTAAAAAGTAAGGTTTGACTTGGGTTCTTTTTACTCTCAACTTGTCAAACACTGTATTCAGTCTTAAGGAAACGCTTCCAGACAGCATTGTCCTACAGTATACTGGCAATTAGATGTCTACAATCACAGGAGTGCTTCAGTTGGAAGCACTGAAAAGTTGTTAAGTGGTTCATTTCAATTTTTTTAACGGACAAAGTTGTTTTTTTAGGGTGTTTTGTGGTACACACAAAATCCAATCTCCAATTTCCACAGTTTGGTCTGTCAAGGACATGGCTAGGATTTCAATTAGGCTTAACCCTGGATGATTCATAGTTCCTCTCCATTGACACAAATGCCCTCTACATCTGACTGGATGAACGCTCTGCTCCCTTGGATGTCACTGATTACTTCCAATTTCAAAAAAGCACTGCAGTCCTGGAATAGTGAGGTATCTCCAAAACTGTCCACTAAAATTAGTTTCTAAATATTCTGAATGGGGAAATTAACCATGCATTTGCTAGATCATGCTTAAAATGTAAAAAACTTGGCCCACAGAGGAGGCAACAAGATCGTTTTTGTAGTCAGTTTATGTACCAAGAACTCAGCAAGGCCCTGACACACCCCTTAGAACAGGTAGTACAATTAACTGGTGGCAAAAAACATTTGATGGCAAGACTGTTGAAGTAAGAGGCCTTTTGCTAACCAGCCTTTAACCTATATATATATATAAGTTACATGTTACCAAATATGGCTGCGTGGTGAAACTACTCTATGCAAAGAGAAACCTACTTGTATGTCCAGGCGCCTCCAGCCACTGTCTTCTTGCAGGACCCACAGTGCCAGATACCAACAGCCCTCCTCTTCATCTTGGTCTGTTAATATAAATTAAGCATTTTATTTAAACAGATATGAAAGGGAATATTTTCAACTTCTTCTGATGCAACAGCCAAACTTTATATTTGTGTATTTCAACCATTATTTGTGACACCTACTGGAAACATCCCTAATGCGTTCAATAATTTCTGCATAAAATCGTGATTTATTTAAAAGCATAATCTTTAAGTGATCCCTCGGGCTGGCCTTACCTTGCCACAGAAGGAGCAGGTGTATTTAGCATGCTGGGAGATTTCAATTTTCTTCACCATCTTCCTCAGCGACGCGCCATAACGCGTGCCATATTTACCAACGATCCCCACCTTCTTGGTGCGCTTGGCCTGTGGATGACAAGCACATTGGGATACAATTACACGACATGCAACATTAATTCAGGTGTGTGCGCACAATAATGACTACTTATATACTGAGGTAATACTACTGTTACATCCGCTATAAGTACTGTTGTTACAGGGGTCAAAAGGGGAGTAAAGTGTGCTAAGGACAGTGTCATTTCAAGATATCCAGATTGTTTTAAAAGGGCCTCGTTTGGATAGAGCGAGGTTAAGAGTAAAGTTTTAACCACTAAATTTACAGGAGGAATACAACGTGTCTCATCGCTGCAAGAACTTAAAAGACATACCCTGCTTTAAGCACCAAAACCCACCTCCGATACCAATGATGTAGCTAGCTAGCCTACACAAGCTCTTTCTTACCAACCTGACTTACTTCAACCGGTTCAACAACCATGGAGCGGGTTCAGAGAGGACAAACTGTTCAGACACGAAGCCATTCTGCTTCACTTTCTGAGTCCGTTACACGTGGACAGACCACAGGATTTAACGACCGACAACAAGCTAACGCGACTAGCCCGCCCGGTGCTTGGACCAGAACGAGTAAAGCTACGGTGGCAGCCATTTCTGTCTGATATGAAAACATCGTTTTTGCTGTTGATACAATAACAAATCTTTAAACAAAAACTAGTCCGGCCTGACAAAACACAGCACCGCAAGCATCCGAATATGTGACTGTGTCATTTATCGAAGAGAAACTGTTAGATTGACACGGATTAGGAAGGGGACATTCTCTGCTCACCATCGTTTCAGTGGAGACGTAGGTCCAAAGAGGGATTGCTTAGCGCGCAGGCGCGATTTACTCCTGTCGATTACGCTGCATTGTGGGACTTTGAGTTTTTGAAGAATGCAGATAGTCGGACATAAATTAAAACACTAATTTAAATAAATAGTAGAATTCGGGTTTTTGGCGTTTCTGTGAAAAACTCTTTAGAAAACATAGAAAATTATATAGGAAATGAAATGAATCCGTAACTAAGGACGCTTCAGTGGGCATGCGCATGCGCGTAGATGAAGCGAACGACAACGTCCTGCTGCTGAGTTGAAATGTTTTTCCACTTAGCTTGTCATAATGCGGCTTTTGTTGTTTGTGAAGAAATAGTGCATTAAATATACTATTTCCTTTGGACTAGGTAGAGTGATTTGCTATGAAGCTAACAAGGAAACTGGTTCTTGCAAAGGCTAAGGCCTCCGACTTGGAAAGCGTGAAGAAATTGAACTGCTGGTAAGAGTTTACATTTTAGCAGTACGCTGTCTGGGTTTCATTCCACCTGCCGGTGGTCGAGCTGGACAGACGCAGTTTTCTGGATACCCCGTATTTGTGCTAACGTTACATTTCATTTTTGCAGGGGATGCAACCTGACTGATGTAAGTAGTCAAACAGTTGATGGATATCGTATTTGTTCTGACATTGAATCAGCTATTATTACTTAAGTTGACTTTGTTACTCTTTTTTTTATTGTTTTTATAGAAGTTATATATGTATGCTACTGTATAAGTTTTCCTTTATAATCTTTTTTCCCAGATTTCTATCTTCTCTCAAATGCCCAATATTAAGGTGCTGACACTGAGGTTGGTGTGACACACATATAGTATACAGCCATGTCACTGTTGACACTCATATACTGTTACACTTGCACCAAATCATTTTGGATGAGTAAGGAATCCCGGCTGGGATCTTTTTTCTCTTTCCCCATAGTGTCAACAGCATCTCGTCCCTGGCTCCTCTAGCTGGCTGCCTTTCTCTGTGTGAGCTCTACCTCAGGAAGAACATGGTTCCCTCACTCTCTGAGCTCTCTCATCTTCGGCCCTTGACACGTCTCAGAGTGCTCTGGTTGGCTGAGAACCCCTGTTGTGGAACCGAGTCCAGCCAGTATCGCCTGACTGTCCTGCGCTGCCTGCCTCGTCTCCAGAAGCTGGACAACCAGGGTGAGCGTGCAGTTTCTTTGCAACACTTCCCAGTTGGAACAGAAGCATTCAAATGACTGTGCTGGATTTAAGGTGGTTTGAATAAAACACAGTTCTGTGTGATGGTATGGAAAATTATTGTAGTAATGCCCAGCTGTATGTTGGCGAATAAATCTTACCTCAGGGTCCATTTAGTAGCATTTGTAGAGCTGCTGATCATATCACACATCCCCCTTCAGCAGAAACGATATTCCCAGATGTCATGAAATTGTAAGGGTTTAATTTTCCATGTTGGCTTAAAAGTTAAGGTTTTAAGTTTATTCTTGACCTTGGAAAAAGCAGTTGACATAAAAAAAACTTGCCCTAAGTAGCTGTTCTGGATCTTTTGAACAGCTCATACCTGTACATGTATGTTAATGTTTTGTGTGTGCAGTAGTGACAGAGGATGAGCTAGCACTAGCTATCATGGAGGGTGAGGTGGTCACAACACCCCCGAGCAGTGTGCAGAACCACCTTTCCACAAATGGACTTCCAGAAGCAGAGGCTGAAAATGACCCACTCAACTACAACATGGAGGAGACCAAGTAAGCCTCACAGATATACGCAAGCACTCATGGAAATCAAACATGCTTTCCCCGTTAAAAAAAAAAAAGTAGGAATATTAAGGTAAAACAATCCTTTTCTCTTGGTTTGGTTTTAGTAAAATCAGGGAAGAGTTGGGGATGAAGCCCCTGTCCAGAGACAAATTCCCCTCTCTTCCTTCTCCATCAACCAGAGATACCAAATCATCTATGAAAAAGGTAGCCTCTTATCTCTGAACAGTGTTCTCCTAAAACTCAAAGGGCTTTGAATGTAAAATTCATGTCAGCCATGAACTGATTGCTTTCTTTGTATTTTCAGACACACACTCTTGATGCAATTCTGCTGCTGCTGAATGATTTGGATGAAGAGGACCTTCGCATTGTACACACAGCTACACAAAACAGACTCCATACTTACACACTGGACTCAGAAACACTAAAAGATTCACTGCAGACACAGGAAACTCCTGAAATCCAGCACTGAAAAATTTCACAGCATGCGCTCATGGCCAAACGTCTTGCCCCCTTTTCCATCTTTAAACCGGAAGCTCATCTTTGGGGAACACATACAGACACTCAAACACTCTCATGCATTAACTCCTGATCTAATAAGCATGTCACATGATTTTTTTTTCACTGGTCCTTTTCCTTTTGGTAATCCAGTTTTCACTGGTAAAAGTGTACCCAATAATTTCCTTGGTGCCCCGTTGTTTTTTTTTTTTTTAAACAGCAGCATGCCCACCTGCCTTGTAAGAAAAGAATGTATGTTTTGCTAAATGTAGATCTATTTCTGTAATTATAGAGAATAAATTGCAATGCATCAACTTTCAGTGTTGAATTTAATTACATAGATGCTAGAAGAAAACATGTATACTTTAAGACACAGAGTGCGAATATCACAGTGCTACAAAGGAGTATTTAGGAAGACTGAAAACATTTCAGTAATTTGATTTAAACCATCAATTTAAACTGTGCAGTGCTTGTAACCTGGGTAAAAGTATCATATTGGGTGTAAATCCGCCACTATGTCGAAACTAATTAAACCAAAATATCTCTGCTGAGAAAGTCAGTTCAGGAACATTATTTAACATAAATCTATAGATTCCTCTTTTCAGTCACCCTCCTCATTCTCCAGGAAATCCATCAACGTGCTCGTGTCAACAGCAACGATCAGATACTCCACTCCATCTGCACCCTAGAGAATCATGGGAATAAATTTAAGTGAGACACTAGAGTCCAGAAGGAGTTATGGCATTGAGTAAGAGCGGAGACCTCTAAAATTAAACAGAGCTCCACCTTGCGTGTCCGTATCAGTTTGTGGTCTCTGAACTCAGTCAGCTGAGTCCTCAGTGTGAGATCAGAGTTGACTAAGAACGCCTCTCGACAACGCTGGTAAAAATCTTGGAATGACAATCCTGCATGTAGTGGAAGGAAAACATTACGACCATATAGCTATACAGTCACATGTTGGAGAAAAATTTGTTAAGTTTTGAATGTGAGCACACCTGTATATGAAGGATTGTCTTTGTTTTCCAGCTGAAATTTCACCAGCAGTTTGAAAATTCCTCTGCAAAAATGAAAGAAACAGCCATGAAGAACTACAGCAATGCATTAGCCACGTAACAGATCATTATATCAACTGGTGTGCGGTACCTTGCATTGGGTGTCAAGCTGCGAAGCACATGTGTGAGGGAGGACAGAGCTAGCGCACCAGTCTGCTGCACCAGGAGAGAGTTTTCATACGATGTCTCTTCTGCATAGTGCTGGAATGTCACACACTCCCACCACAGCCAGTTAAACTGACTCTGCTTAAACTGGTCCCACACTGGGAACACACATGAGAGATTCAGCTGCAAGAGAGTATTTCAACATAGTTACCCCTGCAGTGCACACACTTACTAATCACCCACCCAGTGGAGCATTGATGTGATCTAAAGAAGCCACCAAGTGCAAGTTGGGGAGACATGCCAGCTGCCCCAGTGCACTCTGGGTCTTCTCCCCTCGCAGCATCGGCCCATCAATATTATGGATAAGCAGGTACACATGGAGATCTGGGCCTGCGAGGACATACTAAATTGTAAAACCCATATAATGTCAACACAAGCTACATGACAGAAACACACTCACTGTCTTTAAGGGTCTGAGCGATGAACTGGATCTGGTCTGAGGGTGTTCGAAAACTTCCCTGGTGCTCTAAGACCTCACATGTCAGAGCATTTAAGATCTGCAATGAAAACATGTTGAAATTTAAATAGATAGCAAAAAACTTGATCAGTATTTGGCAAATTTTCTTTGAAATTTAAGCGGTAGACAAGTGTAATTTAAACTTTTGTTCCATTCTTGCTCCTTTTTTAGTCTAGGTTTTTAATTTTTTAGAGAGGCATAGAGGATACTGACTGATTTAAGTGTAATGGAAGGGAAGAATCCATTAACCACAAGGTGGATTTCTTGGGCTAAGTGAGACACACGGAAGTCGTCCAGCAGAGCTTTTTTGCTGCCCAACCCGTAGACCAGCACACTGAAGCCCAACCTACACACACACACATACACACACAAACAATTCTGTCTTGTACCAGTTTGAACACATGAAAGGCCACAAAGCTACAAAAAAGTATTTAATAAAGAAAGTGCTCACTGTAGCTGTAGCATCCATTTGCTAAAGTGCTTTCTGTGTTTGCTGTGGAGCTGCTGGATCTCTTTTGAGTAGCAGGATGGCTTTCCCTCTAAAAGCTGCACTAATGTCTCCTACACAAACAAAATAAGGACAAACTACCTCAAACAACTGGGAAAGCAGCAAATTTAAAACATTTAGACTACTAGCTGTTATGTACTGACCCTGTCGAGTTTAGGGGTGCGTAAACGCTCAAGAGTGCGATCTGATGTCAAGACTTTTGAACTGCCATGGGCCTCAAAATACTCCTCAACCATACTGGGATGATTGAGGGGTTCAGAAGTATTCTTGTTTTTCTTGGCAGGAGTCTTGTAGAGAGCTTTACTAGGTGTTCTTGGAGTCTTCAAGTTCTTTTTATCCTCCTTCTTTACTTTCTGCTCTTCCTCTGTCCCATCTTCATCATCCTCATCCTCCCCAGAATCTGAGGGCGAAAGCTCACTGTCGCTGTCTGACCGAAGGCTTGGAGCTGAAAATGGCAAACAGCTTTAGAAAACTGCAGAAGTCCCAGTTTATATACTTTACTTACTGTAGCAGTGAGAGAAGCTCCTTCCACTGTTACATGTAAAACTCACTTGTCATTCTCTTCCTGAGCCTGTGGGGTGTTGTGGAGACAAACTGGACCTTCTTGCTCTGTCATACAAAAAAAGCAAAGGTTACACTGAGAAAACATCTTTTGACATAACAGAGCTATCTAACCATAGCTTAGAGAAAATGGCAAAAAAAGAAAAAATGCCTTCTAGTCTCACCCTCTGTGGTGTCCTGCTTTCACCTCTGTGGTCTTGATAGAGAGGAGGAGATGCAAATAGACTTAGATGTACGTAAATGAACAGAAGATAGGATATACCCATAGAGATAGGTAGAATGTACTTGACTCACTACGGCCAGTTCGTGTGGGCGTGGAGGGTTCAACATGTGGGGTCTTGCTGAAGGTCACGCTTTTCCCAGGAGTCCGTGCCAACTCACTTGCTATGTATAAAAACAAAAACAAAAAAAAACAAAAAAAGTGTGTAATACCTTAAAAACCAACTTAATAATCATCTCATTGATGCTATAAAATGGGAAAAGGTTTGTGGATCTATGATAACAGAGTGTGTGACTAGGCAAGGCTCTCACCAGTCGCAGCCATGCTGTTGCCACGTTTAACTTTCTGGAAAGTGAAAATGGAGGATCCAGCCACTCTGGACATGCCCTCCTCATCCTCTGTAAAACCAAAAAAAAAACAAAAACAAAAACAGCACCACTTACAACAACTATTTTTATATCAGCAGCAGCACTCTTGATAATGTGGGCTCCACCATGAATTGGAGCTGGTGTGTCAACTCTGCAACTGACCATTTGTGATAATATTATGCCGTAATATACTATACATACTCATTTTGCTCTCACAGATGTAAATTGGGTCAACAAAACATCAGAAACACATGTCAGTATAAAACAATACTGAAACAACAAATACAAATAAATGTGGACCTTGTTGACTGTGAGCAAGGTTTACCACCCACACAGGATTCCCCCAAAACTACAACTTTCTCACTCACCCTCTGTGTTTTCGGTCCCTAAAGCTTGAATATAATCCTGCTCATCGAAGACTCCGTTTTCATCCCCATCGTCTCCCTCGTCCTCTCTCGCTCGCCGTCCGGCCGGGCTCTTAAACGTTACCATCTTCTGAACAGAGCCACCGCTGCTCTGAACACCTGGAGACAGTGAAAACACAGGGGGACGGGCGGCCAGTGAGGCGGAGATAAGACGTCTCCTCATTAACATTAAAAGAGGGAGAAGGAAAGTGACTCTGTTGTCCGTACCCTCCTGTTTGTCCACGATGTGCTCCAGAACATCTCCATCACCGATGAACTTCACCTCCAGCACGCTCATGACTAAAAGGGAAATACAACTACAGCTTTAGTGCCACGGTCGCAACACACACACAGACGCGTGTTTCTCAAGGCTGTTTGCTTTACTGCCAACGAAGTGGTTTAATCCAGGAAAGTCCCGTCGTCCACGGTAAACGCACCGGGCTGCTCGCTGCCTTTGTACCGTTAGTGTGTTGAGACGGGAGAAGCCACCGCGGCCAGTCAGCGGCGACAGTCAACGGCTGTTTACCGTTGTTTACCGTCGTTTACGGCTGTCTACGAGAAAAGTGGAGCAGCGGTAAAAACGTATCGGAGCTGAGGGAACTTACTTGATAATGTCAGGTATCGCCCGAAGGGAAAAACGTATACAAATCTGTCATAACCTTATGACAACTTTCCGCGCCATCATACCGAAGTTTTTAAACCACGTGACAAGTGAGAGGTCACGCGGTGGCCAATCGGAACTGTCGCTTTAGTGAAACGCCGTTTCCCAGAATGCAATTCGCACTGCAATCCTACTATTAGCAGGGATTTGTTTTTTAAATCATTGACGCATGAATTGATTTATATTGTCAACAACAACAACAATAAAAATCTTAACATACATTGTTTTTGTTATCATTAGGACATCTATTTTAGAACTTTGGAAAGATACTTGGGAAGACAAACTCCATGGTAATTGAGGACAACAACAATTTTTGTCAGTTTTTTCAGTCAGAAAAATTCAATCACTATCTTTGTAATGGTGGCCACATACCACACACTAGTCCATAACAGTGTATCGCAGTGGACGACAAATTATAACAATGGAAGGAGTAAGCTATTGCTCTGTACTTCCTCCTTCATTTCTATGTCAGGAGCTGGGAGTCCAGCTTCGGCCACACATGAAGACACACAAAACCCTGTAGGAATACAAGCTCACACTAATACAGTTTGTTTATATGGGTCAGTCACATCTAGGGGGACACTGATAAGGTCTGTGTCTGTGTTCATGTATAGTGAATGTGCTGACATAATGACAGCTGGATCACGGAGGTGCATCGTGGTTTCCACACTTGCAGAAGCCTGTTTCTATGCAGACCATGGATTCGATGACATCCTCTATGCATACTCTGTTCCCTTTGATAAGGTGCTCTCAGCCCACACCGTAGCTTTGTCTCAGTTCTCTTTTACACACAAACCCTACTGTATGAAAAATAGTATATGGCAAGTAAAGGTCAAACTACGCACAAAAGCCACTGTCTTGTGTACAGTAGTTTCATTTGTTTTGGACCCCTTTGTGAGCTGCCCACTTAGACAATGAAAAAACACTGCGCTAAACAAAACAATAGATATTAAAACACAAATGCACATTTCTGAAAGAGGGTTTCTATTAAGCCATGTTGAATAACTAAGGCTGTTCACAGTAAGACACAGAAACTGGATGCACATCCGCATCATAATTTACTGTTTTTGTACCGCATATTGTCACATTTTCCAACAGTGCAAGGTTGCATTGATGAAATGAGGAGGGGACAACAAAGTCCTAAAAATGATTTATTTAGACATTTAAAAGCTTACAGGTGTGTGTGTCTTTCCACAATTATTTTCCCAAATCACTTCTCAGATATTTAGGGAATAGGTCTACAAAAAGTACTACTTGCTATTTAATCAGTAGTGTTGGATTACATCTACAGTTTCCAGTGGGAATTGTTCAAATTGGAATTACACTATATTCATCTCTTCTTCTACTATAAGAAGAGGTGAATATTCTCATAGTTGTCCACTAGTTATGATTTCAACTACAGGTGTCACAAATTGCTCCAAGAAGTCATTCTTTAAGAGTTAATCTAGCTAACCTAACAAATTTATGTATGCGTTAACAATTGAACAGTTGTTCACCATCCACGAGTGGGGGTCCACCTCCCCAGTAGAAGTCCCTCAGAGTGCACATGGTACACGGGATGCATCATCGCTGTTGCACAAGACTACAGAAATCAACAGAGATGGTCAGATAAGAGGAGGGTCACACAATAAAACTGATGAAGCAGTAACCCAACATTAAACAGTACTAACGTGGTAGGGGATCAATTTGAGCAGAGAGCCGAGGGGGTATTTGCTGTAGTCCAGTAGTCCTGAGATAGGCTCCACTCTACCATGCTCCTGGGTCATAGACACCAACCTAGAGGGAGAAGTCTCTCATAAGAACTTCAGTCACATGTAAGTTTAGTTTATTAGAGGCCAGAGTAATAGCATTACTTGAGGTTTGGATGCCCTTCAATCACAGCATATCCAGTGGGAAGTTTTCCAGCTCCATCCAGACTAAGAGTAATGAGCAACAGCAGGTGAAAGGTTATGTCAGGACCCAAATTTAAATAACATATTCAACCAATAAAGAGCTAACAGTCAGTAAAGTGGTGGTGACCAAAAAGGTGAGTGATGTAGTAGTCTCAGTTGCTCTGGGTACTATGGTTTTACATGATTGTAATGAATGCCTTTTGTCAGTCTAAAAGCGTTAAACAGTTTACCTGTCCAATCTGCAAATACAAACTGGGTAAATGATACTAACGAAAGTACCTGATTCCACACCATCCACAGTCAATCAGGAGTTGGTTCCTGTGAGGACAGTGTCCAATGACCCTTGTCAAAACCCTCACAGCCACGTCCTCCAAGCTGCATGAGCCAATCCCAGACTGCTGTACATCTAAAACCCACCAATAATGATCACTGCTGTTTGGTGACTCTAAAGGACTTAATTTTTCATTTGCTTTTGCCAATATGTTATGTTCAATTGGAAACCTGATACAACTACATCCACCCACATACCATAGAAGACGTAGTTTCCAGGATGCACCTCACTGAGCTGTGCCATGTCTTTGACTGGGTGACTACAGGAAGGGGTGGAGCCAATGCTGGATTTACATGTGATACCAACAGCCTTCAGTCTGTCAGAAACACACCCAGAGAAGTGAAATCAATGATTATATCAATACAAAAGTTCAATAGACATTATTCTAAAAGCTCGGAAACTATAAGTGTGCTGAGGCCAATAAAATCGTAAAGTGTGACACTTATCAGTAAGTTCATAAATCTTAAACCTGCATAAACTGAATCCATTTGGGGAAACCCAACAAGCTGTAAATGCAACACTGGCATTTTATCTTAAAAAGTTGATCATGGCGAACGTGGTAGCGGAGAGTTACCTATTTACATATTCAACAACATGGAGCAATATTAGAATTTATTTGTAGTTTTATTTGTGTCCATCTAATGAATTTAAGGCCAATATTCACTCTCCTTTTATATCTATTATTGGTCTCCACAAACTTCTGAGGGATGCATCTGGCTCTTTAGCTGCTAAATGCTCAATGTTGTGATGAACAATGCAGCAGGAAGACACAGTGCTAACTGAGTCTGCCTGCTGTTTGGTGCAGAGCATGTAGCACACACTAGGTTTATTAGAAAACAATGAGCCAAAAGATGCTAAAATGTTTCCATAGTGCTGATGGGAAAAACAGAGCCAGGTGATAAATCATTGCAGGTGACACCTATCCCATTATATGTAGTTATTTAAATTATTGTTAATATAAAAGTACTAAATAGAGTAGCTTCAATTTACTAAAGCTGAATATGGAAAAGGCTGTTCGTGTATATAAACAAGATATAAAGAGCCTTAATCCCATTCAGCACCTCTGAGGTTTCATGAGTTTTAAGTTCTTTCCTGTGAACTTACCTTTACTCTCCTTTCCTCTACAGTCACATATAAAACAACAAGGCTTTTGTGAAGCTGATAAACTTTTGCTTTTCAGGAGTGAAAAATAATTGCAAACTCTAAGTAGTGGTAGGGGTACACACCAGTACCAGTCTACTTTTCACGTACTTTTCCATGAACTGCAGAGTCAAGCTAGTGGTTTCCTGGGCGACAGTCTGTATTTGCTCCACTCCTCTGCAGTTATAGCTGTTCCCACAGTGAGCGTAGACTCCTGTTAACTCCACACCGTCCGTCTCAGTGATGGCCTGAGCCAATACGAGCGCCTCGGGATCTGAGTGCAGGACACCCGCTATGACAAAGAGAAAACATACAATCAGCGGACGCTCGGTCGCTGAGGAGCTGTATTGTGGGTTTCCCGGCCCATTTACCTCTCCCATTGCCACAGTCAAGTTTAAGCCAGACGTGCCACTGCCGACCATCCCTCAGCGGCCTCTTTTTGAGCTGCTCCAGAGCATCAGGATGATCCAATAAAACTTGGAAGAGATCCAGCCTTTCTGACAGGGCTGCACAACGCTCCACCTAGAACCACACACACATACAGACATTAATGTTAATTATATTAACCTGCATGAAATATTCAAATAACAACTAATTAGTTGATTGTCAGAAAAGGAGTCAATCACTGTTTTGATGTTTCAACAAGTAATGCATACTTAAAATACAAAATATGTGCCATATACTGTTTGTCATACAGTAGGGTTTGTGTGTAAAAGAGAACTGAGACAAAGCTACGGTGTGGGCTGAGAGCACCTTATCAAAGGGAACAGAGTATGCATAGAGGATGTCATCGAATCCATGGTCTGCATAGAAACAGGCTTCTGCAAGTGTGGAAACCACGATGCACCTCCGTGATCCAGCTGTCATTATGTCAGCACATTCACTATACATGAACACAGACACAGACCTTATCAGTGTCCCCCTAGATGTGACTGACCCATATAAACAAACTGTATTAGTGTGAGTGTGTATTCCTACAGGGTTTTGTGTGTCTTCATGTGCGGCCGAAGCTGGACTCCCAGCTTCTGATAGCGTTCAATCATCCTCTGGGCATTTCTCTTCACTTTGTCCACATCCACCACCAGAGCAGGGGTACACAGGGCTGAGATAGGCTCCCCCTCCATACTAGCAGCGCTGGAGGAAACACGCACACACACACACACACACACACACACACACACATTATAATTCTCTTGCAATTAAATTTCTTTGCATGAATGGCCTCACATACTAGTTCAACAGGCACACTATTCTTAGCGAAACAAACATACATCGATAAACTGGTATGTTGTACATACATAAATAAAATACCAGCAAATCAGCACACAGAAATTCTGTTTTCCATGCAGTGTTGCAGTGCTTCAGGTTATGTAATGTAGAGACCTTTAAACTTTGAACACAAACAGAGACGTTTTTCAGTTAAAACTATTCCAACTTTCCACTCAACACCCACTAAATTTAAATACCGATAAAAAAAACAATAAAGTAGCCAAAAATTTTATATATTGATATATATCTATATATATAGATAGATATGAATGCATGCACACGCACACACACACATGCACACACGCACACACACACAGGCTAGGCCCTTCTATCATAGCCTTCATGACTATGAAGCCTCAGCCACAGACGGACCAGATTTTAAAGGCTCTACTTTTATTTTTAGCAGGTCAGTGATACTTCAGTATATCACAGCAGACTATGCATGAAGCCATTTACCCTTAAAATGACTCACCACTTAGCGGTGAAACCACTTTCTCGCTGGATGTTGTGGCCGGTGACGAGTAACGAGCCTTTTCTTCTGATATTTTCGATAAGAGTCGGTTCCACGTCTACTTCCTCCAGGAAACAGCCGCACGTCTGCGCTCTACGCCCGACGACCACGGCGGCTCTCGCCTTTCCCCGGCTACTCTGCTTCTAGATGCTACCCAACCAACTCGCAGCCATATAAATAAAAGCGTCAAAAGTCACGTCAGTCCCGGTGACAAGCTGTGGCTGTGTCTTTTTGCCTCTGACCCCGTTCAATACACCGACCCATTCAAACCCCACTTGCCATAGCGACGCTGAAGTTCGCTTCCATTCGGAAAGTTAAGGGTGAAGTTGAGGGAAAATCAGTTTACAGCTCTTAGCGCCCGATTCTCGGGGTTTTTAATCTCTAACTGTGTGAAACATCTCAGATTTTGATAACACAAATGGAAGATTTCACTTCTTTTTTTTAATTCTACACCTCATCAGATCAGGACCAGATCAAAAAATAAGTCTGGACTAGATTGTCCTAGAGAGGCTAAAGACTATTTAAAACACATTTTTTCCATTTGAACTCTTTATTCTATCTGCGAAAACTCAGAAAGTGAGATTTCACTGCTTTTTTTCACATCTAGACCACTTTGGATCAGGTCCCTAACATCAAAAAAAAAAAAAAAAATAGCGAAAAGAGAAATGACCAAATCGAGGAGCACACACTTTACCTGATCCAGGGATTCTGTATCACAATGTAATCAAATATAATATATGAAAAGGTGCTCTCAAAACACAAACTGAATAACTAATACACTTCTTTTTATATTGCCAGTCCCTATACAGAAACTGCTATAAGATTAATGCAGTGATTCATATGAAAGGCTTGGTCTCATCTGCTTCCATCACGCTCCTTCATGCTTAAATGTTACACCCAGCTGGACAGGAAAGTGAAATATCCATCAATTTCCTTCTCAGCTGTGACCCTCTCTCTGCCCCAGGACAGGATCTGCCAGGGTCAGATACATCCTGTGATGCCGTCAGAGGCAGGTCAACCTACTGTTTATCCAAGAACAGAACTTTTTTTTCTATTTGTCAAGTATAGCAGACCATTCAATGGGTGGTATATATGTGTATTTTTCCAGTTCTATAAAATGTACACATTTGTAAATTTTGAGATTTTTTTTTAAATTATCTTTAATTTGTTATTAAAAAAATACTCATCCTAAACAAATAACAACAAGCTACATTAGATATCTTGCCATAAATATTTACATCAACTCAACATACGTTTTTTCTGACTTTCACACCACTACTTAAAAGTAGTAAAGAAAACTGTATTCTCTTCAATTGCTCAAAATGGATGAATTGTGGCAGTTTGGTTTGTTTCAGGTCAAGTTTGTTCTGCCTGATGCATGGCATTAAATGAACAAGTCTGATGCACTCAATATGTACTATGATTGTATTTTCTAGAGGGAACAGAAATGAAATAAAATGACGAAATCATTAAAGGTAGAACGAATGGAGAGATGATCGGAGGAAGTATAGCGTGAAGGAAGGGCAGGGAGAAAATATGTCAGAAGACAAGTACACAGTAGTTGTTTAGAGAACTGGGTAAAAAAGAAAAAAGAAATTTAGAAGGATAACAGAAGAAGAACGGAAAAGTAAAATGACATGAGTAACCGGGACAAGGTGGATGCTATGCATATGATTATGAGTGACAGAAACACAAAAAAGAGAAAACAGGAGACAGAGAGAAGGAAGGAAAAAAACAAGGAAAGACTTACATATGGAGGTTCTAGTAGTTAAAGGATTCAACATGTGCTTGAAACAATAATAATGGTTATTTTTAGAATGCAACCAAAAGTTGTAGCTGTACTCGCAATAGTGATGGTAAGAGGATAGAAAAACTGAGAAATACTGCTTTTGACCCAAAATCAGACTCAAACTCTCAACAAGTAGGAGCATTTAAAACAGTTAATTTTGTCAGCCAGCATAACACAGGACACCGACAGGTTAAACAGGTGAAGGGTTAAGACAGAAAACAAGGCAAAGAGCTAATAAAAAGATAGTATAGTTAAAAATCACAATTGTCTGGGAGGCAGATTCAGAAGAAACAAAGGGCTGCAGAACTACTCTCAAGAGACACAGTGTGGTAAATGATGAGGCCACAATAGATCTAGAGAGCAAAGTCTTTTGATAACGGGGTTATGGGCATCATGTGTGAAGGCGGGTGGGAGGTGAGGTCACTGACAGAGGCAGGAACCCAGTAAGGACTCCTGGTGGGCAGGAGAAGAAGAGCAGGGCCTGATCTCTCAATCAAATGTTGTTAATTGTGACAAAGCATTAAAAGAAAGCTTTCACAAAATGTCTTCATATGTAAATCAAATGAGGAAGATGCTTAATACTGGCTAAAGTATGATACTTCTGCCAACACAGGCCATGTTAAAGGCTTTGGCAAAACTCAGGAAAATGACATTGGCAGAAGCGATGCAGCAGTAGTTTACTGGAGTGTTTCACAACAACAACAACAACAACAACAATAATAATAGGGACAGGGAGGCCTTCCATGTCCTCACAACTGATATATTCATTTATTAGAGTTTTACACTGAAGGTACTTGGTCTCTAACAAAACAGTACACAATTAACATAGCTTTAAAAGTAAAATGTTTGGTTAGTGATAAGCATTCAGAGAACTGAATGACTTGTAAATAATTTATATAGACTAAGGACTTGACCTCTCTGCCTGGAACTACTTTCTTCCTAAGAAATAGTTGTTTACTTTAGGCTTTTTCCCCCCAAAGTACACACAGACCACTTGTAGTACTAAAATACTGCTCATATATTTCTTTCTTTTAAATACAACAAGTATAGCATGTCCACATATCTCCTTTGATCCTCTCTGGGGGGCTGATGAGGCCAATGCGTCATTTCACAGCTGCAGACAGATGTTTTAGATTGTTTTTTTCACTCTTTAACACCATGTATTGATATGTATTGATTGCATTGTGCACTGAGGGAGGAAGAGACAAAAGCCCACTAGAGTTAAGCTGCAGCCTCAAAACAACAAAATGTTGGAAAACAACAAACTTATGAACTGTTACCCTGTACAACATGGCATCCCTGGTTTACAAAACTGGCTCTTCCCTTGACTGTTCAAAGACAGATTACATCTTTGTAAAAACAGAGAGTACATGTTGCATGAATTGGACTATGTTCCATACCTGAACAGATATTATGTAGTATATCTCAAGCTTCATGTGATTCACATCAAAACTCTACAGCTCACTGAAAAGAGTGGTTAGTTCCTGGTTTACAGTCTGTTACAGAGAGTAAAGTCAACGGACAAATACTGAAAAATATTATAAACACAGTTATTCATGAGAAATATCTATATATCCTATGGTACCCTGATACATTCAGTCCACTGAGAAGCACTACAAGACAGAAAAAACAGCCTGGTCATTCTGACTTTTATTAATTAGTCCACATTTACTGTCTAATATTAACAAAATTTTATGACAAGGATCAATAATATTAACAATAACAAAAAACAGTGTTTTAAAATTGTAGCTACATTAAGGGAAGGTAGGGGTCTGTCACTTTCCCTGTAGGTCCAGTCTTCACCAGGGACCTGATCTCCCACAGAGGCAGGACGACGTCCCTCAACTGGACAACTATGAACTTCTTTAGCGCTGAGGTCCCCACGTTTGAAGTGTATAGACACCAGACGACCCTTTGTCTCCGAGATACAGTTTGTCTCCATTAATTTGCCACATTTCTGCAAATTCAGCGATGCAGTGATCACAGCTTCAAATGCATTCATCCTCTTACACACAGGCCTCACATAGGAAACGTGGTTTATCAAACCTGTACTACAAGTGTAGATTTCACTTGGGTGCCACAATAAATCCTGTGATATAGTCAAAGTCATGTCTCAGTCAAATCTGTTTCTATTATATCGTCTCACTCTCTGTGTGAGATTATGCACAGAGCTACAAAACTGTAGACTCCATAATCAGTAAGAAGTGATGAGTGAAGGTCCACACCAGGTTGGTCAACTGGCATTTGCCAAAAGACAGGAGCAAAGAGAGTAGGAAATGCAGATCGAGGTAATGCAGATAAAGGCAGGTAAATGTAGGGCTGTGCATAATGTAAGGTGGGAAAGTCTACGTAGAGATTACACCTGTTCAACTATGACCCACAGCCAGCGCTCATACCAACTAGGATATGGAGCAGTAAATAGACGGAGGAAAATATTTCATTTTCACTGTCAGTCTTTTTGTTTTTGTTTTTTTTGCAAATTTGAGTCTTCTCAATATCAAAATACATCAATCCAAGAGACAAATTATAAAAAAGCAAGCAAGACGTCATTCAGCCATATAGGATAAGGTTAGCTCTGTGTATACATCCAATTTCATATTGTTTACATTATATCAGCAGGAAATTGTTTGCACTAAATGGATAATTTATTTGTTTTTGACCGCCGAGCATGGCCATGCACATTTTTCTCAGATAAATTCAGTTCAATTCAATTTTATTTCTTTAAGTAACAACACTATCACACACTATCTCAGGGCACTTTACAGAGTAAGGTGAAGACCAGAATATTATATAGAGAAAACCAACAGTTCCCACCGTGAGAAAGCACCTAGCAACAATGGAGAGGGAAAAACTCTTTTAACAGGCAGAAAGGTCTAACAGAACTGTACTCATGGTGGGAAGCCGTCTTCCTCAACCAGTGTATATGGTAGAAGTTTGGTATATGGGACATGTTTCTAGTTTGAAACACTTTATTATTTTTTATAAATTATGCCCACATGTTGCATATTCCTAATGAAACTTTATCTAATTTATCTAACCACAGACTAAAGCAGCGGGTATTGTTCCATCTTATGGTCCTTGTCTAATATGGTCTAAATGTGGGAAAAAAGCAGTGGAAACTCCCTTTTTTCGTTTTCATTGTTTGGGAGTGGGTTTCAGACAGTGTCAAGGCTTTCCCTAAAATGTCAACATGCTTTCACTTCAGTACAAGGTGCAGAAAACGCTACTCTTGACTTAATTTTCCCTTAACTTTCCCCTTAACTAGCAAACTGGAAGCTAACTTCAGCATAGTCTAGATTCAGCTGATGCTGTTTCCACCCCTCCTATCCTACTATAGTTATTATGATTATAATTATTTGTTATGATTGCTGGATTTCAAGTGATTTAGCTTTCACATGTACAGTCTGAAAAAATAACAGAAATATATATGGGGCTGGGTATAATTCAAATCATAAAGTCCTTAAATAGAAGAAGATGAAGATTTAAAAATAATTTTAAAAGCAGAAAAAAAAATAAAAAAAACATTCAGCCTTTGGCTTCAAAGCCTCAGTTTCATACCACACATCTCTAGTTTTTCATTATAATTTGAATACACATATTTTCTCCTGCTACTGTCATGATGCAACATATATTGGAGTTGTTAGAGTTTTGTTTTATTGTAGAAAAAAATGGCATTAACACAACAGTCAAAGTGAGTTATGTGAGACACTTTTTGTTTTCATAACTTTTCAGCTGAATATAGGCTCATGCTTAATATTTCACAGGGATAACGAATCATATCGTTTTACTCCACTCAGTGATTTCATGTCATGTTGCCCTGCCCTGCTGTGGACTGAACGGGCACAACAGTCACTGCTCGAAATGCTCGAAATGCTCGCTACATTCAGATCTTTGCGCTAGTTGTTATCATGTCACTCCTACGGTGTCCTTGAGTGGTCAATCCTCCCCAACAGAGACGGTCATTTACTGATGTAAAGTATTGATAGTCCTCAACTTAAGTCAAAGTAGCAATACCACAACGAAAAAATATTGTTACAAGTAACATGCGTTCTAAATTTTACGCAAGGACAAAAGTATCAGCATCAGAATGGCCCATTCTGGAAGTTTATGGCTATCACTGGATTATAATTAGCAATGCATTAATATGTACATCATTTAAATGTTACAGCGGGTAAAAGTGGAGGGAATTTCATCTACTATAAATTCTGCTAGGTGGCTTAATCTATTATTATATGCGAAAATATATAGGATTTATGCAATTTTTTATATTATGTATTAATCATCTGAATCTGCAAAAAACTTAAATAAACATAGTGGAGTAAAAAGCACAATTTTTGCCTCTCAAAGTTAACGTAGCCTCAATCTGAGTTATGTAATGCAATAGATTAGTCCGTAAACTTTACCATTTGCTGCTTTGTATTTCTTTGTTCAGCAGAGGGAGCTGAATGCACAAATACAGATTTGTACTGTACACACGATTATATGAAGCAAGGAGGGGATTCAAATTATTACCTCAGCCCAGAAGGTTATGTTATGTTTATTGTTTTTCGCTGATTATCAAAAAAACACTGAACCAATTTGCACCAAACTTGGTAGAGGGATGAGGCAGGGGCTGGAGAAGAAGATTAAATTTTGGGGCAAATTGGCCCTGGTGGAAGTAAGTGCACTACTGACTCCCATTTTTGATTTTATTATTGGAGGAGAATAAATATTATATTCTGGCGGTGGGAAAACTGTATGTATGTGCTACTTGTTTGTTCTATTCTCCTTTCGTTTACTAAATTCACAACTAAAGCCACTTTGCTTCTTCGAGTTACGCTGATTTAATGAAAAATTGCACATGGATCAAAATTATATATATATCTTGCAAACACAAACAACAGTGTTCGGGTGACCACATTAGGCTTTATTTGGACTTCATGTTTACAGATTTAATTCTTTTGTGTTTGTCTGCCAATGTATTTGTAACTAACTACAGTATATGCGTGAGTTTCTGAATGTGGTGTGGCTGAATGCTGGACTTTTAAGTGGGATTCTATTTCCTTGGAGAAGACATGTCTACATGTGTTTTTATCTCCTGCACAAACTACAGTAATTACAGTATAACATGATGTAAAAAAAAACTTTCAAAACCAGTCAGATGGCTTTGTCCTTTTTTCTATTTTAGCACCCTTTAATGTAAATAATGTGACTTTGTGAAGAGAGAGAGAGAGAGAGAGAGAGAGAGAGAGAGAGAGAGAGAGAGAGAGAGAATGATTCCTTTCTGCAAACTGAAAATCAATACAAAATAAAAACAAAATAAAGCGTACAATTTGTTTCGTACACATTCAATAATCATAAACCTCTCCTGTGGGATACTTATGATTGTCTTTGGTTGGAGGTGCTGACCACAGATTTAGAACAAATAGAACAACCGAGTTACAAATGATATTGCAAGCCTATAGTTTTGTTTCTGTCTGTGTTGCTCCTAAGTGGAATGTTTTGTTCTTAGCAAGTTAATCTTCACCAATAAAAATAAGATATGAAGCTGTCTCAGTGCCTTACAACCATCATTCATAATGATAATGATCACAGAGGTTTGTTGATTCCTGTGTGTGTTTACGTGTACACTGAAGGAAGGCCCTTCTTTCATTCTATGGATTCTAATTCTATGGTGTAGAGCGTTACAGTTCCTCACTAGCATATCCAGCGGACAAAGCGCTCAAAGAATGAGGCTTTGTTCAGAATAGAGTAGTCATCTCCTCTGAAGATGGCTGACATGTCCCCTAGTGACACCTTCTGCAGAACTTCCTCATCCGTTTCGGTTCCCATGGCGATCAGAGTGGGAACGCCTTCCACCCGTCTCATGGCGGATATGCCCTCCTCCAGCTGCTCGCTGGCAGTGATGCCATCAGTGATGAACACAAAGGCCACCTCAGCATTGGGGCGGGTTGTGCGAATTTTCCTCTGCAAATACAACATGCAACGTTAAAGGAATAGGTCGACATTTTAGGAAATACACTCGTACTTTTTCCTCCCAGTACTTAGATGAGAGGATGTATACCACTCTTATATCTGTGTGTTAATATGAAGAAAACAACAGGCAATTGTCTTAGCTTAGCATAAAGACTGAGAACTAAAAAACTGTGCTCTACTAATTCTTGTTTAGTAGCAGTGACTTCTAGGAAGTCTCTGTCTGGCCTAGAAATATTCCCACACATAATCCCCCAGAAAACCTCAACTCAAATTTTTGTATGATTTCACCAAAAAAAGACACCACATTATAATTATTGAGTTTTTTATGCCAAACTAAGCTAACTGCATAGTGACTGTAGTGTGTGTGTTTGTTATACCTCTGAAATCACCACATTGTTGACAGCATGGATGATGGCGCTACCCAGAGCGGAAGAGGAGTCCATGTAGTTCACAGCTGCCAGTGCATCAGTGATGACGGTGAGATTGTGTGTGAGTGGGAACTCCACCTTCTGTTCTGTGGGGCTGCCGTACTGCAGCAGAGCGATGCGGGCATTCCTCTCGTCTTTAGGGCCACTGGCCAAGGTGAGGCGGCGGGCAGTGTTCTCGATGAACTCCTTGGCCCTGCGGTGGTTCTCCAGTCCCATCCTCTCAGAACCATCCAACATGAAGACCACATCGACTGGCCGCTGAAGACAGCTAGCCACAGCAGGCTCTGGAACAGACACGCAAACATAGAGTTTTAAATCAAACATGGCGTTGGCGAGCTACAGCTGGGACGCAGAGGCTCAGTGGTCAAAGCCAGCTAAAATAGTACGTATAATGCACTATTTCCAAGCATTCTAGTTGCAGCCCCGCTATCTGATATATACTAAACCCTCTCAAAACACTACTGGCCTCATCAAGAAAGCACCTTTAGTTTGCTTTGCTAATTTATTATCTTGAGACAACATCACAAAAACAAGTATACATTCAATTTTATACAAAAAAACATAGTTCACATTAGCAAGTTGCAGTCACGGAGCTAACATGATACCATAACATTTGGTTATAGTAACTCTGTGGTCATTTTCCTCTAGTTATCCCACTATACAAGCCAAGCCACATGCAGAAAAGACCAATACAATATTTCCTTCATTGTCAGTGCCAAGTCAATTAACTAAACATTCACATACACCAACTTCTGACTCATATACAGTATACTGTGACTTGTATAAACCAGATATTTTCCACATGTAATGGCCTTTTCACCAACATGAGTCATTCATAGAGCAGAAAAAAGTGAAGGCCGCAACCATGGATATGTGCAAAACAGCAAAAAATAAAAAAGAGAGAAAGAGTGATTCAGCAAGCTTGTGATTCACCGTGGAAATGAGGCTTCATCAAAGAGCCACTGTGCACTATACAGGAGCAACATGAATGGCTCTATAGAGGAGTCTGCCTCCAACAAATGGATGACATCCACTTTCCATGTGAATGGAAAATGTTCCTCCACTAGGGTGAAAGAAATGATATGTTTCATATTACCAACAAACATATTTCTCTGAGAGACAGCGCTACTTACATATGTTCATTCAGAAATACTCTATGAGGAGAGGGAACATCATGAATCTATATTTTGTCAACTGGCCCTTCATATATAGCACCTACAGTTGCATGAAAAAGTTTGGGCACCTCTGGTCAAAATTTCTGTTTGTTACAAAATTACAGCTTATAATTTAATTAGGAAATGGCAATTATCAGGAACGGCTGGGGTCAAGTTGAGATCTCGAAGACTGAGAAATCTTTCAGAGAGAACTCCTCGCAGGATTGTTAGAAAGACAAATCAAAATCCCCATTTGTCTGCAGAGGACCATCGGGAAGATTTAGCAGACTCTGGAGTGGTGGTGCACTGATCTGGTGTACAGCAAAACCTACACAAATATGACCTTCATGGAAGAGTCATCAAAAGTAAAACCCTTTTGGCAAAGGAACAACTAAACAAGCCTGAAGCATTTTGTTAACATGTTCTATTGACTGATGAAGTTAGAATAGAACTTTCTGGCGGCAATGATCAAAGATGTTTGGAGAAAAGAGGTTGCAGAAATTCATGAAAAGAACAACTCCAACTGTTGCACCAAGGTGGATCCATCCTGCTTTGGGCTTGAGTTGCAGCGCATGGCACAGGAAACATTACACTGGTTGAGGGAAGAATGGATTCAATTAAATACCAGTAAATTCTGGGAGCAAGTATACTGTTTGTAAAAAAGCTGAAGATGAAAAGAAGACAACAGGATAAGGATCCTAAACACACCTCAGAATCCACCGTGGACCAATGGACTACCTCAAGACACGCTGGCCGAAGGTTTTACCATGACCCTCACGGTCCCCTGACCTAAACATCATGTAAAATCTGTGGATAAACCTCAAAAGAGCAGCAAATGCAAGACGGGCTACGAACCTCACCGAACTAGAAGCTGTTTGCAAAGAAGAATGGGCAGAAATCACCCGAACAAGACCTGAAATTCTCTTAGCTGCTAAGAAAAGCTTATACACGCCTTGATTCTTGTCAAAGGGGGTGTTACTATGTACTGACCATGCAGGGAGCCCAAACTTTTGTTTTGGGCTGTTTTCCTTTTTAGTTATTATGAAACTGTAAAAAAATGGAAATAAAAGAGTATCCTTACTTAAAATTTTAAAGAAATGCATCATTTTTTACTTCATGCCATATGTAAATCAGATCATCTTGTACTTGCTTATCTATTCACAGTAAGAAAAATTTTGACCAGGGTCACCCAAACTGTTTCATGTCACTGAATACATAAGGCTGCTCTGAAATGTTATGACAAGGCCAGCTTTATATCATGCTATTCTTTTGCATCAGTCCAGGTGTATATTGCACCCACAGGGTTAAAAAAAATGCCAGTTTTAAAAAAATCAATTCTATTTCCAGCATTAGGCTTATTAGTCATTGGCAGCGATACTAGCGAGGTAGCATTGCTAGCATATTAGCATTAGCAGAGTCCTATGGCTTTCTCTGGGTCTCCCATAATGTCTCCATAGACATATTTGAAGGAGTCGATGAACAGCTGGGTCCACTGATGCCTGTCCGTTCCCTGGGCGAGTTTGGCTCTCTGGGCTGTGTATGCCATGGTTGCCACGCCAACCCCATACTGCTGCTCACTCAGGCCGTTCAGCAGGCTGGCCACACCCTCCAAAGAGGTGGGAACCAATGAGGGGCTGCCTTCCTCGGCCAGTGGCTTCCAGGGGGGAGGGGCTTGCCCCACAATGACGTCCCCTCCTGCAACAAGTGGGCGGAATAACATTGTGGGCGGGGTCCCACAGACACGACGCATCAACACAGCCAACTAAGATGCTGGACGAACGCTGAGTTGCACAAAAAGGCACATTTGGTCTTGTCCAATGGTTTTATAGCCACATTAAATAATTGTTCCATAGCAAAAGAAGAGTAACTATACAACAGACATACTGACCTCAGCTGAAGTCACAATCCATCTAATACTTAAGACTGACTAAAGGCATCAGTATGCTTCAAACGTATGGACACGTATAAAGGCAAAAAATGTGTTTATCTGCCATCATAAAGAGGGATGAGACGCGATGAATCGTACTACTTATCGTAAGGGGATAACAGTGCACACTGTCACACAGTCTTTCCTCATTTTTTGTGCTACGGTTGGTTGTGCACATGAAAAAAGCGATGGGAAAAGTTGTATGAAGAATACAAAACCAAAGCCTGAGAGAGAAAACCTGCATACTAGAATTTCTCAACTCTACGTATCTGGACAAATGCCACTTGTGAGCATGCTAGTCAGATTGTCAGTTTCAGACAGTTTTGCCCAAATTCTGGCCTTGGACAGATGTTCACACTGACTGACAATCCAACAAGCACTTTGTTTGAGGGATACTGACGCCTTAATAATGCCGGTTATCCAGGCCTAAATGTTGTTACAAGGTGTATAAACCTTGGAGAGGACACAACGCAAAGCCAAAGCTTATTTGATGCATAATGTTTCAAAATCTTACCTGATTTACAAGGGAGATCAGGGCATACGATGATAGGATCTGAAACCCAAGACAGCCAGTATGTCAGAGAATAGGGTCAAAAACCAAAACAACTTCTCATAGGCAATCTGAACATAATGTGTGTTTTTGTTAAGAGCGTACCTGGGCAGAGCACAGTCTCAATCTTGTCGATGAACTCCTCAGCCACCAGGTCTGCAAAGCGCCTCATGCCCAGCACTTTTCCTTCCCTCTGGCAGGTGATGCTCCTCAGACTCTCATCCCTCTCATTCTGGTAGAACATGTCTCCGATACCGATGGCACTCACATCAACACTGGGATCCCTGCTCACATGCACCAGTGCACACAGCAAAAACAAGCAAGGGGATGAAACTTTTATCTTCTTCACAAATGCTATTTCTAAATCCTAAAAAATAAAGCCCCACTGTTAGGCACCTGCAGAGGGTGGTGAGGAGCGTGTCGTCATCTCTAGGGTCAAAGCGTCCATCAGTGATGACGACTACTGTGACGTTGGCTTTGGCTCTGCGGCCCACCCTGATCAGGTTGTCGTAGGCGTACTTCAGAGCAGATGGCGTCCATGTTCCTCCAGCGATCCACTCCATACGCTTCACTGCATCCTGAATAGCGGAGAGGGCAGCACCCGAGCGATGCGTATGTTAAGCTATACATGATGTGACTGTGAGTGCTGAGTGTGGACACAGGACAGAGGAGGCCCTGACAGTCACTTTTTTAAGTAGCAATCTTGAAAACGGCCAATAAGGATTATCCTTCCAGTGTGACTGGGATCCCTTTTCATTTATAAATGTTTCTATGCTATGTCTGGCAGAAGGCGTATTTACTGGCATCTATAAAGATACTAAGAGCGAGCTAGCATGTTTAGTATATTAACTTTAGCAGAGTTCTAGCTACAGAGGCTCTTCCAGGCAGAGATTCCAGTTTTTGATTGTACGCAATGACTACCTTGTGTTATGTGTCAGGTCAAGAAATATGAGAATATATCCTCAAAATACATTGTTAGAAGAAAAGGTAAAATACATTGCACAGTAAATAACCAAAGGTAACTTGATTATTTTTAGCAAACTAAAGGTCTACAAAATACATATCTCGGTAAACTAGCAGAAGGGATCGGTCACCATGGCATTAATCTGTATTTTTTGTGTTGTCAAGAATTCCCATGAAAAGGCCGAAGCTCATAATGTGTTTTTCTGTCTGCCTGTACTTAAATACTCAACACTGCCTGTTCTGTCTGTGGCCCTTAACTTTAACATTTGGCCACTGTACTTTCTAGTATATTTTACTCATTCAACATTCAACAGGAGTAAATACTACAATAGATGGTACATTTGTTGGGAACTATCTTCCGCTGTGGATTAATGCTCATTTTATGTCCTATTGAGTATTTTGAGCAGCAGGACAACGTTTGTGGGACTGACTCTAAATAAATTACAGTGCCTGTGTTTGTGTCTGCTTGTGTGTTAGACCTTGAAAGCAGAAAGTGAGTCAATCTTGGGGTCATTAAGGCGGATGGCCTGGAACGTTCCATTGTGACTGTACTGAACGACTCCCACTCTGGTGCCTGGGAAGACAAGCAACCATGTTTACACGTGTTTAAATTGGGTGCTGTTTTTAAATGTTTTGTAACATTTGCAAAAACTCTGATCAGACAGATCAGACTCTAATTCTGATATCATGTAAGAAGCAACCGAACACGTGCATGATTGTATTTGCGTGTTTACCAGTTTCTGATTGGGGGTCTTTGGCAAGAGAGCCCAGTCTGTTTATGGTGTTGATGACAAAGTTCTTCTCCAGGGTGAAGTTGGTGAGACCCACTGACTCTGAGCTGTCAATCACAAACACAATGTCCACGGCTCCGCAGCGTTTCTCACAGTCTACAGACAAAAACGCAGACTTTAATGATCTGACAGCCTATCAGTGTGTTCAAATCATGAAGGGTAAACCAATGTTGGCTAAAGTTACCACAGCAGCCACACGTCTCCCGGATGTAGTTCATGACATCACATTCCTGCAGGAAAAAACAAAACACATCATGATATCCATTGAACCCTCTTTGTATTTCTGTTGATGTTCCAGTGATAAAACAGTGGTTAGATAAGATGCTCTTACAGTGAGGCCAGGATCTCCCTCAGGGCCTGGATCTCCCTGTAGAGGAAGAGAACGCACAAAATCATATCCTGCCTCTCAGTTTTTGTCCGGTTTGGGATTGCTAGCAAATAACGTATGTAGGTCGGCTTTTTCTGGCTATTTGAAACTATTTTTTTGACAGTTTGCTTCATACTCGCTATGTAAGCGAGGGGGGGAAAATCCATGTATTTGTAGGTTTTGTGTACTTACGTCACGCCCAATTTCTCCTCTTTGTCCTCTCGGGCCAGGTTCACCCTGATGACCTGGTTCACCCTATTTTAAGCAAAGAAATCATTAAAAATTCAACTATACACATAAACATTTCTTCAGTGATAGCATATATCTAACTACAAGGTGTTACTTACTGGTTCTCCTGGAGTTCCTTTATCTCCAGGCTCGCCTTTTTGACCACAGTCTCCCCTGCTTCCACGAGGTCCACGATTACCCTTCTCACCCCTGTCACCCTACAGAAGAGTGGAGTAAAGGTTTATCAGCCATGTGTCACTACAATTATCATATGAAAGGTGCCAAAGTGCACGTTACATTACCGATGGTCCTCTTGGTCCAGGATAGCTAAAGCCAGGTCTTCCAGGGTCTCCCTGAATAAAAATGAAACAAACAGTCATGACAACGAAGGGCAGCTACAGAGCTGAAAACTGTCTAGGAAAGATGCTACTACACATACACACAGATACTCACCTTTGGTCCAGGCTGTCCGGACTCTCCTCTTGGCCCAGCATCACCAGGGTCACCTCTGGTACCCTGTGATACAAATGGTGTTAAAGCAAACTAGATGAGGCACTTTTTGATATGATGCCCAAATGTTACCTTCAACCTACATTTCTCCCAGGGTCTCCTGGTGCCCCTGGTGGACCTCTGGGGCCTGGCAGACCATTGTCTCCCTGTTCAGGGGAGAGACAACAGTTGACAACAGGTGCAGTGGACCGGAGCAAAACTCAAGAATGCATCATGTCCATATGAACATATACAGCTTATACAGATAATAACAGTGTTCTTCTTACCTTTGTACCTTTGTTTCCTGATTCACCTGGAAGTCCTCTCAAGCCCTCCAGTCCATTTTCACCCTGAAAAATATAGTAAACTCAGCAATGAGTTAATAATGATCCTAGGCATGATCCTCTGTAAAGGATGATCCTCTGTAAAGCAGAAATGTTTCACAGTTGTGTGATTGTGTACATTAAATCATACCTTTTCTCCCCTAATTCCATCTGGCCCCTGACTACCCTTTGGCCCATAGTCCCCTCTTCTCCCCTAGAACAGAACAACCATTAGAAAACTGCCAGGCAACACAAAAACAGAGAAAGACAGAGGACGGCTTCATGGCTGAATCAATCTTACCTGCTCTCCTCTGGCTCCTGAAACTCCGGGAACTCCCTAAGAGATGGATCACATGGGTGAGCCACTTGATTTATGTGAATGAATATGTTTATGAATGTATTTCTGTTTGTGGCAGTGATCTATGTCTTACTCGGTTTCCTTTCTCTCCAGGGTTGCCAGGTAATCCAGGACTTCCCGTTTCACCCTGCACGAGAAATACAAGACATTAGCTTTTTACCTCCAAGACTTTGAACATTTAACATGACCTCTGGCCTACTACTCTAACCCCGGAAAGAGAGGGGTTACCTTTGGTCCAGGTTCTCCAGACAGGCCAGGGGGACCAGGTTTACCAGCACGTCCGGGATCTCCCTGAAGACATGACACAAACACAGACAGTTTAACCACAAGTTGGATGGATGATGGTTTGTGTTTTAAGTGACGACAAGACCATTTACCTTCTCTCCCTCAGCTCCAGGAGAACCATGTTCGCCGAAATCTCCGGAGTGACCATCAGGACCCTGTAAACAATCAAAAACACAGCATAAATAGGCCATAACACAACATGATATGGGTGTACCGGCATTGTTGTGTTTAATGTCATACTTTGTCGCCTGGGTCTCCTTTGCAGCCAGGAGCACCAATCCGTCCAATTTTACCCTAAAAAAAGACAAGGAAAAAAAAAAAATTAAAATGAATAAATAAATCAAAAATAAAATCAAAATAAAAACTTCAATTCAAAATCAGACATCCACTTTTTGAAATTTTTAGAATACCATTAGTTCTATTTGTAGCAGGGATTTTGTTTTGCCTACACTGTACGACAAAAGCTGGTCCTCAAAATTCAGTCTTTTACAGTTCCTACCTTCTGTCCATCAGTCCCATTTCGTCCTGGGATGCCAGCCACACCCTATCAACAGAGAGAAGAGAATGTTAGAGGAGAGAGAAAAATCACAGTCCATTATAACTGAAAGACTGGACTTGATAGTATATTAGACATAGAAAAAAAGACATACCTTCTTCCCCTGAGATCCTAACTCTCCCTGTGGCAAGACAGAAGAACAACAGTCATTTCATGTACAATGAATCAGTGTCTATTCAGTAACAGATTCATATGTCATCATCATTTGACCAGATTTTATTACCATTCATCTAAAAAGGTAGAAATCTACCCAAAATCTCAGCTTCCAAGAGAGTTAATGATGTTGATCAAAATAAATGCAAACTGATGCCTCACCTTCTCGCCTTTAAAACCTGGTTCTCCCTGTAGAGAGGAAAACAGAAAAGAATAATTGTTTGTCACAATATCATCCATTTATCCATCCATCTTCTGCCGCTTATCCGAAGTTGGGTCACGGTAGCATCAGGTTCGGCAAGGCAGCCCCACTCTCTAGCAATGTTCTCCAGCTCCTCCTGGGGGATCCCGAGAGGTTCTCAGGCCAGATGAGATATGTAATCGTTCCAGCATGTTTGTGTCTACCCCGGGGTCTCCTACCAGTTGGACATGCCTGGATGGCCTCTGATGCAAGGCACTGAGGAGACATCCTAATCAAATGCCTCAACAGCCTCAACTGGCTCCTTTTGACACGTAAGGAGCCAGTTGTTATTATATCATGATAACTGATGTGATTACATCAAAATATAATCAAAAACTAAATTAATGTTTCGTTTGCTACAGTGAATTGTGGGGAGGTGAGAGTATGCCGTCTTACTTTGATACCAGGCTGACCGATAGGACCCTCAATACCGGGGTCTCCTGGGCGACCTCTTTCTCCTTTCTGACCTGGTTCACCACTGTCGCCTTTAGCTCCCTGCAGTCAGTGAGTTAAAAGGAGAAAACATCTGTGAGGATTAAAGGTATTGATGTATAAACACTACCAATGTGTGGGTGGGTGTGAAACTCACTTTTTGTCCTCTTTGGCCTTTTGGACCAGGCGGCCCAGGAGTCTCCAGACAGGTAACTTTGTAGCACTGTGTTATATAAGAAATGAAGAAAAACAGTCAGTGATGATAAAATCTGAAATAAAAATTTCTAATTAATAGATTAATTAAATCTCTATTATTATAATCTCTATTATTTGTTCTGTTTGCTCTCTTACCTCTACATATGCCAAATGTTTCTGTGAAGACAAGAGACAAAGTGTAAACATAAGAAGCACTGATCGTGTTTCATATTTCTCTGAGTGTCCCTGTGTGTATGCCTATGCCTTACCATTGTCTTAATGATGTGGTCAATGGTTTCTGTGTGTATGTCGGCTCTGCCCCTGCTCAGATCCACAGCTATGAAGTCCCTCCTGTAGACTGTCGCTGGAGAGCTGGCGATCTCCCTCAGACCTGTCTCGTCAACATCCCTTGTTGTTGCTACAGAAAATATCCGAATGCTCTCCTCACGAGCCCTCTCTGCTGCCACCTTGATGCCCCCACATGGGTTTCCAGTCACATGGCCGTCAGTGATGACCACAGCAAATTGGAGGGCCATAGGGTGGGAGTGTGAGAGCAGCATTTTTTGGGTCATGTTGGTGAGAGCGCAGTCGATGTAGGTGCCTTTACCAAGGTAGCTGATATTTTCGACACCCTGGCAACAGTGACAAATGTGAGTTATTGTCAGGGCTGTATTACCCACCACCTTATTACCTAGGGAATGTGCTTATTTTTGATATGGACAATGAATTAGAGGAGGAGACTGATGCCACTCTAATGTCTGTCCATTAAATATATGACTATAGTAAGCAGCAGGTCAGTTCAGCTTAAAAATAAGACTGAAAATAGGTAGCCTGGCTGTATATAAAGGAAACAATTCCCATCTACCTGCGCCTCTAAGGCTCCCTAGTTTTTCATCTGTACACCATCCAAAGTGTAAAAATTAAAAAAAAGTGCAGTTGTCAAGTAAGCAACATGTGTAGCTGTCAGGAGGATACTGCTCCTAACCAGGAAAAAAGTTCTGGGATAAAATCCCCCGTAAATGGTAGAACTGCTGTTTTAACACTCTGGTTTTTGTACAGATTACGCAAATGAGATACTACATATTAATTAGCATCACCAAAATAGCTGTTTCTCATAGTTTCCAGTCTTTGTGCTTAGCTAAGAAAACTGGCTGCTGGCTCTAGTCTCATTCTTGATGAACAGATCTGAGAGTAGTACTGATCTTCTCATCTAAAGGTCCTGCAGAAGAAAAAGAGTCTCTAAGAAAATGTTGAAAAATCTGATTTTAATACATAATAATTTAGTCAGGGGCATTTTCTCCTCAATGAAATGGGCATAACATTTTGCAGTTACCAGGGGCTTTTACTTTGCAGAACAGACTGTAAACATAGCTTCTTAATTTTTCACTAGTTTTTTTGAACAACAGCCCCCCGGGTTTTACCCAGCCAAAGTATGTGGTACGTGGTCCAGATACTTTGGCTGGCCTGGAAGTATGTGGTCTCCACATATTTTCTCTTTTTTCTTCATATCAAACTCATATTGAACATGGGAACAGGTCAGAAATACCCATCCATATGAAGGAAAGGCATACATTTAAGAGGGTACAGAACTCTGGGATCTCTGAGCATTTCAGTTCCGACAATTCCCTCCATTTAGAGCTGCCAACATCCGATGATGTCTCATTCATCATTAACCAGTAATTTTTACACAATTTTTTTCACAGAATTATCAAACATCTCCAATTCAATACTTAATCACTGGGTTAGGCATATAAAACACCCACATGAAGTCTGAACAAACTATTAAATCTTTATCTTGATTATATATGTGACGTGTGTGTGTGTGTGTGTGTGTGTGTGTGTGTGTGTGTGTGTGTGTGTGTGTGTGTGTGTGTGTGTGTGTGACTCACAGTGATGAAATCACTCTTGGGTCCAATTCGACTGATGATCTCTTGTGTCTGGGAGAAGTGCAGTCCACCGACGTTCCACTTGATCTGCACAGCGCCTCTGAATTCAGCATCATCTAAACGCCTTACAAAATCCTCTGTGAATTTCTACAACAAGAAGACACAACACATTACACAACAAGGCACATGCAGCCAATTTGCTTGATTTTCATTTACAAATAATGACACTATAATACGGGCTATTTTGTGTTAAGAGGTAAGTAATGAAGTTGCAGATAAATGAGGAACCTTGATGCTTTCAACCAGTGACCCAGAGGGCGGCTCCAGCAGGGCAACAGTCTCAGATGTGTCTATGGTAAAGTACACGTCTATGGGGCATTCATTCTTCTCTGGAAGGAAAAAAAACATATATAAACCTCTATGACACATTGGAACAACTTTAAATCAAGTAAACGTTCAATGTTCAACGTTACGTCAATGAAGCTGTGTTAAGACCTTAAAGTGAAATGTTACTGTGGCTGTAAAGCAACTACAGTTCGATTTCATGGAACTCACTGCTGCACTCTGTCGTCTGGCCATGAGTCAGGGCTCCAAAAAGAAGACAGAGTACGATGACCTCTAACCCCAACATCTTTCTCTTCGTTGTCTGACACATATAGGAGGAAGACAGATGCCTGAGTCAACAATCAGTTTGTTTCTATTTCTCTATAAAATAATCGGGTTTAGATAAAAGTGTTTAAAATGTCAAAGAGAAAAATGTGAAAAAAAGAAAGCCAGGAATCAAGAAAATGGAAATATATTCAGGTGAAAAATTTAAAGCCCGAAACAAGAAACAAGGAGAGAATGAGTTTTAAAATAATCAGCATTGCCTTTTGTGATATTACATCTGATGAATAGGATTTCCTGATCACTTCACCTGGGATATGAAATGTCTGTTGACATGTAGCGTTAGTTAATTTCCAAATTATTCTCAATATAACTAATTTCCTTATCCAGATTCTGAATCTGAAATCACTTTAGGGGAACTGTATGAACAAACGTCTACTGCCAAAAGCTATTGCATGTTCAATCAGCTCTATTAAATCTATACAGGCCCAGGTACTTCATGGAATCACTGTATGACCGAATGAAAGTTATAGACTAGGGCTAAAAAATGAAATGAACTATCTTGTCATAATATAGCACTTCATCCTTTCAAGCCTTTGAAGAATTGTACAAATATAACTTTGGACGATGACACAGAATGAACAAAGTCAGAGTGCAGGCTGCCGACTGAATTTAGTAAGACTTGTGTTTCGGTTTTTAAACCACAAGATTTTAACAAGGCCACAGTCTGCTGCCCTCCAGAGGATTTCTGCTCTCTCACAGCAAGCCCTGGTTCAGGAGCTGATATGGCTGGATTAACCGATGTCTGTAATTTGGTTAAACACAAACTTATATCGGAATATGCATCAAGTACATTTTTGACCTGCCAGGTAATCAGGCCTGACTTGCTTTAGACAACTTATAATTTGATTTGAGCATATTCCAAAGCTATTCTGCGATTAATACAAAACAAACAAACCAACTGAAACACATTGAATATGGGGCCTTTGGACAATCCGTGGGCCTGGGGCTGTGAGGGAAGGGAAGGCCTCTGGAGGGCAGCTGACAAACCCGAGCTCCATCCCGATGACACTCTGCCTGACACTGCAAGCAACATGTCAGCAAGGCCTGGCGTTGCTCTGGTGTCTGTGCATAACTCTGCACCTACTCCAGAGTTCTAAACCCAGCTAGTGGCCATCACTGTGCCATGTGCCAACTGATATCCACCACAGCAAACTGTGGCTCCCTCTAGCGGACAGACAGCTGTGATCTGCGGAGTAGTTGCTCCTGCAGATGTTCCCACTCCTCTCCCACTGTCCAGGCCAATATAATGAGCTGGAGTCCCCGTAGCTTTTCATCACCGCACAGGTAAATACCATGCAAAGGTATGCAGAGATGAAAGCACTGCCGATAGCGCCCACGCTTTCTTTATGTTTTTTTCTCGTAAGCAACTACTTTGTGGTTTTCAAAGGTTTTACGCAGCGGTTTGGTTTGGCCGAGAAAACACCATCATTTCAGTGAATGAAAGTGAGTTTTAGGATATTCAAAGACACGCGGAGACAGAGGGAGAGACGGACAGAGGCACGCATCGGGGAAGGGGGAGAAAGAGAAAGGCAGGGAGCAGAGTATGGCACATCGCTGCGCGTAAAAGTGCTACATACCTAAACTCGCTCCAACAAATTCGAAACTTCGTGGTCAGCTGTTTCTCTGTTGATTATCTCATCTCAGAGGGAGTGGAAGCCAAGAGAGAGAGATGGTGCAGGGTGAAAAATGGGAAATAAAGCCCTGGATGCGCGTGTACTTCGCGCAGAAGAGCCGTCCGTTCGCTCTCCTGTCCCGGTCCAGCCCCAGTAACGAACTCTGGTCCCTCCTCCTGTACGCGCACGGCGCACCCCGGTTCCCTCCGCCGTCCGCTTGGAGGCGCCGTGGCTCCGCAGGAACCCGTGGGTGCGCGCGCGCGTACTCCCATGGCGTTTTGCGCCAGTGGAGGAGGATGCCAGGAGCAGCTGGAGTTTTGACTTGATCCCCCCTCGAGAACGCCTCAAACTCCAAAACACCAAAAGACAGTAATGTCCGTTTGGCATCAGGAGATATCACAATCTCATGGATGTGGCCCTCGGTGGAACACATGCCTCACCCCTGGGGACACAGAGCTTTCACGTTCCTCAGGTAGAGTATTTGGAAGGTTTTACAGTTATTCTAATACATGTGGTGATTCAGAGTGAGAGAGAACTGGATGAAGAGCAAACTTGAACCCCCTCCATTACTCATATTCACAAACGCACCCACACATGTGCTGCCTTTGCTTGTGTCTGGTGGTCTGGTTGCAATTAGTAGGCGAGTGAGAGGAGTTTATTCTCAGAGTAAACACTGACAGAATGTCTATGAGTCTGCTCACAATGTTTATATGCATAAAGGTGCCTGAACTGCTCATTTGCATATTTGTATGCGTTAAGGTCTTTGTAGACATGGTGGGAGGTCTCCCTTTTAGAGGATTTACCACATCTGTACATATCTGCCCTTACAGTGAATGTAAGGCTCATTCTACTTGATTTCATTGTCGGTGACTGTTTGACAGCAACATTGGCCATGTCCAATTTGCTTGAATTTTCTGATGTGGCCGACAGAGCTGGCAGTGAATTAACTGGTAACACTGCCACTAATGTGTTGTCCAGCCCAAAACACAGGAGGCAATGGCAGGAACAGGCTTTCCATCCAAGTCCACATCCGTTTTATGACAGGCTGTCAAATTGGAGAAGGAGATGAAGAGGTCACTTGGGTTAAATCAGTATGAAAAATTCTGTTGTGAATAACCAGAAACTGACCGGATCTATTTGGAGGTAGTATTTTTTAGAACATCTGTGGCAGCCATGAAGTGCAAATCACAAAGACAAATGGGGAAACAAAACAACTCAAAAAACACAGTGGCAAACCACAACCTCATGGCAGAAAACACAACGGCATTAACTTCTACTGGAAAAAGTAAGTGTCCTCTATCAACGAGGATTGTCAGAGACTCATTGTTCGTCTTTTTAAAAGGAAGAAAAGGCAACTTGCACATGTAAACATGAGCACTACTGACGATTCAACATTTATGATTATAGGATATTATTTTGATGCAGGGCATACAAATGAGGTTATACCTAATATGATGTCAGCCTTTCAAAACATAACAACAAATATTCACCCTGTGAAGTCTGTCCAATCAGCAGTCCTTGTCGATAGCAGGTACCTACCTTTTCCGGTAGAAGTTAATGTCATTGTGTTTTCTGTTTTGCAGTTCTTTTTTTATAATTTGTTGTGTTTCCCATTTGTCATTGTTATATGCAATTTGCACTTTCACAGCCACCACGTATATCACATCAAAGTTGAAATTTAGATGACAGTTTCCGACTAAAACTAGGAACCCAGACCTGCCATTTAGAGTCATTAGACATTGTTTCCACACTTATAAACATTTAATGGATTTGTACAAGCAGGTTTTAAAATTTTGGGTCCTTTGCTTTTTAATTCAACTTTGTCTACCAGTGTCTGTCTACTGGTGGTGAGACAGCCATTAGTATCTTGCCAAGGGAACCGAGCAGGAGAAGGGATGAGATAGAAAAGAGGAGCAGGCCAGCTGCTGACTAGAGTTATTACTGTGAAGCTCTTCTCTCTGTCTTGGCCAGGAAAGGGTTTTTCCTTAAAAAGAGAAGAGAGGACTGAAGCAATATGTCTGCCTGCATGTGTGTTTGTGTGATGGAGAGATGTGGCGGTAGATGGAGGTGGGGGGGTGGGTGGGGGTGGGGGAGTTCTGGTCTCTCTTAAAACTCTGACTCATAGAACAGGAATGACCTCCCTCCCAAATAAGAGTAAACCAGTCTCCGCTTCTCTCTTTCTCACATACACTCCCCCACTCTTTTTTCCCTTATTTCTTTCACATGGAAAAAAAAAAGATAAAATATAAAAGAGTGTTTCACTCCGGGGGGATTTCTGCATAATCAGTTCCAGAATCGTAAACAGCTCAAGTTAGCTAAAATCGCTGCAACTTTTCTCTCAGTGTTCCATGGAAATCACACAAAGAACAACTCAATTCACAATTCAATTCACTTCATATTCAAACATACAAAGACACAGACTGAGTGACAGAACATAAACAGAACCATTTCTGTTTACATATGCAAATCAAGCATATGTATAAAAAAAAATGTAAATGCAGAAATCAGCAGATACATGTCCATGCTTTCTGCAGCATGCATTGACACCCAAAGTGACAGCGCTAAAGGTTATTTATGAGACTGTCCTAAACTCGGTGACTGACTGTTCATGTGTTTGAGTGAAATACTTCTTCCAGATGTTCTCCATTGCAGCTCCTGAATCAGATATTTCAAATTTAAGAACAAATAAATACAATTTTATGTTAAACTTATGATAAGCTAAAATTTACTCCTCTTATCCTTTACTTCTTTTTGGAATCTTTTTCCCTCCTTTTTTCCAGATGTGCTCTCTATTCAGACAAGGCAGCTGGGAGTTGTTACCCTTGTGCATCATGAACATGCGCACAGGGCTGTGCACACAACGTCCACACATACTAGTCAAGTCCTTGTGGGAAACTTGCAACGATCAGCCATTAAAAACAATAACTGGTTTTAATTTCATGGCCGATCAGTGTGTGTCATTTCCAGTGAATTTTGGTAGAAATGTTGTGCCGAGGTCTGAGGATTAGATGGCAGAGAAAGGTCCAATCGCTGCAGAAAATAGGAGGCAAGAGGAAACTTATTTCCATAAAAACTACAGAGGAGCCAGACAAATTTCTGAGGAACAGACCCCCCTACACACAGAAAAACACACAGCCACATACACACAATTATCAACAAAATACATGCACAAATGCTGTAAATCATGCACAGAAATATGCATCCTCATTCAAGTGAGTACACCCATGCACACGTACACAACCAAATAAACACACATGGATGAGCTCTAGGAAGTGTTCTGATAAGTGCAGTTTAGACACAGGAAGAGATTTACCAAGGCGCATACAGTGCATGTACACACACACACACACACACACACACACAAAACACAAATGCACAGAGCCATGATCAAAACAGTGGCTCAGAATCTGGACCAAAAGCAAAAGCAGGGAAGCAACTCAAACTGTGACAGTTCCTCTGAAATTCTGCTGCAGTCTGAGTGTGAGGGTTTAATATAAAACATATGTCTTTCATTGAGCCATTTAGAGGGAGAGATTTAACATTTGCATGTCCATGAACTGTATAGAATTTTTTTTAGCACATCCACTAGCGGAGAGTTAAATAAAATAAAAAGATGTTTGTAGTGATACACTGTTGACCCCTAAAGTAGGAATTCTTTCTTCTCTTTCATGTTTTTAGCGAGGAGGTCAAAAGTCAGGCTCAGAGGCAGCACAGTAGCCCTGGAGCTGGTAATGGTTGAGTGTGTTGTTCAAGGGCACCTCGGCAGGCGGATACTTCCTGACAAAATGGGTTCAACTTAGGAGTCTGTCTGCTACACTCACTCTGCTGCAACGAGAGTTGTTACTGATTAGTGTTCAGTTACAGGAAAATTCTACTTTTCCATACAGCCAGGGTCTTACTTTTTATCATATTGTGCATCTTTACCACTGCTTTACATTTCGATATTAATGTTTTACTCAGTAAGTTAATTGCTGAGTTCAGAGGACACGATGACATCACTAAAGGTCAAGAGGACAGAAAAAATGAGCATTCGGGCGACCTTGTACAACAGGTTCTAAACAAATCTCCACTTTTGCTATATTATCAAAGGCATGTAGGATTAAACTGAAAGTGAGGGTAGCTTTAAAACAAGAGCCATAATTGCACAGAATAGGAAAAGAAAGACAGCATAATTCTACAGCATCAAGGCTGCACTTAAACACAGTGGTGCTTTGAACTTAACACTAATGTCAGCATGCTAAAGTGCTCACAGTGACAATGCTAAAAGGCTGACATCATGACACCAATGCTAGGTAATGCTGACTATGGTCAACATCTCAATTTGGTGTGGCATCACAAACCATAATCGTGGAGGCACATTACTGTGATTAAAAAATGTCAAAAAAATGTAAAACTCATGGTGATGCAAGAGGAGAAGTCAGGGGATCACCAGAGTCAGTAAGAATCCTCTTCTCGGGACAATGAATGTCTCTTCAAAAATTTCATAGCAATACATCCAATAGTTGTGTAGATATTTTACTCTGGACAAAGGTGGTAGACTTACTAACTTTGTGCACAATATACATAATGTTTAATTCAACACTCATAAGAAGTCTTTTTTCACAGTGGTCTAATGGAATAAGCCGAATAGGAAAATTATTTGAGTTAGTTATAATTAACGAGAATGATATTTAGTGCTTATGGTCATCCGTTATCAATCACTGCATGTCAGGCTGAGCGTCAGCGGAGATGCACTGATTTATTGGAATATGGCCTAACTTTTCATTGGTAGAAACCCCCCAAATGGTACAAAAAGTAGCCAAAATAATTACCACCCACCCAAGTTACATAAAATCAGCATTTTTTTAATCCACCCAGTTAAAAAGTAACCTTGTTGGGTAGAGAGCTATACCGCAGGCATGGCTTAGTACTTAATACTACTAAATACTTGTGCAAATTTTAGTGGATGTTTACAACAGTAATTTGGAGGTTTTCCTCCATTTTCTCTTTTTGACCATATTGTATTAATCTAACTGCACCCCAGATCAGCAATGAAGTTGAGAAAAATGGTATCAAGGTTATTAAACAAGACTTACGGTCATGCTAGCAGCTGTGTGAGGCTGAATTTTTGTGTAGTGGTGCTTTGAGCTTAATGCTACTGTCAGGATACTAACATGCTCACAATAGTAATGCCCCAATACTGATTTTCAGCAGGTACAGAAACCATCTTAATTTCAAACATGTAAGCATGCTAACATTTGCACTAAACACAATGTTGTCATAAACCAAATTATTAGAATTTTTGAAATTCTAAGTAGAAAATGGTGCTAGTTGAAAAGTCAGGGGCTTGCCAAAATTTAACGGGGTCGCAGTCCCTCGCACCATGTCAATATTGAGCTAAAATGACAAAGTTTTCCTTTAAAGCAAGAATAATGGTTAAACATCAAGTGTTCAATTCAGCAGAGAGGGAAAATAGGTCATAGTAGGATCTTTAGAGGTGCATTTATGCATATACACATGAAAATGCAACTTTATAAACTAGCTTATAAAATACAGATTTCAAGAGTCTCTCTCACTGTGTGTGTGTGTGTATGTGTGTGTGTGTGTGCGTGTTTATGTGTGTTATGATTTTGGACAAAAGGCAGCTGCGAAGGTTTGGTGTAGCAATCCTTTATTGAAGGAGCTCTTACAAAACTATTGGGGTTGTTTATCCTCAGGAAAAAAACATCTTCTTTAACAACTTTGGTAGAGGTTGATACACAGAGACTAATAGCACCACAGATAATAACAACAGTACAGCGAGTCTGGGCCACTGATGATAAAAAAATTGGAAGAAGGTCTGGAATTAACAGATAAGGGATTTAATAGGTGAGTTTGAAAGTGTTTCGGTGTGGGTGTGGATGTGGGTGGTGGTAGTGGTGGTGTTGGGGGGGGGGGGTCACAGCTTGAGTCCTGTTAAGTTTCTTTTCTAGCCTTCAACCATGACAGATGTTTTCCTACCTCACCGATGAAGTACAAGGGAGTGTGTGTGTGTATGTGTTGTTTGACAGAGGCCTCTGTGCTGCAGAGGCAATAAAGAACAGGTTTCTGTCCTTCTGTCATTTGAACCAGTGACCCCTGCACTGCTCAAGGTTACAAGAAAAAAAAATCACCTCGCCATCACACACATGAATGTCAATGATGTACACAGAGGTGCTCACACATACTCATACATGCAGATACACACCCAGACCGACTCACAAATGTTGAGTCCAGCTGTTCTTCCCTCATTAGTACCAGGTTGAAGTGCTGATGGGTTTTGTTTGAGAGTATGCCTGATGTCACACCTTGTTTTCCCAGTTGGTTTGGTGACCTAAGTGAGCTTTCAAGTGATGTCAGATGTAGGTTTTCTCCAAGTCTGGTACATGGTTTGAATTTTCCACTTATTTTTTCCCATAAACTTTATAAGGGCAAAACTTAAAATAAAGCTGACCTGCCAATCATGAGCCAGCCTTCCGGGTTAACAGTCGTTTAGATACAGCAGGTACTCGCTGAAGATGATTTATTTGTAAGTTTTAAGTTCACAGATCTGGTTGGTCCCCTTGTATTCTTATTACATAAAATTGTGATTCTGCACAGTTGGCAGCACTTGAAGGAATGGTAAGAGCTACAAAAACAACTCAACAGGAGCTCCAGTCATAGAGTAACGAGTGTAGCCTCAATGAGCCATTTTCAACTCACATTAGTTATCTGAAGTAAATTAAGGTTGATACTGATACAGGGATGTGGCATACTCAAGTAGAAATCAGACCGATTCTAGTGAAAGCTAGAAATAAGTTTAGATGTGGCCATTTCTGAGGGCTCTCCAGGGCTGAAGTGACCCTTTTTGAAATGGGACAATTTCACCCTTAACTTTTCCTCTCAGCAATTTCTTCTAATTGTTTACTGTCACAGCAACCTCTAAAACTCTAAAACAGTACCATCACTTGGGTTATAGGCTAATGGTCCAAGAACAGAAGGTGGAATTTGTATTCAGCCTGAGATAGTGGAGGCTCAACTCAGGATAAAAAGGTCCTATGGATATTTCACGAAGACATTTCCATTTGTCTGCCACACAATCGTTTGTCGTTTTGTGACATATTTTTTAATAAAAAAAAGTACTCGAACACAGTGAGTGTGAGTGAAATGAGTGAGACTGTATATTAATAATGGTACTGAAAATCTAAAGCGTGTTGGTCCTGTTGTTTGGGGCCCTGTATTTAGCTGATGGACACCCTGCGTGAGACTTTGTGGGGGAAGACCCCACGAAGCAGAGAGGGGTAGTCTGAGACACGGAATAGGTGGTGATGGGCGTAGGTGACGTCGTACTGCCGCTGCCTGCTCACTAACGTGAGTAGGTTGGCCTCATTGACCTGGCTGCCGACAGTGATGACAAAGAGCTCCACTCTGGCATCCGCCACCTCTTTAACGCGCTTCTCCAGCCTTTCCTTGTCGATGTCCTGAGACCGGCCATCAGAGAACAGCACCAGCTTCTTTCTGACTCTTGATGCGTCTCCGCGGTCGAATAAATGATGAATAGCAACTTCCATTGCCACTAATACATTTGTGCCGTCATTTTGGAAGGTTGCCTCTTTAAGCTTGCTAGACAGTATGGTTAAATTGCTAGTCAGACCCTGCTCTATTTTGGCGCTTCGGCTATACTGGCCCAAACCCACCTTGATTTTATAATTCTTTCTCTCGTCTAAAGTCAGGAAACGCTCCGCCAAGCGTTTGACAAAATCCTTGCTTGTCTCGAAGTTCTTCTCTCCCACACTGGCTGAGCTGTCCATCATGATCAAAATATCTGTGTCTTCAGTGAAATTGGCTGAAATACACACACACACACACACACACACACACACACACACACACACACACACACAATACGTCAGATCAGTAGCTTTTTCCAGTGGATCTTTAAATAACAACATAGAGAGCTAGCAAGGTGCAACATAGCCAAAATAGCATTTGTATATTTTCAATTTACTTGTTCAAGAAAAACAGACTTACTTGGACATGTGTAGTTTGGGCATCTCTTTTCTGGATGAGAGAACAACAAGGGATTAGTCACTTTATTTGTAGCTGGTACAAAATATTAAGTTGATGGAATTGACCAAGGATGTGTGTTTGTGTGCAGGTGTGTTTTACCTTGACAGAGTTGGGATGTGATGTACTGGAGGAAATTGTCTTCTAGAAGGTCAGCATAGGTACCTAGCAAGCGAGAAAAGCTTTTTTTGGGGTCCTTCGTACATGCGATAACATCAAGCTGCTCCTTGTTGGGCTCACGGCCTGAGTAGTCTTTTACTCCTAGACCACCCACCTGCAGATGAGGAAAGAAGTTTTTAGGTTAGCTGCTACTTCAGTATTTTAGTTGGAGGGTGTAGCATGAGCATTTACAGTGTCTATCTAGGTTTTTTGTACTCACCCGGATGTTTTGACGATCACAGAGTATGTTGAGGGGAACCGTGTCCCTCATGATATCAGAGCGGCCATCAGTGAGAACAATGACGAATGGCTTAGACAATTTTTCGATTATATTCTCTTTAGTATATTGAAGGGCCTCGCCTGTGTATGTTGCCTCAGCCAACCAGACGAGGTTTTTCACTTTCCTAAACACAGATACAGAAATTTGATGACTCAAAAAATTGATAACTTTTTAAGAGAAGTAATGACATTTAATAATTGCTGCCGTGTCAATACTGAAATAGGAGGAATGAAACAATTTCCTTATCAATTACATTACATAGGTCTGGATAATGTCTGCAGAGTAGCCTGCTGCAAAGATGTTTTTTCACAAAGGAAAGCCACTGGGGGAATAAGGAGGGGAGATGTAACTCTTTCCTTATTGTCCAGGTGTTTAAGTATGTATAGAGGTCTTTACAAAAACAACCCGCAAACGCTGAATGTTGCTGAATGTCAACTGTGTTTTCATAAAGACCTGTCTAAGCTTGGATGTAGTAAAAGCAAAAGCTCTTTAAAGGAATTGTTCAACATTTTGAGAAATACATGTATTTGCTTACCCTCCAAGAGGCAGGATAATAGATGATAACTATTCTTGGGTCTGTATATTACTCTACATGTGGAGCTAAAGCTGGGAGGTGAATAGCCTAGCATAACAAGTTAACAAATATCACCTATAAATCTCACTAATTAATGTTGTATATCATTTGTTGAACCTGTACAAACACTTACATTTTTAAAAATACTCCCTGTAAACACCACAAAATTTAATTTTAATATTTCTGTTTTTTCATAGATTAATTACATTTTTAGAAGTTTGGCATATAGCCTCCTTTCAAATTCTAAGAAAAAACAAACTTGCTGTTTCCCCCTACTTCCAATCTTAATGCTAAGATAAGCTTATTATCCCCCAGCTCCAGCTCCATGTAGACATGTTTGATGATGACTTGGTTGTCGATCATGTCCCTCTTGGAAAAGAATATACATTTTCCTCAAAATATTGCTCTGTTCTTTTAGTTCACAATGTGTAATTCTCTTTTAATAAAGCTAGGCTATCTATGTTGCCTTGTATCACCACGGCTGCCCCCTGATGTTTTCTGTCTTTTGGTAAGCTAGACTGAAAACATCAGGGGGCAGCCGTGGTGATACTAAATTGTAATGAATCACAATAATCCTACACATTCAAAGAACATACCACAAAAAAGCATTAAGGCAGGCGGAGGTGTGATTGCATGCATGTGGACTCACTCTTTAAAATCAATGATGGTACTGGCCTCATAGCCCAGTCGGAGTAATTCTTGGTGTCGCGCTCCACTGTACTGGACTACACTCAGTGAGGACTCAGTATCTGAAAACTGGAAAGAAAAACATTGCATGGTAACAATGTGTTTTGGTCTCTGTGTGTTATGTCTGCGAGCATGTGTTTTCTTCTGTCAACATTTCTGCGTCCCACCCATCCTCACTAATTATATCCAAACTGGAAGAGGAGTCATTGGAGAGACATAAAAGAAAGAACCAAAACTGGACACAATTTCTTCCATTCACACTTTCTATTTTGAGGTCTTTTCTCATGAAAGCAGTACATCTGCAGTACATCTCTGAAAAATGGCGTCTGCAGCATTGTTGGCATCAATTCAAATAAACTACCGAGTCCACAAAGGTCAAACATGGGTTATTTTCCAGAGGTTAGGCAAAGATGGATGAATATGAAATACAGTGTATTCAAATGTCAAGACACAGGATGAATTCAGAGTAAGATTTTACCTTGACTCGCTCATCTTTGATCAGTCTGTCGACGACTTTGACAATAAAGTCTTTGGCAAGAACAAAGTTTGTGGCACCGACACTCTCTGAGCTGTCCACGATGAATAACAGGTCCAGAGGTGCACACTTACACTCTGAAGACACAGAAAAAAAACACAAAAACAAAATCACAAAGGATCCCGCTAGGCATGGAGTATAGGCCATAATCATGGATAATGACTGTGTTTTAGATAAGGTACAAACTTACCACAGCAAGCTGCAAAGTGATTAGAAAAGGATGGAAAAAAATGAAAATCAAAGTTAATTAACGATGCAGAAAAAGACATAACACAACATAACCCGCATTACTGTAACAGTCTTTGGGTTTGATTGCATGTTTGGATAATTAGCCACTAAGCTGAAAAGGTCAGAGTGTATAATGTAGAGTACATGTGGCTTAATTTCTGTGTGTGTGTATGTGTGCGCATTTAAATATGAGTGTATGACTTACAGCAGAGCCTCATGATGATATCCAGAATTTCACATTCCTAAAGAGAGACGTGGAGAACATGTTACAGTATAGCCATGCACTGTTAAATCACATTACATAACCTTCAAGCACAGCACATAACCAGATCCTAGACTGTTTCAAGCTGCTCCAAAAGAAAAAGAGAACACAACAAGGGTGATATTTGACCTAGAAGACTGGTCAATGAATGACTATGGTTTTTATGTTTTGTGTTCAGGAAATTGGATGTGCGGCTTTGGACTGAATATACAGTATCAGTTTCAGGTTCAACACAAGTGTGGCCCGAAGGAGGATTTAGTAAGGGAGAGGGATTAAATGGACTGATTCAATCTTTTTTATACTCACATCAGCTCCTGGTGGTCCTGGAGGCCCAGGAGGTCCCTGAATGGAAAGTGGGATAAATGTAAGCGAAGCAGATAGGTAGACTGAGTGATTAAAGTCCTCGATAGATCTTAACCGGACAAAAGTTTATCTCATTTGACTTCAAGACGACAGAGACTCCTGGAAGAGTTTTTTTTATTTTAACTGGAATAAAAAAAAAAAGGTGATCTTTCGGAAAAACATTACTCCTTTGACAATCCAGATTCCCTTAGTCATATAACCAACATCCACACCCACACCTCTGTGTGTGCTGCTATCTTTCTGCAACAACATGTGAATCCTCCAAAAGTTCATTGCCACAGCATTTTATTTTTTTGCTTGGCTGCAAGAAAACCATCTGTTTTGTTTTAACAGACTTTAAACTCAGTTTAAGAGCATTCTTTTTGGTGACAAAGACACCAGTGTAGCTTGCCAGAGAGAAAGAAAGGGAGAGAGAGAGAGAGAGACATCCGTTATTGGTAGACAAAAGAAACTGTCACAGACAAAAAATAGAAGGACTGAAAGAAGAGGGCAGGAAAGGGAAGAGGAGGAGGAGGAAGAAGAGAGAGGAGAAAGAAAGTCGGGAAAGTATGTAAGGGGAGAGTCCAAAGACTGATGGTTTGCTCCAGAGAACATGCCTTCCTACACAGTGTTATATCTAGTTCAAATCTTTGTTCATCTTTTCACACGGTCCAATATCACAAACTTTACTAGCCAATGGGTGAAAGAGATGGGGATTACACTATCTTTCCTGCTTACAATAAGCCAAACCAAAGGATGCCATTTTTTTGTCTTAGCATGTGGTTTGGTGTTATGTTGCGTGGTAAGATTAACTTAGTTTAGCTCAGTTACTGTATCTTCGAGTGTTTCAGCTTGCATAAATCTTGAGACAAACCTAAAACACAAGCATGCAATCACACACAAAAAATACACACACTACCCTAGGTCCATGGTATTCTTACCAATTTGCCTTCAGGTCCTCTGTGACCTTTGGCCCCTTTTGATCCTTGAGGCCCTGGTTCATAGTTCTGTGAAAAGATAAAATAACATCAAGATTAAGAGAGAGGCCTGCATCTATATATGGGTTTTGTTTTTTTTAAATTTGAGTAAATGTATATTCACTTTTTGAAAATACAAGAAGAAACAAATTTTCTAGTTGTGCATACAACTGTGCATACAACTGTATCCATATAGAATGTGTGCTGCTGTAAACATCAGTCACAGTTTGTCTGTAACTGGTAATATTTTCATGACAAGTTGACAGCTGTGTGTCCTGCAGGTGCATTATACAAATTAGGAAGCCTTCATATGACTGCAGGGGACGGCCCAGCTATGTTCACGTGTTTCTCTTCTCATCATTGGGATTGTGTGCAGGGTCAACTAAACTTTTCATTGACGTGACACACAGTGTTAGCCCTTTCCAGCTTGCAATGCGGTATCATTAGGATACATTTAAATCAAAACTGACCCGGTGCCTAAAAATGGATTGACTAGTCCAATTTATAATTAATGACATGGAGAAGTATCTGCTTTGGAGTCATATATCTAGTGAAGAGTCAATAGTGAAAAATCAATAGTTTTTTTTTCCTATATTTGGTCATGGTAGCTTATTACATAGAAGTGGAGTACGGCAGAAAATCTACCAGACTGCTCGCAATTTATCGTTGGCTGAAAAAGATTTTTTTAATCTGAACATCTGAACAGGTCTGCAAATAAGTTAGTGCTAATCTACAAAGAGTGTTGTATGTACTAAGTAGCAATAATGACATGGGAGGAATAAGAAGCTACTTAAGGGAAAACTTAAATGGTATTTTGGTATTGATTTTTAATTTTTAGTTTTTAAATTTTTTAAATAAAAAAATCTCCAAAATGTAAAAAAGTCCCCTCTTCTAAAACACTATGAACACGTTTACTTTGGAATTTTACTGTACTTTTACTTGTACAATTCAGTCAAAATTTTTCTATATGTAATTACACACTACACAATTACATACTAGTATATCATTATAGGAGGGGTATCATAACAAATCCTTGCCAGCATAAAAAATGATTCTGAGGAAAGCTTCTAAATCCATTTCAAATCTTAACTCAAACTAGATTTGGCTCTCCTTTTCCAGCTAAGTGCCGCAACAAAGCAGCTGCAGGAAAAGACAGCAGCTAAAGCCCCTGCAGCTGCTGCACTGTGACCCACTGCTGATCACTGTGAGATTATGGCCAAGATTGCAGAAGTTTGGAGAATAAAGAGCCTAACACTGTTAATCAATTTAGGAAAATTATCTCGTCCCTAAGCTCCATGTTCCCACAGATACTGTTTCACACTTAAAAGTTATGTGGGCAGTTTGGTTTGAAGAAGACTACTAGCAGCCTCAGAGAATTTCAAATTAATGCAATATTGAGAGTAACTGAGAATGGTTACCATTCTTAACAATTATATGCTCCAAAAATGGCTTTCAGAACAGCTTGCGAAAACATGCAGATTCAAGGGTAGATACTGTTTAAAGAAGGAATTTGCTCATGTACAAAAGAATCCATTAAACAGGCTTATTTTTGGAAAGAGCTGCATGTATTCTCTTCTACATCAAATTAGTGGTAGTCACATAAATACTTATTTACAGCTCAACATGCCAGACAGCAATGAGATTCAGTGAAGTCAAAGGGCAGGCTGGCAATGTAAAATCACAAATCATCATGATAAATCTCTCCTGATCTTTGATTGGAGTTACAATTCGAGTTAAACAAGCAGATATGTGTTTACTGCAAAACCAGCTACCTACAATGGACAGATATGAGAGAGAGGAGGAGGGAGAGAGAGGCCGTAATGCCACTCACACACACACACACACACACACACACACACAAACACACAAACACACACCACACACACCACATGCACACACACGCATGCACGCACGCACGGTACATGATTGCTGTCAGCCTTGAATAAGAACTCACATGTGCATATACACACACACACTTTTCCAATTACCTCACATTCTAAACTTCAAACACTCTAATGTAAAGAACATGGTCCATATAATCCACATACAACACACATATCCTGACCTTGATTTAATGGAGTCATATTTGATGACATGTAAACAGAGGAGACTGTTTGTCGGACCTTGTCGACTATGTCTCTATTATCATGCAAAAGAATTTTAGCTAAAAAGTTAAATAGGTGGAAAAGTCAGAAGGTCTTTCTTTACCTTTATTTTCCCTGACACACCCCCTCCTATCTCCTCTGGCCAGAGAAAGTGCAGGCAACAAAGTACAAGTCTGTACAATTTGAAAATATTTAAACAATTTAAATTAGAAGACCACTTGGTCAAAACTCACAATGAAGCCAGTGGCATTAGACTCTCTGAAAATGCTGTTAACCAGTTTGATGTCTAATAATTTCAAGTTAAACTGATTCCACTGTATTGTCTGAAATAGGTAACAGCTGAGAGTAAAGTTTGTGGAAACAAACCAGTCACTGGTCTAAGAAAAAGATAAAACAAGAAACAAAGAGATGGATGGATGCCTCTTGGGATAAGTGGAATATAATGGATTCATATTTTCCACTGATATAAGTTAATTATGGCATCATACTATGTGTTTTTGTAAAGGACTTGGTCATGGACAGACCAATGGAAAAGAAGCAGAGGAATGGTTAATGATATTTTGTCTAAGGCAGCAGCTATTTGCTCATTTGCTTTCTTGCAAAGAGTTAGATGAGAAGATACCACTTATATCTGCCCGTTAAATACAGCCCACAGCAGGTTAGCCTAGCATAGCACAAAGATAAGAAAATCTGCCTACCAGCCTCTTTAAAGCTCACCAATTAACATGTTGTGTTTTGCTTGTTTAATTTGTGCAAAAGCTTTAAAAATGTGGGTAGGTAGATTAACTTCATATAGAGGTAGCTAGCTCTTTCCCTGTTGTTTTCAGTATGAGAGTTATACTAAACAAACTGGCTGCAGGCTGTGGCCATAAATTTACCAAACTAGAAGGTTATCAACCTTCCCATCTAACTCTTGACAGGTAAAATAAATCAGCATGTTTTCTAAAATGTTTAAACTTTTTATTTAATATATTCCCATGCCTGTCTGTTTTTTTGGTTTGTTTCTTAGTCAGCAGGATTACACAAAAAGTACTAAACGAATTCCTCCTGAACCTGGTGGAGGGACGGGAAATAGACTGGGGAAGAACTCATTAAATTTTGAGGCAGAACTGGATCGTTTACTATGAATTGGAATTTTTTTCCTCTAAAATCTGGTGTATGTTTGACAATGGCCTTGGCAGAGGTTTGCACTATTTTAATATGTTTTAGTTCATTTACATTACAATTCTGCCAACCACTTTCCAAATCTTATCACAAGTTTGTAGACTAATTGAGACATGGTGTTGATTATCTGTTTCAATAAAAGAACCAGTCTTTTAAAAAATCAGTGGAGTAACAAACAAGTACTTTTTACAAGTTTAAGATCAGAAAGATTTTGCAAGGAATCACAAAACTGTATCTTCCAACTTGATTGTTTTGAGTTGGTGAGTTGGCATTTTACAATCAAGTTATTCATCAACACAGCTCTATATTCAGTTGTAGAGGCTATGAGATGTGTCCTACATGCTGCTGTCACTACTTAAGAAAGTACAAAACAAGAAGTCCAAAACATTAACATTGGGGTGACTGGGTGAATTATATTCCTCCATCTCATCCTGCCCTGTGCTGGAGAACCACAGGGTCTTGATGAATGGTAAACTGAGCTGACACTGTAAATCCAAAGCTTACAAAGTGTGACTGCTCTTTAAGAAAAAAGGTCCGAGTGCAGTTGTGTATGGATGAAAGAAAAGCAAAAACGTACAGAAGTGTTTATGGCATTAAACACAAACCTTAAAAATTCAGTAATTTCATTGCAAACACAACCAAGATGAACCAGAGGTTAAAGTTTTAAAACTGGCAGAACAGTTGGACACAGATGTTCACATACATGTACAGTCACAACACGCACACACACACACACACACACACACACACACACACACACACACACACACACACACACACTCACACACACACACACACTCACACACACACACACACACACACACACACACACTCATACTCACACTCACACTCACACTCACAAACACACGCACACACCAAAAGAGTAATGCTGCCCCTTCATCGTCTCTGCTCATTTCCTGGTATCCTTGACAACGACATATACACAGCTGCATCACATCACAGCCCTCTTCCCCAATGACAGACACACACACACACACAATGTGTTCAAATCTACTTATAAAAGCATTTCCAGCTGCAGAAGAGAAGGAGAATGTGAGAGTAGGATGGAGAAAGGATAAACAGAGAAAGAAAAACAATGAGGTTTGTAAGGGGCTACCAAAGAAAAACAAGATAGAACACGGAAATTAAAAGATGAAACACATTATTATATATTAAGTGATATTTAGGTGTTAAAAGAGACCAATAAAGATGAAATATGTAAATGTGCTGCGAAAATGAGACGTGATTCACATCTTGTGATCACTCTCTGCCAGGAAGGAATTGAGGAAAGATAAAATGAGATCAAGAGTGATGAGTGACTCCAAAATGGAGACAAGTCAGAGCCAGACTCACATCAATGCCGGCATCTCCAGGCTCTCCGTCATCTCCTTTGGGTCCAGGGGTTCCCTTGCCACCCTAACGGTCACACAAGCAAATGTTCAGTGTTAAGAGTGCACACAAGCATGACAATTGATTTTAGTGAAGCTTATATTCATTTTGATGTCAAAATATATGTAGAATTTAAAGTACTAAGTATATCTATATAACTGATTTCTAATAAAATTCCCGCAACAGCCAATTCCCAAGTTAAAGGAAATTTAATAGATGACCTACCGGCTCACCAGTGTCTCCACGGGGCCCAGGATAACCCTAAGAGAGAGATAAAAGTTTAGACAAAATTTAAATGTAGCAAAGTGTGCCATACATGACAGGCCATTATCTACTATTACAACATACCTGGAAACCATGACAACCTGCAGTGCCATTTCCTGGAGCACCATCTTCTCCCTGAAATTAAAAAAGAGAGAGACTTACAGATCCATCTGCATATGCACACACACAAACGCACACACATATGCAAACCTCATGGCAGGACTTATGATGGATGGCACACATCTGTCTATCCCCCTCTCTGTCTCCCACACTCACCCTCTCCCCCATTTGGCCTCGGTCTCCTGGAGCTCCTTTTATTCCCATCGGTCCCTTGGGTCCCTGGAAGATGAAAAGGAATGATTATATTAGAAACACATGAAATGTAACATGACATATGTTTGGATGATGCCAGCACACTGTATGCATGTGTGTGTGTGTGTGTGTGCATGTGTGTTTTTCGTGCGTGTGTGTGTGTGTGTGTGTGTTTGTGTGTGCGTGCGTGCTTGTGCGTGTTTGTGTATGTGTGTGCATGTGTGTGTGTTTGTGCGTGTGTGCATGTGTAAATGTGTGCTTGCGTGTGTGTGTTTTTTTGTGTGTGTGCATTAGTGCGTGTGTGTGTTTATGTGTGTGGTTGCATTAGTGTGTGTGTGTGTGTGTGTGTGTGTTTGTGCGTGCGTGCATGTGCATGTGTATATGTGTGCGTGTCTGTGCGTGTGTTTTTGTGTGTGTGCACATTAGTGTGTGTGTGTGTGTGTGTGTGTGTGTGTGTGTGTGTGTGTGTGTGTGTGTTTGTGTGTATATTAATGAAAACTGTACAGTCCACATGTAGCAGACTGACAACCTTTAACCACTTGCATAACAATCCGACAGCCAGGTCCTGGCTGGCCAGTTACCTAGATTATGTGATGATGGGTGTCCAGACACTTTAAACAACTGGGAGTAATGACTATTAATAGTTCTGATATACATGGTTAATATTAAAACCAGTTTTTTGATTAAGCATATGTAGGCATGTGTGTGCATACATATGCATGTGTGTGCATATGTGTGCATATGTGTGCTGTTGGATTCACCTCTGGTCCAGGTGGGCCTTCATCTCCTCTGTAGCCAGGAGACCCAGGCCTGCCTTTTTCGCCCTGGAAAACAACAACACCACTAATGACCTACATTTCTCAGTTCTTTTAAGTTTAAGTCTCTTCATGGATTGTATGCTCCTTATAAAGATATCACAAACAGGGTTTTTTTTGCCCCTCTGTCAAAATTTGATGGATAAGAACAGAAGCTACCCTGAAATTTTCTAACTTAAAACACAGCTGAAAATCCATGATTATCTGCTGGCTCTGGTTAAAAGTATCAAGCCAGGTACTCCTCTGACCATACCCAGCTTCACTGATGTGGGCTGGTTTAAAATGTGCAGTGTTGGGATGTGATCCCAACCAACTACAACTATAACCAGTTACAAACCTGCTACAATGTATTGATACACCCCGAGTACACTTCTACATCACTGCAGCCAGGTTACAAACTAGACCTCTGGCGGTCAGCGACTGTTAAGTCGCTCTTTTAAGGAAAAGTCTGGTTGATTCTAACTATTGTCATATCTTTGTAGACCATTGGATCAATGGTTTATGATGAAATTGTACAAACCAAATACCCGCTAAGATCTGGGAACATTGCAAGGTCGCTGCTACCGTAAAGTGAAGCACTAGCATTAGCTGATTTGATTTCATAACTGCTAGACGAATCTGAAGTGATCCATAATGCACTGAAGTAATCATTTTTATGTATATATAATAACCTTCCAGCTGGAGTGCCACACCATGGGTAAGTCAAAAATGAACAAGATCATAGTAGGATCATAGTAGGTTGTCAAAATGGGCTAAATTCAATAAGATAAACAGAGTCCGCAGCTCTGCCACCAGCATCATGCAATAGCTTCCTACCGGCAGCTTGTTAAGACTCATGTTAAGACTCTTTCAGGCCACATAAGTTAATGTCCCCCAAATTTTTAAGAAGAACAAACTGTTTCTTTAGCTTAAGCCAGACAGAATAAGGTCAATATTACTGTGTTTCCATGGCATTTATGTAGCCTAGCTCAGAATAAAGACTGGACCAAGAAGTTACACAGTTAAGTGTGGAACTTATCTGTGGGAGAATGGAAAAAAAGGAAATACTCCTTCTAAACCTCCAAAGCTGTCTGATTCACATGTTCCTTGTGAATTTGACACATAATTTATAGTAGTAGAAAACAAAACACTGTAGTTTGTAGAAGGACTTAGAGTTTGAATTGGTGATATATCTTGGCAACAACTGAGCCAAACAGCTACATGCAGCACCTTAGTCCTGTCCTTCCGGTGAGGTCATTCTTTGCACACTGCTGAAGTGGAACAAAACACTTAAATGTTTTGATGGCTGTGTACATAGGAAAGTTAGGTAGTTCTTGGAAGGCATGTGTTTCACTTTATTTTTAAGGCTTAATATTTTTTGGTTTCCTATCTTTGAGCACAGCCAGGCTAAATCAAATCTGAAACTATATGTCCTGGACATACAAAGCTGAACATAATAATGCTATATTATTACTATAACATTGGGGACATATTCTTTATTTTCTGCTGTAAAGCAGAAAAAAAGAATATGTCCCAAAAGGCCACAATGCTTCCCTAAATAAAAGTTAACATTTGCATAAAGATACTACAAAAAATTGCTAATATATTAACATTAAGCAACGTGTAATACTATAAAATATAGGTTGACAGAGTTTAATGAATGCAAATGATTTACAGTACATAACTGCATGTAAGGATACAGTTTTTCCTGAGTATATGATTTAGGCCTAACATGTCAGTTATTCCATGTTTTCTGTACTATTCAGTTCCTCACTAGTCAGTCAACGGACTCACAGTCCAAAGAACAATAGAGCCATTGAAACATCTGACATCACGGAGCTTACAGCAACTAATGCTCATAACGTATTATTATTATAACACTGCCTGGTGCCTTATTAAGAAACCCATACTGAGGCTTTGGCACAAGAAGACAGAGAGAAAAACTGAGTCAGAGGGGAAAGAGTGAGCATTGAAGTTCCCAGGAAGACTAAAAACTTGAGAATGAGAGAGGGGAGACGGAGCATGCGGGAGTGGACAGTACTCTGGGGCACCAGCCAGCCTCGCCTCTCTTCAAGCTTCTGCTCAATGCACTTGCCATCAACATGAAATATGGATGCAAGAGCTCAAATGTGCACACACACTAGGAAGCCCGTGCACAATCTGGTACAAGTTCCCTCTCAAACTGGAAAAAAAGGATTCCCCCAGAGAGAAAGGTGGGTGGTTCGTTTTGGGGGCTGTGTCGCTTCCTTAATGTAGACACAACAGGCTAACAAACAGCGCCCATATATCCTGTTTGTACCTCTTTCAATTCCTGTGTGTGTTTATATTTGAGTGTGTGTCTTACGGGGTCTCCATTGGGACCAGCCGAGCCTTCCCTCCCCTGCTCTCCTCGGGATCCTGGTTCCCCCTGGCAAGGAAAAGAACAAATGTTTGAGGTGACCTAAAGGCTTTTGAGAAGGCAATGGACAAGTAAGGCAGAGAGATCCAGGTTTTAAACAAGGCTGAATGAGCTGGAGTACATGGGAAATGACATTATAAAACCAGAATGGTCAGTGTGGTTGCAGTTGACCCCTAACAACTGTCAAATTGCATTTCCCATGAATTTCTAAGGAGCTTCAGTTAGTTAGACCTTGAGGAAATGGGGATCGATTAAACTCTCCTTATCGTCACTCACCGGCTCTCCTCTAAGACCTCTATTTCCACGGGCACCTTGCTCCCCCTTCTCTCCAATTACTCCCTACAAAAGATTTTAGAGATGTTAATGCATACTTTAGCAGCTAACACACCCAAACCAACTCATTTAAAGTAAATATTAATCACAATTTACTTACTCCCTCGCCAGGAGGTCCATCCTGGCCAGGGTCACCCTGAAACACACACACAGGATATCAGAAGGGCCATTAAAGGTCACAAAGTTGTTTTTGGTTTTGTCCAGTAGAATTATTACTCACATCATCACCGCGCTCTCCTTTGTCCCCATTGGCTCCACGAGGGCCCTGGTCACCCTGTCACAACACAGATATTTAAACAAGTCATATTTCTTGCTCTGACATTTGTCATCTTCCTGGGTTTCTCTTTGCATTGATTTACCTGAATGCCAGGAGGTCCATAGTTTCCAGGCCTTCCTGGTTCACCATCTATTCCAGGATCTCCCTGAAATAAGCATAAAATGTTTTTATCAAAGTCTACCATCAGGCTATTTGTAAATCTTTGACAACAGAAGTATTTTCAAAATCCTACTTTTGCTCCTTTCTGTCCATAAGAGCCAGGGTCTCCCTTTGGTCCAGACTCTCCTTGCAGGCCCTGGAAAGGTAAAACACAGAGACAGTTTCAGCACATGATCCTAAGCAGCTGAAGCCACAGCACTCCGTCTAAGAGTCTGCAGTGCACGAATACTCATGTATGCAAGTGTGTTTGTTTACAGGATGACTATATGGCTTCATTTAAACAACCTGACAGCAGAGAATGTAAACAAAGTGGTGATTAAAGAGCCAATAGCCTCAGTCTGTCTGCCTCCAGGGGTCTAGACATGGGGCTTGATTTTGGTCAGGGCCACGCCGACAGTGTCATTCCTAAACATGAAAGTGTTGTTGTTCTTTAAATAATGAAAATGAGCCTGGGGCAGATACAGAAGTAGCTTGTCCAAGTGTGTTAATGTCTCCAAGAGTGAAATCAAGACACAAAACCAGAAAGATACAGAGTGTGTGTGTGTGTGTGTGTGTGTGTGTGTGTGTGTGTGTGTGTGTGTCCTGACACAGACACTTCTGAATGACTGTGTATTTGCACTCCTTAAACCGGATGTTAATGTCAGAGTATGTTAACATCTAATGATTGGTTTCTCATCTGGTTGTGAACTGAGCTCCAGTCAGGGCAAAAATGCAAGAACATAACCTTGGGATTATTCTGATATTAGAGAAATACAACTCACGTCTGATCCAGGAGATCCTTTACAGCCAGGAAGACCAGGGAAACCAGGTTCACCCTAATGAGGAAAACCACAGAAACATTTAACAATAAACCGCAAAAACTTTATTGCATCAGAAAAGGAAGACAGCCAGTTAGCCAGAGCTATACTGATTTTATGTTTGGGTCTGTAACTCACCTTGCGTCCATCAAATCCATCATTTCCACTTTCACCTTTGTCTCCCTGAGAAGGAATGTCAAATACAGATAAAAGAGCAAAGAGAATGAAAGTGATAGAAGAATAAATTAACCATTAGATTTCAGAAAAACCACTGATAAGAGAGCATCGCCATGAAGATTGGACCTTCAGGAAGGGCTCACCTTGTAGCCTTTGTGTCCTCTTTCACCCTGCAAGAAACACAGACAACATTGGTCAGTCATGAATCATATGGTACAGAGTATATACTAAACCTTGTTAAAAGTTTAGGCTATATTTTGTATTTGCATAATCTGTTAGTACCTTTTCTCCACTGGCACCGCGGTCTCCCTGGAAACAGAAATAATACACTCATTATTACAGTCATGATAGGCAGCATGGTGGTCAGGGATACGGTGAGTAAAGTAGGACTTAGATTCAGTGATCAACATGAGGTAAACAAAATTTTGAAAAATCATAAATACATTCAGAGTCACTAGACAGTGACCTTGTGGAGCTTATATCAATTTGACACTACTTGAATCTAGGTTATAAGTATTGTGAATGTGAAGCTATAAAAGAAAGTTGAGGGCATATATAGGATGAACAGGATGAATATCTCTTTAAAGTACATGGCTGCCAGCAAGAAAGCCATCATATGTTGTTATCTTAAAACTACAATATGAACAAATGTAAAACCCTGGGGAAAAGATTGTCTATATATGTGTGGCTAAAAGATGTAACCCATTACATGTCACTGAAAGACACTGTTCCTGTACATGCACTGTGACCGTGTCAACCCACACATCTAATTTAAACAAATAAAATAAATAAGTGACCAAAAACGAATGAAGAAAAAGGTAGTCAAACTCGGTTAGGCAACTCTATTAAATCTCAGGGTGACACAATGTAATGGTATCCTCAATTACTCACAAACTCAATTCTTTAAGTCTATTCCCCAGTGTAACCTATGTTTTGTTAGTGGTAATAGTGCACTCTACCTTCATTCCACTGTAACCAACAGGACCGGGATCACCAGTTTTACCCTGTAACACAGCAAAAGAATCAAGCCTCAAACGTTGTGCTCCATGATAAATCCAAGAAGATGTGATGATCGTTGTGTCCTTTTGCATGCGTCTGTGTGTGTGCTGGTTGGGGATGAGGACGATTGTGGAAATCACCTACCATGTCACCAACATCTCCTTTCTCTCCTGGCATTCCTGGTCTACCTATTTCACCCTGCAGGGAGGAAAAAGAAACACAAGTTCATTCGTTCGTTTTTTTAGTGCAACTGGATGAATTGGCTGCACCAGGTTTCCGAGATAAGGTGTAATCATATCGTAATCGCACCTCTGTACCATAGTCTCCAACTGGACCTTTGGGGCCTGGTGGAGCCTACACACAAAACAGCAAAACATAATCAATTTAAAAATTGCTCAAAAACGAATCCAAAAAGTATTGAACCGGCAGGGATTTAATAAATGGCATACTTACGTTGCAGTCATAAGAGCAGCACTGGAAAAAAGAGAAAAGAAAGATAATCAACACTTTAAGAAAGGAAAAATGTCTTTATGTTACTGTATGTTTGGCTATGAAGATTAATGGCTATTTTTGTTCAAGTCTTAGTATGAGACACAGTATGACCCTATGTTTTCTGTTCTGATCTTAAAGTGATACTTAAATAAAAATGTTAACTGGAGACTTCTGAACTTAACATCACCATGTCTAAATGTTGGATGACAGCAGGGCTGGACAATGTGTGAAATATTAATCATATAACTGCAGTATTTTTGTTTTAGATTAAAAGAAAAATTAGCCAAGATCCTGAATCCTGAATATTGCATCAATCATCATCATTATCATTTCAACTTCCTGTAGCTGTACTGTGTGAACCCTCCATGTTTCCTGTGTATAGGCAGAGTTTACATGGCAGCGCATTCCCCCATTAACAAGACTTAAACAGCAAACAAAACAAAACAAAACAAAACAAAACAAAACATAAAACAAAAATCCAGACAGTGTTAAACATGCCAACAAATTTTTCGGTAAGATCTGGTTTATAAACATTTTTAAGCCTGGGCATTTGATTTGGCCAGTATACAGAAGAATAATGTGTCGTAATTCACGCTCCATCAGCAAAACACACTGTAAACAAGTCTGCTGTTGGGATGTTTCAGTCATAATCAGCATAAAAAACAGCATAATCAATAAACCGCCGAAGTCAAAACAATTCAGGCAGAATGAAAACTAATAACTTCCAAAATGCTGACAGTTATTGACGATGATTTTCAGCCATAAATGTAAGAAATTCCCAGGCTTTCTCTGTTACAGTAATGTAGACTCAATTACTATGGCCCCACTTTAAATGTAACTCTAGTATGCAAACACATTAAAAAAAAGATTTTCTTAAAAACATATCTTAGAAAGACATACCACATCCTTTGTCTCGTTTGTCTGAAAAGAAAGAAAACACAGGTTAACTTAAAATATAAACCTTTATTTATGTTTATAAAGTTGGAAGAAGAAAAGAGGATACATACGATAATATCAATTATGGTTCGAATGGTTCCACTTTGGTTGGATAAATTTTTGTCTGCAGCAGTGAAGTTCTGTCTGTAGCTCTGATCAGTGGCAATGACTGACAGCCTGATTTCCTGGATTGACAGAAACATAAACATCATGAACTACAGGCCTAAAAGTAGCAAATACTATATGATTTCTGGTAAACTAAAACATGTGACCGACTGATCTTGAAAAGTTTTATTCTGTGACAGTTTTGTTTGTAGGATCCCGCTTAGCTTCAGCCAATGTGGTCACAAGTCCTCCTGGTATTAGACATAACAAATATTTTGAGGGTTTGAGGGTTAAGAATTGGTTTTAAGGCTAAGGTTGGAATTGGTTTATGGTTAAAGGGTCAGTCCTGTGAAAAGATGCAGTCCAAAGTTTGGCTGAAGCTTACATGAAGTGTCAGCAGGCTGAGTTATCCAGAATTAGTGGGTAATATACAAAGATACAGTCTATTTAGTATGAAATGCCTTGTGTTTCTTTCCTTTGGAATGCAGTTTTGCACAACCCTTATCCTTTGAGCCTAGGACTGTGGATTTTGTCCCTCACCTTTCCAATTTGGGTTGCAATTACTCTTCACAGCCGGCATAGATAGGTACCAATCACCTTTTGAGTATGCAGATGGATAAGTTAGAATGAAATATATAATAAATAAATCTTAAAAACCCATAAAACCCTGGTTTTCCCATGTCAAGACTATTTCCTAAATCAGTTAATATTAAGAATTTAATATTTCACCACAGTTTAGCAACTTTATTCAGACTGTGTAGACATGGTTTAATCAGATTTGATGGCAGAGATCAAACAACCCACCAACTTTCATTTAATTCTGATTTAAATGTTGCTAAATCCTGATTTATGCATGAAAGTATGTGACATCAACTTTTCTCAACGGATCACAGAGAAAAATAATATAAACATCTGTCTAGAAAATAATCCAAACTGTTGTAACTCTGGCAGAAAATAGGATGTTCATGTACAACCCCATTACTCCTGTTAAGAAAATGATTACAAAAAATAGGTTTTCAGGACCTTTAATATATCGTATTTTAATTTTGGAGTAAAGATTGAGAGTGTGCATTTAGTTGGGGTGGTTGAGGTAAGGTTAGGAGATAGGGTATTCATTATGCCAATGCGAGGCATCACAAATTTATAAACACAAACGTCTGCGTTGCATACCTCCTGCTCAGGTGAGATGGCGACAGAGAACACTTTGACTCCATGTTGCCTAGCTTCATTAGCAGCCTCCTGCAGTCCTCCACATGGCTCTTTGTAACCAGTGATGGGATGGCCATCAGTCACCACCACGATGTACTTGTTCTCCACGTAGTGGGAACCCCTGCACCGAGACAGACACAAAAATACACACTTGGAAATAATATTACTGCTGTTATTACTTAAACTGCTAAACTGTACGTGTGTGCTAATGTTACCCGATGAGAAGCTCCGCAATGCCCCTCTTGATGGCACAGTCAGTGTATGTGCCCTTGCCGATGTATTTGATGGTTTTGATGTTAGCTTTCAGGGCCTGGCGTTCGGTGCTCATGTCACTGAGCTGTCGCACAAGTTTGATTTCGTCACTGTAGTGCAAGGCTCCTGCATTCCATGTCACGATGCGGTCACATTGGTGGTGCCTGATACATACAGGGGTTAAGTCAAATCAACAACATTATTATGCAACATGGAACAGATGGACAGTAGTAAAATGTAACTATATATATACTGTACTTAAGGACAGCTTTGAGGTACTTGTACTTTATTTACCTATTCATATTTCATGCTACTACTCCTCTAAATTTCAGAGGCTGATACTTTTCACCACACTAGATTTATCTGACAGCTGCAGCTACTAGTTACTTTGCAGATCAATATTTTACTTACAAAACCAGTGATGAATGAGTAAAATTTGCATCAATGTAGATTGAAACTATCTAACATTATATAAAGTAGTTACAATAATATGGAACTGAATGGAGCAATTCTACTGCATATGGAGAACTGTTACTTTTGATACTTGAACATTTTGCTAATACTACTTCTATACTTTTAGTTAAGTCACACCAGGCTGAAAAACAGTTTCACTGCCTTTGCTGGTTGTAATTTCGGATCACAGCTAGCAATAGTGATAGATGTGATGGGTTTGATCTGAAGTGTGCTGCATTGCACCTGTGGTCACTCCCAACAGTGATGTCACAGTGCCCCAGAGTGCACCTGGACATCACTGCAGAAATGTGAGAAGTTATAGGACTGGAGGTTTTAGGTTACTCTTAAAGTAATATTTTCAATTCAGGACTGCAGTGGAGTATCTTTCCACTGTGCTATTGTTACTTCTATAAGTAAAGAATTTGAAGACTTCCTAATACTTTCTCCATCACTGCAGATGTGTGTGTGTGTGTGTGTGTGTGTGTGTTTCTTACATTTCTTTGAGTTCATCGATGAACTTCGTGGTGAAATTTTTGATCTGGTCAATATAAAAATCTGGAGGTTGCCGTCTGAGGGCAACACTTTCAGATGTATCCAATACGAAGAAAACATCAACTGGACACTCTGCTCACAAAGGAAACAAATAAAGACGGCCGTCAACAAATTTCTCGTCCACTGAACAACTGTAAAACTGTGCAATGGTAAATCAACTTAAACCTCCGCAAAAACCAATAAATACAAATTGCATTTACATCCATCCATCCAAGAGACATCAGCACTGTTATCACTACTGCAGCACTGGAGGCCTACAGGCCATGAGGCTGCTGGCAGCACCGTGCATCACGCTGCATGTTATAGGGTTGCTCTACCTGATCCATCTTTACACAGGTAGATTTATGCCAGGTGCATGACATTATCTGTCTGTACCCACACATTGGTTATCTACAGATACACTTCTACTATAACTCTTGCATGGCACCTAGGCAGGGAGGCATGCCAGTGATATCATCAACTGCTTTGGTTCTTGTCCACATTTATCATTCTAGCATCCACAGCACTGGTTGGTTCTTTTCTGCATTACACCCCACTACTCAGTCCCATAAAGACAACCACTGGACCGAACAGGAGCCTACTCGAGCAGGACAAGGCTACTGTCATCCTCTGATCTTACTCTCAGTTGTTGCTGCATCTCTGCTGCTGATTTGTAAGGCCACTCAGTCTTCAGGAGTGTGTAACCCCAGACAATGAACATCTGGACAAACTCTTGCACCAAGCTAAACTTCAGTACATTCAACCGCTGAAAGAATATGCAACATAAGGCCATAAACACCAGATACTAGAACACTTTCTCAGAAAAGTACGACATATTTTCAGCAAACTTACCGTCAAATTTGTGTCTTTGGACCTGCATTTGCGCTCCAGCCAGGAAGACGCACAGGAGGAGACTTCTAAGAGTCTCCATGATTAAAAAAAAAAACCCAGCAAAAAAAAAAAAAGCCTAAAAAACTCAAAGTTCAAAACCCCACTACCCAGACAAAACACCCAACCTCTGCGGTCCCCAATCCCGGGATTTCTTAAACAATTCGGCAAAGTTTTGGTGATCCAGCGCTCCGCCGCAGATTTTCCGAGGCGAGACCCGGACCCCGTAGAGGACCAGAGCGCACGGGGAGGGAGGAGGAGAAGAGGACGAGAGGAGGAGGAGGAGGGGAGGAACACAAGGAAGAGTTCACGCGCTTTCTCTGGAATGATGAGTAGGGATATACCAGAGCGCGCACAGACTAAAAGTTTATACAAAATCCGAGATATGCCTGCTTCCTTAAAAGGGCTCTAAATATTCCCAGGAATAAACAAAGATCCCGCTGAATGCACCGGAGGCTCCATCGTGCGCAGACGGTATTTTTCTCAAGTGCATGTAGAAAAAGTGGCCTTGCCATTTTTTCAGATCATTTATCATCAGAAATCAGAAAAAGCTTAAAGGCCCGTTTCCTTTTCACTGATACAAGTTTCATTTATACAAGTAGGCTGCAGCCTACCCCCCCCCCCAAAAAAAAAAGCAAAACAAATTGAAAATCAAAGAACGAACTCATGAATAGGTGCAGACTGGAGTAATTTCATACAGCTCAATAAAGAACAGATGGTGCACATCTTAGAACCGTTTTGTGTCATCTTTCTGTAGAACTCTCCCCTTTCTGTGGAAGTTTGGGTTGATGGAATTTCAACACATCTGGTACAGACCAGACCTGACCTCTGTTGCTGGTGGTGGGGGGGGGGGCTGGCTTTCCTCAGAAGCAGGAAGAGACACAGTGCCATCTACTGCTTTTTGCGTGCAGATCTTGGAGAGGACTTTGGAAATAGTTTTTGGGGTTTAGTTAATCATAGACGGAGGCGGGGAGTTGTAGCTATGGAGTGTTCATTTGGCAAAGTGTTGATGGGGGGGATGTTCCAAGCTTGCTCTGGACATACATGCATGTGTAGGCCTGCAGGGAGGAACTAGCCTGGACTAAGATTTTCCACTGAGATCACTGTTTCAGGGAGAAAAAGCTGTGTGGGGAAGGGGAGGAAAGGAAAGAGGGGGAAGAAAGAGGGATGAAGAGAGAAAGGGGACATCTGGTAATGATCTTTGTTTATTAGCAAGAACTCATTGTAAATCTGTTGGGGTACTAGCAGCTGTGTGGGTGTGCAAAATTCTGAAGCATTTTGAGAGGTCTAAATACAAGCTTTCATCAAATATATGTTACTCAATAAAAATCCTGAGGAATTCATTTGCAAAGCTGTTGGAAGTGTTTTCTGTTTTCACAATAAAAACTTTATAGTGAAACTGTTTTATTTCAAAGAAATAGCCTGTTGTGCACTTTATTTACGGCGCTGAAGTTGGCAGGGGTGAAATCATTCATAAGTCATTATCTTTCAGCCTGAGGAAACAAAGACAGGACATGTCCTCAGTCAATTAAGATAAAGCCCCCTTACATGCTGAGAAATGCAGAAACACACATACTTCCTAGAGCAAAGGCTCTGTATAATGTCCTTGCCACAGCTTGTTGGCAGATGGGATGCAGCGAATGTTTCCGTATGATTCTGATGTTCAGTGGTGGTCAGTAGCAGGAGTTGGAGAGAATTTTTTTCCCCTTATTGCAACATTTGAAACACCAAATTAATCTTTTGGGTCTGTATTTCCATGTAAATGGCAGTTTAAGAGTTTGTTTTAGAGAATGAGAGTCAAAAGTTTCAATACATAAGAGACCAAAGATGGGAAGAGCCACAAGTATAAGACAAGGGAGTAACTGAGGATTTAAAAAAAAAGAAAAAAATCCTATGAAAACATTAAAGTCAGCACTGCACAGATGGTAGACATTAATCGAAATGTGCCTGCTACAATAAGACTCAAGTTTTCATTTGTTTGAGTTCCAAGTTAAAAGGAAACATACTGGGAACAGTGGTAGGCCAAATGTAGCTTTACCCCTAGGTAAACTGGGCTGCAGTCGCACCATGCAGAGATAAAAAACAAAAAAACAAAAAAACAAAAAAACAAAAAACAAGGAATGCTTTTGGTCATACTTAAACCACTTCAGATACTGATAAGCGCCAGTCGAAACATGAGGAAATTGCTCAATCAAGATGCCAAACCACACCAAATAAATTTAATGACAGGAAATGAGTTGGGGAAACTTGCTGCATTAGTCCCTCATCAATCTCTAGTGCCCTCAAAGATCATCTGAATGGTTTCTTTTTCCTCTAATATGCTCTGGTCTTCAGCAAAGAGCATCTGAATGTTGCTGTAAAAAACTGAGAAAAGGTATGCAATAAAGCTTCACTTGAGGGATTCCATTACTTACAACTCTAACAGTCACAAATGTCCAGCGCTGCCTAACCCTGAAAATGTCAAGGGAAAACGGTATAACAGTTACCTACTGCCATCTAGTGAAAGCTTCTATTCTGACAGCAACTACAACTTACAATTCTTGCCACAGTTTTTCCCCAAAAGATGAAAGCTCTTTATTTGATCAAGAAAAATGAAGTCAATTAACATGCACAAGGTGTGAAAAGGTAATTTAATCTGAAATTCACAAACCTTGCAAATCATTGGGGGGGGGGTCGTTAAAGGCCTAGAGGATTAAAGTTTGGTCATGTTGAAATAAGCGCTGTCATTGTTTTAGCTCTGCACACAGAGAATGTGACTCAACATATTTACAGAAAGCCAAAACCTTCACCTTTTACTTTTGAAGCCTTTCCAAAACATATAATTTTTAAGAATATTACAGATTCTGTTCTGAACACACAACATCTGAACCCGATAATATCCACTTTAACATCCAAATGTATTCATGCATGAGAAACTGATGTAAGGAAAAAAAAACAAAAAAACAACAACATCGAAGGAACAGCCTGGTGAGGAATGAGGGAGAAGATCCATTTGTTTGTGCTGGTTGGTGTATTGACAAATGGATGTTATGACTGCATTTACTTTGTTATGAAGATTCAATTTCAACATCAGCCATGTAGCACCACTCTATAGTCCATCATGTATTGCTTGGTTTAGTTAGTACATTGCTAGTTTAGTAACCACTCTCTGTCAAAGGCAGTGTTTCAGTATATTTGTAAAATGTTTTTAGATTCTGCTCAAGTTTGCCTTCATGTCTGACTCAGTTCATGTTAGAGTGGCTTTTCAGGTGCCTCCTCAGGTGGTTCAGACAGGTGTAGGTCTTGGGACAGATCTGGCAGTGGTATGGTCTGACTCCTGAGTGGTTCAGCATGTGCTGCTTCAGCACACTTCCGTCTGAGAAGGCTTTTCCACACTGAGAGCACACGTACGGCCGCTCCCCGGTATGAACACGCATGTGAACCGTTACCTTGTGTGCCATTGTAAAACCTTTGCCACACACTGTGCACTTGAATGGCCTTTCTCCCGTGTGGGTGAGCCTGTGGGTGCGCATTGCACCCATCTGGGAGAAAGCCTTCCCACAATCTGGGCAAACATGTGGCTTCTCGCCTGTGTGAACCCTGGTGTGACTCCTTAGTCCTCCTGCTGTGGAGAAACACTGTGAACAGTGAGTGCACTGGTAAGGTCGCTCTCCTGTGTGCGTGCGCATGTGCTGCTTCAAGTCGTAGCGGTTTCTGAAGCCGCGGCCGCAGACCAGGCAGCTCTCTGGTCTGTCATCGTTGTGGCGCATTTCGTGATTAGCTAGGCATTTTTCAGACAAGAAACACTTGCCACATTCTTGACACTGATAGGGTTTCTCATGGTCAACTCTCTGATGGTACTTCAGCTCGCTGATCCCAGGGAAAGTCTCATCACAGTATCTGCACCTGAAGCGATGGTTGGGGCTGTAGGGAAGCTGATGTTCACTCATCTGATGGTTCCTCAGCAGGTGGGCCATCTTGAAGGTCTTCCCGCAATGAGAACACTCATATTTTGTCAGCAGCTGCACACACTGGTGTCTGACGCGTTCGTGTAGAGACCTGAATTGACACCCACACTTGGTGCAAATGTGGGCAGCATTTTTACACTTTCTCTTCCTGTGCCCGGACAGGTGTGCCTCTGTGCGGAAGGCTTTGCCACACTGAGAGCATTTGTAAGGCTTCACTGCTGTGTGGAACCTCTGGTGTTCGAGAAATTCAAAGCGATACTTAAAGCTCCTTCCACAGAGCGGACAGTTATGGGTGACTCGTCCACGTGGGTAGACAGCTTTGACAGAAGTCTTCCTGGATGACAGAGATGCTGAAGAAGTCCGATGCGCTGAGCCACTTTTCCTATGTTTACCTCCAGTCATTAATTTGGCTGTCTCCATTTCACCAACCTCTTCATGCCGTTGTTGATGTTTGGTCAGACACTTGGAGGAGATAAAGCTCTTTCCACAACGCTTACACTGGTATGGCTTATCATGATCTACCTGCTGATGATATTTCAGGTCCCCGATTCCTGAAAAACCTATCCCACAATGGCTGCACTTGAAAAGGCGGCTTTGAACATGAGTGAGCAGGTGTTCTTTTAAGCTGCTAGACTTTTGAAAACTCTTGCCACAGTGCCCACAGTCGTAATTACGGGCCCGCTTTGGGCAATGATGTCTGAATTTGTCCAGTGAGGTTGGGAAACTGTTCCCACATTTAATACACAGATATGCGGCATTTTTGCATTTCCTCAGCCTGTGACCGGCCAGCAAGGTAGCCGTTCTGAAAGCCCTCCCACACTCAGAGCAGTTGTAAGGCTGCAGGCCTGTGTGAACCCTCTGGTGTTCAATAAGGACAGAGTGATGCTTGAAGCATTTTTCACACTCTGTGCATTTATGCATTCCTGATTGCTGTCTCCTGCGAGTAGATGACGAGATGTCAGCCCTTTTTGGTGATTCAGGAAACTCAGTTGAGGTGGAGGGGTTTGTAGACAGTTCTTCATCAAACATAACGATCTGAGGAACATCATTATTTTCATCATCACAAGCACTCGGGTGGGAAGCGATGGCCACTTCCAGCGATGGAGGGAGAGACAGAGAGGGAATGAGAAGATCATCTGACTGAAATGGAGCTGTGTGGAAAATATGGGAAGACATATCAACATAACAGTCTAACAGTTCTTCAGGTAATACATTCTTTGTTGACTAGTTCATAGTAAATGTAAACTCAATTAAACTGTGCACGTACCAACACTACTTTTTGCCAGTTTCCCGTGGCACTGTTTGCTTTGGAGAAGAAATTTAAGGTCGTCTCCATTCGAGACACACTGCATGTACTCCTCCAAGACAGAGGGGGCAGCACTGATCCAGGAAGCAGTCTTTACAAGACAGGCACAAAAAAATTGAGAGAAATTTTCAATTTTGGATTCAAAGTCTATTTTTTTTTTTTACTTTATTTTCTCATCTTTTGGCAATAATCTCTCTACCTGTTTGAAATCTGGTATTGGCAGAAGTTCCTCAAGTCTTGTGAAGAATTCACAAACTAGAGTCTCCAGTGCTGTGTCAAAGTCAGGGCCATACTCCACAGGAAACACATTCTGTCAGGTGAAAGCAGAGACAGCCTGACACCTTCAGAGCAAGACATTAGCCTTATGATCAGGGGGGCAAAGATTACATTACATTTTCACAATTCTGATGTGTAAAGTTGTGATTTATAAATTGACTCTCAATATTTGAAACCTGGCAAATAATAAATTTTACATTATATGAATGAAGTTTAATAATACTCTTACCTTGAGAAAATGTTCTCTGCCATCAGTATCTTCAATGAGGCCTTGTACCAGCTTCATAAAGTTTGCCTCTGGTGCTTCAATTACAGGATCATTTGTCTGAAAAACAAGAAACTAGTCAGATGACTTTGGGACAGTAAAATATGACACCATCATGTTGGGCTGCATCTAACCATTGGTTGTTTTTTTTTTTTTTTTTTTAAATTGCATATTTTTTATACTTTTCTTTGGTCATTTTTAATTTTTTTTCCCAAAAATGCCAGAAAATTGGTTTGAAATGCCCATAAAAAAGTACCCAGAGCCCAAATAGAGGTCTTCATATTTTTGTTTTGTCTGACAAACAGAATCTCTGATATTAAACGTACTATGACATGACGCAAAAAAATTTAATTATTTAAAAAAAATAAAAAATAAAAGAAATCAGCAAATCCTAACATTTCAGCACCTGTTAATTTATTGGCACTTTAGCTTAAAATGCATTCAAACAATTTCTCCATTATCAAAATAGTTTTCTGTCAATAGATTAATATATTAGTTGAATAATCATTTCAGTTCTACAATTGATCACTGGAAAAAAAAAAAAAATCACCACTCACTTCCTCAATGCAAGAAGATCGGATTCGGTTAAGGTGGGTCTCAACAGCTTTGAGATCTTCAGGGTGTTCGGAACGCAACAGTTCAAGAGTAGTCTATAGAATATGTAATTTGCATTCTTAATATCAGTCGTTCGTGCCATTTTTTTTTTTTAAAGTCTGGATTTTGTAAATTTTCTTATCAAAAAACATAAAAGCTTTTCAAATAACTTACCCTTGCTCTCAGGCCCAGTGAGAGCAGCCTCCCTTCTCTCTTACTCATCAGTTCAGGAACTGCATCTGTTACCATGGACACAAACTCCTCCAGTTTGCCGTAGTGCTTTATGTTGCGCTGGCGTACCACTTCCCACATTACTGCTGACATCAGTCGGAGCGGGGGGACCAGGAGGGCCAGGGAGGACAGGGGGACGCTGAATTCTTCAAAGACAAAGTAGATTGGCGCGAACCGACTTAAAAGCATTAAGGGAACCTTTTGATTATGGGAACCTTGTACACCGCGACCGCTGTTACATAGTCTCAGTGTTCACTTATAATGTTAAATGTTGTGTTTTGATTGTGAAGAAAAATTCTTTTGTTTGAAAGACTGGATTAAATGTTACATGTGAAAATGGTCATTCATGATGTTTCTTTAACGAATGCAACGTCTATCAAGGAGTAAGTTGAACAGACTCCAGTGCTGATGGGGGGGAAAAAAAATACAGCATCAATAAAGCATCTCACTGCAAAAAGTCAGTCCAGCCACTGAAGTCAACGCTGTCCATTCACTTTCCTCTGGGATCCGAACCAATCAAGCTACAGTGTGAAACACAGCAGTTTATGTTTCGTTATATTTACCACTAGCTGGCCCAACCACTCGTGACATATTTCTCCCTTGAATCGTTGCAATAGTCCTCGGATGCGAAAACAAACACGCTCGGTGTTTTTAACCTTTATCGAGCCCTGTGGAAAAGGCGAAGGAGGCGAAGTGTGAAGCAATTTACTGATAGGACGTGGACGTTCTGCTAGCAGCTAGCAGCTAGCATAACATCATCCACTCCAACTCAAATTCACTCACTTTAATAAGACCAACAGCTGTCTTGCGTTTGATCAATTTTAGAAACCTGTCAGACCATGGAAAAAAAAACATTCCACACACAAGTTATCTTTCACTGTTTTGCAAAGCTTTGGCTCATGTCACTAGACTAGCCACAACGCCACCGATGATGCCTGGTAAAACCGGCTTGCTATTTGGCAAAACAATTCTCGTTCCAGGGATTAGTCGAGGCCTATTAAGCCTCTGCTAATCCTTCGCTGTAGCTACTTGGCTAGCCGCATACTAAGCGTAAAAATACACGGTTCGTGATCTTCGGGAGCTGTTACATACCCATGTCGTTCATTCTGCAATTCTTTGTTGACGATGGAAAGAAAGAAACATCACAAGGGGTTTGTCTCCCAGGGTTTCGGTTAGCGTGCTGGCTAGCCACATACGGGGCTCCAGGCACCAACTTCTTCCTGAAACACGCTTCTCATTATGGTGAGCGTTGGTCCAGTCAGTGTAAATTTGTAACGGGGATGGGGGGGCTCGTTTTGTTGTACGGGCCAGCCCGGATAAAGGCTATTTCTATTTACTCTAATGTCAAAATAAGACGCACCGCTTCTCAAAAACAAGCAAACACATATATCTTATTAGAAATGTTAAATGTTAAATAAATAAATATATAAACTATAAATTAGATATATGAATATTTAAACTACATCATAAAATAATATTTATTTAAACGATAATAATTTCTGCTATTATTCTAGAAAAATTCAAGCAGGATTAACAAAGTTGCAGATTTTCCTAAGGTTGTTTCTCTCTCTGTCTAATTCATTATATATTCTTGTTTGCTTGTTTATTTTTGAAGTCCAACTTGAAATACTGATGGCATGCAAGGCTACTGCAGGATATTTCATGTTGGATTCAAGGAGAAATTCTGCCGCTGTCAGGAACAAATAGGCTACTTTAGACTGGTTTTAAACAACACTGGCAAATAATGTTAACTCCAACAGACAATGAAATGTAACCTGAAAACAGAAATAGGTACCAATTATTACAGAATGAGAATGTTTTCCTAATTGTTCCTTTACACGTTTTAGGACTTCAGAGAACAAAGGTAATACACTTGTAGGTCAGACCCAAAGAATGCACTTAAAAGAGTTTACAATCACAACAGATCAAGGAAACAGCAAGTAAAAACAAGCATTTCTGCAACACAGTCCTTACTACAGAGGGTAGGTGTGAAACCTATTACACAGTGCATAAAGCCAACTCTGCTGTCAGTACAGGCTAGTTCCATAAAAACAATATTCCTTTGAAAAAAGTGATATGCTGATCAAAGGAAATCAGATTGACTGGGTTTGGACGACACTGTGAGTTTTTAGGTGTCTCTTCAGGTGATTGAGGCATGTGTAAGCCTTTGCACACAGCTGACAAGCGTAGGGTCGAACCCCTGAATGGTTCATGGTATGTTTTTTCAGTTCGCTGCCACGTGAAAAACCTTTCCCACATTCAGAGCAGACATAAGGACGTTCCCCGGTGTGAACGCGCATATGAAGTGTCACTTTACTAGCCATGGTGAATCCTCTCCCACATACGGTGCATTTGTATGGCTTTTCCCCTGTGTGGGTGCGTTTGTGTATCTGCAGCTCGCCTGCTGAAACAAAAGCCTTGCCACAGTCAGAGCAGAGATACGGTTTCTCTCCAGTGTGAGTTCTAATATGTATGTTCAGATTTCCTGACACAGAGAAACGTTTCCCACAGTATGTGCACTGAAAAGGCCTCTCGCCTGTGTGGCTACGCATGTGAAGATTCAGGTCATGTTTGTTCTTGAAGGCTTTGCCACAACGCACACATATCTGTGTTCTCTGTTGTCGGTGGCGCAGCTCGTGGGCTGTCAAACAAGCTGCAGAGCTGAAAAATTTCCCGCACTGCATGCACTGATTGGAAAGCTCAGGAGGATGAATCTTCTGGTGGGACCTCAGCTCACTCATACTTGGGTACACTTTCCCACACTGCCTGCATGTGAAAATACGGTTCTGGCTGTGAGTTAGCTCATGCTTACCCAGCAAGTACATTTTCCTAAAACTTTTTCCGCACTGAGAACAGTCAAACTTTTGGACACTATGAGCACACTGGTGTCTAAATTTCTCCTGTATAGACTGAAAGCTATTTCCACATTTGATGCAAATGTAAGCTGCTTTTGTGCATTGTGTTCGTCTGTGAGTGGACAGGTCAGATGTCCTCCTGAAAGCCTTTCCACACTGAGAGCACTTGTAAGGGTTTTCTCCAGTGTGCAGTCTTTGATGCTCCAGGAGCTCGTAACGGTAAATAAAGCACTTCCCACATTGAGTGCATTTGTGTGCAACTCTCTGCCGCGGGGGTCCTATTATAGAGCTGGACAATACAGGACACCCAGCAGATGAAGAGGGAGCTCTGTCATCATTCTCTTCCACAATGTGAACATCAGGAATACTGTCACTGCATTTCTCTCCTGTTGTTTGTTCTGCAGTATTGCCATTTAGACTCTGTTGCACCTCATTCTCACCCGGCCATCTTGTACCCTGCATCCCTATATCTCGCACCTCCTGAGGAGAAACTGCCCCAGATTCTCTTTGGTTTTCAAATGTTTGTGTGTAATACTCCACATCTTTGGTGTTGGTCACTCCCAATGAAGGAGGGAGAGATAAAGATGAGAAGAGTTGCCGTTCTGAGGGAGAGGGCCCTTAAAAAAAATAAAAATAAAAAAAAAATCAGTTTACATTTTGTCTATTCACATGGTGTTGCTTTCTAAAGTGCTTTTCATATATCTGCACTGGGGCTGAAAGAAATAATATTTTCAGTACCAGTTAATCTGTCAATTTTTTGTTCAATTAATCAACATTTTGTCTTTGTCAGAAAATGGTGAAAAATGTCAATAACAAGCTTTAAAATAGTTTGTTGTGTCTGACCAACTGTTAGACTGACAGCAGATGACAAAATTTGACAGTTTTACTTGATAAGTCCCTATATAATTAACTGATTCATCATTTAATTGAGTGATTGTTTTGGGCTAATATACACATAAAAAGCTGGTTGGTATCCAAGGCAAACACACTTACCACTGATATCCATCTCAGCCATTTTACAATGATGCATCTTGCTTCTGAGCAATTGTTTGAGGCCATCTGCTTCGGTTACACACTGGGTGTACTCTTCTAGCATGGAGGATGTATCACTGATCCACACTGCAGTCTTTATCAAAGAAACAAAGTTATTATCTCAATGGCCTGTAAACAAGAAATCTGAAGAAGAAATCCTGGGCTCTTTACCTGTTTAAAGTTTGGTATAGGCATCAGTTCTTCCAGTCGTGTGAAGAACTCACAAACCAGAGTCTCCAGTGCTGTATCAAAATTGGGGCCATACTCCACAGGAAACACATTCTGTCAGGGGAGAAATTTCATCCAAATGTTTAAATATGAAGTCTCATAATCCTGCATCATTTGAGAAAACAAACAAACTGCCCTTCCCATGCTGTTACTAACAATGACGCAAAAGCAGAGTCACACCTCCAGGAAATGTTCTCTCCCTTCTGGGTCCTCCAGAAGTCGATGAACAAGCCTGACAAAGTTGGCTTCAAGAGCTTCATTTTCTAGCTGAGGCTGTTGAGTAAAATATGCACATTTAAAATAAGCGGGTAAATTCTTAAACAAGCCATATTCAATTTCCATGACAGCAAATTTCACACACTGGTTTTGAGCTGGTTGGCAGGAGGAGGTCTAAGTGTGTTCTAACCCGTCTGAGATCCTCTGACTGTTCAGAACGTAGCATCTGCAAAGTCATCTGAAAAAGGTATGGAGACACAGACTATTAAAGAAACCAAAGAATCTCTCTTTATAGCGGCAACTGTCCCAACGATGCCGTGCAAACTATATATATATATATATATATATATATATATATATATATATATATATATATATATATATATATAACTGCCAGCTGTTTCCTGTCTGTTCAACTTTCTGCTTACACACCGAATTATAGGGAGTAAAATAAAATCAAAGGAATTCCTGCAAAATATAGTAATGGATAATGCATTTACAGACCACTAATTTATTTGTTTTGAGACAGATAAATCCCTCTAATGTATCGACTACAAATTTTATAATAGATACATCTTTATATCAAGATTAAAGTTATCTGTATCTATATCTATCTTTCTATCTTCTGATGTATTAACCAACATAAAAGATTACAGAAATTTAATTTAAACATAAACTTAAATTTAAATCAGCAAACAATAATACAGGATTGATATCGGTACTACATTTTAAAGTCAATATTTGCCACTGCCAACTCTACATTAAGTGTCCCTTACCTTTGCTCTTAAGCCCAGAGTCAGTAGTCTCATCTGTCTGTTTGTCAAGATGTCAGGGATGGCTTCAGTGACCAAGGACACAAATTCTTCCACTTTCCCATAATGCTTTATGTTCTTCTGACTAACCACCTTCCACATCGCAGCCAACATCACTCGCAGAGGTGGAGCCAGGAGCCTCAGCGAGGACAGAGGCAGGGCACCTTCTGAAAGGGGAGAGAGGCAGCAGTAGAAAAATATACTGATCCAGTCACAGAAATCACTCTGTCATCTAAGAAATATTAAACATCTCTATGCCGGAAAGGTGTGCTGAGAAAAACGACTGGAAGGACTCAGTATTCTGCAGCTTTTTCATCTTTTTTCAGGAGATATGATGTCAGATGCCAAATAGAGCAAAAGTGGCAAAGGTTGTATGTATTCATTGGCTTTTATTGTGTATGAGTTGTTTAAGCTTTTTGTGGGTTAGCCTGTTTATTCATTTTATTTGTACTATATGGAGTGTTTAATGCTGTTATCAATGTCAATTTTCCTTTAAACTGCGTTTGTCCCTCGTTAGCATTTTCATACACAGGTACCCCCTTTTGTATTGTCATTAGTTAAGCTGTAATTTACTGGGCTAAAAGTGAAGGAAGAAATGCACAACAAAATCTGTTTCCCAACAAAGTGGAATACTTAATTTTTCTGTTCGATATTTGCCCCATGTGAAATGCTTATAAAAGAAGCTACCCCCGTTCATTATATCTAGAATAAACCCCACTGAAGTGATTATAACTGTTGTCATTTTGATGCATCGAGGTGAAGAAGTTGGCGTTAGCAGGCATGCTAACATCAGAAGAAACCGATGATGATGACCCCGGCAAAATACAAAGAATTACCCATTTTATTGCCCTGGGGAGCTATGATAGTGCACCGGGAACAGAGGGATGTTTCCCAATGAACCGATCTTCCTCCTGCCGGGACCTGCGGTGAGAAGAGAGCTTTTACTCCGACTCCTCGCTACTTCCTCGTCGCTGTCAAACGCAGCCGAGCGCCACTTCCGTACGTGCCTTCTTCACGCCGACGCTGCGGGTTGACGCCTCGCCGCCTCACCGCCGCCCGTCGTCCGCCACCGACCGACGCTCCGCCGCAGCGAAACCGGCCGCAGCGGCTCGGGACGCGCGTTTTCCGGGTCATTTCATCGTTTTCGCCATTTCTTTAAAACGCGCAGCACTGACACGGTGGCACGGCGCGGAAGGAGCAGAACGAGGCGGCGGGTTGTTGTGGTTTATCGCAGCCTCCCCGTGTGACCCGGGTCCTGCTCCGCTCACCAGCGGCCGAGGCGTCTGGACCTTCGCTCCTCGCTCGTGACGCTCGTCAGTCGCCACCGCGCGCGTCCGCTAGAGGGCCCCGCGGAGCGATCAGGCTCGCGCCCCGGTCTGCCGGGCTCGCGCCCTGCCTGGCGCTCGGCGCGGCCTTCGCGCGTCTGTGCGTTGCTCGGTTTTTCCAGTTGTCTCCTGGAAGGAGGAGCCCAGGCGTGATCCGGGGCCCAGGGCTCCCTCCCTCTCCCCCCTCTTTCTTTCTTTCTGTCTTTCTTTCCCTTTCTTTCTCTCTCTCTCTCTCTCTCTTTCTTTCTTTTTCCTCCTTTTCTTTCTTTCTTTTTCTTTTTTCTTTTCCCTCCTTTTCTTTCTTTCTTTCTTTCTCTTTCTTTCTTTCTTTCTTTCTTTTTCTTTCTTTCTCCCTTTCTTTCTCTCTCTTTCTCTCCCTCTCTCTCTTTTTCATTCTTTCTTTCTGTCTTTTTCTCTTTCTTTCTTTCTCTCTCATTCTTTCTTTTCTTTCTTTCTCTTTCTTTTCATTCTTTCTTTTTCCTTTTATCTCCTTTTCTTTCTTTCTTTCTTTCTTTCTTTCACTCTTTCTTTCTTTCTTTCTCTCTCTCTCGTTCTTTCTTTCTTTCTTTCTTTTTCCTCCTTTCTTTCTTTCTTTCTTTCTCTTTCTTTCTCCCTTTCTTTCTTTCTCTCTTTCACTCTTTCTCTACCTCTCTCTTTTTCTCCCTTTCTTTCTTTCTTAGCTATGGAACATAGTTGACCCATTAATGACTAACAACTATATTAATTTTTTTTTCCTTCTTTTGAAGGACATAAAATTTGCTGTGGAAACTGTCATGTGGCTACTCATTACAACGTCAAAATTTTGTATTTCACATAGACATCGTACATTAATTGGTAGACAAATGTGATTTCCTTTGAAAATAAAAAAAAGGTCACAAAATAAGCATAATAACATTCATTTTATATGCTAAATATCAAATTTAACCTGGATCGAAGTACATATTATTGGGTGCTTAAAACAAAGCTGCATAGGCACCCTTTTGTTTCTACCTTTACCCTTTCAACTTCTTTTTCTATCAGTGGAGTCTATAGCAGCCTCTAGAATTGTATGGTAAGATCGTGAGCACTCTAGTACCACCATGGGTCAAAGTTGGAAGTATGTTTATGCTTGTAACTTTTGAACGGCATGTCTGATTTTCAGTCAGGTATTTTTCGATTCCTTGGATCAAGCCAAGTTCAACACACCCTATGACCCCCATTTCTGCCATACTTTATTTTTAGATTTGGAAGTCTAAAGGGTTTTCACAGGCCACAAATTTTGTCCATCTTCAACATAATTTGCTCGGATGTTCTTCAGACCAAGCCTCAAAAAGTTATCACAGGGATTTTTGATTTTTGAAACTGTTCGCCTCTCACGGCCAATCAAAACTGCAGGTGAAGTCAATAAACAAGACATGAAGTCATATCTGAGAAAAACTTTAATGTATCAAATCCAATCTTGGTACATGGATTTGGACTTTTTCTTTTTAAATTGATTTCTATTTTTTGTACAAGTATTTTGTAAATAATGTGGACTAATGTGGACTAATGTGGACTAATGTGGACAGCTAATGTGGACTACAGCTAATGTGATCAGGGAGACAGGGAGGAGAGTACTTGGTGTGTCATCCGGAAGGAAAGTAGATAAGGAGACTTGGTGGTGGAATGAGGAGGTGCAGGAGTGTATACAGAAAAAGAGATTAGCTAAGAAGAAGTGGGACACTGAGAGGACTGAAGAGAGTAGACAAGAGTACAGGGAGATGCAGCGTAAGGTGAAAGTAGAGGTGGCAAAGGCCAAACAAGGGGCTTATGATGACTTGTATGTTAGGTTGGACAGTAAGGAGGGAGAGACTGATCTATACAGATTGGCAAGGCAGAGAGACAGAGATGGGAAGGACGTGCAGCAGGTTAGGGTGATTAAGGATAGAGATGGAAATGTATTGACAGGTGCCAGCAGTGTGATGGGAAGATGGAAAGAGTACTTTGAAGAGTTGATGAATGAGGAAAATGAGAGAGAACGAAGAGTAGAAGATGTGGCTATTGTGGATCAGGAAATAGCAAAGATTAGTAAAGATGAAGTGAGGAAGGCACTGAAGAGGATGAAGAGTGGAAAGGCACTTGGTCCTGATGATATACCTGTGGAGGTATGGAAGTGTCTAGGAGGCGGCAGTAGAGTTTCTGACTGGGTTGTTTAACAGGATCTTAGATAGTGAGAAGATGCCTGAGGAATGGAGGAGAAGTGTGCTGGTGCCCATTTTTAAGAACAAGGGAGATGTGCAGAACTGTGGCAACTACAGAGGAATAAAGCTGATGAGCCATACAATGAAGCTATGGGAAAGAGTGGTTGAAGCTAGACTAAGGGCAAAAGTGAGCATTTGCGAGCAGCAGTATGGCTTCATGCCAAAAAAGAGTACCACAGATGCAGTATTTGCTTTGAGGATGTTGATAGAGAAGTACAGGGAAGGTCAGAGGGAGCTGCATTGTGTCTTTGTAGATCTGGAGAAAGCGTATGACAGGGTGCCCAGAGAGGAACTGTGGTACTGTATGAGGAAGTCTGGAGTGACAGAGAAGTATGTTAGAGTGGTGCAGGACATGTATGTGGACTGTAAGACAGTGGTTAGGTGTGCTGTAGGTGTGACAGAGGAGTTCAAGGTGGAGGTGGGACTGCATCAGGGATCAGCTCTAAGCCCCTTCTTGTTTGCTATGGTGATGGACAGACTGACGGACGAGGTTAGACAGGAATCTCCATGGACTATGATGTTTGCAGATGACATTGTGATATGTAGTGAGAGCAGGGAACAGGTGGAGGAGAAGCTTGAGAGGTGGAGATTTGCCCTGGAAAGGAGAGGAATGAAGGTTAGCCGCAGCAAGACAGAGTAAATGTGTGTGAATGAGAGGGACCCAAGTGGAAGAGTGAGGTTACAGGGAGAAGAGATAAAGAAGGTGGAGGATTTTAAGTACTTAGGGTCAACAGTCCAGGGCAATGGAGAGTGTGGAAAAGAGGTGAAGAAGCGTGTGCAGGCAGGCTGGAACGGATGGAGAAAAGTGTCAGGTGTGATGTGTGATAGAAGAGTTTCAGCTAAAATGAAAGGAAAGATGTACAAAACTGTGGTGAGACCAGCGATGCTGTTTGGTCTAGAGACAGTACCACTAAGGAAAAGACAGGAGGCAGAGCTGGAGGTAGCAGAGATGAAGATGTTGAGGTTCTCTGGGAGTGACCAGGATGGATAGGATCAGGAATGAGTACATCAGAGGGACAGCACATGTTAGAGGTTTTGGAGATAAAGTCAGAGAGGCCAGACTGAGATGGTTTGGACATGTCCTGAGAAGAGATAGTGAATATATTGGTAGAAGGATACTGAGTTTTGAACTGCCAGGCAGGAGGCCTAGAGGAAGACCAAAGAGGAGGTTTATGGATGTAGTGAAAGTGGACATGAAGGTAGTTGGTGTGAGAGAAGAGGACGCAGAAGACAGGGTTAGATGGAGGACACTGATTCGCTGTGGCGACCCCTAAAGGGAAAAGCCGAAAGAAAAAGAAGAAGATTTTGTAAATAAATGTTGGCAATATTATTATTTAAACAATGTCTCTATAGACACAAAAAAAGGTATATAGGGGAGGTCAAGAGTGATCAATAAACATGCCAGACACATTGCAGGGGACAAATAATAAAATTTACCTGCTTAAAGAAGCAGTGTACAACATCAGTGCTTAGGAAACAAAATGGGAGACATTTCTAGATGTCATTAACCCATTAGATTTTCAGTGTCTTGCGTTTAATGGGGAAGTTACACATGACATTGTTGAAAATAAGGTCTCATAGTTACTAAGAAATATATGTTCATACTCTGCAGGTACATGAATTTCAGAGCAAATTGAATGGAAATCAGATCAATAGCTACTGAAATATTTTGACCAAGTGACAGCCTGATGGACAGACTGAAGTGTAAGTTTTTAAGGTATCTCAACCCTCCATAAAACACAAAGACATCTGGAAATAACCATTTCAAGGTATTTCATGTAGAACTTTCAAAGGATTGAATTATTGTGTATTTGTAATAAATTGCCATAAATACTATAGAGAATCAGACCAATGATTAGTCTATAACATCAGATTATTACAGAACTATTTGAGCATTTATCTTTTTTGTTTAATATTATTAAAAGTGTGTATCTTTGGGTTTTGGATTGTTGGTTAAAAAAAATGAACAATCTGAATGTGTCATCTTGCACTTCAGGAAATGAACATGGCCATTTTGACTATTTCCTGACTTTTTATTGAGTTATGGAGATAAAGACATGCCCAGCTCATCTGGTGAAGCAGAAGTGCTTTAACTCTAGACTCAGCTGTAGAGGAACCAGCTGTCAGCCAAGGTTCAGCCAGTCCAGCTGAGAAGACATCACCCAATGGGTCACCTGATGAGGGTTCACCCACCTAAGCTAAGAAGAGCCCGCCGGAGAGAATCTAGAAATTCTTTGGCTCAGCTGGAAGGGCCTTGTTTGGAAAATAAGTGAATAGAAAAATCTGAATGTAGTATCCATATGGGCCTTGTGTCAACAACAGTGGTTTGAGTTTTTGGATGATGACAGTTGTGAATAGTTGTTAAATCCCCTGGGAAGGGACAGCGTTCTCTCTTTTTCTCTTAACTTGTCGAGGCAGATGGCTGCCCAACCAGAGCCTGGCTCTCTTCAAGGTTTCTTCCTGTTTAAGGGGGAATTTTTCCTTACTGCTGTTGCCAAGTGCTTGCTCGGGGGAATGTTGGGTCTCTATAAATCATTCTGAGAAGATTATGTTCTACACCTGCTTTATAAGAAAAGTGCCCAGAGATAACGTCTGTTATGATTTTGCGCTATAGGAGTAAAACCAACTTGACATTACTTTCGTTTCTCCCCAAAAGATGTAACAGCCATTCACACTTAGCCTCATGTGAGTCCAACAACTCCAATGACAGTTGTTTGGTTGGCCTCAGGTGACCTATATGTCATTGCAACAGCCAGGAGAACTAACAGACCAAGGACATCAATGGCCTTAATAACAAAACCACAGAGGTTAAATACCTTGGAGTCCCCACAAGTCAGTCTGAACTGAAGAAGTCCAAGAAGAGTTGAATCAAGGGCAACTGGACTTGGTTGCAGATACTTGAAGATACACCTCTAATCCAAGATGTGAAATTTCACCTCATATTCAGGATGAGGGTGGATAACAATGACCTGAATTACTGAGCATATTCATAAACATCTAAACTGAGGAGGCCTCCTGGAGGTGAAACATTCTGAAGTATCTTCAGCCAAATACAGTTGCCCTCGATTCAACCCCTCTTGGATAACCATGACCTGGATGACTGAGACTTGACAGAAGTCGTGTTATTTGTATTTGACAAATGTCAAGTGGTTCTCTGATTAGCTCTATCCTCAAAAGAAACATCTGACTGATGACTGATGAGACTGATGTTAAACCTGAGCTCTGACATTACAGAGCTAAAACCTGAAATTACAAGGGGAAGAATAGAACAGGTAAAATCATAAAGAGAGAGGAAATTGACAATGTGCTCCAGTTACGCAGAAAGTTTTATATTTTATTGGCCTCTCTGTTGCCCCTTAGTCTCTCTTCTGTCTCCGGGTTCACACGCCAGCCAGAGTGTCACCTGAAATTACTGTTAGTTTCTAAAAAAAATTACATCGAGTCTTCAAACTGATCTGTAGATACCTGAATCCCCTGGTGGTGGCAGTGGAGGATTTGGAAAGCGGTGGCAAAGTAAATATTTATCAGACCTAGAGGACCCATGGGCGGAGTAATTAGACAGAGCCTCATCAGACCATCTGGACAACGTTAACTACCACGACTAAATAAACCCCTACAGTACGTAATGACAGACAGAAGCATCCTCTCATACCTAAAAAGGCAATTTGCTGTTCTCCTCTTTTTGGATTCCCACCCCTTTTAGTAGAACTGAGCGCAAGTTTTATTTTTCAACTCTTCGGAGCTTCATAGCTTCTTTTTTCCACCAACAACTTTGGTTTATTTATTTTTGTTCATAATAACCAATGTCATGTACAATATGTGCCCTGCACCAAACTGCAGACAGATAAATTTAGTATCCTGCTGGTGGACATAGTGGAGTATTTAGCAGCTAAAGAGCCAGATATTTCTCCCCAGGATTGGTGGAGACAAAAACGTAACTAAGAGAAAAGTGAATATTGGACCCTGTTGCTCTGTGACTGTTAGATGTGCACAGGCAACTGTTTGCAACAAGTTTGTTCAACCTGATAGTTGTTAAAATGTGAGTGTTTGTTCACACTGCTTGTTCCCACTGCCCCCAAGTGGCCAAAAATAAGCTATTGCAGGTTTAAGTCAAATTAAAAGATAAGTAAACATTTTAACTTACGAAATCAAAATTATAAGGTAGTAAGATTTTGACAAATTTTGACATGAGCATTTTTAAACTTTTGTTCCTTTTTTGTCTTCTCGGCAGTAAGGGGCCTTCCATAGAAACTACCCGTCCAATTGATGGAAAGATTTTAGGACACAGAGACTACGGTATTAAAATATAAATTGCATTCCATCTGACCTCTTTGACTGATGATGATGAGACTTGACATGACTCATGACCTTCATCTAACTAAAAGTTACTGAATAAATGAAACACATCAAACAAGCAATCCATCGAATATCTTCTGTATTAGAGTTTTGCATTTCTACATTGTGTAAACAATTTGAAATGCATTTCATTGACATTCCTGTATTTTACTGTGTGCTGGTTTTTGCAATTAGACATAGTGCCTTTTTAATCTTTTTAAAAATGTTTTCTCTCTCTGATGAAGCTTTAATCTCCACCACATGTCCAAATGTTTAAAAATCAGATCAATTACCAAGTCACATTCAGTCAAGTAACATTTTTCCGGCACTTAACGCAGAAACCCAAATTAAATTCAAAGTAAGCATCTGTCTATTATGAGGATGAATGGCCAAAGTATAGTGCGCGTGAGTGTAGTGGTTGTGTTACTGCATGTATGTCCGCATGTGTATTATATGAACGAGTGTGTGTGACAGAGAGAAAGAGTGCGTGCATTTGTGTGTCTGTGAGTGTGTAATTAAAACAAGTGATTTTTTTTTTACACACAGATTATCCCTCTATCCCAGCTGGTCAGAGTTGGATTTGACCACCCCGACAACCAGAGAGAGGAAATCTCTTTGGGGCTAAATCCAAATTGGCACCCTTGATGATTTTTTTCAGAACTGAAAATGTGGGAGTGCTAAACTATCAACTTCAATTCGGCACTAGGATCTAAACATAACAGGACATTTTTGAAATCTAACTCACTGATGTCTTGAAGACGTGAAGAGTCATATTCTAGACAGAAAATTCACTGTTTGTTATTAGATTTTTCATGGTTGCAGTAGAGTTTTTGGATATTTCTGTGTGTGTGTGTGTGTGTGTTTGTATGTGTGTGTGTGTCGGTTTGTGTGTGTGTGTGTGTGTGAGAGAGAGAGAGAGCCCCTGCTCTTCAACAAATACCTTAAAGGAAAGGTGAAGTCATTAATAGCACAGATCATTTAGGCAGCATTGTGGATGATGTCTGTGATTGTACTACATTTGTGGAGGCATTATAACAAATTCAAGCTTTAAAGGGCATCACACCTACAAGGACAGACAGCCATTGAGTAGCAGAGGTTTGTGCACATCTGTCCTGTCTGTTTGCTTGTTTGTTTGTCTGTTTGTTTGTTATTTATACACATGGACTGATACAGAGAGAGAGAGAGAGAGATTTAACAGCGCCCTGCCTTGTAATGAAATCAAATCAGCTCACTGGTTCCTTATATGAAAATGGAGAGACACTGCACAATTTTGAATTTTTTCTTGTATTGTTTCTTTTTGGAACTGTAGGGTAGTTTCAATAATATACTATAATTCAATTTCTTATTACCTAAAAATAAATGGATGGCAATGTGTAACAATTTAAAAATATTTTTTCAGAATAATCCAAATATGAATCTAGTATTTTAACTCTACTGAGAGTTGGAAAACCCATAAATATGGAAACAAGTTTTATTATATTTAACAAAACAGTCCATGAAGTGATCAGCCTAAATGCAATACAGACAATCGGGTTCTCAAGGAAGGTCTTTTATATAAAATTGAACATAGTATATATATATATATATATAATTTGATCATATTGTGTTATGGCCTTCATGAGAGTCACTGAATGGTCTTCCAATATAAATACATTACAAAAAACAGGTTTTGTTATTACAAATTAGCTTTACATACATTACACAGCCTCAAAGCTCTGTACACAGTTAATTACAAAATGAGCTTTCAGTGCATTCATGCTTTTCCAATCCATATCCATAAGATCAGATCAAATTAAATGGTCTAAAGCAATTCAGGGAAGTGTGCTGACAGCAATCAAGCTCAGGCACATAATTCAGGGATCATTAATACACACAACCCTTCTTTGTAATCAACACACCAGTTAAACTAGTGCTAAATTTGACAAAACATTTGCCAATTGTACTTTTCCAATTAAGAAACACTGTATATTTCTTTGTGTTGAGAGTGGTACATATTGAGTAATAGCAGAACAGAAAAGTATGCTTTTTTAATGTTTCTGTGTCATGAAATTAATACACTTGATAATTTTTAAACCAGGGACCATGTCTTTATCATCGCTTATGGCATATTTCATCCTTCATTCAAATATTCATTGATCATACCAGTTATTAATTAAAAAATATGAATGACTGGTGTCATTAATTACATGATTTTGTCTTAAATTTTTTTATTATGTTTTACTTTCTTTCAACCTTTCTCTCTTTTCTTTCTAAAATTTAAAATGTTAGTATCTAAATTTGAAACTTGTATGAACAAATTTAAGATGTGGTTAAAATCACAGTGGTAGCACCTGAATAAGAAGTTTATAGCAGCTAGATACCTAAATGCAAATTCACTTCTCACATCAACTAAAGTTGGCAATACAGCCTGCTTGCTACAGTATAGAAGCTTACTAGGAATTATTTCGTAGGAACTGCATACTGCTAAATATTCTCAATCTGCTTTTAGCCTTGCCAGTCTGTTGGTTGATGAGCTGCAGGGCTACTGTATATTAAAGTAGACATTCACACAGCTGTAAATGTTTCAAAACCTCTGAGCCCTTGTAGAGTGGAATCTGCGTCATTATCATACATCTGAACTGCTTAAATCCGTTGAAATGCAATTTTAGAAATGTAGCCAATGGTTAGCCACATTTACTTTTCCTTAGCTACTTTTTTGGTTACTTTTAAATCTTTGAGGAACTTTAAAAAATATATACTTTCTGTTTACTTTCTGTTTACTTCCTGTTTGTATTTTATTAGTGATTTCTTTCTTTCATTTTCTTTCTTTTCTTTTGTTTGGTTGATTCAGATCATATTTGTCCCTTTTGTGTCTTTCATGTCCTCAGCCTTGAGGTAAGACATTTTGCCCTAGATAGAAATTCCTTTGTTAAACCAGCTGTATAATGTCTTAAAAAAACATCCCTAACAAATATTGCACAGCAAGTTTTACCTAATGAAAATCATAAATAAAATCTTAATATTCACAAATGTTTTCATACAGTGAAGTAACGTGTGTTAAAAACTGCATATCATGTGGTGTTATGACTGAGTGTAGCTAACACATTTAAGCCCATGTGTTGTTCTTGTTTTATATTGGTAGACATTGAAAGTAGAGTGCCTCTTTTTTTTCTGTTATCAAATCTTGGTGCTCCTGTCAAATGTTGATGAAGAGTGAGGACAAGTTACTTCAGAGCTCTCCTCTTCTGATGGAGATTGTGACTTTTTGACAAAACTGACTCCTGGGTTGTTCAGTTTAAACAGAGGCTGTGAGCTACTTAGAATATTGCATTTAGAATATTGCATTTTTCCTCAGCATCTGCTAATATATAAAAACAGTTCATCTCTTTGACCATAAGTTATTTCGAACTATATTCTCTGCTGTAAACAAAACAGACAAAATCCACACAATCACCCTCCACACAATCAAGTCTCAAAGAAAGGTTTCCTCATAGTTTTCACCAGGCTCCCCGAGTTCAGAGTCTCTGGATATTGATCTGATAACCTCAGACAGGTCACTGGCTGCCCTGGTCACACTGTCATAAGATGGCGGTGAGGACATTAGAGTGTCCTCAGTGGTCTGTACAATCTCCACCCCCACAGGTCCATAGTGCTGTATCATGGTGGCTATCAGCCCCTCTGTTTCTGGAGCATTCTCCACATCCACCACAGTCTCATAGTTTATTTGTCTGTAGAGGTAGGATGCCTGTTTCACTTGCCGGCGCACCAGATGCCTCCTGTAACACCTCTGGATGATGATTGCAGACACCTCCTCCAGTTTCCGACGAAGTGTGGACGTGATAGGCTCGTGGGAGACTTTGGAGGGGTTTGTCATCATGAACTTCTCCTCCATTTGCTGCTTGAGTGCATCCATTTCACCTGACTCTCCTAAAACACGCTTAGTGAAGGCAAACAAGATGTCCAGGCAGTGGATCCTATCCCCACTGACCATGGGAAGGTCCATGGCAATGAGCTTGATCATGTTGGGCTTGGCGATACGCAGCGGCTCTGACAAAGTGTCAGCAAAGCTGGACAGCATGGAAAACTCAATGAACTGCGTGGCCTCAGAATCAAACTTCTCCCAAACCTCATAAAACATCTCAAAGTCATCCTCGCTCAGTGGTTCTGTACTTTCCTCTGTGGCAACACTGAAGTTCTCCAGAATGATAGCTATATACATATTTACCACAATGAGGAAAGAAATGATAATGTAACTGACAAAGAAAGCTATGCCCATTGATGGGCTGCCACAGTTTCCCCGGGTGTTGGTGCCAGTGTTGACAAAGTTTACATCACATTCATCTGGGGAGCTGGACATTATTGGACTCAGGAGGTTGTCCCAGCCTGCAGAAGTGCTGATCTGAAAAAGGCAGATCATACTATTCCCAAAGGTCTCAAAGTTAAACATGTCATCAATACCATCTTGTTTTTTCACATAGGCAAAGTTCGCCATTCCGAAGATAGCATAGATGAACATGACGAGGAAAAGCAGGAGGCCAATGTTGAACAGTGCTGGCATGGACATCATTAAGGCAAAGAGTAAAGTTCTTATTCCTTTGGCTGCTCGTATAAGTCGAAGTACACGTCCTATCCTTGCCAGTCTGATGACTCGAAACAGGGTTGGAGACACAAAATACTTCTCAATGATGTCTGCAAGAACAATCCCTGAAATGAGAGAAAAGAACGGGTTTATCTCATTTCACAAGGATGCATTTAAATATACGTAAACTCATAATGACAAACCCACAAAAAAATTTCACCTGACACTGCAGCTCTCTTCAGTACTATGGAGCTTCCTTACTTTTTACAACTGTAGCACTATTATTCTCTCACATTGCTCTCATCAACACTCAATTCTAGCCCAGCATTAAGTTGTTTTCAGTGGAAAAGCTCCTATACATCCAGTATATGCTTCCTGTCCAGCATTATTGACAGACAAAGTTTGCTGCAGCTCTAGCTCTAGCTGCTAAACATAATGGAGCATTAGAAACCCAGATATTTCCTTCAAGAGTTGATGATGTCCAAAATGGAGCTAAAAGGAGAGTGAATATTGGTCTTATGTTTGTCAAGTGGAAAGAAACTCAACAAAAATGGACTGTTTGGGTGGATTCGTGTCTACTGGATGTGTAAATAGACAACTGTTTGCAAACTGTTCACCATAACAACTTTATAAGTTGATAATATGACAATGTTGTGTTTACAGCTTCTCCCACTCCCACTGCACCCAGGAGACGACAACAACAACAAAGAATCAGTTCAATCGGCTAAAACTTTCATACACATTGTTATTTGTTGAAAAGTAGCCAGATGTTTATATTTTTTGGCATTTGTTATTTGAAAAATAGAACATGTTCAGATTTTTTTTAAAAAGGAAATGATAAAACAAAATAAAGAAATGAAAAGGAAATCAAAATTCCCACAATGTTAAAATGATATTCTGATCACTAACAACCTATGCTACTGAAAAATATACCCCTTTGGCAGAGGTTATAGTTGCTGGGTTATCTCTTTTTTGCAGTGTGTATCCACCTACCCACAATAGAGAGAACTATCACCACAAAATCAAAGATGTTCCATGCAACCGTGAAGAAATAACAGCGAAGGGCAAAGAGCTTGATCAGGCATTCGGTGGTGAAAATCACGATAAAGACCAGGTTGATCTTGTTGAGGACGGACTCCATGCGCTCTGACTGCTCATCTGTTTCCACCATCATAGTCACCATGTTGACGATGATAAGCATCATGATCATGATGTCAAAGGCTTGCTTGGACACGAGATCAAAGAAGAAGGCTTGGAGAATGTTCTAGGATTGGGAAAACAAATGGTAGTTCAGTGAGAAGAGCATCGTTAGTAAACTGTCAACTACGTTAGCAGACATTTTAATATGCAGAAGTTGGGATTACTAATACAATATGAAATATAATAAAACTAAGTATACAAATATAGATTAAAATGTGCTGTAAAAATGTAAAAACCAAGTCAATGAAAATTTGTAAAACTCGAGAATTATATAATTTTACCGCAGGCCTTGGTATTGGCTTTTGTGGCTTTTTAGATCCCAACTTCTTCATAGCATTATAGTACTTCTTCTGTTCTTCAGTCATGAAGATATCCTGTCCACCTAAGTATAGGCAAAAATCCCCTACATTATTTTTTCAGAAAACTTTAAAACTTTAAAATAATTGATCTTATTCAATGTACAAAAGCTGGTGGTAAAACAGGTTGTTCCATACAGATCTGGGTCATATTTGTGTTTTTTTTGGTAAATATTCCCATTGTAATTAATCTGTGGAACAGGTTAGAAAAATGTCAGAAACTGCTTTCAAATACAAAATGATCCAGGCATGACATCTACGTTCTCAATACTCATCTTTCTTTTCTGCTGATTGAAATTGTCAATAATGACACCAATGAAGAGATTGAGGGTGAAGAAGGAGCCAAATATGATGAAGACGACAAAGTATAGGTACATGTAGAGGTTGATTTCTCTGATGGGCTGTTCCTCCACCTGAAAGCAAGCAGTTGTGTAAGTCCTTACCGTAACATTTTTATGATATATTATAAGCTGAATGAATACAAAGACATACTTACTCCTCTTGAATCAACAGCTGCATGCATTATCTCCATCCAGCCTTTAAATGTAGCCTATGATAAAATAGAACATTACACAACATTATCATTTGGGCACTGCATTGTGCTGTAAACTATTGACTTTATCTATTGAAAGACACCATTACAAACTCAACCTAACTTATATTGTGGTCATATAAATTCCTCATGACAAAAGAACATGATTTCAAAAATGGAAATGTGTTGGACAGATTCTACACATTGAAAAAATAGCAGCAAAAAAAACCCACCACTTGCAGAAGAGAAAGGTACCCGAGTCCCACATTGTCAAAGTTGACCTTTACTTTTGTCCAGTAGAACTGGGTGTCGTTCATGGCGAGGCAGTCAGACTTGTTGTTGACTACAGTGATACTGTGGATGAAGCCTGTTCTGTTCACACACTTTCCAAACTTGCCAGCGAACAGGTTGACTCCCATGATGCTGAAGATGAGCCAGAAGATAAGACACACGAGCAGCACATTCATGATGGAGGGGATTGCTCCTATAAGAGCATTCACGACAACCTGAGGAGCAATAAACAAGATGTAGCTCAGTCTCACAGCGACGAGTTAGACCATTAGTGTTGTTCCAGACCTCTGATTCACTTATTACATCTCTTTTTTTTCTTGCAATTCATGGCAATTCAGTCTGATTATCAAGCTACTTTTCTATTCAGCTCTTTACTGATAGTTGACTGAATTATAATGAGAATTAGTTACACCATTTTAACCCAAAGCTAATACGACAACTGATTGACTCTGATTTAGGCATGAATGTAGCTCTATGTTGACTGAGTGCCTTCCAGTTGATATGCGACTCAGCCATTCTAAAACTTCCAAAATCGCCTACACTTTAAGGGTGAGTCTAGTCAAGAAGAAAAATGCCTCACCATGCCCAGTAGGGCTGTTACTTAGGTTTCATAGTTATGACTAAACAAGACCAAGTCAGACATGCTAGCAACTCTGTGAGGCTGTATTTAGGTGCAGTGGCGCTTTGAGCTAAACGCTAATGTCAACATGTTCACAATTAGAATGCTAAGATGCTGATGCTATGCAGGTATAATGTTTACATGTTCACCATCTTAATTCACTGTTCCAGCACACTATCATTTGCGAATTAACACTAAACAAAAGACAAACAAAAGACAAAAAAAAGAATAGCTGAAGCTGAAGGGAATTTCATTAGTTTTGCAGGTATTTGGTGATACCCTTAATGAAGTTAAAAAAAATGATCTGATGATTGCCCTAGATAAAAAGCAAGCACCAGATTAACAACAATTCATCTTGAGGGGGGGGATAAATATCTGAACAAAATTTCATGGTAATCCATCAAGTAGTTGCTGAGACATTTTACTCAAAAACACAAATGTTAACCTCAGGGTGGCACTAGAGGAAAAGTCAGGAGATCGCCAAAGTCAGTATGATAGATCATCTGGTAAGGATCAATGTCTGAACAAAGTTTAGTTCCAATCCATCTAGTAGATGTACACATGGTTTCAGTAAAAATGATGAACTGCTGTTGGCTAGTAACTATCATGGCTAATTTACACCAAATGTCATAGCAATCTAATCAATAGTTGTTTAGATATTTCAGTCTGGACCAAAGTGGTGGACCTTGCCACTCCTTGAGCCACTCTTGCAACAAGCTGACTAAAAATATCATCATTAAACAGTTGAAATCCCATGTCCTTGGTCTAACAAATTTAATGGGAATCTTCTCATAACTAGGAGATTATCCAGTTTTCAGACAGCAAATGATTATACTAGAATGAAAACATACCCTCTTTGGGGGAGGAAATAATCCTGATATTAATCAGGAAGTTAGCAGGGACCAGGAACAGTTTTTCAAGGAGAACATGTGACATCAGAGAAGAACAGAAATCTCATTTCTCACCCGCATGCCCTCAAATCTGGACAGAGCTCTGAGAGGTCTCAAAGCCCGGAGGGTCCTCAGGGACTTAATGGCAGCAAAGTCAGAGTATCCCAGGGAATTTGCCACCAGGCTTATCAATGACACCTGTATGGAGTACAGAAAGGCGTCCAGACAGTGAGAATCACAAAATGAATTCAAATGTCAATGGTAATTAATGTTCAGATTTTAACCTTTGGGGGGAAAGTAGCAATATTTTTATAGTACATAAGGAACAGTGTAAAAAATACAAAATACAGTCTTTTCAACACATTTGTCAAAGAAATGAATATATTTCCTGAGCAATTACTTAACTTTTAAAGAAAAAGCATAAGAAAAGATCATAAGAAAAGACTGGCAAAAAAGCATCTAGTGAGCCATAACGAGTTTTCTGTGTATTTTGGGACATTCCACAGTTAGGAACACAGTTGTTTAATTTTTGATTTTGAGATTTTTTTTTGGTTGTTGTATCATCTTTTAGCAAATTTAGATTTCCACTCTATTCTACATCCAAAACAGACAAAACAAAATGGTATTCCGCTGTTGAATGACCCTTGGATGACAGCTATGAATGAAAATGGCATGATATAAATGAAAGAAAAAAGAAATCCATGTCATGATTGATGATGACAAAACACAGACAAGTATGCACATATGGACAAATAGTATCCATGCATGCATACTCAGCTATATATGCATATGAAATATGTATATATATCAAATAGAGTGAGTTTTATAAAGAATTTATATCTGTCTTTGCCAAATTTGTTTCCCAATTTGCATCCAATTGATCCAATAAGTTAATTAAAGACAATTTGGGCTAATAAGGTCCCAATGGTCTGTATTTCTTTATAAAAGTCTATTTACAGATGTGTTTGTCCAATATATCTAAAGAAGATACTCGAAAATAATTCTCAGGACTAGAGAAGTCTTTGGCTCCACAAGAGTACAGACGGAAAAATACAAAAACGCAATAACAGAAAGTAAGGTGGCACTTTTAATAGAGAGAACAGAGAGGTACTGTATGTTGTTGCAATGATCAACAAGATCTGTAATTTCTTTAAAAACAGACATGACAAATAACACTCAGTGCATGAATTAGACACAAAAGTTAGGACATGAATTCAACCGGTGCATTTCTAAATTGCAATAAAGAGTAATAATCTGTAATGATTTTAAAAGTTTAATATGCTGTGTCAACCACAAGATCTTCTGTAGATAAACCTCAGAGTACATGACACTGCATTTATTTTTGATATAAAAGCCAAGGTCCCGAAGTAACTGATTCCAAAAATGACTGTTGTGAAAAAATTTATCGTGTCTCATAAGAAATGTATGTTTGAAAACAAGACGGTGGCTTTTGATATCACAACAGAAAGCACTTACAAGTGAAGAAACACAAGCATTTGTGATGCAGATGCAAGGTCCAATCCCATTTAAGCCCATACTCACCTTGGACCTCCTAACTACAACTTACCCTAACAATAGAGCGGTCTGTAGCAATCTGTGTAACAGCAGGTGAAATCAGAGGAAAAGTCAGGCCTCGGGCTGCATGCCTCGGGCACTTTGGATGACTACACACTACAGAGCCCCATTCATTTTACCCAAACATCTTGACATGCTCACAAAGTGTAAGTGACTCTGATCACTGGGGAACTCCTTTAATTTGTCTGGACAATTCCTGACATAAAAGCAAATTAAAATTGTATAATTTAAGAACTGTTTCGTGTGTGATTTAGCAATCTGTATGTTTCATAAGTGTAGAGTCTATCAACCAAGAAGGTGACCAGCTATTGCTAAGTATAAATGAACTGTCAAGTGCTTTCCTGTAATCAATATGACACTTACCAAGCTGTAAATGCCACAAACATGAAAAGCTACATTTAACTACAATGAGAGATATCGTTCTCAACATGACATTAGTAATTTACAGCAACCTTTCATTTGGCACAATAAAAAAGCATATGAGGCACAGAAAATTGTTCACTTACATCCACAATCAGAAAGTCCAGCCAGCACCAGTAGTTGGTGAAATACTTTTTGAAGCCATATGCAATCCACTTGAGGAACATCTCAAGCACAAAGATGTAGGAGAAGACTTTGTCAGCATACTCCAACACCACCTTAACAACCTTCCTCTTCTCTATGTAGATGTCTTCAAATGCCTGCAGCGGTGGTGGAACAGCAGTTTGAGAAAAACACAAGTTCATCACATCACCGCCACACCACTACTGTTGGTTGAACAAAAAAAACGCTTGTCTTGAAAGTTCTGTGTTTTGCTTCTAAGGTATCCGAAGGTACACAGTTATTTTAGATATAAGAACTTTACAATATGGTTTTTCAGCCAACTCAACATTTCACAATGAGAAAGCACACTGTCTGCCAACCCAGCAGGAAAGTTGTTATTAAACTTCAACTGTAAAGCACCAGGGCTATGGGGGTAATATTATGAGAAGGCACTAAACTGAGATTAGACAGTCAAGTAAAGAAAGCAGTTATTTGACTCCAACTTCTAGGATTTTACTAATATTGGCCTAATGCCTATAGAATTAAAAATGGTTTTGAGTCCAACTCTTCTTTCTTAAAAAAAAAAATCAATAAATTACTCTCTCATTGATTTCATGTTTTTAAGATGAAAGCACTCTGTAACTGTGAAAGTTAGAAATGGTCTGTATTTTTGTGCAATAGCCAATCAAAGTATTTACCTACAGTAATTATCCCTAAATGCAGTAGTTGTTTTATTGTTACTGGCAAACTCCACCAATCCTCTAGAGGATTCAGAATCCAGCGTTACTGTGTGTACGTTCTTGTCAGTGATATTAGCCTCATTTAAATGACCACCCTCCCACAGTTGTATGCAAGTATATATTAAGTTACTACTGATGCAAACTCAACAGTTCCCATCGCTACTTCTTGGTGTGGAAAACTACTTGTGGATATACAGGGTGAAATCAAATGCAATTGCTCACAGCATGATGGAAAACAGCTAAATACTGGCTGAGTTCTTTTCTACAGAAATGTGATTGTGCTCAGTTGAACTGTAAACACATTCACCATTTCTAACAACGTAGCTGCTCAGGGAGTGTTTGCTGCCTTGCTATTAACACCGGGGAACAATGGATGTTTCCTAATCAATGAGGGCTGAAATATTAAGGATTAAAAAAGTGCTTTAAATTTATAAAAAAGAGAATAAAGTTTATGATTCTTTTATTTTTTAACTGCACCTAGCAGCCTTACCAGAGCCCCGCTGCTGAGCAAAATCATGAAGATGATGAAGGTCTCAAACCAGCTATGTTCAACGATCTGGTAGCAGGTCTTTCTCAGCCTCCACCAGGCCTGGCCAAGACCACGGGTGGTGTTGATGTCACAGCACTGACAGTGCCTTGTGCAAACTGAGAGGTAATGTGAAAATGAACCAGCACATATTATGTTGAATTAGGGACAACTTATTACCAATTTTACAAAATAAAAGTGGGCAATAGCTTAAAACCTATTGTATAGTATGTTGTTAAATAGTGGTTATAATTCTCAGATCTAAGGAAATTTTATACTCACATTCTGGGAAGCATTCCTCTGGCTCCAAACTCTCATCACCCAGTTCTGATAAGTTGTCTATCTCATCTCCAGGCTTCCTCAGATCTACTGTGCTGCCTTCTGACAGGCTGATCTTCTCCTGAGGAATGAGAAGTTTCACTGTTACCAACCAACTTACAGTACATTCTGACTGTGGATCTATTAACTACAGGTCTAGCAACTCAAACAGCGCAGAATGTACACCAACACAAAAGAAATGTACAACAACACCTGCTTTGACATCACTGATTGGGGTGTGGCCAGAGGTCCAATATGTGTGTGTGTGTGTGTGTGTGTGTGTGTGTGTGTGTGTGTGTGTGTGTGTGTATGTGTGTGTATATATATATATATATATATATATATATATATATATATATATATATATATATATATATATATATGCTTCAACAATATATATATATATATATATATGTTACAACCCAAGCAGAGCAGTGCAGCAGCATTTTCTCCTCTGTATTCAGTGTGAATTCATCCCATCAAGGCCAGCTCACTGAGACACACTGCCTTGCCTTTTAATCTTATTTGAACCTTAATACAATTTTGACGAGATTTTCATGTGTTGTTACAGCAACATATTTATCATGATTTATAGGACACAGGTGCGGTTTCAATCCTATAAAACGGTATGCAGTCTAATCCAGCATTAAAGAGCATCCACAGAAACGGGAGACAAGATTATTAGGTTTACCATCTTAGTGTTTTATAACAGAGCGGAGAGAATGTTCACTGATGGTATACTGATGAGTCGAGATTATATATAATAGCCGGATCAATGAAAATTGCCACATGTATATGATTTTAAATCATGTACACAATAGGTTGATTGCTCTTTGTTCTGTCAAGTTAGCAACAATTGTCTTAGTAATTACAATCTTGTAATTCATTCTTCATTTTTCTTGTGTTTAAAGCTACATGTGTTACATGTGTATCCTCTTCCACTGCTGAGCAGCTGCTGAGGTCCAGTTAAGCTGATGGTGAGCTGGAGGAGAGGTTTTTCTTTTTCTTTTTTTATTTCCATTTTCTGTCATGCCTAATTCTGGTGTGGAGTGGAGCACGGCAGGGAAAGAGGGAGAGAGAGCACCAGACTGCAGCCCACTCAGCTCAGCCTGGCCCTGCTTGGCTCTGCTTATATGTGTCAGTTTAATCTGCTCTGCAGGGCCTGGCTCCACATCTGGCCTGCTGCTGTCTGCCTGCCAGAGAGGACAGGTCAGCAAACCCTGACCCCAGAACATTTAGTGATGGAGAAATACAGGAGAAACAAGAAGGGAGAGGGAGAGTGAGAGTGAGGAACAGAGTAAGGATCAGAAAGGGAGTCTGAAAAGGGAGACTTAGAGAGAAGTTTACTTAGCTGTACACGAGAGCAAGTGTAAAGTGGTTATGCAGTCATTGGGTTAAGATACAAGATTAGCACCTTAATACGTAATGATAAGTACAGCATAGTCTGAGGTAATTATTCTACCTTTACTCCGGTAGTCAATGTTCATAAATATTTATAGAAACTTTATTTATCCAAGGTTTTTGCTGAGCATGAATGATCTCCCTTGGCCCTGTTTTATTCACACGTAAGACATGAGAGTACCAAGAAGGTCTGAACTAGTATTGGCGGCAGCTCATCAAACAAAATCAGGTCCAAATAACCATAGGTTCTCCCATAATCAGTTATTATCCTTTCTTGCTCAACTCAGCTACTAACAGCTTTCTTGCTTTCTTCCTAACAGCAGGACAGCGAATAACTGTGTTTCCCAAAATGTGAAATGTTCCTGCTGGTGATAGCTTAGCTACCACTGTCAGACTTGTCACACTCAGTATACTGGCATAGCGGTCTCCTGCCCCCAGCCCCTTAAAGCCCTTACACATCCCTGGTCCACCCACACCAATATTTTCAGTTGTATTTCCTGATTAGAGATCTTCTCACAAGTGTGTGTGGAAGTACCAAGGTTGTTCGATTGAAAACTTCTGTAGAGGTGGTATAAACTACACTTTTTACATATTTAGTAGCATATGGATTTCCATATAGCTCTGCCCACCAACTAGAATAAGTCCAAACACCTGTGTGGGTTTTCAGGGATTTTTAATGTTGATGCAGTCCCTGAGATTAAAGGGCTTTTTCACAGCTAACATTTTGACCTGTCACAGTAGGAAAAGCACGTGTTACCAATATTTACATCAACACTGGCTTAGTTCTATTCCAGTGTGTCAGTAAATCATGACAGGATGACAGGCAGCAGCCTGCACAATACCAGGACCCTGACACTGAAGCAGTGAAATGGAATCAGCTATTGTTACTTTTGTTATCTACACCTGTGCTTTGACTTCTGTGACAATGGCCTATTGAGGGATCTTTTTTAGGTCAAATTTTTGCAGCCTTTGAGTCAGTGTTAGGTCTCTGTAAATAATTTTCAAAAAGAATATGGTCTAGACATGCTCTATACGAGAGTGCCCTGGGATAAGTTATTTTTTGATTCGGCACTATATAAATAAAATTGATTTGAAATTGAACTGAGTGTAGTTCTTCACCGATCGCTAAAGTTTAGGCAACTTGAATCAGATAAACTGTCATCTTCTCCAAGTGTTTGTTGTAAACAAAAATATGCTCTTTATCATTTTGCCAGTTTGTATAATTGCAAATACATTAATACGTTTACAATGTTCATTCTTTCTCGCACAACTCAGCTGTTGAGATTCTGAGAAAACTTTGCCAGATGTTCATGATGTTACATTAACGATTAATAACTCAAACTGAAATAAAACATCTGGATTCCCAAGTTACATTTTTCCAACCAGGGCACTAGTCTCTATCAGATTTCACCTTGTCTGCTTGACAGATTAACAGCTTATGTGTCCGGAAAGTCTCCACATGGGCATCCATTTCACAGCCCATCCCCACCTCTACCACGCTCTATGCCTCTCCCCCATCGTCTCATAAACCCTAAGTCAGAACTGGAAGTCTGGAAACTGTTTAGATTCTTGGTGGATGTCCTTTCATTTAAAAATAGGAGCCAAAACAAACAAAGAGCTGAAGTGATGAATCCTTTCTCAAACATTTCTAGTACATTCTTTGACATCTTGGGCACAGAAGCAATAAACAATCTGCCACCAAAATCATGTAGGTCCTCTTCCTAGTTCCTGGATCTCTAATATTCAAACATGCAGAACCACCTTTGTTTTGTTTTTTTTTTTTTTTTTTTTAATATATTTTTCTTTTCTTACTTTAACTATAAAACAGTATGTTAATGACAACCAAACCATATTAACAAGTGGCACTTCTGGCCACAATCCAAATCTGCAACATGCAGAAAGCAGAGCAGCATTTGATTTGATTTTGGTAGAGAACCTCGGAAGGCCATGAGTGTACAGAAAAGTAAACCATGGGTTTGGGTCCCATCAGGTGTAAACATGTATTTCTAGATATGACAAACTCACCAGCTTGTTTTCTTCATCCTCCGATGATTCTGAAATCTCCTCCTCTTCTAAAAATTCCACATCTGACTCTCCAGGTGCGATGGGAACAATGACAGTCAGGTTTGGATTGGTCATGTAACTGTCCTCCTCTGGGATGATGTATTTCTCTCCATAACATCCAAAAATTCCCCCATTGCTTTCCACGTGATTGCCTACCAGCTTGATGGCCTGACTAGCCTCTTTGGCCCCCTGCTTTCGACCCTTCAAGCTGTGGTTGAATAGGTCGGTGATGCTCGTGACAAGCCAGGAGAAACCGGAATGGATACGGGCAATGGCAATCTGGATGTTATTCAAGTCGCCGTCTTCATCTGGAGCAGAGAGGTTGTCAGAGCTGAAGGAGCTGAGCAGCAGGGCCAGAAAGAGATTGAGCACCTGTTGACAGACAAATGTTATGTAAATATCATTTTATTTAGGGAAATTATTAGAACATTTTTAATATTTTAAAGTCCTTTCAATTGAATATGGAATAAAGTCCTATATTTACATTGTGTTTATGTCAACATTTACCTTTCCTAGCAAATCAGATTTCGGTTTAGCCTGTAAACTAAAGGATAATTGCACGCTATGCACAAAATGATATCCCACATATTTTGTCAACACTGACAAATCCTGAATTGTTAAATCAAGTGGGTATTCTACCCAGATATGATCAGACATACAGTATAGCTTTGGTAGCTTTCAGCTACACCAAACTCAAGTTTCCAAGCATGCGACTCCAAAATAATCTGTCTACTCAGTTAGAGCATTTCAGCATTAAGCATATATCTGCACTGTATGTGTTTGTGTGGTCTGTGTGTGTATGTGTACACTGCCTCTGTGCATGTGTTATGTGCACAGTTGGTAAGGATCATCTTTTGCCAGCGAGCCAGTCAGAGATGGGGAGCATGAGCAGATGATTAGTGATGAATGCCCCCTGACCTTCTCGCCCCTGAGCATCCTGGATAATCCCTTGGATAAACAGCTTTCCCATGATTCATGTGCAGAGGAGGTTTCTGTGCATTAAACTCCATAAGGAGCACTGCTGTGATCTGGTCCTAACAAGGCAACAGTCACTGAAAGTGTCTGTCTCCAGCAGGTCTAAAACATGAGAAACTGCTATGTACTCTTTGGGTCATTTCATCACTCCTTTGTCATTGCTGCTGAAAGGGTAGAGTTAAATCCTTTGAGAGAGTAGCCTATTTAAAGCTGTAATGTGTATTTAGAGAGTCAGAAGGGCTGAACCGGGTGTGAAACCACCAGACTATTGATGATACAATGGTGCTGGAGGTAGAGTAGACAGGTGATTTTTCAACTGACTATTCACTAAGCCCAGTTGCTTTGGTTACTGTTGCTGGTCCCGTCAAGCTTTGTGCTCTGGCATGGCACATAATTCAGTTTGAAAAATACCCGTGGCAGACAACACTCGGATAACACTCAAAACTCATAGTAATTTTTGAAGCAATGGGGCTTCAGTTTGAATAGAATAAAAACAGGCTCTTCCTTTCTAGCCAATGAACATGGATATTGTTGACTGAAATAATGACTGATGCCGCCTCATTTGTAAGCTACTGCTAAAGATAAAACTCTCAAGGTAATTCTTTTTAATGTTTCCCAACAATTTGTTTTAAGTCAAAGGCCTGTAAAAGGGTCTTAAATGTGGACGTGGTCTGATACTGTGCTAAAAACATAAAGCTGCATGGCCCATGCCTTCGGAAATAACGCTAGGTTACTACCATAGGCAGCAAGCTAACCTGGCATGCTAATGTTTGTAGCTTACATTAGAGAAATCCATTAATTTCATTTCCATACACTTTTACTTTTTTGTTTTGGAAAAGCCATAAAAAAGACACCACCTTTCAAAGTCTTGAGATATTGACAAATTCTCTATTTGAGTCAGAAAATGCTGCTAAGTTGACATGGCAGGTTGAGTTGGTCTTGTTTTACAACTGGTCTACAATATGATTATGAAGTTTTTGTTGCTGTATACTGTATATTATGAGGAAATACATAAACTATGAGAAACTGCTACTTTGCATTCATAGATACCGTAGTTAAAATAGCAGTCAATAGATGTGCATGAAAGACAATGTCAGTCATCATCTCAGAAAAGACCATCAAAAAATAGTAAGTTAGCCAGAAAGGTTTTAAAACACTTCTAATAGACAGATACATCTCAGAGCATAGGATTAAATGCATAACAAACTAGCATTTAATGTTGGCGAGAACAGAGGACATAATGGGAACAGGTGTTCGAATAATATCCAACAAGAACTACACACTCAAAGCCTCATCACTCTATTCTTTAAAAAAAGCCCCTCAGAGGTTTAAAACAGTAATGCAAACAGTTTTACACCCCTGAAGCCCTGAACTATTCTAATATGTTTCTCTTTTTTGGAGTGTACTAACACATATATCTTGCTAATACTTGTTAGTCAGGCCAGAAATTTAAATGTAGCCTTATTAAAAACAGAATAAAAAGAAATCTTAAAAATGAATTGAAAAAAACCCCCAGTGATAATAATAATAAAATTAAAACTATATTTTACTCACTCAGACTGAAATAGTATATATAATTGTATATAATAGTAGTAAACAGATTTCAATGCTACAACATTTGATTTTTTCATATTTCAAGAAGGTGCACTAATATGATACCATATTCTGGGTAAAATAACACTTACTATAAATAAATGCAGTGATTGCCTACTCTTCCTGGATTTTTTTAATCTCTTCTCATTAACATTAGTTTACAGGACACAGCTGGACAACAAATCACCATATGGGTGGACCAACAAATGTACGTATCCTTGCTACGGACTGAGTGACTGCAGTTGTGTACCAACAGAACTGTCAAAAAGATTAATCATTCTTTATAGAAACAGCTGCATGCAGTGATGTACGGGCTGTGTATTATCCTGTATAAAAATCAATACCTGGAATAAGACTGGAACAACAGCAGGAATACACAGTGGCCTGGACTAATCCTTTGTACAGTACTTAGGTCACAGTTTCACCCATAGGGCTTAGTTCATTAGCAGTGGATAACATATTCGACCTTGTTGGACTTGAGGCTGCAGTAAAGCCACTCCTACCGTAGAGTGTCTCTGTCGTGGCAACAGTTTGCACAACAGCATGGGCTGATAATACATATATGACTTAGGAGGGACACCAGATGGCTTATACGTCGCCCAGACTTGATCTGTTTTTGAAGTCTGCTAATGCTAATCTGCAAGAGAGTTAGCATGACGCTGTGACATAACCACTTTCTCAGTGATTAGCACTGTGTAATAATGCACAAACCACTGTAACTACATAGATGTCTGAGTATGCAAAATTTATCACAATGAGGCATCAATCACTTTTTAAGAAGGTCCCAACCTCATAATATGGAATCACCAGTCATCATTGGTGCAGCGTAATCCCTGATTACTTGTGACATCATCACTTGGATTTGATAGTATTTACAGTTGGTTGGTTTGATGTGCAGTTGAATTGCTCTTCAGGTACATTTCCTGTTATCATATACTGTTCAAGGGCAATTCTGGTACTACTAAATAAAACAATTTTTTTTGTTATTGCCACTAAATCCAATGAAAAGACCAACAGGATTTGGTTTTAAAGCAGCAGGACCGTGTGTGTGGGATTTATTAAGAATAAACTTCAGTGTCCATGTTCATCATAATACAGGGTTAGAAGACAGTAAAAAAGATAAATATTTCACCCTGTGCAGCAACAACTCATGTTTTTTATAGCTTTTAGACAATAATGAAGGTTTATAGGGCAGCGGAATAAAATAAGCAATAGTTGTTAGTAGGAGCAACTCATAGTTGCTTTTGGTCTTTCATGGGATTTGTTGACAGTAAGAAATATACATCACCACACTTATCATTAAACAAATGATGTCTTTTAAATCATGTAAAGATGTCCAATTTAGTACTCACCACCAAGTTCCCTATGACCATGACCAACATGAACACCAGGATGCAGAGGGGCTGCCCTGCCACTTCCATACAATCCCACATGGTCTCAATCCACTCGCCGCACAGAACCCGGAACACAATTAGGAAAGAGTGGAAGAAGTCCTTCATGTGCCAGCGAGGCAGCTGACAATCAATGGAGATCTTACACACACAATCCTGATAGTTCTTGCCAAACAGCTGCATGCCCACCACGGCAAAGATAAAGACAATGATGGCCAATACCAGCGTCAGATTTCCCAGGGCGCCCACAGAGTTTCCAATGATCTTGATGAGAGTGTTGAGAGTTGGCCAGGACTTTGCCAATTTGAAGACTCGTAACTGATGAAGAGAAAAAGGTGAAGAAGACAAATAATGGTGCATTTTTACAAGAAACCGAGCCTGGTGTTTGGTAGGATCATCAAATGTTTTGGACTTCTGAATTTAATCCTTTAGCAACATTTGAACCAGTTTTATGTTGTCAGACGAGTTTTATAGCATTCTTCATTTTTAGGACTGAAGTATGTTTACACAACCAATGCAAAAAGAAACAGGAAAATGCAATGCTATAATTTAACCATAATGAAACGCTATTGATGAGAGTTAAAGATTTCTTTTACCAGTCTGAAGGATCGCAGGACAGACAGCCCCTCTACATTGGAGAGACCTAACTCCATCAGACTGAGGCAAACAATGACACCATCAAAGATGTTCCAGCCCTGTTGGAAGTAGTAGTAAGGGTCCATGGCAATCAGCTTCAGCACCATCTCAGCTGTAAAAATCCCTGTAAACACCTGGGAAAAATAGAGTGACAGGATCAAGTAAGTGGTGAAAAAAGTACCAAAATATCCTACTTACCCTAAAGTTTCATTTACTGTACACACAACACACTATGGAAAGACAGGCCAAAAATGCTTGAAATCGACATCTTCAAGTGTTTTCATCACTTTGATATTCTAACAACTCTTTATTAAGATGTTGACAATACATAGAAAACATGTTAAGTTCTGAAACAAGTTAACACCATATTTACCCCTTACATCTTTACTGAACTTTACATGACTAGGGTAAAGATCAAAGATAATATAAAAAAAATTTAAAACTTAAAGTTTTTATAAAGAAATTAATAAAACAAAGGAAATAAAATAAAACAGGAGGAGCTGGAAAACAATGCTGGGGAGAGGGACATCTGAACTACCCTGAATAAGTGGCAGAAACTGGATGAGTGGATGGAAAATACTTGCAGAGCAAGCAAAGAGTAATCACGTGTTCAATAACTGACACAACCTTCCAACAAATTAATGAAACTCTAATTAAATTATGGGCAGATCCTGTAGCTAACACACAGGCAAAGATAAGTGAAAAATAAGCTACATTGGGTGGGTAAGAAAAAAAATCTATGTGCCTTTTTTAAAAACATGTTTCCAAACATGTAAACACTGGCAGGGTCTATAATTTACCAGTAGGGGGAAATGGCAAAATACAAATGACGGTAGCCCCACCTCCCTCTAAAAATACTCCCTCTTACCACAGATAATAAATGATTTTAAGTAGAATCTTTGGCCAAGGATCATCATTTGACCTTAAGCCAAGCTCAGCATCACAGGCTATAAAAATACAACTGTCCGATATAGAAATACGTTATCTGAATGAATGTCATTTGTCTTTCCACTTTCCTCTCCACTGCTCATCTACCACCTGACAACACTTAGAAGAAAGTGTGCTAAATGCTGGATATCTGCATACTCCTATCATTAAAACCACTCTTACCAGATTGCCCACTGAAAGCATGGTGTTGAACTCATCAGTCATGGGGTAGTGCTCCAGGGCCATGAAGAGGGTGTTCAGCACAATGCATATGGTGATACCTAGATCCAGGAAAGGATCCATCACCATGAACTTTACCCACTCCTTCATCTTCAGCCACCAGGGGCAGCAGTCCCATATCAGGTACTTCTTGGCAAATGTGTACCAGCAGGGATGGCACTTTTGCCTGGACTCCTCCAGCTCTGCAGAGACACCAAGGTGTACTATTCATCCTCAGATTTTTTGTTAACCCCCCTTTAAAAGTTACAGCTCAGAGCTTTATGGTTGCTTCAAATTGTAATAGGTTTCTGAGTCTCCACACAGTGAGAAGTACAAGAGCAACTATTAAAGGAATAATCTGACACTTTTTAAAATATTAGATGAGATGATTGGTACCAATTATTGTCTGTCTTTTTTACAATTCAAACAATTAAACAAATGATATTAAAAGTCCTAATTATTAAGCTTTAGAGGTGCTGGTAGGGGGATTTGGTTATCTTCAGACAGAGCCATTAAACCCTATTCCAGTCTTTGTGCTAAGCTAAGCTGACAGGCTGCTTGTTAGAGCTTCATATTTAACAAACAGGTAGGAGAACGGTGTCTTCTCATCTTTTTTTTTAGCAAGAAAGCAAATGAGCATATTCCCCCAGATTTCAAACTATTCCTTTAAAAATCAAAAGTGCTCACCATCCATGGCATCACTGAGGAAGCTGACAGAGCTCAACCCTCGTTTCCTGTGCACTGAAAGAGGCTCGGTCACTGTTGGGGAAGGCTGGAGGAGAGGTCTGGGAACTGTGTCTTCTGCACTGGTGGGCTTCTAATGGATGGAAAGCAAAGACAAATCAAATACAAGGCTTTCTTCTCTTTTTTGTAATCGAGCTGTTAATTAATATCAATGTGAAGTGTTTCCAGTATGAGTTTTAAGATACTTCTTCCAAATAGATGCATGCATTTCACTTTTTCAGACTTCTGTCACTCACTGTGTCTTCTCTGACCCTCTCCATGCTGTAAGCAGGCATGGAGGTGGGAGTGTGCAAGCCCACAGTGGTGACTCCATTCTGGTCAAGGGAAATATTGAGCCGACCATTGATGGTGAGGCTGGGGGTGAAGACTTGGGAGCAGTGACTCCTCACACTGCCTGTCCTTCTCTTCCAGGGTGTTGCTGTTGAACTGGCACGACTCCTGAAGGCATCCCCATGAATGCTGTACTCATCATCCCCAAAGTCAGCCTCCGAGTTGTTGCGTGCCCGGAAAGAGCTGAAGATGCTGTTCTGGCTTCCTCTCCTGGTGCTGAGAGGGTGAGATGAGAGAGTGGCCAGCAGAGGGTGGACTGGCAAGGGAGATAGAGGAGGCTAAAGAGACACAGAGAAAACATAAGCTCCAAGGCCAAGAACATCAAAGACTATAAAGACTGTAATTGGTGAATGATGTACCATTGGCTCATCCAGTGGGTCAAATTTCTCTTCAGCAGCTTCCTCTGCTGTTTCCTCTGACAGTGTCCTGTGAGACCTCCTCCTTCTGCTGCTGCTTCGTCGTATACTTCCTGTCTTCAGACAAAATGGAGACAGCTCTGGGGATAACACAGAGTCTGTCTCCTGGGTTTGTCTCTTTGTTACAAACTATATACAGAAAATAAAACACGTTACAGGGTATGGTTTTCTTTGTCTTAAGTTGAAAGCACACTTAAACACATGAACGTCCTCGATAACTGGTTGCACTTACTCTTTGCTCTCGTCGAAGGTGCTCCATAGCCAGCTGAAACTCTCTCTCTTTCTGCCAGGCCTCAGCGATGGTTGCCTGATTCTGCTCCTCATAGGCCATGGCCACTACAGCCAGAATCAGGTTGACCAGGTAGAAGGAGCCAAGGAAGATTACCAGCACAAAGAAAACCATGTAGGTCTTCCCTGCTGAGCGTAGAGTCTGAAGGATCAGATGTGAAGTCAGCAAAAATGGAAAATACTTTTCCCATCAATAGTTTACATATACTAAGTTTTACAATTATGTCGAGATACTGTTATCACCGTTTAAAGTTGTTATGGTGAAAATGTTAGCAAGCACAAGTGTAATAATACCTCCAGCAGATAGCATTAATTTAAAATTATGTTTTTGGCTACTTAGCGAATGAATTCAATATTCACTCTCCAAAAAAACACAACCATGACAATGAGTTAAAGATACCAAAATTCTCTGTACATTTTAATAAGGAAACTGCAGATTAAGATGATAATTCTCTGTTTGTTTGGCATTACGATCGTTACCTTTCATATAACGGATAGTAATCGATCTAATGTTAATAAAAAAAATTAAAATATTGATTTGTGCAGCTCTAAAGTTAATCATACTTAAAGTAGGTTTTAGATGGAATGGCTAGATGAGAGAGTTGTTTACATCCTGTCTGACTGCTAATGTTGTTTACCTGTATTGACAATTTTCCCCCAAGTAACCAAGTAAGTAAAATATTATCATGACCACTCTAAGAAAATAAGAACTGGGTTGCAAATAACCTGCAACTCACTAGAAGAATAAGTTTTCTTACATTTGTTTAAGTAAAACTGCCACATCCTGTACTTGTGGACCAATTCAATTTTATAAGGAGGAAAAAATATGGATTATCATTAGTCAAAGGGATCAAAGAAAAATTACAGATAGGTAAATTAAAAAACATATATTCAGAAATTGCACCTGATGGAACAGTTTTTCCCAGTAGTCTTGTGTCATGAGTCGGAAAAGGGCCAGAAAAGCCCAGCCGAAAGTATCAAAACTGGTGTAGCCGTAGTTTGGATTTCTTCCTACTTTTAGGCAGTCAAATCCATCTGGACATTTCCTGTAACGTACAAACAGTTTAAAGGTACAGGACAGATGATTGTAGGACAGGACTGATAAACAAATGCTGTGCACAACTGAATCAAAAGCAGCTGGGACAGATATAGCTGTGGTAGCGTGCAGGCTGCTTTACCAGAGACAAAAACATCTCTAGTATCTACATGTAGCTCTGTGGCCTTTGACTGCACAGGGGGAGAGAAGGGGACGGTTCAGTAAGTACATACACTACTATCATCACCATTATTACAACTGAAGAGGGCACTTGAAATTCATTCCAGGCAGGAGCACTAAAATGCACTGAAGCAAAAAGGGATTACAGTCAGGCCAGATGGATATCAAATTGCAGTTCAAAAATTTTCGATGACTCTATCTCTGATCTTCATTGTCAGCATAGTGGCATTACAGCAAATATTTAAGTCCAGCAGCTGAGAACAAGCTGGGCTGCCATGTCAATCTGAGTGCAGAATAATTTCGTAATGGCTGGGAAACATCTGGGCGGGAGAACAGCTGCAGATCTCACCAACGGGCCAGCCAAGCAGGAATGCTCACTAATATCCAGCATTGAGGACAGAGTAGGCTGCGTGAGGCCAGCAACATCTTCCTGTCAGGCTTTTTCCTCCCTCTGCTGCACTGCTCAGGCTGTCATCAATCTGTCCCCTTCTTTTAACCAATATGACAAAACATAAAAACACTGGACCTGAAGATCCTGAAGGTATTAATCTGCACATGTTATTATTCATTGATTAATCTATGAAGTCATTTCATGTGCAAAAATACCAAACTTCCCTTAGTTGAAGTTCCTCAGTTGTGAGGATTTGCTTTTTTTCTTTTTCATATGTTAGAATAAAAGGAAAATCTCAAGGTGTAGACCTGACAACATCTTGGGCTCTAGCCATCTGGGATGGGCAATAGCACTTTATAAATACATTTTTAATGATTAATGTGTTGATTTGTCAACAATAATTAAAAAAACCTGTTAGTTTCAACCTGATTTCCATACTATAATCTAATGGAAACAATGGTTGCATGGAGGGTATGAAATTAGTCTGAATTAAAGTTAAAAATTGAAAAAAAAAAAAAAAGTGAAACTATGGGCTAAAGCATTCAAAACTTGCTTTAATTAACTTTTTTTAAAAGTAAAACGTCATAAGCAAAGTGACTCATATGCTCAACATTAAACATTACTGCTACTGTTAAGATTTATTCAGATTTTCATGTTTGAATTAATTTTCTCAGGAATTTCCAATTGTAAGTCGAGTTACCAATGGCTGCCTAACATACAATGCCAATAAAAATAGCTATCACCTCTAAAGCTGCTAATTTTATTACCACACTGTTAGCAGTTGCCATCACTTAAACAAATGTATGAATGTCAGACTTCTCTTGCAATTAAATGCTAATTCAAAAACAAAGCATCTGTTAGGTTTCTATAGTTACTGCCCTGGAGACTGCACTTGCACGCATTTAACCTGAGTTAGTACTCCTCAAGGAGAGCTGCTGTACCTCATGTCCTCGCTTTGGGATCTGCCTCCACACTGACAAGATCCACAGCCACTGTCAAGCACTGATGGCTTGGTGTAGGGAAGACCAGAAAATGTAGCCCTACTAGTGTTTTCCTTTTTCTATTTATATCCGTTAGTCTATTACTTTGTACTCATTTGTAAAAAAAAAATAAATAAAGTTGGTAATACACCACAGTGTATTACTCAGGATTAATAGTCACACTAAACCTGGGTAGGGCCTCCTTTTGCTGTCAAAACAGCCTCAGTTCTTTCATGAGATATTTGTTTCTGATGCTGCTCGCCTCCTGTTCAACCACAGCCCAAATGTGTCATAACGGATTCAGATCTGAAGCTCACTGAACTCATTGTCATGTTCATGAAACCAGTGTGAGACAACTTTAACTATGTGACATGGAGCATTATCATGGTGGAAATAGCCATTGGGAGATGGGGAACTGTGGCCATAGAGAGACGCACATGGTCAGGAACAACACCTAGATAAGCTGAGGCATTCAAACCATGTCAATTGGTATTAAGGGGCCAAAAGTGTCCCCACACCATTACACCACCACCACCAGCCAGGAAAGTTAACACAAGCCCGGTTGGGTGAATGGATCCATGCTGTTGATCTGCTTCCTGAGCAGAAATCAACACTGATAAGACCAGGCTAGGTTTTTCCAGTCTTCCATGGTCCAGTGTTGGTGCCTGTGTCCACGGCGGCCTCAGATTTCTGTTCTCGGCTGACAGGACTGGAACCCAACCTGTTCTCCTGCTGTTGTTACCCATTCACCTCAAGTTTGGACATGTTTTTCAGATGCTTTTTTGCTCATCCCAATTGTAAAGAGTGATTATCTAAGTTATCGTAGCCTTTCTGTCAGCTACAACCAGTCTGTCCATTGAACTCCGTTATCAACAAGGCGTTTCGATCCACAGAACTGCTAATCACTTCAAAAAATAAGAACTAAACAAGTCGAGTAAGTATCAAGAGCCTGCTAGATGATTTCACACTTTGCAGGAATGAATTGGAATCAATGGCTTCCTTGAACACCAAGAAAAATCACAAAAGAAAAAACTGACAGCATGCATTTCAGAAGGGTCAGCACAATTTTGAAGTAAATGTTTTGTAGTTAAAGATAAAAATGGTCAAATAATATAGTATGGTCCTTTACATGCTCATGAAAGGTCAGAAGTCATCTTACATTATCAAAATAACACAGTCTGTGGTTTTCAAGAGCTCTATTAACAGTCTTTGCTGATATGTCTCCATTTTTTGATGGTGTACCTTCCTTTTCCAGCCGCTTGTGTAACACAACAGCAAAAGAACATCTGTCAATCTAAACAGTGTTTTCCTTCTATCCTGGGCAGGACTGAGGCAGTGGGTTTCCATGCCCACAACAGTTCGGTCAAGCGCTGATGCCCTTGAAACTGTCTTTACAATCAGTCATAATCCTTGACGCACAGTGGCTTTAAGATATGAGGGGATAAGCATTTGCCTGAACTCTGCAGTAGGCGTGATGAGAAAAAGCCAGGACTTTTGAGCAAATCAGTTATCACAAACTTGTTAACCATCTAGGCTGAAAATATCATTTGAATATGTGTGTGTGCATGCATGCCCACTTGTGTCTGGGATATATTTTTGTGCATGTGTGTCATCATAACGTATCCAAAGCTTTAATTTGGAAATCTACTCAGGGATTACTTGTTGGAATACACTCAAAAGATTAAGCATCCTCTATGTTTTACGTCCTCCATCCTGACCTGCTTAATATCTTGCCTGTCTCCACAGCCAGCCTCAGAAAGTTCTATCTGAAATGTCACACAAGTTAAAAGGCTGTCTCATTTTGCCAACAAGAACACAAGCTACCTTATGGCTACTATGACTTATAACCTAGGAACCATGTCATGAAGTTGTGTGACTCTGTCCTTGATCTGATATCTATGTAACCGCAAAGAAATAAAAGAAAAATGTAATAAATGCAATCCATACCATATTCTTGAACATGAAACAACAATGTTAAAATCAAAGAGAGACAAAAGGACAAATCCTTGTTCTCTTGTTATCCAAAGCGTCATTAATACAACCTTTAGACACGGGAAGAAAAACATTTACACTGATGTGAGTGTCGCTGAATGTGGATCACAGTGTACTACTAGAGCTCCACAAACGGCAGAAACACAAACAATAAATCTAAAAAAGTCCAGTGCAGAGTTTTGTATGTAAACTCTGGGACAGCTGGGTAGGTCATGTCGGTACTAGTCTGATCTTACTGACCCACTATTTAAGGGAGTTTAATGACGTCACTTCCCCTTGAATGCCCTCAAATGTATCCTCTTTTCGCTCTAACTTGAACACACATTACTGAATCAGATTTTACTTCTTGGGAGATTAAGTTCCTGTGTTTTTGGAGGAGAGGTTACAGAGTGAGATTAAAAACTGAAGGGGTTGGCTGCACTCTGATGCCAATAAAAATGTGTGGTTACCTCCAGTGTGTGTACACTTTTTTCTGTTTACCAATCAAAATATTGTATTACCATCCCATGCAAAAATTTAACACTTCTGGGTTTCTACCATCCAAATTTAAGAAACTTTCGCCATGAAAAGGTACAATATCATATTTGACCATAAAAAATAATATTTTATGTTATATGACCACAGGCAGTCTGTGGTAGCTGTTAGCCTAATTTTGACTAACCCAGACTGAGAGCAGTCTTTTTTTTTTATTCAAACTTTTCTCTTGCACTTCTCAACCTTCTCTGTTTGTTTAGTATTAACATTTTAACATGAGATATATGCATATGCCAACATCTCAGGTATGTCAGTAAAAACTTGCTAAATACCATGCTACTACTAAATATCCATGAAAGTTAGATGATTAATTAATCTTCTGCTTAGCTAACATTAATGCTAACATTAATAATGAAGAGAGAATTTCAGACTTTAACTTAATTTAAATTCGGGACTAAGTATTGAAACGTAGAAACCACTCCATATGTATGCCTCTTCTCAGTTTTCATAAAATATGTTTTATTTTCTAGAAATCACTTTTGATAATGTTAATGCAACCTACGTTAGGCATTGCTGGTAAGCTAGCAACACTGGAGGATGCCATCAAGGCTACCTCTTGTTTTACTGAAATTTTCAACATTACTCACAGTTATTAAACATGATGGGTCAAGTATAGTAATGTAGAAATAGTTGTGCACATAATTTTGTTTGTTTTTTTGTTTTTAGTTTTGCTTATGTGAATGCTAGCTAACATTGGCTATTCCTAGAAACTAGCATAGCTGGAGTTTGCCATATAGATTCTCTCTCATTTAACTAATGTTAGGTGTAACATTACTCATAGCTATTAAAATAAAATGTACCCACCTAAGTCTGCTTAAAAACTTACAAATGAAAACTATCAACTACAAAATTATTGCAATTGCAATGCACTTCTGTTACTACCAGCGCTTTTGCTGAGAGAGACGATTAAGTTCCTGTGCTGTGTAATGTAGCATATCAAACATTTCACTGATATCACAAATTTCTCAAACATTTCACAACGAAATAGTAAAATTACAAATATGCGACATTTTAAACTATATTTTCATTTATTTATCTATTTTTTTACTGAGGCCAGTAATTAAGGAAATTGTGAAACAAGCAGCAAATTCTCACAATGGAGATGTGGAGATGTGAATGTATTGACTCTGTGCTTGAAAAATAAAGCACAAAGAAAAATCTATAATCTAAATAGTTGAGCAAGTGTAATTCAAATGTCTATTTCTTTGCATTTAATCAGTGAATCAGTATTAACTTGTATCTGTGGGTCATTGCTGTTTTTTACTTGTCAGAGCAATTTTGGAAAAAAACTTCTGTGCAAAAGCCTAATATCATCACCATTTTTTTGTTATTTGCTGTCTGCCATTATCTTGTATCATTAGCAAGAACACCTAATGGAAGCCATTTGTTGAAGCTGCAGGATTTCAGATTCACACAGATGGGTATTTAGTTCACTATAACCCTTGAACCGGGTCTGGCATGGGCAGAGTCATCTGTTGTGCTTGTTTCAAAAGCATTTGGATTTATAGGATTATTCAGTGCGTAGGCTGAGTAGCAATATTTGGATGGTTTTACATTGTGCCTTTGATTCAGAACAAAGTCCATCACTTTACAGATGAAATATCATCAATGTACTGTCTGTCTACATTTACAGGCATATCATCTGAGAAAGCTTTAACTTTCTTTTTAGATGATTGAACTGTGCAGTGGCTATTCTGCTCATCATCTGAGGATCACTGAAGGGGCTTGAGACATTCCCAGCTGACACTGGGCAAGAGATGTGGCCAGTCTGTCACAGCGGCTGACATGTAAAGACAAACCAGTCACACTCACATTCTTACATACAGGCAATTTTAGAATCGCCATTTAATTTAACTGTGGGAGGAAACCGGAGTATCCAGAGGAAATGATAGCATGCAAACTCCACACAGAAAGGCCCTGGCCGAGCCGTAGTTTGAACCAAGAACCCTCTTACTGTGAGGCAACAGTGCTAACCACTGCACCACTAAAAATCAGGTCAGTTTAATAAAAAATGGTCCATACATCGCACGGATCAAAACAACTGTAGACTTGAAGACACCAGTACAGTATTTCCTCTCAACAATAACTCAGTATCAATCTGAAGTGATCCGATCTGCTCTGGTTAACCTAATCATGTCATAGAGCTTTTGAGATGATGAAATCTCCAAAGACCCCCCTCTCTCCAGCTGGCAACTCCATGTTTCTCGGTAAAGGGTTCCAGTGGAGCCAGGGTGATTATCCACACCACATGTCGTCTTGTGTACAGCCTCTCGCACGCTACCCCCCCCCCCCGGAACCTCCGTACATTAAGTCGCAGATTGAAAATATGTAACCTACAGTACATCATCTATTGAAGTATCTGTTTTTTTCTTGTTCTGTGAAAACTATATACACAAAGTCTGGTGCTCAAGCTACTATATCCTATTATACACATGACATGCATGGGATCAAAAGCCATTAGACACTAAACATTTTGATATTATGTAATACCTTGCAGATGATTAACAAGCAGTAAGGAGGACACTCACTTACCCTGCATCACTTCCATATCCACATATTAAGGCATCCTTTGCTCCTTCAACTTTATAAAAATTATCTAAGGAAAAAGGAAGAGGAAGTTAAAGAAACAAAATTACATTTTTTCTTTTAACATCAAAGATAATACTGATACTATACAGTATTCAGAGTGCTGTACATGTGTGAACTGTGAACAACAAGTCTGTTTTGTTTTTGGCTAACCTTCACTATTGAGGAAGTCTGCCCTGGAGCTCCAAGTTCTGTTGTTACAGATGAAGGATGCACTGGGGCTGTAGGAGGAGTTGATGCAGTGTGCGAGGCTGCGGATGCACTTTTGACGCAAGAGCCCCATGAAAAGCTGCAGACCAATGAGGGCAAACACGCTGAGACAGAAGACAGTTAGGATCATCACATCTGCCAGCTTCTTCACAGATTGGATCAGGGCACCGACAATAGTCTTCAGACCTTGATGGAATAGATGACAATATTGTTTGATGTTTAATTTTACAGTGATTTTGCAGGTATGATTTGAAACAGGAGACAAGACCTAGAAAGTTGGCCAGGAAGTTTGATTTCATAGGCATCTTACCTGGGATAACTGAGATTGTTTTGAGGGCTCGGAGTACTCTGAAGGTTCGCAGTGCAGAGACGTTTCCAAGATCTACAAATTCTGTCACATATCTGAAATTTTATATGAAGAGTAAAGAGATTGAACAAAGGTTGTCTGTATGATCACTGGGGTTAACAAAGTCACAGTATATACATGTGTGTGTATATATATATGTATATATATATATATATATATATATATATATATATATATATATACACACATACATATATATATATATATATATATATATATATATATATATATACATATATATATATATATATATATATATATATATATATATATATATATATATATATATATATATATATATATATAAAATGTCTTCATATATGAATTTCAATCAAACAGTACGGATTTCCACTGAAATAATTTTTTATTGGCATAGTGCCTAGGTTTCATTTACATTTACATTTCTTTTCAAAGTTATAAAAATCAGCATTTCATGGGTTCAAAATGGCTCAACTTGCCATCTACTGTTTAAAATCATTCTGAACCTTGCAAAGCCAATGCTGACATACAGTCAACTGTTTGGGAGTTCTTAATATTATGAAGACTGAGATGACTAATATTGAGGCATCAGTGTGTAGCAGCATGTTGCTGTTGTAGCTGCCGGAGGTGGAGCTATTGTGCACTACTTGATATACAGTTTTATACACAGGGGCTACAGATAAATCTGAGGGGTTGTTAGGTCATAAATGGCAGAGGAAAGAAGAAAAAAACAAAATTCTGATAAAAAAAAAATCTGTTTTCAGTTTTTGGACTTTTTCTCTAACGTTTGATTTTCATGAGAGATTGATCATTTGAAAAGGGGTGAAAAGTTTGGAGGGAAAAATCACTATTCGGTGGAATTGTTAACAACACATAGACATCTGAAGTGTCATCCCAAATACACACTTGAAGCCTAAAAGGTTGGAAACCACTAGTTTAATCTTTTATATTGCTATTTTATGCACTGTGTAAAAATTTAAAATTTTAAAAGTAACTGGTAAATAACGCTGTTAAATAAATGTAGCGGAGTGGAAGTATACATTAGCACAAAATGGAAATACTCAGGTAAAGTACAAGTACCTCAAAACTGTGCTTAAGTAAAGTACTTGAGTGGATGTATTTGGTTGCGTTCCACCACTCTAACAGAACAGCATGTGTTTGGTACCCGTGAGAAGAAATGACAGATGAATTAGCTGCCTGACCCATAATTAATCAAAAACAAATTAATCGCTGGAGGTAATGAGAGAGACAGCGAACAGTGATTCTGTCTCGCTGTTTCCAAACAAAGCAAATGTCCTGTCAGGATGATTGGTCTCCAACAATGCAGCTGCATCGAGAGGTCACCTGTTTAATCTGCTACCTGCATCATGGGTAATGAATCATGGCACAGAGCTGTCTGACCTCCACAATAGGCTTACTGTTCATGGTGTTTCAAATTGCCACTTGTGATGACTGACTGATTGTGGTCACTTTGACATTACTGAGAGAAGGGATCATTTTTGGCTATGCACATTGTTACAACCTGCACAAAAACTGTCCCACAAGACAGAACCTGAACACTGAATTAAGGTAGACTGATTAAATTAGACGTTTCACTGGTAGTTTCTACATGCACATCTGCACAAGGTAGCCACAGCTTGTGGAAAATAAATGTCAAGAAAGATTTATAATCTGTGTGATGATAATGTTACTTACGCCATGACAATGACAGTGAAGTCCAGCCAGTTCCATGGGTCTCTCAAGAAGGTAAACGGCAATAGACAGAATCCTCTTGCTAATATCTTTATCGCTGACTCAAAAGTATAAATGGCAGTGAAAGTATACCTAGAAGATATTAATGGAAAAGGAAAAAATAAAGTGTTAGCACTGAATCCAATGTTGCACAAGATCTGAGCACTTTGAAGTTTGCCTGACCATGAAAGTCATGTGCAAACACTCTAAGCCCAAACTTCATTAAAGGCCAAAAATAATTTGGAGTAAGATAATTACTGAGGAGTGATGTCACTGACTGATAGTGGACAGGTCATGACTAGATAGGTTCATACATTCAAGTGTTCACAGAATTAAAAAGAAAAAACATGGTTAAGACTTCCCAGTGGTTTATTAATATAGAAAAAATAAAGTATTGGTTGTTCCGTTTATATGCTTCCTTTTCAGGTTGGTCAGAGTCCAGGTGGAAACATGAAGACATCGTCAGTAACCAGTTAGCTTAGCTTAGCATAAAGAGTGTAAACAGCTTCCCTGGTTCTGTCCAAACTCTGAAGGTAACAAAATCTGCTTGGTAACAACTCTAAAGGGATTTTTAGTCCTGAGGTCTGTACTGGATACTTCGCAACCTCAAACTGACAACAAGAATTTGGATTTTGTTACCTTTGGACAGAGCCATGCTAGCTCTTTCCCTGGTTTCAGTCTTTAAGCTAAGCTAAGTCATTCGGATAATGGCCACTGACTTTATATCTATCACATAGAAATGCGAGTGGCTTCATCTATCTTCTCGTCTCTCTTACAGCAATAAAGACAACGGTTTATCTTTTCACTTTTATTATAGGTAAATTTGTAAAGTTGCAAAAAGTGAATGGCCAAATTAAAATGTATCCTGTCAATGCTGATAGCATGCTGCATGCTAACACACCTCTGACACACCGATGATGATAACAGCTTAGCCACATCTTTCACATCATGCATAGCACAATACTTCTTAAGACTTTTAAGTGATGTTCATTCCACACCGCATGCTTTTTGTTTTAAATGCTTATGTGGCGTTCTGAGTACAGGAGATATTACATGCATCATATTACTTACATGTAACTGATTCTTCAGTCATCACTGATAAAGCAATAAAACCCCAGCAAAGCTCCCCATTAGAACACATGTAGCACAGTTTCTGTCCCTAACACATTTTTTAGGATGAAACAACAGCTTCCTGTACAGTATGTACTTACTCCAGGTACTTGGTCCATGGTGCCGGATCAGACATGGCCATGAAGAAACAGTTGGTCAGTATAGTGAACATTATGAACAGGCTAAACAATGTGGGGAGAGAGTTAAGGAAAGTACTCTGAAATAGTGACGTTACAGTTTTTGGCTTATCACAAAAACTGTAACCGACTAATATACAATAACACAGTCACGATGTTTCTCATAATCCTATGAACTATATCCATTAGGATAAACCATCATTGTGTGTGCCAGTGGCATTAAAACTACAGTAAATACAGATTATAGAAAATGTACGTAAATGCCCTTTAACATGAAATCACGGGAGTGGTATCATTCTTTCTTATGGATGAATGAAACCATTACAAAGGATGTGTTAACTTGTCAAGATTGAAAAATGAAATAATTCTAAAATTTAAAGTATTCTTGGATAAAATGATTAAAAAGTAATTGGAAAACCCATCCAAACGTTTCCCTCAATGGCTTAAATTGTGTAATATAATTTCTATCCCAAAATAAACACATAGTTTTGGACTAGGACTCTTTCAGTATATGGTTCAGAGTATAATATTATCAGTTACAGTTATTTTTATGATGTTTCAGTTTTGGAGAATCAATATAAGTAGATGTATTTTATAGTTATTTTGATCAATAGACACTTTGCAATCTATAACATAGCAGAAATCCAGAGGAAAGATTCCCTCCTGCACATCCGAATCAGCTGTCTGAGAACTAATAGGCAGCCATCACATGATGTGAAATCTCCTTGCTCTTATTTCATTTCAGAGATTAAAAGAGGGATATGAGGGGATTTGTTTTGCAATGCCAGAGAGGACCATTACAAAGCTGTTTCAAAAATGGGACTATGGAAAAATCCAATAGAACCCTACAGGGGGAAATCGGTAAATATTAGAAATTGGCTAATCTGACGGTATGAGATACTGAACCATCTCTAGACTTTTAATGACATAAAATAATATTTGCCAGAAATATTACACAGAATTATATTCTGACCAGGCTCCCTGATAATCATCATTAAATATCCTCATACCAAATCTCCATCTATATATAAGTAATTTTCCCCAAAGAGGATGTTTACCCACAAGTGTATTCCTAATTTTCTAAACACAAACCACCTAAAGTGACAGATGTCATCTGCCAAGAAATAACCAACCATGATTATTTCACATGGCTGTGGGTAGAATAAACACAGCCTCTTGGTAATCCAAAAGGATATGAATGGACTAAAATTTTTATGGCGATTGATCTGATGAAGTGAAGTGGACTAAAGATGTAAAGTGCAGATGTGGCACTGAATCTGAAGATGGCCTTCCCTTTGTTCAGTACTATGAAAGTCTGCAAAAGAAAGAGAGGATAAAAAACAGGAAATATTCATGAAAAAAGTTACATCAGTCCAATATAAGTGTTCACAATCTGTAAATAAAACAAACTTTAGCAGGTCATAATAATGTAAATACATTTCCAAAAACAATTTTACCATAATATACAGACACCTTTTTTGGTTAGGTCTGCAGAGAAACTAGACAGCAGCTCTGAGCAGCAGCAGTTCAGCCATTTTTCTTTACCCAGCAGGGGCTATACTATAGCCACTGTGTTGAGTCTACAACTCTGTCTACCATCTGTGGTAACTTCCTCCAGAAGCACTTCTGCCACTAAGAAAGCCGTGACTGCCCAACATGTAGCAAGTGAGGCCAGCTGAGATAATGGAAGCAACTCCAAAGCAGGCTGAACCTTTCCCCAACAGATGTGGCATTTATTTAAATATTTTTTCGTCTTTGGATAATCCTCCCATCCAGCAGCGCATCACATGCCAAAACAAAGAGACCCTGAGAATGACTGCCACGTCCTTTTTCATCTCTCCATAAGCGGCCCATTAGTGGGTAGCAGCCTGATCTACCGACTCTGCAAATCAAAACTTGCTAATCCTATTTCTGTGGTCACAAGAGATCTAAAGAAATGCAGTCAATGCTTCACCTCAGCTAGATGCTCTAGAACACCACTTGGTGAATGCAGTGAAAACCTCAGCTGGTCTGGACAATCAGTACCCTGTCATGTTCACAATTCAAGAGAAGAGTTGTATTAATTTTTCATTATTTCATAAGCAGCTGATCCTAATCATATGCCTGCAATTTATCATGACTTACCAGTTTGCACCACCAATACCTATTTTCTGAGCTGATGACATTGTCAGTGAATTTACCATCAACTTGTAGATTTAATCACTAAATAACATGAATTGAGTGAAATATATTTTCTTTAACTTGAGGGGTTTGTTCCGTTTTTTTGTAACTGTAAACCAATCTGCAAATGTGTGCTGTGGTTGAAAGTTATCATCAGATACACAGTACTAGACTAATCAAGAACACGTATCATGAACAATTTAGGTGCAAAATGAGGCCAAACCACATGTATACCTTAATTTATATAACATTGCTCAAAACATCTGTCAGTGTACTACCCCTCAACACATCATAGTCCTTATTTGTAATATTTACCAATTAGGTTTCTGAATCAGTAAAGCTATAGCAAAAAAAGAAAAAGTCTAAAGCCTGAAATGAATTGCTTCAACTAACAAGTTTTACACATGTAGTGAAACATCTTATTCCTCTGAGCCAAAAGCCTTTAAAAAAAGACATCAATGAGATACATTTGTGTACAATGTGACATGTTTCTTTAATAAAAATAAATATGGGGACTGTAGTTTATCATTCAGTCAACCCAACATATCATCCTGCCATAACACACCCTCTGAAGCACCAAATGTATATTAATCCATGGCTAAAAATAGTTCCTGACAAATACACTATTCACCTCCACCAAAGACTACACTTTCCAGGTGCTTTATCAAATTACTGTGTAAACTGTATATTTGTGACCTGCTTTGAAAGATTTACATCTTCAGTATGAACAAACAGGCTTCCTTACCCTACTCAACCAAAATCTGCCACATTTACAGAGACAGAAACTCTCACCCTCTGGTTCTTGTAGTAAAACGGATCAATGTCTTCCAGTGGCACCCCAATAAGTTCTGGAGGGATGTCACCGAAGATGCGTGGCAGCTGCTTGCCTGCCTCCAGGTCGGCCCTGGGTTTGGGTGGCTCTGCGTTCGTGTAAGCCTCGTGGCAACCCTTGGCCTTCTTGGCCTGCTCCTCCGCAATCCGCTGCTCCATGGCAGCCAAGGATTCGCGAGTGAACCGCCGCAAGCCATCAGGACCCGTTGGTAACAGCATGGCTGCCATCTTTTCATCCTGATTCTCCTGTACTAGAATTTACTTACAGCTAGAGGGGCAGAGACATAGGAAAAGCAGAGATGGAAGAAGGTAAGAGAAAAAAGTCATCTAATTCAGTCATGCAGACTTATGAAAGACAACAGGCTTTTTGGATGTCTTTTTGTAACAGGAGATAGCACAAGAAATTAAAGGTATTCATTTGTTTTCAAATGCCTCAAAGCTGCTTTAATCAATATTTTTATAATGGATGAAATGACTATAGACTGTATGATATGAAAAGAGTTGCTGTAGTTGCTTGAACCCACAGCAAATTATCACAAAACTCGGCATTTCACATGGCTTTGCAGGGCATTTTAGCATCTTTCAGCTCATTGTTTCGGGTTTGCTTCAATGTTCACAGTTTACATTGAGCCTCACTGCTCCTGTTAGCGTACTTTCCAGCAGATACTATGCTATCAAATATAAGACCTATTTTCAAATGTTAAAGCACTAATAAACCCACTATACAATACCTGCACAACAGCAAATACCACAGCAAACATAAATGCTAAAGAGGCAGATATTTGGTTCAGGAGTTTGTTGAGAGCAAATCAGATAATGGAGAGTGAATATTGGACTTATATTAATCAGGTGGTCACAAACATAACTCCAAATGAATGCTGATGTTGCTCCATGGGCCTTTTAATGTGGAAATGATGGCTAATGTTTGCTAAAATGTTAGCTATATCCACAAAATAAGGCTACACATAATTACAACATGTCAGTGTTATATTTACAGTTTGTTGCTCTCTGATCTCTTGCAAGGAAATGCCAATGGTCTCATAACACAAAATGTGGTATTTACATCTCCATCACTGGAGGTCTCTCATGTTCTCTATTTCAAACATTGTGTAATTGCAATATAAAAAGCTCAAGTGAAATAGTTGGACTGCCTCTGATTTTCGGATTGGCAGATGGTACTGAGGGAGGTCCAGAGACAAGATATAAATTCTTTACCCTTCCCACTGACAACTAGCTTCCTGTTATCCAACTGTTTCCGTAAAACTAGGGCAGCCATAGTTCTGAGTCAGAGGGATTAAGCCCACAGTCTGTAGCTCTTACCAGGGGTTTTCACCAGTGATGATTTAGCATGGCGATCACTTTTTGTTTGCCTCTGCTGGACTGTAGGAAACTGCAGGGCCTGGACATCAGCCTGCCACAAATTTAAAAATGTACTCTGTAATTCTAATAATCACACTCAATTGAAACCTCAAATGCCAAAATGTCTGCCTAGCTCTGTGTTGATGTTCCTTAAACTTTGCATTGTGTTGAGTGTCAAAATCTAAACTGTGAGGCGGGCCAATATGTGAGCTCTGTGACAAAATCACTGACAAGAGGAACGATAAACACGACAAGATAACTGTTACAAAATATCTACACTATCATTTCACATAGTTATATTAAGTTAAATTTTGAAACTTGATTCTAGTAAAATCCTTGAAGAATATTCTGTAGGTGGTGGCTGCAATAAAAGCAGTATGCAGATAAAGTCAGGCTTGACTTCAACTCAGATTAAGTTTTTGGGCTGAAGGGATTTGGACACTTGGGATCAGCACACCAAGCTGTACACACCACGAGATTTTATCACCTTAAAACGTGTTAGCATACAGTTGTCTATGTACACATCCAGCAGACTCAGAGCCAAATTAGTAGTCACTTGAAGTCATGTTTCAGGCAACTGACAAATGTAAGTCCTATATCTTTTCTCCTTTTAGCTCTGTTTTTGCTCTCCATCCACTCCACTGTTTCACCAGCTAGTCACTAAATTAATTTGTCTTTTGTTGGTGCAGAGCAGGTAGCGTGCATTTGGTTTATTTTAGCTCTTTTACTGAAAGCAGTTACTTGTCGTGAGGCTGAGAGCTGTGAGAGTTAAACAACAATAAAGGTGTGGGCCGTTATACCTAAAACAACAAGTTGATTGATGCTTAAAATGCTCCACATTGCTGAGGAGAAATGCAAAGTCAGATGATACTTCTCTATGGGATCATTATTATAAGCAACTGCCTTCACACTACACACAATCATTTCATCCACTGTTCACATGAAATTATCAATTAGTGCAGCTTTGAATAAAAAGTAAACCCTACAAGTCCTACCTCGTGGATTTTATATAATGTAAAAGTATGAGCAGAAAAAAGAAAACACAAATATTTGAAAAAGTCTTTTAAGTTTATTGTAGGGAATTATGAATTATGATGTTAAACTCCTAAATGGCAGCTTTAAAGGTCAGAAAAATAGTAAGTATTGATCAGCAGAATGGTGATGATGAAGATTCCAGTAGCAATTGTGGGATTACAGTACAGTAAACTTCATTGATAGATTTTAAGTAATTCTACCAAAATCACAACTGAATCAAATTTTCAGTATTCCTCTTGCTTGATTTAGAAAAAAAAAGTTATTTATAACAGAGAATTTAGACCTTGAAACGCTACATGTGAATGTCTAAGATCTGTCTAAAAGGAGCACATTTGCTTTGTTCTTATGGCAAACTCTACTTATCTGGACTAAAACAAAACACAAAGACACTTTGCAGGTAATATGATCAGAGACAAAACACCAAAGGCCTTTCCATTAACAAAAATTCACCCTATCATTTTAGACCGTGACAGAGACTAACATTTTAATAACTGAGAAAGCTTTCCAAAGAGAGGATTACATCTCTATATTCCCCTTTTGACAGTAAAATACTATTGTATCCTTTTCATATTGACTAAGCTCTGTGAGTTTTCCATCTCCCCCTGTCCTGAAATGCATTGATCCCTTCACACGTCCAGCCAGACGCTAGTTATCTGCTTTCACTTGATCTGCTTATTTGGCCCAGGTTGATCTCAGATCAGCCCGTCTCATATACTGAATCCATTGCTTTCCCATTAGCTATCTAAATAAATAGGTTAAGGTCCATTTGCGACGTCACAAAGCAGATAAACAGGTCCAAAGCGAAGATATTTATGTCATGATGAGACCGGATGTGACGCATCGCTCATAGGCAGTCACAGTATTTCTTATATAAAAGGTTACAGTGACGTACCATGAGAAGAGTAGACAATAACACTATAGTGTACTTATTCAAACTGTATATGCATATTATTAATCTACAGTGAAATGCAGATTGTCTACCAGGGTGCACAGTTTCAGTGTGCATGCCAGCTTACTTAGACGGGAAAATGGTGGTAAAGTATTAAACAGCATAGGGGGAAAAATATTTTAGTTGAATGAAATTTAATTCCCGTAACAGCCAGATGTGATATCGTCATCATCACGGCAAATAATTATTATAATTAGATTGAAAGTAGAGTGGTGCCATGGACTGGCAATTTTGATACACACACACACACACACACACACACGCACTCGTGCGCACACACACACGCACACACACACTCACACACTCACACACACACACACACACACACGTGCGCACACACACACGCACACACACACTCACACACACACACTCACACACACGCACACACACACACACACACACACACACACACACACACACACACACACACACACACACACACACAAACAACTTGACATATGTGTTCCGCAATACTGTTTTAAATTCACATAACTGAAAGCTAAAAAAAAAAAGATTAAAATGACTTTGTGTTAAGCGTTAGGCTCATCAGCCACCAGTAGTGTGTCCATGAGTAAGGCAATGACCAACCAGCTGCTCTGTGTCCACCATCCCGCTTTGACAGCAAATCAAAACATTAAAACGATTATATAATTTTTAAACATCAGTGCTCCAAAAGTTAAAATAAAGTACTACTGTATTTTTTTTTTAACTCCTTCTCATTTAATGGAAAAGAGACAGTACAGCTGCCTTAGATAATTTTGTGTACACTGGGCTGATTGACAAATCATTTAATCATGATAATACTGATTATGCAATGAGCTAACAAACAATATTTAAACTAATACAACAATTAAACTAATAAAACAATCAGATATAGACACAGAGCAGTATTAAAATACAGAACATATTTTGTCACTTGACAATATCACATATATATTTTACATAAAGAGTATGCATCACCTCCTTGGTTTTGTTGCTGAGGTTCGGTCCATGCCAGCTGTATCTAATTTACTTATGAAACTCTATTAAATGAACGATGATAATGAAAGGTGACAAGATTTTTCAACACTAACTTCTTTCCACTGCCACTTGGTAGAGTCAGTAGTACATTTGAACCCTAAAACAGTGAAAGTATAAATCAAAATACTCAGCAGTGATTGTAGGTTAAGAGGACTTATTTCCTTTGAAAATGGTGAAACACTTGATATACAGTACAAGGCTACACCTTAGTAAATGTATATGAGTAATTGAAATATACGACAATAACAAGATTTCAAAAAAATCTACCTCTGCAACCAAAAGTTACTTTAAACAAGACTGTGAGTTTTGATAACACCCCCAAATTCTTTAAACCATTCATTCAAACCAGTATGCTAAAGGGGAAATTGTTAAGTTTGGAACTATATGCTGATGTGAAGATTCTTGTAACTCTGGAGTATCACAGTCCTTCTGGGGCAATAACAGTAATGAGTCATGAAAGGTATCAATGCAAACAGGAAATTAATTTTCAATTTGCAAGCCTGTCAGGGTCTCAGAACACTGATAGATTTTTTTTAATTTGAGAAAACTATCTTTACTTTTATTGTAATTGACCATAGAGGAACCTCCTTTCGTTCTTAGGAACAGAGGCAGTTTAGGTAGTAAAATACTGTGTCAAAATATTGTCATTAAAACAGCAACAATTTAGGATGTTTAAACTATAATTTTCAAAGCTTGATGGTGCTAAAGAACAGACTGCTGTTACTTTTGTGGCCATATGCATGTAAGACACAGTTATGAAGAAAGCGTTACTTAGTGTATCTCTTAAATGAAATGAAAATCCTTGTACTGTCTATGGTCATGTAGAACAAGGTTTCTTATCAAGACTTCGTTGACAGGAAAGATAAAATTCATAAATGTAACGAGAATCTTTCCTTTTTCAGCTTTTCATGCCATGTTCGCATTATAAGGGAAGTTACTGTTTAGACAAGTTTCTCTGTTTAAATTTGTAAATGAGAAGCTGCATTTTAGTGTGAAAACAGTGTGCACCAAATGAAATACATATGAAGACTGTAATTAAGTCCTGTAGCAGTCACTTCAACTCCCCCCATTATAGTGTTATTTCCATTGTCTTTGTTTTTTGTTTACCTGCCTTGCACTTCTGTAACATTGTCAAAGGGCAGTAAAAAGAAAAGTAACTTTTTTTGTTTCCCATATCCTTCTTCTTTGCCAAAACCTGGTGCCTACATTAGCCACGATGCCACCCATCCACTTACAGCTGGGTCGGATATTTAGGTGTGTTGCTAGTAGCAGAGGCCTGCTAAGGTCAACCAGATTGCAGTTTTTTTTCTTCATCTGTTACATATACTATTTCTTTTAACCAGATTGCTTTGCTGTGTGAACTTATGTTCCAAGATGACTTCAAGAGGAGCAATGTTTGTTACATTCACACTACAGTGGGACAAACCAAAGCTTGTAGTAATTTATACTGATGGTGCACCAGATCACCTGATCCTTCTTTGACATATGGTTTAATCCCATTCTCACTTTTTTTCCTTTCTTCTGAATGTTTCCATATAAATTAATCTAATTATTGAAATTTATATTGATGAGCTGTCAAAGATTTTTCTTATCTGAGGTTTTTTTCCCAAATTCTCTTTTCCTAATATTTTAAAAGTGAGGAAAACACATATTCCTTGTTTCCTGTGAATAGTGATTGTGTCTTTAAAATTATGTGATCACCCTGTCGTCATTATGGTCATTATGTAATGTGACTATTTCTAAAACTTGGCTGAATATACAAAATGATATTCATGCAAACAAACAAATATATAAAGGTTTCTGTACAAATCTTGAAACTTTTGCTTTCATGCTACTTTTACTCAAACATTCAGGTTTTGTGCTTCTCTGGCTTTATAAGGTTAGATCCTTAAGAGGGTTATTTCAGGATACAGGATAACACAGCAAGCCTTTCAGGCTTTGTCCACTCAAGGTGATTTATTATATAATCAAATCTCAGACTTCTTTTTTATGTCTTCACATGTCGCTGTTTTCATTGTAAATTTTGATTTCTGATTAAATTACCTACTGGTTGAGACTTTTTCTTTTTCTTTTTTTACATGGAATGGATTGTATGTTCTTACTAGGCAATATTACATGTCCGTCGCCCCCTCAGAGCTTCATACTGTGATCCTAGGTGCACAGGCTGAACTGATGACCTATTTCTTTTGCAAAAACCTTTCAATGTAATTGCAGCAGATAGCTTAAATATGTAGGTTACGGAAGGTATAGAACTAAAAGATGAGACAGCGGTGACATTAACATGACTTGAGAGCTGAAATGATGAGAAATACTGAAATGATGAAAAATGACTTTTATGAGCTCTGCTGTTACAGACTTATAGATGCCTATTTCTGTATGAACCCCCTGTCAAAAAACAGCAAAACCTTAAAACTAAGCATGAAGATGATCACAGCTTCACATTCTGGTTTAAGATGTTATCAAATAAGGGAAAATAATCTCAAATATGTAACTACTTCCTCTTATGTAATGCGTCACCCTTTACTTTTTAGTGAATTATGGAAGCTGTGGAACAGTACATTTTTGCACCAGAAAGGCTTGTTGTCTCTTTACAGTGTTTGCAACAGATTTTGCCACAGGAAGAGCTCATGAAAGGGAGTTACTGAAGTAAGTCTAAGCCTTTAATGCTCCCTACTCAAAAATAAAACATTAAATGGATATTTTGCATCATGCACTTTCAGGTATTTATTGTTTTTCATGATTATAGTGTTTTATTTAGGGCCATTTTAGTATTGTTTTAAATAAAATCTTAAACCTTAAACCAGGATTTTTTTTTAAATTATAATTTGTTTTAACATGATTTATTGTATGGAGACGTTCTCCATCAATTCATCATCATCATCATCATCATCATCATCATCAGGTCACTCAAGGTAATAAAAAAAAAAAAAAGGAAAAGAAAAGCAGCAGACCAAACAGTTGATATATATATTCCCAAGCATTTAGTCTTTGAGAAGTTGTTTACCATTCGTTCTGTTTAGAGACATAGTTACTGCAATTTATACATTAGTGCCAAAATCCAAAGAACCTCGCAGGGGTACTTACGTATGAAACTCTGAGATTAACAGCATAATTTCCAGAGTCAAGTTCCTCGGGTTTCAGAAGAAGGAAGTACCAAACCCTCCGCGCAAAACCCATGTCTTCTATTCAAGGCTTATTCCGCTTCATCGCGGACCAAAAAGCTCCAATCAACGGGGCAGACAAGTGTCACCAGGAAACTCAAAACTGACTTCTAGACAAACAGCGGAGCTCTAGTCACCTAATGTTAGACATTTTGAAACCTGCCACGGATTGCGACGTACGAGTTGTCCTCTCCCGCGCCACCCGAGTGGCTCTTCCGTATACATCCCACTGAGGAGAGGTGCCGCACAACAAGTGTTGGAGCGGATGCTGCGCGGCGGCGGGGGAGATGCAGCCCGGTTTGCCCTTGAGCAGAGGGAGCGTGGGTGAGGGAGGGAGGATGCTGCTGGACCACGGAGGATTACGGCTCCTATAGGCGCCATGTCACACTCCAGCATGACACGGGGATGTAGAGGGGGAGCTGGCGGGTCTCCCAGAAAAGGGAGCGGCAGAGGGAGTAGTGACAGGGGCACAGAGGAGGGGAACTTTGACCCTCTCTGTGCGGTAAAAACACGACCCTCCGATTACTGGCACCAAAGAGGCCGCTTCAGTCTCTTTAATCCTCATGTGGCTCTTTTATGATGAACATTGTGAGCAACCTAACGTGAGCTTCTGGGGACGTGGAGGACATGTGGGAGTCTCCTGAGCTTCGTGCAAGTTCGTTTAGAGTTCGTTTGGTGTGTTTTGATTCCGCGCTGATCAATCTAACGTTGCATTTACACAGCATAGTTAACTTGACTGACAACCGTGTGCTCACCAAGAGCCACTTCGGTCTATGTCAGTGTCGATCACAGGGAGGAATCGATCAGTGAAATCACCTGCGGCGTGATCTCGATCCCGAGTCAAACCCCGGTTGCACCTGAATGCACCGTGGTGTGACTGGAGCTGTGGTGTTTTCGGGTCGTGGGTCCGCTGGGCCACGGGGAGGCGGTTCTGGATCAGCCTATTTAGTTGTGCGGCCCACGCCTACAGTGCTGGTGTCTTATTGCATCATCTAGTGGCCAGTGACAGACCTGTCGTCTGCACAGTTTATTGTGTTTGTTTATTGAGTTGTGCTTTAATGACAGAGCTGCAACAGACTGAAATCCCCACAGGAGACCTACCCAGCTGTCTGACTGAAGTCATGCCCTCGTTTTTCTTTTGCAGTTCTGGGGATTTAGATTATTTATTTATTATATTACATTATCAAAACTATACGCCGTCTGTGGGTTGATTCTTGTGCTGTAAAGAAAGTATCATTCCGCCCCATGAGCCCATGTATTCTCTCACCAATAATGATAAAATTAAGCACTATCTTCTCTGATAAGATTATTCATCAAGGTGGGTCAACATTTTTAGTGCACAAACACCCGTTAATTACAGTTCAAAAGAAGAAAAGAGGCCTAAGAGCATATTCCCGAGTCACTCTATTTAATCGCCGAAAGTGAGGGACAGTTGAAAACCTCATTACCCATAAAGCTCAGGTGCATATGTTTTTTTTCTCCGGATGTAGCATCACATGAATTGACTGTCAACATGCAAGATGGCCACGCATCACAGGCAAAATGCTGCTGGGCGGAGAAAAGTACAGGTAATTTATTAAAGTTTCATCGCTGCTAAGTGTTTGGCAACGGCAACACGAGGGTCCTCGTCTCAAAAAAGTGCTTCGCGGAGACTTGACGGACAACGAAAACCGCCCCAGCGTTGTCGTTACGAGCCATGACTCAAGCCGGCTAACCTAGCTAGCTTAGCTTACGTTAGTAGTTAGCGCTGATAACGGTGGTGTCTAAATGATTACATGCCTTTTGTAAAGATTTCTCATATAAGTACTCGAAAAATACGCTAAAACAGAAGTACCGAACCCGTTGAATAGTACCAACGACTAATGTGCTGTTTGGCTACATTTTCATGCTGTTATTGCGGTAACGGTAGCTTAGCTAAACTGTATATGGGCTCGGTCTAGTTGCTGGGAATACGTACGTGTCTCGGTGGTTTTGTCTTGCCCTGTGCCTTTTATACGTTGTTACCAAATCAAAGCAATTTACAAGCACTGAGTTTGTCAATTGTTAAAATGGCTAAATGCAGAATTAATTTCTAATTAATATAGATAGATGACATTTAGCTCGGTTTCATGTTTTCTTAGCTAGCTCTGCATGTCCTTATAATGCAAGTGTATGAAACTCATCGTGTTAAAGCTTAGAATTGCGCAGATGTGCTCACACCCTCCCATGTGTTTCAGGTGTCATATGTCATTAGAGATGAAGTTGAGAAGTACAATCGAAATGGGGTGAATGCACTCCAGCTGGACCCTGCGCTGAACCGGCTCTTCACTGCCGGGAGAGACTCTATCATCCGGATATGGAGTGTCTACCAGCACAAGGTAAAACTTGTTACTCTCCTAACTTAAATATTAAGATGTAAAATTAATTGAAAAAGAATGCAGCTATGTTGTCGCATTCATCGTGTTTCCTTATTCTGACATATCGAGTTTTCCTCTCTCATTGCAGCAGGACCCATACATAGCCTCCATGGAGCATCATACAGACTGGGTCAATGACATAGTTCTCTGTTGCAATGGAAAAACATGTGAGTTTTATTACCTATACCTCTGTCAGTAAGATTTTTGGCATTGTGACGTTTAGATTCCACCACTGAATTTTACATTCTGCCATTCTCAATGACTTTCTCCCATTTCCAGTGATATCTGCCTCATCAGATACAACAGTCAAAGTATGGAATGCGCATAAAGGGTTCTGTATGTCAACGTTACGAACACACAAGGACTATGTGAAAGCTTTGGCCTATGCTAAGGACAAGGAGCTGGTGGCGTCAGCAGGTCTGGACCGGCAGATCTTTCTTTGGGATGTGAACACACTAACAGCACTCACTGCTTCCAACAACACTGTTACCAGTAAGTAGCGTTTATTTATGAGTGACAGCTACATAAATTTATGCCCTACAGACTATAGTTTTGATTATTGTGCATTCATCGTGTTTCCTTATTCTGACATATCGAGTTTTCCTCTCTCATTGCAGCAGGACCCATACATAGCCTCCATGGAGCATCATACAGACTGGGTCAATGACATAGTTCTCTGTTGCAATGGAAAAACATGTGAGTTTTATTACCTATACCTCTGTCAGTAAGATTTTTGGCATTGTGACGTTTAGATTCCACCACTGAATTTTACATTCTGCCATTCTCAATGACTTTCTCCCATTTCCAGTGATATCTGCCTCATCAGATACAACAGTCAAAGTATGGAATGCGCATAAAGGGTTCTGTATGTCAACGTTACGAACACACAAGGACTATGTGAAAGCTTTGGCCTATGCTAAGGACAAGGAGCTGGTGGCGTCAGCAGGTCTGGACCGGCAGATCTTTCTTTGGGATGTGAACACACTAACAGCACTCACTGCTTCCAACAACACTGTTACCAGTAAGTAGCGTTTATTTATGAGTGACAGCTACATAAATTTATGCCCTACAGACTATAGTTTTGATTATTGTGCATTCATACGTGGAGTTTTCTTTAATAGCTTATATTTTTCAGTGCAACAAATTCTATACCTTAGGACTTACTCTGTTTTGTCTGCAACAGCCTCTTCGCTGAGTGGGAACAAGGACTCTATCTACAGTCTGGCTATGAACCAGATGGGCACAGTTATTGTATCTGGATCCACGGAAAAGGTATGGGTTCCCATCCGTGACATACATGCCAAAGGTTCAACTAAACCAGATGAATGCAGTACTAGTGTTATTTCATCTTTCATGTTAGCATCTTTACTCAGGATGTTTTATTCAAATTTATCCTGAGGTTAGACTAGGCATAAACTCAAATCACAGATCTGAAATAAACTGATCATGAATTACTGTTGAATGTTTACATCTTAGTTTGATTCATAGTGGTTTCTGAGTAATATGTTTGCATCAGAAAGTTTACAGAGTTAACATGGTGAAAGGTTGTGTTTCTGAACATAATCAGTGTCCAGGGTATTGCTTGTGGAGAAAACAATTTGGGTGTCAAGATGCTCTGTGAAATTCATCTCTAAGAAAAAATGTGATAAGCAACAAAGTCTCCATGATTTTCATAAGATTTTTCCTGCTAGACATCTGTGGGACCATCAGTATGATTATTTAGGAAAATAATGCAAACTGTGGCTACAGGCAAAGTCCACTAACTATGAAACATGTAAACACTTAAATTGAGATGTGAACATATTTTGTGTATTGACATCGATCAAGAGCACGTAAATAAGTGAACAAGTGCCTGTCTTCCTTCATCTTTAATCCTATGCTTGCTTTCTTTCTTTCTTTTTTTTCAGGTTCTGAGAGTATGGGATCCTCGAACATGCGCAAAACTGATGAAGCTAAAAGGTCACACAGACAATGTCAAGTCGTTGCTGTTGAATCGAGATGGCACTCAGGTGACCTAAGATGTTTGACATTATGAGTGGTTGGCAGCCGTTGGGGGGAAAAAACATTCTAAACTTTAATCTGCATCTCTGTTGCCTTCAATACAGTGCCTGTCGGGCAGTTCAGATGGGACTATCCGCCTGTGGTCACTCGGCCAGCAGAGGTGTATTGCCACCTACCGGGTGCACGATGAAGGGGTGTGGGCCCTGCAAGTCAATGAGGCATTTACACACGTCTATTCTGGAGGCAGGGACAAAAAGATCTACTGCACTGATCTGCGTAATCCAGATATCCGTGTGCTTATATGTGAGGAAAAGGCCCCAGTGCTCAAAGTGAGAACACAGTAACTCATTAACCTGGAACAAATTTAAAGTGGTGTAATACTTAACATAATGAAATGCAGTATTAAATGGACAAATTTGCAATGCATTTAATTTTTCTCTGATTTTTAGTGATTTTTCATCTTAAAATGTTATCAAAAAGCAGTACAGGTTTTGTCTGTATGCTGAACGCTCTTTTCAACTGGTGTCTATGTACAGAGTAGATGTAAATACTGGGTCTGGTAGTTTGTGTATAATCATTCATTAATTTTTTGAGATCTGGATTTCTGTTGCATGCAACGTATGGGACACGTAACTTGTTCTCTGTCATAACCAGAAAAAAACCTCAAGAGCATGTAACTGCACAGATATTCATTTCACATGCAGGAGTTTTTGTTTTTTGTTTGAGGCTTGTGCTATCTGTGCTTTGGGGGCAACTTTAAAGAAAGTTGTGATGTATTTCATTTTCAAAGTTAAAAGAAGTTTAAAAATAAGAATATTTACCTGAGTGTTCTGGATGGAATTTTCTGTGCTAATAGCTGGCCTTTTAGAGTCATTCAGCCTTTTTGCTGCCTTTCTCTTTTGCTCAGATGGAACTGGACAGATCTGCTGACCCACCTCCAGCAATTTGGGTCTCCACCACCAAGTCATCCGTTAATAAATGGGTAAGCATGCGTGGCACCTCTGAGATCACTGGGCCACTGTCAACCTAATGACTGGAATACAGCATAGATATAGACTTGTGAATGTGACAACGCCTGAAGCGCTTTAGCTGTAATCCTTCTGTAATATGTGTAGAAATTTAAACCAGCTTTGTGATGGAGTGGGTGATACACAGAAGTAATTGCATTACATGAATCAGAGCTATTGTTGCATGGAAGAGCGTGGAAGCGATTATTAAAATCCAGGAAAATCTCCACCAATCATTATGCTCTATTTTTATTTTTGTGCAGTCTCTAAAGGGAATGCACAACTTCAGATCATCAGGGGAGTATGACAACGACTGCAGTACCCCTCTGACACCACTGTGTACTCAGCCAGAGCAAGTTATCAAAGGTAAACTCATGCTGTTGTTTTGTTTTGGGTTTTTTTTTTAAATCTGAAATTACAGTATACTCCAATTCATTCTTTCTGGCATGTGTGTTTGTGTGTATGTATGTGTTTTTTTTGTGTTTGTTTATTTTTTGTTGTTGTTTTTTTAAAGTATATTTCTCTGTTGTTTACAGGAGGTGCCAGTATTATCCAGTGCCACATTCTGAATGACAAGAGACACATACTCACCAAAGATACCAACAACAATGTGGCTTTCTGGGATGTCCTAAAGGTAACTCCATGCTGTACTTAAGTTATTTTAATTGTGATCGTATCTGCCATTCTTTCATCCAATCCACAGTCGATTCTGTGGTTCGAAGTATTTGCTAACAAATGACACAGCAGCCTACTCAGAAGAAGACAGATGTGGTTATTTGACACTTACCTGCTCTAATGAGCCTAGTGCAAACACTACTGGTGATATCTGTGTTCTGAATTGATGTTATGTAGGTTTTTTTTACCTTTAGGCTTGCAAGGGTGAAGACTTGGGAAAGGTGGAGTTTGATGAAGAGATTAAAAAGCGTTTCAAGATGGTCTATGTGCCAAATTGGTTCTCTGTTGATCTGAAAACTGGGGTGAGTGGCAAACCTGGTAATAAGAGAAGTTTTCATCTGTCAAGCTGTCATGGCTTTTTCTCAGATCCCCTCTCTATAGCTAGTTAAGTAGTCCTCTGGTTTTGTATAATGTTTCTCCTTTTGCTCGGTCCTGAATAGATGCTCACCATCACATTGGATGAAAGCGACTGCTTCGCTGCCTGGGTGTCTGCAAAGGACGCAGGGTTTTCGAGCTCTGATGGATCCGACCCAAAGTGTAAGATATCTGACCTAATTACATTTTATATACAAATACATATTTAATAGTGCAGAGCTGAGGCTGTAACTAAATAGTGCATGATTTTGACCCTTGGTCTTTGCAGTGAACTTGGGTGGACTACTGCTGCAGGCTCTGCTGGAGTTCTGGCCAAGAACTCGCATCAATCCCATGGATGAGGAAGAGAACGAGGTGAACCATGGTAAGGAGATAGTCAACGGCCCATTCACTCAGATCATATTATAAAATTCAATCAAACCTCAGAAGTGATGATCCGGGAACTTCAGTGAGGTGTGTTTATTCATACACACGTGTATCTGTGTGTTTAGTTGCACACTCATCTCTTATTCTCGTCAGTGAGCGCTCATTGTCCAAGGAGTCTTTCAGTTTTTATTACAGCAGGATTGTTTTCTTTTGCTCATAGTGAATGGAGAGCAGGAGAACAGGGTCCAGAAAGGAAATGGATATTTCCAAGTGCCACCTCACACGCCAGTCATCTTTGGGGAAGCAGGAGGCAGAACTTTATTTAGGTATTCTTTTAACTGACACTTTTGTCTGTTAATGCAGGGTAAATGTAAATTGATAGCACTACCATGAGTTTTGTAATGCAATCTTGTGTGATCACTTTATATTTATTGCACTGATTTTTCATATTGTATATAAATGTTCATAGTTGACTCACTAATTGCAGTTCCTGATTGCCTCTGTCTTGTGTATGGGCTTCAGGTTGCTATGTAGAGATTCAGGTGGAGAGACTGAATCCATGCTGCTGAATGAGACAGTCCCACAGTGGGTTATTGACATAACTGTAGATGTGAGTATTACAGCTATCTTCTTAAGAATATAGGTAAGGTTTAGTGTCTTTATAAAATGTGTGACAGTGATGTAGGAGGTGCTTTTATCTGCTTATCTGAGTGTCTCCTATCTCAAAAAAAAAGTGTTCTTTTCTTCCTTTCCTCCCTCTAACTTCACCTTCTGTGAAAACCCTTGTAATTTTTTTGCCAGCCCAAATGCTTTTTTTTTTTGGCATATACAGATAGTATATTATATAGTCACTTATATAGTATTTGGATTGATTTTAGAAAGTCTAGACAGCAGAAAACAACATGCAAATCAAATCCAAACCACATTTGGAGATGGTTTAAAATGCTCCTCCAATCAGATTTCTACATTTGTATCTCAGTCAAGCCAGTCTGGCTTTTCTAATCAGATATAAAAAGTGGTTGGTTTTTTTTATTTTTTTATTTCGCATGACACACTGCACACAATGATAACATCCAATCAATAGTGACTGAGTGAGCAGAGACCATGCTGCTACTAGCAAAGCACTATCAGAGTATAGTATTTTGTTGCTATGAAGTATAGCAACAGAGGAGTTCTACACCCTGGCTGTCTAAAACCTTAGGCTTCTATCTTTGGCCTTTATGACCTGGACCTGTGTTTTGTTTTTTTTTGGGCTTCTCTTAGTGAAAGAGTTTTAGATGCATACACACATGCACAAACCAATATCAATACAATACTCACATACAGTGCCTTCATAAAGTATTCAGACCCCTTTACTTTTTGACATTATGCTTTGTTGCAGCATTATGTTAATTCATTTTTTTCTCCTCATCAATCTGCACTCAGTACTCAAAAAGGACAAAGAAAAAAATTTATTTTGGATTCAATTTTTTTTCCAATTTATTAAGAAGGAGAAATTTAAATATCACATTAACATAAATATTCAGAACCCTTTGCAATGACACTAAAAATTTTAGTTGAAGAGCTTCCCATTTCTCTAGATCATCTTTGTCTCTTGATCAGCTCAGAGACAGGACTGTGTTGAAGCATAGATCTGAGGAAGGCTACAAAAAAAGTCAAGAGAGCACAGTGGGCTTGATAATGCTTCAGAAGTTTGGAACAACCAGGACTATTCCTAGAGCTGGTTGCCTGAGAGGTTACCAAGACCCTGGTAGTTACTCTGGCTGAGCTCTAGAGATCCTGTTTGGAGATGGGAGACACTTCCAGAAGGAAAAACCATCACTGCAGCATCCCACCAATCTGGGCTTATGGCAGAGCGACTAGATGGAAGCTTCCCCTCAGTGAAAGACACGTGAAAGCACCTAAAGGACCCTCAGACTGTGAGAAACATGGTTCTCTTGTCTAAAGAAACCAAGGGTGAGCTGTTTGACCTCAACGTGTCATGTCTGTTATATGGCTGATCACCTGCCAAATACCATCCCAACGGTGAAGCATGGTGTAGGCAGCATCAGGCTGGGGGGATGTGTTTCAGCAGCAGGGACCGGGAGACTGTTGGAGGGTGGGAGAAAGCTGAACAGAGAAAAGTACAAAGATATCGCTCATGAAAACCTGGTTTAGAGAACTCAGGACCTCAGACTGGGTAAAGGTTCATCATCCAACAGGCCAGTGACACTGAGCAAAGCCAAAACAACCCAGGAGTTGCTAAGGGACAACTCTGTCAATGTCCTTGAGAGGTCAATCAATCAGAGCCCTGATTGAACCCAATCAAGCAATCAAACCCCTTCATCTGCATAGAGACCTGAAAATGGCCTCCACCGATGGCCCCCATCCAACCGGACCGAGCTTGAGGGGATCTGCAGAGAAAAATGGCAGAAAATCCCTAAATCCAAAATCCAATGCTTGTTGCATCAAACCCAAGACGACTCGAGGCTGTAATCACTGCCAACGGTGCTTCAACTAAGTACTGACCAAAGGGTCTGAATACTTATGTCCACGCGCTATTTTAAGTTAATCAATTAAACATTATGTCTGGAGGTAAATGCATATTTTGATTGAGTAGTTTCTTGTTTACTTCTGATTTACAATGCTGGTGAAGGCTTGTCAAGAATGACAAACTGAACTTTAAGGGTGTTTTTTCTCAGGAGGAAGTTTGTTTTATAGTGACCTATCATGTATTTCTGCCATGTTTTATTTTATTATATTACATTTACTATATGATCCTTCTTCTATTGCAGAAAAATATGCCCAAGTTCAACAAAATCCCATTCTACCTCCAGCCCCATTCTTCTTCTGGTGCAAAAACTTTAAAAAAGTGAGTTTTTTTTCTCATTTATTTCTCTCTGGTTGGATTCTTAAAGGTGTGGATAACTTTCATATATAAAGCACTGAGCAGAAAGCCAATTCATCCATCCAGACATGAGGGCATGCAGGGCTACAGTAAGTTACAGCCTGCCTGCTGAGAGCTGTTTCTACCATCTGACCCCCTTGTTCTGCAGGGACCGACTCTCAGCCAGTGACATGCTCCAGGTGAGGAAGGTGATGGAGCACGTTTACGAGAAGATCATCAACCTGGACAACGAGTCACAGACCACCAGCTCCACAGCCAACGATAAGCCTGGTGAGCAAGAGAAGGAGGAGGACATGGCCATGCTAGCCGAGGAGAAGATTGAGCTCATGTGTCAAGACCAGGTGGGCACACAGTCTTTGCCAGTACATTTCGACATGAGTACATCTTGTGCATTCTCAATTTTAGTCCATTTTAGTAACTTTTTTTTTTTAACGTGTGTGTGTATATGTATATCTCTCTGAACCAGGTTCTGGATCCCAACATGGACCTGCGAACAGTTAAACATTTTATCTGGAAGAGTGGAGGGGACTTGACTCTTCACTATAGGCAGAAGTCCACGTGAAAGTCAGAATTTTTAAAAGAAGAACTCTTTGTCATTTGCCAATCACCACCCACCTCTGACATATAGTACCCGAAACCCCCATTGTGTGGTCAAGAGTCGCAGTATCAATGAGAATCCAGTAAAATTTGTGAGGCCATGGCTCGTGGTGTATCATAGAGAACTGACCAGAACAGGCCGGAGCAGCCAACAGACACCTGGGAGATAAGTGGTCTATATTGGGGTTGTTTTTTTGTTTTTTTAACAGTTTGAAGAATGGACTCTAATGATTTCTCCAGTACTCACTTTTTTTCTTTTTCTTTTTTTTTACATCTTTGACTGCTAAGTTTTTTTCTTTCCTCCTGACTGGCATTTTATTTTGAAGCGACCGTGTTTGTGTCTGATTGTGTGTGTGTGTGTGTGTGTGTATATGCACATGGATGTAGTAGACTGATCTAGTACATTCCAGGAACTGTCCTTGTTCTACAAACACTCCACACCCGTCTCAGCAGTGTCACCTGTTTAGGAGTAATCTTTGTCTCTGGGTAGCATCACAGACCCTCAAAGCAATCCTCATCTGATCTGTTGTGGACATCGTCCATCTTAACTTGAACTTAATCTTGACATCTAATCATTGAACCTCACTGACAGGAGCACTTGTCTTTGTTTTTTCTGTTTAGCTGTGCTTTTCTCATTGACTGAATGTTCCTTTTTTTTTTTTCTGTAAATATGTGTACACCTTTTTTTTGTTTGTTTGTTTTGAAGCTGTTTAATTTTGTTGTTGTACAGTTTACTCAAAAACCAAGTTATTTTTCCAAATCCCTAGAGCACATTTGTGATCATGAAGGTAATTTGACTTGGATGTTAAAAATTGCATTTGTTGTATTCATTACAACCAGAAAATTGCAGTTTACTCTTGAGAATGTTAGTAGTCGTCCAAGTCATCTGAGCAATTCGGAAATTATATAGAAGGTATATATCTTTAACAATGACTTTTGCTGACTTGCTCTGTGCTTGGCTCATGAGCAGTGACTTAGCTGACAGTGAGGGCTGTTCCTAATGTATATTTCGTTTAGATTAAATAGGAGTGAAACATAAATATAACCTGAAGGGGAATCTCATCCAAGAGAATATATGAACATTCAACTACTGTGGGAAACTCACCAAAGTGAAATAAACGCAAATACCCATTTCTCTCAGTGTGTCACCAAGCAGAGCAACAGATCCTTTCATTGTAAATTTTCTGGAGTTAATTTTTGCCATGAGAAGTGTGTGTGTGAGGCTGTAGTGGGGACACATGGAGTGAGCTCAAATTGGCCAAAAAAAGGATGGGTACCGAAATTAGGCCATAACATTGCAATATCCCTATTGTAATAATTTGTGAAATATGTATATTTTAGGCATTCAGAGAAATAAATTGGAATGCTTTAACAATGACAGATTTATGGGAATTATAAATGGATGTTTCTTGAATTCTAATGTGTTCAGCTGATGAGTATGAAATAAGTAAAAACAAGGGACAATTTCTTTTTTAAGTGATATGATTGTTTAACCATCAACGATTCACCAATCTCACATTCATCAATAGACTGCACTCATTCCTAATAAAACATACAATTCATTGATAAAATATCTGCAAAAATATTGTTCCTTATTTTACACACTAACACCTACATTGACAGTGAAAAACATTAAGCAAGCCCCCAGAAAAACAGCAAACTATAACTAAACCGCACTATTACTGTGTTACCAGACATCTTACAAATATTAAAAGATTTGTTATCTATTATCTTTACATTATAAATGCACTGCCTGTAAAGTCACAGGCTTTTCTGTCTTCTTTTGCATAGATTACAAGGTGAAAGTAATTTAAAACAAAACATGGGGACATAATTCCAGTTCAACAGGCAGTAAAATGCCTCTCAAACTAATCACAGACTGTATGGCTGATTATATTAAACCAAAGACAGTGTTATCAACAGACTTGTGTAAAAAAATGTACTGGCTGGTTAAACAATACAAGTGGACAAACATTCCCCTCATCCCACAACAAAAACATTTTATAACCCAATAAATGTAAACGTCCCTTTTTTAATTAAGGTATTTTTAAAAGCCCTGTTATGGGAGTTGTTTTGTGGATAATGCTTCTTCAAAGCACATCAACAACAGATGTAACACTGCACCTTGAGACTGCTATAATTCATCTAAACTGACAACAATATGCTAGCTTTAAAACCTTTGAGAGTGTAACCGATATGATGGTGCACCTTTTCTTTGCTGTAGTAAATGCATGACCTGTTGTTTCAGATTTGAAGTGTTTATCTTTGGAAGTATTCAAGTATTCATTACATTAGTATTCTAGAAGCAAAGCCCTGCCACCCATATAATTTTGCACCAAACGGGGAAAAGTGTTGATAACATTACATCCTTTTGGGCTAACAAATTAGCTCTAACTTAAACTCTCACATATAAAACAAATAGGATATTCATTCAGTGTTTCAAAGTATTTTTCTACTCACTGTTACTGCTGTAGCATTACTGTACTAAACTACCCTGATGGAACAGACTCATGGAAGACTATCAGTATCAAGTCAGACAGAAGTCCCTCGCTCTATCCTGTATTCACTATATAGTGTTTCTTAAAAAAGCCTTTGAAAGTGATTGTCAACCTCACTTTGCATTTTTGATCTTTTTTTATGGCTTGACTCAAGCTTACTCAAGATGTGGCTCTTCTGGTTCCTCTTCATCATGTTCATGGCTGCACTGCTGAGCAGGAGCCACGTCTAGAGGCTCTGCAGACTCCTCCACTGACCCTATTGCATCCTCGACAGCCTGTGCAAGAGAATCATCTGCCGTCGACTCCTCAACAGCAGAGGATTGGGGGAGATCGACAGGAGATAGGCATTGGGGGTCTTCAGCTGGGACAGAAACAGAGGGCTCAGCAGGAAGATCAAGGGAGTCTACGGGGAGAGACAATGCATCCGCAGGTGGACTCGGGCTATCATTAGACTCAATGAGAGAGCTTTGCAGGTCTACAGACTCTGTGACCAGGTGACATGGCTCAGCTGGTGAGATGCCTGAATCAGACAAATTGTCAGTGGAAGCAGGAGAAGGGGTGAGGTCCATGACCACCTGAGAACTCAGCTCATGTGACTCAGTCTGGTCATCTGCTGCCGATGAGAACAGCACACTGTCCTCCAGCTCCTCTGTACAACAGGAACCCAAACATAGCTGGGGTTAACAGTAAAAGTGGCTGACAGCTGCATTAACACCAAATAAACTTCTCCTCCTACTTACTTCCTTTTGCTAAATTTATGCATGACAACACCTTGAAACTGGAATGAGATGCTGCTGTGTTAACTCACCAACACCAGAGATTTCACCATCCTTCTCTTCATGCATAGTCAGTGAAGTGTTGGTCATGTCGATGGACGACATGGACAGATCCAGCCTGTCCACCAAATCTGCAGCTTCAGGGTTCATCACAGCCACTTCAGAGTCTGAGAAACCTGGAGAAAAACAAACATAGGACACCTGCTGAGAAGATATTCATAAACATTTGGGTAACACAGGTCAGATGACCGTAAGTTATCATCTTTAAACACTGCATATCTGAACTAACCAGGGTCCATGACTCTCTGGATGGGTGGAGGTAGAGGAGCTTCCTGGAGGGTGACCTGCCCCAGATCTAATACATCGTCACTTTGGCCTGAAGCTGCCATTAAAGGCGCCTGGAAACAAACAGGTAATCTTTATCTCTGCTGCTACGAGATCGATGTGATGGAACAATATCAGAAAATCAATGTGATTGTTCAGGAAAATGAGAAATACTGTCAACAATTTTAGTAATGCATAGATCATTTAAGACATATGTCAAGCAAAAATGCAAACAACTTACTGATTTCATCAAATTTACTGATTTCATCAAACAAATTTACCGATTTATCGTTTTGTACTTTATATTATTAAGAAGTAATCTGAGGGCTCTGGCAATTTTTTTGACATTTTTTAGGCTAAACAATTACTCAGTTAATTGAGGAAAAAAAAGTTAAAAAAAAGAGCTTTCAAATAAAGTAATCATCAATTGTAGCACTAATTTAACATGTACCTCTGTGAATCCATGTGTAGGCTGAGTTGGAGACGGTTCCTCCTCAGGAGCAGGGGTGGGAGGCTTTGCAGTTGATTCATCAACATTTACAGGGATTCTGTGCAGGTAGCCATAACCAATGCCACAACCCAAACTAAGAGGAAACATTTTTATCTCATTTTATATTATCAATATTAAACAATGTAAACATTTTATAACATTAATATATATATATATTATAATGCTGTATAAATAACCCTAAACAGCCTTAATGTGAATGAATGGCCAACCGACTTTACAATGACTGATTTTTTTAATTAATTTATAAAATAGGAAGAAAATTTAGTTGAAAACACGAGAATAAATGTAGATTCACCTCTCTCTTCATTTAGCATCACAAAAATGGTTGTGAGGAAAACTGTAATTTTGTAATTTCTTTTCTAATTCAAAACAGTCCCAAGGCAAAAAGATGAATTCAGTCAAAGCAAATTCATCAGTATTCTCCAGGAAGTCACTGAGAAATCCTTATGTATCTGTTTCGTCGCATACCTGCCCTCTCCTCCCCAAGCTCCATTTGGTGTGACCACCACCTCTCTGCAAGCATCTGTTAGTGTGTTGTAAACCAGCAGCTTCAGAGGCTTCCCTTCATGGGCCTCAATCAGTGAGAAGAAGTCTTCTGACTGGAAATCAGAAACTCTGAATTAACTGCAACTCATCTTTCAAAGATGACTTTAAACACAAAATGGAAAGGCTTAGGCTCTTTTTTGCTCAAGGCTAAATAAAATCCCACAAATTATCGCAATGATGCATAATATTAATACAAGTCTTACATCCTGCAACACCTGATCTGCGCCAACAATGTAGTCACAGTGTGGCTGAAGCCCAGCCAACGCAGCAGGTGAACTAGTCTCCACATCCTAGGGGATAGAGATTTTAGTTATAGCGTAAACAAACTATGGAGCTTGTATATGATGAGTTTTTGAGTAAAGAGGCTAAGTTCTGAGTCAGGTCAGTGGGTTTTTTGTGGTTCTCAATGAAGACGCTCACCAGGACATGCCAGACATTCTCACTGGCTCCTTGGTAGCTGCAGAAGCGTACGCTGGCACCCAGCAGACCCTGTCCTCCCCACATGTTACTGGGCACCACCTCCAGCTCACGAACCCTTGTGCTTTTAGTGCTATACACCTCCATCTTCACTGACCTCTCCACGTTGGCCTTAAGAAGCTCCTTCAGCAGGTCATTCTCCTCATTCTGCCCAAGAGTAATGAAAGGGGTCAAAAATCTTCTATTTATTATACCGTAACTACAAGGTAGGAGGTAAGCTTCTGTTTTTAATGTGCACCCTTTATATATGACCGCCATGTGCTCAGTGACTTCAGTGATTATTTTCTGATAATCAAAAAACTTACAAGTCTTTTATTGTCCAGAGACAGGATGAAGTCAAAGAAGGGCTGCAGCCCGGCCTTTTCTGCAGGGGAATTTGGCTGCACCTGTCAACAACCGACACAAAACCGATATTTTGTGCTGCTTCAGTTGATAATTCAGATAATCATTTAGTTTTCCAGGGCCCAAGAACTTCACACTGCTTGTTTTGATTGACTTGATCGACTGTTTTGATCTGCTTGTTTTGAACAGTTCAAAACTCAAGAATGTTCAATTTACAATCACATGAAACATAGAAGCTTAAGAAAACTGAGAAGCTTGAGCCCCTAAAACTTCGCCACTTTCGCGGGCTCTATCTCGACCAGTTGATCAGTTAGGCGACTGATCATTTCAGCACTAATGTTATAATATAATGTTAAAGTACAATCGTTTTATTTTTTTTCCAACTGCATGAATGTATTTAAGGTGTTTAATTAAGAAAAGACGTTTGGCACTGTAATTGCCCCACAGACTGAGGATTGGTGGACGACTTTCTGTGGGACAAATTACGGCCGTAATTCAAGTTTATTTCTTAAAGCGTTAAAAGAACCAGTAAAAGTTTCTGTTGTGAAAGTATGTCAGACAGTGCCACCTCGTCAGGTTTTACCGGTGGGTCTGCAGCAGCTAGCTCCGTTAGCATACTGTAATATTTCAAGATAATCTGCTGTACACACTGTTCGAGACTAGACTGAGGCTGAAACATTTCCATATCTTACGCCGTGAACATGGTATCCATGCGTCCCTCCCTCGGGAACCTCGGAGCTCTGTGATAACCCCATTGCTTTCGAAAACTTTCCGATGCAATTATAATAAGAAAAATAAGACGAGCGTGAGAATTATTACGGCTGACAGTTCGCGGCCATCTTGTCTTCAGTCCAAAACAATCGAACATTGCTGCTATCGACCAACGCGCGCGGAGCGTTAGCAGACGTAAAACTACACCAAGTCTTTTATTCTCAAAAGGGAGATTTAAAGAAACGTCAAACAATACTGTTCACTCTAAATGTAATGCCCAGCACTTTAAAATATTACACATCTGTGGTACAGATTGCATGACAAAGCGAGAAAACTAATTCCTCTTCTATACTTTCCAGCTTGTTTTAGACTCTGCCGCCATCAGCACGTTTTCCAGTTGTATGCATAACTGGGTTGTTTGAGGGAACTGGAGCGAATCCTGCAAAAACTGGGGGAAAAAAACACAGACCAGCGCAGGAAGTTGATTTTTATAAAGCTGCGCTTTATTTTGGGAACCGCTTCCGCTCACGCTCTCTGTTATTTCTACTTCCGGGTGCGGGTTTTCAAAGAGCGCATGCGTGAGTTCAGTCACAGGAGTCAACTACCTCGTTAGGCTGAACCAAGTAGTCGAGCAGGCGAGGGGGGGGGGTAGGTAGAGGGTGTTTGGTTTTGTTGTTACATTTTGTATTTCTTGAGGTCATTTATGCACTTTATTTAATCTTTATTAGGCACCAGTATTTTGTAATTTGTATATGTAAACATTTTCCAGGTAAAGATGTGATTTTATTCTCTAAATTTATTGTGGGACTGTCCATGGGCCCCTCACTGTACAGTGGTGCTGGTAGGGACCACACAGGCCAGGTGGGAAGGCAGGTTGGTGCGTCAGAGGCCGAGGGTCAGGTTGGGCATCCTCTGCTGCACCTGTCAGATTTGCAGGGATTCTGTGCAGGTAGCCATAACCAACGCCACAACCCAAACTAAGAGGAAACATTTTTATCTCATTTTATATTATCAATGTTAAACAATGTAAACATTTTAATATATATATATATATATATATACACATACATATAAATATATATATATACATATATATATATATATATATATATATATATATATATATATATATATATATATATATATATATATAATAATGCTGCATCTTCTTTCGGCTTTTCCTTTTAGGGTCGCCACAGCGAGTCAGTGTCCTCCATCTAACCCTGTCTTCTGCATCCTCTTCTCTCACACCAACTACCTTCATGTCCACTTTCACTACATCCATAAACCTCCTCTTTGGTCTTCCTCTAGGCCTCCTGCCTGGCAGTTCAAAACTCAGTATCCTTCTACCAATATATTCACTATCTCTTCTCAGGACATGTCCAAACCATCTCAGTCTGGCCTCTCTGACTTTATCTCCAAAACCTCTAACATGTGTTGTCCCTCTGATGTACTCATTCCTGATCCTATCCATCCTGGTCACTCCCAGAGAGAACCTCAACATCTTCATCTCTGCTACCTCCAGCTCTGCCTCCTGTCTTTTCCTCAGTGGCACTGTCTCTAGACCAAACAGCATCGCTGGTCTCACCACAGTTTTGTACACCTTTCCTATATAATAATAATGCCGCATAAATAACCCTAAACAGCCTTAATGTGAATGAATGGCCAACCAACTTTACATTGATTGATTTGTTTAAATAAATTTATAAAATAGGAAGAAAATTTAGTTGAAAACATGAGAATAAATGTGGATTCACCTTTCTCTTCATTTAGCATCACAAAAATGGTTGAGGAAAACTGTAATTTTGTAATTTCTTCAAATGGAAAAGTAGTGAAAGCTACCTCAATTAGTCAAAACAGTCCAAAGGCAAAAAGATGAATTTAGTCAAAGCAAATTCATCAGTATTCTCCAGGAAGTCACCGCCTGTGAGATTGCGCCTGTTGTCCACCAGACTGCTACGTGTTTGGGGGACCTGTGCAACTTTCTGTAACTTGCTTAAATAAGAGCAGTGAAAAAAAAATCCCTGTCCAACTGATGCTGCTCATTTTCCATCAGGCTTTACACTTTAATGCTGCTGGGGACTTTTATCCTGTTTCCCCCATCACCAAAACCTTACATGTTGTCTTCTTTTGTATGCAACCTTGCAAGACCTAACCACTACCTGAAAGCACTGTGAGGCAGCATTTGAACAAAACTAATAAAACTTTTGTTTGTAAAGATTTTGTATAAGAAGTTATCAATATTGTTATTGCTAATGCTTGATGGTGCATTTAATATTATAGAAAATAAAGAAAAGGTAACTAATTATTAGTATTTCCATATGGTTACATCTGTTTTGTTTATTATTTTAAATATGGTATGAAATGTGATAGGATTTTCTGCACCAACACACACACACACACACACACACACAGACACACACACAAAACAACCAGGGGAACAGCCCTTTTTCACAGCAAACATTTTGACATGTCAAAGAAGGAAATGCACAGGTGAAATTAGTGAGCCAGTTCCAGGGTCTTGCTATTGTTTATGCTGGTTTTACTGGATTGCCTTACTGAGACACTTAATGGAGCGGTGCCATCATAATTGTGATTAGTTACACGTGTGTATAACTAATCTGTGTGTTTGTTCAGGATTCATAAGAATGCATGACTAACACAAAATTAGCATTATCAAACAAATGTGAAATCAGTGAATAAATAAATAAAAATGTTTTCTTTTATTACTCTAATACAGAGATTCTAAACATAAAGTGAAGCATATAAGGGATAATCCACAATGATCCAGGCACTTGTTAAAACTAATTCACAAAATGAAGTCTGGAACCTTGATTCAAAGTGGATTACTCTGGTTACACCGCAGCCAGCTAACAGCAAAATAAATATTTATTTTTTTCTTGATATCTTGGGCAAATACAGCCTTAAAAGGGTAACTGTGCATTGTCCCTTCCTTTGCTTACTTGAAATGATGCATATTCTCCACTCATCAGAATCCAATATACTCAGTGGCTTTGATACAAAAATTAAATTAATAAACATGTCATTGTATAGTTTGATGAATTAAAAAAAAAAACAAAACAGGACATATATTAGATTACTCAAGTGTAGTTCCTCTGAAACAAAGGCAAGTTACTTTTAGGCAATAGCAAAAATATCCAGCTTGGATAAAATATTTTATCAATCATTCTTTGTACATTGAAATATTTTTACAAATATATAAAAGCAGTGCTCTTCACAAATAATTCTCTCACATATCTTCTTTTTATGTCACAAGAGTTCTTTGAATTGTCTATAAAAACATATTCTCTGTAACTGAATAAACCTGCTCTGGGCTCGATTCAGTCAGGCCGATCAGAGACTCCAGGAGGTAGGTGCTCGACTCATTCTGTGGCAGACTGACATAGCTAAACAGCTGGAGATGACGAAAGCTGTCTGGATGTCTGTGTCCCTTAAAAGAGCTGTGCAGTTGTCCAGAGGGGTAGTCACTATCAAAGAACTCCAGGTCAGAGTCAGAGGACAGGCTCAAGTCCATGTAGCAACCAGAGGTATAGTCCGTAGTGGGAGAGGGGCCACTGGGGAAGCCCCCAAGAGAGTCATTGTCAAAGAAGTCTCTAGCTTGGTTTGCATTCTCATCAAGAAAATCTGTCAGTGAGGTCCGACTTATGTTGTCGGTGAATGTGTTGGCTGTAATTGGTCCCATACAGTCAGTAGTTGTGCTGTGTGTGGCAGAGTTACCGCTGTGCTGTGTCAGTGGTTCTCCTATGTGCCTCAGTTGACTGCACTTAGAGTAGTTATCGTTTCCAGAGTCAGAGACACTGAGGGAACAGGGCAACCCTCCATCGAGTTCAGGGAGATTCTGACTCCCAGTGTGGCATCTTCCTGCATCTGAGTCAGAGGATGAACAGGAGGATTCAGTCATGTCGCTGCTGCAGCTGTTCTCCTCCACTACCGATCGCTCTGGGATGAAATGGAAGGCAGGAGTGGCAGGCAGGGTGAGTGACAGACCATCCTCCTCCATGACAAAGGCAAAGGGGCAGCTGTTGTTCTGTGCATTCTCTGCCGCATGTGCCTCATCCTGGTCCTCATACCCTACAAGATCCTCTGGAAGCCCTGTCTGGTCCTCTTGGCTCAGCGTTTCATCTTGCAGTCGTCTCTCTAGTTCGAGTCTCATGACAGTGTGAATGTAGTGGGTGTGAACACGTCTGGAGTCAAATTCAGTGCGTCCCTGAGTGTTTCCACAGCCGTCATTAGTGCAGCCACATGGGAAGTTGAGGTGGTCCACCTGTGTGTGGGAAAGAAGGCAGTAGGAGAAAATGAGTGTTATCTTTGCTCAAATAGAGTACAGAGTACATCAGGGCCTGAAAGATAAATGCAGGTAAATGTTATTTTTGCTGATAAATAAAAAGGTTATCTGTAAGATTAAAGTAAAATTTGTTTTCTAAAAAATAAATAAATAAATAAAAATCTAATAGATAAATGGTTGAAATGTTCAGTTTCTGCTATTCCTTGTAGACCTGGCCAAATTGACCTAAACATTAACAGTTCAACTTTTATATAATCAGTAGTAATAAATAATATTCAATTTAAAATCAGTTGAAATTAACACATTTGGGGACATAAAAAAGACGGGGGACCACTGAGTTAACACGTCCATATACAATATATTACAGTAAAGGGGTAGCTACCAAAATATATAATTTGTATGATAAAATCTGTAATGCTGGATGATTTGATATCATCTCACAGTATTTATCATGAGATGACTCCCACCAAGCACCGCCACTAAACAGACCTTCTTCAAATAACTGATATACTTTAAATATGAGATGCTTAACCAGCTCAAACTGCAATTTCACATTCAACTTGGTCCAAATTTCAGGTGCCAAGGTGCTCAATGCCAAGATGGGCCAGAGAGACTTGTCATGGCCTAATCAATTTGATCATGAGCTTTCATGTTATGCAATGCGTCCGAGGTTGAAGCAAGCGTGTGTAGATATACATGTCATACCTGGCACTTGATGCCTGCCAGACTGCATGCACAGGTCTCTGGCTCACAGAAGCCCTGGCAGTCGCACCCACATGCCTCCCTGGAGAGACGCAGAGCATGAAGCTGCCTCTTCTCTTCCCTGTCGATGCGCTTCACTCCTGCTGCCTGGAGGAGCGCTTGTCGCTGTTTGGAGGAGTACGGCTGAAGGAAGCTTTTGTCCTTCAGCTCAGCATCACTGATGTGTATATCACTGCCATCATCTGGGATTTGATCCATAGTGAGCCTGTCTGCTTCTTGCTGGTCCATAGCCCCGGTAGTGATCAACTGGAATCAGAACAGATAGAGTAAGAAGTTTGTGGCATAGATGAGCAATACCAACTAATGAAAATTTAAGTGCACTTACTTTGTGTTTCAGTGCCTTGAACCTCTCTTCTCTCCGTCTTTCTCTGAGCCTCTCTCTGCACCTATGCCGTTGCTCCAGCGCATGCTCTGCCACTGTGTACCTTTGGAGGCTGCTGTGCCTCCGCACCATACCCAGGGAGGCACCTCCACGTCTGGGCACGCTGGTAAAGCCCTGGCAGCGTGGAAAGCTGAACACCGTCACCTGGTCAAAGCGCACACTGCTCTGTGCCCCTTCAAGCTTGGGCCTCTTCAGGATGGACCGGACTAGTTCGGTTTGAAAGAGAGGCACAAAACAGCGTAAAAGGCGAGGCTTTGTCAGGTCCAGTGATCACATGATCATCTGGTGTTTTTAAAAAAAAGAACAAAATAATACAATTATCAGAAAACTGAACTATTGGGAAAAAAACCTAAAACAGGTCATGATTGTTTCTATTTTGCAGCTCTAAATTTTGTACAAGTAATTACTGTCCTTGCTGAAAGTCATTGTAGGAAGCCTCATAAATCAATTCTTAAGTAAGTCCCAGTCTGAGGTACTGTGGGGGGGGGGCTTTTAGCACAATTCCTAGAAGTGATTCCTAGATATGTGATAAATACCGGTCCTGAGCATTGTTACAGGCTTTGGTTTCTGTAGGTCTCTAAATGGCCACTAGGTGACACAGTAGTGACTTGGGTCAATAGTTGAACATGCTGTAAATGTGGAAAGCAAATACCAAGAAAGGGCTCTATTAGACAGATCAACAGCAGAGAGAGGAAAGAGGTGAACCAGGGTCTAACAGTTGTTCTTTGGAGGTTTTAACAAAATTGAATTAGACTCTTTATGCCAGATTAGTTATTAATATCCATCAGGTTAGTTTAGTTTAACAGGTTGGCTGCTACTAATTGTCTGACCTTTTTCACATAACTGAGGCTGAACTCTAGTTGCAAAAGTCAGTAAATAACTGAGACCTGCTGACTAAGCTTGTCCCAGCTGCTCATTCTGTGTGATCAGCTCCATGCTGAGGTACCGTTTGCACCAGTTGTGAAACACAAATGAACAAGCCTGAAACTGTAATACACAAGGTTTTAGAGTGTACACCAATACCTGCAGAGTGTTTTGTCATTGCGAGCCTTTCGTGCAGCTTTGTGATATCTGAATTAGGCCATTTGATATGACTTGTTTAAAAGGACCCTGCTATTCAAATTGATTCCACAATGTGCTATTGCTCAGGCAAATGATCTTCTACACAACTGGAGAGACAGTGCAGGGGCGAGTAATTCTCGGTGCATTATCTAGAATGGCCCTAAGGTTGGCATTTTCATATCAGCAAGTCATAACAGTGCTGTAGCCTGGTGATAAGAAACACTCCTATAAAACACTGATGGAAAAACGGCCAGATAAGGAAGAGGTTTGCATTATTTGAAAGAGGGGTTAAAAAACGGTGGTTGTTGGTTTGGAGACTTACTGGGTGAACTGGTGGGTGAAGAAGGGCTGTGAGGGGTGAAATCCTGGTTGTCAGAGGAGCTGCCCTCCTCATCTGAATCCCACTCTGAGGTGGCAGGAGAGGAGAGAGAGGACGGAGGAGAGGAGGAGGAGGAGGAGGAGTAGCAGGGATTGTCATCTACCTCGGCAAACTTTCTCTTGAGGATGCCCCTCATTGTTTGGCTGTGGTTGTTGATATACATTCTGCATGACCACAAAGAAAAAAGGCACATGTTTTAAATTTTTATGATACTGTGGTAATAGAAGCACAGATCAATACTCTAAGAGGCAAGAAAAACACTTCAGACATTGTGTGGCTTCATCCACAGAGCAGCACTTATTTCAGCATCCCTAGCCCAGGAACATAAAATGAAACATTATATAAATTAATGATGGAATAAAAATTGAATAACACAGCAAAAACATTCCTGCTTTTGTTTGACAAACACGCTAATGAAACATCTTTTGAAAATGACAATTGGAGGAATGAGAGATCTTTCCTGTCGACAGCTATAGCTCTGCTTGTTGAGCCGGTTTCAGGCCACAAGTTTGTTTAGACTAATTACATCTTGATAGTGATTATCCTACAAACTGTTTCATAAGTGAGCAAATTTGAGCCCAAATCCAAGTTTCTCTTGCAACAAGCTGAACACTTGATAGAGTAAAAAAAAAAAAAAACAACAACCCATCAACAGCTCTTTTTCTTTTCCCTGCAGAGTAATTAACATTCCAATGATTCTTGAAGTTTTTTGGTGGAGAATATGGGGAAATGGACAGTCCAACGGCTGTATGGTAAGGACTGTGGGGGGTGGGGGGGTGATGGTTCAAGTGTCTGCTATTTTTGGATGTGAACATGGAAAATAAATCCAAACATAAGTAATTTCAGAGTTACAAACCTCAGCAGAGCTTTTGAAAGCGTTTAGAAGAAAATATCAGCAGATGTGTTGTAAAAGGGACTGATGCAAGAGAAGAAAAGCTGTTATTATACTAGTCCAACCTGGTCTGTTACATAAGTCAAGTTAGCAGTGTGTGTAGAAGCTCTTAATTCATTTTTGGAAACAATGGAACCCGTGACCGCTTGGATGTAAGGTAAACTGCTATTGTTTGGTTTAGGGCTGAGGTAGACAATAATTTTTAGAAGTTTTATTTGGCAGAATTTTTTCATGATTAATCGGCTTGGTCCATAATATTATCAGAAAACAGTTAAATTGCACATCACAAATTTTCCATTTCTTGCCCGAGCAACAATCCAAAATACAAAAATATTCTCTTAATATCATAGAAGTCCAGAGGCTTGAATTAGAGTTTCCGGCATTTTGTCTATTTAACAGTCAATACTAGTTTGGTTTAGATATTTCATTGGGAGTGTAATGGCCAAAAACAGTTAAATCTGTCTAAAGTCATTCTCTACAGTCTAAAAACTGAATAATCACAATCTAAACTGAACTATTCTTTCCCAACAATCAGGACTATTTGACCTCAGGATGTTTAATCTCAATCATGATCCACTACACAACATTCATGCAAGCAGCTGGCCAGGATTCAGACTGACCTCCCCTGAAGAGAGAAGCATTATTAACCACTGGCTACCTTTTGTCCTCACAGACAGGCTGAATTCTGTCACGGGTCCTGGGCTAATACACAGTCATCCACAAGACAGGGATTTCTGATTGATTGTCAGTAGTAAGCAAAATATTAAAAAAAACAATGTTGCTATGTATGTGTGAGTGTGCATGCACTCTGAGGGGGCAACTTCCTGAATCCATCGGCAAATAAGAGGCGAAACAGGAGACAGCTTATTGTGCCATTTCACAGTTTACACAGCAGAACCCGCTGTTGAGACAGTTAGGTGTAAATGGATTTATCTGTACTAAGAACACATCTGCATGTCTGTTCAATGCTGCTTCACTACAGCAGCCTCCTCTTGTCCCAATTATATCACATGTATCACATTTGATATCTGAAAGAGTAGAAAGACTTTACAGCACATGTGGGTCTCCACTGAGAACACATCAATAATTTAAAGGTTCAAAGCAGCAGCAGCACATAGTGTGTGTGTGTGTGTGTGTGGGAGGGGGGGGGGGTTTACAGCATTAATGTTCAAGAGTAGTCAGGAATAGACGCATTTATAGTGACGCTAGTGGGGGAAAAAAACTACTATGACTCACAATTAGTTTTTAACAACTGTGTTCAGACGACACATTTTAAATCCCTCCAGGAATGTCACGCCGAGGTTTCACTGGAGGAGCCTCTTCCTCTTTGGCACAATACCAGTCATTAGGCAGCTGACCTCCTCACCCCTCGCGGAGACACACGGCGATCACGTCGGCCCCAGCGACCCCCTCCTGTCTGCCGCCTCCCCCCTGTCTGCCCCCCTCTCCGGGGCAGAGACACTGGCAGACACAGCCTCTTTTACACCGGAGAAAAACTTCCTCAGCTCAGGCACCGAGCCGGCGCCGACGCCGACGCCGAGCCTCCAGAAACACTGCGCCCGATTTCTGTCCGCCTGCGACTTCGCGACGGCTCAAACATTTACATATTAAATGTAAAAACCGACATTCAGGATAACGGTCTAGTAATTTCACAGGGACACGGGGCGAGTTTCCCCTCGATAAACAAAAACGTGAAACACTATGCAAAGTAATAACTGAGTGGCACGTTTATAGCCACGGGGGGACAAAAAGGCAGACTTTGCGTTGGCTACTCACCACGAAGTAAAAGGCGGCATAATAACAACGAGGGCCGGAGCTGACACGGAGCTGCGCGTCCTGTGCGGCGGAGACAGCCGAGCGCGGTGCGTCGCCCCGGGTCGACGCCGACTGTGGCCGCTGCCGCTGGGAACCCGGCCCCTGGCTGGGAGCTGCCGCAGAGACGACGCGCAGCGCCAAGATGGGTCCCCCCCCCCCCGCCAGGAGCGGCCGCGGACCCCGCACATGCGCAAAGCGTTCGGCGCAGCGAGCCGCCCCCTCCTCCTCGGGTCGGGAAGAGCCGGACGTTCGCTAGAGACAGGAAGTCGTATCTGCGGAGCAGGTACGCGATAATCCGGCTCTTGAGACAGGCAGAGGTTGTTTTGGGCTGATTAAAACACGACGCCGTGCTCGCTGCGTATAGCTACAGAGAGGGGTGGTGGCGTCGTTTGGCCGAATCAACCGGACCTCGTCCGGGCCACAGCGACCCGAACTCCAACCCGCTGGCTGACGAGGCCGGGAGCGGGGAGCGGGGTGCGGGGGGGTGCATGCTCTCGCTCTGATTCCTCTCTGCAGCCGCTCCGTCGGTCCTGACGCAGACGGTGACACAGACGGAGGCAGGAGACGCTCGGACCGACGCCGCCGCCGCCGCCTCGGATTCCTGTCCTCTGCGCTCACGGCGCGTCATTAGGACGGTGACGGTGACGGGGACGGGGACGGTGACGGGGACGGTGACGGTGATGGGGACAGGGACGGGGACGGGGACGGGGATGGTGACGGGGACGGGGACGGTGACGGGGACGGGGACGGGGACGGGGACGGGGACGGGGGACAGGGACGGGGATGGTGACGGGGACGGGGGACGGTGACGGGGACGGGGGACGGGGACGGGGACGGGGGACGGGGACGGGGACGGGGATGGTGACGGGGACGGGGACGGGGGACAGGGACGGGGATGGTGACGGGGACGGGGACGGGGACGGGGACGGTGACGGGGATGGTGACGGTGACGGGGACGGGGACGGGGGACGGGGGACGGTGACGGCAGCGACCGTCGGGGCGCAGTCATGGCACCGTCATGAGCGAGTGAGGCCACGGGCACTGTCTCATTTATCATTTTGATCCTATCAGATGAATAAATAAATAAAATAAACTCAACGGCAGCTAGAAGGTTGACAAAAATGACGAGTGCATTCTGCAGTGAGATAAAATAAAACTCATGGGTATTTAAATTCCAACATAAGTATACAGCAGTGGTTTAATTAAGTCTTCTGTTGCCTATAAGTTTCCTGTTTTGGCCCCTTTCTTTGTTTCCGTAGACCACCTGGTCTGTTATGTCTGTGGAAATTGCCTTCAAACCTCTAATACCTCTGTTAAAGGTGACATGTATTCCTTGGTATTCATCTTACATTACTGTAATATGTCTCAACGATGTTCCTCACTAAAAAGGATTTTATTCTGACACTCCTAAACTCCAGGAAACTCCCTGATCTGCAGAGAAGCTGTAGATGGGCATGATTATGGATCTTATTTAAAGCCCTTGCCTCTTCTGTTCAGGGAAAAATTCTCCTCCCTGCTTCAGTGCTCTACCACTCCAATTCTTAGAAACAGATATTAGCATAAATTGAAGTTTATCTATGCGCGTGTATGCACACGCTTCATTTTGAACTGAGATTTTTACAGAGTCTACTGGGTGAGGAAAAGTAAGGCGACTGGATTAACATTCCATTGTCTCTGCTTTTAAAGATAATCATAGGCTACTCTGTGTCCCCAACTGGGAAGAAAATAAGGCTCTGTGCACAGAGAGGCAGACAAACGGAGCATCTGATAACAGATGGACAGACAGATGAACGGAGAGACAGACAAGTCCAAAATACTCTTGAGCTTTGACCCCTGTGTTGATACACATCAGTGCATTAGTGAGGAGTTAAACACAAACCGTACTAATACCAAAATACCTGCTGGTCCAAATGCTCTGGCCAGAGGAAGGACTGCTCACCCTGACCTCAGCACTCACTGAAAGAGTGTTATGAAGAGTGTGACCCACTTTGGCTGGGATCACTATGGTGCATGTGTGTTTTCTATTCCACTGACCTACGTGGGTAGTAAACACTAGAGAGAGTGTAGGCTACAGCAGGGAAGGAAGGAAATATTACAGTGCGCATAAATAAGCAAGCACTATCTTTTATCTGATGCTGAAATTTGGACTCTTTATGAAAAAGTTTAATGATCTTCATTAAGGTATTTGATGCACGGTAGATTTTGTAGCTTGAAGGTACACTCAGTCTGTGTATCCTTTCTGAGATATCAGAGTGGCTTACTCATGACACATGATCAAAGTGCTATATGTGGCTATGGGGCTATAAAGCACAATCCCACTGCTAGGATAAAAATACATTTGTGCAATACAGTAGGAGTTTCCTGTTCCTTTTTTCTGGCTGGTAACACGCACAGTGGGACTTTATTACGTGTAGTGTGCTTAAATATGTCCGGAGGTTGGTCCAGACTGTTCTAGTCCACTAGTGCTGCACTAACAGAGAAGGAGGTGAGTCATGGAGGACAATTTATATTTCACTTGAACGGCACTGCAAGGTTTTTTTTTAGATATAGCATGCACAGTAATTCCGTCTCAATCTACCGAATTGGTTCACTTTTATCAAAATCTGGACCGACCCACTTCCTTCATCTGTTTTTTTTTCCCCAGATTTTTCAACTCCATTCATATTTCATGTGAGCAATAATAGAGAAGTGACATAATGCACTACCGAACTGGTTCATTATCTCAGAACTGCTTTCCTCAATGTTGTCACCCACTAATATTCTGTGTCTGACAGATGATCCTGTCTCACATCGGTCAGAGAACAGTGAGAGTAAACTACTACGTCACTGTGCTCTCAGTCCAGAGTCCACGTTACACAACTTATGGTTAACCTACATTCTGGCAGCCTCTCAGGTTGCTGCCACTGGCTCTTGTGGTCCCGTTTTCTCAGTCAAGCTGTGCCAGCAATGTCCCACATAAAGCAATATACTGACAGAGTTTGACCAAGCTTTTGGCATGTGAAGCTGTGCCCCAGTTTCTCCTTCCGTCCTGTGGATCCTATCTCAGGGATTTACCCCTCTCTAAAGACCACTCTCAGTTTTCCCGAGTATAACAGGAAGTATCAGGTAGTGTTTGAGTGTATGTTGTTGCTTTGCAGTCAAGTAGTAACGCAAGGTGCCACATACTGCCGGCCTTTGTTACTCCTGATACATATTTCCTTGACAACAGCATCAACTATGATATAACTAAATAGCAGTGATGGAAGAAGTATTCATATTTAGTAAAACTAGTAGAAATATGTTTAATCAAAAAAAAAATATATATATATAGATGGATGGATAGATAGATAGATAGTGACTCAGAGAAATAGGTTCAGCTCAGTGCAGAGGCAATAGTAAAAAGAACTGAATGTGATTCACTCCCTCATGATACTGAGACCTGGAGAATATACACCTACGTTGTCTCTCTCTCTCTCTCTCTCTCTCTCTCTCTCAGTCGTTGATGTCTTACTCCACAGCCCCTCTTGTGGAAGTGTCACATGTACAAATGTTGGCTGGCTTTTACATAGCCTCTGATGTCATATTTTTGACAGTCATCACCATGGCTGCAAGGGCAAATATAGCCCAGCTGTTTCTATTTTAGAGGGTGGAAAGGCAGTGAATCATCATGTATTTCTTCATCATCAGCAGCAGCAGCACGATTGCCGTCATCATCAACATCATCTTTGCAGTCATCAAAATTTATGACAGTGGTATTGGCCTTCTACATGTCTCTTTTTCTGACTTCAGGTTTACTCATGTTTTTCAGTTTTGATATTCATTACTGAAGCAGATATGTCAGGGTTCTAGTTTTGAAAATGTTTAAATTCAGGCTTTCGTTAGATATTTAAGTTTTGACATTTAAACCTCTGAAAACTTGGTCTCAAATCGTAAGCAATTCTCTCTAACATCAAATATCCATGATTAAATGAAAAATATGCAAAGTTAAATAACAAATAAACATTGTTAATTATTATATATTAGGAGTTTAAAACTCAGATCATGTGCCTCATTAGAACTTTATCAGTGGTTTGATCAGTTTGATTGACAGTGCTGATAAAACTGTCAATCAAACCTGTGTCCCTCCCTCTTAGAGGATTTGTTGTATATCTTGACAGACAGTCCACAATCTGATACAAATACAGTAGAGATAAATCTGTAACTAGAGAACGTGCTTAATGGAATGTAAACCTCCACAAAGGTAAATGTCAAAGAACATAGGCCAGCCACATTTTTTAAAAACTATTGATATAATAAAAGTGTAGCTAAAATGTATCAATTATTTCCTAATTTTAATTTGAAATACTGAATCAGAAATGCCTCAGAAAATTATGTCTTTAGACACACAAATAAGGAATAGTCCCTAAAGCAAAAGAAAATCTCACTCAGATGTTGCCAGCTAGGCATTGTTGAAGTTCATAGATTTAATACCACTGTATGGGCACATGTAATGTTAACAAAATTAGCACATCACTTCAATAACCATGACGAGTTGGGACCAGTTAGCGGTAGCAATAGTGTCTGTAGCTTTGACTGCGCCTATTAGAGACTGTCAATGCATACCTCACCTTTTAATATGAGACCAAGGCTGGTGTTACCACTGGCATATTATATGATACAATTACACGTTTAGAAGTTGGAACATGCAGCATAAGATTTAAGACAATGTTGTACACAGTAGTCTGATATTTTACAGAGGGAATGTTGTTGATGGCTTGAAGCAGTTATGTGACTGGGGAGCGTATCCAGCTGGCACACGTCAGTGTAACATCAGAAAGAAGTGGGACTTTATCAACGCTAACATCGGACAAATGGTAAATTTTAGTTGCTAATGAAAATCGGGTTGATGTCAAAAATCATTGTTGGCTAATTCACATTGTGAGATTCAGTAGATATTTAGCAGACGTTGGGTTTTGAACACCATAGGTCATAACTCGAATGTCGGTATCCCAGGTCAAGATGGTGCTGGAAGGATGCATTTGGAAGATATTGGATTTTGGTTAATCAACAACACAACTTAGAGACAACAAACTTCCAACTGTCATAAGTGTTCTATATGAAATGAAAGTTGGCATTAGTTGTTTTCCTGTCACTGAATTTCAGTCAACCAATGTCACAACCTACTTTCCACCAAATACCAAATACGTTCAGGGGGAGATAGGAGTACTTTTCTATGGACGTGTTGATTTTTTTTCCAAATTTCTTGTAGAATTTGGGCCCGATCAGTAGTTGTGTGTCAATGTAGTCAAATTCCTGACCCTTATGCTTTTCTGATATCTAAGAGTTAAACTTAACACACCTACCCGGCAACTATCATCGCATTTAATTCAAATGTTGCCGAACTCTGAGTGATGCATGAAAATATGTGACATCACCTTTTCCCAACTGAGTTCCACCCCCTTCAAACCAGTGATAAGAGTGCAGACAGCAATATGGTTGAATAACCAAAACTGCTCTAACAATGGTAAGAAATGCTCACATAGGAACCCTTGTTCTTGATAAAAAGTTCATATAGAAATTAGGTTTCCAGGAGCTTTAAACTCAACTGTGTGCCTAACTTCTTTTAAATAGACAACCACTGCGGAAATGCCATCAATTAAAGACTTTGGTCAAAATTTCACAACAGTGAAACCTCAAGTTATGTATCAACTGCCATCCTTTTGTCTGTGCAGTGGTATCAGCTCAGGGGGTGACAGCAGAGAACTTCCTGTGACACCATGATGGCAACAGTTTCCTTATGCTGGTGCTGGTTGTAATTCTGTAGAAGAGCTTATGGGACTACAACCATGTTGTTCAAGGGGCTGCTCTCTGTGCAAGATGTACGTTGAAAAATTGATAAGAAACAGATCTATGTTAAAATAGCAAATAACCTGCATACACAGTGTATGTAATGAGATGAAATGCAATGTATAATTCAACTGCCTTCACAGCCTTGTTATCGCTAGGAACATAAAGACTCAAAACTGCTTCTCTCCCGTAATATTTTAAGGCGATGTACTGTAGATATATCCTTTTCTCAACTAGTATGATTTTATTTATAGAGGTATTTTTACCCATCATATCCTTGCAAAACATCCTCCCTGTATGACCACTTTTACAGAGTTTTTGAAAAAAGCAAGTCAAGCTGCAGCCCAGAGTGCAAAGTAGGTTACACAACTACAGTTTTCAACAGAAGTGATCTTATCTGTCTCTGCTTGTAAGCAGTGCAAGCTGTAACAGCAAAGCAGCTGTGTGATTGGGTTTGACATTCCCCCTTCAACAATAAGCCTCTTGTCAACATTAGCCACAGTGCTGTGGTGACCTTTCTTATAAAATTTACAAATTGGCCTGTGTAATTCAATGTGGACCCAAAAGACATTTCCCTAAAGGAACATAGTAAAATATATTTCAGGGCATAGATGTATATCTCTTAATGTTTCTGTTTTGGCTGTTTTAATATGCATTCACGTTTATAGATTAACAAAGTTGTGTGAGTGTGCAAAACGTGTGTGTGTATGTTCCTGTTCTCATTGTGCCACTGATTGCGTCTGGCTGTCAGCCCTGCAGTGGGAGCTCCTGTGCTCTCTGAGCTCCAGCACAGTGTACTCTGCTCTTGGAGTTGGCTGTCACATGTGGCTCCATGTGAGGCTTTCGCAGGAGCACGCAACAGCAGCAGCAGGAGGAAGGAGACCTGCTCTGTTCTCAGTTGTACTGACTGTTCCGTGGAACTGTGTGGGTGAGACTTTCTGACTCCCCTTTGCCCTCCCCTACACACTCGATCCCTCACTGATTGCCTCTCTTCCATAGCAGCTGGCAAAACACATGCTATGGAGGTTGAAAACACAAACTGTAGATGTAGGGTGGTATTTTCTACTATCACTGATTTCCTAGTGTGAAAGCTTTAATATGTATTGTGATACTTAAAAGTTGCATTAGATGTTTATGAACATATGCAATACAAAAATCCTGTAGTATTTTAAATAGCTGCTATGTTAATATGTGCACTCACCGAGTATATAAGTACAACAACAAATGTTCCATCAACATGAAAGCAGCTATGATGCCCTTTAACCACGATTCTGTATATGGGAGGGGCGTGTTGCTCTGGTGCCATCTCCTGGCCCTTAAATGATATTGAGAAGAAAATCAATGCTATTTTTTTTACGTGAGGGAAAGAATGAATCATTTTTTCCACTTGAGGTCGACATGGCAAATGCTCATGAGAAACTATTTGGTCAAATGGGAGAAGTATTATAAGTATTACAATGCAAATGATGACAATGGAAATTTCTGCATTATTTTGCAAATAAACATCCAATAGCACCTCCCATGACATTAAAACAATGATCTTAAACCTGCATTGACTGACTTTTTGTCCACTTGGTGGCAGTGGAAACAATAAAAACAGTATTAATTTATCATCACCATATAGTTTGATAAGAGGAGTGAAATATAAAGTATCCTTTGATTTATTGATGAATAACCTTCATGTGCCAGCAGTCTGGCAGAATTTTGAGTTCACTCTTTGAGCACCAGCAGGTTGTAATCATCAACAGGAATGAGCCCAACATGCAGCATCAGCTTTTCCTGTACTTTGGTCTTTGGAGTCCTGTATTGGCAGAACAGCAGTAGCAGCTTAAAACATTACCGAGCACATTAATGAAAATGGCATGTGAGGTGAATGAATGCGACTCCAGCTCCAATTATAGAGTGACTTTGGTGAGCATGTGAGGCTCAGATACAATGCTCCTGCTCGGAGTTTTGGCATGAGATACAGTAACAGAGTGGCTATGCCAGGAATTTCAACACTGACATCTGCCTGGACCAGCTGCCATAGTACACACAGGTCTGCTCTCTGGTTTCACTGTGTTTTTGAGAAAAAAACTATTTTGTGATCTGCTTTGCATAATAAAAAACAATCTTGTGTAGTCTTGTCTTTCCTGATCTATCAAAAAAAATTATCAGATGTTATCAAGGAAGCAAGTCCTCATATCCGGAAGCCTTGAATCACAGGGTGTTACAGGACTTTGGTCTCTAGAAATTGCTGTGTCTTGTGAGAGATGCTCCTGAACCACAAGTAAGCCAGAAACACGGATATGCACAGGTGACTTCTTCTGCCTCTCTTCAGGTATGTGGCTGAATATTATTTTGATTTTGCAAAGAGAACAGCATAAGCCTATTTGCAATGATAATAAGTAGTATAACCATGTTATACTTTGTAATTTATGGATTTCTCACTTGCATGAATTTAATGAATAATATTAGAATATACATTTATCTGTTCGAGATTAAATCTCTTAACTTTTTCTTTTTTTGAGAGTAAGGTATGTCTTTTGGAGACAATTATAATCGTGTATTTATCATACAATTGCACACAGTCATACTGAGGTGTATGCCGTCTGAGTGCAGAAGTTTATAAACATTAACAGAGTCGTATGACTGTCAGTGTGACAATCTGTTATATGATAACTCAAATGAAGTTAAACCTCAGCTGTATGCTCTAATTCTAGTATGAACGATGGATGAATGAAGAATTTATGATTTTCATCTTTTCTGCTCTAAATATAACAATACACAACAATACTCTGTGATCAGTGAGCACAAACATGTTTGCAAACAATTGATTAAGCAGTTCCTTATTCTAGTTGCCATTTTTGAGGAACTACCATGGAGGCATTTCGCCTTAGGAGGACCCAGTCACTGAGGACTCTTACTGGGGTTCAGGAGAGTTCATGTGTCACGCCAGCTCAAACCTGCTGGGAAAGGAAGTCTGTGTCTCAGCTTGTGCAACAGTAGGTTCTACATGATACATATATGCACATTCATATACTGTACAGCCTTCGAGCAAAGTTGGGCTGAGTTGGTTTGAGGTTTTCTGGTCTCATCCGGCCTCATGTTCAGTCCTTAACACACACTTGTAGCTTCCCAGAACATTCCTCTTTGGGCAGCCAATGAGGAATGAAAGCTGAGCATTAGTGCCTTGCTTAGGGGCACATAGACTATTTCATTCACTTTTACCTCTCACATGTTTCCAGTTGATTTTAAGGGTTGAAATTTAAAGGATTACTTTTGATAAATTTGTGAATAAATTCTTTCCAACAGGTACCAAAGCTGTACTGACCTGAGCAGTAATGAGATAGTGGAGCATAAACACCAGGTAGTGAATCTTTTTCTTTCTTTTTTTTTTTCATCATGAGTAATAATATGGCAACCATTAAAACGGCAACAATGTCCAAAAGCACATAAAAACCAAATGCTTCCAGGTGTCAGGGAGCTGTGCGGAGGGTCGACGGAGGAGGTCCGAGAGCAGGGAGAACGTGGCCCTCTGGGGATCGGAGAGAAGCACCAATCTGTCCAGGAGTCGCTCCATGGACTTTCTCCCTCAGAAGGAACCCTCAGGCACCAGAGCTTTGTGTGCCCTCTTTGAGTCCAAGGCCACCCTCCAGCAGAGCCTCCACAGCAGCCCCCGGCAGAACCGGCTGCCTGCTGGCGGCAGCACAAGGACTGAGTGCCCCCTAGAGGACTCGAGGTGTTATAACACTCCATTAAAGGACAGTACTATTCAGGTGTGTAAGTTACCTCCCTGAACATAGTTTATACAAGACAAAGGCCTTGTGTATATCCAATATTTAACTGCACTGATGGTAGTGTCAAAGCCAACCGCGGAACCAGAAAAACAAAACATATTTACAGATAACGGTAAAACATTACACCCCTTAATATTACTCAACCTGATGTTAGCAAGAAATTAGTGACTAGTGTTTTGCTGAAGCCTCAGGCCTACATCTTGCCAACTGGCAGTAGGATTGAACTGGCGCTGGTCCAGGCTTGCAACACCCAACAGCTCAGGTCCCAAACACTTTCAGTTAACAGTTCATGGAAACAGACAGTAACAAAACACCAGTACCTTACAAAAACTCTTTTGAAACCGGAAGCCACTCTGGCCCTACCTGTGTTTTTAAATGAATAGTTCAAGGAATTGAGGAATTAGATGATTGATGCCACTCCCATGTCAACTGTTAACACCTAGAGTCTGCACTTGGTTAACTTATCCTAGCATAAAGATGGGAGGCAGGGTGAAACAGCTTTATTTGGCTTTGTCCCCTGGAAACTGTAGAAACATCAAAAACATGCATAAACAAACATATTGTAATGATCTTAATGACATGATATGTTGTTGACTCACAGGTAAACTCCAAGGTGGAAAGAGAAAAGGCCATGACCAGGGTCCAAGAGTCTCACAACATAACGTCCAGATACTCACACGGTGAGCAGCGGTGCTGAGTTTCATGTTTCTAGACACTGAGATCTGATAGGGCGGATGGGATTAGTGCCAGGGGTCTCCCAAAGGCATGAGGTCACTGTTGTATATTGGTGCCACAGTTCATAATCAGTAATCCTTACTATATGGGAATATTGAAAACTGGTGAAATCAAGCCATTGCAGCCATTCTTCAGCATATGTCAAAGCTGTGCTCAAGCATCACTACACATCCAGTAATTCACATGAATCTATATTAGGTTCCCACAGAGCAAAAAGTATTTTGAGTTTCACCATGTAAATCTTGACAAAACTTGGTATAATATTACCCCCTGTTTTCTTTGGCCATGGGAGTTGTAAGGAAACAGCTAAATAAAGACAAGGATGTGTATGTAAATACATAGCTATGCATTTGGTGCACACGCTTAAGATAGGACTGAGGCTGTCGCTGACGGCCTCGACCATGACGCAGACCTTGGCCCTCTGAGCCGTGTCCTGGAACTGATATCACTCTAGCATATTGATGCTTTGACCCTATGATGTGTGGGGTATGAATAAGACAGGGGCAGAGTAAGATGATGGACAGTGTCTCCTGTAGAGTTTCATAAGATTATTGACAAAAATCATAGCACATTTTCCTAGACAAAGCTGATAATATTTTAAAACTTTTCATCTGCCACATAATACTTTTCAACCACTCGAAATGTATCTTATGGTAAACTAGCAGAATATTTGACGTTAATAATGTGAAATAATCTCCTTAGTAGTCTAACCAGTGAACCATCAGTCCTGTTTGTATTTTTTGTATTTGTGTAGCCAACAGAACACCCACTGACACACATACTGTAGGTCCCACCCAGTGCCCGTTTTAGTGGGTGACAATGTAGGTATGGGAATGGGAGGTGGAGGGGTGCCACAGTCCCTCAGTGACTAACAGAGGTGATTGACTCAGCCGAGCAGCGGCAACCGCCAGCCCACTCTCCCAAAATAGCCAAAGTCTTCCACTGGGACAGCGGGCTCTGATAAAAATCAGCTGCCACTGAGCCCACAGGACTAGAAAGAGTTCAGTCACAGTGAACTGACAGGCAGAGAGGAGACAGGCTGTATCATACATCACAGAGGCCTCCAGAGCCACTTACCCAGCACAACGGAGATACACAGGGAAGGCAGTCAGGACACGCTGGATGGTATTTTAGTGAGTATCATGAATATTACCTTTATTCAAATGGAGTAAGGCTACATTGTTTTGTATTACAGTAGCTATTTTGTCCAATGTGATTTGATTCTTTAATAAGCAGGAGGAATTCGGAGCGTAATGGATGCTCTTTCCTTTCATTTCAGTAAAATAAAACGCAATCCCAAAACAAACGACAAGATTTAAAGCTCAAAATAAATAATCTAGGTCTACATCCAAAGAATACTTTAATCATCGATTGATCATATATCAAAAAAATAGTGCAAAAATATACCCAAAGTGACAAAGGTGACATCTTCAAATGTCCTGATGATATGGGACAAAGGAAAGCGGCAAATCCTGTCATTTAAGATGCTGGAACCGGAGAATATTTGGCATATTTTCAAAGCTTTTGCTTCAAAAATAACTGAAAAAAAATTGATTGTAAAAGTACCTGCTACTGATCTTTTCACCAATTGACTAATTGATTAATCATCTAATTGTTTCACCTCTAAAATGATCAAAAATTTTTGACTTTGATGAAAAAATGAAACAGATGATCCAGATGCTTTCCATTTTGCACCTATTTCTTTATGAGCGATAACAGAGCTGAACAAAGTCATAAATCAGGATAGTGATTGGAAACTACTAAGTAAAAAGGAGCATCATTTTTAAAAAAGGAAAAAATAAATATGTCTTTTATTGTCTTGTGGTGTGTGGTCTCTGGGGAGTCTGAGGCCCTCTAGTATGAGCTACCTTTTGGCATACTAGTTTTCATTACAGTCTGTGAATGTGGCTACAATTGGCAACAGCTGATGGTGGTGAAGAACAAATACCAACTGTGTTTTACCATCATTTGTACAGCTGCCAGCGGCCCAAAATGCCCTCACATTACTGTGCCACTAATAGCACCTATTCAAGCCTGGAGAATTAATGCAGATAAAAGAGGTGTCAAAAAGCAAAAGTAAATGTCTTTGACTCCCTTTTAGTTTTATAACACCAGGATTTTATAAACCACTGCCTGCCATTGATACTGCTGCTTGTGATAAGAGATGAAGGTGACCTCTCAGTTTAGTGGGTGAGGACTTCAGCAGGGCGCGCATGGCACTCAGTTGCCTCATTCTGTCTGCTCACCCATCTATGCAAAATGCTTTAAGTCCGGGCTCGTGAGAGGCGCCAGCTTGCTGGTCCATCCTTTTGTCCTGTCAGGGCTTAGTGTGTGAAAAGGAGAGGTGTGCTCAAATCTGGCCATTAGTTACAGCTGGATGGCCTGCGCAACACACTGGACTGTTGATCTCTAGCCATATTGTTCCCTCTCCTGTTTTCTTTTAAATCTTTTCTGAATTTATCATATCTACCATATTCCTGCTTGATATGATTCCACATTCCGTGTTTATTCCATGTTTTTCATGGGGTCCGGCAGTCACATTCCTTTGGTCAGGGCTTGATGATTTGATGGTAGAGAGCTCACATAAACAATGTGCAAACAATCTGTGTCACTCCAGCTGAGCTAGCAGTTGCTGTTTTTTTTTTCTCTCTTCTTGGGCGTCATGGTCAGTCCATGGCATGCAGTGTGGCCTGCGTCCCAGGCAGGAGGCAGGCTATGTGGGCCTATTTGTCTTGTCAGCTCCCGGGATCAAAGCCTCCGCTAACCGACTTGTTTGTTACAATGTCTACTCTTTTGCACAATAAAACGTATGCCCAGCAAGCTACTGAAAACCACTGTTGGGATAGGATGCGACAGTGCAGGTCTTGTGTCGGATGAAATTGTTTCCATAAGTTAACAGGGAGCTACTATGGTGATAAGAAAGGTTCTAACATCACTATAAATACACACTTATGCACACACACACACACACACACACACACACACACACACACACAGTGTTATCATTACACACTATGAACATCACATGCACGCACACATTCTTACACATACAAAAATACACACACACACATACACACACACACACACACACACACACACACACACACACACACACACACACACACACAGACAGTGTTATCACTAAACTTGTTGCTGGCACCAGGCACTCACTTTGCTTATTTTGGGACACAGCAATATATGAGTCCTCATTCTTACAAGTGTGTGTTAATATGTCTATATTTCATTGGATTTACATTTTCTTTTTTAATTATAGGTGATAAAATTATCCCATCACTGACCAAAGGGGTCTCCCCAACAAGAATAGCCAGGGACAGGATATCAACTTCATCCTCAGTAAGAGACAGATCCGCTCTCTATCTGTCAAGAGCAGCAGCTATCGACACCACAGGAGGCTCAACACAGCCAGTGAGTTCCTGAAATGCCTCTCATTCCTCCTCACATACTGAGGTCAAGGGCTTAAGCAGGGAATGACCTCTATCCTCTCTCACAATTTGAGCAACTCAACATTTTACACCTTATCTATTCCAGGCTTTAAATGTACAGTACATGTGCAGGAGAGTGCTAATATATAAATCACGTTATATTTCTCTTGTCCAACAGGAATACGTTGGTACTCCAGCAACCAAGTCTAAAAATAGTAAGGTAATGTATTCTATTGATTTCCATACATTACAAAAGTGTGGTTGCTGTCAAATGTGTGCTGTGGTAGTTCGTTATTTTACTTTGCTTGCATGACTGAAGACAGTTAACCTTTAGTCTGATACTCAATAAGCATCACAGCAATGAGTTTAAAGTGAAATTTACGTTTACAGTTCAGAACAACATAGCTGCTTCTTATACAATATTCTTTTACCATGGCCACAGAGTTAAAATTACATTAATCATAATATACAAATCTCAGATTAATTTCCACATAAATGAACAACAGCATTCTTAAACTTGAAAGGATTAGTGTTTTTGCTTCAATTACTGTAAAACTATTTCAGAAAACTAAAGAGAAAAAACACCTATTGCAGATGTATTTTAAACCTAAAAAAGAAAATTTTCAAAAAGCAATAAATGAAGATTAATATGACTGCGATACAATCAGGGTCACCTACTTTCTTCTATTTACAGTGCAGGCTGTAAGTACCATAAAAGGATAGTGATGCATGTTCCACTGTTTTTAATCAGTAGTCCACAACATGGGCTTTGAAATGAAATGATGATCAGTAGTGTTTACTTTTACCTTCAAAGTTGCTATAATTAATATTATTATATCAACCACTGATCGCATGACTAGCAGTAAGCGAAAGTCGTCCCCACTGAGGATCCACTGAGAATTATTGCCCAACTCTGAAGATCCCTTCAGCTATGTGGGGTATCTTGGCATCTATCATCTTATTGTTTTGGTTTTCTGGCCTACAACTCTACTGATTTGGTTCAGGTGTACTGCTCTTATTACAGTCTTTTTCAAACACAGCAGGCAGCTATTTCCTACAAAAGGAGTAATTAAAAAACACACTGCATGCTACCTGTCTAATACGAGATTGCAAACAGACAAAGATAGCAATTAGCTGGTTGAACAAAGTGGAGCGTTCGGCATCTAAAGAACTCATATTTCCCTCAGGAGTGGGTGGAGAACACACAAGTATAGAGTGAACACTGAATTTGAATTCAGCAAGTTGACCAACTCCAAATGAATGCTAATATTGCTCTGTATCTTCTGGGTCTGGAAAGAAGCAACAGATTTCTTTTTTTTTTTTTTTTTAATAAGTTTTGCATATAAAAATGTGGTAATATAACAGTGTTGTGTTTGTTGTCAAAAGGTAAAGCAGGTTTAAATGACCGACTATATATTTATCCTCAAAGTGCTTGTTTTGATTTCTGAGGATTCAGAGTTTAAACAAAACATATTAACCCACCCAATGCTTAAAAATGGAACTATAATCACTAAACTCAGAGTATGAGCAGGGTGTCTGGCTGATGTCTGCCTACTAACAGCTATGAAGTGTTTTATTAACCCTGGTGTGACAGAGGATGGTTTGCGGCAAAAATCATCAAGTGAGCATAGAGAAAGGTAAAGTATGGCTTTTATTGCCAAATGCATGCCATTCTATTATTTGCATGTACCTTCAATAATACCATTTTTGATCACCGAATCTTGACAATATTACCATCTGTTTTTTATTTCAAGATGGCTGACGCAGTGAGGAAAGTCACAGTTTCACAATCTTCTCATGATGAAGATGACCTGCCTTTGCCCCCACCTCCTCCCATACCAATTAGACCCATAGACTATGAGGGGCCTTCAGCATTGAGTAGCATCCCTGTGCCTCCACCTAAAGAAACCTTCTCCACGTTCTACCAGCAACGTCAAAAGAGTGAACTGAAGCGGCTCTTTAAACACATCCACCCAGACCTACGAGCAAGTCTCGATGATGCTGTGGATGATGAGATAATGAAGGCAGTACAGTCAGAAAACAGTCAGGCAGCAGATGCAGCTTATCAGGGTGAAGTTCAGTCCATGAGGTGGATTTTTGAGAACTGGACTCTGGACAATATTGGGGATCCTCATGCAACCAAGAAGCTGCTGGATGATGAGGAGTTAAAAGGTGGAGACGTCAGAGGCACATCCTCTATGTTTGAGGGGATTGACAGTACCCAACAAATGTCTGCTGAAAGACAAACATCTGTCAGAGGTGATGTGAGAACATCAACATGGCTTTTTGAGACCCAGCCATTAGATTCTCTAAGTAAATCAAAAAGAGAAGAAGGTGAACTGGTTGAGGCAGTGCTGAAAGAACCCATCCAGCCAGGAGATGTGAGGGGGACCCGGCTGCTTTTTGAGTCAAAGTCACTTAGTGACTTGGGACGCTGCAACTCCATAGAAGACCATAGCTTCCTGAAACTGAGATCTGAGCTCCAGGAGCAGAAAGGAAATGTCCAGAAAACTGTGAAACTCTTCCAAGCAGAACCTTGCTGTGCTATCAGAGACAACAGTGGCAATATTCATGAAATTAAATCAATCTGCAGGGAAGAGATCAGCAGCGGCAACATGAACACAGCTCGCTGGCTGTTTGAAACCCAGCCTTTGGACTTGATTAATAAGGGAACTGATGGAGTGAAAATTATTCGGGGTATATCACTGGAAGAGGAGCAGAGAGGAGGAGTTGACCAAAAGAGGTGGATGTTTGAAACTCAGCCATTTGACACAATACAAGAGGTCGTGGGAGTGGACAAGTTTGAAGGAACATTGGCTGAGTGCAGAGGAGAAGCTGATGTCGTCAACAAAAGGAAGTTTTTTGAGATGCAGCCCTTGGCAGTACTGAAAGGAGATTCAACAGAAAAGTCTGTGGAAAAGGAAGAAATAATTGGGGGGAATGTTAAGACTTCACTGTGGCTGTTTGAGACTCAACCCATGGATACTCTTAGTGATACCTATGAAGTTGGGCATCTAAAGAAAATTACCCTTTCAGCTGATGAACAAGGAGAAGTAAAAGGCAAAAAGAAAATGTTTGAGAGCTGCAGTATTAAGGAAAACACCTCATTCGAAGAACAAAAGATTGAAAAGGGTGATGTTAAGCGATTCCAACATCTCTTTGAAACAATTCCTTTGAGCAAGCTGGCCCATACTTATGAAGAAATTATTGAGAGGGAAAATGCAATTGCAGGAGGAAACGTAAAAGATAACAAAGCATTGTTTGAGACAACGCCTTTATACGCAATAAAGGACAGCTCTGGAAACCTCCACAAGGTCACATCAGTCAGCCGAGAGGAATTCATCAAAGGAAAAGTCCAAAACTATAAGTGGATGTTCGAGACCAAACCTTTAGATGAGTTTGCAGAGGGAAAAGGAAATGTTGAGGTAATCAAAGGAATCACCAGACAGGAGAATACAATAGGAGATGTCAAGATGGCAAAATGGCTTTTTGAAACCCAGACAATAGATGGGATTCATTCCAAATTCAACAAGATTGAGCAAAACTATTCTGTAGCAGAGGAGTCTCGTACAGGTGATGTCAAGACATGTAAGTGGTTATTTGAGACACAACCGATGGACATTTTGTATGAAAAATTTGAAAAAGTGAAAGATAAAGAAACCATTGACAATACCAACGTCAAGTCCATTACTTGGCTTTTTGAATCACAGCCTCTAGATAGTATCAAAGACGGTGAGGAGTACAATTTGAAGCTCTGCAGCACCATACAGGATTCTGTCAAATCAGAGGTTGGTGTTCAAACAGTCAGGTATCTTTTTGAAACAGAAACCTTGGATAGAATAAGAAAGGATACAAATTCGGAACAAGACATGAGATGTGTCAGCCAGGTCAACTTTCAGTCAGGAGATGTCTCACGAGTCAAAGAACTTTTTGAATCCCAGTCCCTCGATGAAATAGGAGCCGAAATGGTGACAACATCTGATGAACAGAACCAAAGTGAACACATTGAAAAAGGTTCAGTACACAAATTTACTTGGATGTTTGAAAACTGTCCCATGAACCTGATCAATAAGGACACAGATGATGCAAACATTCAGAGTGTGAGTGGTCTTGAGGGTGGTGATGTCCAGAACAAAAAGTTTATATTTGAAACCTCCTCACTGGACAAAATCCACAATGAGCCCCTTGAGCAGCAGTTGGTCTCCGTGGAACAGTCTGTGAGCAATGTAGATGTGAAATCAAGCACCATGATGTTTGAGTCCATGCCACTGTATGCCATCAGAGACAAAGAGGGACAGTTTCATGAGGTGACAACTGTGAAAAAAGAGGAGGTAATGAGTGGTGATGTAAGAGGAGCAAGGTGGATGTTTGAAACAAAACCACTTGATGCCATCAAGGCAGAGAATGAAGTTTATGTGATCAGAGCTGTCACGCAAGAAGATGTCAAAAAAGGAGATGTCAAATCAGCCAGATGGAAGTTTGAGACGCAACCTCTGGACTCCCTTACAAGCCGAGAGGAGCCCTCCGTCAGGGTCACTGAAGACTTTGGAAGCAGTAATGTAAAACTGAGTAAACAGATATTCGAATCTGAGCAGTCATGCCAGAAGTTTGTGCGAATGGTTAGTGTCACTGATGTCCAGCAAGGGGATGTTAGGACCTCCACCTGGCTCTTTGAGAATCAAACAATTGACAGTCTGAAAGGGGAACCTCAGGAGCAAGGTCCACTAAAAACAGTCCACAGGGAAGACAGCCAGAAAGGAGATGTAAAACGCTGCACTTGGCTGTTTGAATCTCAGCCACTGGACAAGATCAATGAGCCCGAAGATATATCAAAACAAGGTGTTGAGGAGGACATACCAAAAGCTGATGTGAAGTGTACTACCTGGCTCTTTGAGACTACTCCATTGGACAAAATCACTGCCAACAGTGTTGCTGACACCCTGTCATATCTATACGAAATATGTTTTGTTCACTCAAGTGGCATTATAATAGAAGCAAATGAGAATAGAAATGTTAGCATGGCAAAATATCTGCTTGAAAGCAATGAAGGTGTGCAAATCCAGAAAGAAGAGGTTGTTGGGGGTAACATCAGGAACATCATGTTACAACTCTTACTTAAACCAACCCTAAAGCCCCAAGTTACTCTTCTTAGAGAGGTGGAGAAGGGTAAAGTGAACACCACGGTAGTAGAACTTCCAGTCTACCAGTCAGCCACAACTGTCAACCTTGAGAGGGATCAAAGAATACAAAACATTGTGCTGATGATTGATGAATTTCTTGGTCAAGATAAGGTTTCTAAAAAGGGAATCCTAATGCAAGAGACTGCAGAGGGCCAAGCAGAGATGTCAGTTTATTCCTTCATCTGCAATAATGAAACCAAAACCGAGAGTCAAGTTATAGAGCGGGGAGATGTTAAGTCAACGATTGGAAATCTGTTAGCTACAGCCAACACTCAGAGGACTGGAGCGTCTTGTAGAGTGGATGAAAATGAAAAGGGAAATGTGAACTTATACAAAAGTTGCATTGAGAAAGGAGATCTGCACTACCTGAAGAGTCTCCATGCTGAGTTGTCAGGAGATGAAGCTGATGGCAGCCCTCTTGCTAAAGAACAGACTGAAATAGTTCAGGGGGATGTGAAAGAAGCGAAGAGAAGTCTCTGCCAGCAGAAAGAGCAGGCAGAGCGAACCATTTCTGATGTTTTGCCTGGGGATGTACAGAACACAAAAAAAGTTTTTTCATCAGAGTGCTCTTTCACTGTTGAAAACTGTTTTCCAAAGGAAGAAATAATCCCTGGAGATGTCTTATCAGCAAAGCAACAACTTGCAATAAAGCAACCTGTCATGGTAGAAAAAGAGGAAATAGTGGCTGGGGATATAAAGGCAACAATGCAATCATTAGAACGTGCAAAGCAGCAGAGCCTGTGTGTGGAGCGGGAAATCATTAAACCTGGAACTATCTATGACATGGATTTGTCAGCCCAAGGTCCTGAAATAGAAGGAAACCAAGCACAAAAAGAGGTCATCATATCAGGAGATGTGAAAGCAGCTAAAAAATCCCTTGAAATGGCTAAGCAGCAAAGCATGCATGTGGAGCGTGAAGTAATTGTTCCTGGAAAAATATACAACCTTAATGTCTCAGCACAAGAGGAAACCTCATCAGCAGTGAAGCAATCTACGTGTTCGTCTTCCTCCGGATGCCAGCAAATCAGGACTTATCCAAAGGTCAGTGATGAAGTGAAAGATCAGGGAAGCCATGTTTCCTTTGAGGCTTGTCAACAAAGAGCAGATTTAGTAAGTAATTGTGAACCAGAATCACTGCCACTATTTGTAAGTTATGAGTGTAATGGCCAGACAACAGGAGATGAGACAGAAGTTATCAGAGGAGATGTGAAGGCAGCTATTAGGTCTCTGCAGAGTGCAGCAACAGAGCAGAAGCTCCTAGGTAAAGAAGATATTGTGAGAGGTAATGTTCAATTGGCTCTGCAATCTCTTGAGAAATCTAGTGTAAATGTATCCAAAGGAGATTATAAATCTGCAATGATATACAAAAACTCAGGCAGGGCTTGTTCAGAGAGGAGCAAGACTGTTCACAAGCAGTGTGGTTTGGTGTCTATGCCTCCATCTGACACAAAATTGTCTCCTTCAATTTCAGTAACCTGTGAAGGACAACCATCTATTACAACACAGAATTCAACACCCAACCCTGTAGCAAATGGAAACTCAATATCATCCGGCTCTGAGAGTGTGACTCCACCTCCACTCCCTCAAAAGACTAGTGAGAAACCACAGGAGCAGAAGCCAGTTTTACCACCAAAGCCACAATGGACAAAATCAGTAATTGTGGAGGAACCGAATATTCCACTTCCTTCTGTCCCCGAAGTTGCTTGCCCCGTCAAAGACAATGGAAGAAGGGCAGTGATTCCTCCAAAAGCAAACAAAGAGTTTCCTATGCCCTCCACAGATAAAGTACAAGAAAACAAAATCAATAAAGTAACCTTATATGAAACATATCAACAAAGATGTGTTGATGAAACACTGCAAGATTCAGACCAAACAAATGAATGTCTACCTACAGACTCCAAGGCTAAGGAAACTGAGAAGAAAAAACAAACACCACCACTTACATGCAAAAAATCAGACTGCCAAGTAATGAACAGCACTGAAATTGAGAGAAATTTAATACAGAAAATTAATGCAGCTGAGGAGATTCAGATGTGTATGAAGAATTATGCAGAAGACGGTAAACATGAAATGAGCATGAGTGTGCAGGCTGCTCTACAGAACTTTGAAAGAAAGGAAAGTAAGACTTTAGACAGAAGAGTCCCTTTGCTATCCAATAGGGTAAAAGTAATAAATGATAGTGACAATAAAAATACCAACAAAACCATTACTAAACAACATACATTAAATCTGGATCCTCCCAAAAAGCAACACAGCAAGACTGAAGTACCAACACCAGATGCCAACAGTCAGGTTGGTACATGTTATTCACAGTGGAATGACCTCGATGAAAAGCATCAAAGGCTTGAGGACAAAGTTGTTCTTAGAGAGAAGAAAGTAAAAGAGACAGAGGATGAGCGGCGGCAGAGGCTTTCTGTCCACAAGGAGGAAATCATGAAAGGAAATGTGAAGGAGGCAATGGAAATTTTTGAAAATTTGAGAAAACGAGAAGAACTCAAAGGAATTTTGTCTCAGGTGCAAGAGATAGAGGGAGAAACCAGCAGTGTTGATGTTAGTTCCTTGAAGACATTATACGAGAATGTACCTGCTTGGATGGCTACACCAAGCAGAAATGCTAAACAAAGTAAAACACAGGAAAAGAAAGTTGAAGTAGAGACACAGGATGATGATTTAGAAAGCATCTCCTCAGTCGAGACTGCATTTGAAGATCTGGAAAAGGCAAGTAAAGAAATAATGAATCTGAAGGAACAGACTTTAGCAAAACTTCTTGACATCGAAGAGGCAATAAAAAAGGCTTTGTACTCTGTCTCCAATCTAAAATCTGAGGCTGACATCGTAGGTTTGTCAGGACTATTTGACGAAACTTTAAAATCTGAGCAAAACCCTCAACCTGCCAACAACATTAGGAAAATAAGTATCACGTCAAGCAAGGCCAAATCAGGTCAAACCAAAGAAATGGCCAATGTGAATCTAAAAGCAGCTTCAGATTCAAGTCCTTTCAAGCAAGAAATGACCAGACAAGTGCACAATAAGCCACTCGTCAGACAGTCGTCTTCTCAGTCCTCTCCATCATTCATCTCCATTCACTCAGCTGCCAAAAAACCTGCTGAACCAAAGTCGGCCATGTCTACATTTAAACCAAAAACAGAGGGTAGTTCTCAAAGCTGCCATGATGCAAATAGTGATCTTGGACAGGAGTCTGCTGCTGAGTCCTCAAAAGATGGTCACAGTCCTGCAAAGCGCAAAGTCAGTGTGCTTGAGGTGAAAACTGTTCCAGAGAAACCTGCGGGAATAATTGGCACAAAGACTGTCAGTGAAACATACGAAGAGACCGATGGCTTTGGCAACGTATTTGTTTCCTCCATGACTTCAACATTTGTCACCAAACAATCCGACACTAAATTATCTCCAATGTTTGAAGTAGTTGGGAGTCCAACCAAATATGAAGTCATGAAATCCCCATTAATCCGAAGATCTGGTCGCCCTTTTGAGGATAACGTGTTGAGCAACACTAAGGAGGAAAGGGCAGTGTTTGTAACATTTAGCCAACCAAAGGAAAAGCACTGAGTAAGCCACTTATCAGACGGTGCATTTCCCTGTCCTTTAATTTTAGGAAAGAAGTTATTCCATTTGTGTATTTATCACATTATGTTTTAATGAAAAGCTTTTGTTAGTCATAAAACTGATGATCTAAAATCATAAAAAATGTTGACTTTTAATTGAAAAAATGTGTCTTATAGATTTTATACTGTAACCACATGAGAAAGTGTTATTTTATTAAAGCTTAGCATATACTTGATATTGTATGTTCTGTTGTGTAAATTGTGAAATAAATGACAGTTTAAAAGATGTGATCATAAATAGTGATTTCTATACTTTATTCTTTATACTAATGCCTCATTACTATGTAAATTATTGTCAAGCAAACATACCAACATCACTGTTGTTACCAATAAATATATTACTGGCACGTTAGCTCAAAGTTACAATCTTCACCTCCTTATACATATTTTCAAATATGATTCTAGCGATAGAAATAAGTAACTATGCTGAAAGGAATAGTTCAACATTTACGGAATACGCATGTTTCCGTTCTGGCAGAAAGTTTAGAGAAAATATCGATACCACTCTCAGCGAGCAGCAAATTAGCTCATCTTAGTAGACGGACTGGAAACAGGGGGACACGGGGAGGCTGGCTCAGTCTGAGGGTAACAACCACTTGCCAGCACCTCTAAAGCTCACGTTATATCTGATTTGTTTAATCCATACAAAACGGAACACTTTAAAAGCTGAAATTCGCCGTTATATGTGTCTCTCTCTCTCTCTCTATATATATATATATATATATATATATATATATATATATATATATATATATATGTGTGTGTGTGTGTGTGCCACACTACTACTTGACTGGGAGGGGTTGCCAGAGAACAAGTACAGACTTCAAAATTATGAATTTGAAGTCTGAAATCTTAGCTAGCTACCGTCATTACTGTAAATGTCATAGTGGCATTACACTCATAGGTACAGGACAAGGTTAGTTCAAAAACTGCAGCAGACCATGTTCTGATTGGTCAGGAAGAATATTTGTTCCAACAAATCCACAACGTTCTTACATGTTAGCTGCCACTAAGCTATCAAAGAGTCATGTGGATTTTGTTGAGTTATAGCAGTGTGCAAAGTCAGCAACTTTGGTGGAAGCAGGACGTGACTTCTGTGCAGCAAGCAGTTACTTTGCCAAACCTGTTATTGTCATAAAACTGCTCTCAAAAAACCACAGTGTCTGGTTTTCTGTTTCCAGACATTAAATATGCAAGATGCATGTATATAAGGCAGCTTTGGAGGTGTTTGAAGATTATGTTGATGGAACTAGGCTATGTTGTGCTTAGCTAGGCTGAACAAGTCCTGGATTTGTGTTCGTACTGCACGCACAACGATCAAATTATCCCCATATTCATATCTTAAACATGGATCCCCCAAACTGGTGCAATAGTTCTTTACACAGTTGCTTGTATAAATGATTTGTGAGTAATGATATGTAAGGCATAACATCCAGCAAGTTGTATGTTCCATGGATGTAACGGCCTCACTACCATTACCTGAGACTTCTTTTCAGGGTTGTTTTATTACCTACAATCTAATACTGGTACATTTATTTAGAACTGCAAACAAGTTCTTGCATCATAGGTGTCTGGTAAAACTGTCTGTTTACTAAAACTTATCATCTACCAGCAAATCTGAATTTTCTTTCCCATGGTCAATAGTAGGAGATAGTAGTGAGACTCTAAACAGTCAGGAGTGCTTTTTCAAGCATTTGCAACAACATTGTTAAATATTATATTGCAAAAGATAACTAATATATAAGTAGCTCTTTTTCTCTGTGCCCTAAAATCCTGGTTACCTTAAACTGAATGTGTTTTCATTATCATAGTTCCAGTCACCTGCCAAGGAAATGTGTTCTGCCTGTTTGACACCTGTCTATCCAATGGAAAAAATGATGGCCAATGCTCTTATCCTCCACAACAACTGTTTCTGCTGTAAACACTGTAAGAAGAAGCTCAGGTAAGGTTTTTTTCACGGTATAATGAAATGACTCTAATCAACTCTTGCGTACTTAACCTATTTTTACAGTAGTTTTTACAACAAGAGATTTCTCTTACATTAGAATTTATGAGTTAAAACAGTAATAGAGGGTTTTAGGAAAAAAAACACTGAAATCCCTCATTGAAGCTGATCTAGAATGAATAAATGACAAATTCAACAATGTATGATTTCAAATTTAGTTAAATATCACAAAAGATTTTGTTTTGCTTTATTCCAGCATTCACAACTATTCATCTCTTTATGGAGAATTCTACTGCATTTCTCACTACCAACAGCTTTTTAAAAGAAAAGGAAATTATGATGAAGGATTTGGGCACAAACAACATAAAGACCTCTGGCTTCAAAAAAATAAAGGAATAGATGATATAGATACCTTGTCCTCTCCCAAAACTACAGAACCCAACTTAAACACGTCCAATGGCTCCAAAGAGTTATCTGCTGGTGTGTTTGTGACAAAGTCATCTGTGAAAGACCCGGGACATAACAGTGGTGCTGGTGTTAAGGGCAAATTGAAAGTGAGCTGGCCACCAGAGAAGAAGAATAATACAGACATTAATCTATTACAGAAGACATATACCCCAGCTTTGAAAAATAAGATACCTGACATTAGCAAAGAAGGAACTTATAGTATGAGCTTTACGGAGTATCAGAAAAGTGACAGGGAGGAATTTAAGATCAATCATGGAAGAGAAATTAAAGATACAGGAGTCAAGGAACAATCAAAGAAAACAGGATTAAACTCCGCTAAGTTGGTTTCAAAGGAACCAAAACCCTGGAGTGATCCAACCAAAGCCAGAGGTGTCCAAGACAGAATCTCTCCAACCATGCTCAGCTCTTCTCCACTCTCCTTAAAAAAGGGTTTTACTGATGCAATCCAAAAAACAGAGGAGACACACGTGGAACCCGCCTCAAAAACAAACTATAATCCAAAAGGTGACAGGCTTGATATTTATCCAAATAAAGCTAAGAAGTTTGTACGATTTGCTCCCAATGTTGACATGGATCAGTTTGACCAGTCCACTCAACCGATCTCAGGGGCCACAAAGGAAGAGTTCTCAGACAGTTCTGAACAGAATCAAGTTAATAAATGCAGTGATAAAAAAGATGAAACAAATGACTTTGATCGTTTGAGATCTGAGTTCCCCAAAAATCAGAACGAAAGTGAGGTGAACCTTGAAATCCCTGAATATAGATGCCACGGAGAAATAACCTGTACATCAAACCAAGAGTCTATCATTAAAGCAGAGAGCAGTCAAGAGAGTCCACAAGCTGATTTTAGAATTCCGGATGTAGTTGTGGATGAGGCTAAGGAATCACATGATGCTCAAAGTCTCACTGAAACATACACGCCAACTCAAGATATGACATATCAAGAGCCATCTGATCAAACAGATGTCATTCCAAGAAGCCCGGTCAATCCATATGAATCACAAGATCCAGGTACTCTGCACAGTTCTGCAGGACAAATGACTGAAGAGGAGGCCAGTAATGAAAGCAAAAAAAATCAGCTTGAAAAGATTGACTCAGCCAATGATCAAGAAAATAGTGGTAGCCAGAAGAAATCTGTTATTAGATCAAATTCTCTGCAGGCTTCTGCTAAACAAGGTGAAAAGACAAAGGTCAAACTGGGCTCCTGGTCCAAAGGAAAGAGTCCTCTGTCAAGGCTCTTCACACCAGGTGGGAATGAAGGACCATACAAGGCGGAACCAAAGGAGACCAAGAAACCAGATGTCAAAACTAGTGGTGGACTCTTAGGAAGACTGTTTCCTTCATCCTCAGAGAAGTCTGAGGATACCACAAAATTGGCTGCACAAGGTGAAGGACAGGACAAATCACCTGCTGATGACCAAAAAACAAAGGAGATAAAGGAATCCATTACAGAAGAAATGCAAAAGAAAGCAGACATGCCTAAAGACATACCTCTGGAACAAGTGCATACAAAGTCAAATTCTGCTGACGCCAACATGCTGGATAGTAACAAGTGTGAGGATATAAAAGAATCTACAGAGCCATCCAACCTTCACGAAACTGCAACTAGTGAAACATGTGATGGTCGTACAGCTCAAAATCCAACTGATGATAAAGATGATAAAGAATCTGATTTACAGAGCAGTGACACCAAAGATCTGTCTGTCCCTGCTCCTGGAGTAGCTGAGCCTAACGAAATTCCCACTGTTGTGCAGCTAGTGAAACCATCATCTGAGGAGTCAGTCAGCCAGTTAACAGCTGAGATAAGTGGTGATGAAGTTTTGAGAAATCCATTTAATGATGATAATAATGGAGATCTTTTTGGAGACAGTGTCAGCTCTGTCCCTGCTGACCCATTGGCCATTCAAATAAATACTGATGAATGTGGTCAAGAGCCAAATGAAATGTTTGATGAAGAAGGAAGAAACCTTGTGGATGGAGCCCTTCGTGATCTCGACCATGAACCTTCTGAAGCTTCCTCCAATCTCTCTGGTCCATCTGAATCTCAGGAGATTTTTGGAAACACAACTGGCGATATGCTTTCATTTCCTGGGAGTGACATGCCTTTGTCTGCAGGTGCTTCTTCTGAATGTCTTAGTTTGCTTGAGTCTCAACCATTATCAGCTGAGAATGGAGAGATGCTCAGCAAGACAGATCAGGTGATTGTACCTGACTCAGCACCTGTAAACCAAGATGAGAATCCAACATCAGATCCTTTTGACACAAAAAGCCAGACGAGTGAGCAGGACACTGGTGTTGACATATTTTTCTCAAATGATGATCCGTTCACTCAGCCTCCTTCCGTTAATGTGTCTGATCAGGGAGGACCTGATGCTCCCACAACCCAACCATCTACCTTTGCAGATGATATCTTTGGTCTTAGTGACACCTCAAATGGTGCAGATGTGTTTGCAGTGCTACCAAGCAATCAAGCCACTTCTAATTTACTGAATGATTTATTTGGTTCTGATGCATCTTCTGCTGCTGCACCTTCAGCTCAAAAAGATCTTTTTGCCGATGACATCTTTGCCTCACCGCCAAAAATGTTGCCGGAGTCTGAGGCAAAAGATGCAGATTTATTTATGGACAGTCTTTTAGTGTTTGAAGGAAACAATACTAAGCAAGCAGCAGAAAATACTGTCACAAACAGTAGCTGGATGGATGATCTCCTCGGGTGATAACATGACTTTGCTCACATGATATACTGAGCAAGGTTGGAATGTACAATAATTAAAAAATACCTATTAGTATGGTTTAAAAAAAGCACATTTTCAAGTGCAAGGACACAACTATTAAAACTAATTAGTTAACAAAAAAAAAAATATATTGTTTTCATTCACAACTGCTTTTTCATCAGAAGTCTGTGACAAACACAGTCTGTAACATTATTAAATTTCAAGTTTTTTGCTTTAAATATGTCCTGACATCACAGCTGCAACATGTATTTTACATGAACATGGAGACAAGCAGATGGTGCTAGTTTTGCTGAATATCTATAAATATTGAAGTTATTTTTCATGAAAAAAGGTAATAAACATTAAGAATCAGGGGTTATAACCAGGTGTGATTTTATTGTGAAATGCTTGTATACATTCTAGAAAATAAAACTGTTAAGATGCTGATGGGAAAGTAGTTTACTCTGAATGTATTTACTGATTAAATTCTTAAATGCAGCTTTGTCTGACCCCTTGAGGTTTATACTAATAAATGATTGTAAACACCAAATAGCATAGTGGTATCATATTTTTCATACACTACTCCTGGGTAACCCTTTATTCTAAGGGGCCTAAAAGCAATAGCTTTTTGAAATAAACTTGTTGCTTTGTTGCCAAAAGTTAGATAAGAAAGTCAATACCACAAGATTATTATTGATTTTCTAATCTAACCCTTGAAAAGAAAGCCAATAAGTGTATTTCTCAATATGACAAATTATATATTTAACTTCCTTCTTCCAGATAATTTGCTGGTATGTAACTTCTTATTCTAAGGACGTCTTCTGGAAAAAGTCTAGATATGTATGTATGTTTATTGCTATAATTATAAGAGAAATAGAGAATGTTTTCACTTGGTACATCATTGTTTAGCTGAATGTTTATTCCAACTTCTCAAGCTACTAAATATTTTTAAATCTATTTAGCAGGACACATTTTGAAAAGATGTGTTAAGAGCTGTGATAGGATTTTGATTTCATGTACTCAAGTTAATTACTTGATGCTTTCCTGTTTTATCAGCAGTCTTTTTCAAAAAAAAGTTTGGTGATTGTTTTTTGCAGAAATTTTCTACAAATACAGAATATGTTTGTTTAATGCTCAATCTCTTTTATTGTCAACATTTGATTTTATTCTGTTTACATAATAAAGAGTAGGCCCTACTCTAAATAAATCATGCTGTCTAAAAACTGCAAAGATCATTATTGCAAACTACATGACAATGCATTTAATGACAAATGAGGGAGCAAATAAAAACAAATGCAAATGGGTAATAAATCTTTGTGTGTACACCACTTTGTATTGTTGAGTGTTACATCTGTTTAGATGGTATTAAGTGATGATATATGCATTTTGAAGTAAATCCATTCTGCATTTTGAAGATGCCTACAGCTTTGTTGCATTTTGATTACAATATACAAGTAGTTTAGAGACTATACTAGTACAAAGTGTATGATCTTTGACTCTATTGGGCTGTCCCTGCAAAAAACTAAGTTCTTAAAAGACTCTAACTCTTCTTTTTTCTTCATATTCCACTTCAGATGAACCTTGTGTTTTGCAGATTCTGAGATGATTTTCTTTTCCTAGAAATGTTGAGTTAACTTTAACTTTTTTCACATCTCCAGATAAAACCATGGTTTAGCCAGTGTGCCATCCCATATGGATTCATCATCTCATCAAAAGTCTTTGTTTACTAGATCTTCTACCTTTTTACACGTGCAAACCACAAGATTAAATATAATTAATTGTTTAATTTTGCACTTGGTTCCATTCAAATTAATAAAATATAAGCACAAATGTTTAAAATCAACACCTCTTTAGATGTGTTTACCTTAAAAGACAGATCTTGGGTTGCTGAATGCTCTTCAATCTGTATGTACTTGTATAGGTCTGGCAACAAACCAGGATTTGGCGGTGTGTCAATAGTACTTTGAATATTTCAGGACAATTTTCAGGGCACTTTTCATATACAGCAGGTCTAGACCAGACTCTTTATAGTTATTATTTACAGAGACCCAATATTTCCCCCATGAACAACAAGTTGGTGACAGTGGCAACAAAAAACTCCCTTTTAACAGGTAGAAATGTTGAACAGATCCTGGCTCATGGTGGAGGAGGTGGGGGGGTCTGCCTCGACCGGCTGGGTTGAGAGTGAAAGCGAGAGAGAGAGAGAGAGAGAGAGAGAGAGAGAGAGAGAGAGAGAGAGAGAGAGATGTGGCAGGAGGGAGGTGAGAGAGCATAACATAATAATGGGACTAATAGCTGTATATACTATAGTTATACTAACAGGGCTAATAATATTACTAATAGGACTAAATGAGATGGTAACAGTAGTGATCATAATAATTAAAGCAGTGGGTGTTGATCAGGCTCATGGGGAAGTAGATGGATCTGCAGCCATGGATCCAGACTCAGGAGCATCAGAAAAAAAACCTGTAGGAAGCAACAGGAGGAAGAGGAGAGAGATGAGGAAGAGGAGGAGAGAGGAGAGAGATGAGGAAGAGGAGGAGAGAGACGAGGAAGAGGAGGAGAGAAGAGAGAGATGAGAGACGAGGAAGAGGAGGAGAGGGGAGAGAGACGAAGAAGCACAAAACTAGAGGAACTAGAAGAAGAATGGTTAGTAATGAGATTATTTAAGTTGGTTAAGTTTAAGTTTTATTGGGACAGCCTGATAATAGGGAGTTCACAATAATCAAGCCTAGAAGTAACAAAAACATGTACTAGTTTTTCTGCGTCATTTTAAGAAAGGATGTGCCTGATTTTTACCATATTACGAAGGTGAAAAAAGTCAGTCCTTGAACTTTGTTTTACGTGGGAGTTAAAGGACTTGTCCTGATCAAAAACAACACCAAGATTCCTAGCGGAGGTGCTAGAGGCCAGAGCAATGCCATCTACAGTAAGTATGTCATAAGAGAATTTGCTTCTGTGTTGTTGTGGGCAAAGCACAATAAATTTAGTATCTATCTCTCTCTCTCTCTCTCTCTCTATATATATATATATATATATATATATATATATATATATATATATATATATATATGTGTGTGTGTGTGTGTGTGTGTGTGTATGATGAATAATAGAACTGGTCCGAACACAGAACACAGAACCTCTGTTACTAACTTTTGAGTATATGGAGGATTCATCCATAATGTGAAATTGAAATCGATGTGATAAGTAGGACTTAAACGAGCTAAGAGAAAGTCCTTTGATGCCAATAAAATGCTCCAGTCTCTGTAATAGGATATGATGGTCAATAGTGTCAAAAGCAGCACTAAGATCGAACAGAAAGTACAGAGACAAGTCCTTTATCTGTTGCGGTTAGTAGATGATTCATAACCTTTACCAGTGCTGTCTCAGTGCTGTGATGCACTTTGAATCCTGACTGAAAATCATCAAATAAACTATTATTATGTAAAAAGTCGCTCAACTGGCTGGCGACAGCTTTCTAATGTATCTTAGAGAGAGAGGGAAGGTTGGATATGGATTTATAGTTGGATAAAACATCTGGATCGAGGGTCGGCTTTTTAAGAAGAATTTTAATTACAGCTATCTTAAAGGACTGCGGTACATAGCCTGATAATAAGGACAGATTGATTATGTCTAATGGAGATGTGCTAACTAAGACTAGACCTTCCTTAAGCAGCCTGGTTGGGACGGGGTCTAAGAGACAGGTTGATGGTTTAGATGAAGAGATCATTGAAGGTAGTTGGTGAAGGTCGATAGGTGAGAAAATGTCTTGGTATATATTGCATTTTACGACTGTTTCTAATGTTCCTATGTTTAAGGAAAATTAGTGCCAGTTGAGGGCAGAAGGTGAATTCTGTCTGTAATACTTAGATTTCTATCAATAAAGAATGAAGTCATCACATCTGAGAGCTACGGGAATACATGGATCAATCGAGCTATGACTCTCGGTCAGCCTGGCTATGGTGATAAAAAGAAACCTAGGGTGGTTTTTATTTTCCTCTATTAAAGATGAGTAATAGGCTGCTCTGGCATGACTGTGGACCTTCTGTAAAATTTTAGACTGTCATGCCAGGCCAAACGGGATTGTTCCGGTTTAGTTTAGCACCATATCCTTTCAAGTTTTCCTGTTGTTTGCTTTAATGTTGGGAGTTAAACCATGGAGTTAACCTCCTTGGTTTTATAATCCTTGTTTTTGAGGGGCAATAGAATCCAGTGTTATTCTCAATGAGCCTGAAGCGCTATCAACAAGCTGATTGATTTAAGAGGGGCTAAAGTTAGCATACAAGTTCTCTGATATATTGTGACATGGCAGTAAATTTAGCACTGATGGAATCACTTCTTTAAATTTAGCTACAGCACTATCAGATAGACAGACAATACAATACAACGGATGCTTAAATCATTAGTTGATTTAATCAATCTATCACTATTTTACATCACTGTGAGTAAACCTTTTTCAGACATTTTGACTTGTCATAGTAGGAAAAGCACAATTGTTACTAATCAATTAATGGCGGCTACCTTCAGTTAAATTGACACAGTATGTCATGACAGTGGGATAGTGAGCAGCACAATGCACAATGAAACTCAAGCAGTTAAAAAGACTTCAGCCATCTTTTATTTTTGATTCAAATATATCTTAAGGCCAGCAAATTACATTCAAATGTAGCAGCAATAGTCACTTGAAAATCAACCAAAGTGGACAGACAGAGCATTAATATACAGGAAAGTAAGTACCATGAGTATTAAGGCTACAGTTTGGTTGATCTGCTTTGTGGAGGTACACTCTGGATGTTCATGGCCACCTTATTTCTGTGGGAGAAAGGAATACAGACAAGTGTAGGTTAGTTCAATCCATTAGTGTCATGTCAGTATCAGTGACTGTTTTGTACTGTTTTGAACTTTTTGTCAACAAAACTACCGAAACAAAATTAGAGCTGTTTGGCAGTCCTTCTTGATCCAGAAGGAAAGAGGTTATTTGGATTTTGTTTTCACATATGATCATATGCAGTATTTTGGAGTTGCTAAAAAATAGCTTATACTGTGAGGTCAACATTTATAAAATAAAAAACCGAATGTATAGTACCTACTGCAGAACATCAGCGACTAAATGAGCTGAATTTCAACAAGGTGGGCGTCTGTGGAGTCTGATATTAACTGGCTCAACTGTCATTTGGAGATGCTTATAGAGTTATTGATATTGAACAAACGTTTGCCATTGGCATGCATCTTGCTTACCCATTGCCCTCTGCCTCATCGGTTGAATCAGGAAGCTCTTTTCTCCTTGTCTCAGGAAGCAGGAAGCCAAGAGCTCCACTGACCATTGTAAGGCTGCTGTAGACTATGATGGGTATGGACCAGTGGTATATTGCCAACATGTTGAGCAACGGAGACAGCAAGCCACCAGCTCGACTTGCAATGGAGCCTAAACCAGAGGCTGTTTGTCTGAAATAGGGGCATACAGATCTTAGATGTGCACAGCTTGTTACCTTAAAGTATTTCTTGGTTGTCTTAGAAATCAATGAAAATGTATTATTCTAACCTAATTAAATCTCCCTAAATCTTCCTAAATAGTTTGAATTGTTTCCTGTGTATGTTAGACCAATGTGACTGCATAATTTGATACAGACTTAAATTAACGTGTTGGTGGGGCTAGTGTCAGGTACTGTTAACTCAGAGAAAAGTATTGTTGTAAACATACTGTATGTAGGTCAGTCAGCTGCTGGGCTGACCCACATAGTGTATGATCACATTTAGTACCTCCCTAGACTACAATAGGCCAAAATTAGTAATAAAGTCCAATATCAACCCCTAACATACCAAAACCAAGATTATGGTAGGTGTAATTTGAAAGAGTATATTCGCTATGGTGAGATAGAGAGACACAGCTTACCGAAAAGATGTTGGAAAAAGCTCCTGAACGTACACGTTACAGATGGATCCTGCCCAGTTTATGAAAAAACGTCCTGATATTGCTAGTGTGGTGACAGCAGAAGCACTACCTTAAACAGAATAATAAAGTTTCATGAAAAACTAAAAACCAGACTGTAGATCACAAGTCTTTGGGCTAAATGCAAACATTATCACGCTAAAAGTGCACACTGACACTGCTAACATGGTGATGCTTAATAAGTATAATGCTTGTCATGTTTATCTTCTTAGTTTAGTGTGTTAGCATACAAACACTTACTAGTTAGCATTAAACACAAAGTCCAGCTGAGGCTGATGGGAATGTTATTAACATTGTAGGTATTTGGTCATAAACCAAAGTCTCTACAGTGGAGTCCACAATGGACCACAATATATGAAAGATCACAGGATCATCAAATCTGCCAATAAAACATTATCCAATGAATTAGATCGATTCTGATGTTACATGTGTCAGATGTGCCTGAGAGATTACCAAACAATGGTTATGGCCATCAATTTTTTTAACTTTCCAAAAATAAGTTACAAACGAAAATTAGCAGGGTTTCGAACTTCTCTCTAAGGCTCCATTTTCATTCTTGACACAACTTCTTCCATCACTGTGTTCAAATGAATGCAACATCGAAAGTGCCTTTGAGGATAAACTGCCCAAAAGGGGACACTGTTATCCTCATATGGGCAGTAGCTCATCCCTCTCTATGACTACAGGTTTGTAACATTTATATAAGTGTGGCTGCTTGGAATGGTTAGACTAAGCTTTTGCCTAAAGATATGGACAGATGACACTTCCTAAGAATTACTTTGTTTTAAGCATGCCCTGGATTTTAAACTTAAATTATTAGAAATTATCCCATGAACATAAATGTCTACACCAATTGTCATGGCAGCCCATAACATAGTTGCCAAGATATTTCGGGTTGACATTTCCGAATCAGTACTGATAGCATTATATATAGTAAATGTCAGGGGATGACCAAAGTCAGTTGGATACATAGTCTGGGAGCCATAAATGTCTATTCTGGATTTTGTGCCAATCCTAGTAGATGTTAACATATTTCATGTAAGTAACTTAAAACTCTGACTTGATGAAAGCACTAGACAGGAAGCCAGAGGATCACCAAAGCTACTAGGATTCATCCCAGATCCCCATTACCAGTGTATCTAAAAACAGACAAAAACCTTACAGACATCAACTGAATGTTCATCTGAAATGCTTTACTTTGAGGAACAGCCAGGATTAACATGCACAAGAATCCTCCAATCAGAAGAGTTGACATCAGTGACACTTTTCTCCCAAGTGCTTCTAACAGCCAGATGCAAAGTATATGAGCTGGTAGTTCAGTCAGGCCAAACATGGCCTGTGTTAGGAAGATGTCCAAGCCAAAATTTCCCACATTGAAGGAAAGGCAATAGTAGGCAACATTCAATGAGAACCTGAGGAAAACAGGGATTAGTCAAACAAAGAAAAAGAACTAAAGTACAAATTGTATGGTTGTTTTATATCATAAAATGTAACTTACCATGCCATTATTATGGTAAAGAAATACTTCCTAAGTACAGATGATTGAATTAGAATTATTATTCCTCCTTTTTTCTCAGTTTCTTTCACAACAATCTGTAATGCACAGGAGGTGGACACAGCATAATGCTAACATTTGCTTATGCTAGCAAATAATGTGATGTAAAAGATATTAACATTGTTCATACTGTCAGAGCAGTGATGAGAATATTTATATATTATATCGTTATCTACATATGTAAGCCCCTCTGGTATTTTGTGCTAAATAATTCACCTTAATCCACCACAATCGGATAGATTTTAGTGTTGCTGATGAATCAAGATCTCTACCTACTCAACTGTAGACTGTATTGTTTCTAGTTTTTTCACCATATATACACACTGCTTGTTTACTATTTTCAGGGATATTCAATTCAAGACTTTATAAAATGTCAAAAAAAAGTTTTCATGTAAAGAGTCAGTACCTTGTCTAGCAGAGAGTCGGGAACAGTGTGTTTGTTGATGGCTGCCACTTTAAAAATCAGCTGTTTAGCCTCTTCTGTCCTTCCTCTGTCCAACAACCACCTGGCTGACTCTGGAATAAACCTGATAGGAACATACAATAAGGAGAGTGACACTTGCACTAATGTGTAATATACTATTAAAACACCAGAGGGAATTAAAAAGAGGTACTACGCACCATATATAAATAGAAATCATGGCAAGTGGAGCTGCTGTGATAAGTTGAGCCAGTCTCCAGTCTCTGATAAAGTAGATCATACCAGCAAGGACGCACTGTCCAATTGCACCAAATAGCTGAGTCACACATGCCCCCCATGATCGTTTGGATACCCCAATCCACTCAGTGGCTAGACACAGGAAATCAATAAGTTAACCTTATGTTTATTATCCTACCATTTGGAGTATACTCCTACCAGGAATTATGGGGCCCGAAATACACAAAATGTAGTAAAAAGGTAAAATTTGAATGGCACTCAGTAGAGTGTATAGCTCTGCCAAACTGAAAAACACCCTACTGGATCTGCCCCTTTAACCAGATCCAGACCAAAATTCAATGGGTTCCTCCCTGGTCCATGTACCATCCTTCTACCAAGACAACCAAACAAACCGACAAACAGACAAGAGTGAAAAAATACCCTCCTTGGCAGAGGTAATAAGTCAATACATTAATAAATAAAAACTGTTCGCTATATTATTTTATACTTTTCTAATCAGTTAAGGAAAAAGCAAAAAGGTTTTTTTTTCTTTACCACCAATCAATTGATGAAAGAAATAGTTGATAAAAAGTCTTGTCCACCAATGAAAAAAATGAGAAATACTGCATGGAGAAAACAGGGACTAGATTGATGTCAAAAAAGGAAAATATTGATAGAAGAGTGAAATAGTAATTTTTGATTTATTTTACCAACTGACTACACCTAGTATCCTTGAAGTTTCTCAGTCATGCAGGTCATGGCATTTCTAAGTGCTAAATGAAGGCAACAGGAATTGCTTGAGGTTCTTGCCTTCATATAGTACATAGAAATAACTACACCGATAACACTAATATACAGCCTAAGACACCAGTCCTACAAAATGTCCTACTTTACTGGCCTCAATAGATATCCAAGCCCTGGCCACTCAGCAAACTAAACACTTGACCCAATAAACACCAGTAGAGACCAGTGGTTTCAGTAATTTACTGAATCCAGGTGTGAAACTGTAAAATAAAACATATGACAAAAGGAAATAGAGTTGAGATGAGTTACATATATACATGTAAGAAGGCATATTACTAGGCAATTTGTGAGTGACCAGTTTCTTACAGGATGGCAAGACATTATCTTGGGTAGGTAATATCAGCACATGGCTGCTTTCTGCCTTTCCTGATTTTTTTTTTAAAAACTTTCTGATATTTTTTTTTTAAACTACATCCTGCTTGTCAAGAACAGAGAACTGAAGGCTGTTATTTTTGAACTTCCACCAGGTGTCAGTGTTGTTTTGTATACTGTACAGAACACTTCATGCCTGGGGTGTCTCAGACCTCATATTATGTTCCTTCCTAACTGCTGGAGTCCTCAGGAGTTAAGAAAAAGTCTACTTCATTTATGGGGATGGCATACACTTTTTGGCTACCTTCCACCAGAACTCTGACTTCTACTCTTCAAACCCTCCCATTGCTGTAAGGGAGGGCCTTTGCAATAATTCACATAGGCCACTCATTCCTTCTTGCCAGGCCAACCATCAGGGGATGATGTCTTCAACTCTTGCCTCTTGTGCCTTCAAATCCATTTGCATCAGCTTTGAAGCGTGACAAGATACTCCTGACGCCACCTGTTCCAAAAGGTCTCTGTCATTGCAAAGCCATGTCCATCTCTGTTCCTGAGGGTAACTCTCAACACTTCTAGACCTGGTGCTTGGTTCAACCATCTGCAACTTGCAATTAGCACCAATGAAGTTATTACCACAATCTTAATGCATTTGTTTCACTGGCCCTCTGATGACAAAAAAGCTCCTAAATGCATTAAACAGACACCAGACACCCTCTGGGTGAGTGTGGTGTGTGAGGAATACAGGGCCTGAGAGCCAGGTAGAAGTGCTGAGTAGAGCTACTGGAAGTAACCATGACCGTTGATCAGCTGGGTTTTCTCCCATGACTGGCCAATATGTTGGACTCAGTTGTTGATATACATATAAAATTGATGTGAATGGTTACAAATTTTACCCAAGTCCACTCTGGTATCTGTGTAGTATGTAATAGCATCAAATAATGAGTCAAACTCCTTCATGATCATCTCAGCAATCTCAACTGCCAGAATTGTGGCACACAGTTCCAGTACTGGAATGGTGAGCTCTGGTATGGGTGCTAACTTTACTTTTCCAATAAAGCCCACCTCAACATTTCCAATTTCATTTGTCAATTTAAGTAAGCTGCTGCAGCAATAGCCTTTATGATGCATCTGAGAACACTTCCTGAGATGAGAAGGTGGTGTAAGGATGTGGAATCTTAAGCTGTTAGACATCTTGAAGCTATTCTCTCCACCTGATCCAGTCTGCTTCCCTGTTTTGGGGAAAGGGAGCATCCCAGGCATCAGAGCCTTTGGAAAGTTCCCTGAGCAAAATCCTGCCTAGTAATGGCAGCAATGAACCCAAGCGGATCGAAGAGGCTGTTAACTGTAGATAACACTCCCCTAAAGGTGAACAGCTTATTCTCTGCAGAGCACTGGGAGGTTAGGGTGACTGTGACTGATGTCCCAGGACAAGTCATCTGTGAACAGCTTCATGTCTTTGATATCCTTGCCTCTATCCTCAGAAGGGAAGGGCTTAACCACTGCTGTTCTGTTTGACACTACCTTATGTAGGCATGGAGTCAACACTGAAAGCAGGTCCTGCACACGTCTAAAGACAATTATAGCATCTGCTTCTCTTGAGAAAGATCCTACCCATCATTCATGTAAAAGTCACATTCAATAAACTCACAAACATCTTTGCATTGGGATATCTCGTCCTGCTTGGCAGCCCCCTGAAGGCCATTTAAGGCAACTGCAGGAGATGGTCAAAAACATGCACACACATCTCTTAATCAGTCATGTCATCAAGGTCGTTATTAAAATACCACAAAAAGTAGAGAAAGTCTCAGTGGTCATCTCTCACAAAAAAGCAAGCCAAAGTGTTGAATGTCAGCAGTGACCGCTACTGGTTCCCTTCTGAATCTGATAAACATGGCAAGTAAGCTGTTGTTGAGACGGGTCCTCATCAACACATCGTTCAGGGGGACTACTTAAAATGCCACGCTATAATTGTAGACAACAGACTGGATGGTAGGCTTCCTTGGATGGTAGAGTCCGAATAAGGGAGGACACCAGCACTTTTATTTACCCTTTAGTGGTGGAGCTATTCTCTGCATGTTGATTGGTCAGCATCTTGTTCATGAACTCCAAGTAGTGTGCCTTCCTTTGGGTTTACTTGACAAATGTTCTAAAGAGAGACACAAGTCTCTTGTAGGCATACTCTCAATTACTTGGAAGATGGTGGCTTGCTAGCTTGATGACAGAGGCGCCACCCAACTATTATATTAATTCTGGTAAAACTCTTCATCCATGATCTAGAGGCTGGCCATGGATAGTAGCAGTGGGTCATCCTCACAAAGTGTAGAGCTTGTGAATTTCTCCCAGATGCTTAGACGGCTTGTACATGGCACAAAGTATGTGGGCCTACCATTTTCTAGACGGAGATCTTATAGGTGTCCACTCTGGTAGGTGTGCGTGTCCCCTCAAGGTACACATTTCCAGCACCCCAAATTGAGCCTTTGGGTGAATTGAGCATTGCCAAGACCATTTTTTTGCTTCCTCACTTAATGCACCTGTAGAATGCAGTGAAAATGAAATTCTCTTCCAGGAAGCATTTACAGATGACAGCTCTCTTTTTTCTATGAAAGCTCTGCACTTTGGTGCATCTCTTCTGTGTCTCATGTCAAGACATGAGTCTTTACTGGGGTGACTGGGAGGGAAATCTTGCCATGCCTCTCTTGTTTTTCTCTTTTTAGACTGGTCACGTAAAAGAAATGGAAATTAAAGCTAGGGTCTGTTCTGGCTCTAGCTTCAGTGTTGATGAAGTCAGCACTGAAAGGAGGAAAGGAAACATTATGTTGGATCTTGTACCTGGATCAAAAAGACATCCACTTCTCCTGGATGCCATAAGGAAGTCTGTTGACAATTAGCACAAATCCCCTCTAGGTTTCAAAGTAAGACACACCACGTAAGTATCTGTCCACCCCTGCTGAGTCTACTTGCAACAGAAGGTCTGCCAGCTCATGTACCCTGTGTGGCTCTTTGATAGTCACTCCAGGGAAGTTATCAAGCTTTGTGAAGAGGGCATGTTCAACTGCTTCCAGTGAACAATAAGTCTCCTCGTGCCTTGGCCAGACCATCATTAAATCAAGTGGTGGATGTTTGAAGTTTACAGCTTTAATCCATCTGTCCTGCTCAGAAGATTCCTGCCCAAGCCATTTCATCAGTAGGTCCAAATCTTCAACAAGTCAAAGTTTAAGGCCAGCAGCGGCGCTTCGGTAGGAAGAATTCCAGGCTCAATTATTTTTTGGCTTCGGCTTTGAGGAAATCTGGCTCAGCAGATGGCTTTGTGGCTCTTGCTTCACCTCCTGTAGCCCTGCTGATTTAGGCTTCTGCCTGCTGTACAGCCATGGCTGGCAGAGGCCTAAATCATGGAAGTCGATCCTCTACAGACTTTGTGTGACTTCGTATTGGGCTTGATCCTCTTGCATGTAAGATTGAATAAACAAGAGAAAGGACAAATCTGTCAGATTTCATAATTTTGTTCAGATTTCCATCACACCGATTTACAACAAGCTTGATGGAGGGATGAGGCATGGGCCAAGGAAGAACCCATTACATTTTAGGGCAGATCCAAATAATTTGGGCATATTAATTTTTTTCATATGCATGTTAAATTTTGTTTTACTAAGTGCTAGTCTAATTTTCTAATGTATTCAGTTATATTTTTGACATGTCTGGTAATTTATGACAGGCAGCACAGTGGAGCAGTGGTCCGCACTTGTAATTCAAACAAGAAGGTTCTGAGTTCAACCCTCATTTGGAGGTTTGAACCCTGTGTGGAGTTTGCACCACCATAGCTGTGAATGTGAGTGTGACTGGTTGTTGGTCTCTAAATGTCAGCCCAATGACAGACTGGCAACTTGTCTTTCCCTATGTAAGGTGGGATTGGCTCCAGTCCCTCCCCAAACCACAAAAGATAAGCAGTATAACTCAAGGATGGATGATAACGTGACACTTTGCCAGTTTTCGGACTCCATAACATTGAACACATAAAACTTTGTTATTTGACAACCTACTATTGTAATTATATTGGGAAAAAGACAACAGCAATATTTTCCATTATAAATTAAGAATTAATTAACAGGCTTGCCAGGCCTAAATTTTCAAATGTAAGATGATAGAGTATACTGTACCCAATATAACGCCATTAAGTCGATAACCTCCATAGCCAATTCCCACCATGAACTGGGATGCCAAATATAAGTAGAAGTTGGAACATAATCCAGTTGTTACAGTAAATATGAGCATCACAACAACTGGAATCTGAGCTGCTCGTTTACGACCAAACCTAAAAGATAAAACAAAATATCTGATATAATTTTCTGTTCTGAGGTTTTGCGATGGACTTTTACTTAACAAAATGATGCAACATCATGATCCATATTTTGTCAAATTTCATGCACACTTACGATTCAGCAAAGGGTCCAAATAAGAGACAACCAAAAAGAATGCCAGCCATCAGCCCTGCTTGTGCCACTTCCAACAAATTAGCCTGGTCACAAACTAGATCAAACTGTAGAAAAATTAACCAAATTGTTAATCAAGGATAATATTATAAAGATGATTTAAAAATTGTATTGTTAATGACCACGAGACAGAAGTGTCACTTACATCAGTGACTATCGTGGCCTCATACAGAGTGTTGAAGTACACCCATCCATTCTGGCACCCAGTTGTCTCATTGAGTCCGTACTCCCTGATAGCACCAATGTCCCAGTCCACAGGGACAAACATCCGACACCTGCTGAAGGTCCCATCCTCCTCCCTGGGCACAGTCATGTTCAGTTGCTCTTCTGTGGTCAGGTTGGGATCAGCTCTGAGGATCCAGTCTGTTTTACAGTGTCGCTCTGGATCTGACTGGACAAAAAGTACACTGGCAAAGTGAAAAGGAAGAATAACATTTGGGAAGCAAAGAGCAAAAAGGGTGATCTTCTGAAATAATCCAAACTCTCCAATATTCCTGAGGATCTCGCCAAACTCAGCCATGTTCAGGGAGCTGACTTTAAGTTTAAAGATGCTGCTGGAGGATGACCTTTAAACGATTCCCATTAATGTTTAAACCCTGGACTGACGAATGAGACAGCATTTAAATTGTAATTTAATTTTGTATAAAGAGCTAGTCTTGTGATTATTTAACCATAAAAGTCACTCTTGTACCTTTCCCTCTTTCTAGCTTCTTTGTGCTTTGACCAGAGACCCAGAGTTAAATTTACCTTAGTATTTACTGATCAATGGCTTTCACCTGATTTTTTCTCCCAAGTGGTAATATTACAGGCATTTTGACAATCTTGCAAAACACCAAAAATAAATATAATAGTTTTAATAAATATCTTGGGGTGTTTTCAGTCAATATAATTTGCTATTTCCAGCACACGTAGTAATAAAACCACTATGACAGTATGCTGTTTTACTAATGATTCTTTGCAGACAGTCTACTAACATGGCTTATCTGTCACAGAAATAGCTGTTGATCTTTCACTAACTTTTACAATATGCTGACTTTTCTGCCAGTACTCTTACATAAAAGTAAACCCATTGCATAAGATGGAGTCGCTATAAATTGTTGGTACAATGTTAACAGAGTATTACTGTATTCTTTAGGGATATTAACATAGTCTGGTTACACCTAATCCTGCAGAAGACTTCACAGATGAGTTTAAAGCAAAAATGCTGCTTATTTTCTGACTCGTTTTAGCTTTTTTAGTTCCGTCCATAATGACCTAGGTATAAATGTCCCTGATACTGAGTAACTTGTCTGTCTGATGAGCCTGGATAAAAGGCCATAAGGTGAAACACTTGGTTGGTCTCATAATTAGGTTGGTTTTTATACATGTGTTGCTGGAGTTTTGCCCTCTTCAGTTGTTTTCCCCTTCCAATGCACCTTGGCAGTAGGTAATGTTGTACCAGAAATACCTTAAAACAAATGAGCCAAAACCTCAGTTTACCAAATTAATAGAAAGATCGAACAAAAAACTAATTTCTATTTCTAATTTATACCATGTATGTTTTATCTTGTGCCCTGTCAAGCCTTACATCAAACATTGGAATCACCAGATAATAAGAAAAAACATATGAATCTGGACAGATTAGGTCTGTTAAATGTGAAACTCAACTGGCTGTTAGTCCATGTGTAAATCTGTAACTTCCACAGTAAGTGGAAAGTCAAGGCTGGGCCAACTGACAGTTAGCCAATCATAAAGCTATACCAGCTTGTTGTCAGTGATAAGTAGTTGTTAAAGCACAGCTGGAGGTTACAAATCATACTTTTAGAAATATTTTTTGTGTTAGCTTGTCCAATGCAGTTGTTTATGGCTGATTCTGAAACAATTTATTTAGTCAACATTTGCTTTTGGTGCCACAATTTTTTAATCAAAAAGTAGATGAAAAGTATTTTTCATGGGGTACAAGTCCTGACTGCTGTTTGCCTAAAATACAGTATCTCATGCATTCCTTCTTAGGTCCAGTACATGGTGCCCATTTTGTTTGGCCATAATACACTGAAGATTTCTCTGCTGTACTGAACTGACTGTTGTGCTGAAGTAACTTATCAGTTTAAGAGACACATGTTACACTTTCTAACAAGCAAGCAAAAAGTACAGTATCAGTATTTGAGTATTCCAACAGAGCAGTTTTGCCAGCAGTAAAGATAAACAATCTAGTCAGACACAGAATCCCAGCCTAATCCATTCATAAGTAATACATACAAAACATCCATAACGGTTTACATAAGAATTACTTGGAAAGCAACCATTTATACAGCCAGGTGTTGCATGTAGCTATCAACCGGGTATCATATTAACTTAGCAGGCTAATTTGCAGATACGCAAACACTAGTAATTTAGCTACATAAAAACAATGAAATAAGAAGCAACATGGTAAGCTATGTAAAAATCAATCAATAAAGCATTCATCTGAATGATCAATCTACAACAAAGTCAAAATAAACCTGCATCTGAGATATATATATTAGGCATATCACAAGGTGAAATCTTGACATACCTGAATTATTCCATCCGCAATGGCAATCTTCTTGTCAACTGACAGTGTACCACTGATGCATGAGTGCAGCTGAGATACACAGTGTGTGTGGAAAATTGGCATGTTGAGCTCAAGCTCTTTTTTTAGGGATCTTCAGGATTCACAAAGAAAATCCGGATTTCCGAACTAATCCGGAAGACTCACATACCTAAACATTTCATTTTAGAGCTTTGGTACTTGGGTTAAACTGTACTTTTAGTGCAATTAGATAAAAATTTGAGATTGATGATTTGGAACTGGAGATTTGGAAGTCACTGGTCGTTCCAGTCATTGGAGTCAGCAACAACTGGTAATTGTCAATACTGAAAATGTCATACACTTTTCTGAAATAACAAAAGCCTGGTGTGGAAATCTAACTGACACAGCAGTATGGATTACCTTTCACCAATCATTCAGAAGGCTGGAGGCCAATGATTCATACTGAATTTCAGAACAATCTAACAAACAGTCTCAGTCTAGTTGATAAAACAAGATATTTCAGACAGTGTGAAACGTTTATGATACAAAAGTAACAAAAGTGTATTGTAGAAAACAGGACAAAAGGAATTTTCAAATTAGGGCAAGTCATTTCTGAGATACAGGCTTAAACATAAACATCTGTGATGTAGCTCCACCAGGCTGTTTGTCCAAGGTTTTGTGACCTTCTTCATGACATCATAAACCAATGTACTAATTTCCATGTTGACTGGATTTTCACAGTGGAAATTACAATCTTCTGAATTTTGATTGGCTGATGGCAGCCAAATTGATCAAGTTCTATCTCAATATTTTGGGGAAAGGTTATAAAATTTCAGGCATTGTCCCAAACATGTTAATTTTCAGTCAACCTATTGGCCAGATATTAAACATCACCTATACTTAGACACTGTGAACTGAGACACAAACTTGATTATGACAGCGCCACCAATGGATACAGTACCAACTAGAGTTTGGTGGATTTTCTGCTGTTGTTGTCAGCCATGCAGGAGTCATTTTCATTCTGCTTGGTGGTAATATTCCTACAATGAAAAGGTACAAAAAATTTAGATTGTGAAACTTTACCCTTTTGATTTCTAGTAAAGTTTTATATATATATCTTGATTACTATCAGAGTGTTCACGTATGGGTAGTTTTAATAAAAACTGGAGGAAACATTCTTCCATTTTAGTAAAACACTAAAATGTTTAAATGATAACAGTCCAAAAAGCCAATTACTACAAAACCTAAGACTACAATAAGGACATACATTAGTATAGTGGTTTGACTCATGGACTCATGGCTATGGTTTGTTTCCAGACAGACCCAAAAAGCAGTGTTGCTATCTCTTCTCCTATCTATTGTGTAAAAATAAAAGAGATATCAATATCTAAGCACACCAACGGCAAAAACACCACACTATTTCACAAACATTTAAATCTACACATTGTGAATCCATGTCGTATGTACTGAGATTAGCTGACTTCAGAGTCTGAATATAAAAATTCTTTCCCTATATTATTATAGAAAAAATGTGTGCTAGCATTTGCTTTTAGCAAAGTGCAAAGCAGCTGTTTTCAGTGTTCCGAATCACTAGAATTAGTTCATTAAAAGGACTTGTTCAAAATATTCCCTCATTAAATTGTTCAGTGCTTGACCGGGGCTCATTCCTTATGATCCCCAGCTTCCGAAACTGGAGGTGCTGTTGCTTTGATAAACACAACAAACTGTGCTTTTAATTCTTGATATTTTAAAAGTTTCCATGTTTAATATCAGAGATGAACGTGGCTTTTTATTGACTTTTGAATTTTTTTTTTTTAACTGATCTATACATAGGAATTGCTCTTGAACTTGCTGGTCTTGATTTGAGTAGTCGAAGCCGTTCACTATCACTAAGGGATTTTCTTTTCTCCATGCAGCCCCTTTACCTGTTGCCCTCTGCCTCATTAGTTGACTCGGGAAGCTCTTTTCTCCTTGTCTCAGGAAGCAGGAAGCCGAGAGCTCCACTGACCAGTGTAAGGCTGCTGTAGACTATGATGGGTACGGACTGGTGGTAAATGGCCAACATGTTGAGCAATGGAGACAGTAACCCTGCTACTCTAAATGCTATGGAGCCCAAGCCAACAGCTGTTTGCCTGAAAGAGTGGAACATGGGGTTCATTTTCAGATATATGCAGTGCTTATGTAGAATATCTATAATTACTAGCCATGACAGCATGGCTAGTACTGTTTTCACCCTGTGATTCTGTGTGTGTGTGTGTTTGATCGTGGTAACAATGTGGTTCTGGAGACACTTACTGTAGCGGAAACTGCCAAAGGGGCAATTTTGAGGATTTTAGCAGTTGATTATATATAGTATTTGTCTGTCTGATGACAGATGTTGTCACCATGACAGTGTCACAGCCATGCAGGATACAGTTATTAAACTTCACAGATGTGTAGTGGAGATCAAAATGAAAGCTGAGCTCGAAGATGGGTGTGGTACTACCCATGAATATGGAGTACTAGAGTAATAATGTCGTAATGACTACTGAATCACCACGGGTTGGGAAGACAAAACGTTGATGGCCATTGAGGCTGGTGCGATCCCATTAAAAAATGCTCTCTAGTTCATATTATGATTTTGCGTACCTGGCAGAAGTGGGAAACAGCTCCTGTATGTAGACCATGCATATTGAACCGGCCCAGTTCAAAAAAAACTTTCCTGTGGTCACAAGGGCTATGACAACAACAGCACTGCCTGTAATTCAAATTTAAGTACAATTTATTAAATTACTGAGAGTCAGGTCAATTTATCTTTATGTATTGAAAGTGAAGGACGGGACATTCACCTTGAGGGAAAGCCAGGGTTAAGAGGCAAACAAAGCCCCCTGTCAGAAGGGTTGATATCAGGGATTTTTTTCTCCCCACAAGCTCCAAAACCCAGATACAGAGGAGATGTGCTGGAATCTCAGAGATCCCAAAGAGGAACTGAACCAGGAAGATACTCAGACCAAACTTACCCACATTCAGAACGAGGCAAAAGTAGCCTAGATTTACTGAAAACCTCAATACCACAAAACACAACACAAAAATTTAAGTAAATCAAATCATCAAAAAATACATTCCAAAATGTTCATAGCTTACCAGGCAAATGATATGATGAAGAAATATTTCAGCAGGACTGCTGAGGTAAAAATTGCTTTTATGCCTCCACTCTGGACTTCTCGTTCCCCAGTTCCCTGAAGGGCAAAAGTATTATTAAACTGAGGACAATACTTAAAAAAATATATCTGCAAGTGACCGTTTTCATGGTCCCCAGAGGACGAATCCCACTGACTAGGGTGATCCCCTGGCTTACCTCTAGCGACAACATGAGTTTTAGATTTATGTTTTTATTATTATTATTATTAATTTATTATTATTTTGTTCTATTTCTTTGAATTTGATATAGACATTTGTGGTCCCCACACAATTAATTGGAATAATTTTAATCCTACAACTTTTCATCTAGTACTATCAGATGACTAATTCTTTGGTTTATGACCAAATAAGATGGATGTATAGGAACTGGAGGTCAAACTCAAAGATGGGATGTCGATTTAGAAATTATATAAAACCGGAATCAATTTAGACAATTAAAAATAACAGAAAATACTTTTCAGACTAAAGGGGACTTTTTTGTTGAAGAGTCTCAAGTTGCCACTGGGACAAAGTAGAAGGAAGGCTGAGTGGTGGTGCAGCACCCAGCACTCTCAATACATCCATGTCCAATACCTGTAAAGCTAATCACATTCTGCTTAGCCTCAGCTGTGCTTTGTGATTGGTGCTAGTGAACAAATGTTAGAATGAAAAACCAAGATGATGAACATCATTCAAATGTGATTAAAACTGAGTCTGACTTGCCTTGTCGAGCAGATGCTCTGGGATTTTCTTTTTATTGATTGCTGCAACTCTACAAATCAACTTATAAGCTTCTTCAGTTCTTCCTTGTGCCAGCAACCATCTTGCTGATTCAGGAGTCCACCTTAAAAGATTAAAAAACCATAATTAATTTTTGAGAGTCTAAATCAGAAACTGATCACTCTGGTCTGTGCCTCCCAGCCAGGCTTTTGCATTAAATTTCTTGGCTCTGCATGGTTCTGGGTCCTTGCTCAAGTGATAGACTGGTCTGGTTCAGTTTGGGGTCCAGCATTTCCATGTCTTTGGACAATAATATAAAATAATAGTATATATAATAAATATATCAATATATTAAATAATAATTTTGGGACCTATGAAAGCTTCAACAGTCCAGTGTTTTCTTTATGATCTCAGGGGACTGGTCTCATTTTCACTCAGTTTGTGGACTGTACTACCAGAGAAGTTGGGAACCCAGACCTGGTGTATGCTAGTGTAATGTTTCTATTCACTTACTGTGTGGTTATTACTATTATTACTGTATAGAATTTTTTTACTTATTAATTACCTCTAACTGTGTTGTGCAATTGTAACAAAGCAATTTCCCTGCGAGGATCGATTTTTTGATTCTGATTTGGAAGCCAGATATATATGGGTATCTATCTGGCCAGTGACCAGGGAGTGTGTTAATGTCTGAAGACAGCACTGTGGAAAGAATAAAAATAAAAAAGTACATACATCACATACCATATGTACAAGAAAACAAAACCCTGGGCTCCTGCCAAGACACACTGTGCCGTTCTCCAGTCACGAATAACGTAGACCAGAAAAGCCATGGCACACTGTCCAAGACCTCCAAACACCTGGCTCATACAGGAGGCAGTGGACCTTCTTGTGACCCCAGTCCACTCAGTAGCTACACACAGAATTTAAACACAAAAGTAATAAGAGAGATAGTACAAGAAAGATTTTATAGAGAAAGACAATTCCATGTTTATAATAGAAATCTAAGAAAAAAATATTACCAAGATGTCATACCTAATAGGATGGAGTTAATTCTGTATCCTCCAAGTGCAGCTCCAACTATGAACTGTGACACTATATAAACATAGAAATTTGGAGACAAACCAGCAACCAAGGCGAATATTAGCACAAGGACAACTGGTAGCTGGGTGGTTCTCTTCCGGCCATACCTAAAGTTTAGAGAGTGAATGACCATAAAAATATGGCTTTGACGGTTTACTGTATGTTTCCCAACATAACATAATGTATTGCTTCAAGTCACTTACGATTCAGCTGTAGGTCCAAAGATGAATGAACCAATAAGTAAACTGGTCATGAAGATTGTTGGCACAACTTCAGCCATGTTAGACTTGTCACAGACAAGGTCAAACTGAAAATCAGTCAATCAGTCAATCAATCAGTCAATCAGTCAATCAATCATCAGAGATGATAGCAAAGAAGAAATCACAGGTCGTATTTAACTTACATCAGTGACTATCGTGGCCTCATACAGAGTGTTGAAGTACACCCATCCATTCTGGCACCCAGTCGTCTCATTGAGTCCGTACTCCCTGATAGCACCAATGTCCCAGTCCACAGGGACAAACATCCGACACCTGCTGAAGGTCCCATCCTCCTCCCTGGGCACAGTCATGTTCAGTTGCTCTTCTGTGGTCAGGTTGGGATCAACTCTGAGGATCCAGTCTGTTTTACAGTGTCGCTCTGGATCTGACTGGACAAAAAGAAAACTAAAAAAGAAAGCTGGTAAAAGGAAATGTGGGAGGACTAACCCAAGAATGACAACCTTCTGGAAGAGACCAAAGTCTCCGACGGTCCCCAGGATCTCTCCAAACTCCATTTTCACACAGCAGATGAGTGTCAACCACACTCTGGTAGACTGTCTTATAAAGGCTCAGGCCGGCCAAATTAGATGTTTAACCAATGGACTTTAGTCAGTTACTAAATGTGTGAACACATATCCCTAGACCAAACATAAACTTTGTTTGCTAATGGTTGACATGTTAAAGCAAAAAAGAAAAGAAAATTCAGCTTTAAGACATCACATTTTAAACAAACTTTGTCCACCCTCATTGAATTCCATCATGTGACTTTATTTAGCTACTAAAAATCATTTTGCATGTGTTGACATTTTCAAACAATATATATAATTTTTCAAGGAATCTCTTTTGAATGTTATCACAAATATTCAGATTCAAATTATACATTTGTGGATGTATACATTTTATGCTTAAGCATACTTAAAAATATAAGTAATGATCTGTAAAAAAAAAAAAAATAAACTACTTCAGTGGCTCAAGTGAAAACTGATCAGTCGGGTCACTAACTTATCCTGATTATTTTAGACACCATTTCTGGAAGAAAATGTTTGACTACTCCCAAATGTAAATTTTAGTGAAGACAGCATCAACAGGAAAACCAACAGCTTTGCGCTAACATGCTAACAGTGAAAGTGGTGGCATTCTGACATTTAGGAGGCATGTTTACCATATTCATGATTTTTCTAGGTTTTAGCATTGGCTAATTATCACTAAACATGAAGCACAGCCGAAGACGATGGAATGTTGTCAGTTTTGTAGGTGTTTGGTCATAATCCAAAGTATTGAAAAAAATAAAACTTTGAGCTAGATGTCAGAAACACTGAAGTTGGGAGGATTCATCCTTTAGGGACAATGAATATATGTAGCAAAATTCATTACAATCAATGCAATACAGCAGACAGAACAACGGACACCTCCACCCTGTGACAAAGGATACCACCATGGTTAAAAAATTAAATTTCATTTCACCTTTATTGTATTTGGGTGGAGGCAGAAATCTAAGAAATAAATATCTCAAAACCAAATCTATCTGCAAGGCTAAATGCCACTGAGGCAAATAACATCTACTTAGCAAATTGGCCCTTTAAGCTTTATTTCACGTTGGTCAAATAGTTTTTGAGCGTTCACACCTCCACAGAAGTTCATTAGTAGTCAGCCTGTAACACAAGCTGCCCCAGGCTCAACACTTATCGCCAGCATTCAGGATTCTGCCCCGCTAGTGAATCAATATTTGTAAGCAAGGTAAATTAGATCTTACAAGGAGACATGGAAAAAGAAATAACTTGTGTCTGTCTGTTGGTGCGTTTTGTCTTCACTTCATCAATATGCTTGTGAACATGAAAATAAGTCCTCACTGCAGGTTAAAGCTGCCTGTTTTGTTGGTTGACCTTTTATGAACTCCTTTTGAGGTACAAGAACAAACAGTGGTTTTATTCAAACCAAGGGGAATATTATTTACAACTAGTGGTCACATACGGTGAAAGGAAAACAACTATTGCATAGTACAAGAATATTAGGAAGGTCTCAATCTGTGAAAATAAGCCTGTCTTATATACACCAGGATATAGCCATCTAACAAAGTACTGTAACTACAGTTATGAAACAGAGCAGTTGTTTTGTGTCTATCTGAATGACTTCAGCAGTGCAGTCAGAGCTTCAACACTTTGGTTATGTTTTAACAAAATCATCACACACTGATACTGTGGAGGAGGGAATTCATTGCACTGCCTACGTCTGCCTTATACAGTACTCTGGCCATTTTTAAGTAAAAATCCATCTGATTTTACAGAATTAACTAAATTTAAAAAACGCTGCAGTGTGTTTATAAGGGATTTTTCTCATTGAGGGTGATTTTTGAAATAGATTTTCTAGTTAGGTGTACATAGAATACACCAAATAATCACACATAAACATAATCATTCACCGATCACACTGCTAAAACCTATAGTTTGACAAACCTAGGCTGAATTTACACTTTTCAATTTCAGTGTAGCATAAAGTGCCGAGTAAAGGTGGCATGACACTCTTGTGAGTTTTGTGGCACAGTTGATTAAAAGAAAAGAAAGGGAAAAAAGGCAATCACTTCCAGTACTGGCAGGAGATGGTTTGGATTGTGCTTATGTATTAGGAGGAAAAAAACATAGAAAAAAGAAATTAGGAGTTCATAGAGTTGATTGCATCTGTTCTCCCATTTACTGTATAAGAGCACTGTAAACTTTTCAAGTGTGATTCCTGTGATTAACTGAGCCTCTTCTTAATGTGGTCCTCATGCATCCTGCAGTAGTGTCACACTCCTGCCAGCTTCATGTATCTTCATCATCTTCTTCCTCCTCCTCTCTTTGGCAGTAGTGGTTTCTTAAAATTGACTACAATGCAGCTGTGCAATACCATTAGTTTTTGTCATTTGTTGCTGGCTCTGCTTGACTTAACTGATGCTGAGCTGTGCAAATCCAATGAGTTTAACATCATCAGGAATTTCAGACTCCTCCACACCAGATGCCTGGATGACAGGGAGCAACATTTTATTTAAACTGATGAATAAAAAATGAGCACTAGTAAAACCTGTAAAATATATTTTACACATCAGTGGACAGAGTCCATTCAATATTCATAAATAGTTATGTCTGTGTACTCACCAGCTTAAAGGTCAAATTTTTGTTACTCTGAGGATCATCAACAATCTTTTGCAAATTGGCAGCAACTAGACAAAAGATGAGAGGAAGTGAGAGGACATCAGATGACCAGCTAACGTGCGAAGTGATTACAAGACAATTCCCTCATGACCAGGAAAATAATGGTTCTGGAATGTGCACACTATACAATCATAAACTGGATGTATTTGCAAGTTCTCTCACATTTACTAAAAAAAATCACATGTACTTAAAACCTTTTAATAAAACATTTTAGTTTTTTTGACTTGAAAAGTTTACATGAAGTCAACTGAAACTTTCTTGAGATAAATAATCTATCACATCTAACATCATGAACTTTGTGCTCAGATGTTGTTGGAAACCCAGGAGTCAACACTGAGTAAATCTCTACAAAGTTTTTACACTACTGAAAAATAAATGTAAACAAAAGCAGTAAACTTCATGAGCTAATCTATGCAACTGTAAATATCCCACCATGCAGTGCCATTTCTCCAACTTACCAATGACTAAGTCCCTCCCATCCACCAGCCCAGCTGAAACCAACTCCTGAGAAACTCCGTCAGCAGAGTCTGAGGGGAGATGCAGAGAGGAAAATCAAAAAAGTGAAACATGAGACTAGAGTGTGAAAGTAAATGTTAATAAAAGAAAAAGCTAGGTTGTGTATCCTACCTCTGCCAGGCATGAACTCAAATCGGATGTCATTGAGTTCCTTCTTTGGATTCCTCAGTCTCAGGACAAGGCTGATGGGAATACTGGCATCGGCTGCAACTGGATACTGCAAGAGGAACAGGAAAAGTAATTAGAGTGCAGCAATTCTGGTTGTCAGGGAAAACATTTGCAATTGCCTTCACTAACTAAGCACACTCCATTTTTTTTAATTCACCTGTGCAGTGGGTGCATGTGAAGGGCTCACTGTTTGAGCTGGAGCCTGTGGTGGTGGAGGGTCCTCCACTGTCTGGCCCACATTAGCAGGGCTCTCATGTGCTGCAGGGGGTGGCTGCAGGTGTCCTGTGGAGCCATCTGCTGGTGGGAAAAGCTAAGACACATGAAATTGTATTTAAATAAGCAGGTACTTTGAGTTTTCTATGAATGAAACAAAACAAAAATAAACAAACAAAAAAAACAGAGGACATACATAAGACAGTCATGCAGATCGCTCTGTCAAGGCATTACCATAAATCAAGATTTTCAGGTCATGTCCACTACAAATAGACTCACCTCCAAATTCTGGGACCCGTCCTTCACTCTGGGTGACTGCAGAATGGACATGACAGATTGTCAGGATTAAAAACATGCAAGTCTCCTTTTATCCCCAGGTTGTATGGACAAATGTATTGTAGGATTGAAGGGATTTGACACAAGGTAGGTGACGTTAAACACAAGGCTCAACTGAAATCACAGTTAAGATAAACAGACATTAAATCCCAAAGCCAGACATTAATTTAGTGTGTACACGCATAGAAATTATTTGAACAGGTACCCTGAGCAGGTGGTTTAGGCCAGTTGATAGTTGTTTTTCCTTAGGATTGAGTTCTGACATTAGCTTCAGTTTGAATGCCATAACTTTTTCATTTCATTTTTTTTTTCAGTTTTAATTTAATAATTGTTTAACACTCACATTTGCTCCATTTTTATTTATATATTGCAGTGATCTTTCCCCTATTTAAAGTCTACATGTACTTTAGCCCCACAGTATATGAGAATTATTAAAAGTCTTTTATCCCAACTGCATCTTTTAGTTGCTACAAGACTGCAGCAACTCGGAGTATATATTACAACAAAGGCAAGCTGTTTCTAGGTAAGATCAAGTTTGAGAATTATTTTTTCTTATTTGATTCACCTGAGTAACATAAACATAAGCTATACTGACAATCAAACAGGGGGCCTCAACAAAAACAAATTCCAGCTTGGCTAGAAGTAATCCAATAGTGCCATCTGCTGGTCATACTGCATGCACCAAGCTCAAACAGTGTTGTAAAGTGTTGAAAGTAAACTGGATTGACCCTTCCGACGTCATAGGCATGCAGACTCTCACCCGCAGAGCTGCCACAGCAGCTTTGCCCTCCTCACTCTCCTCGTCCAGCTCATCATCGCTCCACTCCCAACCACCGTCCTCTGTCTTGTGGAGACGGCCACTTGAGCCGGGCACACGACGCACCTGACAACGCGTTTTTTTGAAGAAACAAACAAATTAAAAGTAACTGAAGTCATGTAACACTTATTAAATACTGCTATATTATGTCTTCCATGATTCATCTTTTTCAGAATTGCACAGGCGTATCCCAGCATGCACTAGGGCAGAAACTGAGACACATTCTGGACAAGGCAAAATACCAGTGCACAATAACACGTGATTTATATTAATAGCAGACCTTTTTTGATCGCTCTGTTATTGTTGGACCTTTCTGTAGAAGCCTCTCCTGCAAGTATTCGTTGTTCTGTGTGAGAAAGACAAACAATTCTTACAAGATCTCTAATGGTTCTCTTTCAAATATGCAGGAGTATTTTCTCTTTATTTTTCATTAAGTGATGCAGGGCCCACCTTGGCTTTTGTAAAGAATTTGTGCTTCAGCAACTCAGCAGCAGTTGGCCTAAATAGGAAAGGGACACAAAGTTCCTCATTATATTCAATACACATCTGGGGAATCTAAAAGAAAGAAAAGGAAAACATGCACAACTTTAATCTGGCATTAGGCAAAGAACGGGTTTAGGGAATGGCTGACCTTTTTTCAGGATCTTTCTGTAAACACAGTGAGATCATCTTCCTGAGGGACTTGCCGTATTTCTTCACCATTTCCTTATCTGTGATGCCCGTCTCCAGACAGGGGGGGTCATTCTGCAAAGTCAGCATCAGCACCTACAGTAATGCAAAGACCAGTTTTAGTCAGTAAACAGATACAAAATAAACTGTTAAATAAACATGGACGGTATCTTTATTGAGGCCCCTCTCAGGAGACATTCGGAATTGAGGATATCAGCATTTCTATAATTTGGTCCAGTAGCTGTAATAATCTACATAACCCTAAAAAATGAAATGTTTTTTAAAAAATGTAAATATAATTTTTTTGAGCTGTTTAAAGTGTTTTTTTTTCTCTCTAATGAAATAAAGAAAATCAATTCAGGAAATGCACACACAGTTACCTTCATCGGTGGGTATTTGTGATATGGTGCTGCCCCCGTGGCAAGTTCGATGGCTGTTATCCCAAAACTCCAGATGTCTGCTTTGAAGTCATAGCCGCGGACCTGTAGATTAAAAACCAAGTGACAAAGTGAATTAAGCCCCTTGAATCTTGCTTTTATATCCCAGTTATGGGGCATTACAGAGAGAAAATAGCCTCCAACCTGCTCCATGACCTCTGGGGCCATCCAGCACGGTGTCCCCACAAATGTCTTCCGAACCTTGTTCCTAGTCATATCTCCTCCTGCTGCTAGAAAGGCACTCACACCAAAGTCTAGGGTGTGTGTGTAATTTTAAGTATTTAAAACAGGAAAAAAAGAGAAAAAAGCATATAAAATCTGTTTTAAAAGATTCAGAAAAATTTATTTTTTGTGTTCATTTGGATAATGTATCAGAATTTCAAATAAATCTGGGTAGGAACAGTCTTTAGAGATATGTCATTTGAAGTTGTACAAACACAGTAGATGTAGAGAAAAAAAAAAATGTACCAGCAATTTGCACTGAGCCATCGTCCCCAAGAAGAATATTTCCAGCCTTTAGATCCCTGTGCATGACGAGAAGGGGGATTAAATTATCATGTAAAATTAAAATATTACAAATCAGTGACTGCATCAACACAGGAGTGGCTAAGATGCACACTCTGACTCTCGTATATGAACAAATACTCTTTACTATTGCACACAAGTTAAAGATGCAACTCTGATCTGCCTCGTCTCACTCCACCTGCTTTCTGTTTGCATACATTGAGGGCAAACTATGTACACACACCTGTAGTGGATTATCTTGGTTCCAGCCCTCCCTCCCCCTCCCTTTCCTGATTAGACATAAGTGAGTTAGCCACAGCATCTGAACTCAATCAGCAGCTGCTCTCTCTGAATACTGAAATACTGTCCACACACTTAATTTTCTCTTAAAATATGATAATCCACCTTTCAAAATAAATTATTTTTTAATGTCGCAATAATGAGACTAAAGAAATTCCTTCAAGAGACATGAGTATAAATGGATAGTCTGTTATTTGAAATAATTACACACAAGACAGAGGGGATACGGGGAGGCATTCTTCTCAGCAGGGAGTTAAAAGTGTGCTAGGCAAGAAGTTTCATGTAAAACAAAACTCCTCAATTATGCATTTTCAGTGTATTAAATATTGAAGGAGCGAGGTCTAGTTCAAACCACACACTCATGTGCAGAGCCTAGCGTCTGACTGAGCTGAGACAGCGTGAAAGTGTACAGTGGGACATAGTGGCTACCATGATTCAAAGTGCACTTAGCACAGTGTACAGTGATAACAAGGCAATGCCCTGCGGCCTGGTGACAAATCATTGTAACTCACCGATGAATCTGCCCATTTTTGTGTAGGTACTCTAGTCCCTCCAAGACTTCTCTCAGGATGGTGGCGATACTGGCCTCATCCAACACTCCAGTCTTGTGCTCACCACGAGAGATGATATGTTTGATGATGTCCAACACAGAGCCTGAGAAAGAGGCAGAGGCTTATCACAAGACACGCAGACAGTACTTGGACAGACTCTCCAGTTTGGCAGGATAAGGAAGCTGGCAGCTGAATGAAAATTAAGTGGAATTACCTGGTATTGGTTTGTACTGTAAACAAAACCAGCATGTGTGTCCTGCTTTGTAACACCACCTAAAACAGCCTGCCGTAACTCTATGGAGTGCACCAACAGTAGTACCTGACGTTCTAAGCTTCTGAAAGAATATATATGAAATCACTGATAACTTGCTAGTTACACTAAAGTGTTGCTTTTATGTTGATGTCCGTTGCATTTCTTGGAACTGATAAGTAGGCTGTTTGCGAAATGTCAAAGTGAAAAGCTGCTACTTTAAAAGATCACAAGTTGCAAAAAACAGTGTCCAAAAAGTGATACTCAGAAGTTTCTCAAACATTGAGTAATAACACTAAAAACGTTAGTAGGAAGAAATATGCCTTTAAGAAAAGGGGTGTTCATAGTACTGTAAATTCTCAAGACACTGTCAAATACCAGACTATCGACTTCTAAATGGCTTCCCATAGGCTACTTTGACAAAAAGCTATAATACAGAGGTTGGTTTTACACAGAAACAGTTCTTCTCATCACCGTGAGGTTGCAAGCCGAACAGAAAAGATATAGTCTGACCCATACAGTACGAACCCGTAGACCCACAACATTTTACATCTTATTTTTGTATGGATTCAAGTAACAAGCTAAAATGTGTTAATTGGTGAGCATCAGATACAAGATAGAAGACTTTGTTACCTTCAGACAAAGCCAGACTTGCTGTTTCTGGCCTTTATGCTGAGCTAAGCTAACTAGCTGCAGGCTGTAGCCTCATACTAAGCACAAATATATGAGAATATCAATCTCGTCATCTAAGGTACAGCAAGAGGGCAAATTATCTTATTTCCCAAAATGTCAAACTATTCCATTAATGCTTAACCAGAGACACACATTTCAAACAAAAATACCTTGGCTTATTAAATAATGTCCAGTAATTACAACAGACTGTAGATGAGGTCTAATACTGTAGTTGAACACCTGAATATAGACAGAAAGTATTTGAAGACCAATCCAAAGTACTTTCACATTGGCCCAGTTTCTTCAAGCTGATATTGTAACATCTATCTCTATTTAAACTTCCCTCACACTTCAAACAAATAATGTAGCGTGTAGAATCTCACTGTGGTTTTCAAAATCCAAAAGGTGAAATATAGAGAAAAATATAGCAAACATTGAAGTTCCTGACCCAGAACGGCAACGCAACAAAAACAATACAACCTACTAAGTGGCCAGAAAATGCCAGATGGCTGCTTGGTTAATCCAAACAGTCAGGCAGGTAAGGCAAAGAAAGTCAATTCAAAGTCAAGGTGCAGATAAGAGTTTGCAAAGAGCAGGTCAAGTCAGATGAAATATTTCTGTCAGCATTACAGGACTTACCACCACTGAGCAGCTTCATCACCAGCCACAGTTCATCCTTCACCACAAAGGAGGTGTAGTAAGACACAATGTTTCGATGATGGCACTGGCTCATGGCCTGGATCTCTTTCTGCACAGAGAAGAAAAATGTGGGACAATAATATCTCTGGTTATATTTGACCCATGTGGGAAACAATAAGCAGGACCACTTTGTGGCATTATTTGATTTTTGATTCAGTGTGATTGAACACCTTGACTAGTTAAGTATTTAATTTACTGCATTAAAGTGTGACTTCACCCCCAGGTCTGAGCCTAACTCCACCCACTTCATCATTTTTGAAAAATGCCAAAAGGTGGGTTAGGGGCTGTGAGTGGGGAGCAGGGAGACAGGAGTGGATGTTTAAGGCATCTAAGGCAGAGGAAATTGGAGAGCGACAATGAAATGCAAGGCAACTTTGCCTGAGGGCTCCTTTGAGGTGGAGGTCTTTTCCCCTCCAGAATCCCCTGAGAGACAATACATATGGAGGACCACAGTGGTCCCGAGCTGTATCAATTCGAGCTGTTGCCTCCAGCCCAGGTTATGCCCAAACCTGGAGCTTTTGGAGCAGAGCATTGGTAGTTCTTGAAAAATGCAGACTGCAAATGTACATAGCAGTGTGTTACTATCGAGGGACCTCCTTCCATCTAGTCACACTGTATGAAGTTGAAGTTTCCCATCAGTCCTGCAGTCAGGTGGTGCACAAGCACCAAATCTGCGCCAATGTGGCCAAATTGAAAAATACTAAGTACGGGTTTAGCAAGAAGTTCTCATATAGAGTTACATATTCCTTGATAGAGGATTTTATCCATATCACCCACTTTATCCGTGTGTGGCAAAATTTAATTTCTTAACCGATCCCAGAGGTAAATAAGATTATTACATTACATAAATTGTTAACAGCTTTTTTAAACCTAGTTCATTTAGTTATTCAAGTACTCAATGGCAAAATCTGACAAGTCCAATGTGTGTAGACGTCATGCAAAACTTCTCTTCCACTTTTCCACTGCACTTCTGTTTGTAGTATATAGTCAGAGGCTTTTTAAAACTTAAAGAACTTGAAAATAATAAACTTTGGAGTATTTCATATAAATAACTTAATTATTTATCCACATTTTTTAAAATCATTCATCCACCATTTAATGTAGAACTCACTGATTATCGTTGTTACGACAGGAAAGTGTCAGCTTCCAGCTTATGACATGATTGTAATGGACCATCTAGCAGAGAGATGAAGTGTGTAGGAAAATTCTTTCATCTCACCTGACTGTTTGCCGCTGTGTCTCATTTATATATCAAAATTCAAAAGTAAAATAACATTAACAAAACACTTTTGCCCAGGATCATGCTATTTATTCCTATGTAATCTGTCCTTATATTCTTATTAGTTTCTTATTGATCTCACTCAGCGGTGGATCTGCTATCAAGCTTTTGTTCAATCTTGGAATGATCTGACCCCACCTATCCACACCATCGCTGACAAAAAGACACACGCATAAGGAACATCTGGATTGCAGATGCAGGCCCACATTTTGCTATGATTTCTTACCAGAAGCTCATCCATGCTAGTCTGACATTTTTCTAGGTTGATGCGTTTGATGGCCACCTTCTCCTTTCTGGGCTTGCAGTACGCTGCCTGGACAACTGCAGTGGCTCCGCTCCCTGAGGACAGTATTAAGAGTGAAACCTTTGCACTGTTCGACAATTAAAGACTTTTAATTTTGAGACCGCTTCAGCTTATGTAAATCTCGTTTGTACAAGGTGAGAAGGTACTAGATTTGACTTGCAACTAGTTTTTAAGCCTGGGGACTAAGGTCAATTACACTATTAAACAGTAATGTAGTATGCAGCATAAATCCACATTTAACAGGGGAAGGGAATAACAGAAATCTGTAGACAGACACCACATCAGACAAACACTCATTTTCAAAGTCATCAGTCATGTTACCTGGACTAGTGCACATTAAGATTAGTTCACTATCAGCAGCATTAGCAACAGACCACCTCCCAGCCCAACAACTGACGAATCTTCACGCATTGTAGGCTAACTTGCGTTCGCTAGCCGTTTGGCTTCTTACTGCCTCCCAAAGAAGGTATTTCACATCGACCAACCAACTAGAAGCAGTTAATTAATTTGCCCTTGCCTAAAGGAAACCGCTGAGCCCGTACCTCCCTGCAATGTGCCAGCGGGTCGTAACTGGCCTTCTGCTAGCTGCCGAAATGCAGTTGGCTAGTGGCGGTTGGCAGCGGAAACCGCTGTGGAGGCAGGCTAGGGCGCTAGCGTTAGCGAGCTAAGCTACTCACCTATCACCTCGTTGAGTTCGTAGTCGTCCTTGTCGATGGACCAGGGTTGAGGGGACTGGTCGTCTGCCATGGCGCGGCCGTTTGAACGATGTAAACAATGCTTGCGGGTAAGACGCTGTGTGGCTTCGTATATTGGCGTTTACTCCATTCGGCCCCGGTGATGCCGTCCGCCGCCGCTCCGCCGACGACTCTCGCCGCTCCTTTGAACACAACTTGACGTGCGGGTGACGTATCGATTTCACGTACGAGCCGAGGAGGAAGAACGAAGTCGGCGCCATCTTGGTTGTGGCAACGGCTGCGGAGTATCTGTGAAAATCCGAAAAAAACTCGGAAACACGCAACATACTGTTAAAAGCACTAGATCGTCGACGCAGGTCAGCTGAGACATTTCAGTCTCATAATGTTCATTATTTTATTCTCACGTTTCGCATCTGTGGTACTGCGTTCAGCGCAGCCGGTAGAGGGCGCTAATGCCTCTACTAAGAGCGGCCCTTCTGGCTCGCACAATTTTTTCCCTCGGAAATTTAAGAAAGCGTATAAATAAAATAAGATTGGTATTTAGACAATTTACTGTAGTAGAAGCGGCAATGATACATAATAAAAGCGCCCCATTAAAAATAAAAACTGTTTTCAAAATTATACCTATACGAATATGAAAGTAGTCATTATACAGAATGGTCCTTTAGTGTTGTATTGTTAGATTTTTTTTTGACCATTATTATCACTTCATTTAACATGTAAGCAGTACTTTATTGCTGTAGTTGGTTGAGGTGGCATCAATTTCAATTGATATATATAATGTTGGGTAGTTTAATCTGCAACAATACATCATTTTATAAACTCGTCTTTTGAATGTAAAATCTTGAAGAAGTAAATATTAACTATTGCTATTTAATGGAGTAAAAACAAACAAAGTAACTCGAGTAAAGCCCAAGTGCTTTAAAATTTTACTTATGTATAGTGCTGATCAGTACAGTACATATTTAACATTCATTTGTATGCCACTTTGAGATCTCTGTTCATGTTATATCCATGTCATATTGTTTTATGTTGACACCAATCCACTCTTGCCAAGACGTTTCATGAAAAACAGATGAAAAGTGTGATGTGCCAAAACTCTACAGAATCTAGTGTTCATAACTAAATCTAGTTTATATCATACATATGCATTCATACACATACATATACATACACATGTATACACACACACACACACACACACACACATATATATGTTGGGGTTTTTTGTCTAGTTCCTCTTTGGGACATGTTCTTTGGTAAGATCAGGAATTTGCATGATTTATGTCGCAGAAACAGTGCCCTGAGACATGAGAATGTTTTGGGGAAAACTATGGTTGGTATCATTGGTATGTAAGGAAACAGTGGGGCCTGTTCTTGCTTGTTCTACAGGCATAGACACCGAGCAAACACGCAGACTTCATCAACAAGCAAAGTCACTCACAATCTCTATTTACACTGTTTAGAACTAAAGAGAAGTTACTCTTAATTGACTGCTCCCATGGTTCCTTGATATCACCTTGCTTTTTATACCTTTGTAGCACATAAACCTTTTCTGCATGAACTAATGATTTACATTTATGTTATTTACTCTTAAAGGTGTGCGAGAACATGGGAAGTGAAGCTGAGATAAAGATCATAATTTCTTGTCTCTGGAAATTGTAAAAGGTAATACACATATGAAGCCACAGTTTCTTGCGCATTTAAGAAAATAACCAATGTCTTGTATTCTCAAACATGTGTCTATGGCACTAACACAAATCTAAAGACCATACTATAGTCAGTTTTCCTGCCTGTTTCCCTGAACCTCATGGATGCTGGACGTGGTCGACCCTTGCCCGGAAGCTCTGCCCCCGATGCTGCATTAAAGCTCACTCATCCTGGTGCTGACAGTGCGCTGAGGGTAAGCCGGGCCTGAAAGGGAAGTGCTGAGAGCCACAGGAGGCCCAACACACCAGCGATTGCAGTGCTATTATCCTGCCAAGGCTAAGCTGCACATGAAAAGGAAAGCAAAACACTTTATCTTCCCAGCTGAATGTAAGCAATATGCTCAAACTCACTTTCTGGCAACGAGCCAACGCTGCTATTTATCTTTGTGTTTACCTTTTGTTCAAATGAGGAACAGGTGTTGTCATGAAAAAAAAATGCCCGAAGGCATATGCAGAAGTTTACCACAGACATGAGATGATAGGACATGTGCACACTAAAATATCACTTATAAAATCTGATTACGGAATCTCGGGCTTATTGATGCTTCCCAGGTGATCGTACCCCACCCGATTTGGGTGTTTTTTTTTCCACATCAAGACTTTCCCCTAGAGTCTTGTGTTCATAAAAAGCGTAGATTAAATAAGCGTGTTTCACTCTGGCTGTAGGTGCATAGTTGACCAGCTAACAATGTGTCGGGCTTTAAGTGCTTCATGTGAAGTCAAACAGTACGTCGAGTTGGTGCCATGCCTGATGCCAAGAGCTGGCGCTGAGGTGTAACCTAACCTGTTGTGACATCAGCCGCGCAGCTCGCATGGCAGGTTTGTCAAACCGGTGCTGGAGCCCGCAGGACTGCTGACACCGCTCAGACCGCCAAGAGAAACCCACCTGTGTCGCCGCCTTTTGGCGTGTTGTCCTCGTACCGACATCCATCGTCTACATTTGCTCATGGAAAGAAGGAGCCGCTCCAGGTGAAGCGTGGAAAAAGTAAAAAAAAAAAAAAAAGTTGACTAATTAAAAAAAGAGAGCCAGTTCAGGAAGGATGGAAACGAACGGGGTTGAGAAGAAACACAACGGTAGGACACTTTTTGTTTCATGGTGCAAAATTAAAGTGCTTGTTGCATTTGTTGGGAGTAATTTTTTTTTTTTGAATGATCAAGAAACAACACCTAAGTCAAAATGAACTAAGAAGGGCTTTGACTATTTTTCCTACATTTAAATTGTTGCCAAAAACATTTTTTTTTCTTCTCTATTTGTGGACATTTACGATATTATAGCGAGTTTATGTTGAAACGGGAGAAGCAGTAGAATATTATTTGTGTATAATCTGCCGAAAGGTGCGGCTCCTTTCCTCCAGCCTAGTTTCACCTTGCAAATAGAAACTTTTCCGACCTGAAAATGCGCAGAGCCTCTAATTGACCGGGGAAGAAATCAATCTCCTACCGCAAGCAACGATCCCGACGGGCGACAAACGGGGCAATGGTTTTCCCTCCTCGGCCTCCAGTGTGTCTGTTGTCCTGTCTTCCGGCACCTATGCGTTGTTTTTTGTTTTTTTTGTTTTTTGTTTTGTTTTGTTTAATCAAATCAGCCCGTTTGGTCGATTTAAATCACAGCACACGCACAGACGGATCGCGGTGCGGCCACTAGATGGAGGCCGGGAGGCGACAATTCCAGGACACCAGACGTGGGCTGCGACCTTATATCTGTTAACAGTCGATTAAGCTGGTCGTTATGTTGTTGTTGTTGTTGTTGTGTCACGTTATATCGGTAAAACATATTCACGCAGTCATAATTTTATACGTGTAATATATTTTCTTCTGACTTCAGCCAACTTTAATATTTGTAAATTGTGTTTCTGTAGTTAATTGACAACGCTTAACATGATTAGCTGGCTCTCAGCTAAAGTAAAGCTGAGATCCGTTCGTTACCCGGTTTATTTAAAGGCGACTACGGTGTGTTTGGGTGTCTGCAGAACGGTGATACAGGATTCAAAACTTTCTAACTCGTTTTCCCAGAGATATCTTTTGAGTTTACTTTATAACACCTACAATAAGCGTAAACCGGACGGAAGTTTTGAGCCACCTCCTGTTGCGCACTATGCACAGATTACAAATGGCAGGAGCTGAGGTAAGCGCCCGTGTGACCGCGGACCGCCCGACGCGAGTCCAGACAGAAAGGACGAGTGAACTTTGAGATCGGCGGTAAACGCCTTTCTCACACACCGGTCGCCCCAGCGCCTCCTCGGCAGTCCGGATCAAACTCGGCGCCTCCATCATGAAATGCCTGCAAAGCTCGAGTAAACGCAGCAGGTCCGAGGAGTCGCTCCGCTACGCCAGGAGCCAGGAGGTGGTGCGTCGGAACGTGGAGCTCCTGGGTAGGTTGGGACGGCGTCTGCCCGAGCGGTACCTGAACGGCAGGTGGGACAGCAGGTGGCCGGACGGCGCACGCTTTGTTGTCACAGGGTGGTTCTCGAGTTGGCTTTAATGTGTAAAGATATGAAGCTTTGCACGTTAAAGGGCCTCTAATCAACACGTCCTTGGTTTCCTCTGTGGCTCGTTCTTTCTGGACGTTTACGCACCGAGATGAATAAAAGTTAAAAGGAGACGGAAGGGCTGAGTTTATGATCCGAGTCAACTAACATATGGATGGTATTAAATGCGCTTCAGCGCAGTAGATCTGCTGAAAAGTAGTGTTTTATCCATTTGATGTTACACTCTTCTCCCCCGGTTTCTCAGGTATGGAGGTTGATTCGCAACTCCAGTTCCTCCTGCAGGGGGGAGATCTTCTCAAGGTCCGTTCCCCATCCTGGAAGAAGACCCGCTTCTTCAAACTCCAGGAGGACTGCAAGACCATGTGGCACGAGTCCAAGAAAACCTTCAAGACAAACCAGACCTGTGAGTGCTGTCCCAGCATCCCACCTACATGTGTGTGAGACATATACTCTTGCACACGTCTGTCTGTTTTTGTGGTAGACACGTCTAATGCCTCTTCTTTACTCTTACCTAGAACTATTATCTATTAACAACCAACACATATGTGTTCTCAGTCCTGATACAACTAAACCATCTATGATGGTTTTTCCTTCACCCGTTCCTTTCATTCATCCTTCATTGTCCACTCATACAGCTATAAATTATTAATGATTAAAGACCTTTGTATTATCATACAAAACTGGATTGCTCATGATAGCAGTGATATGTTTTGTGGGTGTGTTTTTAGAGATAGTGATTTTTTTTTATGGTGTGTGAAGGAGTGGTTTACAATAGTTCTGGTTACATTTTCCCCTTGGATCACATCCATTTATTGTTCTTGTTTAGTTACGGTCTGATAAATGTAGTATAGAGTTGTCTTTATTGTTTTCGTTATGTATCATGATACGCAATCCTTAAAGCTGTACCCAAGAGCTCTGCACATCAGTGACTTAAAACATCAGCTGTTTGAAAACAGTTAAATTCAATTCCTAGAAACTTGTAATGTGATATCAGTAATCAAAACTGCAAACAAGAGGCTCAATTTTACCAAGCAGGCTGGTCTGTGATTCATGAAGTAAAAAAGGGGGAAAGTAAAAAGAGCAGCTTATTTTAGCAGAACTAGAAACACTTAATCCATCCTAAGACAGGGAATTCGTTTATTAAATTCTGTAAGTATAACGTAACATAGGTAGCTCTTCTCTTGTCTTCAGTCTCACTTGATGATATCTCAGCGGTGAGAATTGGCCGCCAGTCAGAAGGTTTGAGGAAGTACACAGAAGAGCAGGTGGAGGCCCGCTGCTTTTCCATCATGTTCAAGGGCCACCGCAAGAACCTGGACCTCATCGCCAGCTCGGAGGAGGAGGCCAAGCAGTGGGTCAAGGGCCTGGAGAAAATGATCTCCAAAATAAACAACCTTAGCTGCCAGCAGAAGACAGAGCAGTATCCTTGTCATGATAGTATAAGTGATACTGTGAAAATTAATGCTAAAATAGAGATTCCCACCTACATTATTCCTGCTTAAAACTTTTACATAACAGTGTCTATGATTTAGGAACCCCTGCTACACCTGCTGCACACATTGATGCATTTGATATCATTCCTTAGCCCCCACAAGGGCCCATGTAATATAAGGGATGGTCTATTTGAAAATGCATATATCAACTTCCTTACATTAAAAACTTTTCAGTTGGCTCTTTAGTTGCCTGAGAAAAGCAGACAAGAACAAAGATGATAAGCTGAGCCAGTCAGAGGTCAAGAACTTCTTCCGTTTGATCAACATTGAAGTGGACGACGACTATGCAGAATCGCTCTTCAAGGTGATGCCCTAAGAACTTTTCAGTGCTTTCTAAAAATGAAAATCAACAGTGGGTGTCCTAACTACTAACACTGCTGCAGGTGTTTTGATGTTTCAATGTTTTGATCTAATATCAAGATTTTAACAAAAAGTCATGGAGTAACCCATTGAAGGGAGGCAGAATGAGTTCTCATTATAAGAAAACAATGATGCAAACAGAATTACCTTGATATTTTAGGCCAAATGTTGTATCGATTAAATTCACTTCTCCTCCACAATGATTTGCAATTTTGATTTAAAATGTCCATTGATTTTAGTTTTAAACAGATTTGGCCCCTAGCAAAGTCATGTTGTGTGGGGGGTGTGTGTGCGCGCGTGTATGTGTGCTTGTACTGGTCTTTTTGTAGGCTGTATTTAATGTTATGTTCTTTAGTAAACAGTGGTTTAAAAAAAAAATAGAAAAATACATTTAAGGTAAAGTATCAAGTTCCTAGTACAGCAGATTGAATCCAAATTGCAGACTAATCTTCATGTTATATTTCCATTATATAGGAATGTGACAAATCAGAATCTGGACACCTGGCTGGAGAGGAGATTCAACATTTCTATCACCTGTTGACCCATCGGGAGGAAATCGACGTTATCTATGAAGAGTTTGCTAAGACCTCAGGCTTCATGAACCCTGAAAACCTTCTGGACTTCCTGATGAAAGAACAAAGAGAAAATGCTGAACTGGCCGATGCTCACAAGATTATAGAGATGTTTGAGCCCGATGAAAATGGTCAGTATCTTATCTGAAATCATGTTTTTGTTTTAAGTTATTAGTGTAGAGTGTGGTGGAGAAGTGGTTATCAACTGTACTCTTTCAGCATCACAGCTCTGCTGGTTTTCTATAAGGCATGAGTGATACACCACTGGCGTGACCATGTGAATGCTCCAAAGTAACTGGTGGCACTGGAAACCAGCAAGGCTGTATAACTCTGGCTACTTTTGTCTAGATATTTCTTGTACTTTCTATTTGTATTAGAATTTGAGGTTTTATTTATCACTTTAAGGGACCTCATAGGATAGATAATGTTTCTTTGATCTTTTAAACATTTTTAATATTTTTAAATTTTTGGTATTTAAGAATGACCCTTCAGAATCCTTTTCTGAAATAATTTTTAACTGTCACTCAGTACTAGGATTTATGGTTGCTGGAAGCCATTCTGAGATTGAGTGAGATTCACAGAGCAATAACTTGTTTCACACTATGAAATAATATCATGAGCTTTGCAGCATTAATCTGGTGTCTAAACCCCAAAAAGTAGCATGAATTCTATGTCAACTGAGGGCGAAACATTTGACCAAAGGAATTCATTTAACTGCTCTGTGGTTGAGACCTGGATTACTACCTGTGCATTGCACTGGTAAGTAATTGTAGATTAAACAGACAAAACAGGGAGTGGTAATGTGTAACTTTCAACTGACTGGCTGCCACCGAGCCACCACAAGGGAGAAACTGGCTTTAAGGAATAACTCTTGATGACTTATCTACATTAGCAATGTTCCAAGTTGAATACCATGCTGGGGAACCAGCTAACCACTGAGACAGGCCTTTCAGACCACAAGAGCCTGTTGATATCGGCCTACAATATAAACTGAAAAACACGTACAGTTTGCAATGATAACCACTTATTCAGTGAGGCAGAATAGTAATGTGTTACAAGTCTGTTTTGCATAACTATACCCCAACTGTACCACAATCAAGGAGAGCTTTAGTCAGCGTTGGCCAAGCCTGCTGGGCTCTCTCATTCCTGTCTAAGTGAAAGAGAGCAGAAAATAACTCTGATTCAGTTTCTTCACTTGTCATCTTTTCAAAAAAGATCTTTTATCTTGGACTTCTGTATGAAATAGGAATGGAAACCTGAATCTCTTAAGGGAGACAGCACATTATATAATTCAGACACTTTGTCCGTAGATAAATGACTGAGCCTCAGGTTATTGTTGCTCTTATGCACCCATGTCACATAAGTTCCCCTGCTCTTGGGTTCTTTCAGTCAAAGAGAAAAAGCTGTTGTCCAAAGATGGCTTCCTCATGTACCTGCATCATCCAGAGGCCTTGATCCTAAATCGAGATCACAATGAAGTGTACCAGGACATGAGCCAACCCCTGAATCACTACTTCATCTCCTCTTCACACAACACCTATCTCATGGAGGATCAGCTCAAAGGGCCCAGCAGCACAGAGGCTTATGTCAGGTACCAGCTCTCATTGAAGCTCTGAGAATCTGTCCCTGACGTCTCGAATCCTTTGTATTGAATCGTCTGCTGTAATATACTGTTAGATATATTAGTGCAAATTGTATGTGGTGTTGTGTGTTTAACTAATGTCCTCTCCTGTGAATTGTTGCACTGAGACTAATTCATTTATCTTAACCATGTGTCAACAAGGTTACACCGACAGTGACCTCAGCCCCTCTGGCTGCCCAACAGAGCTATTTGTTAGTACAGATATTTAGTTACTAATATGGGTTGGGACTCTCAGGGCTTTGCTGAAGGGCTGCCGTTGCGTAGAACTGGACTGCTGGGACGGATCAGATGATGAGCCAGTGATCTACCACGGGTACACACTGACCTCTAAGATCCTCTTCAAAGATGTGATCAAAGCCATCAAGGAGTATGCCTTCAAGGTGTGTGTAGTAATATAGTACCTAGCAGAATCCAGCACGTTATTGTATAGTTTCTAATAAGACTCCTCCGGTTCATCTGTCTGGTCTCCCTCAGACATCCGATTACCCTGTGATCCTCTCCTTGGAGAACCACTGCAGCATGGAGCAGCAGGAAATCATGGCCCGCCACATGAGCACCATCCTGGGCAGTGCGCTCGTCACTGCTCCCCTGGGGGACAGCATGCCCACAAAATTCCCATCTCCTGGGGTTGGTATTCACACTTATCTGTTGGCTGATTTTAATTTTTGTCCTTTGACTAAAGATAGCTGTGATGATACCAGTCACTTACACTGTTTTATGTTCTTGTGTGTATCTGTGTATGTGCGTGGACTTCTAGGAATTAAAGGGGAAGTTCCTTATCAAAGGGAAGAGGTCAAACAAACTGGAGGCCAGCTTTGCTTCTGTGGCAGCAGTGGCTGTTGACACCGACGTGACGGAGGAAGGAGAGACAGAGGATGAACAGAAGGAGGAAGGGAAAAGCAAGGTGAGAGTTGTGTCAAGGGAAAGTAAATGAATGAACGCACCAACAGATCTGTCATTTTTACTTACGCTTTAAATTCTATTTCATGTGTTGAAGAAAAAGAAGCTGAAGCTTGCAAAAGAGCTGTCAGACATGGTGATCTACTGTAAGAGCGTCCACTTCCATGGCTTTGAGGACGCCAGAAAAAACCAGAGCTTCTACGAGATGTCGTCTTTCAAGGAGGGAAAGGCCATGATGCTGGTGGAGGACTCTGGTGAGGAAGACCTTGGGCTGAACTCACTCATGTGTTTTAGAGTCAAGTTTGTTATTTATCAAGTATAAATTTATTATCTCATTTTCTTTCTTAAGAAGACTTGGTAAAGTCATGTCTCTTATTTGTGTGTGTCTCCTGTCAGCTTTCCACATTACTTCAACTCAGCCTGTTTCTCTTCATAAATACAACAGAGAAAGGGACACTAATAAACAATTGTTATACTGGCACCATTGTCAGAATCAAGCTCACATAATATGTACTTTATCTTGTGGTACTAAGTGATACCCTCCTCTGTGATGACATAAAATCAGAAAAGTAATTTTAGCTCAGTACATAACTTTGTTCTATGGTCTTGATGTGTCTTCTACAGCAAATGCCTACATCCGTCATAATGTGGACAAGCTGAGCCGCATCTATCCAGCAGGTTCCAGAACCGATTCCTCCAACTACAACCCGGTGCCTTTGTGGAACGCTGGCTGCCAAATTGGTAAAATCATGAAGTTGAACTAATGGGAAACACTTGCTTAGTTTTATAGATTGCTCACAGTCCTCAGTCATCTCAATAATTTCTTTTCAGTGGCCCTAAACTTCCAGACAACCTGCGAAGCCATGGACGTGAACCAGGGCAGATTCCTGGTTAACGGGAAGAGCGGCTACATCCTGAAACCAGCCTACATGAGGGACATAGACACAGAGTTTGAACCCATCACTCTTACCCGAGGAGACTGGCTGAAGCACAAGACGCTCCACGTCATGGTGGGGATTGTGAATACACACACACTGGCATTATTCCAAAGCACCCTGCTCTTAAAGAGTTCATATCTTTTTTTAATCCCACATGATATATGTATCTCCACCTGTCACCAGGTTATATCAGCCCAGCAGCTCCCCAAAGTAAACAAGAAGAAATCCTCCATCGTGGACCCGCTGGTTAAAGTGGAGGTGTACGGAGTACCAGATGATGTCGCTACGAAAGAAACACATCATGTTGAAAACAATGGTACTGTTCCTTTCAGAGCTATAAATGTGTGTTTTACTGTGTATTCTTACATCTTACAAATGAAGACACTTGTAATATATGGACCTTTTTGGATCATTTTTAGATTCATTTTGTATTTTTGGAGGTATAATTTCTTAGGCGTAGCAGATAATGACGTGAATATAGTGAATGCAACATATTTAGTTTTATCACAGTTATTTTGTGTTTTGACATTTTTACTTATCTAAAATTAAACAGTTTCAGGATGACTACAGGAATACCTAGAGATAAGGTAGAAACTTTCATTACTTGTAGAAGCCTCAGTTGACCACAATGCATTGCAGCCACAGCACAGGTAGCGTTCTGAGTCACTTGTAAGACTGTTGCTTTTCCTGCTCTACTAACACTGTGTATTGTCTATCAACAAGTAAAACCACTGCTGCATGTAACTGTTGTCACACCATCTGGTGGTTATCAGAATGCATTCTGGAAAATGTGGGAAGTCTTTGAAGTAGACAAACATCGGAAACTGGTGATGCAGAAAAACCATGAAACACAATATAACCGAGTGTGTATTTCTTCATGTTTTGTTTAAGGGTTTAATCCTGCGTGGAATGATAACTTCCAGTTTGATGTGTATGTGCCAGATCTGGCACTAGTCCGCTTTGTTGTGGAAGACTACGACTCAGCATCTGATAATGAGTTTGTTGGGCAGTACACACTCCCATTCAACAGCTTAAACATGGGTGAGTTCAGCAACTCGCTGTGGATATTTGATATAAAGTCCTTTTTTTCCTCACTGTATAGGATTTAAAAACACTAGTAGTTGTTTTCTGGTCGAACACAGAGCTCAATTCACATGCAGCACAAATAGCTCTTCATAATCTGCTTTTTCTTACCACTGACTGCAACCACTTTGTGTTCCCACACAGGATACAGACATGTGCCTCTGCTCAGTAAGAACGGAGACAGAATCCCCTCAGCTAGACTCTTTGTACACATCATGGTCCTTGATGCTAAGTGAGATGTCCCTGACTGGCATGTTCCTCTGCAGGACACTAGGACCTCCATTACACAGCTGTGTCTTATTTTTAATCAGATTTTATATTCTTTTTTTTCTTTTTTTTGCTCCGTAGGTTTAGTCCATGATAAACTTATTGGCTTCATTCCAGAAGTTTAAATGAAAACTGCAAAAGTTAAAAAAAAAGACTAAATTCTTCTCAAGGGGCAAAAGTGACCATTAAAGCTTAAGTCTCCATTAGCAACTGGACATTAGTTGCTTTTGGAGGTTGGTATATGCCTGCTGATACTGTACATTCACAGTAGGTTTGCTGGACTTTATATCACTTTAGATGAATGACATTATACAAACTTTTTAAATTGGCCTCTGATAATGTTCTAACACTAGAGCATAGACATCTTCTGTCCCTCATTTCTGGTCAATTAATCTATTGTATATTTAAAATCTTTTTATTCAAAGGATCATTTTATAAATTCTGGAGAAACATAAGCCAAAATAAAAACTGTGCTCAGTCTTCACCAGTAATTTTAGTCATCAAGTATGATTATTTTTCATGTAACATCATCATGACTACTTCTTTTTATAAATCAAGATGAAAAAAAAAAAAAACAGAAACCCTTGTCTCAATTCTCTTTTTCAGCGCCTTGAAGAAATCTCTTTTTCCACACAGATAAACCTTGCACCTGAGGTCATGTAAGACAAACCTAATCTTTGGACTTCTCACCAAGTTGTGCCGATTGGAATTATACAGCTATATAATACTTATTAACCTGTCTGTTCACTGATTATGAGGACTGCTTACGGCTCAATAGTAGCCAGCACTGCATACAATAGTAAAACCCAAGTACATTTTTGAACCACTTTATTTTGTGCAAACACCAAAAGGAGGAGACCTATCTGAGGCTGAGCTACTTGAGCCCTTCCACAGAATAAAATCATTACGTGGTGAACTTTGACTGGACACACCCTTGGTACACAGGGCGTCAGTTAAGAGGTTCAGTAGGTGAAACACATGAATGTGAAGCTCATGGGTTTTCCTTACTGCTGAATGACACGAAAGCCTTTGACTAGTGTAAGGTCATGACCCCCGTTACTGTTGATTCAGGATTTGGAGACCAGAAAAACAACTTCAAATGATAACTAATGTTGCTCCATATTGGCTGAATGCATAAATAGGCAACTGTTTGCTAACAAGTTTGCCATATCAACACAAGAGAGTTTGTGTTTATTGCTTATTCCCATAGCACTTACTGCAGGTAATTTTTACTTAAACTAATTTTGCAAGAGACCAAAATAAGCTTGTTCTAGTGGTTAAAGGCTGAATAAAAACTGAGTTTGTTTGCCATTAGTCTGCTGACAGAAGACAAGCAACATTTCTCCATAAAAATGTGCTTTATTGTTACATATCTGTAAGGAAATAAATGGCAAAATAAATAAGTTGACTGTAAAATATAGCAATAGAATAATGTAACATTCTCTCTCATGACTTTTGGAGTTTCATACCATATCAGGTACAGAAAAACAGTGGAAACCTCAATCACACCAGTGTAAAGTGATGATCTTTGGCCTAAATTCATTTCCCGTTCAGATATTAAAAAAAAAAAAAAAGACATGACAAAAAATGTGTCAATGAAGCCTTTTATTATGGAAAGGAAGAGAAAAAAACCGATGCTCAGGATGACAACACGCTACCAACACTCGAAGTAAGCCAACAAGAACAAAAAGTGAAGAACCTGATGCAAAAAAAAGTGACTTGAACTAAAGTTTTGTAGAGCTTTGGTGTTAAATCAATACAAAATGATGAATGTGTGATTAGGAGTGAGGTGATAACACAAAAGAAAAACTAAGGACGTGCACACACTCACACACACACACCTATCACACACACCTGATAGGAAAGACGAGACCCGACTGAGAATTCTTGCCAGAGGCAGGAGAGAGGGACATTATAGAACTGAAAGCAAGAGGAACAAAAAGCTGGATACAATGGGTAATATGCAACTTTTAAAAATAAAATACTGACAAAAGGTAGGTAGAAAAATATCACAATGATACAAACAACATTTTCAGAGAAAGGTAATCATTGAGAGGTTGAGAAGAGTGGACCAAATGCTTCTTAGAAAAGGACATTGCACTGAAACCATCATCGCAAGCAGAGCACTCGTCACCAAAAGAAAAGTGAATGCAAAATAATGAAAAATGTTTAAATATGCCTGAAGGAGCCTTTCAACTGGAAAAAAAATTGCTGGCCATTATGAAATTGTATAGGTCTTTTCCCTAACATCACAATCCATAAACCAAGCAATGAAGCAACTGAGGTTTGTTGGGGCATACAATCCCTAGATGGCACTATAGAGCTGTTTAATGCTTCATTCCTTCATTTTATTGTTTCACAATGTTAATGCACCTGACCATATATGGTCCACATAAATGGTCGATCCATTTTTATACTCCATAGGAAAAAACTAATGAGACTATGCTAAAATTTGTAGATGGAATAAATGAAGAGCGATTGCTTTGTGCCTCCACAGGCAGTAAGGCATCTATGCCATGATGAGGTTCTTCACAGTCCTTTTTGCAGTGGCCCAGTAGTTTCATTTGGAGCTGTCCAACATATGGAGGGCTATCTGAAGGGACCAGGACTGAGCACCCCTCTGTAGCTTTGGAAGGCGTCCTTTGTTTACTTTCTTCCACAATGGAAGCTGATAACTCTGGCAATGTAGTTAATAATACAAGGTCGTTTGGCTGCTGTTGCTGGAAAAGACCAAGCAACATTCAAGTTGTTTCAGTACTTTAAATTTTGAAGAAAAAAATAATGATGACACTCTAATAATGTTTATTTTATTCTAAAATGACTAAAGGACTAAATTATGCGTATGTCCAGTTTTTTTCAGTCAAACTGTGAAAAATTAATGATGGTTCATTCATAAACACTGAAAGTTGTTGCGATGACTGTTAATAAACCTACCCTTGTTTAGCCTTGTCAATTGCTCTAGACACCCAAACCAAACACTTGGGATGGAAACTCCTCCTAAAAAAGGTTTATTGCCATGGTAGCTAATGTTGCAGCATTCGGTTTGCGTGGCTCCTCTCAAAAAGGTAGGCACTGAGGTGAAGAGCAGTTAAAGAGAGTCTGGGAAGGTAAACACCACACATAGTCTCCACTGGTTTTACACCAAGGCTGGACAGGGCCAAGCCTTCACCTTGTGGAAATCAGGAGAGAATGATGTGATTTAAACCCTGTCCAGACTCAATCTGACACTATCCTATATTCCCTAACAACACTACGCTCATGAAAAAATAAAAACATGGCACTTGACCCATCTTCTGTAAGATCCCAGACCATCTGACACAAAAAAGGTATACCTTCGCAACTGTGTACAATTCTGGAGAAAGACCATCCCCTAAGGGTGGAGCTGCACCACTTAACAGTGTGTCCAAAAAAAATAAAAAATAAAAAAAAATAATAATAATAATAACAAAAAAATTATAATAATAAAGTGGGCTAAATGCTAGCTGTCTGAGAAGCATGGCGTGACAAACATGGACCTCATAACATTAAAATTATACAAATGAATTTGACATCTATTTGTCAAAAGAAGAAAACCTATAATGCTATACTTAGTACTAATGGTTTAACAGTTACAGTTGAACCCCTGTTAAAGATATGAAGCCTGTTAAAAAATAATTTCCTTATTTGGCAAATAATAAAATGAGATAAGGGGGAGTAATGCAGGAGACAGAAAAAAAACAAATGGCACAATTTTATCTGTGCTTTCAGATCAAAACTATCAAACGCAAATTGCAAACGTACTCTGTTGCCTAAAACAAATGAACTATTTCTACGTATAATGAAAGCAGAAAGTAACAAAGTCACATCTATATAATGGCACAAGCATACAGGGGGGAAAAAAGAGAATAATATGGAGACATTTACTCAGCGTTTGATGATCAAAAAAAACTAAAGTTAAACTTTTGTATAAAGATACTTCTGTGTCCACTTTAAAGCATATTGTGTGTGAAAAGACTGAAGTACTCTGGAAATATGCCATGTACAAAATATCTCCACATAAAAACAACATTCACACAAGGCACTTCATTCAGTAAGAAAAGAGAATCACAGTCCTTTCTACTACCAGAAACTGCCTGCATAGCAACAATACGAGGACAAATCTTTTCAGACTTTTGTGTGGTATCACAAAAGAAAGTTCAGACAAAAAAGGTGTTTTTTTTTTTTTTTTGGTTTTAAAATAAGCACTTCACCGAATAGTAAAACTTTGTTGGTTTGAAAATAAGACCAGAGTTCATTTCTCTTAGCATTTTGTCCCCCATATTACCAACTTATGATGCTCTGTACACTTTCTGGTGTGTGTGTGTTTTTTTTGTTTTGTTTTGTTTTTTTTGTTGTTTTTTGTTTTTTTTTTTTTTAGACACAGTGCTCCTGGGATATTAAGTTTTTGTTTTTTCTGATGGCACACAGACGGCAGCCAGTCACCAGGAGATGAGAGCAGAGACAGGATTAAGGTTTCCACAGTGAGACTCCAAGACGTCCCCTTCAGGCAGAGACAAGAGGGACGCATGTGGGAGGATCTGCCTGAGTCTGAGAGATGTGGTTGTAGAAAGGGGCAGAGATCAACAGAGAGGAGGATGGAGAGCACAGGTGGTGCTGTATTGTGTCCTGCTACCTGCTTCTCAGATTCTGCAGGACTCCATAAACCTCTTCTTCTTTGCTGAGTCCCTCGAAGAAAGGCAGCAGGTCCAGGAGCTCTGTGTCATTCATGTCGTCAAACCAAGACTGGACCGGGACCTGGACGGACAGGACACCACCTTGAGTTGAGTCAGCTTTTGCTTAATGTCAACTAAGACTTTGTCGCCAAAATTACTAGCGCACACAAACATGGGAACAACGATTTAAAAGATTCTTTTTGTCAGAAAACTTTTCAATTCATTGTTGTGTAGAATTATGAAGAATTATGTGGAAATGGAAAAGTACAATATTATTAAAGTTTAAACATACATACATTAAGGTAGCAAACAATGGGAGCCTAACACTCATCGGTGACAGGGCAAATTTACAGTATTACAGAAGTAACTTCTAGCAGTGTTTTGTTAGCGGTGTAGAAACTCACAGCATTTTCAGGGTGGAAAATGTAAGAGGCAGGCGAATTGTCAACAATGATGACATTGCTGAGCTCTCGTCCCAGCCGGCTGAGGTCTTTGACGTAATTTCCTCTGTGAAAAACGCATGACTCTCTAAAGAGTCGTGCTCGGAACACGCCCCATTGGTCGAGCAGGTCTGCCACAGGGTCTGCATACTGCCCAAGACAAACAAATACAGAAAAATCTTTCACCACTATAAAAACAAATAATAGACATATCCTGAATTTTACTGCCAACTGCAACAATGCATGTAATAATTCAAATAGACTGTTGGTCATTGTAGAGACATATTGTGAAGCACATCTTTGTTGTCAAATGCCTCAACAGGAACACTAAGAGAACAACTTGCAAAAACTAAATGCTACACTATTATTTCAAAAGACAACAGAGCAGGTTATCATTCACAGCTGTGTTTACCTGGGAGGGAAGATGCCTCAGGAAACACTACTCTATCACACAACAAGCACCACTGACACACAGCTCAGCTGCTGAACTCATGAGGAATATCTGATACTAGAGAAAACACAACCCTTAACATGGTCATTTCTTTCATTAAACTTACCCATGCTGTATTGGCTAAGATGCAAAAGATGCAGATGGACAACAAATTAAAGATTGTGAAAATTCAGACAGTGAAAAGAGATGAAAAGCTCAGACCAGAACAAGGAAACAAAAGATGTTCATAGTCCCAAAGGAGTCACTGGCTTGTTGCCAGAATACACATCATAACAAAGCATGTCTAGGCCTAAACATACCTTGGCAAGACTGGCTGTGAACAGAACACATTCAAATAGCTCTCCCATCTTCTGAAGAAACTCATCCACGTGGGGTCGTTTCAGCACATACACCTGGAAGACACGCCACATATTTTAGGGTGGATTAGAGAAAAACAACATATGTGGTGCAGGAGGAGGAGGAGACAAACACTGGAAGCACAAATTGTGTGAGCAGCACAATTTACTACAATTTTTACAATGTAATTTACAGCAGTATTAAGACTGTGTGGTGTAATGTGTAAAGCAACAGCTTTTGATGATTGCTAGAAAAAGCTTTTTGCTATACATGCATGCACATAATAACCACCATCTTTAAAAACATCTTTCTCACTCACAGTTTATATGTCATCCACCCTTTTGTCATCTCACCAGTCCAGCAGCTGCCACCCAGTGCAAGTAATCATGAATAGGCCAAACAGGATACACACAGCCTATCCTGGATTACTTGAACCAGATCACAGCCAGTCTCGTCAGGTTCTTCACATAGGCGCTCATTACCCTAATTAAAAAGTAACCTAAATTCAAATATTTTTCTGTTGTGTGTACAGTACCTGATGAACGGTACCATCGATCTCCACAGGAACAATAAAGTCAGCATTGCTGATGGGCTGCGAGAAGAAACACAACATCATTGCATATTATTACTGTTATTGTTATTCAAAATGTTGATGTAGTACCACAACCGGACAGCAGAGGTCCCGCAAGTAACACTAAAAATAAATTTACAGAGGAGGAAGATAATGGGACACTTTTTGCCAAAAGAACCTCCCCCCCCTCGATGCAAGGGACCACTAGGTGATCATTCTCGGTCAGGAACAAGACAGGGAAGGGGTTAAACAGGAAGAGGAGCAGAATAAGGTCTACACAACACATCTTCTGCAGGGTGACAGTCACACCAGGTTACAACTGCTGTACAACATTTTACATGTAAAAAAGCTTTTTAAAGCTAAAGAAGACATTATAATAACTGGTGCTGGTTGCCATCATCAGTGGGCCTTCAGTCTCTCCTATAACGATCCTGCTTTTATTCTAAAAGGTACAACCAGGCCTGTCAGATTGTCCTTGTTCTTACTACAGCACATGCTCTGGCACCTGCTCCTCTGCTGGCTTTGTTTACATAGCGACCTAATAAATTTATCACCACTTTAACTCCCTACATCTTACTGACTTTAGCTCTGTTAGAGATAATACCAACCATGTGATAAATGCTCAAGGAAAATTACGGTGATTGTATCTTTCTAACATAAAAAGCAGCTCAGATTTACACACTAAGATGTGACAATGCACAACTGTGCAAAACTCCAATAGTAAACCTCAATTTGAGTGTTAGCCTCTTCTTACCTTGAATGAGCTGTGGACAAGCGTTTCATCCAAGTCAATCACCACACACTTTTTGCCATAGTCCGATATTTTCATCTCTGGTAGGAGGTATTTGGCTGGTGGCTGTGGGGAGGACAAGGCAGATAATCAGATGTATAGACATAGAGATGTTTGCAAGAGAAAGAGAAATGACAACCCAAGCTTGATACAAGACATATACTTGGCATAAATGAATGAGTAAGGCTGAGCAGAAAAGCCAACACCACATCAGGAAGAACACTTCCAAGGGCAACAATGCAGCTGAGATAAAGCCGTGTCTTAAATGATGCATTTAATGAACCCATAGCTCATAATGACAGCCTATTGGATTCTTCATCACTGGTCATTCTCCTGCTAGTCAACTAAAAAGAAATGCAATCTTAAATCCCCTTAGATTTTTGACAAATCTCTGGAGATGAAAATAAAACTTAACACATTCTCATAGAAAAAGGCAATGACAAGGTTGGCAGCTGACACAGTTGAGCAGTTTTAGTTTAAGTGATATCATTAACTGTTTTTAAAAATGCAAATAAATGTCAAATTCAACTGTGGACGTGATAGGATGAAGTCATGTGGGAACTACGCCTCAATGCAGGAACAGTGCCGCATTGAAAATCCATTCACATTTGATGGATAAGAGGACTTGAGCTTCATATGGTCAATGATGGATAATGTGACTGCTATGTTGGCTTGACCACTAGATATCAGATCACATCTAGTTTATCCTTTAAGTGACAGGATCAATTAGTTTTACCCCTTAGCTGAGGGTGAAAACATAAAAGGAGGAGTTACTTTGGAGCTGAACTCTCACTGAAATTATTAAAATGCATGGATAAGTAGCACAATAAATGGATTTGCTTCTTGTGTGGAAGCTCTTGAGGCGATTAATAGAAACAGTTTTACACTTAACTTGTTAGACAGTTAGTGTCACAGTATTTCTGAAAGCATACAAACCACCAAGTGTCACTCATGCAGGTCAGGCACTGAGGCAGCATTTAAACCCATAGGTGCATATACACCTTTCACACAGCCAGTGCTACGACGGGCTGAAAATGAACTGCAGTACGGTAGCAGAGCTAAAGCCCTCTGAGGAGCACTGGAGCCCACACAGACAGGATGTGCCAGCACCAGCCCACTCAGCCTGCATGCAAAGGAAGAGAAAAAAGGCAATACATACACTAGGGACAGGGATGACCTCGACCTGGTCACACTACAACATAAGAGGAACAGAAATCCACATACAAAAACAGGGGGAGAGGTAGGAAGGAAAACAAAAAGAGAGACAAAAACAAAGGGTCCACAGATATAAAGTAAAAATACAAACAAAGAGAAAATACTATTCACAAAAACAGACTATTTACAATAGATAAAACACTTCAAAACATATGCAGACCAGAATATTCCTGTTACAGTTTTCAAATCCAAAATAGGATGTATATCAAGTAGTGGTGTGGCAGCTCACCTTGGGAGGTGATCCGTTCTCCTCCACAGGTGGAGGCAAGGAGCTGGTGTTTGTGTTTGTGGCTGGTGGCTCCACATTGTAGTTGCGGAAGCAGCAGAAGAATGTACTGAAGATGCTGCGGCTTCTCTGCTTCTTTAGGCTGCTGTTTGACTGGGACGCTGTCAAACCAACAAGAGGGGTTAGGAGAGTGAAGGGTGAAGAGACGGATATGCAAATCGAGGTTCTGTTGTAAAAAATGGAGCAGGCTGAGGTGGGGGAGCAATTATGTTGGTTATTTTCATGCTGAGCTGTGGATGCTGGTCGAATAAGTGGGAACAAACTGTTATGTGTCCATTTTAATTCTCCTAGTGACCACAGTGGTGTGAGCTACACTGAATCACAACAAAAGGTGAGACCTTGACAGTGTGATTAAATGGCATTAGTGTTGGTTTTGTTGACCAGGGCCTGGCAGAAGCACTGATCAGAAAATAACTCAGCTGGCTGGATGACTTCATCTGTCACACATAGCGACAGTTCAGCGCGTGCTCTGCTCTGATTGCAAATCACCCCTCATTCCAGGGCTACGGAGCAGGGCCTATATCAGACCCCGAGCTTTTATTAATAGTGACAAGTTGGAAGCAGCATGCTCCTCCCTCCTCCTTTTTGCTCTGCCATGGCTCTTGTCACCTGATTGGCCTAGGAGTCTCCATTTTGAACGCATGCTTACGTTTCCCTCCCATGTTTCAGCTGGCAGGTGAGTGACTGAAGCAGCCTGGACATGTACAAGAGACGAGGGGAGGGAGGAGGTAGGAGGCCCTCAGACCCTGCAGAGCCTATACAAGGCTGCATTCCTCTCCACCCATTAGTCCTGCCCTGCTCAAACAACCAGAATGCTTTTGCAACCCTAAGACCGGTGAAGAGCAAATAGCATTATGTCATGTCTTTTGGCATCTTGATGTTGTGCCACTTTGTTCTCCTGGCCTTAAACAAATACTCACCAGGCATTTGTCATAGGAGAATCTGATCCTTAAGAAAATACATTGTCTTGTCATAATAACAAACAAGTTCACTGTATCTTTTAAAACAAGCTTTAGACAACTCTTAAAAATACTACATTATTTTTTCACCACTTTAGTTTTGTCAAGTGTTAATTAAAAAAAAATTAATTAAAAATTCCTATGTATCATAGTATCTTGATGCCACAAAAGCAGCCGGTGCCTCATATCATGTCATGCAAGGGCATGATGTAGAGTTATCAAACTATTTGGTTTAAGATTACTCCTATTCTACATTCTACAGCTATAAATACTCATAAGTGTAGTCAGAGGTATCACACACTAACAGAGTGACGCTACATGAAACACTCTCTAGACTCCTTGATCTCCGTGTCATTTCCCTCTATCACCAGCATTAATTACTGCCTTTCAAGTGAGGGAATGCTGTGCTGGGTATTTAAACTACATCTTATCAGTGACACAAGCTCCTTCACTACAAAACAAGTACAATACATATCCCTCAATATGGAAATAACAATAAAACATTCTGTGACTATCTTAAGTAACTTAAAACCTGAGCACATGGAATTCCTCAGTCAAGCAGTGATGGATAGTAATGCAACTGAAATGTTATTCTCAGTTCATTTTATTGCAATATTTAGAAAAAATATCTTGCGGTAGTTGCATATTTAAAAAAAAGTTTAAATTTTTTTTTTAGTAATGAAGAACTAGCCAAATAAACCACTTTTTTTCCCACTTCGTGCACTTATATCACTTTTGTAAGTGCACAGAAGACCCTGCTCTTAGGTTCATTTAGTAAGTAGCCAAAAAAAAAAAAAAAAGTCCCTCAGGAAAATCCTATCCCAACTTCTTTGAGTCCAAAACAAAAAGGGGCATTCAGCAGGTGCTAACAGGGAAGAGGAATGTGGAGCTTGACGCTTCTTTCCCCGAGGAACACATGTTCTCCTTGAAAATTTTAGAAAAGCATAAAGAACTTCAGGGGCGTTATGAACACACAAAGTACACTAATTTTTAATTTTTTCTGTTTAAAACGGTATTTAGTAATTATATAATTATTTAAACTTTCTTAACTGCTTTGAACTGTATAAACAGTTCTGACACTTCTATAATAAAGTTGTTCTTCTTAGTTTTAAACGCCAAAATTCTGCTCCATCTGTTTAGGCAGGAAAAGTGGTGTATAAGGAGCCCTTTGCACAGACAAATGGGATCATGTGACTTCTTCAACCAACAACATTGGTTGTGCGCAGTGACTGCGTTATCATCCTTATTGTTGTGTTAACAACCTTTCTATTGGGGGAAAAAAAAAAAGAAGAGAGGCTGCTATGCTGAATTTTGTAATTCTTTTTATTCACACTTGTGTTTCAGAATATATTTTACAGTTTGCATGGTCAATTCTTAGTCACAAATGTAAGTGAAACACTTGCACTGTTGAGCCCTAGAATGACTCAGGATGCATGAAAAAAAAAAAAAAATTCTTTCTACAGCCCAAAGTATAAAAGGCTACCATCTGACCCAAATACCGAAATTTTACAAATCACTGCAACAACCACCAAATACCAAAGTAATAAACTTGATTTAGAGATCTGTTCAGAGATATTACCAGAGCGTGAAATTATAGAACACTTTCTTTCAGGAATTCTGAAATAACACAGAAGGAAAATTAACCATATTTTTGTCTGTGATCCCCTAGCTTTAGCTAGAGAGCAACACTGTGAGATGATCATATCTACCACAATACGCTTTGTTTAAATCTAAAAATAACCTCATTTGCACCACATCACTTCTTTTTTATTAAACTGGACTTAGTCTTGTCATTTCAGCTCTTTATTACTGTAAAGCAAGGACAGTGTGGCAGTTGTCAGCTTACCATGACTCACCACTACCATTGGCTGCTGTATTTATTTCCTGCACAAAGACCGTCAGAAATCTCCCAAGAACAAGCGGAAATATGCTTTCAAACACGTCACTCACCCAGGGTGAATCGAGGGTATTAATTCACTAATGAGATGGTAAACTCAGTTAAATGAACACATCTGCAAGTCAATAATCAGTACCTTTACTTATATCTTTCCCACAAGTAACCATTTACTAGATACAGGAAAAATACAAAAATATTCTCTGTGCCGTTCCAGTAGGTATTCTGCCTTTCAGGTACACTATATCCAGGGCTAGTCTATCCACATACAAACACACTATAAACTATTAATCAGTAGGCACGACAACAACTTTCAGCAGGGGTCTGACCAAGAAAAGTGGCCAGAGGCTCAGTCACTTCTCTTTCTGTCAGGAGTATATTTTGTATGCTCGATTCATGGTAGGTTTGTGGTTGCGGACACATCATGTAGCTTTGGACTAAGGGGTTAGTCCAATACAGTGAGAAGCTTAATCACTCCCACACTGCCTGCTATGAGCAGTGGAGTACAGTCTTAAAACTTTCTATTTGATTTACGTCGTACTCTGAGCATTTGTCTAAACAATGCTAAAAATTCCTCAGTGCATAAACTTTCTGATGTGTGTATCAGTCAATAGAAAATGCACTACTCTAACAGAGTCCAGTTACATTAATCCTTTAATCTACAGAAATATGTAACTCAATGTCAAAATGATGGAGTTAAACCTCCCACCCATGTTAAAAAGGCATAGTGAATCTAAATACTATGAAAAGATGTATGAAATAATGGAAACAATAGAACATGACCAAGTGGCTGAGACACTTTTCTAAGACAGTCCACTTTATCTGTAGTGTAGAAAAAGGTTGACCTTAAGAGAGTCCCACATCAAGCATAATAGAATAATCTAATGACTTTGCAGGAAAACAGTTCTTGCCAGTCGCAGCAATACAAGCAATTGCTTTTATCACCTGAAGACACAACATGTTCCAGGAATATGTGAGAATGCACTATGGCTACCTTTAGAACCTGACTGATACTGGATTTCTGGATCTAATGCCAATACCGATTTTAGCGAGTAAAAAAAATTCTGATCATGTATATTTTATATCATATGAATGGAAAAATTATGAAAAATTATTGGTTTGCTCCTTATGTATTTTGCAGCAATGTATTTCACAAACTAGTTTACAACTTATAATGAAGACATTGTGGAATGATAAAATCAGCTGACAGACATATTGTCTGGCTCTAACTACAACACAAGCAGCTATCAGAGCAGGCCTTGGTTCTCAAGTGTGATAAACCTTTAACTTCCTCCAAGAATGTATTTCTGACCCAACAACCAATGTCAAATTTATAATAACTTTAAGGGCACAGTATATACTGTACAACCAAAATGCAAACCAAAGGCCTGTTCTACCACATGAAAACGAAACAAAAGATTTCAACCTGCTATTGCACCAAATTCATTAACAGGTCTTTAATGACTTAAGAACCTGTTAATGAATTTGGAGCTAAGGTTAATAAGGTTACGAAGTATAAACAACTAAAACTTGCAACAGCCCCATATATAAAAAGTTTTTGGTTCCAAATGGGGAGATTTATGGAGAACAATATGTAAAAATATATTAATATATATTAATATAATATATTTTATTAGACAATAACCTGAAAGTAACTGATCTATACTTCAGTTCACTCATTTTGTATAATTGCTTATCCTTTGCAGGTGCCAAGAAACTATCCCAGCACACGCTGTGCAAGAGGCAAGGTCTATTGCTGACATGATGCCTTTCTAACACAGGTCTGACACAGACAGACTACCATTTACACTCATGTTCATATGGGGACTTAAAATTAACCAAGTGACATAACCTGCATGTATTACAAGGTAAAGATTCAAACTCCACATAGAAAGGCCCGAGCAGACTCTTGGATTAAGCTGACCACTGAACTGCTGTGACACCCTGTCTATCGCAATCAAAAGTGCAACAAGCCTTTTATTAAGAAAAACTTGTATATTTGTTCCATCAAAATTTTTCAGTTTCTTTTATGTAATAATTGGTGAAATACTACTCTACAGTAAAAAAAAATAATCTGTAAATAGCTAATGGGTTTATGAAGTTAAAAAAAAGGAAAAAAAACTACACATAAATCAGTGCTCAGAAATATCTTGGATACCATGACTGCAGAAGAGTTTTTATCAAAAGGGTAAATGGATCATGTAAGAGGCACCCATTCATCTCACAGATGCATTAAGGTCCTAGTGCAACAGTCTCAGTAGAGTTGTGGCTTTAAATAGCTCCCCTCTTCCACACTATCCAAAATCCCAAAAGGAAAACAGACACACTAAGCCCACTTCTCCTACAATCTTTTTTTAAAAGTTTTTGTGCCCCCCCCCCGCTAAAGCCTTGTATGACTGCAAGAACGAAGAAAATTACCATTGTCATCTTTGCAAGTAGTTATACTTGGCTTCGAGGTCAGTGATGCCCTGGCCAACAGGGCAGTGAGTCTATATTTAGGCTGCTGCTTGGCAGCCAAACCAGTGTGAAAGGCAGGCACATGTCATAAGACAGCCAGTAAAGGAATACTGAGAGCAAAGGTTGTCAATTTTTGTCCAGACAGTTTGGAGCCTGTTCAAGCAATGGATGACTACCTGTTAAATTCCTCTAGGACAGCTGCTGGGATTGGCTACATGCTATGTGATTTGCAATAGATAATGGACAGTCAAATCATTTGCTCACTGTGTATTAAATATGGGGAATAAAGCTGAGAATCTTGCTGTGTACTCTGATTGAGATAGAATGGATTGAATTGTCATACACTTTAAACTTTCAAATACAAAATAAATGCTGGATGCTTTCACATTCCTAGTCATAATCACAGCCCATGAATATGCCCTACACACACACACTCAAACCTTGCTGTTTTCAAAATGTTGAGAACAAATGGAAGAAAGGACATGACCATGCAATTCCTATAATGATGCTAATATTTCTCTTAGCCTCAGGGAAAGGATCCTGTATGAGTCATTCTTAAGAGAAAATGGACGAGGTAGGAAACAAACAACATCACTGCTCTACTTTGTCCTCTTACTCGACTGTGTTCTGCAGAACACACCGCTCACACACAAGTGAACACGAGGCGCGATTTTCATGCAGAAGTCACTGTGTGACTGTGTATGGTTCAGCTCAAACTCATCTGTTGATGAACAATTTTGAGATCATTCTAAATAATATCATATTGAAATTGACACCAGGTTCTATAGGAATATATATGCACAAGTAAGCAAGTGTTGTCTCTGACTGACATGTGCCAATTTATTATTAAATAAAACAATTATAAAATCTTTTGCAGATACTTGGCCATGTTAAATTAGATAATTTAACAGATAAGACAACAGAGTCCTTAACTAGCACTACACAACAAAATCTGAGCTCAAGAACACAATACAAACGTTTCACTAAACGCGTACTTTCTTGCTAATAAAACCATCATTTAAACTGTCAACCTTTCAATTAACTACTTAGTCTATAAACACATAGTCTATATACACATCACAAGCCCAACATGATGGTTCAGATTTGCTTACGTTCTCTGACCAACAACCGAAAGACCAAAATAAAAAATTCGATTTACAAATTAACAAAGGGCAGCAAAGACAATCCCGCTTTTAAGAAGCCACACTGTCTGACATTCTTACTGGAAAAGTTACTTAAACCATTAGCAGATATATTTTCCTAGCAACTTACCACTTAATTGTCCGGTCATTTCAACACTACTCATACCAAGTGACACCCCCCCTCCCAAAAGGATTTCATCACTTTTCTGCCAGCATGACAACACCAAATCCAAGCACCAAATGATGTTTTATAAAATGTAAACAAGCCACTGAAAGAACACCTTATGAGACCTTTAGGCAAAGTAACTTTATCTCAATAATATTTTTACTGAAACATAATGTCAAGCTGCTGATAAAATGTGTGTGTTTGCGGTGGAATCTATACGTTTAATACTATACACTGCAATGATATTCTCCCTTAACTCCTACATACCTGCAATGCTAATCTCCCTTGACACCCACATACTTTCAAGTCACATAGAATCCATGGTACTTTCTGAGGGATACTTTTGTACCCTCAGAGGAGAATGAACTGTTATGCTTGAAAGACTTAAGTTCTCACATTACTAATGGACTAACAAGTGAAGTTGGAGATGTGATACTGATACACAACCCATGGGCCTGGGTGACCCGGAAAGTGTCAGAGAAACCCAGGGACTGGGAATGAATGAACATTAGCTGCTATGGTCTTGAAGGAGAGATTTGATCTCCACTCCAGATCATACTGAAGTGTGAGTGGAGAAATAAATAGAGAGACATGACAGATGGAGCGTATGGGAAGATGAAGGCATGCACTACCATTTGACCCTGAGATCCCAGTGTACATGGATGATTATGAGCTGAAAGTCAAATTAATGACAATACCAGAGATAGGAATCAAGTTTCACTGGTGATAAAAATAAGAAAATATCACCTTAACTGGCGGGGAATTTTCCAGGATAATAACCGAGACAGATAATCATCAGTCAGTCTTCATCCGAAAGAAGACAGCCTCACTATTTACCACACAAGAGAGAGCAGATGAACTGACAGCAATGTAAATCTGCCCATCCTACCAGATGATCACAGTCAAGTCATGATGGCTCGCTTCCTAAGGAAAAGCCTGAGTCGATTCACTTCACATTTTACTTCCAACATCACTGAAAGCAGATAGTTCTCCTCGGTCCACATACTTGCTCTGTCCCGAGGAACACTTCGCCCCTCAGACCAAACCATGGTCAACTTTTAGCTTCTTGTGGTCATGACTCATAAAGTGGATGAACTGTCAAATCATTCACTCCAGCTATGGAGCCAAACCACAGCGAGAGAAGTGTTAGACACGACTATGTGGAGGCGAGGACTCTGAATTAATGCTCTTAGTTCGGACAACTGCTTTCTGACGACAAATGTATTAGTGTTCATTTTTACACAGGGAAAAACTTTAGGTCTCGACACTGGAACGCTCCTCAGACTGGAGGCGCAGCAAATAAACGTTTAGCTAGTCCGGTAACTTACTCGGGCCTCTGATAAACTTGTTGCTTACGAATAATGTGTTGACCAACATTAGCAATTTGTCCATGTTTTACAGGTCAACCACAACAGGCAACCGGTGTCTTAAAACTACTAGAGCAGCTATCAAGCGCAAGCTAAACGCTAACGTCAGTCGAGAGAGGCAGCTAGCCAGCTAGCATTACTAACATACCGTTATCTGAGTTCTCCTTACCTTTTTCCTGGTTAAATGATATTATTTCCTCCTCCTTCGGGTTGGAAACTTGGGTTATTATGGACATGTGGTCCATTTAGACGGGTGGTTATTCCTGTTTTGTTTCCCACAATGTTATTCGTTCTAGCGCGCTTGCTCCGTTTGCTAGCTACCGTCAGCTAGCCGTTCAAGATGAGGGTGACCAGCTAGCCCACAAAGCCGTGGCGACCGTCCGTGGCGAAGTGTCGGGGCAGCGGAGGCAGCCAGCCAGCTAGCGCGGTGGTGAATGGACGCCAATGAATGGCTGTCATTTACGGCTCTCCGCAAATTATCATCGCTGCGAACGACTATTTGGTGGACGAAAGCGAGAGCATGTGTGGCTAAAAACAAAACAAAAAACAAAGCAAAAAAAAAAACCAAAAAAAAAACAACCGACGTTGAATTGCTAACTAGCTGACGTTAGCAAGTGGCTCGGGTTAGCGAGTTAGCCGTGAAGCTCCGATCATCCAAAATGCGAGGCCGTGTCTGGAAACAGCGCTGAAAAAGCGAGGAAGCCCTCGGAGAACTGCTCTTTCCTCCCCCCTTAAAAAAAAGAAGAAAAAGCGCGTAGCAGACGCGAAGTTGTTGAACGTTGAAGTTACACGACACTTTCGGGAGAAACGGGTCATATCCCGCTGGTCCTGCGTTCCCCGTGCAACATGGAGGCTTTATGTGTTTTGGGTCGCGTCTGAAGCGGGGGCACCGGCGTGGGAGGGGGCGGCTTGTTTCTGTGACGGACTCTCTCCGGCAGGCAGCGCGAAGCGGCCGCTCTCACGTCGCTCAAACCCCGGGCGGCCGGACGCGGCTCCGCCGAGCGCCTGTCGCTCAGTGGTCGCTCCGGGTCGCACACGACAAACTACAGCGCTTTATTGCGACCACGGGGACGATGCGTTCATAACGTGGCCTGTGTGCGCGTAGCGGGGGCCCGGCTGTGGCCGCGACGCGCTCCCGGGCGGACGAAGGCTCCTTTAACGACCCCGGGCAAAAAATATTTGTACATTAATCCGAGACCCTCGGTGCGTGTTGTTTCCCCGATGGGTCCATGGAGAAGCTTTAAAAGGTCGAGAGCGCCACCTGCCGTCTAAGTTGGGAAGATGCCTCGGGGATACTGCGCGTCCGCGGTGATGAAATAACAACGGGCCGCCTGCGTCTGTATTCAGTTATTCGTAGTGTCACCGTTGAAGTGAACGGCCTCCGGCCCGGTGACTTTGTTTATTGTTTCCCTGAAGATAGAAAAAAAGTCTGGTAAGATACCGACACACGTCTCTGATAAACTACAAAACACCGACCGAATCCTATGTCCAATCACGCAACTCCTTAGATTAGATATTATGCTCCTTTTTCATAAATTAGATTATAATATGTTACCATATTCTGATACCACCGAGGATGAAAGAGGACATTGCATAACATCAGATGACTTATTAGCACTCGCAGCAGCGTTTTATACCATAAACTTGAAGTCACTTTTCACCTAGAGGGCCACGTATGTGCATGTCTAACCAATTCTATTTTCAAGCCTGTTCCCTTATAGTTTTGACAGGAGGGTTGTCAGGCGCATATTGTTTCACTCTGACACTGCTATTGGTTGGTGCACTTGCTTTCCTCCTCATTTTTGACCATTGTCCCAGAGTTGTTTTTTTTGGCGCTCCATTAAGGTCCGATGGGCTCAGTGTGGACCACCCCTCACTGTGGTGCGGTAGTGAAGGATAAATATATATCCCCCTCCTCCTCTTCCTCCTCCTCCTCCTCCTCCTCCTCCTCCTTTCGTTGAGTCCGCAACATCCTGACTGGCCGAGGCTGGGTGATCGCAGGCAGCGGCGGCGGCGGCGAGCCCCCACAGGACGGATGAATTAGAAAACCTGCTGCAACCACCTCCACCCCCCTTTTCTTTAATTCACTGTCTATTTTGAAGAGTCGGACTGTAAACAGTGCCCCCCCTCACCTTGACAGTTTGAAGCGGAAATAAGGTTAGTGAAAACAATCTTTAAAAAATGATAATAATAAATATATGTGTGTGTGTGCAGAGGGTTCAATTTAAGAGTAACCATAAAAACCAGCGCAGAAAGGCTTGTGTGTTCTCGGCTCTCTCGACATAAAGCACTGAACCGGGGGAACTGGATTTGTATGCAGGGCGCCTTGCTGAGGTCCTTCTTAGCCTTGGTTACATCTTGGCATGGAAAGGACCTATTAATCCAGGTCCCTTAACTTCAACTCACATTTCGCGACATGAGTGTGATACACACACACACACACACACACACACACACACACACAATCAAGACAATACAAGTGGTTATTCTCCCCTGGAAACTAACTGTCTGTTTGTTGTCTTACTCCGATGCACCATTCCTGGTCATTCCAGTCAGAGCTAATTATTCTGTGAAGTGAGTCCCCAGCGCCTCTCAGATAACACAGCACTGCAGCTGCCCTGCTGCACAGCAGAACCAACTGCAAGAGCTATAATAGGAAGGAGAGGTAGGGTTGCGCAGCTGACGATGCTGATTCCGAGGAGCAAGAGCTCTGCAGTCCTATTTAAGTCACAGGCCCGTCGATCCTAAAGGCTTATTAGTAAAATGTCACCTCCTCAAAACACCTTGGTCCATATCTGGCCCGAAGTACCTGTGTCGATGTGTTTTGGCACTTATGTTGTTCACCATAATGATTGGGCAGTGGACTGTTTTTTCCACTGGGCCATAATGTCAATAGTTTCTCAGTGTCATTGGAGTCTGTATGAATGGTTCTAATGACAAAACTAAACAATCTACAGTAATAGAGTAGCGTACACATAGGCCCCAAAGCCTTTGTGTGCTGTCTTCTTGTTAGGCAAATGTTTAATTGTAAAGCCCACACAGTAATTCTAAGACAAGGCTGTCGAAACTCATGCTTTCATACTGATGCCTCAGGCCTAGCTAAAATTAAACAAATTCCCTCAGAATAATCTATGATATCTCACAAACACTGGTTCAATAAACCTTGGTAAACTCCTGGCTTGTGTTTTTTAAATGTTCTCTTATCAGTTTATAATCTGTCTATTTTCATTCATACTCGTCCTGTTTTCCATCAGCCAGGTCTAATATTGTGTGGCTGATTGTTTTTCAGCCTGGTAGGCTCCCGGTGTAAACATTCACCATGGGGATCAAGGCTGCCCTGCCCAGATATGAACTGTATCTCTACACAGCTGTACTCGCCCTGGCCTTGATATGGGCCGGCAGTTGGATATTTGAAGCTTCAAGTGGTGAGTGCCTGTCATGAGATATCCAAAGCATATACACACTGTCAGTGTCACTCTAAAAAAATCAGAAACACAATGCAAAAGTACACTGAAGTTCACAGAAATCCATTTATATTTATTGAAGTTAGGGTGAATAGACACTTTTTGAGCATTTGCTCCAGAGCTGTACCAATTTTGCAAATAAAAAAAAAACACCCTCCAGTTAAAACTCTCAATTCAAATAGATGTCACTGAAAAATCACTAATGTATAAATATGAGTTTGCCATTTAAATCTGCATCAAAAAACAGATCCCTCCTTGAAACACTGCTCTAGTTCACCTAACACTGTGTAGAACAAAGTTCATTCAGCAGTTTAAAATGGATTCTTCTCCCCTTGGAATTCCTGCATGTTCCTATTAATATGTGGACAATTTAAAGATGGTCCAATTAATTTCAAATTTTTTTCCTGATGGAGATATTTCAGTTTAAGAATTGGTTACACTGAGCATGTTAAGCCCCAAACCTTTTTCCCTGGAAAATGTAAATTGTTTGCATGTTTTCAGACTCTAAATAACTGAAACTAGCCTTTTCACACACTGATCTGAATGGACTCAGTGTAATTTGGTGAATGGTACTGTCTGCCACAGTCTGTGCTGTCAGAGTAGCCAGGGCAGAGTCCTGCCGGTCATCACTTTTGTCCTGATTCTTTGTCTTTAGTATTTAGTTTTTGTACCTTGAAATGGTCATTACTGGGCAACCTTATCTATGGGCATTTCATGGGTACCACTCAGGTCTGCATGCCACAGTAGCACTGTATAATGGTAAAAGTAGTCTGGCTGTGTTCCCAGAAGTAAGAGGCTTTCCCTGACTGACCCTCACATTTTGATATCCTTTTTCATGGCCATTAGTGTAATCAGGCAAAGCTGGGCAAGCTGCTGTTGTATTTGTTACTGTGTACTTAATGTCTCAACAGCATAGCTATGACTGTGGTTATTATAATGTTTTTTCCCTCTTATTGTTATTTTGATTATTTCTATGTTAGAGTTTTGTTCAGGTTAGACAATGAACTAATCTCCTACACCAGATTATGACCATATGCGTGAATATGTCAGTTTTAAAAATAGAAAACTTCACAATGAGTACATTATGTAATATTTGACATTATCAAATGGACTGAATGTGCTCTCACACTCAAAATCACTGTGAATAGTGCAACAGTTACACCAAAGCTGCTCAAATCCAACAGGACCTTTTTCTAAGGAAGATTATTTAAAAAATGGTCAGTGTTTACATAGAACTGAAAAACAAAGCTGCCTAAAGGTTGGATTTAGCACTTTTCAGCCTAGAAGCTTTACCATATATTACCATGAGTTGAAATCTTCTAAATTTGAACTGCTTTATTGGTTGAACATTATTTCCGCTGCACAATTTCTTACGTATTGTTTCCTGGTTATCCTGCATTTTTCTTCTTTATTCAGAGAATGTAAACAGAAAGGCCTTCAAAGAAAGTGTGAAACCAGGATGGCATTACTTTGGCAGGAAAATGGTAAGTGGTCTTTATATAATGATTATATGCACCACATTGTGTTCTACAGTTGGATTTAATGATGCTAAATGTCGAAAGAGAGTGCCTGTCTTGCATAAATAACGTATCACCAATTTCCACAGGATGTTGCGGATTTTGAATGGATGATGTGGTTCTCTACATTCCGCAATCATATCCTTTTTGCGCTCACTGGTCATGTGATCTTTGCCAAGATATTCACCCTGATAGCTCCAAAGGTGCGTGCATGTATGTGTTGTAGAGACAGAGAGAGAGTGTGAATGTCCACGTGATATCACTGTACTCCGACCCCATACAGGTATAATTGCACATCTCTTTTGTATATGTTTCTATTTGTTATATTTGCATACATATGTGTTTGTTTGTATGTATGTTTTTGCACTTGTGAATGAACCCAAGCTTTGCTCTAATCGAGGCAATGCACCAGATTGCATTTGAAATGTGGTATAAACGCGTTGAATGGCAAGCATGCCTTGAGCTGTACAAGTTTTTCAGTTTGGTTCAGTTCAGTTCTCTTCTATTCTACTAAACAAAAATATTTTGTATTATTTGTACCTCAAGGTCTTACAAATTATTGATGTGATGCATGAGCATGAGTTACATTGTGTTAGACTGTGATTGTGTTTATTGAGTGAACCTATGATTCTTCCTTGTGATCTTGACATATTTAAAACAGTTCATTATGTTTTAAACATGTTTTCTGTCTTGTTTCATGCTTACAATGAAGATTGGTATAGATGGATGTAAGGTAACATTAATAAACTTGTGAATTTTATTACATTTGTCATGTCTTCAATTTAAATCCATTGTTACATGGACAGTGTATATGTTTTCCCCCCAAAATTTAATCTTTCCTTCCCTAAAGTACATCCATTGTACTGAATACAGTGTTACTGTACTAACACAACTCTTCATGTGTGTTGCATTTAATTATGAATTGTACAATAGTCATTGCGTCACACTGATGCTGGCCCCTCTTTACCCACAGCACAGATCCTTGATCTTTGGTGTGTATGGTGGTTTGGCAGTCCTGGTCACAATGGGCTGGACCTTCATGGCTCTGGTTCTGTCTCACTGCATCATACTCTACAGCGTTGCTCTGGCAAAGAAGAAAAGTATGTGCTTTGCAGTTGGCCTGACCACACTGGCCTCCATCAAGCTGGACCCCTATAACTCCTGGCAGGTGAGCAGGTGGTTGCAGGTTCAGGGCTTTTCTATGCTTCTCCATTATAAAGGCACAAAAACACAGAATGCTCAATTGCTTGATTGACAAAAAGTGATGGAAATTTGAATGTCACGTGGTCTTGTGAACTTTATGGACCAGAGGAAGGATCCTAAAGTCTGTAATGAAAAGATAGTCATTGGAAATGAAGATGAAGAGCTGAAGTGATAAGATATGAACGGAAGGTTGCATGGTTTCTAAAGGTAGACTAGCTAAAAGGACCATGCTGTATGGTGGAAAGGGTTGTGCAGAGTTGCTTTCAGTTAGAATTTAAATTTTTGAAAACGTTTATAGAGATCCTTAAGTTACGATACGAAATCTTGATTAACAAATGCATTAAAAAAAACTTGAAGGTGATAAGACTCATGTCAAGAGGGAAAAAAACATTTTACAGCAACACAAGAGTTAAGAGAAAAGCTAAAGACCCATTTCAATAAAATAAATAAAAATAAAATACCACATGATCCTATCAATACCTTAGATTATATATATTTTTCTATATTAATTTATTTTTCTGCAAATATTTGTTTTTAGTTCAAAATAATCCAGCAGCAGTGTTCTGTGAACAATATGGATATGTATTTGTAAGTTTGAATATTGAACACAATATACATAAATTTATCTTAAAGTATATGGTGTTTTATATATTGTGTGCAGTATATGTAGTATACTATGAAATATATTGAGGAGAAATTTAAAATAATACCATGATATAGTAGATGATATAGAAATGCAATGATAATAATACTATAAGTAGTAACATAGTATTATTATATCATAGTAAGTAATTTGATTCAATATAATGTGATGTTAGATATGTTATTACTACTTATTCTACTAACCCCTATTTTAATAGTGATAGTAATATATAATTGAGAACAATGTGCAGCTGTATTGCTATAAAATTCTTGTTTCAATCAAGCCAGAAACTGGGTAATCTAGAGGTACTGTCCATATGCAAAGAGATGGTGTTTGAGGTTCAAAATAAGTCCAAATCCTCCTTTAGGAAACCTTGGTGACTGGCTCCTTCGACCTGCAAGACGTCCTGTTTTATGGAGGTTGCGGCTTCACCATCCTGCGCTGTATGAGCTTTGCTTTAGAGAACTGTGAAAAGAAGGACGGCAACTACACATTCACTGATCTGCTGAAATACAACTTCTACCTCCCCTTTTTCTTCTTTGGACCTATAATGACGTTCGACAGGTATCATGCCCAGGTGAGAATTTTGAGATGATACTAAATCTGGTGACTGGCTGGAAGGCTAATTGGTAAAAGTGAAAAGTGAGCAGCCCTCTAAAATTTGACAGTAGTTAGGAAGCCATCACTCATGATTACACATTGCAGGGGAAAGTGTCATTTTAGGACAACTGATGCAAATTTGTAAGATGCTGATGTGTTTATATAACTCGATTTGAAAGCAAATGAAACAGACAAAGCTATGTACTATTGATTAAACTAGAACAGATTCTGATTGAAATAATTTTTATTTAAAAATCTGTGGGCAAGTATTACTACAAATGTTACTGCTGCTGTTAATACTTAAAGAAGAGCTTTTGCATATGACGGGCACTAAAGAATAATATTCCAACTATAATGTATAATATGCTGGGATGGTCCTATTATTTTACATGTGAGAAATGTTTGTCTTTCCTTAGGCAAACAACACCCAGCTGACCCGCAAAGAGAGGGAGATGTGGAACATCACTACCAATGCTTTGTTGCACCTGGGAGTCATTCTGGTGGTGGACGTCTTCTTTCACTATCTTTACATCTTGACAATCCCCAGTGACATGAAGCTTGTCACCAAGCTGTCAGACTGGTGTCTGGGTGAGTTAGACATATGTAATAAAATGATACTGGTAAAGCTGCTACTGATGCTTTTATTTTAATTTTTTTAAATGCTGATAGTTGACATCTCTTGGCATCTTTAATGTCAACTGTTTGATTTTATGCCATAAGAAGTGCAAATTATCACTGTATACGCTTGAATTGAATTCTTTTCAGTGTAGAGATGACTGGTTAAAAGCAGGGAGATCGTAAAACTCTTCACTGAACCACAGAGATGAATTCTGTCAGTTGGCTTCTCTTTTAAGCACCTTGTTTATAGTGGAGTAATCTTTGGAATGGTTCACAACCGATATTTAAGTAGATTAATATAGATGCAACGAAAAGACAAATTTATTACAGGCTGTCCATACTGTTTTCATGTAGCTATGAAAAACATGAAAATCTCCCACTGGTGAGAGTTGATATATTGACATTCTGCAACATCTACCATCAGTGTACCTTAAGATAAACTTGTGATTGTTTCCATTTGTATGTTTGCAGCTGGCCTGGCTTATTCCAACCTGGTGTATGACTGGGTGAAAGCAGCTGTGATGTTCGGTGTAGTCAACACCGTGGCGACACTGGACCACCTGGACCCTCCTCAGCCCCCCAAGTGTATCACCATGCTCTATGTATTTGCTGAGACGTACGTCTGACCTACACTAGTCTTGTGCAATCATAAGAAATCATTGTGTAGTTTTCATGTTGACCATACTAAGCCTTGATACTATGAAAAAATTTTAAACAGACAATGTCTGCCTTTTTCAGGCACTTTGACAGAGGCATCAATGACTGGCTGTGCAAGTGAGTGTTTGAATTTAAATGTTTAAATTTTAAATGAATTTAAATATTAAAGATGGTTTTGATTCTTCATAGCATTAAATGTGAGTTGTAATATTGCAGGTATGTTTATGACTATATTGGTGGGGATCATGACAAAATCTTCAAAGAGCTCTTAGCTACTGTCTGCACCTTTGCTATCACCACCTTGTGGCTGGGCCCATGTGAACTGGTTTACATCTGGTCCTTCTTTAACTGCTTTGGACTCAACTTTGAGCTGTGGTTGGCCAAGTTCTTCTCCCTCCCACCATTTTCTACACTTGAGGTGAGGAAAGTGACTACACTGAATGGTTTTCAACTGGATAATCAAGTAGGAAAGAAGTAGATATATGGTACTTTGTCTCATTTGAGTTTACACCAAGTCTCTGAATGTTTTCCTGTGTTTTCTGTGTCTAGGGTGCTATGGGTGAAGCTATGTCACGCAGGATCCGTGGTGTTTTTAATGCTGCCAACTTTTGGGCCATCATCCTCTACAACGTTCTCTCCCTTAACAGTTTGGATTTTGCCAAAATGGTGGGCAGGAGACTGGTTTTCAAAGGTATGTAACAACAAGGGTACATGAAATCAAACTAAGGCTTTCCTGTCGGTTCCAGTTAAAGTGAGAACAACACAGAGAAGACCTCAAAAGCAATAGACTCGAAAGAGGCGCCATCCTCCTCCATCCTTCTCCTCCTCTTTTTTTGCTTTACCTCTTGCTGCTCTAGAATGAAAGAATCTTAAAAACTGAGCATTGGGAAGTGGAAAAGTTGCTCATGAGATGGTCTGCAGTTGAACATCTTAATCACTGGACCACACAAAGAAAGCTGCATTCCTTTGAAGTCATACCTCTCAGTTTTTATTTCCTCTCATTATCACCCTCCACTTCCTCTTTATTTCCCTCTCTCTCTTTTATTTTCCAGGTTTTCCTCTGTCCACTCTCTCAGTGTTACTTGTGACCTACTGTGGTGTACAGCTGGTGAAGGAGAGGGAGCGACAACAAGCCCTGCTGGATGATGTGAAGCAAGTGAAGCCGGTCGATGGCGGCAAAGAAAAAGCAGAATAAGCAGACAGAAAAACAGAGTTTCACAGACTTCATGGTCAACGGCCCTCTCACATTGTTCCGTCTTTGGCCTTGCGAACTGTAACTGAAACAGACTGCAACAGCCAGTCAGCACCTGCACTGTTCAGAAGCTTGTTTTTTTTTGTTTTGTTTTTTTTGCTTTTGTTCATCAGAAGCAATGAAACATTTTGAACTGTGAAATATCCACAAGTGCACTTGCTGTAGATAATCGCCACATCCTCTGGCACAAACCCACCGATAGTGCATTCTGTATTGGTACTTTACCAAAAAAAACCCATTGTTTAACAAATTTTAGGCCTGCAACGTATTTCATGATGCTAAACTTAATATACAAGATCATACAATATTGTATAGGAACAACTACCATGTTATTTGTGGTTGTCTCCTGTGATCATTTTTGATTTTTATCAAATCTGGACATTCTTCCTTTTTTAAAAATCATTTTCAACATGATTATTTTTAGTCAGATGTCATCTCAGTTTTGCTTTGGATGCCTTAGATCCTAATCATCACAATATGCAACTATACTGAAAGGTTAAGGAACTTGAAAATACTTGAAATCAGGGTGCCATGAATGGAATGCAATGAAGAAAATAAACAAAGGGTGCTTTGGAGATCCTCCATTTTGCTTGCAGTTGATTGTAAAGTACATTTGCTCTACTGTCACCAAGCAAACATACAAATCACAATGTATAGGATAATCTATTTTAATGTTGATTTAGAATGTATTCAGTCTCTTATTGTGGTGAAAAATTGAATGTAGTTCAAGAATCAAGAGAAGGACAACTTCCTCCACTACCATACGATCTTCAGGAGTTTACTGTTGGTGTGCCATTTCAGGATATCTCTCTCCTCCCTCCTACCACATGATCCAGATCCTCAGTTTGCTATGAAAGGCAACAGACCCAGGCGAGGAATATGGGTCAGTCTTATCCTGCCTGTCACCAAAACCTGCTGTGTGTCTTCAGTGCAGCGCGTAGTGGGGAAAAAGTTCGTGTAGATCGTATCTCCTTTTCTCATTGTGGGGTCTTCATTCAAAAGTGTTAATTCAAATTTCTGACTTGAAATAAAGTTTTATTTATAATCCAGAGGTGAAACTTCTCCCTTGAGTTTGCATTGTTGCTGGATGTTGAGGAAGCTTTGCTGGCCAAGCATGGTCTACATCTAAATATTAAAAGATTTCATTTGGTTTAAATCGATAGAGATGGAGTTAATCATGACTATTTTGATATGTCTTATGATGAGACGTCATCATCTATCACCACAAGATGGCCTAGTTTGACCAAAGCTGAGAAATGACCAGTGATTACATTATGTCAATAAAAAACGAAACAAAAGATTCAAGGCTCAACAACCCAGGGTCCAGCCACACAGGTGTTTTCATTTTCTAAAATCACTGAAGAATGTATTAAGCATGGGCACAGAACAGAAGTATTGTCTGATCAGGGAATAATTTACAATTTGACATGTTTATCAACCTCATTTAATTTCATAGGAGGGACAGAATTTGACCTAGGTCCCTCTTTTGTTTGCCTCTCTCCTTTTATAATACATCTGTGGTCTGTCCCTTCAAGCCCCCAGTGATATCTATAATTATATATATATATATATATATATATATATATATATATATATATATATATATATATATATATATATATATATATTTATATACACACACACACACACACACACAGAAACACACACACAAAGAGAAGTTTCTGTTGTCCGGAGGGGTTTATTATATAACTCACTCACTACTCTTCCACTAGTCTTCTACTGCCCATGCACTAGCGGAGGTACTACTCAAACCTCAACTTGGTAAAAGTGAGTAAGAATAATAAAATGTAAACCCATTCCAGTTAGGTCGCCTGGTGAGTTGTTCTACCGGATTTAAAATGCCATCACTCTTGTGTTTTTAAATTCAGCTGTTTGTGGGTGGTATGAGTGGTGCAGGAGTGGATAGGTCCTGTTCCTGCCCACCAAAATGGATTCCTCAGCTTTGTGACCGTCCTGTCTATAAATACCCATGACTTAGCAAGTGACTAACAGCCACTGACAGCTGCAGCCACCAGCCGACCAACCCGTGGAGACTATCCACAGCAATCTGAACAGCCCTGTGAGAGGCTGACAGTCCTGCTCTGTTGTGGGGAGTAAGTAGGGTGCCCACCAAACCCAACCAGGACCAGGAGACAGAACAAAATGGCTGCCCTGACAGTAGACCCGGCGGAGCAGCCACGGATGTACCAACAGACCCTCCTCCAGGATGGACTGTGCGACCTGTTAGAGAATGACAAGTTTGTGGATTGTGTCCTCAAAATCCAGGATAAGGAGTTCCCCTGCCACCGCTTGGTTTTGGCAGCCAGCAGCCCCTTCTTCAAAGCTATGTTCCTGTCTGAACTGGAAGAGAGCAAGAAGCGTGAGATTGCCCTCAAAGATGTGGACCCAGGGGTTATGGGGATGATCCTGCGCTACTTATACACCTCTGAAATTAATCTGACAGAACAAAATGTCCAAGATATCTTCATGGTTGCTAACATGTACCAGATCCCCTCCATCTTCTCCGTATGTGTATCCTACCTCCAAGAGAAGCTGGTGCTGGGAAACTGCTTGGCTATCTTCAGACTGGGGCTGCTGCTGGATTGTCCGAGGCTTACCCTGAGTGCTAGAGAGTTCATCTGTGAACGTTACCAGGTTGTTGTCAGGGACCAGGACTTCCTGCAGCTGGGCCCAAGTGAGCTGGCCATCATCATCACCTCAGACGCCCTGAATGTTGAGCGGGAGGAGCTGGTGTTCGAATCCCTAATGAACTGGGTAAAACATGACGAGACAAACCGAATAAAGGACCTGCCAAAGCTGCTGCACTGCATCCGTTTTCGCCTCATACCTTTGGATTACTTCAAAGAAAAAGTGGAGCACCACCGATACATCCGGTTCAGCCAGGAGATCAAGAAGGAGCTGGATCTCGTGAAGGATGCTCACAGAGGGCGTCTCCCAAAGCCCACGAAGACCGGCAGTGACGGGGCAAAGGGGGGAGAAGGAGGGGAAGACGAAGAGGACGATGATGAGGAAGGGTACCTGCCGGGTATACTCAACAACAACCCCCGCTTTGGGATGTTTGAGATGGACTTGATACTTATGATCAGTGACACAGGGACTGTGGCCTATGAACCTGTGGGAAACGAATGTTTTGTGGTGTCAGAATCCACAGAAATTCCCAAAAACCACTGCAGCCTGGTCACCAACCAGAACCAGGTGTTTGTTGTTGGAGGACTTAACTACAACAAGGAGGATAAAGATGAACCATTTAGTTCTTACTTCCTACAGGTATGGTATCAATCATGGAGGTCATGTTAGCTCTTTGTAATCTGAAAACAAATTGCTTTTCCTACCATTTCTTCTCAAAAATCCTGTAAAACTCACTTCAGCGTGTATTTACAGAGCGCAGATTTTCTGTGTATTTCACTTCTCACATATCATTCTCTTCCCCAGTTTGACCCAGTGAGTTCAGAGTGGTTAGGGATGCCCTCACAACCCAACCCTCGCTGTCTGTTTGGGCTGACAGAAGCCGAGAACTCCATCTTTGTTGTGGGAGGAAAGGAACTGAAGGAAGGCGAACATGCCCTCAATTCAGTCATGATCTATGACAGACAGTAAGTACAAGTATTAACTTTGATGTGGAACTTTAATACTGACAGTCTACTGTGTACCTATTATCGAATTGAAAACACTTGTAAGGGTACAGTTTTTTGGCAACATAACATACTAATAACTAATCAAGCCTCTATTTAGTACATTCAAATAGTTATTAATACCCATTCAAAGAAGTCATGCATAAAACCCTCACTCTCATGGTCATGGTTTCCATAGATTCAGGAACCTTCACAATGCATTTATGTCGGATTCATTTGTTTACCTTAAAAAGAAAAATATTCACATTTATCTGAAAAATTATCATTTGGAGAAAAATGTTTTTTCTTGAACAACAATGGGGCCTTTCAGATTCTGTAGAATCAATTTAATCATCTATAGAGCCACCGTCTATAATGTTATCTGTGTGCATTTACTCTCTATATGTTTTTGTACAAAGGTCGTTTAAATGGGGGGAATCGGACCCTCTGCCTTATGAAGTATATGGCCATGGAACTGTGTCACACAAAGGTCTTGTCTACGTTATAGGAGGAAAGTCTGAAAGCAAGTAAGTAGCACCACATAGTCTATAACTTCAACTATAATCTGTAATTTTTATGCTTTAATTTCACTTCAGGAATGTATCTTTACACTGTGGATCCACATGGTAAAAAGAACATGGCTTTAAGTTCCCCATTCAATGCCTATACATGTAAAACATGACAGTGACACCAAAATGCCAAACCTTAAGATACCAAATTTTGTTCTAATCTTGCTCTATTTATCATTTTGTAACAAGAATAACTTCGGATATTTTGAAATTAAACAAGTTAGCATTGTACTTCCATAAACATTGTTGACTCACAAGACACCAATTTTCTAAAAAAAAAAAAAAAAGATAAATAAAAAAGGAGAGAGATAAAATTAGAATAGTGACTTTTAGTGACTGGTATGAGTGAGCTCCAAAAATGCAAAACAATATCATCAGATGACCTCATTATTTGAAAGAAACAACTTCAATGTGAAGCAATACACAACTGATAGGCTGAGTTGTCCTCATAATGGCTAGTAAACCTTACTTCACATATAAAATCAGTGGAGTGTCCCTTTAACACGCTGTATTACATGTTTTTTATGCAGGAAATGCATGAGAAGAGTCTGTGTCTACAATCCTACTAAGTTTGAGTGGAAGGATCTGGCTCCTCTGAAGACAGCCCGCTCCCTGTTTGGCATCGCTGTCCACAAAGACCAGATTTTTGTGGTGACGGGGGTCACGGACGCAGGCCTTACCAGGTCCGCGGAGGTCTATGACATCGCCACCAACAAGTGAGACAGCTGTTTTTTAATCTGACCAATTTTCTCTCATCGTTATGAGGGCAAGCATCTGTTCACATTTGTGAAATGACTCACTAACCGTCAAAAGAAGATCATTAGGTCATAAAATATCACTCATTGCACTGCCGTGACTGTCATACAGTAATATAGCAGCTTATTTAACACCATCATCATTTCCCTGTGTTTGTGGTTGCTGTTCTGTTGTTCTCCAGGTGGTCTGAGTTCACAGAGTTCCCTCAAGAGCGCAGCTCTCTCAGTCTGATCTCTTTAGGAGGCTTCCTGTACGCGGTGGGGGGTTTTGCCATGATGCCCAGTGAAACTAGTGAAGAGCCCGTCCCAACAGAGATGACTGATGTCTGGAGGTAAAAGTCCCCTAATTTACATGGATTGAATTAGTGGGGTAATTTAAGTCCTCCTTTTAAACATTTGTATACAGTATACAAACATTTAAGAAATAACACATTATAATGTCTGTGTGTATGAACAATTGTAGTTTCTCCAAAGACACATTTAATATCATTATAACTGTGTTAAAACAATAGGAGGAGTGTTGACAAGTACATTAACAAAGACTTACATGTACTTATAAGTAAATTACAGTGTGTTATAAAATATGGGTTACATGTTTAGATGTGGCTTATGAATTTTAAACAGGAAGCCTTGAAGTAAAATGTTACCATTAGCTCAATATATATATATATCATATATATGTGATATCACATAATATATCACACTGGTTCAAGTAAAAATTGAAACAACTATTTTTGACCATATATTTTTTATTATGGACAGGATGTGATGAGCTCTTTGAATTTTTCTCAAAGAGAAATTTGGCCGGTTAGAATTTTTTGAAACTTTAAGCATCACTGGAAAAAATCTAATTCCACACTCAGATTAAGAGGAAACAGGTATTTTATAGCCATTGCCCAAATGAATTGACCTTTTTCACCTGACAGCAGCCAAACCAACCATTGTTAAGTCGTCTGATATAAACAGTCTCTCTTTGCTTTAGTCTTTTTAGAATATAAAACACAATTATTTTGACTTGTTTTTAAAGGTTTATATCTTTAGTGGATACTCCTGCAAGGTAATATATTGGGAGACAGACTAATGCATTGCTGGTTTTGGTCTTTCCACAGGAGTTGTTTATAGTGAGGAAAGTATAAAATAAAACCAGACAAATAACACATTCCAACAATGGTTGCATACCAATTAGGTGTGCCAATTCCAGGGTTCTGGTATTATGCATGTTGTCTCACCGTCACATAATATACAGAATGTCCCTATATGGAACGTAGACATTGCTTTTAATGATTTTCCTTTGACAAGTTAATTTTTTGCCATGAAAAAGGTCTATCTCTACACATAAACATATACACACACACACCCACACAGTTCGGGGTCCAAAATGGAGAAAATCTGTGACTCCAAAAATTAAATTTTCTATACTTTATTAATTACTCGATTCCTCCTTTATACTATTAATATTAGAGCAATGATAAAAAAGTCCTCTTCATGTCAAATGAAGATGCATTGCATCTGTAGATGCATTGAGATTACATGTATTAATACCGCATGCTATCTTATGATGCTATGGGGCACCAACACTAACATGTTTATTTTTCCCACAGATATGATGATACAGAGAAATGCTGGAACGGGATTTTGCGTGAGATTAGCTACGCAGAGGGATCCACTATTCTTCCAGTGCATCTCAACACCCTGCGTCTCACCAAGTTATAACTGAGTTGAACTGTTGGTGCAATCGGGTTAATGATGTAAAATTAGCAATTAAGTAGATGAGTGTAATCACTATGGACATTGGTGAAAAATTAATTTAGAGTACAGAATGTTTCAGGGCAGCGATTGATTTTGGTCTCTGAAGATGGAAAAGTGTTATGAAAACAGCATCAGATTGATTTATCGCATGTTTTACTGCAGGGGGAGACAGACACATGCTAAGTCTAAGTAGGTCTGGAGGAGAAGGGCAAGTTAGTCAATCACATCAAATTTCTTTTATAAAAAACTAAAATGTTGAATTGTACATCTGTTTTTGTTATATCGTTTTATAAATTATCTTTACTACCTGCTTGCTTTATTTATACAGAAATAAAGAAAACGGTTGATTCTGTTGCTAGCAGTGATGACTCCCACAAGTCACAACACAAAAGGCCAGTTCACAGTGCAAACAGTTTTATTCATCTTCATCTGACATTTTTGTTTAGTAACATATTTACAGCTGATTCTACACACTATACAGTACAGAATGTTTACACAAAATTGAAACAGCAAATGAAGCAAGATGACAAATAAGAGACACTGTATCAATATTACGGAAATAATACAAAGAGCGTGAGTGAGAAACAAGTGTTTTAAAATGTAAACATCGATTTCCAGTTGACACCTGAGCACTATAAGTCATCACCATAAACAACATCATAAATCAATTAATTAGTCATATTCATAGTTTCACATTAACTGTGTATGACATTTACTCTGAGGTACTTAGTTAGTTTCAGTTCTTTTCAGATACACACACACACACACACACACACACACACACACACACACACACACACACTAGTACAACAGGAACAAAAAGGGGAATTAAAGTAAACACTGAACTCAAACATGACTCCCACATGAAATGTGATACTGCCACTGTCTGAAAGTAGGAAAATGTCTTTTCTTCAAATAAATGTTTTATTATAAGCTTTATGAGACTGTGCTTTGAGTTTAATACTAAATTCAGCATACTAACATGCTCATGACAATGCCAACACGCTGATGTTATTTATATACACACACACACACACACACACACACACACACACACACATATATATATATATATATATATATATATATATATATATATATATATATATATATATATATATATATATATGTACACACACACACATACACACATATATACACATATATACATATACACATATATAAATATACTCACATATATACATATATATATATACACACACACACATAAATATACACACATATATATATATATACACACACACATATATATAATTTGGTATGTTGTAATATTTATTGGTATGTTTGCCCTTTTCACCATCTTAGTTGGGTGCGTTGCTGCTAGTTCCAATTAGGACTTAACACAAAGTACAGCTGAGGCTGATGGGGATCCCAGCAGTTTTGAAGGTGTATTGTAAAAAAAGTACGAGTCATTTTTACCTGATGATGGCACTAAATGAAAGGTTAAGGCATAACCATAGTTATTACAGTTCACCCAAGTTTGGAACATGAATGTCTAATCTGAAATTCATGGCAATCCATCCAGTAGATGTTTTGGTAAAATCACTCAAAAACACAGTTGTGAACCTCCTCAAGCACTAGAGGAAAAGCCAGGGGATCACCAAAGTCATTAGGATTCATCTACCTGGAATCATCAGTGTCTATGCAAACTCTATACAACAGTTGTTGTATTGACCTGATACCTGTCAGTACCAAAAAGGATAGAAGAGAAGAGAGTAGAAGAGAATACTAACAATTGATTCAATTAAATAAATGGCCTGTGTGATTCAGCTAATGGAAGTTAAATGTTATTTTGGCATATTAATTGACAATATTGAGTATCACGGAATAATAATAGAATATATCTGATCCATTAGTTTCAGAAACAGTAAAAATGACCATCAGTTGAGTGACTTTGCACTCAGATGAAGCTAAAAGCTTTTATAATGTCAGATAAATTTTGCAGGCAGCAGCTTTAATCTCTCCTCTGGAATGTTCTGTATAAAACTGTCAGACACCGAATAGGTACATTCAGTATGTTGGCTATGGTATACTCATGACAGCCTGACACTTTCATTAATGTTTTTACCCCTGGTCCCTTAAGCAACATGGCCATTAGGTTAAGTGCTTGGAGTCCTCTTATGTAACACACCTTTTTCATAAAGATGGTTTCTTATAGTACACAGCTTGTCTCTGGCTCTTTCCATCTATTCCTTATCATCGAATGGAAAACACTAGCCAAGAGTCCCATTTCCTTCTAACTCATGTGATCATGAAGGTCGTTTTTCCTGCTGTATTCAGAGACTTAGTTATTGTTAGTCAGACAAGTCATTATCAACAGCTTCTCAATAGTCAATTTAGGCAGACTCATCATGGACCTCACCAGAGCATTACATCGTTTCACCTCCTTGAACAAAACTACCAAAGCTCAAAACTGTCTGTGAATATGACAGTGTTCCCTTTTAGTTTTTTCTAGCTACTAATACTTCCCATGAAGATCATTTTTCCATAGTGGCTGTGGATGCCTTTCCACCCTGGTAAGAAAAACACTGTGTGCGAGTGCTTGCCAAATTTGAAAAGCAATGGATAAGGTTACTATGAACAAAGATTAGCTTCAGAACTAAAATGTCATATTGACCTTCAGTAACCAATATCAACTGCAATGCAGCAGCACATGTGAGCCACCCATTCAGTGCATAATGATAAAAACAGAGAGGGGAGTTAACTTGGGCCTCAGATGGCAGAGAGGTGCTCCTGACACCCAGATGCCCGGCGGGTAGTGGGGCTGCATTTGGTGAACATGGTGATTTGGGTGCTGAAGTTGTTGCCGTTGCTGCCTATTGAGGGCTGCTGGTACTTAGTGTCAGTACCCAGGAACCTCTGAAGCATCCATCTGCGCCACTTACGCTTAATCTCCGACTGTACCTGCAGGAGAGAAGAGGAAGTAGACAAACAAGATGAAGAGGGTGAGTTAGGAGGGTATGACACACCGGGGGTGTGTGTGTGGGGGGGGATTTATTGACGTAAAAGGATAGTAAACACCTTCAAGAAGTGTTTTTTGTTTGAATTTACTTACCTCTCCATTCAAAAAGCAGTACAAAACTGCAACAATAAAACCCTGTTGAAGAGAGAAGCAGATTAAACACATCATCCGATAAGAGCTGTTGCTGAAAAGAAATACCAGTGTGATAGCACAGCTGGGGAAACACTCCACATGTTTGTGTATGAATAATGATGGTAAGATTATGACCGACTTCAGGCTCAGACAGGAGGTTCATCATTTAAATCTCTGGGAAATTTTCCCAGGAGCCTTCATTCTGAGCTAAAAAGTTATAAATTAAGAATACTTTCCATTGCTAGGTTTCCATAGTTCACTTGGCTCTCAGCATTTACATTTAATACAATTCATTTCTGATACTCATTAAATCAGCAACCGCATTATTCAACCATGCCAAATTAAACATGTCACCTACACAAACCGTTCACTTGCTTAATCAGACAACCTGATGTCATGCTACAAAACTGTATAATTTTATAGAATTAAAGCACTATCTGGTGCCATACTTGTGTCGCCAGCTTTGCCTGAGACATAAGACGGCAACTATGTAAAAGTGAAAAGAAGGATTAGGTACATCAAATCCCAATCCCTATTCATCACTAAGCCATACTTCTTCTGTCTGAAATTTTGGAAAGTGTTGACAGGCTGACTAACACCTTGTATGGTGTTATGCAATGTTACCTGAAATGACCCCAGAATAAGATCGAACACCATCCTGACTTGTGGGTGGATGTGGTCAGGAATGAAGGCAAAAATGATGTAGTTGATCCCAAAGAGGGGTATCAACAAAAGCGTGGATTTAGCAAGTCTCCTAAAACAGTAGAAAAATGAGTAAGTCACCCTTCTTAAAACCCTCGAAAGCTAGAGTCAAGGCTGTACTTTCACTATGCAAGAGCTATTATTTTTCACCAACAACATCATCGTGGCACCTGATAAGAAATGACTGTAGCAAATGCTATGATAGAGGTTTTAACATTTTGCAGTGAAAACCTACGAGTACTGATTGGATTCCTTTCTTCCGATGTCACGGCAATTCATCTTCTGTCGCAAAATCCGGATTATACAAATGAAAAGAAAAAAGTTCACCTGCCAAGAGAGTAACAGGCTGGTTAATGTGATTGCATTACACAGAGTGGTACCATATAAAAAGTTACTCATAGAGACCGGCCATGACTCACAAGTATGGTGACTAAAATAGGTGTTTTGATGATCCACCATGGCTTGTCATTGATCTCCTCCCAGCACCTGCAGTGAAGATTAGAAAGTCTGAGTAAATCATCTCTCAAAAAATAGAAAAGTTTTTAGGCTATTTAGCCAATCTGTGTATGACATACCATTTTAATGTTTTTTTAATACCATCATTTTATTGAGATGACAAGTTTGCTGAAATGGAAACCAGGGACATTACAAGTCAGCGATCTATCTATATCTATATCTATATATATATATATATATTTGATCTATGAAATAAAAATCAGTGAGTGAACCCCTCATCTTGACCTAGGATTATAAATAGAAATTCTTTATGGTAAATTTCCACTACCCCCAGGTGTCGTACCCTCCTGTGGATTTACTTGACACTTCCTGGTATTTAGTTAGTAGCAGTAGTAGAAGAAGAGTGATATGAAGCTGCTATAGCAAGCAGCCAGTCCTTGGCCAAAACAAGCACAACGCAAGACGTACGCCCGTATGCTCCTTCTTTCCAGTCGGGTTTTTAATTTACACTTGAGGAAGAGGGACATTTCCAGGGACAGACCACAGAAAAAATGGGGGCTTCCCCTAGAAAACGGGGACATCTAGTCACCTTAATTTTATGCTATGAATCCTTACAGAGTTGTCTTAAGAAAAAAGAAGAAAAAAAACAGTTTATGGGAACCAACATCTGCAGAAAAAATATGTTTTTTCAACTCTCCCCAATTTGAACGAGCGAACTAGTATAATAAATGCATTTATAATTTAATGCATTTAAAATATGTGATTTTAAAATAGCTTTACCACAATAAATCATGATTTAGAGTCTAGTGTCTCCACTAGAGTCAGAGGCTGGGGTGCTCATTTGCTAAATTAATATTAGGCTAGTTACCTGTGAGAAGAACTAGTTTCATTGATGTTTTTCTTCACTCCCTGATAGTGTTTAGCTGCTGCCTTATTAATGTGGGTTTATATACAGAATTATCCATTCACAGAAAAAATAGTTAAGAAAAAAAAAGGGGTAATTTCGCTAAGCCCAGCTGTGGCTATCTCACTAGCTATCTAACTCTCTTGCTTTAGCCATCCGGAAGGTTCTAGTGCTCAGAGATGATCAAGCCATTGTGTGTTTTTAAGGAAATTACACACTACCAGCGCATAGTTTAATAATATCTATATGGTAAAATACATTTAAAAAATCAGTCCTTAACTAATTTTAAACAAATATAGATTTTGGCTTTGTAGGGTAGTTTTGCCGCGGAACACTTGGCTCTTGTTTGAGGTCATTTCTTTCGGTGTTGCTGGTTAATAGTTCACCTCTGACCTCTGCTGATATCTGCTATAAATCCTCATGCACTCACTCATGCATTCATCCTTTCTTCGAATAAACGTGCATTTGCTTTCATTTGTTGTCCTGCTAGGAGAATGCCCTGAAATTAATTGCTTGGCAAGGACAATAACTTCACTTTAATCAGAGAGATTAAAGCAAAGACAAATGATTAACTCACCCTGGTTCATTTAAATAAGCCTTTGTAATCACCCAAGCAGACATGAAGAAGGCTGGAGCCCCTACGAATAAGTCAAAACAGAATTTGTTAAAAGAGAAGTTATTTCAACATCAAAATAATCCCTATGTCACAGAGAGAAACTACCAATTATGTCCACTGTGTTCAAACAAACACAATCAAACACAACAGTGTTAGTGACACTGTTAATCTTTTGGATCATTTTATACCTAGAGTAATATTGCATTTTGGCTTATCATTTTTATCAGGACTCACTGACGTACTTGCTCTGTGCCAATATTGGCTCATCCAGGGTATCTGCAGGAAAATCACACACTTCTTTTCCTTTTTCCCACTTGTAGATGAAACATTTCAGGCCTATTGAAAGTGCTACTTTATTGGTGTGATGAAAAAAAGGACATCAAAAATTTCAGGGAAAGGCTGGTGAATAAACATTTCCAATGCAAGAAGCAGTGGAATTTTAGGAACAAGTGGCCAAAGGTCGTATATAAAATATGAAGTGTTGGGCCAAAATAATGTTAAGATAAATGTACTAAAGCGCCCAGCCAATTTGAGCAGCATAAATCCAAGAGTGAGAAAGCTCAAAAGAGCATCCTTGCCGCCAAATGGAAAGAAACTATCCAGTAGAAAAATATTAAAAGTCTACATTGTTTTATTTCTTAGTTTGGGAAAGAAATTCTTATTATTCACATATCATGTCGAGCATAGATGCAGAACTTTGTCAAATGAGCTTTTTTTTCCTATCAAAAGCACCAAAAACATGGCAGGACTCTAAAAATGAATTATAAAAACAAGAGCAGAGTGGCAGCTGCCTGCTGCTGCTGATCTAAAACTGGCAGCATGACTCATTTATATACAGATGGAAAGACTGAGAATATTCCTGTAGCTACAGCATGAATTAAACCTCACTTATAAATTCACTTACATATGATCAGACATGTTCTGGCTGTTGTAGTAAAGACAAACAGATAGGCAGATTGTCCGATGACTGCATTTGAAGTCTGACACTTCAGATAAACAGATGGATCAAATGTCCTTGAAAATGTGTTGTGGGAGTTATTTGTATTCATCAACATATGGCACAGTGGCCAGCACGTACCCCAACCAATCAGGATGTATCCCCAGAAGTACTTCCTCTCAGAGAAGAAGGACACGGCTAACAGAGTGTGGAGATACAGGCCCTCCACCAGCAGCCAGAAGTAACTCGCCATGACCCCACAGTGGAAGAAAATCACCACTGCCTTGCAGCCCACCTACAAAACAAAAGGAAAGTTCAAGGCTTATTGCATTGCCAGTGAATGTAGATACAGTAAATGCAATTCTATTACAAGTCAAATGAAGAGGAAAAATTTTGTCAGTGGACAAGGCAACAGGGAGAATGTTTTTAGTTAATGACTCTGAAATTAGCACTGATGACTGACTTATAAGAAAACAATTCTGTTACACTTGGAGAGTCACTTATCGAAAGCAGCAGTGGGGAGACAATTATTATCACAATTAATATGAGCATAACATAATTACAGGAAATTCTACATGAGTTATGATTGTGCTGATTATGCTAATAGACTAATTTAATGCGCAGTTAAAGTGTATTTGAGATTCATATTAATGGTTACATTTCAAGCTCCTCACAGTACCATAATAGCCTGCTGTTGTTGACTCAGAAGGTGTAACAACATCACAGATAGATGGTGAGCAGCAAACTGATCCATCACAATGCCTGCTCTGCAAATGTTACTGAGTGGGTCTAAATTTACACTACTGCACAGTTTTTAACATTCGTTGAACAATGGCCACGGGAAAAGCTGTATGGGTAAGACCTCTGAGTGCAGTGAACTCAGCTAGGATGTCTTTTTTGCTGCTTATGAATTGAGCTTTTCATTCGTAAGAGGAATATTGGTATTTCTTCTTTCATAAATAGGATAGTCTTGCTTAAAAGAGGCACGCCAGTGAAAGTGACTTAGCACTTCCAGAAATACAAGGGAATCACAAAAGACTGGTCGCAATAGAAAGACTATTATTGAGGGAGCACGTTGAGATATTCTGACTATTATTCCGTAATAAATTCTGAAAATACTTGTTAATTCACTGCCAATGATGGAATTCAAAAGTATTTTTCATTAAACCCTGGATATGGTTTGACATTTTGGGAAATATGCTTATTTGCTTTCTTGCTTCTGTAACTCAGGGCAGTGTCTCACTGGGGGGGTTCTTTTGTTTTCCTCCTGAAAAAATTTAAGTCTTCTCCTGGTTTACGTTTTGTATTCTAAAACACATAGAGGATTTCTAGAGCATTTGCTATTAGAAGCTGAAACTCTTATGTAGATATAATGAAAAATACAAATCCCATTGAAAATTTACCAGCATGGAAGCATGTGTTACTTGCATTAATGTGGCTTGATTTCTTCCACAACCATATCAACCAACATTATTCTCTCATGTAATTTTTTCTAACTTTTTAGTTGTAGTCTCTGCAATCTAAAAGAAAAGCTACATTGTTTGATCCTCTCCCGGTTGAGCTGAAGACGAACCCAAGATGGTGTTGGGCTTATGGGAAATGGTGGTCAAAGAAAGGTGCTAAAAAAATAAAATAAAATAAAATAAAATAAATAAAATAAAATAAAAAGCAAATAAAAAGCAAACAGCAACCCAATACAACTCCCCGGTCGAGGCAGACCCCCCCACCACCCCCCCGCCACCATGAGCCAGGATCTGTTCAACATTTCTACCTGTAAAAAGGGAGTTTTTCGTTGCCGCTGTCGCCAAGTTCTTGCTCATGGGGGAAATGTTGGGTCTCTGCAAATAATAACTATAAAGATTCTGGTCTAGACCTGCTCTATATGAAAAGTGACCTGATAACATCTGTTATGATATGGCGCTATATAAATAAAGTTCTATTCTATTATTTTCTATTATTTTTGAAAATTTCCAAAAAAACTGCCCTACATGTCTGGACAAAATTAATGGACTATGCAGCATGGTTTTGTTCCATGCTTGAGTTATGGGAATTTGCCTTCTTACAGATGCAATTTTGATTGAAGATTTCCAGTTTCACCTCAGCTCTCTGTAAATTGTGTTCCTCTGTATTACGCTGCTCTCTACAAAAACACTCTCTTTTCTTCTAACTGAGAGTTTAGAAACAGTTGAGTTAGCAGCTGTGTCTGGACCAGAACAATCTATTTTCCCTGAGGAGGTAAAAAATAAATAGTTATTCTTGATCAGTACTTAGAGATTGTAAAATAGGTGATTTACAGTCTGCTGATCTAATCCTCTCTGGTAATAAAGCAGTGCATTCAGAAGGAGAAGGATCTGAGAAAATGCCATTGAGGTGGTCGACATGACCAATCAAATAAAAATTAGATAGCCTCATCATATAAAACTGTTTATCTAATATGTTATCTTACATTAACACTTCCAAGAAAGCAATTGGTACTAGAGATCAAAACTCTAAATGTGATTTATTGACAAAGCTGGTTGTAGTTCAAGTTTATGTTCGGCAAACAGGAACTCTCACAACATCCTGCTGGACAGATGAATGGGGAGTGGAAGGGACTCGGCAAACACTGTTACACCCAGAAGCACTTGAACACTTGTACATTAAGTAAACTCTTGACACAAAGCTTTAAAGTCAGTAACGGCCTTGTTAGCAATTAAATAGATGAGGACAGAGCCTTATAGCCAACTGCCGTTTATGTATCATATGGAAAAGTTAGCTTAATCAACGATGCAGAATGTTTGATTATGAAAGAAGCAAATTAATCAACTGTACAACTTAGCTAATAAAATGTACAGGTTGGAGAGTGAGACAGGAGCGTTTGGCAGCACACAGACATGAGAGTTTACAGCACACTCACAGGCGCCTGGCAATTTTCTGACTCCCCAACATCATAAAGAACCACGTCCTTGATGAAAACCGCCACAGCTTTCAGTATGAAGGACACAAAGAGATGCATGTGGATGTAGTTTCTTGTGCAATGCAGCTTCCTGTAAAAACAGACAAATAAACTGTTAGATGATTTAAATGAGGATGGAGTAGCAACAAACATAATCCTCTTAACGAATTCCCTCTGATTAAAGACCATGATTGAGCTGTTTAAATGACCTATCCTGTAAATCTTCCAATAACATGTTTGTTTATGGCATCATAGCATGCAGTCGGAATAAATAAAGAAAAGATTCACTGAAAAATTCACCGAGTTAAATCAGAGAAAGAAATAGTATGTTAGCTGAAGAGAGCAGTCATCCCAAGCACTTACTGTGCATGACTATTGCAATTTAATGTGCTCCTACTGTACCGTGCTGTTATCAAAATGTCAAGCTATCTGTATCATAATTTATATGGATGTAATTTTTCAGTGAAACATATACTTATCAGGCAGAGACAGAAAAAATACGACCTGACATTCTGCACAGAAGTAAACAAGAATAAATCAGGGGTTTTCGCAGAATAATTTTACTACGTTTTGTAGCTGATGGAAGCAGCAAAGCCAAGGTGGACTCAGATGCAGACACAAACATGCAGTGAAGTAGTTTTTAATGAGTGAAAACAGGCTTACAAACGGACAGGTGTAAAAATAGGCAGGCGAGATGGCAGGAACATACAACTGGATGCAACACGTAGGAAGCTGGTACACTAGGAAACCCAAGGAACATTAACTGGTACCACACACACTGAAACACAAACAGGAACTAAAGCAGCACATGGGGAACTCGGGGGATCATGCACAGACAAACTGACAAAGACTGAAGGGAATGCAGAGACTGTAGAGACTTTAAACAAGGGAAGCAGGGGTAATTGGGAAAAGGTTAAACACATCGAGGCAGGTTAGACAATCACAGAAGCCGGAAAAAACAACCAACCAACACACAAGTGAGTATTTTCAGAGTAAAACAGGAAATAAAGAGAGTCCAAAGAGTCAGCACAGAGGGCAGATCGTGACTCTAATGTAAATTTTCTCTTCTGGGTGTTGGCAAACAAATGCCTTCCCAGTGAATTGTGTAAACCCAACAGGCGTGTCATCCCAGAGGGATGGGCATGATGACACAAAACAGCTAGCAGCTGCCTGAACACCTTGTCCTCAGCTGGACATAAACAACAAACACTGTTCACATCATAGTCTCTGCTTGAGAGTCCAAACCCTTGACATTTCATAAGCTCAAGGAGTAAACGCACCCCTTGTTGTTTAGCCTGTAACACACAGACAGTCCAAATGCAAATAAAAACAACTGAACAGAGTTGGTTGTTTATTAGAAGCCACAAACACAGGCCACTTGATCTTATACTAATGATCGGAACTGTGATATGCTATCTTACAAACACATACTTTCTCTCTTCAATCCCAAGACTGAAGATCCAAATGGAACTTGCTGTAAACAACAGCAGCCCATTTAAGTGGTCTGACTTTATGACTGCTTGCAGCTGACTGCTTCTTTTGAGAAATGTTGCAGTAGTAGATAATGTCAAATTTGGAACACTTGTCCAGTGAAATCTGGCAGAGTCACTTTACTGTCTGAAAACACTATAAAACCTCTATAAAATGCAGGAAGTATGGTGGCAGGGTTTTATCATTCTAAATGCTGGAAAGAGGTGTTTGATTGTCTTCTCGCAGGTGCATTAAGTGATATTTTGATGGATTTCCTTACCGAAAGAGACACAGTATGATGATGGCGATAGTCAGAGAGATGAGGGACAGGCTGTGACCGATGGTGTAACCCACTTTGATAGTGTAGTAGAATTCTTCCTGTAAAACACATTCAGCTACACTAAGTGAAAACCGCTCATCTGGACTGAGTTTGACATTTAACAGGAAGCCCCACAGCAGCAGCATGGGGCTGGGGGGGTTTCAAACTGGCTGCCATACAGACCGTGTTTTCATCCATGGTGTTGTTGGGATTGTATCCACAGTCCATTATGTAGGAGTCAAGGCTGATCGGGGTCCAGCCATCCTCAGTGCAGGTCTTTGACAAGTTACCTAATGAGCAGAGGAACAGAGGGAACAGTCAACCCTACTCTTACCAGAATAAGCTCATTGCTGTGGAAGCTTTAGTGTGTTTCAATAAAAAAAAAAAAATTATTACAATATTTTGTGTGCGTTAGAAGTTGTATGAGCTGCAGGGAAAAACTTCCCCTTCATTTACTCACACATAATTATGTGAGATGTATGTCTCTCACTGGAATACTCTCAAATAAGGAAGTGGAAGGGATGACTGAAGGGGATCAGTCGTCCCACTGGCTCAGAGATCCCGGTACGGTTCCCATGTGTATTCGCCTCCATCTGTTTCTTAATTACTGTCAGGCTGTACACACACCAGGAGGCCAGCAGTTGAGCAGAGAGATATTTTTACTCTGGCCTGCTCATGAGGGCAGAAGTGAAAGGTCCAAGTGCATTAGACTGCCCATTCTGAGATGAGACTAGAGGAGTAGGGTAGAGCTCTGTATAGTAAAGTGCAGCAGACAAGAGCTCTCTAGAGAATAGTACAGTACAGTACATTACAGCTCAACAGAGTAGGGTATAGTAAACCAGAGCTCAGTAGATTAGACCTGTGGTGAGCTCTGCACAGTACAGCGGGGTAGCACCCAGTAGAGTTTTGTGGTATAGGAAAGGAGAGGAAAAGTCTGAGACTAGAGTTCTGTAGAGTAAGTGTACTACACATGGGCTCACTATAGTAGAGTAGAGAAGAACAAGTAGTATGGATTAAACAAATACACTCATAAACAAAAAAGTGAATAAATACTGTAAGTAAATGGATTTGTATCTTCATGTCTTGTGTTACTCCCTTCCTTGGTTCGTAATACACACAGCTAAATCTAAGTAGATGACAGCTACACAATAAATATATTTTACAAAAAAGGAAAATTATTATGTTGGTGATGTTTATATTTGTGTCCCTTAAAACACAGTGGAATTTACTCTGGCCAGTTTCTTAAAACATCTGCGAGAGTACAGGAATATCAATAATCTGATTTAGATGTTTCTAAGAGCTATTTCAGGTAATGTATATCACTTGAACAACTGAATTAAATATTGGGAATTCCTGGAAGCCTAGTGGTTAAGATGCATAACATTAAACAGAAATGTCCCTCATTTGAGTCTGTCTTAAGACTAGTGTTGAATGTCATATCCCTCTGTCTGCCCATGAGTCTAATTCATGTCAATAATTGCAGAAAAGTTAAAAACAGAATAAAAGATTCAGGCAGGAAAGTGACTTGAGTGCACACAAGTAATTATATCCAAGTCTTTGAAAACAAATTTTGTATTTTTGGTCATATTTACATTCTTCTGAAGTGTTTCATACAAACAAGTATTGGGCAAAAATTTGAGTTACACAATATGAGTTTTCAGACTTTTATGCTTAGGTAGAATATGCATCACTATTCAGAGGAAACACTCATCATTAATTAGACTGAAAAGCCCTCTTACAGTGTTCATGATCTTATCTAATCCAGTAGAGGCACAGAGTGGTATTTCTGTTATTTTATTCAGTCTCTTATTGTGTAATATTTATTTATAGCATTTCCTCATGTCCCTTGCTGTATGTGTTTGTGACAAAATAATCCTTTTGCTGAATGCTGGTGTAGAAATCTAAATGTAGGACATTCTTTATATTTCCCAACCATATCGCTCCTCAGCCACTATCAAATCAAGACCGTGTTGAGAAATAACCAACAATCCAAAGTCTTAGAATGTGTTTGGCATTAAAATATGGTCAGCTCACAAATACCTGAGTGGCGTATTGCAGTGAGGACGGAGGCTTAGCTTCCTCAAACAACATGACAAGACACAAAGAGGATGATAAGCCTGTGCTGTTTCAGCTCATGCCACCACTGGATTTGGCTTGTTTGAGGGATTGCCAGAAGAATGCTTTCATCATCCCCTAAAACATGACTGCAAGGATTTTCAGTGTCATGCACGACGAGGAGGAGAGCTGCAACGTTTCAATCACCCTCTCACTATCTTGATTTTCAGGCCTTTTTTTTTTTTATTATTCTTGATGGCCTGTTAATGTTGTACGGTCAAATGCTTTATCCTTTCTAATTTTATCTCAGAGAAAGATTCATATCATTATGCAATGACTAGCTTCAGCTCGAGTGAATATTATGGTATGCAGGTGAAACCAATGACAAACAGGCGCCCTCTGAGTCTGCAGAGAGGGTGAGTTGCCTGTGTTATTAAAAGAGATGAATGACTGTGTGTTTGTGTTAGACCTAATAGGTAAAGAGTTCATGAGAATGACAAACTCTATCTAAACTAAATTTATGACTTGGCCCCTGAATCTCTGTGGCACCATGTTTCGTAATGCTTGTTTTTTTTTCGTGTTTGAGGCTTATAAAATGAATGGCTCAACATGTGTCAATAACTTGAGTCTTTCCCAACTGTTACTGACTGTGAATACATGGGAGAAGAAGCTAAACTGACTTTAAGATACCAAAATACATCCACAAAAAGGGCAACTTCTTATATAAGTGAGCAGACATCTTGATGTAAGTATACATCAGGTTTCTCTCAAAGTTCTCAAACCAAATATATAACGATGAAAACCGAAAAAGCACAGTGGTCCAGCTAGTATACAAGCACAGCTGTTTTTCTCAGTCCCTATAATGCTCACATTTGGAGATACAAGGTTCCTACCTGTCTACAACAGTAATTTTCAACACACAGAATCCCAGACTGCTTTTAGTCTTCTAATTAAGTCCTCCTTACATTACCTGAAAGCAGAGCAGGTTTCATCAGCAGAGACCTACACTGACTGCATAACTGATATCATGCACATCAGTGCAGCACATGTCACCTATAATCCCCCCTCTTTCTTTTGAGGCCTCGCTGCTTCATGCTGGTCCCTGAACAGTGGGGGCCTGCTGATCCTGTGAACCTTTGACATGTCAGTGAAATATACCTCCTTTGCCTTCGACCCCAAAAATCTGGTGATTCTTCATCTGTCCCTCTCTTTTCCCGGGAGAGCTCTCCTCTCTCAGGTCACACTATCTCCCATCTGGGTCACATCGCTGCTTCCCAGAAAGCCCTTTTTCCTCCAAGGCAAGCCTTCACATGCTGATGATAAATCTTTTGTTTGAGTTCCTCTGATGTCCTGAATATGATGAGGAAAATACTGCCTAGATTACAGGGGCCTGGCTCCACCACGTCTGTAGAGGCACACAGGTTAAATGTAAAGCGCTGCAATCACTCACAGCCAAGACCTGTAACTTTACATATGATCAAAGTGCAGCAGAGGTGGTGGACGTCTATAGGTCGAGCTGGTGTGACGGGTGTTATGTGGTGTAAATATTTACACAATAAGCTAACATGATACCACATTAGCATAAATTTGGAGTCCTGTATCTGGCATCCTGCTGAATACACGTTTAGTCCAGTATTCACTCTCTTTTTAGTTCTTTTTTGGTCTCCAACAAACCCTGACAACAAATAGCTGTCTCTTTAGCTGCTAAATGCAACATTGTGCTAAATCCCGCAGGACTACAGTAGCTAGTCACTTACCTTGCCTGTCGGCCACTTAGTGCTTGGTAGGTAGCATACACTTGGCTTATCAGTATGTTTTTGTTTTTATATATTTTTTTGCTGAAAAGAGCTTGTCATGAAAAAGGTTTGTAAGAGCGATGAGAGTTTGTGGGCTGTACAATCAAAACAATGCTTAAAAGCTAAAATACTCTGTTAAACTGAAGGGAAATGTCAGGTTGGTATATAATTTTCTTTGGGTTTGTCACTTCGACTGACTTGTATCCATAGTCCTGTGGTTCATTGTTAATATACCCTGCTGTAGGTCTACAACAGTTGATTTTTGGCCAATGGGAAAAGTGGCAGCTGAAACTTGTTAGCACAGAGCAACGCTAGCATTCATTTGGCAACATATTATCTTTCCACCTGATGAATGTAAGTCCAAGGTTTCTTCTTTTGGCTCTGTTTTGGTCTCCACAAACTCCTAAGGGAACCATCTGGCTCTTTAGCTGCTAAAAGCTGCAGTATTTCCACTTGCCAGTTGCTTTGTCTGTTGCCATTCGGGGCAGGCAATGTGGCATAAAGTAACTTTATCAGAGAAAAGATAACGCTGTGAGGGCAGAGAAAGTGAACCAGAACAATCCATTTACAGCTAGAAAACCAAAACACTGAGCTAAAATATGCTGAAATTGGGAAATGTAAAGTTGCTATAATTCTCTGTCGATTCATTACTATGACAACCATGTAGTGCACTTACGGTTGTTATTTGATCCATTTAATATATAGAAAAAAAAATTGATTAGTGCAGCTTTTAAGAACCATTCCAGCGTTTTTACAGGCTAATTTCAATCTGCTTCAGCTACTGTAAAAGAACATTTCTCAAGGCTCTAAGTTGAAATTGAGGCTCTCTGCCAGCTGCATACAAATAAAAAACTCCATCAACCCTTACAGCATAGTTACACTGGGGAGGCTCGGTGTAGTAATTAATGACAAATGAAGATATATGGAAAGTCAGATGGGAATAATCTCGAGAACAACTGTACAAACACACAGCAATTAAGCCAATGAATTCTCAAGAGAGTGGTTTCCCTTAAACATAATTAGTACTACTTCCCTGTGAGGCTTCTCATAGATTAAAGGAGAGCCGATAAACAGAATATGTCTTTGATGGGTAATGGTGCCAGGATAGGAAGTCTTTTGTGAATCAGCTGAGCTGTGTGTTTTGATTTTTATTATATTCTTTGTGAAACATGAGATGGGATGTAGGAAAGACAGAGACAACAGATGATTATGGCTGCAAAAGGCATCATGAGTAAGAGCTATTAGGATGCTCAGTGTATGTCATAATTCCTGTTTTTAGTCTCAAATACGGGGCATGATGATACCAGCACTGAAAAAAAAGAGAAGTTAAGAAATGATCAAGGCTAGAAGCCTCTCTGTCATTCTTTTAAATATCTTGTACACAACTCCTACCTCAGGCCTTAATCATAGACTCAAGGACTGGCATGATGAATGTGTAGTAATCCTTACTGTAATATTTCTAGACTGTTTATGACTGACATGTCACAATTAAGATGGGGTAGTTGTAATTTGCCAACTTCAAAGAGGATATATTTACACAAATATATTTCAATTCAATCTACTTTGTTTGACGGTTGTGTAGATGAATATTATTATATATTGGTTTGGCCTAGTTTCAATTTAGATAGAAAAAGGGGAAAAGAACTGCCCAATATCAAAAATCTCATCTTTGGCAACTCTTGAGGGAAACATTCGTCTCCTTAGAAATGAAATGCTCTTCTATGTTCATTAGCTGGTCACTAACCTTGTCTAGGCACTGTTTTGTGTAGATTTTCATAACTTAAGGTGCATAGGTTATAGGCATAACCTATGCACCTGTAAATTGTGACCAATTTGAGAATTTCCTTTGAAATTAAACTGGAGCACATGTGATTAGGTGCTATAGACATCGGGGCGATATAGGCATAGGGGCTATTTCTATTTACCTCAATGAGGTGTTAATGTGGCAAGATTCTAGGTCTCAATGCCAGAGACCTCTGACTTTACATGACTGCAACATCTACCTTAACTTTCCTGCCACAAGAACCCACAAACTTATGAGATTGATGGCCCCAGCACACAAGCGAAAACATAGTGATCACTTGCTTGACTTCTCTTTCTTTATGAATTTTTTTTATAAAATTGATTCTTACGTTTAGTGATGTCCCTGGAGAAGTAGAGGAGATATTTGGGGCAAGCGATGGTAACCACCTCTCCAATGTCGGCGCTGGGCCAGCAGGCGATCTTGTCCCATGTCCCATTGCAACCTCATGGAGAGAAAGTGAGCCAGAGAGAAAGGTGACCAAAAATAGGTTTGTTTACGTCAGTCAAACATGGAAATACCATAAAATCAAAGTGAAGAAACCTGAAATGCAAAATCTGAACAGAAAGTGTTTCAAACTGTTATAAAATTAATAAATTCCAGCGACAAAGAACAGCCAGATTGAAGGTGGAGTGCTGAAGTCCCCATGGCAGCCAAAACGTGTAAGCTCAGGTCATCCATTGTTACAACCCCGGGTTCATAACAGCAGATCACCTGAGTTAACACGCTGCCGACATGACTAATAAAACAGCTCCCTGTCCTTGTTACACCCTTATATGAATTCAACAGATCACTTTGACTTTCCACAGAGTGTTTGGTCTCAGGACACAGAATCAGGTTATAGCATTTTTTAAAGCCACACCTGCTCCCCATTTCACGACTATGAAAAATCCGTTGGCAAAGTCATATGTGCAACATTTGCCTTAGGATTTAATAGCATTTACATTTGGTAGTATCTAGTGCAAGCAAGGTGATTCTAGAATAAAAAGATAAAGGGTGTTTAACGACTATTATGACTTACAATGTGTAAAAGTAAACACAGTCTTGTGATACCAGCAGTTAGGATCAACAAAGTTATAATTAAACACAATTCTCTCTCTGCAGAATATAATTATGAGCTGCCTGCTGTGAGCATGCGGCACCCCAATTAGCAATATGTAATTTCTCATCAACAATTAATTGAAACAACATATCAGTTAACTGAGTCTTATTAATGCACGCTGCTATATCAATCTTCATAATATTTAATGTAAATGAAGGATAAAAATGTGACCAATTTGAGAATTTCCTTTGAAATTAAACTGGAGCACATGTGATTAGGTGCTATAGACATCGGGGCGATATAGGCATAGGGGCTATTTCTATTTACCTCAATGAGGTGTTAATGTGGCAAGATTCTAGGTCTCAATGCCAGAGACCTCTGACTTTACATGACTGCAACATCTACCTTAACTTTCCTGCCACAAGAACCCACAAACTTATGAGATTGATGGCCCCAGCACACAAGCGAAAACATAGTGATCACTTGCTTGAATTCTCTTTCTTTATGAATTTTTTTTATAAAATTGATTCTTACGTTTAGTGATGTCCCTGGAGAAGTAGAGGAGATATTTGGGGCAAGCGATGGTAACCACCTCTCCAATGTCGGCGCTGGGCCAGCAGGCGATCTTGTCCCATGTCCCATTGCAACCTCATGGAGAGAAAGTGAGCCAGAGAGAAAGGTGACCAAAAATAGGTTTGTTTACGTCAGTCAAACATGGAAATACCATAAAATCAAAGTGAAGAAACCTGAAATGCAAAATCTGAACAGAAAGTGTTTCAAACTGTTATAAAATTAATAAATTCCAGCGACAAAGAACAGCCAGATTGAAGGTGGAGTGCTGAAGTCCCCATGGCAGCCAAAACGTGTAAGCTCAGGTCATCCATTGTTACAACCCCGGGTTCATAACAGCAGATCACCTGAGTTAACACGCTGCCGACATGACTAATAAAACAGCTCCCTGTCCTTGTTACACCCTTATATGAATTCAACAGATCACTTTGACTTTCCACAGAGTGTTTGGTCTCAGGACACAGAATCAGGTTATAGCATTTTTTAAAGCCACACCTGCTCCCCATTTCACGACTATGAAAAATCCGTTGGCAAAGTCATATGTGCAACATTTGCCTTAGGATTTAATAGCATTTACATTTGGTAGTATCTAGTGCAAGCAAGGTGATTCTAGAATAAAAAGATAAAGGGTGTTTAACGACTATTATGACTTACAATGTGTAAAAGTAAACACAGTCTTGTGATACCAGCAGTTAGGATCAACAAAGTTATAATTAAACACAATTCTCTCTCTGCAGAATATAATTATGAGCTGCCTGCTGTGAGCATGCGGCACCCCAATTAGCAATATGTAATTTCTCATCAACAATTAATTGAAACAACATATCAGTTAACTGAGTCTTATTAATGCACGCTGCTATATCAATCTTCATAATATTTAATGTAAATGAAGGATAAAAATGTGACCAATTTGAGAGTTTTCTTTGAAATTAAACTGGAGCACATGTGACTAGGGGCTGGCTTTAGGTGGAAAACCGTGTTAAACCATGCAAGGTGCACTGAAAAGCCAGAGGGGAGGTTTGAACAGCTTTTGTCGTCTATGGAACTTGTTTAGTCACTTTGATCAGGGCCCTTTTTTGAATTTAGCTGCTTAGTGTGAGAGAGAACGTGCAGCCAAGAAAATAAACACAAAAAACTACATACCTATTGATCTGTTGTCAATCTTAGCCTCACATGTGTGTCTCTCTCTGTCCAGTTCCCCCACGATGTCACACATCTGATTCTGCACTGAAAACACCTGTGAAGAGAACATTTTACACATTTTCTCTTAAGTCACAGTGACTTTTTTAAAAAGTGACAATCACAGATTTTTTGTCTATCAATCAAAAGTACAGGAGTTATACTGCCACACATGAAGGTAAATACATCTATCGTCTTCCACTGGGGTCTTCCTGAGATGAACTGACCTGGGCTACCATTAATCTCTGTCAATGCCACACATGGCAGATGCAAACTCAATCATTTGTCAGTGATTCAATTGTCATATTGCTTAGATTTGCATGTTTTGAAACTGAAGAGAGTCTTCAGGCGTGGATTGGTTCCACATGAAGAGAATGTACAGATCCTCTGTAGCACCAGAAGATTCATTGCTGTTACTCAGGTGGATGAGACTCTTCTCCATGGGCATTAATCAGACTGGTGGTATGTGGCTATTGTTAGCCACAAAATGAGCCCATATGACCCCCCCCCCCCCACACACACACACACACACACAAGGTGACCCCCCCTTCATCTAAGTTGTGATTTATCTCACTCCTTGGGCTAAGCAGCACATCCCGTGTTATTTAACCATTGGTACACCTCTGGAGTACAACTGGAACACATGTTTTCAGTGATGGATCAGTGCTGCCTTCACCAGTGCAAGTTGGAGTATCAGGAGAAAACTTCCTGCACTCCATCATCATGATCATCATCCTCATTATCCCTTTCACTTTCCCAACCTTCACAACACACTGCAGATGTAAAAGTCTGTGCATTATCTGACCTCCAACTGAGTTCTAGTATGAATCATACATGCTTCTCTACAGGAGACAGTTGTTGAGGAAGACACTGGAGACCAGAGAGTATGGCGAAAGACAAAGAAGGCCGTTGCCATGGTGTCCCACTGGGAGACCAATGAGTGCTTGTGCAGGTAATTCATCTGAACCTCAGGTAGGAAAAGAGATCAGCGAGGACATAAAATACATGAATGTCACTGAAAAAACAATCACAGCCTAGCCCACAATTATGTTTGGTGCCAAATATCATTTAAAATGCTACTGCTGGTTTTGCCTGTGGTGCCTGAGGAACTGAGGAGACTGACACACAAGAGGCTGAACCTGGAGAGAAGAAACTTCACATGTGCGGACAAATGTTATGATGTTGGAGGGGTAATAAGCTCAGGTTAAAATACTCTTTGTTCTAAAATTCCTTCCTATGATGATGACAGCCTTGGCAAACTAAAGCCAAATATTTCCCTGGTTCGTCCCACATACCATTACTGATGACACCCTTTTCTCTACAGTGACTGAGCTGCACCCTGGGCCACACTCGTGCGCCCCGCATCCAACACTGGTGTTGGAGAGCACCAGCGTGCGTATCAACTCACATGTGTGAACAACTAACTACTAGTATGATCTGCGTGGTCAGCCTTACATGGAAAAGTTAGGCAATCTTGAGCCCAATGAGCCCAAGTTGAAGTCATGCGAAAAGTAAAAGTGTTCAAATATACTCACGGGTTGCAGAAAGATGGAGGAGAGAAGGAGGAAGAATCCCCTTGAAACTTTTACCAACATGTCCGTTAAAGTAATTGATTCTTGTTTAAAAAACAAGTAAGAGATAACAGATACAACACTATTACAAGTCAAGAGACAGGTGAAAAACACAATGACAATCCACCGATGCTTTCCACGGCTCTCTTTACTGACTCCGCGCGTTCTTGCGCTCTGAGTGAAGTGAAGTGCTCCGCTCCTGAAGCCCTCCTCCTCCTCCACCTCCTCCTCCTCCTCCTCCACCCACTCGGACTTTACCTTGAACGACGAGCAAGTCAACGTCAGAAGGCGAGGGCGTACACACAAGTGCAAAGTAAGGAGGAAACCTGCCCTTGCCTGCTATTAATCATAAACAACATTTTTTTTTTTTTATCAAGTATTATAACAAAAAAAGTCTAGAGTTACTTCATGGAACAAGAATTATCATGAAAAATATGATAAGCACATTAGATGCAATGCATAGTTAAAGATTAAACCAGTGGTCCACAGCCTTTGTGGTCTATTTAGCTAAATGAGGTAAAAGAGGTAAACTATACAATATCAACATTAGAACAATCACAATCCGTTGATATTGTAAATAATTTTCGTTAACATCTCTCTGACGAGGTCTCAACAGAAAATACTGTAGCTATTGATTAAGTCAACAGCTTTACTTCACAGTGACTGAACTTCCACAGTCCAACAAAGTACGTACTAGGACCACTGAGACTTTTTTTAATTTATGGGTTCAGACCATATAGAAGGTCATATAGACATTTGAATGAACTGTCAAGTTATATGCAATAAAAATCTGGCCCTCAGTTTGGTTTCAGTTTGTAGAGCACAAACACGTACAAAGTGGTTGGAGCAAGCTGTGGAGGACAGACAGATATACAGTAAAAGCTAACGATTGAAAAAAAAACAATGTGGAAAGACTGAAAATTGTCTTTCCTCTCTCTAGAATTTCTGAAAACAGACAATGCGAGTGAAAAACATGCAGCATGTGTCTGTTTCTCTCTGGTCAGATGGTTGCTCTGTCACCACACACCAGTGTGCAAACTGTGAAGAGATGAGGATCATGTCGTTCACTTCTAACTTGATAACAATACACAGAATCGGTCTTTGTTTTCCATGCAATGCCACCACCAGTGTCACCATGTGCTCTTACCATATGTTTCCCCCTTCGGGCTGTGCTATCAGTTGGTGACTCACAGTGGCTTATGAAAGCTTTAATGGATGTCAGAATAACCTTCCACTGGGATGAAAGTCATATGTTTGGGCTTTGAGTTTTGCTGAATAAATCTCATGGAATCTCAGGAGGGACAGAAAGCTTCTTTCTATTTTCAGTTTCTTGAGCTTGTGCACTGACACATTTCCAGCTTTCTGAGGCCTTTTTATGACAATGTTTTTAAAGGTTTCTGATCTATATGCAGATGTTCTTACCTGTTAATCTAATAAAAAGCTTATTTCAACATAGTCTGTGATAGTGTGCAATCACATAAATGAGAAATCTGTTCATTTGTTAGCGATGTGTGAGATTTATAGTATCGCTGGTGTAATATTTACATGTTGTTACTGCAAACATTTGACACCACTTATGTTTACCTCTCTCTTATACAAGTTGTGCAGTGGTGTTTTATTGCCATGGTGTCTCAAAATTAAGAACACATTTCCCATAAACCTCAGTCATAAAGATGATCTCTGCTTCTGAAGAGGATAAACATGTTGACATTACTTGTATTTACTGTCTTTCTTTGGCAAAAGCTCCCTGTGAAATCTGGGACATCTTCCTGTTTTGTGCCATGACACAATAACACAACATCTTCTGCAAAATCTACACATACTGTTACTGAAGCATTAATTGCTCATAATTACTGTGGAAGTTATTAATCGCTAGCAATTGCTGGAAAAATTCTTGCCTTTCACAGACAGGTTGAAACATAATGCAGCCTCATCATGAGGGGTCTCAATTCCCACACAGATATAGCAGTTCTAGTTCTGTGGGGTCTCAAATCACTTAGATGCTGAGACACAGTCTGGTTTAACCTACAAGCTGTCAGTAAGCAACTTAGATATTTTCAATAGAAGCAATGATGGTAATTATTACGATGCATCAAACTCATCAAAACGAAATGAAGACCAAAGTGAAGAGTCAAATTATCTTCCCTGTAGGAAACCCAAAAAGCAATGTAAATCAGTCTGTGTATTCACACGGTCTGTACGTGTTAGTCCATTAATACCCAGATTAGACTGTCCATAAATCCTAATAAAACAATGAGACATGGAATGCTATTTCATTTTGTCACCCTTAAAATCAGAAATTTCATCTTTTCAGGAACCAAGAAAAACAGCTCTGTTTTTCGCTTGTTAAAATGCATTTTTGGTGTTGTCTTGTTGGTGCTGAAGGTGTTCTGTAAACCATTTGAATGTAGGATTTTCTCATCCATGTCGTCCGTCATCATTTCAAACGGAAACATGAAAGCTAAAAAGACTGCAGGTAGGCAGTTTACACCAGAGAGAATATGTTTTGCGGTAGTTCCCTGCATGGACATATAAACTGGATTTACCACCTGCAAACAGGCCCTTTGAGGGATTTCATCTTACAGGTCATTTTTAGCCAAGCAGTATTACTAAATCATGGGAAGTCCCCCAGCAGTCTAGACCTATAGCAGCATAGTGAGGGGAGGGCTCGAGCTAATGCTGAGCCAGTTCTAACCATAAGCTATATCAAAGAAGAAGGTTTAAGCCTACTCTTAAACGTGGAGAGGGCGTCGGCCTCCCGGACCCAAACTGGAAGATGGTTCCACAGCAGAGGAGCCTGATAACTGAAGGCTCTGCCTCCATTCTGCTTGTGGAGACTCTAGGAACCACAAGAAGACCTGGGTTCTGGGAACAAAGTGTTCTACTAGGGTAGTAAGGTACTATGAGTTCTTTAAGACAGGATGGTACCTGGCCATTAAGAGCTTTGTAGGTGAGGAGGAGGATTTTATATTGTATTCTGATTTGACAGGGAGCCAATGCAGAGAAGCTAACACACAGATATATGGTCTCTCTTTCTGGTTCTTGTCAATGCTCTCGCAGCAGCATTCTGAATCAGCTGGACACTATTTAATGTTTTATTTGAGGCTTGATGATAGGGAGTTTGCAATAATCAAGTCTAGAAGTAACAAAAACATGAACTAATTTTTCTGCGTCATTTTGAGAAAGGATGTGTCTGATTTTTGCCATATTACGAAGGTGAAAAAAGACGTCCTTGAAGTTTGTTTTATGTGGGAGTTAAAGGACTTGTCCTGATCGAAGACAACTCCAAGATTCCTTGTGGTGCTGCTAGGGGCCAGAGTAATGCTGTCTAGAGTAAGTATGTCATAGGAGAATGTGCTTCTGAGGCGTTGCATAACTTTAGTTTTATCTGAGTATGATAGTAAGAAGTTGCTGGTCATCGAGATCTTTATGTCCATAAGACATGCTTGAAGTTTAGCTAACTGATTGGTTTCATTTGGCTTCATTGATAAGTACAATTGGGTGTCTTCTGCATAACAATGGAGGTTTATGGCGTGTTTCCTGATTATATTGCCTAATGGAAGCATATATATGGTGAAACACACTAAACAAAGATGATGAAAATGTTAAACATTAAAGCTGCTAAACATCAACATATTAGGCATTGTTGCTGTGAGAATCTTAGCATACTGTTGTTAGCATTTGGCTTAAAACACTACTATACCTCACAGAGCTGCTAACATGGCTGTAGACTCCCAGCAAATACAAAAATTTGTTTTTATATATTTTGAAGTGCAATTATGTTAAATTTTAAGGAAAATTAGCACATTTTTCCTCTTACGAATAAAGATTATATTACTATATATGCTATTATGTAGGATGTAGAGGTTTTGTTTGGTGCAACAAGATATGAATGTTTTTGTCACACTTCACATTTTCACATGGCCCCAAATTTTTTTAAATGTCAAGGACTTGAACTGACTTACAAAATATAAACAATTATCTATTATATAATAGATATCTAGGCCTACAGCTCCTTCAGCAAACTACTCTCCACTGTCTTATATAGTAGGGAAACAGTACAAGGAAATAGTTTGGCTTGAACGCTCATCGGCAAGGGGAAGGGCCAAAAACAAATACGAGAGTAGTTAGAGCCATGAAAGACAGAAAGGAGGATTCTGGGACATTTTTTTGCTGATGAGATAAGAATAACAACTATTCATTTGCCAAAGGGTAGATTATGGCAGACTTTACATTTTGTCCTAATTCTGTTTTGCATCATTCTTCTTGTAAAGCCACTGCATTCCCACACAGATAAAGCAGTTCTAGTTCTGGTTTCCAGCAGGTAAGTTGGTTGACTGTTTATGAGACTGTTTATGAGACTGTCAGTGTTGTCAGCGGTATCAGAGGGGCTTATACCACACAGGTTTGGAGATGCTGCACTAAAGTTGCGTATATTTGAGTGAAAGGAGTTTGATAAGAAAATTAAAGTCACTATTTTGAACTGAGATGAAAATGAAATTTTTGCTTTCAGTGAGCAGCGAAGGACAGACAGAGAAAAATTAAGCAACACCTACATCAGGACAAACACAAAAGGTATAATAAAGGGACCAAAGCTCTAAGGCTTTCTTTGGTGGTATGTAACCTCTTTTCATCTCATCTCTTCTCTTCTCTTCTCTGAATCAGCAATTAAATCAAACAGTGTGAAATTTGTGGTGTTGGAGACGCCCTTGAAAAATCCCAGCTATCTGTGAAACTGAATGGACCAACAGAAAAATACCTCACAATTATCTGTGTTTCTTGTAGCACAGATGCATTTTACGTCTAAACTCTATTCACAACCTGAAGAAAAAAGGATCTGGAAAGGACAGATGACGTCAGCACCAGAATGACAGGAGGATATACTCACCCTTGATTTACAACGTGTATATTCACAGTCGATATACTATTAAGCACAAAGAGAGAGAAAGACAGACAGACAGACAGAGAAACAGGAAGCCAGTAAAATGTGCAATCCTTTACATTATGATTCATGGATGTATTGTGTTTGTCAATGCTGATCAGAGCAAAATTTAGTAAAAATATAGACAAGATTAGCTGTTGCAGAGGTGAGTGTACTTACATGAGCTGGATTTCTCCAGGGGGTCACAAAATAAACCATGAAAAGAATCATGAATAAATCATTCTGCCGTATAGAGTTATTTTGTAACTCTTCTCCTGCCTTGTGAAGTACTGGATAGATAGACCTCTTCAGACCTTTAGAAATCATTATGATAAAGCAATCTGAGAAGGTTTCAAGGGCAATACTCTCTTAATTGGAACTGCTCGAACCTCATTGATGCATGCAGCCTTTAATGAGAAAGGGTCACACAGTCTCCATAAACGTAACATGAGTCAGCCTGCAAATCATCCCTGTCATGACTACATCCTTTTGATTGGCATTGTTAATCAGTCTCACACCATGACAACAAACAGTAAACCACTGTGATGTGTAAATGACATTAAACTGTGGAGATATTAAAGTGACACTTGTCACACCGAACATTAATGCTTTTAATCATAATTAATGCAGAACAATTCATACATCGTATGTATGATTGTGACTTGTGAATTGCTCAATTAAAGAGTTCAAGTTGTTTGATTTCATCATGTTTTTCCTCAAAACAAATTCAAAACAACGAGAGGATTTAGTGCTATAAAGACTATTACATATTTATTATGTATATATATTAAACTATATATTATATTAAATATTTTTGTTTTACTACTGAGTGTCATCATGTGGTCCTATTTTTGTTGTTTTTCAGACAAATTAAAGATGTAAACATAACTAATTATGTAAACAGTAGTGGAAAGTAACTAAGTAAATATACTCAAGAACTTCTTAAATACAATTTTGAGGTAAATTTATGCTTTATCTATTTTTTAAAAAATTATAGGTCTTCCTATAAACTATTCTATATTTTCCATCACTACTTTTGTTTAATTGCTTCATCAATCATTACTTATCAAAATAAGCTCTTACAAACATACAAGCAATTGATGGGTTTATAAAGTGTGATGCTTTGTAATAGATTAAACAAATACTCGACCATGTAAACTACCACTGACATGTTAAAGAGTTAAAAATAACATTCCATAGCCTCAAATATGGTCTATGGGGTAAAATGTTTAATTTAGAAAGAAGCTACTTCCTTTTTGAGAAATGTAGGAGTGACTTTAGTTAATATTTGGTGAACATATTCAGTAGTATAAGATCCCCACTGGTGAAACAGGGGAAAACAGCCAAGCATTTGAGGCAGGCTGACTTGGTAATTTTTGTATAAGGGTATATTTTATATTCATTATGTATTTAGATAAGATTTACTTATGTAACCATAATCTAATTAGGTCATTTAATGTTGGTATTTTTTCTATTTACTTTTTACTTTTTTGAATTAAAATAAAGTAAAATCAGGACCCTGTCTCATAATGCAGTATTTACATTATGGAATTCTTTCTACCCAAGTAAATTGGTAGTTTTACTTATTGCAAGTGGAAGTGACTTCCTCCTCTACCACAGGATTTAAGAAGGTGTAAGTTTAATGACGAAAAACAAGTAGAAAGTTCAGGAAACTCAAGGTACCCGGACGTTATCAACGAAACACTGCTGCCGCCTAGTGGTTGAAGGGGCTCAAAAGCAAAACTATGCTTATTTCTTATTGGTTGATGAGACATGACGCAACGCGGGCAAACAAGGAAACGAAACCACCGATTTTACAGGTTTAATTTTCGATTTACGGGACCAAGCCGCAGATGTGTGACAGTTTGACCCTCTGGCTTTAACGGGTAGGTCTGGTTCCCCTGTTCCGTGTGTCCTTAATCTGGTTATTCTCTAAAAGACATACGACGCACTTATCCACTTTTAATGACTGTGTGCGGTGGCTTGGTTTTGTATGTGCTCGTCATACTGTGCTAATGCTGCCTCCTCACAGACACAATGGGTGACCTTCCTGTAAACCTAGTTTTGATTGGTGTCGGGTCCAGCTTTGCCTTCTCTGGCCTGTTTTATCATTTATACCAAGAAAAGAAGAAAGAGTTGGAAAAGCTGAAGGCAAGTTCGTCGTCGCTTACGCCTCTTTAACTATTATTACAGCTCGAGTTTTATAAGGATGTAAATAATACTTTTCCCTCTTCCGTTTAGGAAATACCCATTTTCAAACCAGATCAACATCTGGTCCAGGTACTGAAAGCATCTCCCCACAAGAAACTTCAATATGTTGCGGTAGAAGGTACAAACTTATCTAGAAAATGATACTTTGAGTGAATGCAGTTTTGAATGGGGTTCAATCCAGGAGCTAGTTTTAAGTTGCCTCCATGTCTGTTTGAAGGTCTGGTCCAGGCTGACGGGGAGCCTCTGGCCAGCCGGTTTGTCCCACGATGCTTTGGTGTGATCCAGAAGATAGCTGTGGAAGAACGATGGAAATACTGGAACACTCTCACCAGGACATGGTACATAAGACTTGAAAACACACCAAGAAAATGTCTCTTTATCAGTCTACCAGCATGTTAACGACAATTTGATTCATTTTCCAGGAATTCTCGGACAATGAACAGGAAAGAGACCAGCAACTCGGTGCCTTTCAGCCTGGTCAGCCCTGGAGCCTACATCAATGACCTTTATGTGAAGGTGCAGAACCCTCTGGAGGCCTCTGGGTGCTACTTGGAGAGAGTTTATAACAAAGTAAAACGGGCTGAGGAGGGGTTGGTGAACATGGCCTTGCAGGGCCTCAGTGGGGAGAAACCTGTGGCCATGGAGGAGAGGGAGGAGCTTCTGCGGGTGGGGAGCATCCTGACTGGGTTTGGGGAGGTGGTGCTGGAGGGAGGCCAGGTGATGAGGCTGCAGGCCCCACAGGACGGCCGCAAGTTCATCCTAGTGCCCACTGACTACAGGAGCTTTATGGACAGACACAAGAGTTCAGCTGACATGTGGAAGACACTGACTGCTGTCACTGGCCTCACAGGGGCTTCTCTTCTAGCTGGGCTTATTTACAACTTAGCTGGAAAACAGGATGACAGATCAAAGTAGGCTTGAAGAGGAGGATCCTGAAGGTTTGACATCTTCAAAAGCTGCATCATAGGTCTTTGGATTTCTCAAAACTCCTTCCAGTGTCTTGTCACCTCAGCTTTACAGATGCCATAGTACAGCTCTGATCTTTAGATAATTCAGTTCCACATCATGGTTTAACTACTGTGGATGCGAGGGGCAAAACACAACATTGGCTGAAACACATTTGTATAATTGAAAACTTAACATTTGACAATATATATTAATAAAACAGAAAAAAGTAGCAACAATATTTCCTGTTTGTGATGAGACAGAAACCAAGTAAATTATGTGTTATCTGTCATGTCATGCTGAACATGTTTTCTAAATTTGTTAATGTGTTTTGTGAAATTAGGTTTAAGTAAATTAAGTTTTGTCCAGGGTTGTTGTAATTTGCCCCTTGGGGCCACCATACTTAACAGTCCACTTTAGAGATAGTTAACCACTCGCTGAAACTTTAAATATTCTGCAGGGCTCAGTTACAACCAAATCCTACACCAGATGTTATGTGCACAGGTCAAGTATTACACTAGGCCACAGTTAATTGTGGTTCAACTCAGAGGAGTGTGCATTGATCGCAGAGTATTTTTACTTCCTATGATTTATTAACTTCAGAGGTCAAAAACTCAATGTTATTTAATCAAGTGGATATAGAAGGGAATACTTTATTTTTGTAAAGATATCTTTTTTTATAATTTTACATATAATCATTTAGTATAAAGATGTGTCAAAATTCTAATTAAACTTTTATTCAGATTACCTTTTTCTTTTAAATCTTGTACAAGTCTTTTAGTGTGAATCTGCTCAGAGAAATGATCGTTAGTACAAAATTCCAGTCCAGACAAGATGGTGTGAAATTCAAATTAACTGTGATTAAGACCACATCCATTTAGTTACTAATCTTCTACCTCTTGAATCCTTGTTTTTAATTTTTTGTTTCATGACCAGATGTCAGTTTTCAGTTTGTAGAAATGAAGGGTTCTAAACATTGTTGTAAACAATTTTTTTTTTTTACAGGTGACGGTTTTAGTCTTGCGTGTAAAAACATAATAATAATAAAATTAAAACCTCTTTAAAAACCTAGTATCAGCAGTTTTATCTTGAGTGAGACTTCAATTATTATGTGTTATTGACAAAGAAGTGAGACAAATGATACTTCAACATATTTCCAAGCAGCCCAAGAGTCTCTTCTTTATTTGGATAGTGACATTCGTAGCAACAGGCCTCATATGGTGTGGCACTATGAGCTACAAATATATTGTATGTCCGTTTCAACTTTACAGAGCAGACCCTGCCAGTTACAAGTGGCAAAAAGCTGCCGTAGGAAGGTAAAACTAACTGCCAAGATCCCTTTATTCACCCTACAGTTTTCGAGTTTTACAGAATCCTCTTTGTCCTTTCACAAATGCTCCATCTCATTCGCCTTCATCCTCTGAAGACTCCTCAGCCTCCTCCAGCCACTGGATGAACTTCTGAAGCTGTTAGTGAAAAACAAACACAGAAAGAGAGCTGTCAGGAACTCTGCAAATTATTGCAAGAATATGAGAATTGTTGAAGGAGAAAGGAGGAGGGATCTACAGGCAGGTCTACAGTGAATTTAAAAGGAAGTTTACCAATGCTTATGGCTCGGGTATTGAATCGAAAAGCATGAATAAATCCATCGATGAAATAAAAAACACAATGTCACAGAATTCAAGGATATTCTCAAACATACAGTCAAACAATGCTGCTAAAAGGTTTGGTAAGTGGTTCTACGCTCTTTTCTAAACAACCATACAGTTCATATAAATCACTTCTTCCTTCTCAGGTTTGGTTCTACATACACTCAGAGAGATGAGATCAATGTTCATCACTGTCTTTATTGTAATGCAATGTATTGTTTATAGCATTTTGAGTTAACTCAATGTTTTAAAGTTGCAATAACCTCATCTTGCAATAAGCAATGCACGTTCCTCTGGTCACTCAAAGAAATCTTGAGTATATTAAGCCGGTTTTTGTTAAACAATCTTCTAAGTGTATTTCACTATAACTCTGGGCTACTTCAATCCAGGACTATTTTCATTCACCACTGGGACCAGGTGGTAACACAACATTTGCTTTTTTACATAGATTTACCGTATTCACTGATATTATGTTAACCCTTTATTATATAACAGTGATGTGTGTTCTTCAGCCTTTTGTCCTGTGTGAGCCAGTTAACCCTGGACCTACCCCCTGGTTCTTGCGGAGCTGTCTGCTCTTGTCGGTGGTGGCTCCCCGGGAGAACCAGCGTAGTATCATTTCCTCCTCCAGGATCTCCAGCTGGTACATGTTCATTAGGATCTGGATGTAACAAAAAAAAACAAAAAAACCCACACATCATCTTCAGCACCAGGCTTGATAGATCTTTTATTGTAACCTGATTTTTATCCTTATAAGAGTCAGCAGATTACAAACTGAGCATGGTGTTAATGATTCACCCTGACCCTAACCCTGACTCTGACCTTGACCATGGCAGCCCAGTGGCTCTCCTGCTCCAGGAAGTGCTCTTCGAAGGCAGACAGACAGTCCAGATGATCCTGTGCTCTCTTCACATAGTTCTTAAACACTGGTGCCCATTTCTTCAATAACTGAGAGGTGGATATAGAAAAAAAAGAGAATACGAATTCAAGATATTTATTTCTATCATGCCTAGGATGTTATATAAATGTGCCATAAAAAACAAAACAACATAAATCTGGTAGCTTACTCACCGGCAGCAGCACAGCAACATATTGCGATGTGGTGAGCTGAAGGCCCTGCTGCTGAAAAGGGTACTCCAGAACCACTCTGGTTAAAATCTGCATCACCTCCTTCAGACTAATATTGTAGGCGTACCTGAAAAGAAATGGTGTGCCAAACTGAATGTGCAATAGCTTTGAGAAACAGCAATAGAATTGCAAAAAATTTTAAGTTCCTCCTCACTTGAGAGAGTTGATCTCGAGTACAAGATTATCACAGCCGATGTTTTCCTCCAAGCCTCTTTGCAAAGTCCCCAGCACTTCCATCTGGAAGACTAAACATGGAGAGACCAAAGAACAAGGGTTGAACAGCAGAAGTCTCAACACAAGACACAAAAGGCCGGAAAAGAGTTACCACTCACTCATAAAAAAAAAAAAAAAAGGAAATCATATAATGCTATTAACTCATCTTCTTTTAAAAGAGCGGATTTTCAAGAGCACACTCTTGACACTAATGTAGAGACCACCTGTGATGCTTATAACCCTGTTTTATATTTTTATATATTACTATGTAATTTAGTAGAAATTACAGGTTAAACAGAGACAAAGTTTTGTTACTTGTCTTGAGTTTAAAAACAATTGTTGATTTCCAGAGGGTAGGCCCAATTAAACCTCAGCAGATATTCAGTCAATAATCATTTACTACAGGAAATGTTATTTTTCATTTATGTTGAATGATGCTGTAGAAAATTTCTCTTTTTAGTAAAGCCGGTCTGCTGGGCACTGACTGAAAGACTTAATGTTACACAAGCCTAAAATTCACTATAATTAGTACCAATTATTTACAGAAAACTTCCTAGAAAATTATTAAGGAATTCATAGACACATAAAGTAGTATGTTACAAGACCAACTTGCACAAAACTGTAATAAAGTTAAATTCCAAAATTATCTACACTATTAACAACAAAAACAACAAATATAAATGTAGCAGCATTGTAACAGAGTAAGAGTAGCAACTGAATGATCATTTTAAGGAAATGTCTTAGGAAAGATATAAAATTATTGATCACGCTGAAATGATAAGCTGATCAATAAGAAATTTGCTGCTTTTCTCTGTTTTACAATATCATAACATGAATATCACTGGCTGTGGGACTGTTGATCAGATAAAACAAGCAATATGTAGACATCCCCTTAAGTTTAGAGAAATTTACAAGGGCAGGTTTCACAATTATCTGACATTATATGGACAAAAATATTTAAAACTATCATTACTTGTAGCCCACAAAGTGATCAAACCAGAAACATTGTCAAACTCAAGTGAAATTAAGCAGGAACGAAGAAGAGAATAGCTATTATTACTGGTCAGGTTGTTGGTATTTAGTCTCTCTGGACTGTGGGGGGCAGCCATGTGTTTCCACACAAAGGTAAGTTAAATGTCTTGACCCAACTCACCTTTAACATCATCCATCTCAGGGGAGGGGATCATTGGATCGTCTGGACCATCGGACTCACTGTCCTCACTTTCACTCTCAGGGTCAGGGTTCAAAACCAAACCTGGTAAACAAGTGGCAAAAAACAGGCTTCTTGGATTTGGACTACAGCATCATGGGAAATACCTCATATACAAACTCAAAGATGCTCGCCTACCCCAGAGAAAGTGCAACAGCTCCTCATCCTCTGTATCATCCAGGCTGCTGGCCTTCCAGATGTAGCCCTGTCCCGCTGCTCCAACCTCTGCTGGGTTGAAAACTGGAGGACAGGAGAATATACAGCATGAGCCACTGCTAGAAACATTTAAGCAGTGAAAAACATATGACTTTGTCAATACACACCTTTCTGTTTGGTTTTATCTTTACTTTGACCAGCATCAGCGTCATCACTGAGGAATTCATCGTCATCCTCTTCCTCCTCCTCTGGATGGTGCATGGACACCACAGTGCCCTCTGGTAGAGAGATGTTTGGTCCAATCACCACCTTGAAAACAAAATGCAGGCAAATCAAAATTTGATCCGACACATTTTATCTTGTATCCAGTTTGATAGTTTGATGGTCAAAGTTAATCACTGCTATATAACTGCATTTTTCTACTGATCAAAAAGCAGAGGTTCAAACCTTGATTGCCAGTGTTACTGTTTCAATTTTTTTGCTGAAGTAAATTAAATCTCTCAGTAGCTCTGCCACCATCAAAATACGCTCACAATTTATATCAATTTGTTTCTATAAGCTCAGTATGGTTGCATTTTTCTAAAATATTGATATTGAGATGCAAACCAGCAGTCAACTGATCGTGAGTAGGTCTTCTTCTCATCAATCTAGACCACACAAAAAACTTCACATTTTTCTAACATAGTCATTTACTTTCAAGACTAAATAACGACAATACTTACATTATATGCCAAGACACACTGTTTATTAAGCGTCACATGTTCTTTGACCACAGCTTTATCACAGACCACAGACTGGCTGATCACCACATTACTGGCAATGTGAACGTTATTCCAGATGTAGGCATGGTTCAGGATTACATTGTCACCTGTTGAAAAACAATAAGAGGAACATTGAATCACACCAATTTTCAAACACACACTTTTTTTTCTTTTTTTTTTAATAGTGCTGGCCAGCAAGTTTACCTATAATGCAATTGTTGCCGATGACACTGTTAGAAATGTGACAGTTAGCACCGATGCTGGTGTCACAGCCAATGAGAACGTTCTCCTCCATCTGGCTGCCGTGACCCAGGCTGACTCCGGACCCTCGGTAGACATTGTGGCGAGAGTGGGTGCAGCTCCGTCCCTCCTGGCCAGTGAAGTTAGCTTCGGGGGTGAGAGGGTAGACCCACCGTCGCACAAGGTCGGATGACACCGAATCATACATGAGCAAGTTGGACACTCTGACCCCGTAGCCATCCTTGGTGACGTGTAGGTGTATCTGGTTTCCAAGGATCTAAAGAAAGAAAATAATTCATGGCTTGAGTTGTCTTAAATAGCAGCTCAGAGTCCTGACAAGATAACAATGGCAACGTAATACCTCTTCATTGACCAAGATCCCTCTGACAAAGTCGTTCCTAGTTTGGTAGTCAAAATTGTCAGTGAAGAGCTCAGCAACCTGAAAATGAGGAAAACCAATGTTACCATGGACAAAAAATGAATTTAACAGCTCCGCCGTCTGTTTGGAAACTGACCTGCGGAGAGCAGATACTCATGTGGCAGTCGAGGAGGTCGTGTCTGATTTGAAACTCATCACTTCCATTGTGGAAAATGTTCTGCAAAACACAAAAAGGAGCAACTATCATTCATCAGTCCAAGGCCAAAAACGGTTGAAGATGTGATATACTTCCACTGAAAGTGTCTCTTACCATTGGGAACTGTAGCTTCTTCAGCCCCTGTGTCTTCTGGTAGTGTAAAATCCGCTGGCTCTTGCTGTCCATAGCAACGATGACATCATCTTCCTCACAGCGAGACCTGTGACCTGGTGATGATTCCTTAAAGATCATCGTCATCACTGAGATGTTCTTCTCTATCTTTCGACGTTGCCTTTTTACAAGAAATATGACACAAAGAACAAATATTTTGGATTAGAGCAAAGAAGTCCTGGAGATCACTATCATTATAATTTCTCCTGACTATATAGAAAAATTTAAAGCATCTCTTACCTGTGCTCTTGCAGGGCCTGAGTGATATCAAGATTCGACACCACATCTCCATAAACCAACACAAAGTCTGAGCGCACAAGGTTCTTTGCATCAACGTCCCTGAGCACATCCCCTAGGGAGCGGTACAGGTCTGAGGTGATGATGTGGACTGTGTTTGGAGAGGTGGGCCGACACCACTTTGACTTTCTGTCAGACACAGTGTCAGGTCAAAATCTTTCATAGACACTAATAAGAAGAAAAGAGGCTCCTCACAAAGTAAGTTTAAGAGAAACTCACAGTAAGTGATCCTTGATTTTACTGGCCATCCAGCAGCAGAAGACGAACGTCTCCTGCACCCCAGTGGATGTGAGGAACTCCAGGGTGTAATCGATCATGGCAACGTTACCCAGCGGCAGCAAAGCCTTCATCAGTGAAAATGTGACAGGTGACGTTAGCGGTATGTGCAAGGTAACTGGACATGATGGAAGCGAGAGATAGCTACCGAGCTACTGTTAAACAAAGACAACACAGGGCAACAGCTCAATCAAGAGTATTAATTTTACATGCTCAGTTATATTATTGTGGTTCAGTCAGTTTCAGTCCAGCTCTGTCATGTTTACAGCATCGGCAGAAGTTAGCTAACGTTAGCATCCTGGTTAGCTTAGCTAGCTGCCTACCCGTGGCTGGTCTTTGGTTACCGGGAAAAACCTCCGGTTGAAGCTGTCAGCGACTAAAACGGCCTGCAACGGCTGCTCCTCTTCCTCCTGTTCACCAGCACCCTTTCTACCTGAAAGAACCGGACCCGAGCGACTCTGTTTTCCTCCTTTACCGGCCATGTTTCTGTCTGACTCCCAGATGCTAAACAACTCTGTCGTCAGATACAACTACGGTGTCTGTGGGGGACAATCTTCTTCTCGCGTCCGTAGTGTAGCTAATGTTCGCGCATGAGGTGTTGCAGGATTCAGGATTTATTAGAGGAAATTATACATTGAATCGATAAACAAATAATCTATTCACTAACAGTCAAAAACGTATAGAAGAGAAGAAAACAGAGGGCAAGACAACATAACTGTGGCTTGAGACTACACTCTTATAAGGACAGCAGTGTAGTAAACTTATGTCCATCTATTCATGACCATTAACACATGAGATATTACAGCAGTGGGAGCAATGAGCTGTCAAACAGTCACCAGTCATACCAGCCATGAATGTGCACTGGTGTTGTGGTGGATAAAGCAAAGCTGTATTAAGAATAGGGCACTTAAGGCTCCAGGTTCACTGTGTGGCAGTTCGTTTGTGGTAACTTTATTGATGGCAAATATTGGAACATGCATAAGGCATAAATGATGAGAGCATAAAGGCAGGTCCTTAAGATTCTGCATCAAAATCTAATTTTATATCCTTTTTCATTTTAGTCGCTATTAAGCTTACACGGTGCATATTTCTACACAAATTAATAATTAATCAAATGGTCATTAAGTGCTGAAATCGACGACAACTGGAGTCCTTTTTTTGGTTTTTGAAAACGTTGATCCTCTCACCCAAAAGGTTTCTTCAATTCGAAAAACTGATGTAGGAGGCTCAGGTATATAACCCTTTGTGGCTCTGAGGGTCGTTAAACACACCCAAACATGTAGGTCTTTAGGGTCACCTGGGCCAAGGTGTGATTCATCAGTCATTGTCTCCCCCAGCCATCATTTGAGTTGTTAAAATGACATGGGTCAAGGCGTGAATGGGGGCTCTGCCCCAGGGAGGGCTCTCAGGACAGCACTGTATGTGGCTGATAACTGGTGTCTCAAACCACTGACTCTGTTAAAGGGAGGTTGTTCTAAATGGACTTAGTTTGCCTCCTTTACTCCTCTCTCACACCATCTGTCCTTCCTGTCCAAGATGTGGACATCAGAATCCTAAAGCGAGTGTCCTTTTCTCCTTGTGATGCAAATGTACTGCTGAAACACAAAGTACCCAACACAGCAAATGTAAGACAGCAATTAAAGGCACCAGGACACAGACATAATGTAAGGAGAGTGAGAGGAACAAAGCAATAATAGAGGCCCAAACCTCAAATCTGCTCTGGGCCTGGGGCTTCTCCGCGATATAATCCCCTTCACAGGAGTGGATACACATCTACAATTTCCTGATCGAGATAAACTACTTCTTTGATGCTGAATAATAATTAAATGCACAAGTGCACATTTCTACTTTATCAAAGAAAAAAAAGTTCATTTAAAATGCATCTGAAATTTCATCAGATGTACTTCAGTTACTTTTTGGAATTAAAAACAGTTTTGAATGTGTTTTGATTCTGAAAGGATGATAAGTTAGACAAAAAGTTTTAATTCCTAGTGCACATGATAAAATAAAACAAGATGACACTTGTTTACTGTCTGACCCTTTATTTGCTTTTGTCTGCTTACTGAATTGTATGGACAGAAATTTATAACTCTCTGATGGATGCAATGTCAAATATATCACTGTAATTTTTTTCAGCAAAAATATAAAGGAAAGATCACTCTTTACCATCATAGTTTGTATATAATTTTGTCCCCCCTGGGCAAAATATTTTCCATAATGTATTTTTTAAATTACTTCATTTTGGATAAACTTGTGTAAGTACATCTGAAGCAACATGTTTAACTTAAACAGAGACAAAAACATCTGGCTCCTGCCATCCGAGAGTTTAGACAAGAACCGTCATTCACTGTTCTGTGAAAGCTAAACAGTTTTCGATGATGTCCTTAGCCACCTCAGACAGAAGAACAAATCCACCAGCAGGAAACTATTGGTGGTGTTTGGTTATCTTCTCGGCATGTGACAACACCAGCTTGTATCGCAGGGTTCTGGACGTCCAGGAAGATGGAATTCCCTCAAGTCCAATCTGGGGGAATTAAAATTTCAAATTTTATAAACCATCAGATGGAAAATTCTTGCATACTATTGAATATAAAAAACAAGACTAGCACACAGTCTTACCTGAGCCCCAACACATGCCCCAATGAAGGATCCTCTGCTGCAGGTGCATCCCCCACAACTCATGGTATCTCTGATAGCCTGCTCATACTGCTTGGCTGTCAGGACTCCATGCAGTGCTGCTTGGAATGCACCTGGCAAACCTGTTGGAGAAAAGCAAGGCATTATAACTGGTCTGAATATTTTTATTGTAAAAGACTGCTACCTGAGTTACAGGTAGAACTTGATTACTGATCTTTGTTCATTAAAATTGTTGCCTAATAATCAAAGGTTAAAACAAGCTATATGATGATACCTCAGGTGTTTGCAAAAACAGTGGGAATTAGCTCCTGGGGAGTCCTGGATAAATTCTCCTTCACCTGATGAATGTGCCCTGAAATCAGGCAGAAAAAAAATATGAACCCATATTATACATACATTTTTCATGTGTTAATTTGACTTCAGATTGATTGAAAGGAGGGAGAAAGAAAACAAGGAGGCGTAAATCCTTAAATCGCATGACTCAGTCCCATGACTGTGATTTACTGAAGCAACAATGATGCAGGCCTCACATACCAATGACTGCTTTGTCCAGGTCCTGGGGTTGCTTTCTGTTCTTGTCACTGAGCTGATCAAGCACCATGTCCATGGCTTTTGGATCAGGACCATTCAGGATGAAATACTCCAGGAACCTGGGAAATAAGTAAATTTGCAACACACATTATCTTTTAATTGAGTGGGCCCCATCTGGAGTTAACACTTAGTTTTCCTCTCTCTGTTTTTTTTCCCCTTGAATTCAGATAGCTCTGTTTTGAGGATTTCTGCCGTGTTCCAGGCCAAGTCGGAAGTTTAAAGTTGCACCACCTTTTACTCAGCGTCTTGAATTACAGCCTCCAGGTGGCACTAACCAGTGAACAACAAACATCCACCTAATTTAATTTGCCAAATGTCAAGTACTATACCCAATTAAGGAGCTAATATTATGTCAGTCATATTCAGCAAAGTTTCTTAACACAGAAAATAAGAAACTGTACTAATCCTGACAATTACATTCTAATAAAAGGCTTCTTCACGAGTGTTTTTATTTATTACACAGTCATAGTTATGGTCTTTTCGGATGTTTGAATCTAAAATGCTTTCATAAAGTACATTAAGTCTGAACTAGGTTTTTGGTCCTCTTATATGTTCTATAGATACTTGGTACATTCCTGTATCAAGTGTACATAATAAATGATAAATGTTCTACCCAGCTGATTTGACTTGCAAGTAAATGAGCCATTTTTTTGTCATTTCTTAGTTATGATTCAAATCCCAGATTTGTAAGTGAACAAATCTTACTATACCTTTGATCCCCACTGGATAAGTTAAGTGAAAACAGTGACGTTAGAGTGAATCAGTTTATTAGGGAAACACACTGACCTTGCTGCTGCCAGAGTCTCCGCCACGCATGCATCATTGTTCTGGGTGACACGGGTGGCCTGCTCAACCTTCTCCAGCATGTCAGGCTTTCCTGCATAAAAAGCCACCACAGGAGCCATTTTCGCTATTCCATCAATCTGACAGTCGTTCTCACATCCTGTAGCAAATGCAACACATGGATTAGAAATGTTTCTCTTCGTAATGCCACAGTTGCAAGGCATTATTGTCACAGTGAATCAGTAACAGGGCTTCACCTGTCTCCTCTTTGCCCGCGTCCATGTTCTTCAGGAATGTCTTTAAACTTGCATGTCTCCATGGTCCCTCAATGGGCAGCTGTGGTCTTGGCCCTGTTATATACAGAAGTTTAAGTACACCAGCGTTCCCACTTCAATATGAGAAAAAAGACAATGAATTCCTCATCAAATATATATATATATATATATATATATATATATATATATATATATATATATATATATATATCAAATAGTTTTCTTACCACCCTTCTCTCTGTAAGGATCATTGATGGGCGTGTCATACTCCGATCCAGGCCCAAAGAATTTCAGTGTGCGCTGCTTCAGATCATCAGTATTTAGACCTGTTCAGACAGATCAGAAAAAGGCAAGTGTGCAACCCAAACTGCGAAGACATATGATCATTACACTTCGCTGGAACCCACAGAGGGCTTTAAAGCCTGAACAGTGTGGCCAGTTATACAGTTTGGTATGTTGTTATATTCCCCACCAGAGACAATCAGAACTAGCTTGCACCTGACATGATACTATGGTTGAACCCTACAATAAAGGACTTTTTGGAGAATTTATTTTTTAGTTCAATTTTTCAATTTCAAAAATTATGCTCTCTGTATTTATTTTCCCTATTGAAAGTAATAAATTGTCCGGGCTTTCATTCCCTTTTGATTATGTAGCTTGTAGAGCAACATAATTCAACAACGTCTCTATGCTGTTTGAAGAGTGAAAAATTCAAATATCACAGAAAAACCTTTTAATTTTATACATAAATATGTTAAAATTTAAACATGCTTCATATCAATGCAAAACAGCAGCTATTGGAGGGCTCTTCAGTCTACAAGAATTAACCAGAGTTGAAAAAAAATCTCATAAGTCTCAAAAGTTGAACACTGATAGTGCAGTGCACAGCTTCTCACACAATTCTCCGTTAACAAACATGTTTTTGTCAAATACCATCTAAGCTTTACTGGCACAATAATAGTCATCAAATGTAAAGGTCCGATAGCACTCTGAGGGAGTCTAGTGGGTCAGTAAGATGAAGACACACGCTCACCTCCACATTCAGACAGGGACTCCAGCAGGACATACGCCTGGTCTCCATAGCAACTCTGCTGGCCCGTCTGCCTCCTGTAGAACGGGTTGGCCGACTCAGGGCGGAACTCGGGGTTTGGATCCTGAGCCAGAATCCCCTGTAGCTTCTGGCGGTCATACACCCAGTGGAGGGGCTGGGCTGCAGGGTCAAGTCATAGGGTCAGTTTAATTCTGAACAAAGCCACATGTCACTCAGAATTAAATGGCTGCATGTGATGACACATGTATATGATTTGTGGTGAAAGTGTGACAACATGTCAAAATACTGTTATTATTTTTAAGGGCAAAGACTTAAATGATATTAAAGAAGTAGAACCTGAGCTGAAAAGGTATTTTTTTTTACTTTCATGGTTTCATGGAGTAATTTAAGCAGAGGATAGAAAGGATAGAAAACTGATTTCTAATTTTAGAAATTTTAGTGACAACATAAAATATGATGCAACACTACAACATGACACAAATTTATTATTATTACCTGCTGCATCTGCAACGGCTGATCCAACGATGGCTCCTATCGCTCTGTTAGCAAGAGCTGAGGCCATCTGGGACAACATGCACAGTATTATTGGAATTTAGAAGAAGGCTTTTAATATCAACTTTAAACATGAATGGTTAATTTAATTGGAGCAGAAAGAAACCGATAAATAACCGACTGTTTAAAGAATTAATTTGAAACAACCTGATAACTGATTCTTTGCTTCAGTCAGTTACTCGCAGTGTACCTCCTTTTTATATCACTTTAAGCTTAATATCTTGGGATTTTGGAGCAACTAGGACATTTGCAGAAGTCTCCTTGAACTCTGAGAAATTACCATTGACATTTTTCACAATTCTATGACAATAAAGAGACTTAATTATTAATTGATTAATCATTACAGTAAACACAATATTCATTGATAATAAAAAAAAATAACAGTCTGCAGTGTTTACAGGATATTTTCCTAATTTCTTTTTCACAACTATTACGACACAGGTGTTATATAAAGTTCTTTTTAGTTTCTCATTAGATCTTTAACTTGCAGAGCGCAGCTAGATTCTATCTACACTCCACCAGCTTTCCTTCCCTCCATCGGCTGACAGGCAGCGCTGCTCTTTCCCACCCGAGTTGGGCGAGGACCCGCCCCTACCCTGCCGCTGATTGGCTGTAACCAGGGCACTTCCTCCAACCCAGGCCTTCAACCAGCGAATCAGAGGCGCAGTAGGGCGGGCGTTAGAGGAAATGTCGCTAACGGGTCCAGCGCCGGTTAAACGCGGCGGCCATTAACACTGTTGTGACTGAGATGCGACAACAATCATCTCTTTTCAAGCCACAGCTGCAATAACGACCTGGGCTAAAAGCGGCAGGCGCGGGACGGCGGTGCTTTTAAACAATGTAGACCGATAGCTAATGTAAGCTAGTTCTTTGTCCTGCACGCCGGCGGACATTGAGAAGACTCACCTCGGACTCCGCTAGTGTATCGGTGTGAACTTTTCCCGAACCGTCGTACGACTGTTTCTCTCGGATTCTGGCTCCACCTGTATTTGAAAACTGTCCGATTTACTCAACCACACATCAGATGTAGGCTGTTGTTCCGGCTACATGTTATGAAACAGGTGTTTGTACAGCACCGCCCACAGGGAAGCGAGAGGAGACCCCGCCCCCCGATCACAAGACAACAGTGGTTCATCTAACAATTACATAGGGTTAAAGAAAAGAAACCTCTTTTAAAACATGTTATATTGTATTATATCGGGAGAGCTTAATATATATATATTTTATTTATTTATTTATTATTTTTTAGTATCCAAAAACACAAAAAAATTATCCCTGGTTTAGATTTAAGCAGAGCGCGCCCCCTAGTGAGCAGGAGAAGTAAGTGAAACTTAATTCGTTCCCTCCTCTGGCAAACCATCATATAGAGGGAGGACACCTGTATTAGAAACCAGAATCACATCAGATGACAAACAGAAAACCTCTATAAAATAAAAATGTGTCACAGTATATTGAAATAACCAGGCTAAGTGTTAAGAGCATATTTTAATTTTTTTATTCCACAAATGTCAAACAGTATGTTATTCATTGTTAAGTTACATCATTTACTCATTCTTGGTCTACAACACTACTTCTACTTTTATACAGCAGGAACAACATTGAAGGTGGATGTCAATGTTTGGTGAACTGAGAAGTTCTAGAGTTAAAGTTCTAGAGAGTAAACTCATATGTCACAGATGGATGTAATTGGATTTATGAACTATCAAGAATACAACAGTCAGGATGTAGGTATCTGGTTTGAAAGAGCATTCGGATTTAATACAGCCTCAGTGTCTTCATATGACAAAGAGTAAATTTTTAATGAATGACAAAAATGAAAATTGTTGAGTTGCACTTCAGGCATGTCAAAGTTTAAGCCCCTACTGTAACAATGCTGATTAAGCTGTAGCCTAAAGTATGACACTTTTGGAATTTTCAGCTTGTAGAGAACAGCAGAGTAGATTTAAAACAATACAAATCAAAACCTAGAGATAGTCATATAATATATATATATATATGTATATATATATATATATATATATATATACTGAAATTTTTCTCATATGTTTTTGAATTCAGATGTAGGAACTGAAAATTGTTATCGGAGCTGTTATGGAGGACCCATCGACACTATATGAAGTGTAAATGAAACCCCCTTGAAACACCCCCCCTTCATTTTGAGCCTCTAATTCAAAGCGCTTTATGAAAACTTTCCAGTAACTCAGTTCACCACGGTTCACTTTCACACACATATACAGTCAGTGCATCTTTAATTCTTCCCTTCAAGCAAAATCTTTCCACCTTAGCACTGTAGGCCTGCATGCCTTATTACAGAAGAGTGGGGTGTGACACCCATGTGTGCCATGTAGCCTGTATTTATTTATAGCTATTTATTTATAGCTTACCTCTTCCCTTTCAATTTGTAAAGTAATATCACACACGATCATGTCAAGCACATGTTGCACAGGACACACTGTATGTACCAGGCTCAGAATCAAAAAGATTTTAAAACTTTTAATTCAGTAAACTTATGTGTTTCACTTTCTTCTTGAGTCAGGGCTAAGCGTTACCTTTGCAATGAATCCTCAGCGGGTGCACCCCCCCTTTCCTCTCCTCTACACTCCATGTCCCTAAGTGACCCAGCTCCACATTCTAGTGCTGCGACATTGCCAGGAGCAGCAAATTAGACACCAGCACCCCCTCCTGATATGTACTTTTCTGTCCTACGTTCATTATTTTTAGCTGGACTTCCAAGCCTCCGTCTACACTTAATATGGGAAAAGAGTGCTTCATATTCACAGCCACCTCTAAAGCCATCATGTCACTCCTTTTTTCATTTGGGCCGAAGAAGATGGACTTTCAGGCAGCTGTCATCAGGCCCCCTGACTGACATACATGCATCCTGTCCTCCTTTATCTCTTTATTCCTTGCACATGCACCATGTCCCCCCACTTCCATCGCTGTATTCCCGTCCTCAGTCTGGATGGAGAGAGAAGGACAGAAGGTTGGTCCTTATCTCCTCACTCCACCCACTTTGACAGGTCTGTAACACACACTCACGCACGCACACCTACACACAAAGCTGTCACCACAGCAACCGTTAACAGCCCCCGCCTCATCTTTCCCATGCACAGTTACACCCCACGTAGACACACACTAACCACTAAGTCGAACTTAGCCCAACCCCTATTGCACCCTGTGCCCCACGGCCAGTTGCCTATGTGGGGTTTTTAATAAGGTGGATGCAGGAGTTGGTCTTGCTCTCTTCTGGGTGACGCGGATTGGAAAGGGTTCTCCATACTTTCACCAAACTACTTTGGTTTATTTTCCCCTCTTTGTTTATTTTCCGAAACTGAAATTACATCTACATTATCTTAGAGCAGAGTCATGAAGTGGACCTGGGTGCTTGTGGCAGGTTTGCTGTCATTTGCAGCTATATCGTTGGGCAAGGACAGCTTGGACTTCCCAGAGTATGATGGCAAGGACCGCGTTCACGACCTCAGCACCAAGAACTATAAGTCTGTGATGAAGAAGTACGATGTCATGGTGGTGTACTACCATGACCATCCTGGATCCAGCCGCGTCGCCCAGAGACAGTTTGAGATTGAGGAGTTGGCCCTTGAGGTGGGTTAAGATGGAAACTATGGATAGACTATGGACTGCATACAGATGAAGAAGCAGTATAACTAGCACACATACCTATAGAAAAACATAAATGCACACATACATGTACAGTAGATAGATACATTCAGCACATAGACACATCACACAACCTTAAACTATAGAATGCTCCTCAGAGGTTGGAGGTTCTAGAAGAGATTAGGTTTTGAAATTTTTAATTCATTTTGTTTGCACAGAATTTAAATCATACAGATGTGAATTGTGTGATAGTATGCCACTGGTTGAGGTGCTTTAATTTGATAAAAAAAAAAAAAGCTTAATACACAAAAAAAAAAAAAATTAAAAACAATTTTTTTTATGCACAGCAAAGTTGCTACAAGAAAGATGGAGGCAATATTTGGCTTTAGGGACACACATTTTTTGCAAAAAAAAAAACAACCCAAATGTGCTAAATGCGAACAGATGTCATGACAGGAAGGTTATGATAAAAGGGGGAAATAGCTTTGCTGAATTCAGAAATGATGATAAGTGAGGTCCAAAAAATGTGTCACAAGCCTGTAGTGTCGTCAGTGTCGTCCTACCACAGCAAAAAGCTGAGCTGCAAGGACCCAAGATATCCTTTATTCTGGCAATGCATACGATGCCTTTGTGCGTGTGAGGCCACGGATGCACTTAAAACTCATCCATCAACATTCCTCTCACACATTATGCCTCCTGTCAGTCTGGATACTCAGCAGTTTCATCATAATCCTCACAGAAACATGACATGACATGACATCATCTCTCAGCACAGAGCTTCAGCTCACAAGCTCATCAAACCACAACTGACCCAGGCTGGTTCTCCGGTTGCATTAGACAAATATGGTATATCAAATTTCACATACTCATACAGAAAAGTTATATTTGAATTTCTTGTTCTTCTTGTCCAAGAGTTTTCTTCTGGGTGGCCATTTTAAAATGGACCATGAACAGACAGAATTTTAAACGCAATATAGTCTCATTTAGTTTTCAGAAATTTTAGACAGAAAACCTGATATCTTTTTAAGTATTACATCTGTCAGATTTACTCTGCACTGAAAGTTGAAGTCCCATAGAATATGATAGGGGTGATGACTGATTTATGGAATATATACATTGGATAATGTTACAACAATATTTTATAGCAGTTGACATGGTCACTGTACGGTGTAAATGCTGCTACCTTATACATTTGATGCATTATATATACTATATTTTCAAGAGACCTGCAGGGACTAATTGTGGCTCCTTTAACAGCTGATGAAAAAAACACTAAGAAAGAAAAACGTCTTGGCAATTGTGACCAAATTCAAAAAACAGATTTGGACATCCAGTCAATGGGATGAGACTGAATCCTAAGTAATTAACAATCAGTCCCCAGAAAACTTTCAAGTTCTTTCTATGACTTATTACTGACAGCTGTGGTCCTACTTTAATTATGTGCAAAAAAAAAATCACATATGATAAAAAAAAAAATCAAGATTCATCTTTGACATATCAAGGAACTTCGCATGACAAAATGTATAAATTAACTTTGACATCTGGCAATCATCAAATTATGGACCTATGTTGATATATAATGTCAATAAGTTAAATTTAAGGGGAATAAGTGAGAGGAAAAATAATAGTTACCGATAGTAATGGAAAGGAAAACATTAATAACCAAAACATAGAGAGAAAGAGTCTGTTCTCCTTAGCATATCACATCATCTCAATGGCCTCTGTTGTCTCAGTATGGGGGCGCTGGGGCAGGGCTTGGGGCTGGAGGCCAGTACTGGAGGTTCTGGCTCCAGCCGGGCCGGCTCAGCTCTGCACTGTGACTGACACTTTCAGTACTGTACTTGTCAGCGGATCCGGAGGAGCTGAGCATCACTGCCACCTCGCCAAAATAGTCCTTGGTGCTGGTGTGGCTTCTGGAGCTATATTTATCCCGAGCTGCTTTTGTGGCGGGTTAAGCTCCCTGAAGGCTTGTCTTTCTCCTTATGAATGTATTATGATTTACATTTGATGAGGTTTTATTATTAGTAACAGACAACAGTAAAAGACTCAGAAGTTCAGAGGTCAAGGCGCTCTGTGGGTGTTAGTGAAGATCAAGTGAAACATGACATGATGAGAGCGAGGAGGTCACTCTCATCATGTCACAGAAAACTGATTTGATTGCTAAGGTGGCGTAACAGTGATTTGTCATGTTTCCATTTAGAAGAGTTGGCCTGGATTCTCCAGACTAAATGCACTTTCCATTTAAGTACACAAGGATATATTCCCTTCGAAGGCAATTAGGATATCAAAATGGAATGAACTGTCCATTAGGAAGAGATACATTTGATTGGAGATAAAGTGGGATCCATTTACTTGAAATGGGGAAGTGGTCCCAGACTTTTAGATCCCACTGTATACATGTACTTCTCAGTAGAAGTTGACAATCAGAGTATTTAAAAATGAAAATGTGTACAGTTGCAGTGCAATTTGCATGTCATGTACTTGGAAAATGTGCAGATATCAAGCTGTTGTTGTAGACTGTTGGTTTAACTTAACATGTAGCTGGTCAGGGTCACTTACTCTGAAGAAATGATATCAGGCAGATTCAGAACATCAAGGTCCATAGACAACTTCTCATGTTTTAGAAGTGGGGGGGCTGTAGATGCAATGGTATGAAATCAGTTTCATATTTTATCATTCAGAGACAAAGGAAACTGAAGAAACACGTTTCAGCAAATAAATATACAAAAATCAAGTGTATTAATATTACTTCTTTCAAATCACAAAAAAAGAATAATCTCCAGATACATCTATGAAAGTACATACATTTATCTCTTACATAAAGTATCATATTATATCTAACTTACAGTACAGCCAGAAAAAAATACTAACGTAGAGAATAGAATATCATACTTTAATCATTTATAATACTGTGCATGTACAAGAGAATTCAGCAGTTAGGTAAAATCGGCACTTGTTGCATATGTGCTTATTACAATCTATCCTCAAAAGTATCCTTCCGATCCTTCCGATCAAGCTTTACTTGCCTCAATCACTTGCCCTTTAAAAGTTTATTTTAGCCTTCTTAAATGCCAAAAGGGTGGGGCCTGCAACAGTAAAACCAAAGTACTGTAATTAAAGACTGTGTGCTTTCATAAAATATAGATAATTTTTAATAGTTTTCATTTGTATATTTGCCACTTACCAGCTACTAAGCTACTAAACTCTGACCTGTTTTACTGTGCCCCACCCGTCTGCAACTCCGACCAAGTTATAAGAAATGCGAAGAATTATCTGCACAACAACCTGCAAGATGCCCTGGTTAGTAAAACTATTTATGACAGTAAAGGCAGCTGCTCAAGAGCTCCAGCACCAGCGTGCACGCATGTATGTGTGTGTGTTCGTGTGTATTTTTTTACCCTCCAAATACTCTGAGATGGCCCTCAAACTACTTCCTCAATGCAGTTGGGCTGTAAATGCGCCACTGCCATTGGTAGACCCAACTGTCTGTCATGAGGTTCAAGTTTCATACAGATTTAGAAACTGCATAAGCAGCGCTCTGAAAAGCAGGCTTTTATGGTAATGAAAGGAGTGAGTGGGACAACTTTGTCAAAAAGGTGTAATATCAGTGTAGATGGCTTTCATAAGATTCACTCACACAGCCATGTATTCCTGTTTAATATATTGACCTGACTAATCAGCAGCATGTCCTCATTTATGTGAAAGTATCTTTGTTTTACAGCTTGCAGCCCAGGTCCTGGAAGAGTTTGATGATGAAGAAATTGGAGTTGGTCTCATTGATGCAAAGCATGACAAGGTCGTTGCAAAGAAATTAGGTAAATACAGCTGCAGACACTTGTCGGAAAAGAGATAACGTGGCTCTTGGTGAGATAAATTACTGTGACGTTTCCTCCTCTTAGAGGTGACAAATAAAGATTATGAAAGGGGGACATCCATTAACATGTCTGACCTTTGCGCTGCTCTGGGCTTGAGGTCAAATACCTCATATGTCCTTTTTGTTTCCTCAGGCCTTGAGGAAAGTGACAGCATCTTCATCTTCACGGAGGATGAGGTCATAGAATATGATGGCGAGCTGTCAGCAGACGTTCTTCTGGAGTTCATCTATGATGTTCGTGAGGATATAATCTCCCAGTTAATAGCCTGCCTGGTTTTAGCAACAACAGAAAACGTATCTAAATACCTATTTACTTTCTATGAAGACGACCCGCAGAATCTTATTTTGGCTGTGTTTTTTCTCTTTCACCTCCGTCTCTACTGTCTGCTCCCTTTCTCTTCTATAATCTTAACCTCTGTCGAAGGTTCTTGAGGACCCAGTGGACATTATTGACAATAGTAGGGAACTGAAAGGCTTCAAAAACATCGACGAGGACATCAAATTGGTGGGCTACTTTAAGAGTCACAAGTCAGAACGTAAGAATCTGCACTGTGATGGAATGATAACCTGTTAAAATCTCTTTTTTACAGTTGCTTTTCAACATAATTGCTCACAAATATATATCAAGCAAGTGCAAGGGAGATCAGGCTTGTATTACTCAATTTAACCTTTAGTTGCTGTTTTGATTTTTAAGTGGGGTTAAGTTAGCACAAAAAAGAGCAACAGTAATGAGAACAACTTAGATATTTTATAGAGGGTCAGATCCACTGAAACAACTTGATGGATGCCTTTAAAATTTCAGATTTTGAGGCTTATGTCGATGCTGCCGAAGAGTTCCACCCTCACATCAAGTTCTTTGCCACATTCAGTCCCAAGGTGAGTAAGTATGGTATATGATCTGACTAAAGCATTGAAATAAATATATACAGTAAAATCTAACAATGATAATTGAAAAAAAATTAAGAATGCAGAGGATCTCATAGGAGTCTTATGACGTATTAGTTGAACAGTATTAATCAGCATCACGTAGTGTAGAAGAAACTACACCAAATATAGAAAACATGGTTGAAAAAGAAGTAGAAAAGTAACTGAACATGCAGTTTTTAGAACATATTGCTAATTTAATCATTTTAAACAGCTGCCTGCAGCTGCCGTAATGTAAGCCAATGAGAGCATAGTCTGAGGGCCAGAAACACAAAACAATGAGCCAAAAGTTGTGAAGGCTCCACAGAGCAAAGGGCTGTTGGGTGATTAATCTCAGTGAATTTGCCACTAAGAACACAGTCATTTAATCTATTGTTGACATAAAAAGATGAATGCAGCTTTAACATTGGTGCAGATGTTAAATTATCAATGAATGGCATAAATGATCACAATTATGTCATAAATGTTTTAAAAGCAATGGGCCCAGAATCAAGCCTTGTTGTGCTCCATAATAAAACTTAGATCCCTTTGACATCTGACCATTGATGAAGAAAATGCTCTCAACGATTTATTCTTCTAACAAACCATTTTAGAACAACATCTTTAATTCAGTGTATTAAAGCAATATATATTCTGTGTATTAAAGCAATAAATATTCTAGTCTGTATGATAGAGTGACAAATCAGAGGCTTTTGAAAGGTCTAAAACTACAAAGATTAAGCATTTTTTGTTATCCAGTGCAGAGGAGATACTTTGACTAAGTCGGATTAATGTTATTTCAGAGGGGCTTTTTCTGAAGCCTACAATATACTGAGGTTTATATCTGATGTTCACCACAGCTGAACTGGTAAATCAATTTCTTCCAATATTAAGTTTCTCTCAAACAATTTAGTATAGAAAGTGGAAAATAATTTGATTTCAATTTGAAATATGTTACAGTCACCTCGCTTAAAAATATAATGTACACTTTAATGTCATGGGGAACAACACAAATAGATAGGGGAAATTTGTGCATTAGAGTGAAAATAACTGATCAGACTACATCTCATTCAATCGTTTCCTGCAGGTGAATCTTCAAAACCTAATCATAATTTTATATAAATAGAAATATTAGAAATATCAACACATTTATTTCCTATTTAATCCTGAACTCCAGAAGTTGTCCTCACTGTAGCCTAATATTACAAAGACCATTTGGATCATCGTAGCTGACATAGTTCTTATCAGGATCAAAACAGCCACTATAATATGCTACAGTTTGTTGTCATAATTCAGCTCTGTCCAGATGTACAGTATATACACAGCAGTTTCCATTCCAAACTGCTTCACTGTATCTTATTCAAAATGACTAGAGACCAATACTGTTTTTTTTAAACAAACAGTATTTTTGAAAGGCCAGCTTAAATTTCTCATGGGGAATAATTTTTGTTTTAAACCTATAATATCCCCAAAGCTCTTTTTGCTCAGTGAGTCCTTTGGTTGTGTGTTACAGGTTGCCAAGGCTCTGGAGCTCAAGCTTAATGAGGTCGACTTCTATGAACCCTTCACTGACCATCCAGTGCTCATCCCTGGAAAGCCTTACACTGAGGATGAGCTGGTTAAATTCATTGAAGATAATGACAGGTAAATCCCATAAGTATTGTTATCAAATGATCGCATGAGGTAAAACCTTATTAATTATTGGCAAAATGCATCAAAACTGTCGATCTCCTCTTTTCAAGACCAACCCTGAGGAAGCTGAAACCAAACAACATGTATGAGATCTGGGTAAGAAACACTCAACTGTACAACTTGTATTTATTTGTTGAACTATTCTTGTGTGAGGGAGCTTTGATTTGATTACAGCTCCAGAGCAATTTGTCAATTGTACTTCAATGATCAGTTGCAGTGGGTTCATTTTTTACATCATTTTTTCTGCAGGATGACGATGTTGATGGTGAACATATCGTTGCTTTTGCAGAGGAGGCTGACCTAGGTAAAGGACCTGAGCTGAATATTAAAAAATTACTGAGGGAAACGTCAGTTACCAATGGCAAATCTAGAAAGTGTTACAGGGGCATCAAAGGGGTCGGGGATGTTTTATGTATAGTGCTTTAACGATGATAAACAAAATTTAATTTGACTGTCCCATGGGGGTATATGGTATTTATGTGGGTTAGGGATATAGGAGCAATAAAAGGTAAATATGCCGTCCTGCAGATGTGCCCCTGTAATAGATTACTCTATGTTTTACCATGGTCTTCTCTACTCCTAAGATGGTTTTGAGTTCCTGGAGATCCTGAAGCAAGTTGCCAAGGATAACACAGACAACCCTCACCTCAGCATTGTCTGGATCGACCCTGATGACTTCCCCCTGGTAACGATATAACTCAGTGCAAAATGCATGGTAGAATCCATGAGGACTGTGGTTTGGAGAGGTTGAACTGAACTGAGATGTATTGATGTGTCTGGGTGTGTGTAAAGCACACTGACAGAGATTCTTCGTGTGCATTTTATTGACACTGAATGATTAATGCATTTTTCCTCATTTCCCTACAGCTTCTGCCACACTGGGAGAAGACATTTGGCATTGACCTGTCCTCTCCACAGATTGGTGTTGTTGAGGCTGATGATGTGAGTAATTTCTTCGGCACTTTATTCATAGATTATCATAACATTTGTGTGTTTTGCTGAACTCCACTAAATATACAAACAAAGCTGGATTACCGAGTGGCAGAGTGGGAAACTCCCCTTATGGCCCAGAATTTCAGGAGCCCTGAAGGCAGACTTTCAAACTGCCTTCTCAGATTGGCTCTGGTGCAATTACTTTGTGGTAATTTGATAAATTCCAAGTTTGTTCAATTGAATTTCAATAATAAACTGAAATGGAAAAGATTGCATTTTACTCAATCATGGGACCTTGTCTCATAGAATGGCTTGTGTAAAAATCTACTTTTCATTTCTCACTTAAAATGCTTACATGGCCATATTTTTTATTTTTTTTTTAAGATTTCAAATTATTTCAAATCAACTAACACACAGCAAACCAGGGGGAGGTAATGTCCCAGTGTAGTTGGCTAGTGAGGTTTTTGGACACTGGTTCCAAATAGGCTTGGGGAATGTTGTGTGTGGAGGGTATCAGTAGGGACCCATCAATCCTAATTGCTCTGTGGCCAAGCAGGTTAATCTATCCACAATGTACTTACATGTTTGCTTTGAGACAACAGACTCAAAAGCTGGAACCCTTCTCAGAAACTCTGTGAGTTATTTTATAAGCACAGTGCCTGTGAGTCCTGTGCACATTACAAACAAACAGCCGCCCATTCATGAAAACATTCTGTGCTACTAGTAGACAACCTGTTCTTCTTGGCTCTGCAGGCCGACAGTGTGTGGATGGACATGGACGATGGTGACGGCATGCCAACTGTAGAGGAACTGGAGGACTGGATTGAGGATGTTCTGTCAGGTGAAATTGATCCTGATAATGACGATGATGATGATGATGATGACGATGATGACGATGATGACGACGATGACGATGATGATGATGATGATGATGACGACGATGATGACGACGATGATGATGAAGACGATGACGACGATGACGATGACGACGATGACGATGATGACGATGATGATGACGACGACGACGATGACGATGATGATGATGATGATGATTATTAAATCATTAAGTCATAATTTTCTCTTTAAGTCTGACCAATGCAGTTTTAAGAGTCAACATCATAAACTGTCAAAACAACTTCTTTTGTAACTAGTTATGCTGAACAGTTCATTTTGATATCTCATCCTCTCATCATCCACTCTCTGCAACTCAATGAACAATATTCCATTACTCATGTATCCCTCTCCCCTACATATTTACTAATCCTCCATGCAACAAAGTACTTTATAAGATCCCACAGTACCTTTATTCCCAAATGTAACACTGTCTAGTACAATAAAAAAAAGAAATTCTTTCAAAACCTTGTCATCTACTGCCATTGATTTTTATATCATTAAATATTTTATTTTCCAAAGTACTGGAGGGGTTGCAGTGTTGTATGCATTATGTCTGAGTCCATCTGTGGAGTCTGTTGCAGTTTGACTGTGTTTTATTTATGTTCACATGTTTTTTTTTTTGTTTACCCCAGTGTCGAAACAAGTGAAGTCAGATCCAAGGGTGCTAGCAGGCTTTTCTGACGAGTCTAAAGTATCACCAGCCTACTCTGTGAAATCAATGTAATGTTGTACACTGAAAGTGCTGTACATCATATGGATGTTTTCTACAATGATGAAATATAAAAACAGCCGAATTCTATTTTTGTAAAACGAGAAATTTAACTTACTGTGAAAGTCTTAAATAAATGACAGCTTGGACAGAAACCCCATGTATGTGTATGTTTGAATTCTAATTAAGAAATTCATTATTTTATGGTAATTTTGATGCAATAATAATCTGTGAATTTCTTAAAAAATAGAGTGTAATATAGGCTACATGGGATACAGAGCTGGACACAAAACAGATGCTAGAAACACTAGGAAAAAAAAGGCTTTAGTGCTCCCTAGTGGTAGTGTGGTGAGATTAGTCACTGACAAGTGACTGATGCTCAAGTCACAACTGACCTGCAGTATGTATATTTTGTAACTTGTGCCTCAGGATTTCAGCTTGCCAGCTCTGGGTGAATTTCAGATGCCAGGGCCACTAAAAATCTGACATCAGTCACCGTGAGTCCAGTGAACAGGTGAACTACAAATAGCTGAACCAATGATCTATAAATATTGTAGCTACAATCCCGGTTTGAATTATTGGCACCCCTGAATTTTGGTACCGAATTTTTAACATCAGAGATAACTGAAAATTAACCAATTTTATTTAATCAAAATATTTTAACAAAAAAAGGAAAATTAAAAAAAAAACAAAACTTGTATAACAGTGAAATAAATAAAACACAAAATATACCCCGTTCACAATCATTGGCAGCCTTCACTAATATTCGCTTGGCAACAATGGCAGTTTCCTGTGACCATCTAGAAGCTTCTTTCAACTGTGTGCTGGTAGTTTCTGATACTCTTCCATTGCTATGTGTTCAAGCTCTTTGAGGTTAACAGGAGTCTGTGGTGGAAATTTTCTGTTACATATTATTCTGTGCCAAAACCCACATTCAAAGTCAGTCACCGTCGCACTTTCAGCAAGAAAAAATTTCTGCTAACAATATGTCATCTTATACAACACTTTGTCTCCTGACCAGATGCTTCAAAGTTGCTCTGTATTGCTTCTGAACCAGCAGTACTGAGTTTTGATCTGTGCTGGACGGAGCCCAGCTGCCTTTCACCGTACCAGGAGGAATTCAGACTTGTCGTACAATACCGGCAAGATTTTAAAAATACTTTCCTCCCTTGACTAAGTGTCAACTCTTGTCTTGCTTGTAAGTTTTAATTCATCATCTGCAGATGGTCTAAAGCATACAGAGATCAAAGGTCACATACCAATGACCAGTGTAAGACGATGAGCAAAGAGCACAAAAGAGCATTTATACACTTTATAGTGTACAGAAGGGAGGGGTAGCAGTGTAACAGTTCAAAGACTGGAGATACACACACAAATAGGAATGGTTCCATGACTAAATGGTTAGACGGGAGAGAGAATGTCTGCCTGGCACCAACTGTTTTTGTCCATCCCTGAAGGTCAGGGATGAACCGTGAACAATCAGTGCATTTCTATAGATAACGACAGCATAAGAAAGGTAAACAGTGATAAAATTTTCCATTACGGGTTCTTTTTTATAATAGCAGATTTCAGCTCTCTCCAAAGGTTTTCAGTAGAATTTAGGTCAGGACTCATTGCTGACCAGTGTAAAACAGTCCATCATTTCCTTCTCAACCATTCTTTTGTGCTGCTGGATGTTTGCTTCCGGTCATTGTCCTGCTGAAAGACCCAAGACCACTGGGTCACACAATTCGCTCTAAAAAGCCTTGGTAATCTTCTGATTTCATTGTCCCATTGATACATTAAGCGTCTCCAGTGCCAGCGGCAGCAAAGCGGCTCCACATCATGATAGAACCTCCATCACGTATTTCTATAGGTAGGGTGTTCTTTTCCTTATGGGCTTCCTTTTGTCACCTATAAACAAACTGCATTTCCAGAGAGCTCTACTTTGGTTTCATCTGTCCATTGAACATTATCTCAGAAAGACTTTGGCTTGTCTATGAAAGTTTTTGCAAACACTAGTCTTGCCTTTTTTTGCCCCCTTCCCAGCCCTACGTGGTTTAGTGTGCTGTGTATGGTACGGGCTGAAACCTCCACTCCAGGTTGCTCCAGATCACCCTGAAGCTGTTTAGATGATTTGTGTGGGGTTCTTTTCCAAAATCTGCCCCTACATGCACAGACTGCTGTCACTGAGTTTCTTCTTAGCACCATGTCCAAGAAGCATCTGAACAGTTTTATGACTTTGAAACCTCTTGATAATTTTAAAAACAGATTAAACAGGGATTTCAAGATCTTTGTCAACTGCCTTTGGAATTTTAGTTATTTGATAGTTGCATTTCTGCTGCACTCTTGTCTTCATCATTGTGGGGAAAAAAACTGGAAAAAATCAGCCCCTTTTCCTTCACTAAAACTATTATCCATTAGTATATTTGGGTGATATGAACACTGAAATTTAAGCAAAGGATAGTCTTTTTTGCTTTTTATTTTGTTTTAAGAAGTAATTCATTTAATTAATCAAAAGGGGCCAATAATTGTGTCAGGTTTTCATTTATGTTTGCATTTTTTATTCTAATATAAAAATCAGTTAGTTTTACAAAATTAAAAAAAAATTTGATCATACAAAATTTGTTAATTTGAATTAATTTCTGAGGATATTCTAAATTCTGTATTTAAAATTCAGGGGTGCCGGTTTCAGTCGGGAATGTTTGCACTACATGCATCAGTGGATCCATTTTCCTAAAGACTTCCCCAGTTATTCTGAGTTACACTTGATAGAAGTAACTATGACTACATCGTACATTTTAAAAAAGGAGTTGAAAATGTTAAAATTTGTATACTTTCAGCATCTTTTAACCATCCACACGGACACCTTTGAAAGTAGAGAACCCAAATTGCAACAGACCTCCCGTCTTACCCCATGTAAATCATATATTGAAGTTGTTAAATTGCACGAACATGCATATCTATGTGCAACTGCTTATAAATGGAGCCAAAGGTCTGTTTTTGGATGGCATCCATACCAGCTGGGAAAACTAGTCACAGTGGAAGAAGACACAATTTGCCCGTCCGAGTTACAAAACAACGGATTATAAAGTCATTCTGCCCATGTGCAGCCCCCCTTGCATTTTCCTTCCGGCCTCCAAGAGGTGTCTGTGGGAGCCAGGATGGAGATGAGGAGGCTCTGGTCTAATGTTTAGTCTTTCTCCCCTTCCATTGCCATCTGAAACCACTGGTCCACTTTTCAGAGATATCTCCTACACACTGGACCAGGAAGTCTTCATCATACTAATGCCCCAGTCCAACATCCAATTACTACATAGTTTGTACACTTTTCATGTGTGGAAACGTTTTGTGCTGCCTTTGGACCAGTAGAGCCAGACTTTTTATTTTCTTATTAAGACGAACGACCCCTAACACAAACCAATCTCAAATATTGCCATGATTTGAAACACAGTGGTAATTTCCTGGCTGTTGGAAACATAAGAGCGGGAACGTGGCCTTTTGCTTCCTCCCTCTTACTTTGTGACGTCACGTGACGTACCCCCTCCCCCGTACCTGCCGCGCCTGCGCCGGGCCCGGACACGCCCCTTCTTCCTGCAGGCCATGTGCCTGTCGTGGTAAATAAAGACCCCTGCTCGACCCCGACCTCCCTCGGACCGTGCATTTTAGCAGAAACTCCCGGAGCATCGCGCGGTCGGAGCAGCCGACATGACTGCGAGCGTCGCGAACCTGCAGGCGCAGGTGGAGTCGGTGCTGGGGGCGCTGGTCAAGGCGGCCACGGTGGAGTTAACCAAACTGTTCGAGAGCAGATACCGAGACTCGGCTGCGGATGCGGATGCGGGCCGCGTCGAGGTCAGAAGGCAAAACGGAGCGACGGAGGCGCTCGACGCTTCGGCCGCCGCGGACTCAAAACGCAGCATCGGGGTGCAGGTGGACGAGGGCGTGTGTCCGCAGCAGGAGCTTTGTGGTGGGTGCTCTGGGAGCTTTAAACGCTCCGACTTCCTCCTTACGGTTTACGGGTGGTCTGCCCGGTCGGATACTTGAGGAGAGAGCAGACTAGTTGCTCGGTATGCGCGTAAAGTCAGAAGCACCGACTACGCAGTCAACACACAATCAGCTCGATGCGTAGGTGCATTGTGTTGATTTGTAACTGTTGCACTTTACTGCTCCCCTTTGCAAATCCTGAGTGAATGAATGTATGTGGGCCTCCTTCCTAACCACCCCCCGCCCCCATCTCCACAGGTCCCCCTCCCCACTCAGATGGCGATCGTCCGGGGGACTGCAAGGAGGGGATGGCGGAGGGGTGTCTCATTCCATCAGAAACCCCCCTGGCCCAGGACAATGACCTTATTGACCTCGGGTGGTCGCCTGTGAAGGAGCAGGTGAGCAAGAGATTGTAGGGCTGTAAATCGCCCATGCATGAAGAGGAGCAAGCTGAGGGAAACTGTGAGCAGCTTTGTGACATGCCATTAGCACGCCACCCTAGTCTGACCAGTCTTTAGAGCAGTGTCACATTTGTTTTTTAATAGATTGTGTTGCTGCAGCAGGTGGTGGTAGTTGTTTAAATGACACGTGCTGCACTGCTTGTATGTAATTTATTTTTGTTATGTTTCTTCTTTAATCAGGCTTTGGTAGAGACTTTGGATTTGGTGGAATTGAGCGTCCTTGAAACAGAGTCTCCAGCTGATATTGACGCCCAAACAGAAGTTGTTTTGCATGGTAAGACTAGAAACCATGAGCTTGGGTTGAAATCCAATGCTGAAACACACACGAACAGGGACAAATTATGCAAATCAGACTAAATTGTTGCTGTTTTTTTAATCTACGGAGGATTTGATTATCTGAGTACAGATTAAACAAGTGGTGCGACACCTGCACAGGCAGTTCAAACAAACTTTTTTTTTTGATGAATATAATATTAAATCCCATAATTATATATTATTAATATAAATATAATTTATATTTAGATACTTTGAATTCTTTTTTTATTATTTATCTACTATTTATATTGTTAGGTTTTTTTCCCCCCAGAGTTGTTTTTGTTAAAAATAATCACTGTAAATGGTCACAGACCACAGACAGAAATAAGATGTGACAAGGCAAGTCATATCTGTGCATCTTTTTAAAAAGAGGCTTTCTGTGGAAATTAATGGATGGATGTTGAAGCTGAATGAGGTAAGGTTGATGGGAATGAACAGTACAATTAAAAATGCAATTATTCTTTTTCAGTCTGTGCAGAGAGATGGACAGAGACATTAAAACATGGATCCACGCAGAGCTCTCCAACTAAACAAAAGCCTCTCGTGATCCAGCCAGACACAAGTGATGTCAATTCTGGGGGGAAGGTGAAGTTTGTTTGCCCGTTGATCCTTAAGCCCAAGTCACCAACTCCCAAAACCAACGGTTTAAAGAAGCCTGCTCAAACGGAGCCTCAACAAGCCTGTGTCAGCACCGCTAAGGGCACCGCCTACAGTCCGTCCCCATCAGACGGAGCTGTGACTCCTGTTCACGTTGGGGTTTGGGAACGGATCCCTGCGCCAAAGGAGACAAAGAACAATCTCCACATGAAACTGAAACTGACTTCTCTAGATCAAAAGCTCTTGCGTCCCTGTGCAGTGGAACTCGTGAATGTGCTCACAGTGCCTGATTCAGGGCTGAAGCTTCAGGATGATGTAGGAAACCGCAAAACTGGTTTGCGACTGCCGAAAGACCTCCGTCACCACCAAGGTCTCCACACGGGCCATCGCCTCTGCTGCTTCACCCCTTGTGGAAACGGCATCTGGCGTCTCCAAAGCGTCATCTCCCACTCCCGTGATGGATACGCTTGCAGCATCTGTGGGAAAACTTTCAAACGGAGAAAGATTCTCCGAAGGCACGAGCGCTTCCACACCGGAGAAAAACCTTACTTGTGTTCAGTGTGCTCAAAGACCTTTGCGCTGAGGAAGAGCCTCCGACGACACGTACGATTCCACACGGGGGAGAGGCCACACACCTGCACGCAGTGCGGCAAAAGCTTTCGTCTGCGAGACAATCTGAAAGCACACTTGAGGTTTCACACTGGAGAAAAGCCTTTCAGCTGCACTGTGTGTGGGAAGATGTTCAGGATCATGCGGAATCTTGAGAAACACAAACTGGGTCAGTGTGGATTCACTGTTCCTTCGGTCCAGAATGTTGCTGGCTTGTAGCTGTGGGAAAACAGCTGCCACCAGCTGGTTGTAGCGGATTGTGTCATTTTCTACCTCAGAGTGAAAACACTGAATCACCTTTGGACACAAATGTATTGTAAAGTTGAGATAAGAAAAGTTAAAGCCACGAGAGAAAGGGATGTAGATTGCTTCCTGGGATTGAGAGCCATTCCAGATTATTCAGTGGAAATGACAGTAATCACTTTAAGTTTGATGGGGCCATTTAATAGAAATGTATTTTTTATTCCTGTGATTGTGGACAAATGAAGGGACTGGGAAAGTGTGTGTAAAAGTCTTACAACTACTCTACACTTTTTAGCATTACATCTTTTGAGAAACCCATGATCAGTCTCCAAAGACCCCCCCCCTCTTTGCACAACTAACCAGTGATACTACAGATGTGCTCAAGTCCTCCGCTGCTGTTTGGAGATTGCTTTGTCCTGTAAATGGGTTTGAACGCATCAGTAAAACTTTATATTTCAATGAGGGGGATATCTGGGCCAAATACAGATCCTCACCTGCAAACCCTTCCTGTGTCAAAGTTACATGTAAAGTACTTCTAGTGATGTTTGTTAAAGTCTGTATTCTTTTTGTCAAAGTCTGTATTCTTTTGTCATGTTTTTAACTTTTAACTTTCTCTTATCAGAGTTTATTTTGTGTTCATATTACGATTACTGACTATGTAATGTACACCTTTCTTCCCATGATCTAGTAGCTTCTGACTTTATGAGAAATCTGGTTTTAAGGCTAAAACACTTTGAAATAATTATTGTACTGTGTTGAGCATGCGTACGGTCAGATAAATATTATCTCATGTTCTCTTTAAAGACTTAACAAAACAAAGGGTTTTATATTCTATAATACTCTACATTGAAAAATGTCTGTTTTAATCTTTGTAAATTTCTGGTGCTAGGTAACATTTTTCTTGTGCATTAATAAAAGACATTTTTGTGCTAAAGTGATAGGTTTATATGATGGAAAAAAACCAAAACTTAAGCACACCTGACACTGAGAATGAAGGAAGGGTACTACTGTCTAATGAAGCGCCTTTTTAAACTTTCATTCTTAATGGTTATCAAAACGTTTGTAGACACTTTATAGAAAATTTTTAAGCCTTTAGTTAAACCTCAGGGTTGCCAGGTTGGGAAAAAATCCCTCTTCCAGAATAGCACATGATTTGTCTTTTTAGCTTTTTAGTTCATCTGGACAACTGTCAAAAGGACTATTTGACCTTTGACCTTTTGACAGCTACTGAACATCTTGAGATTACTTTAAATTGTCATTGATTGCAAATGACAATCTCGTGTCACTTTATTAATCACTTGATATGTAACTGAAGAGATGAAGGTTTATTACTATTATGTTAATTTCTGAACATTTATAACTGCATGCTTGATGTCTTACTAGAAGCTCATGAGCTCTCATGAAGGATTTAACTCTTATCAATTTACCAGCTAGTGAGATTTTCAGTTTATGAGGCGACTATAAAAGCACCTTGTTGGTCTGGAAACGAGTCCACCACTGTCCGCCGCATCAGTAAAACGGAACAGGCGCTGTTAGGCTTAAGGCAGCGTCAGAGAGTTTCTTAGCTTGGCTACGCATTGCTGCACATTGTTGTTTTCATAAACAGAGTTCTCCATAATGCCATCATTTAGTATGTCAGTAGCCATATTCTTCAGTAATATTTACCCCAATTCATTTACGGCTATATTTGTATTCCCTTTTTCCTCTTAATATCTATTTTTGGGTGAATGTACGCCATAAATATTCGTGCTAAATTAGCTATCAGGAGTTCCTGTTTCAGCTGAAACCATGGAAGTAAACAGTAAACATCTTTATCAACGGCTAACGTGTGATACCGACGAAAACGTGTTATGATCGTGAGATTTCTGAGCATATTTATGGACCCGTGAACCCGACGGATGAAGGGCAGTTGTAAGGTGGGAAAAGATAAATACATTTTACTTTATTTTATAGCCGACTCATATTTTCAGACGTAAGTTTTGTCACTCTGTAACAGTCTGATGTTTCAAAATGTCGACCAGTGAGCATGCATTAGCTGCAGGACTCTTTTACTGAATAGAGCTGTTGTTTATGTGAGTAACTGCACCTGATAGTCTTAATTATCAGCCAAGACATCTGCAAACAGATGTTTTCTCTGACTCTTTTTGTATTGATTAAAAAAATCAACAGTTTTAAGGAATATTGACTATTATATAAACTAAAATTGTGATATCTAATAATAGTATTTGTATCATGTAATCCTGTATTCAACTTTTAAATCGTTATCTCTTATATTGAGACCTAGTTACTCCTGATACTCCTCCTCAGAGGCCCCACCCAACAAGGAAGTGCCAACATAATCTCCACAGTGTTTTCACTTTTGACAATGTGTGTAAGCACAACAGCAGAACAATAACACAGAGGGTTTTTCTCTGCTTTAACTTCAAAGGTAAGAATTCATTTTACAAATGAGTTCCCTTGATCTTGTGCTAAGACTTATCAAGAGGGCGTGTTTATAAAGGCAGCAGCCGAGTGCTGTGCAAACTCTGCAGTAAATACCTGTGTCTGCTATGTCTGTGATCACTTGCACTCTGTGAAGGAAGGAGAGGGATCTAGAATGGGAGATGCAGAGAAAACCCACCTCGAGGAAATGCTCATGTGCCCGGTGTGCCAGGATGTCTTTAAGGATCCTCGGCAGCTGCCCAGTGGACACAGCATGTGTGTGAGCTGTCTGGAAAACCTGTTGGGTCACTCCTCAGACGCTCCCCTCCGCTGCCCAGACTGCAGGACTTATTTCGAACAGGTTGTCTTTCAGAAGAACTATGCAACATCGCAGAGGACTTCAGGGAGAAGAGGAAGAGGAAGGCACCTGTCATAGGCCTTTTTTCATATTCTCACCCTCAATCTCAGTTATCATTACCTTTAGGAGTCCTTGAAAGTGTCTATAAAAGCTGATTCGTGTCTAACACACCTTTTTCTCACATCTGTACATCTGATTTTGTTAGGCAGGAGGTGCAGACAAAAAAACGTGTACTGCGACTACTGTCCAGAGAAAAAAACCTTGGCTATAAAAGCATGTCTGAAGTGTGAGGTGTCAATGTGCCAAGAGCATTTCAAGGACCACCTGGAGCTTCCTGTGTTCATGGGACACCCCCTGGTCAGGCCTCTTGGTGACCTCCAGGAGAGGAAATGCACACAGCACGAAGATGAGGTGCTGAGGTACTACTGCAACGCAGCCAGGCACTACATTTGCAACATGTGGGCCCTGGAGAGCAAGCAGCACAATCTCGCCACTGAGGCCTCCGCTGTCCTGTGGAGACAGCTGACCGTGAGTTTGAATAACACTCCCTCACAACATGTTACACAAGAAAAGTCCTGGCATTTGGCAAGGTGGTGGCAGCAACTGATTCTTGTAAATAGAGCGGGATTGATCACAGTAAGGGGATTTATTGTTGGAAACGGGATCTGGAGGCGTACGCAAAATTTGGGTCCTATAAAAACAGACATGACAGGAGAATATGTGCACCTGCACAGAAACTCTGATCCAAATGTATGAACATTTTGGTGACAGACAGGTAGCAGGAGTCAGGAAGTCTGGCTTGTCTTTCCTCAATAGTAAGCATGAAATATACTGAGCTCTTATCACTGCAACCATGTTAACTGTGCTAAGTGATTAAATTAACATCATCGGTTGTAGAAATCAAAGATGACATCAAATAAGGTATCAAACTATTTGCAAACCCAAAGAATTTTTTTTTCAATTCCAGTGGATATCCCAGTTTTTAAATATAAAATACATTGGGATGAAGTTTTGAAAAATATTTTTTAAAAGAGGCATAAAACACTTGGAATAATTTGATGGTGACAGTGCAAATATGGAGTCATGGGTTTAAATATTTCACTCACTTACATACAGCTTTAATGAAAAGCTGGGAGTGTCACGGTGGTGCTGCTCTGTCTGTGGTTCAAAGTCCTGTATTATCGTAGGAGAAGGAATTCCTTAACTTTGAAACCACTTTAAAAAATGTCAGTAACCAAGTATTGTGTGTGTGTGTGTGTGTGTGTGTGTGTGTGTGTGTGTGTGTGTGTGTGTGTGTGTGTGTGTTTGTGCCTATGTCTGTGCACATGTCTTTCTATGGATGTATGGACACATTTTGGCTTAAAACCATTGTTGTGAGCACATTTTGGCTGGTCCTAAGAAGTCCAAAGACTTGGTTTTTGGGTTCAGGTTTAGAATTAGGTTTCGTTTGGGGATAGTCGAACAAGTGTGTGTGTGTGTGTGTGTGTGTGTGTGTGTGTGTGTGTGTGTGTGTGTGTGTGTTTGTAAGAACTTGCACTCAGAGATTTCTGTATGCGTTTCCAACCAGCCTACAGCTACCCTGTGGAAAACCAGATGCTAAGAGAAGCTCTGGAAAAGAAGCAGAACAAGGTGCATCATATTAATTCCATCACTGCAGGTAAAAAGTCAAGTCTGTGTTGGCTGCTTACTACATCAAAACAAATCTTTATACTACTACATAAGAAAATAAAGCTCAGAACTTGTATTTCTAATTCCAAAAAATGTAACAACGTCTCAAACCAGAGGGATAAAAAAGGATCTTTTTAATTGGGGCATGTATTTTTTAGTATAATACTTAGGTTGTGTCACCAGAAGATTAAATGTATTAAAATGTGCTTCAGGAGCATATGTGTGCTCAGACACATTCTTAGGGACACGGGTTGAAGCCAACAGCACTATTGTCTGATCTCAAGCTCTTCTTACTGGGCAACCTCCTTATTAAGTCATCCAATTTGTATAATTATTCTGTACTTATGCCCATGAATATTCCATCAATTAACTATTCCTGCATAGAGGTGCTGGTTGAGCATCCAATGAGGAATCACAAAACTCCAGAAACAGAAGATAAAGGTACAAAAGACAGCTCTGCTGAAAACAAGGGGTCAGAATAGAGATGTGTAAGGTAATCAGTGAGAACTAATGTGTGTTTGTACTGGAATACACTGACCAGCGTGATGGAGATGTTATTATTAAGGATTTAAAAAAGTTTGGCAGAACCAACCAAGGTGCCCAGTGGTTAAGGGTGAAATCAGTTTGGTTTCTGGCTGCATGGACTCTCTTGCATGTGCAACTCTGGATTCAGCTTCTGCATCTTATCTTCAGTAATAACATATGAGAGAACCAATAAATATTTTCATATACATCACCATCATCAGACTCCCACTTTAATTTCAGCATGTTTACCATCATAACATTTTTATTGCAACACCGATAAATTCTGTAGTACAACATGTTAGTGATGACATTTTTAATGTTTAAGCCAGAAACCTTGGTAAGATTTTTTACTTGTTGGAGTATATATCAGGTTACTCCACTTTACCAGTATATCTCGGTTTCTCAAAAATGTATCCAGGAGCTATCCAGGTTTCTGAGTCCAGAATATGGTGTTATAATGAACAAAACATGAGCAGGATGCTCCAGTAGGACAGTCTCGATAATTTTGATTATGCCTAGAATCTATAAGGTCAATTTCTATATACTACAAAAGGCTGAGGTTTATGATTTTAAAGCGAAAGTCTAACTTATACTGAACAGAAAACAAGGATAATGATAAACAGAGTGTAACAATAGCAGAATTATAGGACAAGTCATGGACTCAACAAACTGACCCAATAATATTAGCTACAGAGAATATCTACCTAAGTTAGGTAACATTGACCAACATTAGCAAGGGGTCCCCAGATCAAGCCTGTAGCTGCAAAACCCCAGAGTCTAGCATGTTAGTTACACTTTAAAACTACATAATGTCTTACTGTATAATGCATAGAAAAATACTCCCTGACCCTATTGTCAACGGAAGCTAATTACCACTTTTATTTTGGGCATTAATATTAAATTGTAGTAGCATCAAAAATGTTGTATCTGTCTGTCTCTCAGGAAATCTGATGCCGGACTGGGACACAGCCAGTCCTTTTGTTGGAGTCTCCACTGACCTCAAAGCAGTAAAGAGAGAGGGAGCCATACTGGACTATATCAACAATAACAACCACTGTGATGGAGCCAAGGTCAGGACATCACCATCTCCCACAAGAGAATCCAACACAAGAACAAGCACAGCAGCGCCTTTGGAAAAAAACAGAGTGTCCTGGAGCCTGACACACACAGGCAAGGGAAGGCTGTTTGCTCACCATAATCATGTAAAAACCGTTCTCTCCGGAACCCTGCGGAGCAGCCCAATAGCAGTGGTGGTTAATTTTGAGAAAGGGAGTCCACAGTCACCAAGCTGCACCAGTTTCGAGCTAATTTCTTAGCTAGTGTGTCTGGGCGTGGGACTTTCGATGTGGATCCACCCAGCAGAGCCTCTTTTGTCAGAGCTTCCTGAATAATCCCACAAACTGTGAGCTAAAACTACATCCAGACTACCTTAGGCCCTGAGAGTGGAGGCCCAACTACATCAAAGCTAGAAAATGGAACATTTGTTCAGGTGTACTTTAATAATGTGAAGAGTTTAAATGGTGTGTTAAGTATATTTCATTAATTGTTACTCTTTGATTGCAGATCTTTTTCAATATAGATGTAATGTGCAATATGTTATTTTTTTATACAAATTCAGTATCGAACTATGTACTGCACTGTGAGACTAAACAATGTTATTATGCTGGTCTTCCCTTTAATTTGTCACCTGCCTGTTTATTAAGTGTCTGAGTGAGGTGTCGGGCCACCACGTGCTGCCAGAACAGCTCCCGTGCTCCTTGGCATTTATTCTATAAATCTCTGGAGCGATGGACACAGTCCTTCCAAAAGATATTACCTCACTGGGTGTTTTAATGATGGTGGTGGAGAGCACTGTCTCACACATCAGTCCAAAATCTCTCACAGTCACATAACTCACATCATTTTCATACTCATCGAATGAGTCTCGTGCCCTACGGATGGCGGTGTTGTCATCCTGCCTCTCCACTTATTCTTCAGGTTTTTCCTCTAGTTTCTAAATGGTTAACCCCTTTGAAGAATGAAAATATCACAACAGGAAAAACTCTTCGACCATTTCATCTTTGGCTCACCATTTTTGAAAAACAGGTAAAGCTGTATCCCCTTGTTACCTTTAAAAGTAAAAAAAAAAATCTATCATCATTGCAGCAACTATTTTAACAATAAAGACTACACTGCATTTCTGTTGGATTGTTGCATTTTCCTAGAAAGGCTTATTGATCAGAATAACATGAAAGATGCTATAATCATGATTTTGATAATGACCTAAAAATGAACTAAATCTATGTAAAATTTCTGAGCAGCAGACACTTTGGTGACAAGTCATAATTCTAGGATAATGATAATGGTGAATTTCAAAATGAAGCAGGTCAGAGTTAGAAGGTAAACACAGTGACTCAGTTAAAATTTGCCACCACTAGCCAGCCGTAGTCATCGTCAACTACTGGTCAGAACCAACCACAGAGGGCTGCAGCAGTAAAACTCCAAAGTATATAAAACTGAGAATGGGTGTGTTAAGTTACTTATGATTTCAGCCTTTCATTTTTCAGAGGAGTAATGTGTTATTTCTTATCTCAAAAGTTCTGTAGTCCTGCTTTACAGGAAAAGCAAACACAAAAATCACTAGATTGAGGCATTTTCCCCATTTATTAAGAAAACATGAAAGTCAAGCATTTTTTACAACTGACAATGATCTGAATTGAGTGTTTTACAAAAACTGAAGGCAATATTAAGCCAAAAAAGGCCAGTATTCTCAGTACAAAAAACAGGTATACAATGATACAAATTGTTTTATTGTCAAACTAAGGCATGTTTCAGCTAAGCAAAGAATTGGATTCGTTCTGGTTCTCTCACTAAATGATTAAACATCAAAAAAATTTCAGAGCACAAATTTGACATCAGTTAGTGGCCACTGTATAATCACGTCATAAACTGCTGTATTAATGTCTTTTTCTGAACAAGAAGCTTTGAGAAACAGACTTCTTTTTGTTTTAGCCTTTTCAAAAAAAAAATAAATTACTATTTGCAGTAAACGAGCACAAAGTGATCTGTGTGGGCTTTAAAAAAAAAAAAAAAACTAATTGAATTCCGTTCTCTTGACCATTTTTTATACTTCATTGTGCTGATCTGTTCTCTAGCTGCCATGAAGTCCCTTGATGTCTGACTGAAAGCTGTATACATACTAAACATAATACTACATAAATATCCAGACAGCAGACATTTCTGTGATCAGAAAGCCAACAATACCAGTGTAGAATGGCTGTCTTAATTCAGTGCCATTTAAGCAACACCATTTGTTACTGTTTGCAACAGCAACTGTCAAATTTACAATACGAATATAAAACAGTGAGAGAATTATGACACTTAGGTCCCTGCTGTGAAATGCATTGTTGACATCTCTACTGCACCACCTCTGCATCCATCTTTCAATTATTAACACAGGCTTCTGGTGAAAAACACCCTATCTATTCATGTGACTGTTGGTAGCTGCTCTTTACTTCACTGTTCCCATGGCCTGATTCCTGATGGAGCACCATGCCTTGAATACATCTCTGAAAATAAAAAAAAACAAGTTAGTAAAATATCTCCAATATCTGAAAAAAAAATTTTCTCCAATATCTGCTGAAAACAAACATTATACCAGTGCATGATTCAAAACCCTACACACCTGCAGTGGGTGGCTACGCATTCGTTGCTGCAGTACTCTTTGTCCCAGTCTTCACTCTCTACTGCTGGGTTGTTACAGCCCGCCCTCACACACACACTCTTCATGGCTGTGGCATTAGTGGACCCATTCACCTCCATCTCATCCTGAAAAAAGGGAGGAAAGAATGGGAAGAAAATTGTCAATATTGGTGCCTGGATTTTTCAATATGCTGATCTAAAATTGTCACAGTAGGTTGGGTAATTTTCCTCACAACGTTCTATGACAAAGTGGAAGCAAAGTGAGACTAAAAAGTAAATATAACGTCTACATTAATATTCACTTGGACTTTTTAAAAATTCTACTATTGTTTTACAAATCTAAATCACAGTGAACATAAATGGGATTATTTGCATTGACGGAGAGTCGAAGTCAAGAGATATGAAGCACAAAATTACTGATTGCATAAGTAGCCATTCTCTTCAACTTAGTGTTCAGTAGAGGCACTATTGACAGCAGCTGCAGCTTTGAGTTTATGTAAATAGGTCTATGTCATCAGTGCACATCTGGAAAGTGTATTTCTTGCCTTGTGTGAAAATGCTCAATTTGCACGGGTGACATGAACAGCGATTTTCACTACCCCAGATGTCATGTGAGCCTTTTCGAACCAAGCTTTCTCTCTGCCATGCTGCCATAAAGCTGATGAAACACCCAAGCAACAGTATTTGTGCCTTCAGTGCCTTGATGGCATTTTCTATCAACAATAGTAAATGTTGTTGATTAATGTATCTGGCAAGTCAGAAAAATATTGATCATGATAATTTGTCTTTTTTTTTTTTTTAGCTAAGTGACAAAAGAATCTTAATTACATCCACTCTGATTCAATGGTGTAAAACTAAAAAAAATACAAGTTTAAGAGTTATAGGAACTATTATAACGGTAAGTAAGAGGGGTAAAATTTTACATCTTCTGACTTATGAAACAGCAAATGGTGAAGACTTGGCCAAGTTAGATCGGAATAATTCTCTGCAATTCGGAAAGTCAGAATTTTTTTGCTGTGACAACTGGTTGACGCTGTCTAAAGATAAAGATCCAAAATGAGGTAAAATGGTTTTTCCAATTAAGCTGACACAAGACATATTTGAACAAACCACAGCAATGAATTGAGAAGAATGTTCACCTCTTCTGAGGGCAGCAACTCTGTAACTTCATCCTCATCTGGACTGCCTGACACATCCGCAGAGTTCACCACCTGCACTGACACAAGGGGTGCAGACTGGGCAGAAGCTGTCACAGTAGATGCAGCAGCTGCTGTATTAGGGACAATAATTGGCAGTGCCTCTTTGCCTTGCAAGGACGCAGGAACTATTTTTATCTGGAGTGGAGGTGGAGGTGTAGCTGTGACAGACACAGGGAGACCTGCCGTGGAGCTTCCCTCACGAGGCTTGGCTTGTAAGGGTGGAGGTGCTGGCGCCATTTGCTGGAGTCGTGGTGGTGGAGGAGCATTCTGCATCTGCTGCAGGGGAGGTGGCTGACGAGAGGCACCCGACACCACCAGTGTAGGCTGCAGGGTGCGGACTCCTCCGGCCACCAAGGTGCGGACCCCTCCGGGCACCACCTGGCCCCCCGCCTGCAGCAAATGCTTTGGGATTATGATTTTGGTAATGGTCTGAGCTGGTGGAGCTGCTGTTGCTGGAGTGGAGACTTTGTTTGCGCCCGTGCGGGAACGTGTGGTCATCTCTGGGACATCCAGAATAATGTTGGATGCACAAATGTTGGTGATGGTGTTCTCTTCCAGGTTGTTGTTAGCTGAGCGGATAGCCTGGTGACCAGCAGAGGGAACGGCTATAGGAGTCGAGTTAAGGGCAGGTGGAGGTGGTGAAGGAGTAGTCTCTATCTCCTCAGTGGCAGGCTGGAATATAGACAGATTAAATAAATTAGACATTCAATTTGAATGAAAATCCCTTACAGCAAGAAAACGTTTTTTTTTCTTTAGAGGACAATTTGATGTTACCTGTGAGAGCTGGTTGGCTTTGTATGCTGCCAGCGCTTTCAAATAGTCCTTTTTGGCTGCCTCTGTCTTTCTCTTGTACACCTAGGGGAGACAAAACAAGTACCATGTACTGATTTAAATAGATGCCATCTGTCTGAACGTTTACACCAACAATGATCCCCCCCCCCCCAAGGCTGACACAGGATATTAATACACTGTGAATAAGCAGCTGTGCTTATACCTGTTTCTGTTCCTCTGCCAGGCTGTCCCACATGGATGCCACAATCTTGGACACCTCTCCGAAGGATGCGTTAGGGTTCTGGCCCTTGATAGCTGCCTGGGTGTCTCTGAAGAACAAGGCATAGGCTGAAACAGGCTTCTGTGGTTCATTTGGATCTTTCTTCTTCCTTCCTTTCTTTGTGCCCACGGCCCCACTCGCTGAGGCCAGTGTGGCTGGCTTCCCCCCACCCCTCCTGGCTGTAGCCGGGGAGACAGAAGATGGGGGAGCTGGGTGGGAGGACATGTGGGAGAGGACAGAGGAAGAGGAGAGAGACATTGGGGAGTCTACCAGCACACTCCTCTGAGTAAGGGGAGGAAAAGTGGGAGAAAGGGGGAAGAAGATGTTAGCTGCAGGATCTAGAAAATAGCATGGAATTCAAAAATACAGTTGCACGATAACGGTTGTGATGAACCCCCTCACCTTGAAGTCATCCATGTCCTCATCCTGTAGGGAACCCGCTGGAGACGGTGTTGCTGACAGCGGCTGCTCTGGTGTCTCTGAATGATGCCCGATATTTTCACCCCCAAGACCCAGCGCCAGTTCTGACTGGTTAATTGTAGTCAGCTGACTGCTTCCCAAAAGACCATGACCAATGTCACCAAGCTGGACATCAATGGTCATGGGGGATGAACTGCTGAAATGTGAACCAGTGGAATTCCCCAGTTCCTGCAGAGGGATTACAACACAGAAAGTTGCAAACTCTTAACTGCATTCACAAACAACTTACGTTTGAACTCGCCAAACATTTGTGTGTGTGAGGGCACACAGGGAGAGCACTCACCAATGCAGAGGAGCTCAGCAGGGCCCCCCCTCCAGCCTGGCCTATTGCACCTAGGTTCAGCTGCTCCAGGCCTTGAGACCCAGAGTTCACAAAGGTGGAAGCAAAGGAAGGGTCATTGGCCTCGACCACCAGGTTGCTAACTAGGCTACGGGAGCCTGAAGGCCCTCCGGTGCCATCTGTCCCATCTGCCAACTCAAAGTCGGACACAGCATCACTGATGCCCAGAGCCGGGTCTGGATCAAGGGAGATGGGAGGGATCTCAAAAACCTCATCCCCGAGACTGGGGGTATGGAATGTCTGCTGTATGTGGAGAAAGATGGGTCAGTTTTGAATGATGAACACACGCGTGTTAAAAACAAAACAGTGAAATAAAGACTCATTACACGCTACCACCACGTTGCTTGAGATGTTCTACTCACCTCAGCGGACAGAAAAGGATGGCCTGCTCCGCTGATGGTGAGGTAACTGTCGCTGCCCTCTGGGAACTGAGACAGACAGTTAGCACTTAACTAACAAATGTGCAAATTCGGCGTTCCCATCAGTCAGTGAAATTAAATACAGGCTGACATTAGTTACCTTGTTTTCCCCGGAGTATCCACCGTATGCTTGGCTGTCCAAAAACTCCGTATCAACATTTTGAGCACAACCATCCGACAGGTCGGAGTAAAAATTAAGATCCATTTTGACACGATATGTTCTAAACAAACTGTCACACACGTTGTATGCGTTGCTGAAAATGTGAATTTATCGATTTCCTACCCATTTAGAGCAAGTATCCTTACATTAAATAAAGCTGCTAGCAGCTAGCCAGCTAGCTTATCACTGCTGGTTAGCATACCGTTAAGGTCGAGGAGATAATGCTAAGTTACTTTAGCCTTGAAGTCCTTGAGAACTAGGACGAGGGGCTGTTTTAGTCTTATAACAGCTAAATAATTACAGTTTTGCCAAAGTATTACGTTATAATCCCCTTGGGGTGCAATGTTTACTGGAGGCCCAACACAAACTCATTCATACGCTGAGTCGATGCTAGCAGCTCCTGAGCCGATCACAATAGCCGGCGTTGGATTCAGGGGCTGTCGGGAAATTGCCGCTTCTGCTGGAAACAGCTTGCGATACTCGAGGCACTTGTTAACTTCGGGTTGTGTGACTCGTTACGAGGTTGGCGAAGATCAACAGCGCGGACGCTGTCTCGGTGGGGATGGAAAATAATGTTCACAGCCGTTTAAATGTCTGACACATTTGGTTAAGTTAAAAATTGAACGGTCGCCACCTGATGATCTACTTTATTATTTTAACCAGGAGGTTTGGGAAACGCGTCGCGTCGTTGTCAGGTCAAACTAAACACGGGCTTCAATTACGACACGATACGTAACAGTGACTTCAGCTCACACGACTGCATCAAACCCGCATTTATCTGGTTGGAAAGCGAGAGATAACTAGACCAAAAAATTAGATCTAGTTATTTATTTCAGTTATAAAATATAAAGCAATTTAAAGGCTAATGAAACAACCATTACGTGTAACCTGGACGTCTCATAAACTTTCATTTACAACCAAATTTAATCTAATTTCTCAAGTCATTTCCCTGTAAAATCACCAAATCAAATCTTGCTGTATCATTATCAGGTTAGTAGCTTTACAATATTTCGCAATGCATCCAGGCCGCTTCGCTTTGCTCCTCATGCAAAGAGCCGGCAGGGAGTATACAGAGAGTATACAGAGAGTATACAGGGAGTATACAGGGAGTATACAGGGAGTATACAGGGAGTATACAGAGAGTAGACAGGGAGTAGACAGAGAGTATACAGAGAGTAGACAGAGAGTATACAGAGAGTATACAGAGAGTATACAGGGAGTATACAGAGAGTATACAGAGAATATACAGGGAGTATACAGGGAGTATACAGAGAATATACAGGGAGTATACAGAGAGTATACAGAGAGTTTACAGGGAGTATACAGAGAGTATACAGAGAGTATACAGAGAGTATACAGAGAGTATACAGAGAGTATACAGAGAGTATACGGGGAGCTGCCAGCCTGGCTATGGGGAATCTAAGGTTATATGTTCAAGGTTTAATTAAAACTTGCAGGAGCTTAGTTTTATAAAACATGTGAGTCGTCATACAGCAGCAGGTAGGTGAGGAGCGCCTGCAGTCCGGGGTGCTGCCTCATGTCAGTAGGACTTGTTGAGTATCTCCACTTTCTGTGCTATGTTTTGGTTTTCGTTCTCATATCTTGACTCCCACCATGCACCATTATTTCATTTCAATGGCCGATACCGATCACACATTGGGGTGTAACACACGTCATCACACTTTTGGGTGCAGACCTCCGCCGAGGTCACTATCAAACGGCATAAACCAGACTCCAGAGGAAAAGATTAATGAACTTTATGGAAAATAAATTATGCGGATTTAATGGGTTTAATTCAATGGGTTCTTCCCTGGTCCCATCCCTCCCCCAAGTTCGGTGCAAGTCGGTTCAGCACTTTTTTCATAAAGCTGCTTACAAATAAACCAACAAACAGACGATTGAAAAGATGAACTCCTCGGCGGCGTTAATCACAAACTGATTCACTGAAAAACGTCCTGGTCTCTGGACGATACCTGCACCTGTCACCTTTAGACGTGTTGACGGAAGATGACGTGCGACTGGAGGTTTCACTGAAACTTCAGCGGAGGGTTTCATTCATGAAACCAGGGATGTCGTGTGACCGCGGATAGCGCGTCACCAGGCCCATCAGGAGGTTGATCGACCACATGACTGTTACTACAGGATGTCACCATGACCGACGAGGAGCAGACACTCAACCCGCCTTACCTCCATCCCCAGGGGCCAGTCACTGGCACCATTTCACTTCAGTTAACTGTCATGTTACTGGGGAGACTCCTCGCCCCGAGCTTTGCCTTGCAGGCAGCAGGACTGTGTCTCAGGAACTGTAGCAGCCAACTGTTGCCTTTCTTGAAATACAAATTATAATCACGGCCCATCCTTTAGATAAAGTGGACACCTGATGATGCTGATGATAGAAATATATTTAGCTCAAGTACTGCCCACCAGTATTTTTCAAAGTGGGGCCTACTCTATCATTTTTTAAAAATATTTATGACGGTAGTTTATATACAGTTTGAGTATCAGTTGCTGCACTTGCTAGTAAAACTTGTCACCTTCATGTTTACACATCACTTGTGTATTTTATACATATATATATAAATATATTGTCAGAAAGCAAAAGATACATGTTGGATTTGAATATAGCCTAATAATCCTGCAGAATATCTTTGCTACTATGATTCCAAAAAGATCATTTAAAAAGAGATTTGAGTGATCAAATACTCAGTGGAACAGTGGCTATTTAAGGCAGGATGCCAGCTCTCAAAAATCCATCTGCTGTAATTAGGATACAATCACAAGACACTAAGGAACTTAACTGATATACCAACAGTAAACCTCCTCAATGCCTCTGTTTAGTGAGTCACAATAACACACGCAAACTTGCTTTCACTTTAGATTGCTGTTATTCATATCACAGATACAGTCAGATCATAAAACAAGAATAGTAACTCATTGCTGTCATATTTGCACCATTGTACACAAATGACCAGCTCTACATTGTACATTACACCCATCCTCCTAGCACTGTTTCAGTAACTAATATACCACTTTCCCACCCCCCGCTCAACCCCCACCCCCCATATATTGAAAACAATAACAGTATATCCACACACTGGACCCCCTTTTAGTTCACAGACTCGCCTGAACACAGGAGATATGACCAGATGAGATAGGGGGATTGTGGGATCTGGATCCAGGCTCTGCTCAGTACACATGTCCAGTTTCATGTAGGGCTAGAGGACCAGCATTGAGGTTCTTAGATAAGAAAAGGGTATCTGTACAGCAGGGGTCCCCTTTTGGTCACGGCTGGGAATGTGATGGGAATTCATAGGTTTTGAGCAGGAGAATGACAAGTTGTGAAGTAAGAAAGCTCAGCTTTTTGCCATGTTGTCAGAGGTTACTGAGGAGGGTCAAGAGACAGGAAGGAACACAATTCTCAGTGATGAAAAAGAAAACAGATGGGTGCAAACCTGCTCCTTTCATGGAAAAAAAAATCCTATATAAAATAATGAATAAAAGTAGCAAAAAAACCCAAAACAAAACCAATTCATCCATAATTTGACATATAATATGGTAAAAATAACTGGTGAGGAATAACATGATTCTTTGTTGAGAAGGGGACTAAGTCAGATGTGTTTGAGGAGTGAGTTTCAGTCAATCCTCTGAGCTTGATGAGGAGTCGGAGTCCTTCTGTGTTATGATGACATCGTCCAATAGCGGTTCTTGATCGGAGCTGTCATAGTCACCTTGGGAAAGGCTGTCGCCACCCTCCATTTTAACGTCAAAGTCCGGACTGGTGAGGAAGTGATGGGAGGTGTCCAGGTCCTCCTCATCCATCATGTAGGCTCCATCTGAGACCAGAGTCTCCTCTTCGACTCCATCCACATTGGGGTCTTCGGGAGCAGGCTCTTGAGTGTGGTGGTGGTGGTGGTGGTGGTGGTGGTGATGATGGTGGTGGCGTCGACTTTTCTTAGGAATCTCTGAGTGCTCAGTCAGCAGTCGGTGGAAGAGGGTCTCAGGCAGGAAGCCCTGCAAGGGGGATCATTTTTAGTAGAAGCATTAGAAAGCCTACAATAGAAAACACTAAGGAGACCAGGGTGTGTTTTCACATCCCTTCCAAAGTCTTAAAGAAATTTACTGGTCAGGGAGAAGAACTTTTTTCTTTTTCCTAAATGTAATTAGTTTGGAAAATTTTCTTCTAGCAAACCACAACTGAAACCTCATTTCAACTGTATTTCACTTTAAAAGGAAAAGCCAGACCTAAACACCCACTGTCAATAGTGTTTTCTACAGTTTGTCTGTGTGGAAATGGTGTATGTCTTACAGCTTCCTTTATTAAATAAGACACCAGGGAGAAAACTATTGAGACGTGAAGTTGCTTTGCTAAGTTGTAGTAGAATAATATTTTGATTACGTACAGAGTTCCGAACAGTTTCAGACCACTCAGGTGCTACAGCATTATCAGGATTTTCCTCCAGGTATTCCCTCAGATCTTGCAGCATCGGACAGAAAGCAGCTCCAACCTTCAAAGAACAAACATTTGGACCATTGTTAACAAGAGATAACACACAGCCAAAAAGTCCGAATTTAGTGAGTTTTATTCTACCAGTCATGCCTCACCTTCTTTCCAGTCCTCATGTTAATGAGTTTGACCTTCTCACTGCCTGTCAGGGCTTTATCTGCCCTCCTCCTCCTCTTCCTTTTGCTTCTGTTCACAAGAAGCTGAGGAAACGACCGAAATTATGTGATAAGAAGAAACATCGTAACTGACATTATATTTCCGTCCAAGCCAGAGACCAGGGTTTGATTATAAGCCAGGCAATATGAATTTAGACTCCATAATTTTTGTCTTATTCATCATTGACATTGTCATGAATTTACCTCCAGCATGTCTCCCTCCACCTCATAATCTGGGTTCTCCTTCAGCCAGGTGGGAGGGTCCCTCCGTCGAGGAGTACGCTCCAGGGGATCTTGGAGTCCGTCTGGGTCTGATAACTAAGACAGATAGACAGAAAAAGTGATAAAACAAAAGCCAAGGTAGTTTTGTTTTTGACTAGCTCCACTTGTGTTATAGAGGAACACATGTAAGCCTGACACATGTACCTCTTGGTCCTTGCGCCTCTTGCGGCTGCTGCTCTCTCCCCCTGACCCATTAGGCATCAGGGCCTGCTTAGAGAAGGTCAGCTTCAGCCCCTCCTCCTAGCAGGGTGAGAGACACAGAGGCCTCTAATTCAGTCAAGAACTACACAGCACGACAGCACCTTTTGATGCCCCTTTTTCATTTCAAACATGTTAGCCTTTTTTTCTTTTTTCAAAGACCTTTCACTGAAACCTCTCAGACTCACACATGTAAAACAAGCTCAAATGCCAACAAAAGTAAGAGTGTAAGGGTTTTTTTTGTTTGTTTTTGCCAGTTGCCTGTCTATGCCCCGATTTTAATGTTTTTCCATCCTCCTCTGCATTCTCACCTTAAGGAGTTTGACAGTGAACTCTCCATCTTCTCCTTCTGCCCCAGGGCCAACCGGCATGCTGCTGGGTTTACGGATCACCCTCGTGTAGGCCATCTCGTCTCCCGCCAGCTCTGAGCTCAGGTTGAGCTGAGCCTCAGGCACGTATCGCCGCCCAGAGGGCCACTGACCACTCAGCACCAGCGTACACAAATTGTCCAGACGGTTGATCAACACACGGTCCTGAGACAAAAAAGGAGCCCCGTGTATCAGTCAGTCAGAAATTAAACGTGGCTTATTCCTTCAAGAGAAATGCTTTGAAATTTGTATCAAGTTTGGACATACATATTTTAAAGTGTAAATAAATTACCTTGGGCCAGTCAACTCTGAGAGGATCAGGAGGTGGAATGCCATCCTGAGATGGAGTCATGGAGAGCAAACTATTATCTTCATCCACGTCACACACCTTCATGTCTGCTGAGATGATTAAAAAAAAGGAAGTAATTAAATTGGTTCCTTTTATTTTTTCAGTGTTCAGCACCTCTCTTTATCAACTTACCTCTTTCCACCTCTTCCTCGCTCTCTCCGCTTTCATCACTGCTGCCTGATCGCTCCGAGGACGATGAGCCTGAATCTGAATCAGAATCTGAATCAGACCCTCCTTCTCCCTTCCTTCCTCCTCCTGATCTACCTGCCCTGCCCCTGCTCCCCTTTAAGTTCCAGCCCTGCCCTTGCACTTTTCCATCATGGTGACTCAAAGGTGTGCTCTGCAGGTCAGCATTGATTTCAGCGCCAAGCAACTGGACGTCCTCATCAGCTCCCTCCTCCTTTACTCCAGGCAGGCCCTCCTCAGTCTTGGGTTGGATGAGGGGCATGATGGGCAGTGCTTGGGGTTGAGGTGGAGGTGGAGGGGGTGGGGCCTGCTGGCTCTGGATGAACTCTTCCCTAGCCTGACTGAAGGTGAACTGTGGGTCTGCGAAAATGGAGAGCTCAGTGCGGCTGACACCATGGACAGCAGCACCCAGCATCAGCTGACGATCGTGGTCTGGAATATTCCACCAATTGGGCAGCTCCGAGGTGGGAGGGGCCAGAGGCAGACGCTCTTCCAGGGCGGGGTGGGGCAGGACTCGCTCACGGAGGCGACGCAGGAGGCTTATACGGTAAAGGGTACGAGAAGCACGCTCCTCAGTGATGGGGGCCACAGTCTGGGAAAGCTCTGATGGATCTAAGTAAGACAAGAGTTAAAGATTTGAAGACAATTAAGTGCTTGCAAGCTTGACATGCGCTGCTTTCATCATACAGACATTTATCTAAAGCCTTTTATGTAAGTATGTGCATAAATATTGAAGTCCCTAGTTAAAATGTGGCTTATGCTGTTTAAGTTAAACAAACAGTCATATTTCGTAGCACTCTAAGTACAGAGAGTTGCTTTATGGACAGTGGACAGCCTGTTCATAAATACTGAGCATCCGACATTGCAACTACTGGTAATATAACTCCACATATAATCGAAATGACCATATTGGGATGATTTATTAAACAGCATTCACCTTCAACAGGGCCTGGGCGGAGTTGGCAAACCCTTCGGCACATGGCAACAAAAGAGCGGAAGTATCGACTGAGGCTCTCGTCAGTTTTTTTATCCAGACGAGCAAAGGTACGGAAACGGGTCCAGTCAAATTCAGGTTCTCCGCCTTCAGGATGACCTGGTTCTTTTTTTATCTTTTCCACACCAAAAGTTGATACCACACGGTAGAAGTCACACTCCTCCCTACGTGTCCACCTAGGAGAAGGACAGAGGCCAACTGCGGTGAGATGGGGCTTGATCTGACCTTGGGACTAGGATGAGAAATTCTGACATCTAAAATTTTTTAGAAGCTTTTAGAAAAATGTAATACCAGCGTACCTCTGCTGGCGCTCTTGCCGTGCGATCTCCTTCAATTTGCTGGCCTGTTCGCACCGCCTGCGCCTGCGGTCACCTTTTGCTTCGGCCTCGATCTTCAGCTGCTCCTGTCTATAGCTGCGTTGGTAAGCTGTGATAAGCCGCCGCAACCGTGCTGTAAGCGACGAGCTTGAGGGCCAGTCACTAGCACCACTCTGACTTGATGAGCTTTCTGTGACCACTGGCCCCACCTTGTCTTCAACAGAAATCTCATCTTCCACATTCATAGAGTCCGGCTGAAGGACAGTGTGAAATAATATATTGTTACATTTTTCATCACTATTGTTTAGTTCCAAAACACTCAACCGAGACTATGCAAACAGACAAGTGCAAGAAAAAAAAGAAAAGAAAGAAAAAAAACTGAATATGATGACTCATTTGTACCTCTTCGAAAAGATCTTTGTGCCTTGATGCAGGTTTGAACTCTGGATCCTCTGAGTATTTATCATAGTCAGCCCTGCACAACACAAAGCATAAAGGACCGTAAAGCAAAGTTCAGTAAAGGGCTATCCTGTTAAACATATGTGTATGTTTCATAAAGTTAAATTCAAAACTTCTGAAAATGACATACAAGAAAACTTTGCAATTTTGCCCACAAATGTAGAAATGTCTAACGATGTGAAAATGATAAACCTCATGTAAATCTATAGCATTTGCAATTAGTAAATTTAGTAAATACAAAAGGAACCCAGACTAAGCTCTGGTTGATAATGCAGGTGTCACTCACTCGTCTCCCAGCTCAGTGTCACCGGTGTGCTGCTCGGCGTCGATGGCCTTGTCATCGGGCCGACCAGCTCTCTCCAGGAAGCAGAGGCAGGCATCAGCGCGCATGGTGGTGTACATTTCATAACCTAGTAATAAAAACACAGTAAGGGCTGTTACAAAAAGGCCGACATGGTACTGATTTAAAGCAAGACAACCAGAGACAGGTGAATCTGTATTGAAGCCATAACTGAAAAATGTTATGAATGTCTACAGAGAGACACCATACCATGTTTGAATACGCCAGCGAGCAGGGAGCGGTCAGCCTCAGCATCCCACCATCCTGCCGGCACCTCCTGCTGCTCCATCTCAGGCATCCAGATATCAACATCCCTGAAAAAGTGTTAATGTGTTCAATTGTAAACTTAAGAAAATGAACTTGAGTGTGTCATCTCAGCTTGATGTACAATGGGCTGTGCTACATACTTGATGTCAGCCCCTTTCAGCACAGAGTCCGCATGTTCACCAATCACCTCCTGTTTCAGGTAGTAGAGCATACGCACCCTCAGCAACACCCTGAGGGGTGAGAGGAGATGTTTAAATGTTGAACATGGATGAGAATTCATAAACATGTACACACATAGCAAAACTCAGTTGACTGGGCTTCACTGACTTGTTGCACTGGTGCTTGAGATGTTTGCGGTAGCTGTCATCCAGCAGCAGGGTGTCGGGGTTGTACTTGCGGATCCATTCCACTTTCTGAACATCAAATGTGCTCTGAGCCTTTACCCTCTTACCCTTCCTGCCTCGTGGAACAGGGATTGACAGACCTAGGTGGAGAAAAGGGCATATATTTTACAGAATTACTAAAGAGGAAAATCTAAGTATAGATATACACACTTTTCAAATACTGAATAAAAGACAACACAAAATAACTTTTTAGTATACATAAGCTTGTGTTTTATTTAGGAGCCACAAGTGAAGTATGAACCTATTTCTTTCCTCCACAGTTTCAGTTTAAACAATTTTATGCTTCATGTATGTGCCAGCCTCTTACCAGAGTGGTTGAGTAGTGTTGTGGGTTCACGCCCATTTTCAGGCGGTGTGATGAGCTCCCAGATAAAACTCTTGATGTTCTCATCTCCTCGGTAGTGGAGCAGACAAAAGACCAGGATGACACGGCAGATCGTCTCAACATCACGTTCACTCAAACGCCGCTTACATCGAGCGTGAGACAAGATGTCCCTCCAACGTCCCCAACTGCAGAAGGAGAAAACAGTATCAGTGTGAAAACAAGACACTAGAGTGAACAGTATAAACTGATGCTTAAAAAATTGTTAAAAATGACAAGACACACAAAAGCTATTTGTGAAGTCAACATACCCATAGACAAGTAAGTGCTTCTCCACCCGGAAACAGTCCGTGCGGCCATATCCCCCTCCACTGTGGCGGTCGGAGCGTCGGGAGGAACGAGACTGTCTGGAATTGGCAGGTGGATACTCATCATCACTGTCCAGGTCAGACAGGTCTCCACCTTCACCTCGTAAACTGGAAAACTGACGCGTCTGCTTGCGTACTCTGGGAGTGTCAATCACAAGGGTGTTCTGTGGGAGGGAAGAGTAACCTCTTTAGTCAATTACATATTACTTCAATCAATATGTAAACATTTTAATGTACAGTTACATAAATGCAACTAGATCATAGGGTGGTAAAAAGTTCACAGTATTTTACATTTGATAGCATTCAGCACTGTAGGCAAGATGATCCTCACAAAAAACAACATCAGGTTTACCTTTCGGTTAATGGAGTCCATGTCTATGTCAGCTTTCTTGGCCCACTTCTGCCAGAATTCAGGGTCATCCAGGGAAATGTCATTGCGGTTCTCAGAGGCTACAAAACTGGCCTTAGAGAAGGTGGAGCCCTTGCCCTCACTCTCAATGGTGATGGTGGTGGCTCTTCGCTGAAGGATCTGGTCGATGTCCTCCTCACAAAAACGACTGCCCTCATCATTCTCATCCATGATGGCGGCATACGCTCCCTTCCTCAGAAGATCCTCTATCTCCTTCTTAGAGAACTGCTGGATCTGTTGAAAGTGAAATGGAAACCCATTTACAGCAGTGTTCATAACTGGAAGAGGGAAACTATGGGTCAGTCCCAATACCAACACTTGTGGTATAACAAGGAGTCAAGTGCCTGCCTTTGTGAGGCATTTCCTGTGTTTGCCATGCTACCCAAATCCCTGTTAAGTTAAGTGTGTAGAGGTTTAAAAGAATTCGCTAGGACACGCTTGGCCTATCCTGTCAATCATGCAAAAGTTCATATAGACCAACCATTCAGTATTGCAGTTAAATTGAGATGAGAGTTTAAAAAAAAATAGGAGCTAAGGAATACAATTAAACAATTAAATCTAGATGCACACAGTTACTGTATATAAAAAAAGACGTATCATATTTCTGACTGGTTTCAATCTGATAAGACTTTTAGGGATCAAAACCTCTGATAAAAGAAAATGCCATATTTTTGTTTTCAGTCCCATCAGACATGGTTATCCTGTTAATATAACAAGATAACTGTCTGGGGGGGGTCTGCCAAAACTGCATGTTTGAACATGAATAATAATATTTACAATGAATCCAAGATATCAAACGGCAACTTCTTCATCTCTGTTAATCATCATCATCCTAAAATCAGCTACTCCCAACAACTGGATTGGTTTGGAGCAATAGACTGGTGAACTGTGGGAACACATTTAGTTCTGAATGCCGCTTCAAAGTGGTATTAGAAGTGAGAATCAAGTGTGAGTAAAGTGTAAAATGTAATGGCATTTTCCTGACATTAGGCTTGTCTACGACCTGTAGGCCTGCGAACGCACTCTTGCGGGCTCAACAATGCAAGTGTTAGTCCTGGGACAGACCCTTTTTTGGAAATGGAGAACATGGAATAAACCGGACAGACCTAGAAAATAACCTGTTTTGAGTTAGCGAATAGTCGATTTCTTACCCCATTGACATTGCTTTCTTTGTTGCCACTCATGCTCTGCAGGACAGCACGATCCAGCCCAAGTTTCAGACTTGCTTTATCCAGCATCTCCCTCTCATAGGAATTCCTGGTTATCAGACGGTAGACCTTAACCGCCTTAGACTGGCCAATACGATGACACCTTGCTTGGGCCTGGAAGAGGAAAAAAAAAAAAAAAAGAAGAAAAAAGAACGAAAGAAACCTTATATTAATCAAAAATTATGCATGTCTCTAAATGTAAAAGCGGTTTGTTCTTGCAGTCTGAACTGAACTTTATATATCAGACAGTACAGTACAGTCTTGTACCTGCAGGTCATTTTGAGGGTTCCAGTCAGAGTCAAATATTACACAGGTGTCGGCAGCAGTGAGGTTAATACCCAGGCCGCCAGCACGGGTACACAGCAGGAAGACAAAGCGGTCTGAGTCAGGCTTGCTGAAGCGATCGATGGCAGCCTGTCGTAAATTCCCACGCACTCTGCCATCAATTCGCTCATAAAGGTATCTGTTAAAAAGAAAAAAAGAGGGAAAACCTGATGTCCAAATCTGACGCACTTACCTCTGACTGATAACGATCATGTATAATGATTACGAATAACAGTGTTAAACTAAACACTGATATATTTAAATACACCTTGACCCTCATACCTCTTGTTGATGAGGTAGTCCTCCAGAATGTCTAAGCAGCGCACCATCTGGGAAAAGATGAGCACTTTGTGGCCACCAGCCTTGAGGCGAGGCAGCAGCTTGTCCAGTAGCACCAGCTTACCAGCCGACCGAATCAGGGCCTGCAAATGGAAGTCAGGGGCCAGGGGGTCATAAACCTCCCGCAGCTCTGCTACGATCTTCTCCTCCGCGCCTGGAAAAGACACAGACACACAGACACAGATTCTTATTTTGCTATCCATCTCTGTTCACATGACCCAAGTGCAAAGGCACTAATCTACTGTGCAGCCATAAAGTACTGTGATGCATATTTGCTCATCAGATTCATCATCAGCTTGGATAAAATATCAGTTACATTAACAGATCACTTTAATGCTCCACAGTTCCACAACAACTGAACGAATGCGCATGACATTTGAATTAGCCCAAACTAATCCGTGACTGTAGAAAGTCGGGATTAAGCTTCCCACATTAGATCACAACAGAAATCACTTTGCAACAACCTCAGCCATTGTTTTCCTACAGAGTGAGGGACACTCAGTCCACAACATCAGATTTTATATGGTCGGTGGCCTTTCAAAGTACATCCAATCAGGGAACATCTGACTTTTTGGCTTTATTTATAGATGTAGCCCTTAAAAATTCTCAAAAATATTTTACGGAAAATAATAAATAAATAGAAATACAAGTGTCGATTGAACAGCAACTAAATTATGCAACGACTAATGCAGCTGATCTCTCAGCACTGTCCAAACCTGCAGCGGGTGCAAGCTTAGACTACTTATCTTGTGTAGGCAGCTTTAGGGAAACATTCCACCTCTGATTTAACATAAGCTCACTCTCCGAAATGGCACCACATAAATACATACTACAAAGAATTATGGCACCATTTTGTCAGCCAAGTGGATAGTTAATAACACCTGGAACTGACTGTTTAAGGATTTTTACGGGCAGTGTGGCACAATTCAGATCAGTTATTATTGGAAAAAGATGTAGTGCTCTATATTTGCAAGCCTGAATATAACGAGCAAACATGATGACAACAAGATGCTGAACACAAAGAGCTAAACGAGCTCAAGCTGCTGTTTTTAATCAAAGCCGACATCAGCAAGGGGGATAAATTCAAACTTATCAACACTAGCTGCAGAAGACTTAATATGTTGCAATACCATTGATGAGGTAGGGGTGGTTGCAGCACTTGCGCAGCTCCATCATAGTGTTGAGCAGGTTGGGGACATTGCTGTTACTGTTTGCCCCTAAACTGAGGAAACTGAAGTTCCGCTCCAAGATGGCTCGGTAGTACTTCTTCTGAATGTCCGTCAACTCAACCTGAGAGGAACAGTCAGATTTGTTTTCATTGAACAGCAACCTTAAAAACATATTACATTATTTGTATTGGTTTGTTTACTTATGGCAGAAAAAGCTTGGTACGTCTGTAGGTGTCATTTCAGGCTCGTCTTGATACATCTCTATATCATTAAAAAACTCCCAACACAGAACAGAGTTCATGGAGAACTGACACTGTGTAAACTAACCTCAATGATGGTCTCCTGTTTGGGTGCCAAGTTCTTCTCAACGTCTTCCTTGAGCCTTCTTAACATCATCGGTTTCAGGATGGCCTGCAGCTTTTGAACCTAAGGGAACAAAAAACAAAGCACATGCTCAATGAAAACTGAACATTACCAGTTAAATATGACTGAGAACGGACAAGACAAAGAGACAATGAATGTGTATGTGTGAGAATTAGAGTGTGTCAATGCCAAAATGAGTGTTTATTTCACACCTGTTCCTCTGTTTTGAGGTCTCCAAAGTCTCTGAGGAATTCTGTCTCAGAGGGAAACTGAGCAGGCTCCAGGAAATGAAGCAGACTGAAGAGTTCTTCCACAGTGTTCTGGAGAGGAGTGCCGGTCAACAACACTTTGTGTTCCTGGGTGAAACCACATGACACAGACAAAAAGGGTCGAGATGAAGGGAAGAGTGGCAGTCAAGTCCGAACGGACAACAGGCAGAAAGGTAATGGAGCAAAAGACATGTAAAAGAAGGGGACGATGAACAAGAAAACCAAGGAAATAAGAGGGAAGAGGAAGAGGAACAGAAAAGATGAGGAAAAGTTCAAATGTAGCCTTAAAAACCATTTCAAGTGAATGTTATCATCAATGTACATAAAGGACACATTTTTTTAATCTCATTCAAGCTGCATGTCTGACTGAAGTGAAAATGTAATGAAAAGGCTGTTGGAGCACCAGAGATCCTGTTATTCGCTACACATTTGACCAATGGTTATAGCTATGAGCCAACATTAGCTGTGGTCCACTCACCAGATCCAGCATCTTCAAGCTGTCCAACAGCTTGCAGTTGCGATTCTTGAGGCGATGAGCCTCATCAATGATCACACAACGCCAGGAGATCTCCCTCAGCTCAGGGCAGTCAGACAACACCATCTCAAAAGTTGTGATGAGGGCATCAAACTTATATGCGCCAGGGATCAAATGCTCCTGTACACAGAATGTCAATTTTCATTAGATATGTTTTAACATCAGTAAAGTTAAACGAAAACAAGTGTCACTGATAACACTACCTTGTCATCCTTGCAGTACATCTCGTACTGCTGAATCATTTGTCGGCTGGCCAGGCTACCGTGGTAGACAATGGCGTTCATGTGGGTCCATGTGGAGAACTCTCTTTCCCAGTTTGTGATGGTGGAAAGTGGAGCGATGACTAGGAAGGGGCCTTGGACTCCAGCAGCATACACCTCTGACAGCAGCGCAATAGACTGGATAGTCTTCCCCAGACCCATCTCATCTGCCAGGATACAGTTCTGCCTAAGAGACAACAAACAAGGAATGTGAACACTGAAGGTTTCTGAGAAGCAAGAAACAAGCATCTTTTCAAATGGACTAAAATTTTCAAAAATACAGATGAAACAATTTAAGTCTTTCCCTTCATGTTATGCTCTACTACAATCTTAACTCCAAAGTTTGTACTGCTACTACTTAAAGCACCGTAACCATTAAAATGACTGTGGCTTCAAAGTTCACTTTGAACAGGTGACCGAGTGATGAATACCTGTTGTACCAGTTGAAGAGTAACCAGTTGACTCCCTCCAGTTGATACTCTCGGAGTGTGTTGCCATTCTTGTACTCTCTGGTCTCCTCCAGCTTCTTCCATGAACTGGCTGGAGGCCGTGGCTAATCAGAGAGAATGAATTTATGTATTAAATGAATAGAAGGAATGATGACAAAAGAAACACCTCTACTTTTTATGCTACACAGGATCCTGAGATAAGATACTAAATTATTTTTTATTCACATTTCACTGCAAAAAGTTGGTCTAGTCAGTTGAGGATTGCATGAAGTTGAACCTTTCACAACTTCTATGTGTTGCGCCACTAGATGCCTCTTGACTCATGCCAGGCACAACCAGCTTTTTAAAAAAAATCTAATTCATGGTGCTAATTGTCGGATAGTTAGGTTTCTCTTTATAGGGTAAGGTTAAGGTCTTGCAATATTATAAAGTTCCTTGAGAAAATGTATGTGATAGTGAGTATTTGGTGCTATATAAATAAAATACTTCAGAAAAATAAATAAATAAATTTAAAAAAAAAAAAAAAGGTGCCCTGTTGCCTCTGCAGATTTTGAGTCTATATGTGTCAACAAGTTGTAAGATAGCAATATATTTAGTCTAATCAGTGAAACGTGTCTGTTCATCTGTATCTTGCGTTGGATACTTTTTTTAAGATTACTTTGTTTGTATTTTTCTCCTCTTAAGACATGACAGAGATGCGACTCATTGCAAAAGAGAAGGGGATGACATGCCACAGGGTGCCCAGCTAGATTTGAAAAGAGGACAGCAGTTTCACTGTGTGTCCCACATCACTTAAACCCTTTATTTTTTGGTCTTCCTGGATGAATGTAGACATTTAACACTGACAAAGAGCACAGTCACCGATGCCATGGCTACAGCTGAAACAGATGCAGGCACTGCAAATTCATTGTTTATGTAAAAATTTATTTTTGAGAGTATGAAATTCAGAATGTGCATAAAAATGTGCGGTAAGAAATAAACCTAAGTTGAAAACTGCTCCTGGCTATCTTCCACTTGACTACTCACCGTTCTCTTCAGGCGAGGCTGACGGTTTTGGATTTTGCCAAATTCTTCGACCTTGCCCTCGTCCACATCCTCCTTCAGCTCCCAAGTGGCGTCTTCATAAGGCAGAGAGCACCACTTCACCAAGTAGTAGATAACAGGCTGGAGGGAAAAGAATGAAAGAAGCATTTAACTGCCATAAAGAAGCTACTTCGTAAAAGAAGAAACGGTCATATATCTGAAAGAAAAAAAGAGCACAAAAGTTCAGCTACTTAGCTGAGAAAGGAAAAGCTGATCTCTTTGGTGCACCTGTAAAAATGATTTCTTTAAGAGGCCTGTTCTCTCACCTCGCCGTTGTCCTTGTCAACACTATGGGATACGTCCAGGATCCTGTCCACCTCCACATAGTCTGGGTTAAAAGGCTCCTCATCCTGACGAGAACCACAAGGTCAGAGACATTAGAAATATGTACAAATTTATAGTTCAAGCAGTTGAACTACAGAATAAGAGGTTTCAGCTCATGTCTCTCTCACCTCCTGGAAGATGTGCCTCATTTGTGCGTGTTTGGTCTTGAACCTCTTGATCTTTTGATGGATCCGCTTATCCTTCTCCAGCTGCTCCAAACTGGCCCACTCACAGTGCAAGTAAGAACTGAGAACAAGAGAGTCATGTTTTACTCATTTTCTACCCATGAAATAAAAACTGTCAAGTACCATTGCCAAAGTTATTCACTGAGATACTGGAACTTACTAGTTCTTGTATTTTACAAAGAATTCCTCAACATTGGTGTACTGGCCTTGGGTAACCTTGAAGACAAGAACAGGTTTTTAGGATAGGTTTTACAAAATGTATCCAAGAAAAAAAGTGTTCTGGAACAAAATTTAATATACATTGAACTTACTTCTTTTTTAGTTAATCTCATAGACAGAACTTTGTCTACAATCGCAGCATCTTCCTCACTTGGGTTTTCCTGTAACAATAAAATACACTTATTAGATGCAAATCTGACCCAGCAAAAATATGTGTCCCATAAATCAACAAACACAACCCATTCCAGATAATATCCACCTCATTTCAAGTACTGTTCTTTCAATCACTCCTGAGAGCTGTATAATTTATTACAATAGCGACACACTCACCACAAAGAACTGCATGCTGGGAAGTCCATCACCATCCAGTTCCATTTCCTGTTTAAGCTGTGCTGCTGTCCCGCCACTGATGGAGGCCACAGCTGCTGCGGTTGTAGTAACATCTACATCTTCCTGCTCATCCTCATCATCTGTTATCTTGATATCAAGGTCCTCTGTGTACTTCTTCCTCTTCACCACACGATTGGAGCGCCTCTTCTAGTCAGAAAAAAGAGGCATAGGTTAAATGTGTAATTGGGGGGTTAGCAATACACTTGGGGGGGGGGGTATTTTATTCAATTTTCAAGCCATAACTAGATACCCACATGGCCTCACACAATAATTTGTCAAATGAGAGGGACAAACATGATTAAATGTTCCATTCCAACTGTATTGAGTATTTTTTACACTTCAATTCAGACAAAAACAGGCGTGCATTACAAATTGTGCAGATTATCTGTGGCAATTAAACTAGGTATCACTAAAAGTCTGTTTAATCACTTGTGACAGTATTGTAAAATTCGTGTGTTTCGGACTGTCCACACATGAAGGGTTTCAGTCATTGATTGCAAGCATGTCTGACAGAAAGGAGATATTTTGCCTGAACACATCTTGTTTGGCACCGATGGAAGACTGAAGCTGCTTATCTGCTACGGACGTGCTGCTTTATTAGAGATAATGAAAGACTTTGTGCAGCTGAGGCCAGGTGTCACTAAGTGTTCCCTTTACCTGACCTTAAATTTCTGCTTTAACCAACAAGCATAAGCGTTTTCACTTTTTCAACCATGTTATCAAACAAATTCAAACTTTTATGATGTCCATTGAATTTAATGATTGCGCACAGAGCCTTTCATAATGAGGCTCCACAACAACCCTGTAGCCATGCTTTTCTAAGTCTGAGAAGTTAAGCATTCTAAATCCATTGTTTTTATGTCTCTCACTTTAAAACAAAATCAAACAGAAGCAGAAAGCTGCCTTTATGTTCACTGAATTATAATGATGACTATTGTGAAACCATTTTGAGAAAACTGAAGTGTGACCCAGTATGTGTGCATACCATAATCATGTCATCCTCCAGTGCAGCAGGCGAAGCAGGGCTCAACTCCCCATCGGAGTGGTCTGAGGACACATTTCTCTTTCTTTTCTTTGCTCCCACTAGAGTAATAGTGCTGCAGGAAGGTGGAGGAAAGACAAAGACAGAATAAAGTATAGGCAAAAGGACAGTAATAACCAGTGTTTTCAACAAGGTTACATCATCAAACATACAGAAATAAGTTCCCTATAAATCACTCCCTCAGTCACCTCCTCATTATATACACATGACCCACTTTGTCTTAGTCTTGCTTTTGCTCTTGTTCCCAGTCCCAGGTATTACTGTGCCTCCAGCCACTCCAGCTGTTCCTCCAGGTGTCTTCACTTTGCTCTTTTTGTCAACTCCACCTGCAGTTTTGGGGGTTGTTCCTCCAGCAACCGGACTTTTCTTCTTGCTCCCTCCTCCACTGGTCTTTTTCTTTGAAGCAGACACCACAGTCACAGTGCCCCCCGTCTCAGGAGAGGTCTGGGTTGTTGGAAGCTCATCCTGGTTCAGAACTCTTGGCAGGTTCTTCTCACCACGCGCTTTTGCACGGGCTATAGCCTCTGCCACTATACGGTTTGCCTTCTCTTGTTTACACAGGATTTCAACTCGTCGGACAGAGGCAGGCTCGCCGGGAGCCTTGGTGATGCGGATGGCCTGGGACGGCGTGGTGGTGGTAGTGGAGGGGCCTGCAGTGGAAGTGTTGATGACCTTCACCACAGAGACTGTGCCACCAGCCGAGGATGCTGAGCTTGTCTGAGTGAAAGAGCATGTCAAAAACATTGTAGTTTTTCTGTTTCTATTAGATTTTTATAAGAAACCTAAGCCTCTCTCTAATGTATATATGACATAAGAAAATGTCCATGCACATCTGGAAGTCTACCTGTGGCTGCAGAAGCATTTTGAGGGGCACTGCAACTCTTTGTCCTCCTTGGCCCTGTGAGATCTGCAACACCTGCGGGCTGCCAGTATTTCCTGCTCCTGAAACCAGCTGATACTGTGAGAGTGAAAAAAAGAGAAAGATCGTGTCACAGTAGCTTTTAGAAATAACCAAACAATTAAATTACAAAACTTACCAAGCCAATGTCAGAGTAGATCACACAGTAGAGAGGTTATATAATCAAGGAATTTGGTTGGATTTTAAGGAAGAATCTGTCATTCTGTGAAATCTGCTTGTTTTGGTTTCTTATCACTGGTCACAATAAAAGCAATATTAAGTCCTTATATGTGCTCTAAAACATATACTGGTCCAGGGTATATCTAGAATTAAAAGTTTAGGATTTGAGGAAACGCATCTAGTTCAGAGCTTTTTCCTCTGATTCTCCTCTTTGTGCTAAGCTACGCTAAAGAACATCATGAACCAAAGTCCGTTCAGAATCCAGAGAGATTAAGTAGAAATAGATCTTTACATCTCTGTCTCTGGAAAAGACAGCAAACAAAAAAATGCAGCCATATTGCTTCCAGGAGGTAACAAATACAGCCATAGCAGTATAAAATAACAATGAACTAAACAGAAGGACCCCAAGATGTATATCAATACCTTAAATGGTGTGATAATTCTGCAACTTTATCCAATTTTTCAGAAAAATCCCTGACCCTTTCTTTATCTCCAAATTTTCTGAAGCAGGTATTCCCAAGCTACAGTGAGTTCATACAAAGTGTCATTCAAAACAATGAATCTCTTTATGTATCTGATAAAAGAAGCAAGTTTTAATGTTAGCTGCTAATGAATACTAGTTAGCAGAGACAATGTGGGAATTTTCATTATCTGGACTGATCTGTTACCACTATAAAAAGCACCCGTTCCTATTTTGTGGTGTCTTTTAACAATATATGGTATATTAAGCTTGCAAAACCAACTGCTTTACCACAACAGAAATGTTAACAAACTAAAATATTAGTCGCACAGAGCCACATTTGATGTGGTAGCTTCAGGCATTTCGCCAGGCAGCAACATCTTGCAGGGGGGTTAGATTTCAGAATACGGTATTTTCAATAACTGACCACTGGGGAATGGTTGAAAACTTGACTTCAAGTAGACAGATACCAGATTCGACTGTACTGAGAAACTCTTGCTTCCATTAGTATCAGTAACATTCAAGACCACCAAAACTCCCTTCTGCAGGCATCTATAGAGAGTAGCTGGCAGGTTGCATGATTTCTTAAAGGAACATAGCACTTTATCACTGGAGAGAAGATCATAGCTCAGGGTAATTAGTTACAAACCGAGAGTGAAAAAACACCCGTGTCCTGTGGATGAACATAAACTTGATTAAACAAACAGGTGCTTCCAAAGTCTAAAACACTTATTTCTCACCTTAACTCCTCCTTGTTGGTTGGGCTGCTGCTGTACCTGCAGCTGAATTGTGAGGACTTTGGGCTGCCCTCCAGCCTGACCTGGAGCTCGAGCCTGGGTCAGGGCAGCTAGCTGGCTTCCCTGGAGTACCAGTTTTCCTCCCGGGAGCTGACCCAAAACTAATCTAGCTGGGGCCTGGGTCTGCTGCTGTTGCCCCCCTTGGGTTGTTTGAACCTGCTGAACCTGTGTGACCTGCTGCTGGGCTGTGACAGCTTGACCGGCTGGTGCGGCAGTGCCAGCCTGGGCGGGCTGCTGGAGAACCAGAGTGATCCGCTTTGCTTCGCCACCCTGGAATCGGACAGAGAGAATGAGAGAAATTATGAATGTCCAGATAATATAAAGTTTGTGAAACTCACTAATCGCAAAACCATAAATCCACCTAGCATCGCCTGCTGTGGTGCAGGGTGATGACACCTTGTGATCAGCAGTGGCAGAACAGGTGCTTACCGGCGTTTGGGCCTGCATGGCTGGCTGGAGCTGTACCTGGCCTTGAGTCTGGACCTGGATCTGAGCTGTCTGGCCCTGGGGCTGGACTTGGATTTGAGCAGCTTGGCCCTGGGGCTGTACCTGGATCTGGGTAGTCTGGGCCTGGGGCTGGACTTGGACTTGAGTCTGGCCTTGAGTGATCTGTGCTTGGGCTGGAATCTGCACCTGAACCGGCTGGCCTTGTGGCTGCTGTACCTGCTGGGGTATGGAAGTAAGCAGCACCTGTTTCACTGGCCCATTTGGAGACTGTAGCAGCCTCTGCACCCCTGCACCCACCTTGACTTGGGCTTGTCCTGTGCTTGCCTGATTCAAGACTGTCCCCCCCTGCAGTATGGACATCCCAGGTTTGAGAGGAGTGCCAGACAACAAACGAATAACCTTTCCACTGGTCTGGCCTGTGGCTCCTGATACAGTCTGCAGCACCTGGGCTTGTCCCTGGGGTCCTTTGAGAATGACGATTTTACCTCCAGCCTGCTGTGTAATGGCAGCTAACTGCTGGGGAGTAAGCTGATGAGTTATCTGTGTAAGCTGTGGTGTGGTGGCAGTGGTGGTGGCTGGAGAGGTGGAAACAGTCAGAGGTGAGCTTAGCAGGACAGTGCTACTGGAGGCCCCGCTGACATTGCTAGCAATGGGTATGGTGGTCTGGGCCTGGATCTGAGGTACAGTATCAACGGAGGCAAGAGCAGGCGCTGGGGCCACAGTGGGAGCTGCAGCTATGGAAACAGTCTGGGCAGTTGCCACTGGCACCGGCGGCTGTGCGGAGATCTGAGCAGGGGCAGGGTCTGGGATGGCGGGGGCTGCTACTGGAACACTGAGGCCTGCGTTGACTGGGAGCTCGGAAGTGGGCTCCGGCTCAGCTGGTGGGTCTACCTGGCCCAATGCCAGCTTGAGGGCCTCCTCCACAGGATCTGTGGAGCCCTGAGTGAAGGAGTCGTCCGGGAGGGCATCCAGGTTAAACAGGGGTGTGTCCTCAAAGAGGTCCATGATAGGATCTGCCATCTTGCCCACTCCACACAGGGAGACGGGCACAATAATTAATAGACTCCGAGATGGAAGCTAGATAGTTGTTGACCAATTCTTCTCAACTTTTAAGTAAAAAGCTGGAAAGAAGAGGAGAGACACTGATGGCATGAGGGCACAATTTCATGACTTTGACATTACTTAAATAAATGCTGTACTGCTCACAGTAAAGGCCTAACCTGTTTCATACCAACATACAATAACTGAAGTTAGTGCAACTGATTCAGTAGCTAATATGGGGCTGTAAAGTATAAAAAATAGCAAGGACAAGGCAGAAGCTTGGCAAAATGTGGCCTTTACAGCAAGGGGCAATCATTTAACCTCTGGCCGTTGTCTCCTTCTAAGCTCCTAATTTTTGTTTGTTTCTTAGATGTATATCAACATAACAACATAATTTATTTTAAGGCTGATTCCAACGCACAGAAAGAACATACAGTTTACTAAATCATAGATAACTTTCACATAAACATACTGATGTTATCTACTTTCATCTATTGTGAGTTAAGGGCACCACACCACTAATTCATTTAACACCTACGGACGTTGCTATGAAGATTTATAAGGAGTTTAAATCAGATGTAACGTAAGCTAGTAACTGCCAGAGGCTTATAAAAACATCTCTTGAATGCAACATCTAACTCATGGCCACAAGCACAAAATGCTTTCGATGTGATACCAGAGGTTAAGTAAAAAAAAAACAACAGAAATAAAAGTAGGTAGATTCAATAGTAAAACAGAAAAGTTAACTACCCAGAGAACATTCAGTGAATGGAAATAGTTGGTAGTGAAGTCAGACGAGGAGGGTACTGATGCTGGAGAGCTAGGATGCTTTCCTCTCCGGTCGTATTGCAGTCTCTCTCACAAAACCGTCGGTTAGCATTAGCTGGTCCCGCGACCAAGATGTGCCCATTACAAAAGCGTGTGTGGCACCGAAACATATCCAGGCTCGGAAACACGGTGTATTGTGCGTCCGGGGCCGTTAGTTGGCTTCTCTCTCATTTACTACCGACCATTCAGTCTACCGGACTCCTTCAATCTCATCAACAAACCGGACCAAACCAAAGCAACGTGCCACAATAACCATTGCCCGTCAACGTTCAGACACGGGTTAGGCCGCAATGCTGTTTCGGTTGGTCCGCGTCTAATTTTCGGCAAAAATACCTGAAAATAACCATCGTGTCCGCCGCCCTAACTCTCACGGTGATAATTTCGGGGTGCTAAATTTACCTTTGCATCGACACACATGGCTTTCTCCGTCTCACAACACTGTACGATTACAGGAAACGGCCAGGGAAGAGCAGGAACTAACATTCTTGCCAGAGAAAGCGTAGAACGCGTGCCCCCCTCGGACGCCGCCGGGCGGCGATTGGCCCGTTCCCCGCGAAACCGGCAGCATACGCCAATCCCATTGGCCCGGACGCCCGTCCGTCACGCGTACGGGCCGTTTAGCGGGCGGGGACGGGGAGCCGCGGTTCGGTTGAGAAAGCAATAAATGCGGCCTAGCTGGGCTCGTTTGACTGAGGGATCGTCAACATCGGCGTTTTTCCTGCCGTCGGTGCCGTCGGTGCCGTCGGTGCTGGAAAGCGCAGGCTCGTCGGGGCTGACTGGGAAAAAACACGCGACGTTTCAGTCAAATCGAAAAGGGTCGACGGAGTTTACGGCCCGACGGCCCCGTTTCTGAATGACACACTATCGGTTCTTTTCTTTTCTTTTTTATTTTGGCGTTTTATTACACTGGCCACGGTTCAGGAATCAGTCCACATCAATCAATAAATGGAGATATCTTGTAATGAGGCGTTATCGCCTCGTAGAGGTGTACGCGTGTGCCCCCCGTGGGCAAAAGGGCAGGTGTGGGTTCGTTATTGCGTTTTGCGATAACGACGAGAGGTTCGTTCAGGAGCCAATGTAATGACTTGACTACTCTCATGGTGGTAATTGGAGGGGAAGGGGGGATTTGGCGCCATCTAGTGCTCGCGGACCGAAATGTGATTATCAGTCGTGGCTGTTTGTTTGTTAGATTTTCAATTTTTATTTTTTATCGGGGCCGGATTGACGTGCCAGGGTGTAGCCTTGGCAAAGGAGGGCCCCTATTAACTCTCTGCTCTCTCCGCTCTTTGCACATTGAGCATGGCTTCCAGGTTTGCTGTGTGGTCAACTGATTGAACACAGATTAATGCAGGAATCTGTACCACGTAAAATGAACCGGAATAGTGAAGATATCACAACTTTTTTGCTGCAAGGCTTCGAGATTAGCTAATAAAGCCCATGTGAATGCCCTTATCAAGTCAGATGATGTCGTATTTTAGTCGTGCCAATTCCCCAACAAAGTTACAATTAATGATATTACCACGAGCCAATTTCCGTCCATGGAACCTGCGGCTTTTTTAGGTCCCTTGGGATATGGGGCCCCACATTATGTCCCCTGCTTTTCTCAGTTGGTAATACAGTCTTAATTTTCATATGATATGTATTTTTTAAGCTTTGAATCTTACAAAGATGAATCAATTAAAAGACATTATATAGTAAAGGAATGGAAAGTTTTAGGTAGGCCCTAATTTTCTGCTTAGGAACGAAGGCCACTACAGTCAGAAAATACAGCATGTCCAGCAGTTTCCTGGAGATTACAGGTAAAGTCACTTCAGTCAGTATATTAATGTAACACCATGAATTAATGTCATGGATCTCCGTTTTTAGACATACTCACTGGTTCATCTTAAAAGTGAATATGGAGTGTATCTGCAAGAGAGTGAGAGGCAGAGAGAGAGAGAGAGAGAGAGAGAAAGAGAGAGAGAGAGAGAGGTGGTGGTAGTGGTCATGAACCAGGGAAGCGTAAGTTACTGCATGTGACAGCACACCACACTTTATCCATGGCAGCCCCACAGAGACGAGCCTGCCCGCCCGCCAAAGCCTCCATCTGTCTGCAGCCCTGCAAGGAGCATCTGCTATTCACCACACTTACGCTCTGCCCCGTGGTGGTCTGTGTGGTCCACACCAACGCCAACTCTGCTGGTGAGAGCTATATTTACAAACAGCTGCCGTGGCACTGGGTAGAATACCATGAGAGGAAGGAGGAAACTTGTTCTGCATGAGAGGATTTAACTCTCACAACCCTAGCAATTAAAGTATCAACTTGATTATTTTTGAATGCTGGTCTAGCAATGACAAACTCTCACTGAATGTGATATACTCAGTCAACTTTATATGATTTTATTTTAATATTTCCTTCTCAATAGAAATTTCTGTGTAAAGACACATTTATTGCAGGAGACTAACAGGCATATAGAGGAGCATCAGTCATATGACACAGCAAAATTAAGAGTAAGTTTGGCAAGTTTGTAAGCTAGACAAGATGCCATGTGGAGCACAGCAGTGTTTCACACATTTTTATATATAAAAAAAAAAAGACAGATGCTCTTACCAGTCTTTGCACAGAAGCCCACGTTGTACATTGCTAATTTATAATTTTGTCACAATTAAAATATCTCTTACATAAACCTATCAAACATCTATACACAGAAACAGAGCAAATTAATTATCACAAACCTCTTTTTGCACTTTCCCACAGTTCCCTTTTTTCCTCATGTTAAAATTATCTTAATTTGAACAATCATGTCTGTATTTTGCATAAAACACATTCTTTCATGCGCTTTATAATGAGTTACAGATCGAAAACTTTCTTCTCTCCTCGCCCCACTTTGACACTCCTCCCTTTAAATCATTTTCACTCCTGCTCCATCTAATTTGCCTCCTCTCACCCATTCAACACTTCAACCTGCTCTCCATCCACCTTCCTCACAAGGGGAAGACCAGGAACCCAGAGAAGGTGGAGTATTTCCAGCCTCCCATGAGGTTTCCTCTCTCCAGTCTGAGGTAGGCCTTATCCCCCTTCTCCATTATCACAAGGCCAGCGTTGGTTGCAGCTTCTCTGGTCACGTCCTGGTCCCCGGCAAAAGCTGAAATCATTGGCCAGCCATTCACCATCAGGCTGACCTACAGCATACAAGACAGAGGGATGAGAGAGTGTATCCTGATCCACTGGTATTGTAAGTGTCATAGTTGAGGTATTATACCTGGATAGTTTGTCTGTTGTAGGCCTTTACAACATGGAAGTTGAAGCTGTACACTCCTCTCCTTGGTGCCAGGAAGACACTGCTCTCTTGGTCAAAATGAGTGCCCACGTTCACCAAAATCTGATTCAGCAGATAATATGTGACATTATATGGTAAACAGTAAAGGTATGATGGAGAAAGATAGCATCCTATTAGACCAGTAAAAAACAGGGGCCAGGCAGTTAGATCTCAGATTTCTCCCAAACTACTGAGTCATATTTTTGCATATGTATTTCCAAAAAAAAAGCCCAAAATGTCCATGAAAATGCAGACCATGTACCATAATCCACTGTTTTTCTGGCCAGACGGATGCACTGTGAGTCCGAAACTTCAGTGTTTACCTTATTAGCATTTTTCCTCACTGTCAGAGCTCTAATTGTATGTGCATTTTACTGAAAAAAAAGAATTCTGTCTACAAAATATTTGGAATACAGTTTACAGACACTGTGTGTGGGAAAAGTGAGACACATTTTTTTTATTACAGCACCATGAAAAGATCCAATTTGGTCAAATAGTTAGAGAAATTAAAGTTCTCCCAACCTTAATGAGCATTACATACTATTTTAACTGTTATGAATGAATTTTTCATCTTGTGTCAACAATGGGCTTTTTTAAATGCACAAGGACAAATTTTAACTTAGAGACACACATTATCAGTCAAATACTCACATTATCAAAATAGATGATCATGGTGCGGTTACTCATGTCAGTGGGTTCATGGTTGGTCTGGCGGCTGGCCGAAAAGGCTACCCGGCCGGAGCCGGAGCGGACCGACATGCCCAGGGCATTACCAGCTGGCTCAGATGAAGGAGTTGAGTCACATACGACCAAGCATTTCCCCTCAAGGATGATGGGCTCTGTGTCATTTTGGCCCCTGGACCCCATTGGTCCCCAAAACAGGAGCACACCCAGCAGTAGTGGGAGGTCAAAGTGGATTGACCTAGGGTGCATGACTGATCCTGGGCTGTTTAGTTGAATACCTCTGATTATTTCTGCTCTGAAATAATAATGTCACTTTTAAAAATTTAAAGTGTAAATAAACATTCTATGGTGAAAGAAACTGTCCCTATGGAAATTTTCCAAAGCTCTCTTGGAGCTCAGAGTTGGTTGGATTAAAAGAGAAAGCGAGAGAAAATCTGTTCTAACTTTAGCCTCTATGTAGTTTCCGTTGGTGCCATTTGCATGCACTAAGGTAGCAATTAAACCAGTGGATGTGTCTCAGAATGAAAGTATATTCAAATGAAGCTCAAAATGGTTCACTGGCCATAGCTGTCAATCACAGCCTTTCTGTTTTTCTTCCTGTTTTTCTTGTTTGCCCCTGCAAATCCCAAATCTCTCCAGTGTCCTATTTGCTGTGTCCGTAGGGGCCAGAATGACAGTCACAAAAAAAAAAATCTCTTGGCGTTTTCAAGTTGATTTCTTCAGCAAAAAATAAGACAAGAAGGCAGAGGAGCAGTACCTGGGAGGGAAGGAAAAGGTTTGAAGAGAAACATACAGCAAAGGGAGTGAACATCTGAGCTTAGACTTTAAATGGAAGGTGAGGAGGATGTGAAAAGATGCTGAGGAAAGGCGGGAAAAAAATTAACAGATGAGGTAAGATTCTGGAGAGGTGACAGGGCAAGGATGTAGGACCCAGAAGGGAGTAAGAAAGAAAGAGGGAGTGGGGGAACAACTCCACTGAGTGACCATCTGTCTTTTACATGTACCCTCCCCTCCACTGTTCAAAACGCATTCCCTCACACAACATACACACGCTTCTTTTCTCACTTTTTGTTTAACACTTACACATACACTAGTTACACATAGTGAAATGTCACTTTTTGCAAATATATTTTATTTTCTGTTCAAGTTCAACAGCATTTTTGTTGTCTTAACTCAGAGATATTAAACGTTAAGTTGGAGAATAGAGTCACTTTTCCCCTCAGCTGATGCAATTAAGTTCCGAATGTACATTTTCGAATACCATTCATTTATCTTTCACCTAAATTAGCAACAGCATGTGCAAAAACATCTCGTTCTCAATCACACACAAAAATACAGCTGGATTTTATTTTGGGCTGTAGAAAGGTTCACATCAGCGCAATTATCTATTATTAACCTCAAAACAAGTGCTCTAACATAACCTGATTACTATTTACTCTGTAGAATACAATTATAATATTGTAAGTGAATAAAAAATATAGATGATCACCTGTTTCCATCTGAACAATCTTGTATTCCGTATTAGTCCTAGCTGAATTATCCTTGTACTCTCGCTCCTCTATCACATTATCTGACAGTGCGGCAATCAGTCTGAGTGTAACCAAGCCGGAGCGTGCTCCAATCCCTCTGACTCTCTCCCTGTGTGTCCTCTCTCTCTCTCTCTCTCTCAGCCACCCCCCCCTTCAGTTTGCTTTTTCCTCACCCTCTGTGTTTCATCCGCCTACTCACCTTTACAGGAAAACAAAGAAAAAGAGATGATAATTGGGTATCTGAGACACTTCAAAGAGCGCAGTTAGCGAGTGAGTGGCAGTCGTTTCCCTGTTTTCTTTAATATCCAATAAAATCAGTGTTTCCTCCTTATGTATCTTCAGGCTGAGTCAAAAAGGATCAAGGATGCTTGTGCACCATCATGTGAATGAAAACATTCACATCTCCAGTGCTCTGTGGATGTGTAACTATGTTTAGTAGACACTATAGCAGGTATAAGGCTGGATTATACATTCCTCACCAGCCTGAAGAAGAATGTATAGGCAGAGCTAGACATAAATTAAACAAATAAATTTTAAAAAATGAACAGAATAAACAGAATTTAACTCTCAGTCCAAGAGAGGTAGGCCTGTACACTGCTCTAAAAAACCTGGCATCAGATGAAAATTATGTGATTTTGTCCCCAATTTATGTCAGTGAGGTTTCACTGCATATTAGAAACACCTCCTGTGGCAATATAATTCAACAGCAACATAAAGTAGAGCCTCCGAAATGATCATGTAATTGAATGAAAACGTCTCTAAAAGGGGGTTCTACACAAAATGAACCTTCATGAAAGTACAGTTTATTCAAAGGGCTGTTGTATTAGGCTGTATCAGTTTTACCTAGGTGTATCTAATAAACTATAATAGTGTTCTTTTAAGTAGTTAATCACTTGCATGTTTGAATCACAGTCTAATGAAAAGCACATAATAATCTTGCAGTCTTGATACAAAACTATTTCTGTCCTTTTTCCACCATGTCTTCATTTGCTCTCCCATCACATTTAACCCATAAATATGCATCAATGCACCAATCTTGGGGATGAAATTAATTTACATGCCAGTATCATGTGATCATTATTGAGTGATGTGCTTTTAGAAGAAAAACGAATGTTCCAGTTGGCAAACATTCCAGCTGAGGGTTGCGTGGTTCATGGGAAATTAATTAACACTCGTCTTGCAATGTCTCTGTCTAAGTCAAACAAGCACAGTTGCCGGCAGAGTAATTCTCTCAGGCCTCCTTTCCTTTTCCTTCACCTCAGACTTTGAGAACAGAGATGCGACTGTTGAGCTCAGCTTTGTAGAGTCCGAAGCCTAAGCACACCGGCTGAGTGAAGGTGGTGGAGAATGTGTGGAGGTGGGTCAGATTGTTAGACAGTCCCACCTCAGAGAAGGTGATGGTGCCCGCACCATAGTCCACGGCTACAGCAATTCGATTGCTAGTCATTTGTTGTGTTAGGCGGGTCTTTCTGCGGTTGTGCCAGGCAGCCAGCTTCCTGTCATGCTGCTGTGTCAAGCTCCATGATACCTAGGGATTTAAAAGAGAGCTTTTAATCAAGGAACCTTTGGGTTAAAATCAAAAGTAGTGAATAAACATAAGGACTCTTTGTACTTTGATCATATTTAAAGGTGCTACATGTAACATTTCAACATCAGTATATCAGTGCCATGTTGGTTTTACAGAAAAGGTTTGGCAGTCCCTACAGGCGCATACTTGATTGTAAAATACTGAGCTATTTTAGGGCGCAGAGGAAGAATACTTTTACAGCACAAAACAGAAAGAGGGTTTTATGTAGTAGTCCTATAGACACCATTGGCATTAGAGGCTCCCAATAGTTTAACTTGTTTAAAAAAACAACGACTTAATGCTAAAGAATGTTGCATAGAGCATCTTAAATGTTGAAGTGCTATCAGCTAACCCAACTGGGTACCACATACTATATACCTTGTTGTTCCCAAAGGCATTGCCATCTTTCCCCTTCCGTCCAATACTTCTATAGCAGACACCAATATCCCAGAATCCTTCAGCCTCCAGCTCCCAGTAGTGTGTCCCTGAGGCAAAGGTCTGGACGGTTAGAACCTGTGGCCAGTGGTCGAAACGTTCGGGGTGAGCAGAGCAGGGTAGACGGCTTTTAACTCGCGTCACTGAGCGAAGGTCATCAGCAATGCTCAAGAGAGGATGGGCAGTGTTTGTGTCCAGGGTCAAAGGACTCGTTACTGTAGGAGAGGGAGATAAAATTTTATATATATATATATATATATATATATATATATATATATATATATATATATATATATATATATATATTTTTGCTGGTTAACTCTGACTCTGTCAGGCAAAACAAGGTCTACATTATGTCTCCACTGTTAGAAATATAGCAACAAAGCTTTCTTTACTATTCTAAAAACTGAGTAATCTTTCCGGTTGTCGCCCACGTATTGTTGAAATGAAACCATCCTTGTGCAAAGTCTTAGTAACCATACATAGAAGGACACTTCTAGTACTTTTCCATGTCACATCAGAATTTGCCATAAAAATAATTCAAACATAATGTGAAAACCAAATCAAAATTTTAAGATTCTTATTTGCCTCATGCCAAGAATTAGATATGAAGGTCGGTGCCACTTATGTCTGTCTCTTAAATATGAAGCTAAACTAGGAGACAGTTAGATTAACTTAGCATGAAAATTGGAAACAAGTGAAAACAGCAAGCGTTACTCTGTCTGAAGGTTAAATAAAAAGTCCACGTACCAACACTGTATCTTTTTTGTTTCATTTGTAAAAAAACAAACAGCAAAAAAAAAAGTTAAAATGACAAGTTTTGACTTTATGAATCTTATGCGCAGGACTATCTTTAAAGGGCCTTTTAACAGAGCCAAGCTAGCTGTTTCCCTCTGCTTCCAGTCTTTATGCTAAGCTAAGCTAAGCTAAGCTAAGCTAAGCTAAGCTAAGCTAAGCGACTGCTGGCTGACATGAAGCTAGCCTCAGTCCGCTCATCTAACTCTTGACCAGAAATCGAATGAGCATATTTCCGCAAAATGTCAAACTGTTCCTCTGCTACTCACAGAGCTCCCTCTTGAGGTCACTGAGGCAGCGGAGGGTGGCAGTGATGAACTCTCGGTACTTGCTCTCTATGTCCTCTAAGATATGCTTCCTGTCCACGCTGATGGCGTCAGGGATGAAAAGTGGGCTGTTCAGGTCGGCTAGTAACCTAGACGACAAGGCACAACACATTCATATACAAAAGGAAAACTAGGTTGTATTAAGGAATGAGCGCATATAGATTGAAGGCTTGTTCAATTAAATAACTGCATTCTCCTTTATTTTTCTCCCTTCATGTCTTGCTGTCTTTCTACCTCCCACATACAAACATTTCATAACATGTGTGAAACGTCAACATACACACAACAACACACCTAAGGAGATCTAAAGATGTAACGTCACTGTTTGTTCTGGACTTACTTTGTGTCATCTGATTGAAAAGCCTGAGGAGAGAAGAGTCAAGGACAGCTGAGAAAAATAATACATCAAATGATTCATTTTTACAGAAAGAATTACAAATGTCTCTGTGAATAAGCCCAGCACAAGGTTAAATCCTCACTCAGACATATTACTCACCCCAACTGTGGCTCTGTACAGTTTATTGGGTAGGTGTGGGCCATCTTTTTTCCATGATACATTAGCTTTGACTGCATGAATAATAATACTTGTGGTAAACATCCTCATGGCTCTGCTGTCGCTACCTGGACTCATTTAAAGCTCTGTAAAGCTTTAACTGTCTGATGGCTGCATCCCTTTGTGGGTTTCAAATTGCAAATTCTGATGCAATTTTTAGCTGCTTAAAATACATTCCAGGAAATACTATATAGGCTGTATGTGCCAAAGGGGAACTGTGCATTAATAGTATAATACAATAATTTATCACTATATTCAATACACAACTTCCCACAAGTTTGGTAACATTTTTAAAAAAATAAGAATTTTTCAGAGGTCTTATCTACCATCATTCATCATTCATTCATTCATTCATTATCATTCAGCTGCCAACACTGATTATATGTTCATATAAAAGAGTGGACATTGTGATGAATGGGGGGGGGGTACTGTCATCCCTTGCATAAAATGCAGGAGAGCTGCAACAAAGTTCGCTGGCAGGATTAAAACTGAGAATATTGTAGTTTTGACCAGATGATGGTGCTAAATGGAAAGTCAAGGGATCACCGAGGTGACTATATTTCAACCTGAGGGGGTCATGTATGTCTGTATCAAATTTTATGGCAATTCATGCAATATTTGTTGTGAAATTTGTCTAAAAACAACAAAGTCAACATCATGTTGGTAGTAGTTTATAGTACTACTATAATACACCGGTATCGTACAGCAGAGTGTCTACAGAGCAACACGTCTTACCCAGATGAGCAGAAAGGGGTCTGTCTCTGCCAGCAGCGAGGCCAGGTACTGGTGGATGCTCAGCGTCTGGCTCATGTCGTCCCTCACCTTGGAGCAGTCTTCGTGCAAGCGCTCAATGACCTGCTGTCTGTCCCTCTTGGTGATCTCCCTCAGGGCCATCACCAGCTTCTTCACCTGAACCAGCAGGTCTGAGCCCAGCCGCTCCACCTGGGTGTCATCCTTTTTCAGAGACTCCTGCAACCAGCGGTGAGGGAATGGTGGTTGGTGCCAGATCAGAGATATATAGATCCATTAGAAAAATATAATCAATAGAACCAGGCTAGTCTGATGGTTATACATTGAGAGGATTTGAAGTTGAGATCCTTTGCGGGTCATAACTTGGCCAGTACAGGCTGTACTGGCCAAGTTATGACTGTACTCCTGAGAACCATTATGTTACATTTTCTTTTTTTAAAAAATACTTTTACTCACAGCCATAGTGGAATCAATATTCTCATGCTCTTTGAGGATTCGCTCTCCATCTTTCAGCTTTTCCTCTGCTCTTCTGAGCAGCGTCTGGAGAATGACCTGTGGAATCACACCTTCGTTATTTCAGCAACCACACCCTGGTGCATAAAGAGACATAAGAAACACACATTTACACTCTTCCAGCTCACCTTCAGATCGTCTTCCACTTGTCTCAGTGCTTTAACTTTGTGCTGAACATGGCCTCCCTCCAGCAGACAGTCCCCGCACACGTACACCCTCTCATCGGCACAATAGTAGCGGAATATCTCTGTGTGTGTTGGGCACCTTCGCTGTGAGAGGTCCCCAAGTGGCTCCACCAATAAATGGGTGCTAAATGCCGGTCTTTCCAGATGGGGCTGGAGGTGGTCAGCACACAATGACACCTCACACCTCAGACAGGTCTTGACGGCCAATGGCAGCTTCCCTTCCTCTGCCTCAGGGGGGCAGCAGTCACATAATACTTCACCATGCTCCTCCTGGCACTGGGGACAGGTAAAGCGAGCTTTACCCTCAGCCTGGCTGCTCCAGGCCTCGCGGATGCAGGCAGGGCAGAAGCTGTGGCCACAGGGCAAGGGGTGCGCTTGGCTGAAGGTGTCTCGGCACACGGAGCAGGTCAGCTCTTCCTCCAGGGATGCCATGGTAAATGGAAGAAAGTGCCCCGTATGTCTGTGTCCGTGTCACACAAAGCTACGAACTAGACAGTGGATCTCTACTGAGGAGAGAAATCAAAAGCACACTGATAAGATTTTCCATCACATTACTAAACCTTGTAACAAAACTCACAGATGATCAGGATAGCAGTCCGTGCCTGTACATTCTTAGAAAATGTCATCAGTTTGCACAAGTTGCATGCTGCTGTTACATGTAAGAAGCACTAATGCCCAGACCGGTTATAAGACACAGCTAGTGTTGAGCTGGTGGCGAGGGGGAAGTCCTTGTTTCACTCCAACTGTGCACTTACCGCGACCAGTAATCCTGACTACTGGGCGTTTGCCTACTCTGTTCTATAAATAGAGTACTTAAAAATTTACACTTAACAATGTACATAAGGTGGATTAAAATAAGAACTTGTGATCTAATCTAAGACATTACTTCAACACTACACTAGGGTCTACAAATACCATAATGTTGCCACGGGACTTATCGAACACATTAAACTTAACTAAACCAGAGTTAAGTGAGACAGTCTGATTAAAACTAACAATTATTTACTGAGCAAACAACAATACACAGTGTGTGATTATTATCTAAAGAAAACTATTGGCTTTCACAGCAAATATTAAGGGGATGTAACACTGACCCGAGGTAAGTGTTAGCTTGACTCAGACCCAAGCTGTTGTGGTAGAGGGATCAAGAGATCATCCCTGACAGCGTCTTGGCCTAATTTTACTTTACAATGTGCTCTGCTTTTACATGTTTAACATCACCTTATGCATAATCATCTCAACTGAATGTTTTGGTAATTTAAAATAAATAACAAAAAGAAAGTTGGATCTCTTACCTGTTGTTGCTCTGGTCTTTGCAGTAATTGGCCATCGGTGAGCTTGTGTTGTCCATATGTTGACTGTGCAGGCTAATCCCAACTGATTGACCCCCACTGTTTGCTCCAGCCATGGCACTGGATTCACAGAGGTCATGTGACACTGAGATGGGAGGAGGGTGTGGGGAAAATTATTAGGTAACTAAGGTCACGGATCAAAAATTAGCATTTGTTCTCAGAAGGCTTGTTTTCTTTATTTCTAGTGAATCCTATTTGTACACCAATTAAACCACTCAGACATAAGCTAAATACACATTATATGGCATCGTGATCTATGTATGGAACTGGACAGTAAAAATACCTTTCCCCTCTGTCTGCTGCAGGTCACATGCTTTCAAGGCTTTTTGTTTTTGGGGATGTTCACTGATTGCTGCTTTTGCATACATGAGCACTGGTTTACTTTCAATTACCTAGGGATCGAATTTATTGTAAATTTCTACGCCATCAACCCTAACACGTTAAAAATTGGTGCTCTTCACATACCCGGAAGAAAGTGTTTTTCCATAGCACTTATGCATTAGTTATATCTAGGTGTAACTAATAAACTGACAACTGCATGCATATGTAATAAAGGTTATCACTACAGTTTAGAATATAGTTCCACCTCTTCAGTTTGTGGTTTGTGGAAATCACATAATTATAAATCAGTGATAAATCTGTGATTTGTGAGGGTTATGATTAAAAGATCTGATGGAAACCACGCATGAATTAAATCAAAGCAAAAATGTCTATAGAAATACTGCATAAAATAAAAAAATTCTGAAATCAATTTTCATTAGATACCTTTTATTGTTTTTTTATAATTCCATATATTATGTACTGTGGGGATATATGGAGAAATTCCGACAAAACAGATCTTATAACAGAGTTGTAAAAAAAACAACTGAGGAAGACTCACTGTTTATGAAAGTTAATGCTCTAAAATTCAAAGACATGGTAGATCTTAAAAACAGTACAAAGATCAATAGCAAGTTAGTTGAGTTTTTTAAAATCCACCCATCCATCCGCTATACCGCTTATCCTTTGAGGGTCAGGGGGGTGCTGGAGCCAATCCCAGCGGCCAATGGGTGAGAGGCGGGGTTCACCCTGGACAGGCCTCCACATTGAGTCTATCATAGGGACAAGCATATGGAGACAAACAACCAGTCATACCCACATTCAAACCTACAGGCATTTTGGAGTCGCCTAACCTCAATGTCTTCTACTGTAGGAAGAAGCCAGAGTACGGGAGGAAACCCACGCAGAACAGCCAAACATCTGTACATCCAGACTCCACAAAGAAACCTCCCAGCCACACTGGGGTTCAAACCTGGAACCTTCCTGCTATAACCATTGAACCGCTGTACCGCCCTTATTTTAACCACATAAAATAATGTACTGTAACCTTTGAGGAATCTTAATTTTTTTAAATTTATGTCTTTAATAAAACATGAAATAAAATACTTACGATAAGGGGGTTGAGATATGCTGGTGGCCTTCTCTTAGCTGAGTACTATCTTCTTAATGCCCATCACAAGGTCTTCATCTCTCCCCTTGCAAAACAACCCACTGGTTGTTCTCCACCACCATCCACTCAGTCTTCTCCAGAGACCTTTTGACTGGAGCTGGATCATCAGCCTTGATGTTAGGCTGTGGTACCTGTTGTTAAATTTCCTCAGGAGCTTGTGGAGGGTGCTGCCTTCACTCTCTTTAAACTAGTCCACAGTAGTTTCTCCAGTGCTGACACACTAGCTGGAGACTGAGAAACTGGGTGTTTTATTTTGTGCTGTTATTAAATATATCTCATATTGTAAATAAACTGTGAAATGTATAGTGTGTCTTTGTTTTAATAAAAGTATAGCAAGTTTTACTGCACTTACAACTCACTTGTCTATCCATCAATATGATGCTACAGTTACCAGCCATTTACCTTAGCTTAGCATAAAGCCTGTAAGAAAGGAGAAACAGCTAGCCTGGCTCTGTCTGAAGGTAAAAGAAATCTAATCGGTAAAGAAATAGTCCAGCACAGAACCAATCTGTCATTTTTACAGTCTGCACAAATTAAACAAACAAGTTATAATGTGTTAATTAGTGCTGGTAGAACAGATTTAGTTTCCTTTGAACCGAGCCAGGCTAACTGTTCCCCTGCTTCCAATCTATATGCTAAGATCAAACTTCAGGGGTTTTGCTGCCACAGTCCTACCTGGTCTGGTATGACCATTAGCTTGTGATGGCATATCTTAACTTATGTTAGTAATTTTATGTTGCAAAATAATTATTCAGTTCCATGGCTTTCTTCTGACTCTCCTCAACATCCACTGTAAAGCTACAATTTGGCTTTTACCACAACTTGGGGCCAAAGTTGTTGGTGTTAAACAAAACTTGCATTGTCTCACTCACTGTTGCATTATACTGTATTTGTGTGTGGAAGCATGTATGTGGTTACATTTACTGGTCATATTTATACTGTAATTTGGTTTAACTTCTGACTATTGAGGCAAATAAGGGTGAGATGTGAATACTATTCAAATTTCTACTCTGGCTTTCTGCGTCACCTTCTCAACCATTTGGCTGAATTTTGTGTATTACACCAGTGGGACATGTCTCATCCTCTACCTCCACTGCTTGTTTAACAAATAATCAAACAGTGTCTTGGCTTTTCCAATTTGTTCATATCCTGGTTTGCATTATTACTTTCCAATGAAATGAGCGGATCAGTGGTGAAACCTCTGATTGCTCAAACGAATAACAGCAAATAACTACACTGCTCTAACCAGAGGAAGAGGTAGGAATAATACAATAAAACTGAGATGTAAAGTTGAGTAATTCAGTTAAAGAGACTCAGCCTGTTCTGATACACTGTCTTGGTAGTGACGGCGTTTGGGATATATGTGTATAGCTGTAATATCAGTGCAAGATAAAACCTACTAATATTTAACTTGGAAACCTATTTCATGTATGTAAGACCTCTAAAAATGTTCTTAGTGCTTCCAGTTAGCACATTGGTGTAAATGTCATATGGATTCTGACTCTCAAGTTTACGTGACTCTTTTCATGTCCGAATGTTTGCAGGAAATAACACACAGTGTAATATTGGATGAGAACAACTCTGCTCTCTGCAGAAGTTATACAAGTTTTCTCAACATGAGTGAACACTGATTAATGGGAAATGCCAAAAAACAAAAAAAAAAAAACAAAACCCCAAACTTCACTGTTAAGAACTGCAGAACAGAAAGCACCATGGTTGATTCACTTCAGATGTCCAACAACAGCCAGATGATGGGGACACATGGAAATGCTTCATTTCCCTGTCTTAAAGACACTGCCTACTACACAAATAACATAGGTATTGTGGTGGACTGGTTGATATTCATTGTAGGACACCCTGAGGTCTGCCTGGCGTGCTACGCTCTCCTGCATCTACTCAAGAAGGACAAACCAGCTCTGATCTTCGCCTTAAACCTGCTCCTTTCAGACCTCATCCAGATCAGGATCACAGCTGTCTTTATCATAAACAGTTTTTTTTCCACAGCATTTTTCCAGCCTTTCACCAGATCCCACTGCATCGCAAGAATATCGGCCGCTCTTCTAATATTTTTATTAGGAGAGACATAGGGGACACAGTGGAAGCATTTCCCTGCAGCAAAACATCTCTGACAAAGGTTATAGAGAGCCCGGATGGTCTAACAGCCATTTCCAAGACAGTAACGGCTTTAGAGTTAAGGAGTATCATCAAACACAATTTTCATTATCCTGCCTTGCATCATGGCTGAGACTAGATGATCTGTTTCTCATATTACAATCCCTAACTTCTTTGAATTTTTGAATTACTTCACAAAACAGAGGTGTCATTTCTTAGATAAGAGGCCTGTCTCACAAAGTGGGTAAAAGTAGTCAGGTGGAGAATGCCCCGTGGAAATGGGAGACAACATATTTTTCAAGGCCAAATAGCTGCGTCAGAGTCTAAAGATCAGAGCAGCTTGAGTCGAGACCAACATTACATTCCAAGTGAAACAGTAATGCTGTTCAAGTTTCTTTGGGGCAACAAACTCTTCAGCATCTAGATCAGTGCACAGGAGCTGACAAATAAGTGCATAGGATAATAAGGACTATGATACAGTGGTGAAACCAAGTACAGTTATGTTAAGGTACAAGGAAACTGTCTCTATAGAGAGACCGTATCTGTTAATTACAATATCGATATCTTTGTTTATAACCTATTTTCATTACCTGGTTATTCTGTACTTTATTTTACACATTGATTTAAAATTTTAAAACTTAGTAACATTTAAATATAAGGTACTTAAGCCTGAGCAACATGCCTCCAACCCTTGTCTCTAAGAGACACCTAGTGGTTTTAGTGATGTAGGACATACACCTCAGCATCTGTCAACCACAGTGGGCCAGGAGACATGACTGTGAGTTGACAAGACAACATCCGATCAAGATCATGATAATAATGTAGTGCTGAGTTTGACAATGGGCTAAGCGAGAAAATGATCACTAACCAGACAGCACCACCAACAGGTGACAGATTCAGTGGTGTGCTGCTCCGGTTATGCTGTGAGCTGCTGCTGACCTTCTACTCTGCACTAAATTCTGCAACAGTCACATAGGGTGTTTCAGCAGCCCCCTCACAAGTTCAGCAGTCCTGCAGAGGAGGAGGTGGGTGAATTATCATGGTTACACTGCCTTCAGTAGACATTAAAGTGCCATCACAGTTAGAAGCCTGTCTATCACTACTGTAGCTTGAGTTAGGGGCTTGAATTAATGATGTGCTATGTGCTTTAAGGGTGTCTGAGGGAGTTCATTTGTGCTGTAACACAAATTATACCACGGAGGGACCTAACTGCAACCATTTAATAATTTTTTCATCGAGACCTAAAATACCACATGTTAAGATTTTCAAGAGGAATTCTGTATCTATGAAGGCAGCACATAGTATGTACAACTATTATTAGCTTCATTCATTTTTACATTGGCTATTTTCAGTATATTGTCAACTAAAATATGATTGTGAAGAGATCTAAGTCCCCCCCTTTGTGTGTGGAAATCATCTGGACTGAGTGCCAAATTAAAAAAAGAAAATATTAAATAAAAATATGAACAATACGAATTATTATTTTTACACCTGGGCAAATCTTAAATCAGACTGATCCTGCCCCGCGTTAGAGGTGTGCGCTCCCGGGCCTGCTCTCTTATGCGAGATGCACACTGAGAGCCAATGTTAAGGTACCTGTGGTCACTGTTTTCCCAGTGGATCGTCTGGCGGCGAGGGCCATTAATTATAACAGACAGGGAGACAGACAGCTAGCCGGCTAACCAGACAGACAGACAGACAGAGAGACAGACAGAGAGACAGACAGACAGACAGTACCGCAGAGAGCGCAGACAGGCCGGACAAGAGCAGGCCCCGACAAATACAAAGAGAGGAGGAAGAGCAGCGCGCACGGCCGAGACGAATAATCCTCCCCCAGCATCGGGGTAGTACAGCTCTCTGCACCGCCCCTGCTTCTCCTGCTGCCAGTGGATCATGAGTGAATACATTCAGGCATAATAACCCTTTGTCATAAGAGAAAGAAACGCGTTTTGCGACGGAGATAAATAATTGAAAAAAATGCGGCTGTCCGACTGCGCATCCCTGGGAGTGAATAGGGAAACGCTGCGCCAGTGTCCCGGCTGAGAGACGGAGCCGATCTCACCCAACATAAGCTCCCCAGCTTTTTTTTCTCTTCCCCCCCTTGTCATTACACAATAGGCTACTGCTTCCAAAAATCATCGTTTCAAACATGGTAAGTTCTTTTCGTGTTATATTTACGGGGGTTGTGTCGGCGACGAGCGGCCTGTGGGGGAAATGCACATCCGGGACTGTTTTTTTTCGGAGAAGTCATAATATTTTATGAATCATAACTTGTTATGATGTGGGAGCGCGCGTGGCGTGCAACAGGTCGCCGTACAGTAGCGAGGACGCGCATCCCACCGCCGTGTTTTGCGCCTGTTTCCAAACGGTGGTGCAATAAAACGTCCGGCCGTTGTATACGCGATCATGTTGGCAAGATGGCACGAAAAATACGAATGCGTTTTTGGCACAATGGAGTTCTGGTTTTAAAGAAAAGCTACGATCGTCTCGTTTTCGACTGTTTGACAACTGTTGAGAGTTATCACTTCTTCTGCTTTGGCAAAATGTGACGGTTTACGCAGTGGCGCGCGTTTCTATGCTTTTATTTTTAATCATTTGATATTGTTCGGAAATCACTGCTCGGTTCGCACAGATAAGTGTCCATAACCCCAACAGGAAAAAATACACAAGTTCGGTGTTAAACTGTCTATTATATTAATGAGGTGGACTTCCACAGTCCAACAAAGGAAGGTCTGGTGTAAATAATTCAGACCGACATCATTACCTGGTTCCACAGCTACAATGTAAGGCCTATATCATCCATCCTTATCAAACCTTGAGTGCATTTTATTATTCTGTCCAAGCCCCAGAGAGACAGCGAGGAGGTGGAGTGGTGTTAAGGGGGGGGGGTGTCAGAGGGCCCGGGTGAAAAATTATTTTTCTCCTCATTCCGACTGTCTCTCTCTTTCACTACCTCTCTCCACGTGGTAAACCGTCGGGATGCGAGTGAAAAGGGAGCATTGTGCCTCGAGTCAGTGGCCTTATGTGTTGGAGAGGCTCTGAGAGGGTGATGTTCACTCAGCTGTGCTCCCTCAACGCCATTGTTGCAAATTCCACCTCATTCCGGCCGCTCTGTTTACAGAGCTCGCTCGGAAGCCTGTTTTAGAGGCGGCGGGAGCATCACGAAATCCCACAGGAACTAAAACACACCTTGAATAGACTGGCATAGGTGCGTGCGTGCGCGCGCGTGCGTGCGCGCTCGGAAAGGTTGGCCCTGTGACGCAGTATGTTCGGTTCGCTTAAACAGAGTTAATTTAACCTGAGCTTTGGCTTTTGCGCCCGTAGTTTTCCACTGTTACCCACCACAGAGACACACACCGCAGCGGTTTGGGTTTTACAGCTTCATATCAGTGATGGAAAGCCCAGGCAGGGGCCTTTATGTGATGAACTTGAGCGTCAGTGTGTTAGGGTTTACTAAAGAGAGGCAGTGGACTCTTGGCTCAAAAGAGGGGGTGTTCACTCGCCATTTGAATGCAAAGTAGTGGATGAACAAGTGAGCTGTGTGTGTGTGTGTGTGTGTGTGTGTGTGTGTGTACAGAGAAGAGAAGGAGGGCCAACGGTAAGTTTTGAGACAAGGGAAACTTGAGAGAGAGAAACTGTCACACATGCCTCTTTGGCACCTCACTTCTGTTTTTCTTTCCTCTGCACCACCATGCCACCTACATGGACCCGCTTTACTGAGACTTATTCACCCGGAGCATCCAGTTTCACATTTTTGGAGATGATACTTAAGTGTTTATTTTTTTCTCTTGAAGTAATTTAGATACCTACTTTTTCAGTGTGCAGGGAGACAGAATAAAACTTGTACGTTGGCCAATGCGCCTCTGCGTGGGTCCCATCCTGCAGAAGCATGTCCCGTCGGAAACAGAAAAGACCTCAGCAGCTTATGAGTGTGACCCTCGGTGCCTGTCGGATACTTGAGCATGGTGAGAAATAGACCATATATATATATGTGTGTGTCAAATTAAATGCTGGTTATGCAGTAGGATTAGACTGACAAGTAGAGGTCCCTTTCCTCAATATGCAGAGTTTGTGCCAGTTAATAATTCTTGGTGTTATAATCTTATTTTGTGGCACATCTTCTGCTATACTGTCCTAACACAGGACTTTAACAGGTGCTTTAACCTTTGGCACTGTATTGCAAATTTCGACCTCGGAAGACTTCAGGAGTTAACTTCAGGAGTTGTTATAACTTGTTTTTAAATATGTTTATTAAGAAGTAGTCATTTAATTTTATTCATAATTTAAAAATGGGCTCTTACCAGAATTATTGAATGGTTCATTTTATTTTATACAGGCTATTATAGGCTATATTTAGGTACATGTTTTTACTTGCACACTCAGAAAATAAGGCCTATTGGAAATACACAGAGTCTTTAATTCATTCTCCTGGTTGCAGCCGTTAGCTTCTTTCTTTGCCCTGTAAAACACAAGTGTCTTCACTCCTCCTCACTGCCAGGTTTTAAGAAACAGACCACCCAGAATACAGGGTTATATCGTTAATCCACTGAGAAATATCTGTGAAAAAGAACGTATATTAAATTTGAAAATGTTTGGTTGAAGCAAAGGGATGAGTCTGAGGTGGTCAAGGAAAGGGAAACTTTGAGGCACCGAATAAGGTGTTCTAACTGCAATGGCATTAGACCTCATTGTCCCCTTTCAGCTTTGTTGCTGGGCGCCGAAGCATGAACATACCCACGAAGAAGTGTGTATGTGACAGTGTGTGTTTGTGTCTGTATGTCCACTCGAGTTACAGGAATAGGCCCCACAGTGTGTCATAAAACTGTAGCTTTCAAGCAAACGGCAGTAAGTTATGTATGTGTTTGTGTGTGCATGAGCCTTGTGCATACAAAATGTTTTTCCTTTTTGTATTGTGCAGTGACAGGTATACTGTGTGCATGTGCTTTCACCTTTATCCCTCTGTGCTTCTCTCAGTTAGGTTAGCTTGGTGATAGTCAGGGAGTCATCATGTCTGTCCACAGGGCTGTTTGTTTTTTTTGCATGGCACCTCTCTTCCTCTGCCTGCCCCTAAACCATATCAGGAATGTGACCCCAGTGTGTGTAAGGTCAAACCTGCCAGCCAATCAGGCACACAGTACAGTGTCCAGTGCCCAACCAGGACCTAATGCTCAGCACCCCATTGGGTTACTGGGGGATGGGCTCTTAAGGAGATGAAAGAAAGGCAGACTGAATGGAGGAAGAAAGAAAGAGAGGGAGGCAAGGATGGAAGAGTGTCTTGAGTGTGGATGTGGCTTCTTTTTTATTTGGATGGGCTGGGGGGTGGGGATTTGAGGTAAAGTCCATTGTCTTGTGCATGTTGCCCTGGAAACAAGGTAGGCTCCTTTATGGGTAAGCAGTGTATTTTTGCAGACCAGTGGAATCTGTGTGTGTGTGTGTGTGTGTGTGTGTGTGTGTGTGTGTGTGTGTGTGTGTGCAAGCATGTGTGCCTTCATGCATCACAGTGTGTGTGGGGCGACAGCAGTGAGTAGGCCACAGTTGATGAGGATAGACAGGACAAAGAAGAAAATAAAGCAGTGGTGGTTGATAAGATGGTGGAAACTCAACCCAGATGTTAAAATCACCCCTTATTCACCTGAATGTTTCCATTTCCTAGTAAGCAAGTGCTCACCAAATAAAATCTTTTACTCCTGATTGCTAGCTTTTGTTAGTTGTTGCTAAATGAAATGTGGCTTATTACTTAAAATTGCTGATGACAAACCATGTCACAATGAAGATTGTAACCACTATGTAAACCCTGATTTTTTTTTGTCACCATAAATGATGATGAAATTACATTTCGATTTTCTCCTTTTAATTCCCCCAGATGACCACTTGGCATTGAAGTCGCAGTCCCTTCCATTTATCCCGGATTCTCCCTTGTGTTCTCCCTCTTCTCCTCAAAGCTCGCAGTTGCTCCTTACTCTCCGTTCTTTCAGGGGGTCTCAAACCCCCTCTGTATCCACTGAGGGTCCATCGTTATCTTGTTCACCAGGCCAGCCCTCCTACCAGCCCCTCAACGACCCAAAGCCCTCCCTCTCACCTGACTTCCATTACGCTTCTCTCTCTTCCCAAGCTCAACATTCGCCTGTTCTTCAACTGTCCGGTTGCAGTCCTACTTCTTCTGCAAGTGCCGTCATCCGCCCTTCCCGGAGTGCACACATGGCCTCTCCAAAGCTGGGGCTGTCAGCCACCACCACCACCTCCTCTTCCTCCTCATCGTCCTCTGCTTCTCTATGTCCCCCACCGCACCCCGGAAGCCCAAGCCGTGTGCCTGAGGGCCCCCCGAGTCCTGTTACTCCCAGTCCCAGCCCAGGTGTGTCATCTGCCTCAGCTGCACCATCTAGGGCCCAGCTGAGCATTGCCCTGATCCTCGAGGAGCTGCGAGTGCTGCAGCAACGGCAGATCCACCAGATGCAGATAACAGAGGAGATCTGTAGACAGGTGCTACGCCTCGGTGGAGCCTCCTATGCCATTGAAGCACCCTCTCAGCATCTCTTACATCCCTTGCCACAGCTCTGCTTGGAAGGTGGCAAACGGGCAGGCAGCCCAAATACACAGCCAGCTCCACCTCAGCCTTCTACATCTGTAGCTCCTCTACTGGCATGTTTCTCCTCCCTGCTCCCCTCTCAGACAGCCAACAAGCCCACAAAGCCAAGCAGTTCTTTATCTCAAATCTTACAGCCCCACAAGCCCCAAATGGAAGGGACCATAGCGACATCAGGGGGTCATGGTTATTTGGGTATGAGCTCGCAATCCGCAGTTCCCTCCACCACTTCCTCTGCTGCCATCTCAGTGGCTCCCACCACCTATCCACTAGCCCTGTCTTTAGCTCTGCCCAACCGCTATCTTCATGAGAAATCTCCAAATACCACTTCAGTGAGTGGGCACAGTGGCCTGTCCTTCCTAAACTCATCACTCCCCACATCAGTATCCATTGTCCCAAATTCCCAGCATGCTCTGCGGTCTGCTGCTGGAGGAGGGGACTCTTCCCCTTTACCAAGCTCCACTACTACTGGCCGCCTCCAGCATGCCTGCCGCTTTTGTGGAAAAATGTTCAGCAGTGACTCTGCCCTGCAGATACATTTACGCTCACACACAGGGGAAAGACCCTACCAGTGTCCGGTGTGCCTCAGCCGCTTCACCACACGAGGCAACCTCAAGGTACACTTCCTACGCCATCGTGAGCAAAACCCAGAGCTCTCCCTTTCACTCCTGCCCCCTTCTTTGTTTGGAGTAGCATTAGGGGCAACTGGGGGATCCGATATGGTACAGACCATGAGCAGTGGTACCAGTAGTAGTGGCATGAATATGATTCAGAAGAAGCGAAAAAGCAGGCCTGATGATGAAACATGCGAAGATAATTCGGAGGTCAGTGGCACCAGTACTAGCTTTTCTCTGGGGGCCTCTGGGGGGTCTACCCCTTCCACCCTACCCCTGCCCCCGACTGTGGATCTGGCATTGATTTCCCATTCTCTCCTGCAGCTGAACAGGGCTGCAGCTGTAGCTGCTGCAGCTTCTATCGCATCTGGCTCATCCCACTCATCCTCCTCCTCTTCAGCCTCCACCTCTTCTCTGGCTACCTCCCTACTCTCAAACCCTTCTTTGTCTTCGTCTTCCACCTTCACAGGGTTATTCAAGGGTGCCAAGCAGCAGCACTTTGATGAGAACACTCCTCCTCATGCGCCGATGCTTTCTCCAGCAGCATACTCCCAGCTAGCTCACCTACCTAAGCTCCTGTTCCCATCTGTCTCCACTTCTTCCTCTGCCCCTGCTTCACACTCATCCCTCTACAACCATCCGGCCTTGGGCTTGCTTCGCACCCCACTACCATCTACACCAGGGTCCCTTCAACTTGCTTCTTCCAGCCATTCTCAGCTCTCTTTCCCATTCTCTTCCTTTCCCAAAGTCACAGGTCCACCCTCCACTATTCCATCCTCCCTGCCTTCCTCCATGGCTTCCTCCACCCCTACATCCGAAACCTCCAAGCTGCAGAGGCTGGTGGAGAAGCTAGAGAAAGCTCCCCTCGAAACCTCTTCTCCATGGGCTTCTCCCTCTGCGTCCACTTCAATACTGGAGATGTTGTCTAGCAGTACCACTACCTCTGCAGGAGGTTCAGCCAACAGTCGTTTCACAAATGCCAGCACTTCTACCACATACGTCATGGCATCCCCACCGTCTTCTACTCTTGTTACTTCTTCTGTTTCAAACTTCACCCATGAGATGGTTGCTGCTCTAGGCATGAGCACAAGTGAAGCAAGTGCCATTGTAGGAGGTATTTTACCATCGCTGAACATCACAGGTCCAGCTGGTAACCTAGCAACCAATCAGTGTGGGGTGTGTCTACGGGTGCTGAGCTGTCCCAGAGCACTGCGTTTGCACCAGGCTACACACCTTGGAGAACGCCCTTTTCCATGCAAGATATGTGGACGATCCTTCTCTACCAAAGGCAGCCTGAGGTCCCATCTGGCTACCCATCATGCCCGGCCACCAAATGCACGTGTCCAAAACTCTTGCCCACTGTGCCAGCGTAAGTTCACTAATGCCCTAGTGCTCCAGCACCACATCCGTATGCACCTTGGTGGACAGTTGCCCCCAGATGGCACAGAGGATTCTGCACATGAGATGCCAGCTGAATCAAATCCAAAACATTTGACACAGTCTCAACCCCAGTCCACTGATCCAAGTATTTCCTCTAGTAAAACACCCTCTCTAGCCAGCCACTCTAAGAGCCCAGCTCCAAGCTCACAATTTCAAACTCCAGCAGATGGCTTGGTCCCTATCTCTGGCAGTATGAAAACTGTTGATTTCGCCAAAAATCCCAGCAAGTCTGCATCCTGCAGCCCAGACCTCATCCCCCCTTCTGACCTTAGCCCTGACCCCTTCATGAATCCCACCACACAAACTCCACCACCAGGCAGTGTAGACCCCCCTGTCCTTTGCGTCAGTGCCCCTTTGCCGGCTAACCAGCTGACAGACCAGTCCTCCCCAGCTGGTGAGGACAACCAAGTTGAGCAAATCACTGCCGATATCCATCTCCCTAAATCTGTCCCCTCACCAATTTCCCCCACTGTTACCAAAACCACAGTGTCACCTATAGCTATGGTAGTGGACTGTGGAGAGGATGTAGCATCTACCTCCTCTGATGCCTTCCTTGGCTCCAGCTCAAACCTGGAGGATTTACAAGGCACACCTGCCCTTGGTGCCCCCTTTACTTACACCTGTCCCAGTAACGCCTCTGACCCCCCCCTTAGTCAAGATTTTAGTGCAACAACAACCTTGGAATCAGACTTAGTATCCACAAGGCCTCAGTCACCAGAAACCATTGAAGAAGACAAAGACCAGACTCCTCCCCCAGCAACACCAAAGCGAGACCCAGCAAGTGTGCCTGATGAGGACCCCAAACTAATGTCCAATTTGGAGACTGCAGACACTATTGGTATAGAAGTAAGGGGTGCATCACAGAGGGCTGCAACTTTTGTAAGGGAGACACGTCAGAGCTTTCATTTTGGTTCGTATCGGAGGGAGGAACGAGTGGAAGGTGTAAAGGTTAGTGGACTAGCTCCGAGTGAGGCACTGGATGCTTCTGTCCCCATCAGCCTTGCCCCAACCCTGCCATCTCCTATGTCTCGACCTGAGAAGAAGACCTATTGCTGTGCTGAGTGTGGAAAAGAGTATGCCAGTCGCAGTGGACTGAAGGTGAGGAAAAAAATGTGAGGTAGAAAAATAATTTTCCATTGTTGAGATGTATGGATATGTTGATGGAGTTATTGTTGTAGTACAAAGCTTTTTTCAGAAGACTGAAATATGATTTTAAAGTTTTAGGACAGCACTATATCTTGCAATTCACGACTAATATTTCAATTTAATAAGAATTTTCTTCATTGAGCTTGAAGAAGACTCAGACTGTGCTGAAATATTAGTTCATGTGCCCCATAAAGATAAAAGATACATGCTCCAGTTATATGTTGGAGTAAACCACTATATTGGGTATGTTTAATAGTTATACCTTTGCCTAATCGTTACCTTATTACAAGTATGAAAAGGATTATGATTATACACAAAAACTCTTTTAATTCTACTGACTCTCAGGGACACATGAAGCACCATGGTGTAGTAACGAAAACATCACGTCCACCAGCCCGGAGTAGTCGTACCTCCATCGACCAGCTTCCTTCTTCCACATCCATGACTTCCTTGAACATTCCTGCTACCAGGAGCTCAGCAGGCTTCTGGAACCAGTACCAAGCCTTCCTTAACACCAGTAATGAACCAAATGATGACTCAGTTGCTGGATCCCAAGGGGAGAATGAGGCGGCACAGTCAGCAAAATCACCTGTTCGATCTCAGGTGGATCGGAGAGTTTCCGAAGAAGTTGGGGAAGAGTCTAGTGAAGGGCCATAACTCAAGTCAGCGTGATTGGCTGGAGGATGTATTGGTGTTTTCAATCAGTGTTTACCTGTTGGTGAAAATGTATGGACTTTTGCATAGTACTGCTTCCTTAACACATTTCAAGTAGCCTGTCAGTTTGCTAGTTGGAGTAATATGTTTGTATGTGAAAGTTGTGAGTCAATCAGCTTGGTCTTGTGTTAAAAAAAAAAAAACAAAACCTATTGTACGAATGAAGATTAAAATAAGGTAACAATGTAAGTCCAGGTATTGCTGGATTTGTTAAAAAAGTGAAACTACCTTTATCTGGCTGAAGTTCTTAATGGTTTGATGCAATTCTAACATAAAAAACTGTTTGGATATGAGGAAAGAGAATTCCTGTTGTATCAGTGTTTCATAGCAGGCCTGGCGCATATAATGTTTACCACATTTGAATAATTCTGATGCTTGTTAGTTACCAGAAATTATACTAAATGTGATGATGATGTAATGACTTATGTCATTATGTTAACATTTTGGTGCTCATCATGTGTGCCGTGTACCAAATCTGATCCAAATGGCACCAAAGGAGGCTCAAGCTAACCACAAGAAATTTTCTTCGCAATTGCTCTCACAGAGGGTACTGATATGAATGAGGAAAATAGGTGAGCAAAACAAAAATTTACTTTGCAAGAGCAACAAGGCCAACAAAATGAATGTTTTACTGTGGGGAATACTAAGTCTTTTGTCCTCCATACTGTGATTCAGATAAACTACTTGCTCATGTCATTGTGGTTTACTTTCCACTATTTGGTCCTGTCAAACCGGAAGCACAGCTGAAGTGATTGTGAATCCAGTGAGGACATAGTCTTTTGTGTGACCTTTGACCTTCAGCTTTGTGAATATTATGATTGTTGTTTGGTCCTAATGTATTATCTGTAGCACTTTTTCAGTTACTAAAGTTACTAAAACTTTAAGTTACTATATATATCAGAAGTCTATGTCTGTTTGTTGTAAGCTGTACATTCAGTATGTCCATATTAAAAACCAGTTTGAAAAAAAAAAATCTTGGTCAGTTTTATTTAAGAAGAGTTTTAAACAGCAAAATATGTTATAACTAGGGGACTGGCTTATAATTTTCCATAAACAGCATCCGTCCATGCTTGTCGGAGTGTCTCACAGGTCCAAACTGCCATAATCCCTCACATGCAGATGTCATTGATTCCTGCTCCCTCCCGATGCAGTTGAAGTTCTCTCTTGTGTCTCGTCAACCAAGAGGACAAGGGGAGTTAAGGAGGCAAGCTGTCTTTCCTTGGCCACTGCCAGCACAGCAGCTGAGCTGCAGCATGTGTGCATATAAGGTAGGTTGAAGGAAATGTTTGTTTCAAGTCTTTAAAAAAATTACAGTGTATGTATTTACAGTTAGGTTCATAAATATTCAAAAAGTGACACAACTTTTTAAGTTTGCTTCTGTACACAACCGCATCTGATTTGAAACAAATGAATCAAGGTGTTACTGAAATGTAGATTTTCAGAGGCTCAGCAGTAACTGGACGAACAAACATAAAATAAATATGAGGATTATTTTTAATCCTTTGCAGTCAATGACTGCCTGAAGTCTGGAACCCATGGACATCAACCAAATGCTGAGTTTCCTTCCTTGAGAGGCTTTGCCAGGCCTTTAATGAAGTCGCCTTCAGTTGCTGCTTATTTGTGGGTCTTTTTTCCCTCAGTTTTGTCTTCAGTAAGTGCAAAACATGTTCTCTGGAGTTAAGGTGAAGGGCTTGACTTGGACACTGAAGAATATTCCATTTCTATGTCTTGAGAGGCTCCTGTGTTGCTTTAGCAGTACGTTTTGGGTCATTATCCATCTGAACTGTGAAGCATTGTCCAATCAGTTTGGACTGAACAGATAGTGAGGCCTGTACACTTCAGGCTTCATCCTGTTACTTCTACCAGGAGTCTCTTCATCATTAAACACCAGTGACCCAGTTCCATTGGCAGCCATTCATGTCCATACCATAACATTGCCTCCTCCATGTCTGACAGATGAGGTGGTGGCTTTGGATCATGAGCTGTTCCCTTGCTTCTCCATGCTCTTCCCATCAATCTGGTACAAGTTCGTCTTCATTTCATCTTTTTCCAAAGAATCTTGTACCAGAACTGTTCAGGCTTTTTAGTTGTTTTCTGGTAAAGTCAAATCTGGCCTCTCTGTTCTTGAGTGTCACCAGTGGTTTGCACCTTGTGGTAAACCCTCTGTTTACTTCAATGAAGGCGTCTCCTGATTGTAGACTTTGACAATTATACACCTACTCCTTGGAGAGATTTCCTGTCCTAGATAGATAGATATTGTGAAGAGGTTTTTCTTCACTAAGGAAAGAATTCTACCATCATCCAGTTTTGTCGTCTTCTGATGTCTTCAGGCTTTTTGTATTGACGAGTCCTCCAGTTTATTCCTTCTTTTAAAGCATGTACAAAATTTTTGATTTGGCCTCTCCTAACGTTTCATCCATCTGTCCGATAGGTATGTTTTGTTTTTTCAGCCTACTGATGCCTCCTTCATTTACATGGACACATTTTTGGAACGTAGATTAAAAGTTTCCATGAACAGCTACCAAATACAAAGTCAACCCTTGGAATCAACATCAGATCTTTTATCTGCTTCATTTGTCATGAAATGACAAAGGAACTTAAATGAAACTGATCAATTTTCAAATTTCCAATTACTTCTGAGCCCCTGAAATTGAGGGACTATGTACAAAATTGGATGTTATTCCTAAACGGTAGGTGAATTTTTTTTGTGAAACCCCTTGAATTGAAGCTCAAAGTCTACACTTCACTTCTTGATTAATTTGTTTCAAATCTATTGTGGTGGTGTACAGATACAAAACTACAAAAACTGTGTCACTGTCCAAATACTTATGTATCTAACTGTATACCCTTGTCTCTGTATGCATGCCCACAGAAAGCTTTTAATCATCATGCCCAGAGCAGCCATCCTATGTGATGTGAAATCTATAGCTGCCACTACCATGAACAAATGAAGGCAACAGCAAGCGGTCAGTGAACACACAATGTCAACGGGCGTGTGCATGTGGCTGTCTGCAGATGTGATTTGATACCAAACCAACAATACTTTACTATACTAGAGAACAGAGTTCACACTCGTAAAGGAAGCAGAAAGCAGTTTGCAAAGCAAAGTAATACAAAGCCAGAAAAAGGGCATGGCTATAGGAGGCTGAATGCCTTAACTGACTCTGCTGTTAACATGTATGTGCAATGTGTGCATTAGAGGGCGCAATTTACCTTTTTTATCTAATCCTTACTGTACTGATTAATCTTAAAAATGACCACATCATAAAAAGAAACCTAAAAATTCAGTGTTGTTCCAAAATTATTCTAGTTACGTAATTTATTGAGGAATTCACCAGTCAGCACATTGTTTGCACTCTCTTCTCTGTAAATTATAAGAGCTTCATGCATGTTAGGAAGAGTTAAGGCATTTAACCATTGCCCAAGGGCAAGGACTAACCGTGCCAAGACTAATGCCAAGGTCACCAAGTTGATTCCATCCCTCCATGTCAGAGGGGGCGGGCTGATTTAGGAGGGAGAGGTTTACAACCCTCTCCTTTCCAGCAAAAGGTCTCTGGGGAGAATCAGCTACCACGTCTGCAGCTGGGAGAGAGGGGGGAGAGGAGAGAAGATCACAATAAGCCGACTGGAGGACAAGGAAGAAAGAACATCGAGGAGCTAAGATTGCTTCATGAAAACAAAGTCGGCCGCAATACCTGGAGCAACGCGCAGGCCGAACTTGGACATAAAGTTTCCGCATCCAGAGCCTCGCTTCCATTAACGTCCGATACCCTGATTCAGTTTCACCTAAACGAGAGAATGATGCACAGACTCGACAAACGGCTCTCGTGGTTTAAGTAACTCAGAAAACAAACTGCAGAGACTCAATACTGCAAATCTTCGGGAAACTTTTTCTTTTTTTATTACGCTTCGTGCCAAGCCCGTCTCGTTCGCGCCCGGACGTTCGTTTGTGGGATAAGTTTTCTTAGATAATGTTCTGACAATACGCAGCGGGGAGATAGCGCGAAGTGTTGCGGGGATATCGGTCCGTTGTTTAACTTTTATTTTTATTTTTTTTGGAGAGCCAAGTGATGGCACCAGAGCTGAAATCGCTTGTCCTACTCCTGCTGCTGGCGGTGGTGTGGGAGCTGAGCGCACAGGGAGCGACGGAGCGACAGATCAATCCAGAGGTGAGGGGGGGGAAGCAAAAGTAAAAGAAAAGAAAAACCAACAAAGAGGTTACGAGTTAGTCACGAATACAGGATTAAAGACCGACGAATCGTTCAAGATTGGAAGAGTAGAAGACAGATAAATAAATCCAGACGTGAGGAATAGTGATAAATCAGTCAATCAACATCGATATCATTAATAGATAATTAATTTAAAAATTAAAAAAAAAAACAGACTTATAATGATAATGATAATGTAAGCACGCTAAGATAAGGAAATGCATATGGAGTTCAGTAGATATAGAAATGTTTAATGTATGAGTAGGTCGTATATATTCTCTATATGTATTCATAAGAGTGAATGATCTTTCATACTAACTTAAATAAATGATCCACATTCTCATTTCATCGTTATTACCCTGCTCATAATGATGTGCGCATGTTTTGTTAATTGCTACCATAAACAAATCCAGTACACCCCAGGTTATACCTCGGCATCTGATGTTGACTAATTTCTATAGTTGTCTGCTGTTGGTGCAGGAATATGGGAAGGGCTTTGACCCTTTGTTGGAGGAAGCAGCCAATAATGATGATAGCGCTCATGAAAACATTGGGAAATGCTGAGAAGGCAAAAAGCGAGAGAGCAAGAGAAAAAGCAAATGAGGAGAAATGCATGAGCTTGTATTGTGGTCAGGGCAGAGACAGAGGCTTGGGCTTTTTCTTTTTTTTTAATGGCGGTGGGGGCTGAGACCTGTGGGTACAGATATATTCCGAGGGATGGGAAGATGTAATTGTTGACATCTGTCCTGAGTTATGGCTCAGTTGACTGGGGTGAGGTGGGTTTGACAATCTGAGAGGTTCTGCAGCGTATCAGCCACGGGCAGCTGTGGAAAAACACTCACCACAGCTTGAACTCCAGTTTTGTACATTAAAGACTTTCAATAACCCAACAAGACGAAGTACCAGCACTAAGTAGTGTTATAAATCAAAGAAGATTTATCTGAGATTTTCTCGCTCTGATCTTTCCTGTCTTATCTGTCATACGTCTGTTCTTTTCTTTACTGTACTTTTCTGTTCTACTTTATTCTTTTTTGTTCTTTTGTAAGATTCTGGTCTTTTCTGTCTGCAGCATCAGCAATCCTTTAATCCCACAGCCAGTAAAGTGTTAGGAAGTTCAGCATTAATTTTGCAGGAAGTGACATTGTTATGATACCCTTGCACACCTGCTTCCTTCTCAATCATTAGTAAATACTCTATGTGTATGTGTGTTGGAGCGTTTGTGCATTTGCATGCTTGTGTATGAGCTGAGTGTCCTAAATGGTATCCTTGGATCATGTTATTACATGATCATATCATCATATTACAGCCCCAAATGTCTCTCTAATCCTGCCTATGGACTTTGAGTTATATTTCCAGCTGTTCCAATTGAAGAAAGCTGAGCTAGCTCCACTGACCTAAATTAGACTGTCAACTTAAAGGCACAGTCTGTGCAGCGTAAACAGAGGAGTAATCCCACCACCCTAATTCCAAACACAGGACTGGAACCTGCCATTACATTTAAATGTTATTACACAGATTGAAACTACATGGAAGTTATATATGTTAGCAATATTTTCTGGTGCTGCAAATGTTTGTTTTATACTTGTGAAACACAAGAGTACAATAGGCCTATATTTTCCCATAAGAGCAATTTAGAAATATTTTTTAAACATCTTTATCTATTATTTTATAAATATTTATAAATTAAATTAAATTTGTTAGAGCCATATATGTTTTGCAAAACATGTTCAGGGGTGCATCATTAGAGCCACCTAGTGGCTGTTTGCTAAATAATTAGCTGATAAGGATGCAGATTTCAAGCAATGCACTTAATCGACTATTTGATGTGTTAACAACAAATAATTGTTTAAAGGTGCTATATGTTGGTCTTGCATTTATTTCTAGCACATCTTTTCTTCTACTGAGGTTAACATGCTAACCAGCTAGTCTTGGTCCGTCCCGTCTCGTAATACAGCTTTGCGATAGTCAGTCAATGTAGCACCCAGGCTACCCTGAAGAGGTAGCACTGCTCTCAGGATGTTTTCTAACCTCTTGTCTTTTAAAAGGCTCTATGGTGTAAGCTTTTGGCAAATAAACATTATCATTACCACACCACCACCCGCTCCCAGCAAGAAATCACTGTTGGTGGTAGAGAATACTTAGAGGAAACACCTTTAGTTGTTACAAAATAATGCAACACAAAGTGCAAAGTATTTTAATCTACTGCCGTGGCCCATAATTGTGGCAAAGTCCAACTAAAAAGTAGATTTTTGAACAACGTAAAAAAGTAATAGCTTCACTTGAATGCAGTGCCCAGACTCCTTTTTGTTGCTATTCCAGCACAAGTTGAAAATATCTAATAGAGCAAGCTACACATCTTCTAGGCTTCACTGAGGAACATAAAGTAGATGAGATTGAAAATGTGGGGCAGAGGTAGCACCTAAAACAAAGTCTAACCCATTTTTATATCAACAAAAAGGGGCAGCTGGAGAAGCCTAAGAACAAAGACGGTGTCGCTTAGGTTATTTTTTTTCCTGTAATTGCTCCAGAGTGATCAACCAAGAACTGAATGTAGAAACTAAACACAAAGATGAGATACAAATCTATTTTTGACTATATCAATAAGTTGAGTCATATAAAGTCCTTTCATTTCGGGTAAACTCTTTATATCATCACCAAGAACAGCAGAATCAACATTCAGGATTGAGTAATCCAACAAACAGAGCATACCAACCATGTCTACTGTCCACATAAGAGAAAACAGAATTTTTTGTTACAACACAGGTGAACATATGAGCGGTTATGGTCAAAAAGTACTGGCTGGCCTTTAATTGGGAAGACTATAAGGTTTTTTGTGCATTTTTGCACCAAAGTGCAAGGACATGCTCAGCCTGAAGTGCCCTGGAAAGTTTTTATGAAGTTTATATATATCTAGTAAATAACCGCCTCTGTTTTATGATGTTCGATAAAAAAACGACGCCTCCTGTGTCTTTATTTCTGTCTTTCAAACAGCAGATGTGTGAGATCTCATATGTTGCCTCCACAAACCCACAAACTCACCATTATCAGTGCACATGTCCACTACTGAGTAGCAGGTTTGTTCTTTAATTAACACTAAGTCTAATTAAGTGAGTGGTTGTGTGTTGGTTAGTGGGTGAGTGTTGGTGAGATAAACAGTCGGGGGTTGTAAGGATGCAACAGTCATTTCCTCTGGTCAGTGGCAGGCAGGAAGTGGGCAGTTGGTCTTTGCTTTACGGCTAAAACACACTGGTGTGTCAGCAGCCAGCTGCCTGTGACACGCACACACATCTTCTCCCACATGGCCACATTTTGTTTCTCATGTAGACGTACACTGGAATGGCTACAAGCTGAGGTCATTCACTACAAAGGAAGATATATGGACATGAAATTAGAAGATGAAAGTGAGGCAGAGGGAACAGTGAGGAGGCTGTTTATGCCAAGAAAGAACAGCATTGTGGCGAAGGGAATGAGGCAATCTGGGAAAAGAAGAGTTGGAAGATGAAGCAGTTAGCAAATGAATAGGACAGGGTGTGAATCATAGCTGTCATACGCACATCCTGTGCGAATAAACGTCTCTTTCCCTCTAGTCATAACGAGAATAAGAAATGACTTTAAAAAAAGATGGGAACTGGTTAAACTGGCAACTTCCTACCAGTCCCTATGGGGTGTCTTACTAGTCATTTAGAGGAAGGAAGGAGTGCATAGTTTTGACAAAGCTACATCCTTATGATTATCAGTGGGTGGCCTGAGGGCAGCCTCCCTGAGGAAAGATACGAGGTGTTACAGGAAATAAGGTAATACGTAAAGTCATTACGTTATTTCCTTCAGAGAGCGACAAATGAGTCGAATTTCAGGCAAGCTTTCTTCTCTTTTTTTTTTTTTTCCAGAGACAAAATTGTGCCATTGGGATTTGCTTGGGATTGACTTATTTCTCAGATGATGTTGGCCGAGCTTTGTGTTTTTCCACTTTTGTGTCACCAGGTCCTATTGTTGTTGGCCACAGAGGTGTTTTTTTAATAGACAGCAGTTGAGGGATTACACACACACACACACACACACACACACACACACACATACACACACACACTGAAAGAGCTTTCTATTTGTGTGCAGAGGTGCTGCAGACCACAGGTGTTGGAGATTTCCTAAAAATCCTCCTAAAGGAACAGCATAAGTTTCAGGCAAATGTTCATACAGCGAGAAAGAATGTAAAAGGTTCAGTTTTGATGTGTTGCACTTAATGTACTTTTACATAAAAACTCCCTCTCACACACATCCACACACAATCACATGTTAGCAGTCAATAATGAGCTGCTGCAAGTGAATTTGGAGCAATAATTTCACATGTTTATGACATCTGACATAATACTGTAGCCCTCTGGACAGAGTGTGTGGGTGTGTAATGAGGAGCTGCCTATGTGTGTTGTATACCCAGCATGCCTCAGCTGACTCCCATCGTTGTTGACCAGAGTTTCTTTCCATTGGCCCTCACTGAACGGAACAACTGACTCTCTTTCTTTTCTGAAATGCAATCCCTCCGTCTCTTTTTCTCATCCTATGCAAAATGAGCAGTCTGCCTACTGACATCCATAGCAACCACTGTTTGATTGTTGTGGATCTTCCATTGAAAAATAAACCCACATCGTTGCATATGAGAGAGCTATGCCCTTGACTTCAAAATCCTGGGTGTAGCTTCCCTAAAAGCTCTGCGCTTCTCTGTGTCTGTGCATTGTTAAAAATCATGAAATTAAAATTGACTTGATAAATTGACAACACTAAAATGCTTCTATACAACAGTTTTAAGTATTCTACATCAGTGATTCCCAACCAGGGGGAGAGTATGTCAATACTAATGTGGTTTTTAGAGGTTATTTGGAAATACTTTTGAGTAGTTCAACTATTTTAGATAAATAGAAATGATGATTTGAATAAAAAAATATATCCTCATATTGAATCAACTGTAAGTGAACATCATGTTTTGATGAGTATTTGCGAAAGCATTTCAGACTTTGAGCCTAAAGTCATGGATAAATGGTGAAACAGCTGAAAGTCACTGATAAACAATGGAAGAAGCTGGTTTTGGCAAAATAGACAAAAATAATGGATGAATAATTGGAGTCGTGGGTTTTCAGTAAAGTGAGTTCATCTGACAGGGATTTGGGGGTACGACTGACAAGAAAAGGGTGGGAAGCACTGCTCTATATCAAAGGCTTGTATTAGCTTGGACTGTCAGCTCCTTTGCCAATGTAAATAGTGACCATTTCCTCTTCCTGCCACTGCTTTAGTTGCTCAGCCCATTAGTGTGGTCAAAAATAGTCTAGTGTGATGGTGAATAAGACTTTGTCAAGTCACCTGAAGGACTAGTGAAAAAAGTGTGGGAGCCATAAAGTTAAAACAAGTGCTCAGTGTCATTCAACAGCAGCCTTTTGACTCGGCTGAGGGTAAAGTTAGGAATTTGCACAATAGAAAACAAAGTGAATGTGTGAAAGAGAAGAATAAGGTTTCAAGCAAAATCAAATCAGGCTTTAAACAGCTTTTTTTTCTTATATTCACAGTGAAAAAAATGCAGTCCTAAAATGCCTAAGTTTATGCTTAGTTTCAGGAGGGAAAACCTTATTTTTTTATAATTATTAGGAGACCCACAAGCTGCAGGAGTGTCACCATGACTCTTAATTACAACCTCTAGATGTAGCTAACCCCCCATCTTCCCCTCCTGGGTTCCTCTCCCTTCCTGCTTATGTGGATGTCCTGTAACAGTGGCAAACAGTGAGTCTTTATGTGTCCACTGGAACTGCATGGGTGAGTCAGAACCAGAAAGGGCTCATTCAGGGGTGAAGTCTAAACACTGAGACCTCCATGTCTCCCTAAGACGGCCAGAGAGGGAGAGATTAGACCTTCAAGGGCTTCCAGGACTCCCACACACTTCTGCCCAGACTTGAGTACAAGGCTGGATAATCATCTAGGATTTTCATACAAGTATAGACATGGTAAACGTAAACCTACAGAGCTGAGCACATATTGAGATAATCAATCGTAGAAGTACTGACATGTTTGCTGTGCGCTATATGCTTTCTGTAGAACAATGCAGACACAAGAAAGTTAAACAGATTTGGCCTTCATTGTATTTAGCAAGTACTAGCAGCAGATAGGCTATACAGCAATAATCAAGTAGCTCTGGGTGTGGTTGTTCATAAGTATTTACCCTCAAGTCTCTGGGTTTTCCATAAGAGAGGGATGAGGGAGAAGAAAGAAGGGGAGGAGTGACGAGGCGAAGACAGAGACATGGACTGGGGGGGGAGAGTTTAACTTTGAGGTTTGGATGCATTTAGGAAGAAATTCCCAGTTAAATTACTGACTAACGCTGCTGCTTGACTGGAGACATTGGCTGAGGTTGCCCAAGGCCTTAGTCTCACCCTGGGACACTCCCTGTCGTTCTCTCTTCACTCTCAGTCCCCTTCTCTGCACATACACCCACTAAGACTAAGGCTTTTCCAAACTATCCAAAATAAAGAAAAGCTACATTAATAGATCACATCCAGTCCTACTGTGCATGGAAAAATCCCCGCACAGAAAACCACTTATTTTTGACAGATTACCTTTATCATTCACGCTCATGCTATATCCAAACAATAAAACACGTCCTAAAAGCACTTTAAAAGCTGACAAAGTGACTGTGTAAAATAGAATATCAAAGCGTTCTCAGTTTTCACTATGCTCACAATGGCCTCAGTGTTATTTTTCAGCTCAGGTTTGAGAGGGAAAGAGTTTTTAGGAGAAACTGTGTGGGAGAGGTGCGGAGCAAAGCCGCTGGCACCGGTTCAGATGTCAAACCAGCACCGCAGTGGAATGGGTTTCCAGGGGAAAGTAAGGTCAATCAGAGCGGAGACTGAGGGATCTGGATCACTGAAGAACTCAATGACCATCCTATCTGCTCCAAATGGTTTAAACAAATGCTTTCATCATGTACAAACTCTAAAGTGACCTTGGTTATAACTGTTGCAGTATGCACTCGGGTTAATCTTAAACTCTTTGAGGGGGATTTTCTCATCCAGTTTCTCTCTCGCAGGGTTTCTATTGAAACCTGAACTGCCTTTGTTTGAAGTTTTTTGGGGGCTTTAACTTGGCAGTGTTCTGTCATATTGACCTTAGCTTCAATTAACTGTGGTTCTCACTGGGGAGCTGAATGTTGATGGTTGAATAGCTTTTGTGTTTAGTCACTAAATGGAGACTTGCCAGGTGCTTAAAACCGATGTTGCTCCTGCTGGCTACAAGATACAAAAACACAGAAAGACATTATTTAAGAGCTTATTTTTTGCTATTGGTGAGGAATGTGCTTTTGCTGCAAGCGCATAAAAACATCCTGAGCTTGTGGTCATTGCAACTGATAATCAGCATCATAACAAACAGTTCCTTTACTCTGAATCACCAAAAAGAATCAGGTTACTTAAGAGGTGTTTTTGTGTGTCTTTAATTTAACTCTTATTTTCCATTGGTTTCATCTTGCATTTCTCACGAATCTCCTTTTCGTTTTGCTCTGCAGTCATGGCTACAACAGTATGGTTACCTGCCCCCGGGGGACCTGAGGACCCATGCCCTCCGTTCCCCTCACTCCGTCTCCTCAGCCATTGCTGCCATGCAGAGGTTCTATGGCCTCGCTGTCACCGGCAACTTCGACGACAATACCATCGAGTGAGCGCAATCAAACTACTTTGTTCTACATGTAGCTTGGCTCAGACAGGTCAAAAGATCACAAAAGGTCACATTTTTTAACCTCGTTGTGAATGGAATATATTTTGTGTCCTGCAGGGCCATGAAGAGGCCGCGCTGTGGCGTGCCAGATAAGTTTGGTGCTGAGCTGAAGAGCAACCTGAGGAGGAAGCGATATGCTATCCAGGGCCTGAAGTGGAACAAGAGAGACATCACTTTCTCGTAAGTCAACAGTGCATCTGCAGAGGCATGATGGAACAGTACCGAATGCCATTTTTACACAAAAAGGAATCTGTATGAGAAAAATCCAAACTATTGAACTACTGGAATGGATTCCCTACATAAAAGAAATAACTCCTTTTCTTGCCTCTCCCCTCTCACATTCTTAAACACCCCTCAGTATACAGAACTACACCCCAAAGGTGGGTGAATACGAGACCCATGAGGCCATCAAGAAGGCCTTCAAGGTGTGGGAGAGCGTTACCCCGCTCCGTTTCAGGGAAATCCCCTACAGCTACATACGGGACAAGGTGGAAGACTTTGCTGACATCATGATCTTCTTTGCTGAGGGTTTCCACGGCGACAGCAGCCCTTTCGATGGCGAGGGGGGCTTCCTAGCACATGCCTATTTCCCCGGCAATGGCATCGGTGGAGACACACACTTTGATGCTGCTGAGCCATGGACAATTGGAAACCGGGATCTGTTAGGTAAGGCTATGTTAGGTAACTAACATTCTGATCATTTGGATTTTGTTTTTCTTAAGTGATTCCCTGAAACCTAATGACACATGAAAAGCCTAAGTGTTGAGAGTTACTTTGCATGTTAGGAGTCAGGACTTGTTATTTTGCTGTGGCAAGCAGAAGATGGGCAGCAACAGATCCAGTCTTGTGTCAGTACCTTTGGGCACTGAATAACCCTGGTAACCCTGGGTATGTTGATACTGCAGAAATGGAGAAGTGTTTATTTCTGGAAATTTTAGCAGACACGCAGCTTTGCAGTGACAGCTGTTTTAGTCCAACACATCTTTGCATGACATGCAGCTGATTAGATTTTTTAACTACTGATTTGTTGGATTATTGTGTGTATCCGAGTCCCTTTTAAAATGAGGAAACACCAACATTTATTCTTCCCCTGTATAACTCATTGTCTCGTCAGCATAAGATTAAACCCCTTCTTTTTTTTACTCTCATTTTCCAGAAATTCCAGAAAGTCATTCAGTGATGTTGTGGTATTAATATTGTTTCAGGCAATGATGTATTCCTGGTTGCGGTGCATGAACTGGGTCATGCTCTGGGTCTGGAGCACTCTGTTGACCCTTCAGCCATTATGGCTCCCTTCTACCAGTGGATGGACACTGAAAACTTTGAACTTCCTGACGACGACCGCAGAGGCATACAGCAACTTTATGGTATATTATTGACAAAGTCATTGTCCAAATAACTGTCAGAAAAGATGCTGTATACAGTGCTTGGAGAATAAGGGCCTTTAGTGACACAGCACCAAAAATCTATCATAACAAAATGTTGTATCTTTGAGCAGTAGAAAGATTTTCAATCATGTCAAAACTGAACAGTGTCCACAGAGTAACTCGTGTAACTTTTGCTCCAAACCCTTGCCATACTGTCTGATCATCAGTAAAGTTTCATTAAACTAACAAAAATTGCCCTGGAAGATATGAATGTTAAAAACTAGAGTTAAGCGTAGGTCCTGTAAATAATTATCATATGTCCTTGTTCACATAGGTTCTGGATCAGGCCCTCAGCCCCCTCCTGTAACACCCCGTATACCATACAATGAACCACAGCCCACATATTCACCAGAAAAGCCTCGCTTTGGCCCCAACATCTGTGATGGACACTTTGACACCATAGCCATCCTTAGAGGAGAAATGTTTGTGTTCAAGGTAAACCCATCTCCCATAGTTGAAGTTTTGATAGTACCGCTTTGGCTATCAGGCTGTTTGAAAATCTTTCTTTCTTTTTGTCCTCTTTCAGGATAAGTGGTTCTGGCGAGTGCGTAACAACCGTGTGCTGGATGGATACCCAATGCCGATTGGCCACTTTTGGAGGGGGTTACCCACTCATATTAATGCTGCTTTTGAAAGGGAAGATGGGAAATTCGTTTTCTTTAAGGGTAAGTATGGCTTTAGAATATTGACAGAACATTTAGACAGTTGCTCTTTTAAAACAATTAAAACTAGTCATCTTTAAACAAGTCTTGCAGATACCACGTATCTTTCTCTGTTTCCTTGTCTGTCTGTGGCCACTCTGCCTCATTCTGTTCCTCTGTATCTCCAGGGGACAGGTACTGGGTGTGCAGCGAATCTATTTTGGATTCTGGTTACCCTAGGAGTCTGAGGGAAATGGGCACTGGGCTTCCCAGAGATCGAATAGATGCTGCTCTCTACTACACCCCCACTGGGCAGACATTCTTCTTCAGAGCAAACAAGTTAGTCATCTTCTTTTTGTGTTTGTCACTGGCAAACTGCTGAAGTTTTTCGGGTAATGATTCCAAGGAAAATCCATTTGTCAACCTCACCTAAAGATACTGTATGCTTTGACCATATAAGGTTCAAAAATATAAACTCAACCATTTATCTCGAATTACAAACCTGCCAAATTTGAACATTAAAACACACCTTGAGGGAACTTTAAAACTTGCTAAGCCTCCCTATATTTAAACTATAGTCATTGTTATAAAAAAGGTGGGTGATATGTGGCAGTCGGTGATTATCATAGTGCAAACAGTCACCTACATAAACATACCTCTGGGAAGAGTTTGCACCAGTCCGTCTGCCATATTCCTGCAGTAACAACACTGGTTTTGTGGTCAGCCAAGTGTTTAGGTTAGGTCCTGCCTAACACACACTGATTCAGAGCAGGTTTTTTGTTTTGTTTTGTTTTGTTTTGTTTTGTTTTGTTTTTGTTTGTTTTTTAAATTTTAGGGTCAAGAGCCAGTCGAGTCTCAAATGATTCGAGAAAAGTCAAAGTCAGATTTAGATTCAGTCAGAACAAGTCTCATGGCAGGTCTGAAGTCTTTCAGGGCAAGTTCAAGTCTAATTTAGACAAGTCCGAGTTAAGTGTCAAGTTTCTTACAGCGAGTCCAAGCCAGGTCTCAAGTCATTTACGATAAGAGTGCACGTCAAGATGCAAGTCTTTTGGGGCTCTGGCCATTAACTCACCATAGCTGTTCCTCTCTTTACTGTTTCTCTCTCATTTTTTGTTCAGGTATTACCGTTTCAACGAAGCATCCCGAACTATTGACAACGGCTATCCAAAATCGATTAGTGTGTGGCAGGGAGTGCCTGACAACATTAAGGCAGCCTTCATGAGCAAAGATCAAGGTAAGGGTGATGTGTACAATATTATCTGGATTATTTTCTCACATCTTAGTGTGGACTGCTACTTGTAGGAGTCTTTTTCTTTCGGTCATGTTTGTTTCACACAGTCTTTTTCCATCCCTCAGCGTATACCTATTTCTACAAAGCCAACAAGTACTGGAAGTTCAACAACCAGATGATGCGTGTGGAGCCAGGATACCCCAAATCAGCACTTCGTGACTGGATGGGCTGCCCCAATGAGGACCCCAAGACAGACGGAGGAAGAGGTGGAGGCGGACATGACAAGGACAAGGAGAGAGAGAAAGACAAAGAGCGTGAGGATAAGGACAGAGCTAGAGACAGAGAGAGGGACAGAGAGAGGGAGAGGGAGAGGGAGAGGGACAAGGACAGGGAGACTGATAAGGAGGATGATAAGGAGGTGATCATTTTTGAGCTGGATGAGGAGGGAGGGGCAGGTGCCGGTGCCGGTGCAGCGGCGGTGGTGGTGCCGCTGTTCTTGTTAGTGTGTGTGATCGCTACGCTGGCAGCCCTGGTGTTTTTCCGTCGGTATGGTACCCCACGCCGACTTCTCTACTGCCAACGGTCTTTACTGGACAAGGTGTAGACAGAAGGAGGAGGGGAGGGAGAGGGGAGGGAAAGACAGGGAGACGGGGAGAAAAAAAAAAGTAGGAAATGTTATACACAGATAACAGAGCAGGAGAGAAAGAGGTAAAACAAGAGAAAGAGCAGAAGGAAAAGCGCCAGACTTGCATTTTAAAATATTTTTACCACTGCCAGATTCCTTTTGCTCTGTCTCTCAACCACTCCATCTTTCCATTTAAAAAAAAAAAAAATTCTCTCCCTCCTCTCTCTGCCTCTCTCCTCGTGGTTACTGACGCCAGCTCTTTGCTGTTTGTTTTAGCCTTTTTCAATGTTGATTTTTTTTTTTAGTTTTTGCCAGTGGTCAGTGTTTGTGTTCTTGTGAATTTCCGCTTTGAACCTGCATCTTCATCACACCCATTCTAGCATGCTCCTTCACAAACAGTACTGTTTGATTTGTTTGTTCTTCCCCCTTGTTAACTTGCACACAGTCACATGAACACAAAAATTTGGAAACCGCAGTGGTCTTAGTCATTGTTTCTTAATCTTTCAGTAAAGCAACATGTCAGAGCCAGTATGGACCATAAAAGGGAAACAAAACAGTATCTTAAGTCCTTATGAAGAATGAGATACACTCATATCAGAGTAAATCAATAAATACAACTGTGTCTTTTCCTTTTTTATATCAATGTCTAATGCTGATTATTATTATAAATGATGTTGTCATTATTATTATGACTATTACTATTATTGTTGTTGTCCTCCGTGTAAAGAATGTGTTTTTGTACATTGTCATTAAAAAGTCCTGCTGGACAGTGACATACAGTTTTGAAAGTGGCCTTAATTTTATATATGTGGGGACAGTGAATGGGGAAGGGGGTTATGTATTCTTGAAACTTGATTGTTTTTTTACCTTGAATCCATTTCAAATGAAAATAAATTGACAATCTAAAAAAATGACTCCTTTTTGTCATTGTACTTGTTTACAGTTTTCAAATCATGGTGCTACATTAGTAGTCAGGGGTTAAAAGTAGTTTAACAACAATGATAATGATACTTGTTATGATGATAATAATGATAACGGTCTAGTTATACTCAATGAGATTGTGTGTGTCCTTACTCACTTATATTTTTAAGCTTTTCTTACAAAATAAAGTAATTTCAAAAGGCTTTCTGTGCTTTGATTTTCACTTTGTAAAAATGTCACTTCATCTTTCTCTCTTCCTGCCATCTGTCTCTTAACTTGGAGCTACTCACTTCCTTTAATGCAGCAGTATTTTAAACTAGGCCTAAGTGTTCTCATATAATCCAGCTCTTACCTAGACTCTTCTCTACCACTCATATCGATCATGTCGCTCTTCCATCTGGCCTCCCCTAGTCTTCCTGGACCTCCAGGTTTCTTGCTCCCCGACCGCACCACTCTGCGTTGCTGGGGCTCGGAAACTGGCAGGCCAGAAACTGGGTCGGAAAACACGGACTGGATCCAAGGTTTAAGTAGAAACAGGGATGCAGAGGATTGTGTAAAGCCGTTGCTGCAACAGCAGGAAAACATATTTCAGCTATACAGTGAAGAAGAGAGAGTTTGTGTGTGCGTGTGTGTGTCCTTGTTTTTCCATACTTTTGAGGGTGATGAGGAAAATCAAGCAAAGTGAGGACGGCTTTTCATCGAGAGTGAAGGTTTTAAATTTAAGATTTAGATAAACAGTGGAGAGATTTAAGAAGTCATCATGGGGTCAGTGGGTGAACGTAGTTAATGTGGGTCCTCACAAGTATTGTAATACAAACAGGCTTTCCTACATGTTTTGTGCAGCTGTAAATGGTTTTATTTGTGCATTATGCACTGTGTATGTGTACACTCCCATTCACCATGAGCCAATAAAAGCTCAAACAGCAAACCTAGGCGTCTCCCCACTCCTTAATGATCCCACTAATGGACAACTGCCATACAGACATTAGAGTCACTGTAAAGATGACTGACTGCATGAGAAAGTGAGTGAGTGGGGGTCAGCATGTCCATGATATGTTATGATTACTGCAGTGGGGCTTCATACAATTAAAAAAATGAGGTATTTTCCTATTGTGCCAAAAAGATTTAGGGCGCCCGTTTGTCTCCACTTGCTGCAGTGTTTTGAAGAGCTGGGGCTGGGGAGGAAAGTCACGAGGATATTTTGGGGGGGTGGGAGCAGGAGTGGATGGGGGCGGAGTGAGGAGAGTAAAGTCACATTTGGAGGCCAGACACTGAGCAGAATTCCATGAGCAACATCTGGAATTCCAACTGCATCATGTGGGTCAGACAAACAGCGGGACATGGCAATGGGGGGTGGGGGATGGGACTTGGTTTGGATGGATGTGTTTACGCAGCGTTTTGAATATATCAGGGTCACGATGAAGGATACGTAAAGAGGGCATCATGTGTTTTTTGAGTTTTCTCTCTTCTCGCCAGGTTTCAGTGTGTGTGTCTCTACCTGAGGTTTCCCATGCTCTCCTCATTTCTGTGACCTGCACAAGAGTCAGAAACTTAGCTGTGGGTCACAATTAGGTGTTTTCTGTCTTCCCCAGCTATTCCTGCAGAGAGAGAGAAAAAAGGATTGCCTCAGCATAATTCTTTCTTACAGTCCTCGCCTTTCTTTTCTTTGTGTGTAACTGGAGAGCTTTTCCTCACTGTCTGTGAAATGACTCACTCCTTTTTCATAGTCCAACAAAAGACTACACCACCATGTTCCAGCCTCTTCCAGCCATCCCCAGTTCCTCGTGCTCTCACATTTCACCCAGATAAGTGAGCAGGCCAGTTCTACACCCGATTCCGCTGCTACTTTTGCAAATGCTCTCTTTACAAAGGTTAAGCGAATGGTAATTGGACTGTTTTTATATTGTGCTTTTCCGGTCTTATCGACCAAATCACATTACGAAAAATGCCATTTTCAGGCATTCACACACGTGTTTATGAATGATACACCCATCAGGGGCAGTTTGGGGTAAGTATCTTGCCCCGGGACATGTTGGCTGGAGGAGCCATGAATCTGGATAGTGAACGACCTGTTATACCTCCTGAGCCACAGCTGCTTGACAAACATTAACTACAAACATAAACTCTTCCATCCATTCCTCCATGCTAAGTGCCTCACATAGAATCAATTATTCCCAATATGCCAACTATCTAAGTTAAATTCTACTCAACAAACATTAGCAAGCACCTTTTTTGTTTCTTTTTTTCCCTCCACTGGACACTTCCTGTGCCTGTTTCAGTTGGCATGCGTATGGCCTGCAGGCTGATGAATGGAAACTTCCCAACAGGGGAAGTCCTGCTCTTGGCTATTGTGTCTCATAATGGCCAAACCGAACATCCTACTGAAATTACTGGATCGACCTCACAGAAGAGACTGAGTAACTTTCCCATTAAATGAGAGTGAATGAGGAACAGAGAATGGTTAGTGTTGCACTCTGCCTGGTAACAAGGATGTGGGATGGGGGAAAGCAGCACTTCTTTTGGGAACTGGTGAGTGGCCATATACTGTAGGTTACACATGGTTTTCATTTGCATCGTTTAAAGCTCTGCCACATCCTGCACCAAGCACTGATACAACAAATAGGAACAGAGGATTTGCCGTCGACTGTGCTCTCTTACTCTCACACAACCATGTGTGACTTTTGTTTGTGACAAAAAACGTTTCCAGCTCATCTGAGAAAAAAAAGATCATGTTGATTAAGTGACCCTCTGACCATTCTTCGAGCACCACCATCAGGCCATATTTTCAACTTACGAATAAGCATGTCTGCTGACTTATTACTCCTTAATGCTGTAATTCATCGATTACTATTGATTGTGCTGGATCCTACTACATCTCCCATAAATGCAATTTAATTGTCTTTTTGTTTAGACTCCATGTGAGGTGATATCAGTGTTTTTCACCCCCCCCCACGTTATGTTTTTCGTCTCCATTTTTGAGGTCCATACAGCACTTTGTTGTTATTTAAATATCAGGTGCGCCAGCTCCTTGGTGACCTATAAATTTAGTAAAAATTTGTATATAATGAAATGGATAACAGTGATCAGGATGAATGACTGAAGAGATTATAGGCCTTTTCACATCTTTTATTCTGATGCTTCACATCAATGAAAGAAAAGGAGAAACCAGTTAATCATCACTCTATTTCACCTTAGTACCCCATCATGTGCATCCCCAAGACCCTGAAACTGGCTAATACACTTTAAATGGAACACAGCCATTATTAAAGTTATTAATTCAGCCTGCCTCCTGCTGTGACATGACATCCTGCAGTGAAAGGGTCTATCAGGCCTAAGTGGAGGTTTGCCCTATATTCATGTGCTTTCTTGTCCAGTTTTAAAATAGAAAATATGTTGACCTTTAAACAAGTTGCTGTACACTGAGTGGGTGCAATAGTGCACCAGTACTGAGCTGCTGCAACCTCCCTTGCACAAACAGACACACATACACGCAAACTCAGTTTATTTGCGGTATACACTGCCAGTAGAAGCAGGGGGATCAATACTTAATACTTTTTCCGTTATGCCTGCATATTATTATTCCATTTAGCTTCACATGGAGCTATGCATGGAAAATAACTTTTCTACCATTAGTTAAACTTATTTTTTGAGTGTCCCAGATATCCAAATATCACTTTTCTCTGGTTCATCTTCACTTTCACCATTTGGTTTTTTGATCTTTCTTAGTCGTGCAGTTTTGTCTACCTCTTCCTCCTCACTGCTGAATTTGCTTAAAGCTATCAGTTTAAAGCTACATGCCTGTTTTTTTTACACTTTACACAATGTCTGCTCTGTGAATTGGGTGTGGTGTGGTGGGAGCGGTCTCTTATTATTGTTGGGGTATTGTGTGGGTGAAAAAAATACAGGTGCAAGGAAGTTAAACAATCAACATGTCAGCTTCCTTAGCTCACTTTTTTTCAGATCCTCCTAGGTCTCATAAGCCCTACAGGAAAACACCTCCATCATAGGAGATGCTGATTCAGTTTCTACAAGCCAAGCTACCCTCATCCTGACCCAGCCATATCCGCAAGGAAACCCCCCTGCTTTTCTCTGGGCCTAGACAGGATGATGGGCGCATTTCATTTAAAATCTAAATATATGTACAGTCACAGTCTGAACTCTGAGACCGCAAGACAGAGGGAATAGGATCCCAAAACTCCTTATTCTTCATCCTCAGCCTCCCCGCATCTCCTGCAGCTTTTTAATGAAGTATTATACAGCCTCATGCACGTTTTTTCTCTTACTCGTGCCGCCCCCTTCATCACATCAGGCCACATCTGGTTTCCATAAGCACATACATGTCATCACAGAGAGGGGGGTAAAAAGAGGGGAGGATTGAAAGAGGAGGGGGAAGGGTGTGTATATATCAAGGGAAGTTTAAGGAGTGCTAAGACCGACTGTTAAGATATTGCTGTCCTTCATCGTCTCCCCAAACTCTTCTCACTTGACACAGTCTAGCTTCCCTTCACTAAAGAATAAAAGGAAAACCATAAGAGCAAGTATGCGTGGGAGGGAGAGAGCGACAGTTTGTGTTTGTGTGTGTGTGTGTGTGTGTGTGTGTGTGGGGGGGGGGGGGGTGCATGGGTAAATAGGTTGCAGACTAAGCAAGAAATACTCCAAGTCAAAGCAGAGTAGGAGGAAAGTCAGTGAGACATAAAGAAACCAGAAAGGCCACATCAGAGGTTGTCTTTGAAAGTGGAGCTCAGAGCGCATCTGTGCTGAGTTCCTAACAGTGATGGACACAAAGACCTATGCGGTTACACTGAGGAGGGGAGGGCTGAGAGGAGGGGGGGCGGGGGACTGCTTACAGGGCAAAAACATATGGTTTGGACTGCCAAGTCAACAGCATAAGAGTGGCCTTGCTCAGCTGACTGGCGGGTGATACAGGCCTTATACCACTCATCTGAGCGCTACACTAGACACATGTGGTCCTCAGGCCGTCACCAGTGCTTCTGTAAAAGACCCGCAACTGTTGAAACATTGTTTTGAGTCATCTCTACATCTGTTGATACATCGCTGACCAGCTGTTGGACCTTTACCAAGTCTGGCATTTCACAGAGCTGGGCAGGTCCAGGACTGCCCTTCCTGGTCATGAGCTAAACTGGTAGAACTCATTCTGGGTTAAAGCTGCAGTGGGAAGTTCAGCTGCTGATGGCCCACAATGGCAGTAACACATTAGTGTTAGATTTTTTTTTTTTTTTGAACTTCATTACTCACAGCTTGGCATCAGCAAAATCCAAGTGGTAAAGCCTCGGTTGCAACAAATGGCTCCATCCCACCTCATTGGTCAGACCAGTTTTCTATGGATAGTGATCACCTTACTCAGCAGTTCCCCTCAGCTCTACAGGGCGTTTTAGCATCTTTCAACTTATTGTTTTGGTTTTATGGTCTGCAGTTTTTCTGTTTTGGTTCACTCTCATTGCTGTAATCAATAGAATTTCCTGTTGCAGCACATGGCTGTTTTAAACAAACAATGCTCCAAACCCTCTGTGCAATACTTACCAAGAACCAAAGGTTAGCAACCCAATTTTAAACATGGAACCAGATATTTCCCCTGATGAGTTAGTGGAAGTTTTTTTTTTCCATCTAATTCTCCTTTCCTCTGGTCAAACATTCAAAATATATTTTCAGACTTTAAAAAACTGTTTGTCCCTGTGACGCTTAAGGTATAGTTTAGTGCGATGAGTAAAACTGCACTGGGCCTTTCAACCTTTAGTTTCCAATGACATTTTTTTGAAGAAAACTCATTAACTGGTTGTCATAGAATTATTCAGTGTCATTATCTTGCCTTTCCTCTTTTAACACTTTCCAAAATCATTTTAAAGTTGGCAAAACATTACTACTTTGCCTTAAAATTCAACTTTTTAAAACCTGCCTGGTACCAACCGACTCCCAGATGCACTGTCACTCATAGGAGCTTTTGTCGTTAAAAACAAATGTCCTCAGCTGTCCAGATAAACAGTCATTAGAGGTGGAAGACAATGTCTTTCTCGAGCACTCATTCCAGCTTGGCTGCCCCACTTAAGAAATTTGTTCTTGGGCTGCCAGGGAGATGCCAGGAGTTCAGATTCACTGGTCCTTACAGAGTCCAGACACACAGAGTTGCATCAGGGCAGAAAAATGTTATGCTCAGCGACCAGAGGGCTGTAATTACATAGGAGCACTGCTGAGCTCTGCAGGATGAACGTCAAGACCGAGGGATGGAACAAGGACACAGAAAAAGGAAGAGGGCAAATACGATTCACAAAAGAAGGAAAGGGTGGGTAACTCAGATAGAGATGGTAAAGAGGGTAATCACTCCCAATCCTGGAGGAAACCCCAAGGGTAGGATAACTGTTACAGGACAGAAAATGACATGGCAATGAATAGGCTATTAAAGTTGCTGGCATTTCGTATGCATACTAAAACATTCTCTGACATATTCTGAGTTTTACTTGACTGCATGAAGTCTTTCTCCTTGTGTCAAATGCCATGACTGGGACAAGCCAGCATGGTGTGACTGACACCTTGTGGATTTGAAGTGTAACCACTGATTTAACTTGTAGCATGTATACTTAATTTGAACCAAGCTATTCCCAGTGTCTATGCAAAGAGTTTACATTTTGTGTCATTTGCCATTCCCAAGTGCAATGGAAAAACTTCCACTACAACCTCAATTAGTAAGGACAATGGAAAAAGAAACGGCAAAATAATTTCAAACTTCAAATTTTATTATTTGTACATTCACCACTGATAGGCGTACTCAAAGAAGAAATTAAAAAAAAAACAAACAAAAACAAACCTTTGTACTAAATGATAAAATAACGATTAAAAAACAATATTAAAACCATTGGTGAGAAACTTATAATGCAATCTCCCCTCTTGGGCCTGTATGGACACTACAGGGTAAGAGAACTGGAGGAAGAAGAGAAAAGGAGGGAGGAAGAAGAGAATCAATGATAGGGACATAATTATAACTTGTGTCAGGTGCAACAGACATAGATTCTCTCTCACAGAGAATTGTCTCATCTCTCTAACTAAACAGAGGGAGAGATGAACACTGCATTGCCTTAGTAGTTATTCCACACCTGTCCAAAAATACCCAGGAGCTGCCTCATTTAAAGACTTAATTTGATTAATCTTATATGTCTGTACAAAATGCCAAACACACCCTGTCTCTACCTCGGTCTCTTTCTCTGTCTCTGTCTCTGTCTCTGTCTCTGTCTCTGTCTCTGTCTCTGTCTCTACCTCGGTCTCTTTCTCTGTCTCTGTCTCTGTCTCTGTCTCTACCTCGGTCTCTTACTCTGTCTCTGTCCCTCTCTCTGTCTCTCTAACACTCTCTCTCTCTCTCTCTACCTCGATCTCTTTCTCTGTCTCTGTCTCTACCTCGGTCTCTTTCTCTGTCTCTGTCTCTACCTCGGTCTCTTTCTCTGTCTCTGTCCCTCTCTCTGTCTCTGTCTCTACCTCGGTCTCTTTCTCTGTCTCTGTCTCTACCTCGGTCTCTTTCTCTGTCTCTGTCTCTACCTCGGTCTCTTTCTCTGTCTCTGTCTCTACCTCGGTCTCTTTCTCTGTCTCTGTCTCTACCTCGGTCTCTTTCTCTGTCTCTGTCTCTGTCTCTGTCTCTACCTCGGTCTCTTTCTCTGTCTCTGTCTCTACCTCGGTCTCTTTCTCTGTCTCTGTCTCTGTCTCTGTCGCTGTCTCTGTCTCTACCTCGGTCTCTTTCTCTGTCTCTGTCTCTGTCTCTGTCTCTGTCTCTACCTCGGTCTCTTTCTCTGTCTCTGTCTCTGTCTCTGTCTCTGTCTCTACCTCGGTCTCTCTCTCTGTCTCTGTTCTGTCTCTACCTCTCTCCTTCTCTTTCTCTGTCTCTGTCTCTACCTCGGTCTCTTTCTCTCCCTTTCTCTGTCTCTGTCTCTGTCTCTACCTCGGTCTCTTTCTCTGTCTCTGTCCCTCTCTCTGTCTCTGTCCTTGTCCTTGTCCTTCTCACCCTCACTCCGGTCTCCTGCTGTGCCACCTGCAGCTTTCATCCTCTCTTTGCGCTCCTCTTCCCTTTTCTTCTCCTCCTCCTCCTCTTGCTCCTTCCTCCGTTTCTCACGTTCCTTCATCCGCTCTGCTCTGGCAGCTTCTCGCTGAACAAACTAAAATGAAGAAAATGTACAGAATGACTTTACTTAAAATAGATATTTAGGTCATGTACTGTAATTGTGCAGTAAATCAGCAACAAACAGCATAAACTGTTTTTTATCTCACCTGTTCCTCTGTAAGTGGAAGCCAGTATATGCAAGGAGCTGCTTTAGTTTTGCGGAACAGGTCATCAAGCAACTTTGCAGGGGGGTCCTCAGCGGTTTTCTCTGCCAGAGAAAAGAGAAAATATCAAACACAGGTCTATTTCAATTCTAATTTAAATAATCTTATATCCCATGTCTGCGTGTCTTACCCTTCTTTTCAGTCTTCTTCTCTTTGCTCTTTCCCCTCTCCTTACGTCGTCTTTCTCGGGAGCGTGACCTCCTAGGACCTCCGTCCTTCTCCTCACCAGGTTTCCCAAACTCTCTGACTTTGTCACGATCCCACTCCCGTTCTGCTCGAGCCCTCTCCCGACGCTCCATTTCACGCTCACGCTCAGCCCACTGGTCTCGCTCAGGGAGCAGAGAGGGCAGGCCTGATGTTCGACCACGGCCAGAGCCAGGCCCCTGTTCCTCTGCTCCAGGTCTGTCGGCTGCACCCAGGCCTTTGTGGAAGTCCAGCTACAAAACAGAGATAATCTCAGGCTTCAGATGGCTGAGCAGTGTTGGCGCAAGAGACAAAACTGACTGAGAGCAACAAGGACTTACCTCATCTTGCTGGCAGAAGTCCACACTAAGGACTTTTGGGTTGCTCTGAGGCCATTTCACTCCATGAAGAGCTGCCCGTGTGGCAACAGCCTCTTCTGAGCTGGAGTACTAGACACAGGGAAGATGATGGCTCCATGAGACTGAGCAATACCTTCCTTAGGCCAAAAGAACTGGCTCAAAGCTAGAGTCCTCTATCAAAGAAAACACATGCTTGCAGTAACTTACAGTGACATAGCAGTGAGACTTGATTTTGTCAATCCAGAAGCCCTCCTCCACCAGAGTGCCAGTTCGGCCGAGCAGCTCCTTAAGCTGCCCTAAAGTGAACGGCCTCACCTTAACGAAATTTACAGAGCAGTTACAAAACAAATAATAGGATGAGCAAAATTACACATATTTTAATATGTACTGTATATAAAATAAAGGTGATATATAATATATAGGTTTACCATGATTAAAGACTACAATATAAACTATATCTATACATATTTCTTAAAGAAGTTACTCAGGTGGTTTGACCTATGAAAGATGCACTGAGATTCAAGGATGGAAGTGAGTAGATGTAGGTACATAGTGAGGTCCAAATAGGGAAATCCAAAATCTATCCTAAACTGCACCATTAATGGAGTACTTATCAACAATAATCCTGTAACAATGATTTTTTTTATTAACAAAAAATGCAACACCATAACTAGTATTGTCTGTGTAGCCCAAGCCTGACATGCTGCACATAGCATATGCCACTGAGCCACAGCCCACCACAGACAACCAAGACCTATTCAAATTCACAGGTGAGAGCCATAATGTCACACTGGGCCTCAATCATTACAATAAATCAATGATGCTACTTGAGATGACAACATTATGCTTGTTTCTGTAGGTTCAATTACATTTTTGCAGGTAAAAAACCTAATAAGAGTAATTTATCACCAATTAAACTAGTATAAACTTACAGAAAAGCAATATCATCAGATTTGTCTCCAATCTCCCATCCACCAGCGCTATGTGTTTACTAAAGCAAGATTGATAGGCTAACTGCTATGAACAAGCTGAAGCAAATGCTGACTGTTCCGTATGTAGCCTAACTGGTTTCAGACTGGATAAAAAATTCACAAACCCCAACCCTTTTTAGGAAAGCTTTAAGGTCTGTGATCAGAGGCCATGTATGCATGACAATAGCTCCACAAAAGGCTGAGCAGTTATCTCACCAGGTTGCACACGTGAACAATGTTCGAGACTTTGCCACGAGGTGGTGAAGGCTGCCGGGCCGTGCGAACAGGGTCGTCGATTGTGATGGAAACGCCTGTTTTCTGCTGGCTAATGGAGCGTCGAATGAGAGTTTCACTGGGGGTCACTAGTGGAGAGACCGTGGAAAGAGTCAGTATTACAGTCCTTATAATGTAAATAAGCTAACACTTTCATCTGATAAACTTGTGCAAGTAAATCCTCAATTAAAAACAAAAAATAATCCATCATAATAGAAATCAAGTCCTAACTATGCCTTTGAGGAAAAAGTGGATTTTATTGCAGCATGTGAGCTACAATTTGTAGATAATGTATTGCCAAGATTTGTAAAAGTCAAATTAATTACCACAGTCAAGATCAGAAGTCTTTGGACAGTCACATTATTTTTATTTTTTAAGGTCTATGCTTAAGCACATTCAGTTTGAAATAAAAATAATGGGTACTACAATAAAGTAACAAGTCTCAGCTTTAATTTGTTTAGGTTTACATCAATATAGAAAGAGCTTATATGGATAGATATTTTTAGATATAGCCCTTTATATACATAGTGCCCAAATTTTAGGGTTTCAAAAGTAATTGGGCAATTAGTCAACTCTGAGCCAAATGTGGGCAACTTGTGTGTTAAACTAATGCTGAAAATACACACAGCAGGTCCAAAAAACATTTCGCAGTTAAGAATTGAAGTATAGTATACTGATGTAAACCTACACAATTTAAAGTTGAGATGTATCACTTTATTTTAGTGTCCATTATTTTATTTCAGATTGAATGTGCTGAAGCGCAGAGCCTGACAAACAAAGATATATAACTGTCCAAATATTTCTGGTCTTGACTTGAAATTTCAGGAATTCGTTTTGATGATCTAACTACATAAAAAACATTTTGTGATGGTTTTATTACCAGTGTTGCTTTCTACATCATGGCTGGTATGTGATGGTGATTGGGTTTCCACTGCTTGAGGAAATGAGGTGTCCATTTTCTCTTCATGCACCCTTGCTCTTTCTCTGTCTCCCTGTAGATCATCCTCCTCCAGCTCCTCGTGTCTGCTCCTCTTTGCCTCTTTCTGTCCATTCTCCTGGCTCTCCGCATGCACCACCTGCATAAAGGAAGAGATCAACATGAGAGATTCTCAATAAAACGATAACATCAGACTCTCCTGAGGAGTGCTTTACATTTCACAGTAAAGACTGTCCCTAATCTGGAAAGTTGTAGACCGACTTGTGTGACAGTACGACGGATCTGAAGGTCCTGGTCAGAGCGCTCCCTCTCTTCATCCTCAGTACCAGAGAGGACAGCTTCTTCTGGGTGCAGATCCACTATTGCCTCCTGGCCGAGTGTCGGCCGGATGTCTGGGATCAGAGACTGAGGGCAAAGAACGCAGATAAGGCACATGCCTGCTACATTCAACACAGACCCAAGGGTGTCTCACAGTTCATCTATGCATCCCCAAGAGCATTACTGGCAGCCACAACATAATATAAGTCTTATTATGCTGCAAGTACCTTGAGTGAGTCTGTGGTGATGCTGATGGAAGGTTTCTTGGCAGTGACAGCTGTGCTGGAACCCCACCTCCTCTTGCGACCGGCAGTGGCCCCAGTGTCCTGCTCACCTTCTGCACTGCCAGTGCCCGGGGACAATTTGTTGCCTAGCATGACAATATCCGGTATAAGCATATGTGACATAACATCACAAAATCATGCACAGTGTTTTGGTGGCAAACTTTTGAAACAGACATGATAATGAAAGTCACATTATTAAAGATTTACCCATGGACTAAGTATATAATTGATACATATTAGGTTGGACAGTTTTTCAAAGAGTCAACATTGAACAAATTATTTTTTAACTAATTTGACTGCGGTCCATATCCTGTTTATCGAATCCATCCACCGCCCTGTCAAGCATGTCACAGTTCACCACCTATGTCTAATGAAATGTCCATACATAATAAATGTACAATTATAAATGTCAATATAACGAGATGGAGAAGGCAAAAAAACAAAACTAATGAATAGTTGCACATGCTGTTAACGAGAAGAGCAAGTTGGGAGAGCGTACTCACTGCTAAGAGAGATCTTACGAGCTGAGAAGGCCTTTGGTGTCTGTAACACAAGAAGATAAAAACAACCCAAGATACATGGGGGATGTGAGAGGCAGACAGTGACATCATGCATAGGGACAAATGGTCAGGGACAGGTTGGAGAAAAGGTGTAACAATAACATGATGGGGGAAATATAGGGACTGAGAATGAATGATAGAAACTGCTGTGCAGGGTCTTTTTCAAATTCAAGTCTACCAATGGCATTGTACTGTGCTGTTCCGTGTTAAAGATAACAGTGTGCCATTCAAAATCATTTGACAGTCAACACCTACACATTCCTGAATATAACTAGCTTTTGAAGCGTAAACTGTAGCAGTCTCTATCAAACAAGGACTTGGTGGAAAAACTGCAGTTTAGATTCCAGAGCTAAATGCTTTGTGTCTGAACAGATCCAATAAGTTTCACTGAAGTGAAAGTAAAGTCAACCAAGGTTAAAATGTCATAAAACACAGGTTTAGAACAATTTGGATTAAACTGCAGTAACCATTGAGATAAACATTTCCAGAAATGCTGCTTCTCCCAGCAAAGTCTATAGAGAGTATGACTGGAAACTAAGCATTTTCAAAATAACTATGAAATATTACATTGAGTAAACATCTAATTACTCCCTGGTACCACTGACACCTGATCCTTACTGGTTTGGATATGGCCCAATCACGACTGCATGTACTGTATCTAGGCAACAAGGGTCCAATCAAAGGTGGCTGAGATGTTTGGATGGAAATCTGACAGTTGGTTGGCTGGCAGGATGGGTTCAATAGTTCATTTGGGTAGGGGCTTGGAAATTCTTTTGGCCAAAGCGGACATCCTCAGGTGTTTTGGGATTATTCCTTTAAAGCTTGTAGAAGCAGTGGCAGACCAGATGAGGAGTGTTGTCAATAGTCACTGTGAACAAAAATCCAGAACTCTGACTTAAATGTTCAGTTGTGTTAGGGGAGCAGTAACTTCATAGTGAGAGTCACAAAGTAGCAAAAACTGGCAATGGTTGTAGTAGAGAGGGGCCTAAATGGCAAGTCCTTCTTCAGTTCAAATAAAAACTGTCAAGCCCATTGTGTCCAGATAAAAGCATTGGTCTCTTTGAAAACTCATTTAGTATCCAAGAGGGGTATATGCTGGAGAAATATGTATCCCATTTCAAAGAGATCAACAAGATCCAAAATGTCCATTATATGCATCCTACATTTGCATGTTACAGTTCACCAGCCATGATAAGTAAAATGTCCATTATGTCCCACATTTCATTGCAAGTGGGTTAAAAATGTCTCAAAGTGAAACAATCTGAAAGTTACTCAGTTGATGAGTGTTTAGTCAGCAGCCTTGACTTGACTTGAGCACACTTCCTTAGCCATCTCTCCTCCGGGTAGAGTTTAAAGTGCAAGAGGTATAAGACTAAGAGAGGCGGGTCACACTGACTAGCCAACCCCTTCTTTGAATCTCCTGGTCAGACCAATAGCTCTTGCCAGCCATATCCATGAAAATGAGGCAGGCTTTGTGGCCAGTTGTGTCCCTCTGCAGTGCAGCCTTGGGGGCTTAGCTGTGGTGAACTCTGGATGCTTGGGGACAGTGGAACAGGTGCAGCAGTAGCAGTAGTGGTAGTGGTAGAAGTAGAGGTAGTAGTAGTAGTGGCAGAGGTAGTATGCAGGTAACCAATAGGGGCAATGGAAGAGGCATGAGCACCTTTATAACAAAGCAATCATTTGGGGTTTAAACATCAGCCACAGTGAGAAAATACCCTTGATATTTCTGCCTATGACAGTGCCAAAAAATTTAAAAAGTCACTTCCTAAACACATTCTAACACTTGTGTAAAGGGCTCATTAAGCAATCTAACTGAAATATTAACTGCAAAGATTTCTGACAAAGAATACAGACTTATAATCAAATGACCTATAGTGTACTGTAAAACTATATCCCTATCACAGAGATGCAACTATAAAGGCTCAAATGGGTCGATCCATCTAAGTCCTCAGGTACTGACAGCTTTGAGGACCCAGATGCTGCATGGTTCTTCAGGTGCCTTACCTCCTCGCCAGTCTCTGCAAGCTTCTCTGACTCTGCCATGGCAGTCTCCTTCATCTGCCTGCACAGTGCAAAAAACACATGGAGGAATGTTATCATGATGAATGAGGGATAAGATGGGAAATTTAATAGGCTGATGAAACAGGTTAAAATAATTTAAAAATAATATACAAACAATCAAAAAATAAAACAATGAGAATTAATTTAAAAAAAAGCAATGAACAAAAAAGGCAACAGGAAATAATATCAAATATAACTAAAAAAATATATGCCAATGCCACTTCAAATATAACTTTAAAAAAAAGACAAAACAAAAGTAAAAAAAAAAAAATAAAAAAAATAATTAAAAACCAATCATAAAATTCCAAATTATTATATGTTAGCCAATTGTCAGATGTTAAATTCAATTTAATTTATAAAATGAAAATTTAAAAGCAATGCTCCGTTGCTTTTAAACAGAATCTGAGTGCTTAGCAGCTTTAAAATTTAAAAAAAAAGAGAATAATCTTTCTAGAAAAAACTTTCTAAAAAAAATCTGATCAGTCGACAGCCCAGTCGACGAGAGACCCTGAGAGATGAAAAGGGCCAGCAAAATAGAGCTGAGCCTGAACGAAGGCGAGAGTGACCCAAGTCCACCCGTGAGAGGGGACACGAGAGCCAGCCAGGGAGTCAGAGGGAGTCAGGGGGAATCAGAGGGAGTCAGGGGGAATCAGAGGGAGTCAGGGGGAGTCAGAAGGAACCAGGGGAGTCAGAAGGAATCAGAGGGAATCAGGGGGAGTCAGGAGGAGTCAGAGGGAATCAGAGGGAGTCAGAAGGAATCGGGGGAGTCAGAAGGAATCAGAAGGAGTCAGAAGGAGTCAGGAGGAATTGGGGGGAGTCAGGGGGAGTCGAGGGAGTAAGGGGAGTCAGGGAGAGCGCCCCCCCCAGACCCGCTGACAGCAAACGCTCAACGACGGCGACACAATACCTGACAAATGAGCCTCACGCTGTCATGCCACCGTCGAGCGCGCGCACACGTGAACACGTCAACTCGTTCCGACTAAAATGAACTCGAGGGAACTTCACGGCCGAGCTGAGCTGAGCCGAGCCGAGCCGAGCCCTGTCAAAACGCAGCATTCAGGCTGCTGCTGCTGCTGCTAAAGCGGCTGCGTCGCAGCGGGGCCGCCTGTCTCCTCTCTCCGCTCCCTCCCGTCTCCCTCCCACCAGAGACTACCCCTCTCTCAACACCTTCATGTCCGCACCGGCTTTCAGCCGAAACCCGCGACGGTCAGAGCCTCGCCTGCTGCTTGACTGAGCCGCTACAAGGGAAAACCACGGGCCGTCATCGGCAGCTACAACCACCGACGGAGCACAGCCATGTTGCAACGAATGAAAAAAATTATCATGTATAAAAGGACCCGCATCTTCTCGGCCACACTGGCTTCAAGGCAGTCTCATCAATCGCCTGATGGGAAAATTCAATACCCGGCAGCTCTTATGACATCGCTGTATTTGTATTGTATTCACAAAACATACAGTTTCTCAGGGTCTTGCGATCATTTGATTTGATGACAACGATCAAGGATCATTTTACATACAACCCCTGACCACAAAATTAGCATAACATTTTACACCTCCAAGCGCTTTAAACACAGTTAATGTGACTCCACTACCGATGAGGTTTCTGTTTCATTATGTATGAAATGATGTGAAAACATAGTCCGTTTTTTTTTTTTAAAACAATACTGCAGAGAAGTATGCCACTGATTTCATTCAGGTTTATCAAGCCACCTTAAACCTGAATCTTTAAGGAGCCCCAGAGATGTTCAGTGGCATCCTGGTTTGGTGACTGTTAAAGGGAAGCCATGTAAACAACGGTTCTTGATTTTACTGTTTTGTTTTGGTTTTTTTTAATAAGCCTGCCTATAAGTTGGCAGGACAGATAGGTAATTTTACTTGTCAATGTGGAGTTGATCCTTTGTATGTCAACTCTAGATTTGGGGAAATATCCGTCCAACTGAATACTTCTACCACTTATTCACACACTTGTCTCTTAACTGTTACACTTACCTGATCTCTTTTGTAAAGTTAAAACCTAAACTCTCCTGGTAACTTGACTTTATCCTGGTATTAAACAGTCCGATTTTCATTTGGACGACCCTATTATTGTTTTGTCATTGCAAACTGGTTTAACTGCCTCTGTCCAATAGGGTTCAATCTGCTAATAACATATGAATTAATTCATGGCAAGAATGTCTACATTTGCACATTCAGTGTGTGTTTTCAATAAAATGTGGCTCAAGTTTTAAGTATTAAAAGATCTGAAAAAGAAAATGCCTTTTGGATGTTTCCATCAACTCATATTTATAAGAATATCATCAATAGAGCACCTCAACATTTCTTTTAGAGAAGTGCATCTTGAAAAGATGAATTGAAAGCAGGCGCTGTAATGAGACTGTAATCAGAGTACTGAAATTTCATTAACAATCACGGCACAATAAAATGAAATGTTAAGTTTCCTTAGCTTGAACAAACCAGTCAGAACATCCATTGCATATGTTATGACTCTGGAAGCAAATAATTGGTTTTAGTATAAATGTTTTCTCATAAAAGGGGGGATGAGACCATGTTTGTATAGTGCCAGATTTGGTCTTTTGAATATGGACTGTTGAGGGAGCGTAGAGGGACACAATACACAGGATCAGTGTGGAAACACTGTAAACCAAATTATTACTGGTAAAACTAAACTTCCTTTCATAAAATGGTCTTACAAACATGAAGTTATTCATGTTTTGTAGTGCTGATGTGTCATAACTAGATCTTGGACAGCTGAATTAAAGATTGCAGTGTTGACTATATTGACAAGCTCCATTGACTCCAATAGCTCGACCATTAAGAGACACCCTGCTGCAAACATAAAAGGGACCTCTTATGTTTCCGCTTACTTTCTGTAAATTATATAATTTTATAATTTCTGATGTACATGTTAAACATAGCCAAAGTTTCAAACAATGAGGTAAACATATGTAAAAGTAACCCCTATGAGACAAAAGCTCAAGTGTCATACTGATCTGGGAGCTGGGTTTCCAGTGGTTTTTACTACTTGCGCAAAGAGCTGACATTGCTGGTGCATGGTGCAGGTTTACTAAAAGTCGATGGGTGACAGCACAATAATATTTTATTAGGAATTTTTGCCTTTGTATTTCCTGACAATGGACATTTTCCACTTTAATCAGCATTTCACTGCATTTCCGCACATACAAACATTGACACAGTGTATCTAGAATGACTCGGGGTTGATCATGTACAGATGGATTTTACATGTTGCCATTTCCAATTATGTTGGTAGTTTTACATTTTGCTTTGAGAGCCCTCACACCCTTAAGAGGATGAAGAGGTGCTCCCAAGCGCTGGGTGTGGCAGCTTCCAGATGTCTGGCCAGTCAGAAGATAGCAGGCTTTTAAGGAGGCTTCTTATGGCCTGAGCTAATTTGCCTGTTTCCATCAGAGGCTCAACTGATGCACTGCGTAACAGGCAGTTTGAGATAAATAAGAATTTCTTTTTTTAAAATGTGAATAATGCAAAGTTTCTCTAGTGGAGTCCGAGTAAAAATATAGAGCTGTGAATGAGCACAATGGGTCCCCTTTAAGTTTTGTAAGGGAACAGATTTATTCATTTTTGTGTGTGTGTGTATCTCTGACACAAATGGATGATTTGGAAGATGTGTTTCAGAAGACCAAGACTGAAACCTGACCTTTGTTTGTCCTTTTCCTCCTCTCGGTCACTGTCCTGTCTTTTTCTTTGTATCCCCTCTCTGGTTGGTGCTTCAATTAAGGGTTTCTGGGGATTGAAAAGGGCAGAAAATGGAATAACATGAAATATGTATTGTAAGTCAAAGTCACAAAGATAGTTAAGGTAGCAAAACAAGAGGAAAAATAAATGGAAGATATAGAGCCATAAAGATATATGCCTGTTGCATAACTTGATTTAATGTAAACCTATTTTCTTAGGAATTGAGATTTTTACTTAAGTTATAAATAGCCCCGTTGCCACAGCAAAATCTGTTTGTGCGTGAAACCTATAAGCAACTGACCTTTGTGTGACTGTCTCCATCAGCAGTTGTGTTACCCTTCTCTGCAGACATCTCTCTTTTATGAGCGGAGGCTTTTGGGATTTCCTTTAAACCCTCAGCCTGAGCCTCTACTTTCACCCTGCGCTGTGGTGAGGAATCTCTTCCAGGTTTCCCCTCCTTAAAGACAGAGACAAAAGAGCAACATGTTATGCACTACACAAAGAGCATACAAAGCTGCTTTGATTTTACTATGGTAATGCAGCCTTAAATAAAAAGAGCTACTGAAAAAAAAAGCTGAGACCATGTTTTTTTTGTGATTTTTTTGCTGAGCAGATGCACAATCACCTGAATTGTCTTATGTATGTAACAACTTTGTATGCAGCATCACTGGTATTTTACACAACTAGCTATAAAAACTACAGAATACTTGTGCAAGTCTTGTTAGTGATCTTTACACTGTCAATACACCCTCAGAAGTGCCTCCACATTAAAAGCCGCCAAGTGTTGAGTATGTATCACCAGTAGCTTTATGGTGTTCAGATTTACAGATATAAGAGGCAGGAACCTGCAAGGGGGCCAAAGGGTCAGTGAAAGTGTTTCACATGGGCCACAATGCTCATGGTGGGCTAAGAAGGTTTTATCTTCATGTAAACACCTTGTGACATGCAGGGGTTGGCACCAATTGCACAGCTCCTGAACCCAGTGATGCTAGTCTACAGAATAAGATGCACCCACAACAAACATCTCCACTTCTAATGCAGAAATAACACCACTATTTAAATGAATGTTTCCAATTTGGTTTCTATTATTATATCAAACCATTTTGGTAACCTGAGATATTTGGAGGCGAAACTATTGGAAAGAAATCTATTTTTCCTTAAAAACTTAAAATCTATCCTAAAATTAAGTAAGCAATAAACATTCTCGCCTTTCTACCCAATCAGAGCTGACTGCTCTGCTTTGGGCTTAACACACCTGAAAACTACCGATCCGGTGAAGGGCAAGAGACAGAGGGCTTCTTTGTAGTCTTATGTCTGAAGATACAGTTATGCTTCAACATTTCTTTCAGAGCAAATTAATGTAGCAGAGAGCAGTTGGGAAGCACCTACTGTGATAATGCCATGTGAGTGACAAATTGATAAATAAAGCAATATTAGGCACAGCTGATGGCCATGGTACATAAAACTGCCCAGGGATCAGTCGCGGATGAATAAACGTAGCCATGTCCCTGTGACTACTTTACATTCCAGTTGTATGAAAAACTTTCACACTGTGCCTACATCCTGGGCTCTGTTTATGGTAGCTAAGGGCTACAATGCTAACATGCTGCAGTTATCCAAACTGCATGGAAATTAAGCATACTGTCACCTGCTAGAAACATCGGCAATATCTTGGAGAACACTTGTCACACCTTGATTACACTCATGAGACCCATATTCAATTTATTATGCCATTAAACAAACAAACTGATTGGATGTTTAAAATTTATTTTTTATTTAACTTAGGTCAACTGTATATATTTGGTTTCACTTTACTTTAATATAAGTTTTAATTTTTTCACTTATCAGTCTAAAAAAGAAAAACAAACGTTTATATATTGTGATTCAATAAAAAGCAAAATATGTCAAAGACAGAGAGAAAGAGGTTTCCTTTAAGACCACTTACCCCTCTACTTCTGGAGCTGGAGGAAGTTTCCTCTTGAGAAGATGTGGATGATCTAGAGGACCGAGATGATGAGGATCCGGAGTCTGATTCTGAGGACGAGGAATCATTAGACGAAGATCTTTGTCTCGTTTGTTTTTCTTCCTTCTCTGTATCTCTTCCCTTCCTCTGTGCAGCCTCCACTGGGCTTAAAGGACCCTTTCTTTGATCCACCTCTTTTGCTTTTTTGGTGGATTCCTTGGCAGCCTTTTCAGTCATCACTGGATCTGCCTGTTCTTTTGTGGAACTCTGGCTCAGTGTGGTGCCGGAAGTTGCCTCCTTCTCAGACTGGATCCCAACAGATCCCGGTGGCCCAGCAATAACCTCCTGTTTTGTCTGCATCTGTAGATCTTCCTGTTGTCGTTCTGCAACACTGGTGGAGGAGAACACAGGTGAGGCCTGAGGCTGGGGGGTATCAGAGAAGGGAGAGGGTCGCTTGATAACCATGGCAGTGGAGGGAGATTGGGGTTGAATTGGAGAGTCCCTTAAGAACCGTAACTTCTTAAATGAGGACTGTTGTGACAAAGGTGTTGGTGACATGGGGGGACTGGACTCTGCTGCTTGGGTCTCACTTCGGGACACTGGAGCATGGACATCTTCCTGCTCTCCTGCCTCTGTCGAGGATTTTCTAGCTGGTCCTGTGGAATGAGGGGGGGGAGTGGGCAGGAGGGTGAGACCAATCTCACGGCCACGTTTGGATGGAGGGAGGTGACTCTCTCTCTCCTTTTCAGCTATCCTAGCTCTCTCTTTCTCCTGTTCCAGGGCCCTCTCCTGCTCCTCCCTTTCTTTCTGCATGGCTTTCTCTTTGTCTAATCTTTCACGTTCGAGAGCCCTCTCTCTCTCTTCCTCCAGAGCTCTCTCTTTCTCCTTCCTCTCCTCCTCAAGTACTCTCTCCCTTTCAAGTTTCTCCTGCTCTAGAGCTTTGTCCTTCTCTAGCCTCTCTTTCCTCTCCTTTTCAGCTCTTTCCTTCTCCATCTTCCTCTTCTCTTCCAGAGCTGCCTCCCTCTCTGCCTTCTCTTTTTCCTCCCTTTCATGTTTCAAGGCCTTTTCCCTCTCTATCCTCTCCCGCTCAAATTCTTTCTCTCTTTCTATTCTTTCTTTTTCCTTTCTCTCAAGCTCTAACCTCTCTTGCTCTAGGGCTCTCTCCCGCTCCAACCTTTCTTGCTGTAGAGCTTTTTCTATTCGCTCTCGCTCTAAGGCCTTCTCTCTCTCAATTCTCTCCCGTTCCAAAGTTTTCTCCCTTTCTAGTCTCTCTTGCTCCAGGGCTTTCTCTCTTTCTATTCTCTCTCTCTTTTCCCTTTCCAACCTTTCCTGCTCCACTGCCTTCTCTCTTTCAATCCTCTCCTTCTCCTTTCTCTCAGCCTCCAAAGCTTTCTGCCTTTCTAGCTCAAGAGCCCTTTCTCTCTCCTCTCTCTCCCTCTCCAAAGCCTTGGCTCTTTCTAGCTCCATCGCTCTCTCCATTTCTTCTCTCTCTCGCCTCTCCCTCTCCTGTCTTTCTCTCTGTAATCGTTCTTGCTCCAGGGCCCTCTGTCTTTCGAGCTCCCTCTGCCTCTCTTCCTCCAGGGCCCTCTCCTGTGCTATGGCTTGCTCTCGTTCCTCCCTCTCTTTAGCCAAAGCTAGTTCCCTTTCCTGTCTCTCCTGCTCAAGAGCAAGTTCCCTCTCCCGCTTTAAAGCTTTTTCTCGTTCTTCTCTATCTAAGGCCTGCTGTCGTTCAATTCGCTCTCTCTCTAATGCTCTCTGATTTTCCTCCTTCTCTAGTGCAAGAGCTTTTTCCCGCTCTACCTCCATTGTGCGTTCTTGCTCAAGTTTTCTTTGCTTCTCTTGCCTTTCCAGCTCAAATGCCTTTTCTCTTTCTATCTCAGAGTCCCTCTCTCTATCCCTCTCTTCTGTTGCAGTGGCCTTGAGCACACTCACAGGTACTTGAATATGTGCCGGATGTGCTCCTGTAACACCCTGGTTTGTGCCTGGAATCATGGGAAATGGCACATGGCTTGCAGTGTTGGCTGTGTTAGTGATGGCAGATAACAGACCCTCTGGAGGCCCTCTGCCAGGAAACAACGTAGCTGAAGGTGAACTGCTATCCAGCCTATCACCTTCCCCTTCGCCGCCATGCCAACCTGCTCCAGAAAAAGCACCTTCCGACTCCATTTTGCGTGCCAGAAGGGTCAGCGGGCCCGGCTTGCGTTCAGCATGTCCACTCCTCTGTGGCTCTGGGCTGCTACTTCGGCTGCCGCTGCTGGAGGAACCAGAGCTGGAGGTACTTGGTGAGCGCCTAGCTGGGGCTACATCTGGACTAGGAGGGCTCTGTTTAGGGGTGTCAGGCAAGGGGAAAGACAACTCTGGAGGTGGGGAGGGGGGAGGTGTTGGCTGGCGAAGCTGAGGAGACAAAAGGGAGGGGATGTGTTGTTGCTGGGGTTGACAGGACGCTCCAGACCTCTCTCTGGTAGTGGGTACTCTGGCTGGCTCTCTGAGGCTTCTCCTCCGAGTACTGTTGTCCCAGTCATCGTCGTCACCATCCTCCTCCCCATCCTCGCTATCCTCATCGTCGCTGTCAGCTGCAACCTCACTGGACGCAGAACCCCTCTCTGGCCGTTGCTCAGCACCAGGAACACGCATGGCCACAGAGCCAGATGCAGGAGGACAAGACATGTCAGCTTCCTGGTTCCTGTTACCCTCTCCCTCATTCCCTGCACCAAACAATCCTTCTCCACCAGAGGGGCCAGGTGGCTTGTGCTGCTCAGCCAATGCTGGTGTGACATCCTGATGAGAACAGAAAGGGAGCTGAGACTTATTTTGTCATAGCACTATGCCAGATATATTCCACGTAAATGATTTGGCACAATACCTACCAAATGTGCAACATTGTTTGGAGAACAGAGAATCGCAAGACAGTAAGATTAGAAAATGTGACCAATTCAATCAAGTAAAAAAAAAAAAAAAAAAGCAATGTCCTACCTGGGCTTGCGGAGGACATGAGTTACTGTTGTTAACTTCTGCGTGGTCCTCTTGCTCTGTTTACATAAGACAAATAAATAAACAGTTTTGCATAATGACCAAAGAAGAGTACAGTGCAGCGTTTCCCATACATAGGCTCTGCTTGGGTGGCCCGCAAAAGGTAGATTAAGACCCAACCAGGTAAATAAAAATCCCTTGGTTTCTACTTAATTTAATCTATTTATCTTACATGAGATCACCCCATTCCACTCTTTTCAAACTAACTAATTATTGGCCACACTGCTGTCTGAGCTGTGTGTGCTGCAGTGACTGAGTGGGAAGTAGAGGCCTCTCTGTGTGTACTTAGAACATCTGTAAATTGCAGAGTCCAATAGTCTGCATGTAAGGCCTACAGGAAATAACCTGCATTACGCTCTCCCTCTCTAAACTGAAGGAGTACCTGCATGCAAGCCAATCACACATACCACACAACTCACCCTTAACCTGTAGGAAACACTGCAGTAACTTGCTTATTTGTAACCAACGACTAAAACAACACTTACCATTTGTTTCATATGCTTCGCGAGCCTCCCTCTCCAAACGCTGCCTCAAGAGCTCCTGTTGTTTAGCCAGATACTGCTTGATAAAGCTGTTTTGGCTCATTTCCTCACCAATCTAAAATCAGAGAGACCGTTGAAAATGCAGACAAATGAGAATCGTGCTAATGCACATTTTATCATTTATATGTAAGCGGTCATTACATGTATAGACACTTCAGCCTTTGAAATGAAAATGAAAGGCATCTTAAAGACACTTACCTGAGAGTTTGGTTGCAGTCCAATGTGAGGAGTGGAGGTCCTCTGTAGATTCTCCAGCATAAGAGCCTGTAATTAAGACCAGAGATTTTATTCATTTAATGTAAACAACAAACAAGTATTGTTTTAGAGTTGTTCGATTGGCACTAGTGCTTCTGAATGTTAACATCTGGGTCATTTATATCAACCTAGTTACCCTGTACTGTACTCTAAACATTTACATCATGACAGCCAACATTTCCATCCTTTGAAAATGACTTGGACTCTCTGTGGGCCTTAAATGCCTTCAGCATAGATGGGGAAAAATGCCATTTAGCATCACTGCGTCTCTTTCTGAGAAAATTTAGGTTAGGATAATTTTTCCTTTGATACAGTTCAAAGTAGAAAGCATCAGGAGCTATTGGAGAAAAAGAGGAGGATGACATACGACAAAGTGCCCTGGTTAGAAGAACACATGTAACATGGTAAAGGTCATAATGTTCTGTCAGACTCAAACAGGCACAGCTTCATGAAGACTGTGGTGGAAAGCAAAGTAGAATAAGAATAATGTGCGCAGAGTTTCAAGCAGAGACTGCTGGACCTAACTTGGTTTAAATATTGCATATTTTTTATTAACCACATTCGCTTCCATCTATCTCTGTCCTGATAACCACTTAGCAGTACTGCTGCTTCCACCGCAAGCCCTCCCACTCCGCTGCTTATATCATTTCACCCTGCACCCTACACAATAGGATGTAAAAAATAAATTCTAAAATTAAAAAAAATATAATGTTCAATAATGGTAAAAGCTCCACTGATAAGCAGTAAAACAAACACAATGTGTAACTATTAAAAATAGTTCTACTTTTTCATATTGCTGCATTTTGTACGCTAGAATTTGAATATACAATAACCAATCCTCCCATAGCTTACTAGTGCCCCATTCATTTTCGATGTTTAACAACATAACCAGTAATCAAACTGTGACTATTCGAGGTCGGTGGCTTGCCTTTGGAGCCAGTAGGCCTCGACTGTATACAACTTTGCAATCAGAACTTCCACATTTTAACGGGGACTTTGACAAGTGCTTAAACTGGAGACAGACAACGTAGAAACAAGTCACATATCTTTAAATGAAAATCACAGTGTTCGGTTTTCAAAAGTGAGACGGGGGCTGCCATAACCTTGCAGTGGGATAAACAAGCCTTCCACGTAAAATGCAGATGTAAACACCAATCGCTGCCTTCGTGCTACCCAGTTAAAATGGAAAAGAAAAGCACGGCCCGACTACGGTGGCGGGGTAGTTGAGGTTGAATACCTGTCGCAATGTAAACAAACTGGCTCGTACGGGACCCGGAGCGGCTCCTGGGCCTGGGACACGCTTCGGAGCAAAACTCTTCCAAAATTTGGCGGAACCCAGCAAAATCGGGTCGATTAAAATAGACGGCTTCGTCGATGAGCATGCGTCCGGTCGCCGTCTTATAAAAGTTGCAGAGCGATTAAATCGCCGCCGTAACGTCAAGCCCCCGGATAAACTCACGCAGTGTTCGGGACAGACGCCGTTAACGGGCGCACACACAGCCACAAGCCACTAAGGCCACCGCTGAACTCACGGCGCTAGCCAGGGGAGCTAACGGGCTAACAGGACAACATAACCCGACCACACACACTTTGAAATTAGCCACCAAGTTGTGCGAAGTCCCGGTCTCGTCGCGGTCGACGCGCTTCCTCGCCGCGGACCCGCCGCTCGACCGCGGTGCGGCGCGATCGACGCGTTTTTTTTTTTTTTTCCGCCGACTCGTGGTCGCCGAAGCCTCGACAACTCCGCTACGCCGCTCGGCGGTAACGACGCTCCGTCGTCGGCCCTGAGGAGAGCATCAGCCCGTCTCACCGTGAACGTTAGCTCTCCGCCGCCGCGGCCCCGCACTCCGCGGCGGAACTCACCCCCTTGAGCCTTTTGATGAGAGCATTCTTCTGACCGCTTTTCGAGAGTCCCCTCTCCTCGAGAGCGGCTTTTAAATCCGCCACCCGGAGGGACTGGAGCGGTCTCCCGTCCAGCGTAACGTCTTCGAGGTCCGCCATTTTCCCTTCCTCTAGTCAGTTCCCAGCGAGAGCGACGAGCAACGCCTTCCTCCATCCCACGTCACCGCCGACGACTTCCCCCCTGATAACACGGCAAACGCTTCAAATCTTCCCCTGCATTCGTCGCCCGGGATAAACAACATCTACGCTCAGTGAGATTCAATGTAATTGTGTTGCACGTTTTCACCAATTGCGGTTTTAATCTTGTTTTTTTTTTTATACATGGCCAACGACGAACTTTGCGCAAAATCCGCGCAGGCTTGATTACCTACACGACAACAAAGCTATTCGACTGCGCAGTCTCCGCGTATTTATTGGTCGGCGAGATTAGCGCGGCTCTCGTACCAGGTCGCCGCGCGTCAGTAAAGTCGAAAATAAGGTGATTTAACTCTACGTTTAGAAGAATATGGGCACACGAAGGGGTTTATGATAAGAGCAGTTAATGTTAATTGTGATGCCGACTATGAAATCAGACTCCGACGGTGGCAGTGTTGCGTAGATATACGGTAAGCTACATAACGTTACTTGGCCCAGAGGAATTTCTAACTGTGCTTAAAGGACACGGGATTAGGCGTTTTCCAGCTGAAACAAACCACTTTATAACGATTTGGCGTTTCCGTCATGTCAGCCGAGGCTTAAATCAGCTGCGGAAACAGCCGCCAACGGCCCCGGACCCGCAGAGCTCCGCGTAGCATCCACCCCGGGCTCGGAGGACCGACAGAGGGGATCGCCGACATGGCAACGCAACACTGGAGCGGCGCCCCCGGCTGCTGCGCTCCCGGTCCGGAGGGCTTCCCGTCGCCTCCCCAGGTCGTAGCCAGCCCCCCCAGCCTGGAGAACCTGTCCTGCGCTTCTCCGACCGCGGGTCGAGTCGGAGAGCCGGAGCCCATCTCCTACGTTACCCTCCAGGAGCAGCGGTGCGTCCTGAGCTGGTTCCAGGGTTGGACCGCCGCTCAGAGGGAGCGGTTCTTGCAGGACCTGCTTGGGAAAGCTGTGCCGGGGAAGGTGTGCACCCTCCTAGATTCACTCAGCACTCTTCAGGTACTGTCTGCACTTCCACTTCCAATCATGTGTTCCAGAGAGTGACATTATTTCATTTCTGACATTTACCAGCTGCTTTCTCTTTTCTGCACACTGACAAGGTTAAAGACCGACTACCAAACATCTTTGAGTGCCAACTGCGCCTGTGGACCCAGTGGTTTGAGTCTTGGGGAGAAGAGGAGAGGAATCATTTCCTTCACATGTTGGAGGAGCGGGATCCAGTGTTTGTTGCCCACTTTTACAGCAGTGTAGCCGGTACAGCAGGGAGAGACTGAGGAACGTTTGCACTGTGATAGAAGAGCAAGTGATTGTGACTTGTGTTTGGGCATGTGTGTGTTAGATCTGAGCTGGTTCTCACCGCTCTCTCTTATTTTTCAGAGGAATGTTTGTTTAACTGTGATGGGACTTATTGTTGAAGGTAAACCATTTATTACACAGAACAGAAAAGCTCTTTCAATAGAAGCAGTTTTTTTCTGATTCCTGCTCTGGATCCTCCAGAGCTACATCACATATTATACAATTATTCATATTATGCATACACACATTATATGAAATAAACAGGCTTCACATCTGGGTGAAAGAAAAATAACTGAGTAAGCTTTTTCTGTACCTGGTCTATTAATCAGAAGACCTGGAATGACATAGAATAAGAACTCAATCTTTTTTCTTTTTTTCTTTTTTTTTACAAATAAAAGATTAAACAAAATGAACCATTGTATATTTGTGATTTTATTGTCTGAAACATCCATTAGCAATAATGATTGAAGTATGTCTAAGAACTGTTCTGTGTCTACAGAGATTACCTACTAAGGGGACTAAAAAGAAATACATTTCTAAATTTTGACCAATAGTACAAAACTTAACTTGCTGAGTTCCCTATTTTATCCAGTCAACTGATCCAGGAGTAAGCAAAACAATTGGAGTTTGACTTGCAGCCTCTTCAACACAAAAATTGACAAATGGATAGATTGTGTCTGTAAACCTTTGACCTACAAATGTGTACAAATGTAATCTGGCACCAGCATCGTAAAAAGAGATCTGCCCCTTTTTATAGTCCAGCAAAATACCAATTGTTAGAGGATGCGTCTCAACATGAATAGTGACAGGTCTCACATCCACAGCCTTGTACTCGCCCTGTCTGGTCAGGAGTATAGTCCAGAAGCCATTTCTAGGGAGGAATGAAATTTTCCCCTTTCTTTGAGCAGATTCGCTGGCCATCCCAAGGTGGAAACAATTCTTCCCAGCTACAGACACCTCCCAGTAGTGTCTACCGGCTGAGAAGCCAGTCTTGCCTAGGGCAGCAAGAACCACATCATACCGGCCTGGGTTGTCAGGGACATTTTGCATTTCCTGTCTTGTGATCATCTCAGTATTATCTGCAGACAGAGCTATTCTTGGGTGTGTGGTTTCTGGATCAAAGGTAACTCTTGCTGTAAAAGGAGAAATGTAGTAGATCATGTTTCTTTATACCACATTTTAAAGGAAATTGATGTGAGAAAAATTAAAGCAGTACTCCAGTACAGATTTGATATGTCACACTCATAAGGTTAGGTAAGTCAAAAAAGACAGATCAAAACATGAGTGGTCAAAACTGAAGCAGCAGAGGCCAAAATATCCTGACTTTTAGTATCTAGTATGAATCAAGCTCCAAAAACACTGGATCCTACATTTCCCATAATTCAAATGCATAACCTCTTTCATTAGATAATCTCTGCCTGTTAAACCACAATATCTTACAAACTCAACACCCTCAGTTTGCGATGCAGATTCTCTGTTAAAAATTTATTGTCTCCAAGCCCAAGCCTGGGTAACCATGATAATATCACTGTTATTTTTCCAGACTTTGTAAAGCTCCTCCAGGGCCATTGTTAAACTTTTTTTTCTCTTAAAGTAGAACTGGCTATGACAAGTAACCTCGAGCTGAAAAGTTAGTGGAGTGCCCTTTTAAAGTCAGCCTTACAGTTAAATGTATGGTTTGTATATTTAAATCATGTAGGATTTAAATGATAATGCTAAATAGAGATGTCAATGAAACGAAATGAACTTATGTGTTTGACTCACTGGTATGGACAGTCTTGTCTTCCACATCACTGATTTTGTCTTGAAGATCTGGGGAGAAAATATGAACAGCAGTTTTTTTTTTTTTGGGGGGGGGGGTCGGTTGGAAATATCACAATGTGTTCTCTACGCTTTGCAGAGAGGTGAACTGATATTTACCTTGTACATTTTTCTCAAGTTTGGCCTTCTCTTTTTCCAGTTCTAGCATTGAAACAGAAAAAAAACAGATTTACCCTCTTAAACGATAATCACTAGAGCAGCTTCTACCTTTCCTCTGTTATACTGAATGAATGGTGTGAGCATGTCCAGAGGGTTGAGCATACTGTTGTGGTTGTCCAGCAGTCTGGTATTCTCTGCGCGCTGTTCTTCTATCTCCTGCCGCAGCTGGTTGAGTATGTCATCCTTCTCCCGCAGCTGCTGCTGTAAATTATCAGCATTGTCCTGCGACTGCTTCAGTTGTTTCTTGAAGTCTGATGAAATGTACATTTCAAAAATGACATCAAATTGCGCACTGGATCTCAAGGGTATAGCATCCCACTATTAAACCAGCTGCTTTAAAAGTTTATGATCATCTTTCCTCTGTTACATTCTGATTGAATCTACTTATTTTATGTGAGGTAAACTAACTGATGTCTTTTTGCTGCTGTTTGGTAGCCTCTCTTGTTTGTTCTTCTAACTCCTGCTGCAGCTGTTTGAGGCTGGCATCCTTCTCTTGCAGCTGCTTGTGCAGGCGATTTATATCCTCCTCGCTCTCCTGCAGTTGTCTTTGTAAAGCTGTTTGATGAAATATTCCATTTAAAAACTACATCAGATGAACTCATTGGATCTCAAGGACACATAAACAGTATGTGCAGAAGGAAAATAAAGTAATATTCATAACCATAATTGGTCTCACCTTCACAATGGGTATTGTCATCATTGCAAAACTCTTTCAGTTCTTTGACCTGTTGCTCTAAATCTGACAGAGGGAGGAGGTCGACACGGAGACATGGATTAAACACCAACCGACATAATAACCGTCAAGGAGAAGTTTTAAAGCAATAGTTCAATAGTTTCTAGGAATGCATTTTTTCACTCTCTTGTTGAGAATTAGATGAGCAGATCAACATCACTCTCACATCTGGACGGTAAATCTGAAGATTCTACCCATTAGCTTAACATGAAGACTGGAAAGAGTGGGAAAGAGCTAGCCTGGCTTGGTTTGGCGGTAACAAAATCCACCACCCAGCACCTCTTTGCTTTATTGATTAACACATTATATATCTCATTTGTTTAATTCGTACAAAAAACAAAGTGTAAAATGACATGTTTTAGTTTTATGAGATGTTATGCCCTGGAACAGCAAATTTCTCAAAATACAAAGGGTATTCATGACATTACAGCGTATAGTACTCACCTTGGTTTGTGTTTTTGAGTTTTTTGATATCTCTTAGTTGTGTTTGAAGTTGTTGTTCCAAATCTGAGAGAGAAGACAAAAATAACCACAACTGGATGAAAAACCAAAAAGATTTTTTTCAAAACAAAATTCCAGATGGAAGAGGAAGATTGCTGGATGTTTGTTTTATAGAACACACAGAAGATTTAGTCATTACATGTTAGTCATGTTAGTCTTGGGAATATTTATACCAATCTATCCCAGAATCCAAAAAAGAAATACTTGTGGGAGAACAGCAGAATAACAATAGAAGGAAAGTAACAGATTGACATACTGTTGACATTTTTTTCAGCAGATTTGGATGCTTTTCTCTGAGCCTTTTTTAGTTGTGCCCTCAGATCACCGATCTCCATTACTAGTGGGGACAGGGACACAATGTTATTTTGTGCTAAAAGAAAACAACAACATGACACGAAACAATAACAAATAAGAACAGTTCATACTCAAGTTAAAATGCTTTGTATCTGCATGCTCAAGTCGGAGTTCACTATCTTGCAGTTGCCTCTTGGTCAAATTCAGTCGCTTATGAAGGTCTGAAAATGATTAAGATCTCAATTAAATACAAAATCATTAAATCAAAATGTGTGCATGCATTATTTTATGGCATATTACAATGAAATTATCACATTTTGTTCTTTACCTGCAAGGGTCTCCTCATATGTTTCCTTGAGGTATGATATTTCATCTTCCAATGGTCTGATTTTCTGGTGAAGTTCCACAATTTGAGATGCTATAAAATAAATAAACCAATCAATCAAAGCAAGTTACTTTGAAATTCTGAAGCTAAATAATTTTCCTCCTAATTCTATTTTTTCTCACTAACACTGAGCAAAATACTTACACAGATTAGAAATCCCCAGATTTCTTGAGTTCAGTAATAGTGTCTTTTCTTTTATCTGATTTCTGATTCTCTCCAGTTCATCTTCCAGGTCTCCAGAGAAAGATAGAATGGATGTTTTATTTCCTCAAATTGTATGATGAAGTTTTCAGAATAAATTTAAAGATTCCCTACATCGTCTCACCTTTAATTTTCTCCGACAGAGCTTTTTTCTCATGCTCTTCTTGCTTCTTTAGTCTTGCTATTTCATCTTGTTGGGCCAACAGTTGAAGTACTAAAAGAAGAAAGGTGGGATTAGATATATTCACTGGATACAAGACCATGACCAGCAATGAAAGACCCATTTAATTTTAATATAATTTTGATGATGACTCACCCAATTTGGTATTTTCATCTGCTTCATCTTGTATTCCCTCAATAAGATAACTTAAATGGTCCTGGAGTGCTGCAGACAAGAGACAAAGACAACCATCATTTCATATGAGACAAAACAGTTTTTTATTTATTTTCTTAATTCATTTTAGATGTTCACACCATTGTTGGTTGGGAGTGCGTGGTATATGCAGTCAAGATATCTAATTTATCACTCACCTGTAATTTTACTGTAATTTGTTTCATTTGTTGCAAGATTTGCAATTTTCTCTATCTCTGTTTGTATTGTGATAATCTGTAGAACTGAAAGATGGGTTAAACATTAATCCAACACTAATTGATAATCCTCTTCTTGTATGTATAATTTCCCATGTTGACCAAATGTGCAGTATAATTCAGTGATTTTGATACTCAAACTTGTTGATACTTTGATTCTTTATTAATTGTTAAATATTTGCATGTTCTACTCACGTCTTTGTGCTTGAGCACTTCTTGATTTCAGCTCCTCTGTTTTTTTGGCGAACTCTTTCTTGTTTTCATCAATTTTTTTTTGAAGTTCTGCAGAGGAGAAATAAAACTGTGTTTTACCTTATATGCCCTCTTCCCCTAATGCCTCAATATGATCATTATTTAATAGTTTCTCTTCCACTAAGATGCACAGTAGTCTATCAGTGCTATATTTTGTGCACCCATAGACATGTTAAATTCAGCTGACAGTGAAACACACTAACCTTTTATCTTGGCTTTGTATTCACTGTTTTGTAGTTGTTTCTTTAACTCTTGGCCTTGTAGGGTTAATGTAGAAATTTGAAGAACTGAAAGACCCATATTTAAAAACAGTTAAACAAAAGAACACTATTCAAAGTTTCAATGTGGAACAGGACCCTCAAGAAAACAAGGAATATCCTTCATTCACACCCTTGAATCAACCATATTCATATCCACAGTATATTTTTTTCAACATGATCAAAGGATTTGATTTTTGATAAATAAGATCCATATGAGCAAGCTATGGAGTATCCACTAAGTATAATGTGCACAAGTGTGAAGGAGTTGGTGAATACTACTGTAAGTTTTTAATGCAAAGTGAAACGTATGATCACGAGGTAACAGAAAGAAAATGTGAAGGTGTATCTAAGAAAATCCTTCAGGTTCAAGTTTTTCTACATATTTAAATTTTTTTCGAAGGATACAGAGAAATTTATTTTCACCACCTATTAAAAAAACACAACATAAAACTAGAATTCTACTCACACATGGCTTGCCAGGATAATTCAAGATGCCAGAAATGACGTCTGATGACTGAGCAAAAAGGTAACACAGCTCCATCACTTACCAAGTGCAGTGACACTGTCAGATTTAGCCTGCAATTGCTTCACTTTATCCTTCAGAGCATTCTGCAAATCTACAAAGACACATTATGACAGCTATGATCCCACTTACAAATCCAGTTATTACGATAAAAGCTTGTCTTTCTTTGGATGAAAAGACAACACTTGAGTGACTTCAATAGTGCTATCTGAGGAGCGTGAACAATTTATTTTCAAGTTGCATTTCTTTATGCTAATTCCATTGATGTAGTTTTAGGGGGTTAATATCTGCTCTGCAAAATTTCTGTCTCAAGGTCTGGCTAGGGTTGCCCTCTCTTTTCCTTATTATTCACTTATGCTTCAAGCCACAATCACAAAATCATGAGCCACTCATGTCCATAATACAACCTGTTTCTTACCATTGCATGCAGTCGATAAAAAACAAACAAAAAAAACCTCCAAACTGACCCTGTTTGTTAAACTATGTGAGAGATTAAGATTTTTCCAAATCTGTCAAATTTTATGGGGGTAATCAATTTCCAAAGTGCTGATGAAATGACACTTTGAAACTACAATAACATTACAAAGAATGACTTCAAACTTCTCAACTCCTTTTAATTTGTTAATCATTAGGGTGACTGATTTTTCAACTAGCACGGCATTCAGTAGAGCACAGACCTCCTCCAAGGCCAGTCTCAAACAAGATACACGAGACTTAAGAGAAAAAAAAATCAAATTCTTGTGAATGAATCTGGATCTTTCTCAAAATTCGATGAGTGCACCAAATTTGCTGCAAATCAGTTCAGTACTTTTTGTGTAATCCTGCTGACAAATAAACCAACAAATAGAAACAGATGAAAACATGACCTTCTTGTTGGAAGTAAAACCTATATAACAATTTAAGTCGGCTGATTGCTCTAGCTTTCCCAATAGGCTTGATTAAAAGGAGAAAAAGCAAAGTAAAGCACAATTTTTGTGGGAAAGTAATAAGACACCTAATAGGGCAATAAGGCGATTACGCAGCTAAAAAGAAATGGGCTCACTAATACAACAAAGTCCGAATGTTGCTAATCATAGAGACTCTTAATTTGAACAAATGCTTTGAAAAATTGTGAACATTCATGACTTCATTGTGTAAAATGGGTTTATTGTCTAATTCAGACATTGTTGGCCAGTAGGGACAGTAAGTAATAAGTCAATAGAAATGACACTCACCTTGAACTTTCTGCTCATTGCTGGAACACCGTGTCTCTGTCTCATTCAGTTTATTCTCCAAAGCTTGGGGGGAAAAAAAAAAAATAAAAAAAAATAAAATATATATATATAATTCATGTTTGCAACATGTTAAATGTTAAACTTACATGTCAGGACAAAACTGACCTTTGATCTCTTTCTGATCCCGAAGGTGCTCCTCCACTTTTATCTTCAGTTGATCTCTCAAATCTAGGAGAAGTAGCGTTTGCTTCACCTTCAGAGGAAGTAACAGCTAATACATAATCAATAATGTCCGAGGAAAATTGGATACTCACCATTAATTGTAAGAGAAGTAATTTGGCCCTGATTTTGCTTTTCTTTTTGGAGTTCTCTGAGTTGGTTGTTCAGATTAGTGATTGTCAGAACTTAGGGATAAACAAACAAAGGTATGATATGAGAAAACATTTCAGTTTATTTCCCTATTAATCAAGTAGTCCCCATATTCCCTCTTTACTTACTCAACCTGGCATTTGTCTGATTCTTCTCAACCAGGTCACTGATATATTTCTGTAGCTCATTCTTCTTAATACTAAGTTCATTTCTGAGCTCTGAGACAAATTTTTGAGAGGTGAAATATATTTATTAGGTAAATGCAGAACATAAGGGTAAAACATTGCAGACAACCTCAGCATCAGCTCATGATTTAATTGCTTGGGATTTATGAAGGATTGTTGGGGATACTTACGGGTTACCTGAGTGTTTTTTGTGTTCTGGAGGTCTGACAACTGTCTCTGCAGCTGTGCCACCCGATTCTGTAGTGTCAAAATTCTCAGCACTGAGTCACAACACAACGGAGAGGGCAGAAATGTCATTTACTCCCAGGGATACTGTAACAAGACTGTAAAGAACTTCTCACAGTTACTTCAAACTCACTGAGCTTTGTGTTTCCCTCAGTGGTATCATCTATTTCACCGATAAGGCCGTCCACTCTCTCTTGCAACTCTTGGAAAAAAGTCATTTACATTTAGTCATTTCTGAACTGACTGTCAAGTAATTTCACTCTGAACTGTTAAGATGACATTTTAAACACACTAACCTTGGATACGGTTACTTGTGGTCACATCGACAGGCTTTTTCTGAAGCTCCCAGATTTCATTCTGCAGATCAATGATTTTTAAAACTGAAACAGACAAACATGCAGTGAGTTTGCGTATATCAGAAAATCAGTCTCGCAATTCAAGATAGTCTAGTGCTGTTGATTTCAACAATTGGCACCTGAAGTAGCCTTTGTCTCTCCCACCATTTTAGCTTTTTGTGCCAGACCGGGAGCCACTCTCAGTCTCATTTGTCCTACATTTGTTCCCTCAGTGCAAATACTGACTAGTCCCCTTTTTCACTCTTACAACTAGTGGAAGATAAAATTGTTGATTGAGGTTACCAACAATTTTATCTTGCATAGAGTAGAAATTTAAAGTCATGCATATATTGGAAACCACAAAAAAGTCCAAGATGTCAAGCAAAGCTTCTCTCTGCCCTTATGGGATATCTTTTAATCTTTAATTAATGCTTTTTATCAAATCTTATCGAGTGTGGCCATGGTTAAGAGCAGGGATACAACTCTGGGTCTGCAGCGGCTTTCAGTGAATTTGAACTCTGAGCCTGTGTTTCGTTAGTCCATTTATTTCGTGTTAGTTTTAATAAGGCAACAGCTAATAACACAATTAGTGAGTGGGAAGGGAAACTGAGCATTTTCTACAAGCAAAGGAGAATTTCAGCCACAATTCAGCAGTGATTAGTGGTGGTTTAATCTGAGACCAGAAAGCTATAGTACATTAAAAAACAAACAAACAAACATCAAGAGACCCCCACACCTGGTCCAGGTGTAGTGTATTTTTACTCCACCCTCCCTACTGGCATACATGTAAGATTGGCCAATCAAAAGGCCTTAAAGAGGCTTCTGGAACCGCAGAACCCCATGGAAAGAGAGAGACAGAGAGATCAGGCCCAATTTTTTAAGTGAGTCAGCAGTTTGATGGACAACCGCAGGATGTGGAGAAGCAAACATAACGAGCCCGTTGTCTCCAGGTAAGGATGGTGGGGAACAGTATGCGGCAAACGCAGTGAAAAGACATCATAGGTCCCTAATCTAGCTGCGAGGAACACCTCCACACCGCTGGAACGCATCCCTGGCTTTGCTACTCATGGGGAGGGGTAAAGACTGTATATAAGAACGAGAGCTCCAGACATTGCCTGACTCTTTGTCATTTTTAGTCATACAAGTTGATTTAAAGTATTATTAGTGTATGTTTGGACATTAAGAATTGAAGGCGCTTGTTGTGACTCTGAAGATTTTCTAACCCATCCATGGCGTTTTCAACACATATCACAGGCTCCAAGGTTGGGACTCTGCTGTAAATCACTTGTATCAAATTCAGTCAGAGACTGAATAAGTGTACCTTAAAAATAATAATAATTAGGACTCAAATAGTGACACAATGGATCGTCACAGAGGATCTAATCAATGAACTCACTTAATCTGGGATTGGGAGTCACTCTCTCCAAGTCTGCGGTCTTGGAGTTCAGTTCGTCTCCCTTCTCCTCCAGCTCACGCTCCAGCTCTGTGAGAGGACAAAAAGAAGCAGAGATAAGGGGGAGGATCACTTTTGAGAACAGAAATTTCTCGATGCAAAACTAAATGGTTAATACAGATACACAGTTGCAGTGTCAAATGTGTTACTCACGTGAGAGGATGTCTGGGTCTGTTGTTGTAGAGATCAGATCCCTCAGAGTGTTCAGCTCTTCATGCAGGTTTATAATGTTCAGAACTGACCCAGAAAAATCATAGTAAAAATCACCACATGGTGTATAATTCTGAAACAAACAATCGGATGAGAGCAGACACTTCTCGTGTAAACTGCAGAGATTTTACTCACCCAGTGTTGGTTTGGTTTCTCCGGTTCTGTTGAGTTCTGCAATCTTAATATCCAGTTCAGTCTTTATGTCTGATAGAAACAGACACATAAAATGAATCGGACCAAAGCTAAAACAAGAATCAATGGAGCCTGTAACTGAAGTCATACTTGGAGCCTACCTATATATCTTTGCTCGATCTGAGAGCAATTTTTAGTCTTTATTTGCAGTTTCCTCTGCAGCTCTGTTGAATGAAAAGAGGAAGCCAGGTCATCAAAGCTCTCCCTTCAGTCTTGATGAGAACAAGCTTATTCAGAAATAAATCAACTCACCACCGACCATAGCCTGAGCAATGTCACACTGTCTTTGTTTTCCTTGAAGCACATTCTTAAGGGCTGATTCAAAACAATGTAAAGTTAGTCAAGGTTGTTTTTTTTGTTTGTTTTTTTGCAATAACCTAAATATTCTACAACAATCAAAACTTACTTTTGATCTCAGCCTTATCACGAGAGTTCTCCACCTTTTTTGCCCACAGTTGTTCCCTCAGCTCTAGAAAAATCAGTTACACTTGAGATTATCAGAGAGCTAAATGCTCTTCAGTGAATTCAGCGATCAGAGATAAAAATGAGACACTTACGAGTAATTGTTAAAGAGGATGTTGTGTTATCGTTGCGCCATTCTTCTTCTAGGTTTCTGAGTTGGTTGTGCAGATTAGTGACTGTCAGAACTGAGGAACACGTAAATTATATTATATAGAAGTACATTTTACACTACTGTATTTATTGATAATTAATGTAGATGCCGTGTTCCCTCTTTACTTACTCAACCTGGCATTCGTCTGATTCTTCTCATTGAGCTCATTGAGATATTCCTTCAGTTCCCCCTCCTTAGCTGTAAGCTCATTTCTGAGCTCTGAAACAAATCAGACAGTAACAAAATCAATTCTGTGCAGAAAGTCAAGATACAACTTCACTTCCTCCGTCTGCTGTTATATTCTATAGAAGGTGCATCCAGCTGTGAATCATCTGACTGTAAATTGTAAGTGTGTTGTAGAGATTGGGAGATTTGTGAAGGATTGTTGGGGATACTTACGGGTTACCTGAGTGTTTTTTGTGTTCTGGAGGTCTGACAACTGTCTCTGCAGCTGTGCCACCCGATTCTGTAGTGTCAAAATTCTCAGCACTGAGTCACAACACAACGGAGAGGGCAGAAATGTCATTTACTCCCAGGGATACTGTAACAAGACTGTAAAGAACTTCTAACAGTTACTTCAAACTCACTGAGCTTTGTGTTTCCCTCAGTGGTATCATCTATTTCACCGATAAGGCCGTCCACTCTCTCTTGCAACTCTTGGAAAAAAGTCATTTACATTTAGTCATTTCTGAACTGACTGTCAAGTAATTTCACTCTGAACTGTTAAGATGACATTTTAAACACACTAACCTTGGATACGGTTACTTGTGGTCACATCGACAGGCTTTTTCTGAAGCTCCCAGATTTCATTCTGCAGATCAATGATTTTTAAAACTGAAACAGACAAACATGCAGTGAGTTTGTGTATATCAGAAATCAGTCTCGCAATTCAAGATAGTCTAGTGCTGTTGATTTCAACAATTGGCACCTGAAGTAGCCTTTGTCTCTCCCACCATTTTAGCTTTTTGTGCCAGACCGGGAGCCACTCTCAGTCTCATTTGTCCTACATTTGTTCCCTCAGTGCAAATACTGACTAGTCCCCTTTTTCACTCTTACAACTAGTGGAAGATAAAATTGTTGATTGAGGTTACCAACAATTTTATCTTGCATAGAGTAGAAATTTAAAGTCATGCATATATTGGAAACCACAAAAAAGTCCAAGATGTCAAGCAAAGCTTCTCTCTGCCCTTATGGGATATCTTTTAATCTTTAATTAATGCTTTTTATCAAATCTTATCGAGTGTGGCCATGGTTAAGAGCAGGGATACAACTCTGGGTCTGCAGCGGCTTTCAGTGAATTTGAACTCTGAGCCTGTGTTTCGTTAGTCCATTTATTTCGTGTTAGTTTTAATAAGGCAACAGCTAATAACACAATTAGTGAGTGGGAAGGGAAACTGAGCATTTTCTGCAAGCAAAGGAGAATTTCAGCCACAATTCAGCAGTGATTAGTGGTGGTTTAATCTGAGACCAGAAAGCTATAGTACATTAAAAAACAAACAAACAAACATCAAGAGACCCCCACACCTGGTCCAGGTGTAGTGTATTTTTACTCCACCCTCACTACTGGCATACATGTAAGATTGGCCAATCAAAAGGTCTTAAAGAGGCTTCTGGAACCGCAGAACCCCATGGAAAGAGAGAGACAGAGAGATCAGGCCCAATTTTTTAAGTGAGTCAGCAGTTTGATGGACAACCGCAGGATGTGGAGAAGCAAACATAATGAGCCCGTTGTCTCCAGGTAAGGATGGTGGGGAACAGTATGCGGCAAACGCAGTGAAAAAGACATCATAGGTCCCTAATCTAGCTGCGAGGAACACCTCCACACCGCTGGAACGCATCCCTGGCTTTGCTACTCATGGGGAGGGGTAAAGACTGTATATAAGAACGAGAGCTCCAGACATTGCCTGACTCTTTGTCATTTTTAGTCATACAAGTTGATTTAAAGTATTATTAGTGTATGTTTGGACATTAAGAATTGAAGGCGCTGTTGTGACTCTGAAGATTTTCTAACCCATCCATGGCGTTTTCAACACATATCACAGGCTCCAAGGTTGGGACTCTGCTGTAAATCACTTGTATCAAATTCAGTCAGAGACTGAATAAGTGTACCTTAAAAATAATAATAATTAGGACTCAAATAGTGACACAATGGATCGTCACAGAGGATCTAATCAATGAACTCACTTAATCTGGGATTGGGAGTCACTCTCTCCAAGTCTGCGGTCTTGGAGTTCAGTTCGTCTCCCTTCTCCTCCAGCTCACGCTCCAGCTCTGTGAGAGGACAAAAAGAAGCAGAGATAAGGGGGAGGATCACTTTTGAGAACAGAAATTTCTCGATGCAAAACTAAATGGTTAATACAGATACACAGTTGCAGTGTCAAATGTGTTACTCACGTGAGAGGATGTCTGGGTCTGTTGTTGTAGAGATCAGATCCCTCAGAGTGTTCAGCTCTTCATGCAGGTTTATAATGTTCAGAACTGACCCAGAAAAATCATAGTAAAAATCACCACATGGTGTATAATTCTGAAACAAACAATCGGATGAGAGCAGACACTTCTTGTGTAAACTGCAGAGATTTTACTCACCCAGTGTTGGTTTGGTTTCTCCGGTTCTGTTGAGTTCTGCAATCTTAATATCCAGTTCAGTCTTTATGTCTGATAGAAACAGACACATAAAATGAATCGGACCAAAGCTAAAACAAGAATCAATGGAGCCTGTAACTGAAGTCATACTTGGAGCCTACCTATATATCTTTGCTCGATCTGAGAGCAATTTTTAGTCTTTATTTGCAGTTTCCTCTGCAGCTCTGTTGAATGAAAAGAGGAAGCCAGGTCATCAAAGCTCTCCCTTCAGTCTTGATGAGAACAAGCTTATTCAGAAATAAATCAACTCACCACCGACCATAGCCTGAGCAATGTCACACTGTCTTTGTTTTCCTTGAAGCACATTCTTAAGTGCTGATTCAAAACAATGTAAAGTTAGTCAAGGTTGTTTTTTTTGTTTGTTTTTTTGCAATAACCTAAATATTCTACAACAATCAAAACTTACTTTTGATCTCAGCCTTATCACGAGAGTTCTCCACCTTTTTTGCCCACAGTTGTTCCCTCAGCTCTAGAAAAATCAGTTACACTTGAGATTATCAGAGAGCTAAATGCTCTTCAGTGAATTCAGCGATCAGAGATAAAAATGAGACACTTACGAGTAATTGTTAAAGAGGATGTTGTGTTATCGTTGCGCCATTCTTCTTCTAGGTTTCTGAGTTGATTGTGCAGATTAGTGACTGTCAGAACTGAGGAACACATAAATTATATTATATAGAAGTACATTTTACACTACTGTATTTATTGATAATTAATGTAGATGCCATGTTCCCTCTTTACTTACTCAACCTGATATTTGTCTGATTCTTCTCATTGAGCTCATTGAGATATTCCTTCAGTTCCCCCTCCTTAGCTGTAAGCTCATTTCTGAGCTCTGAAACAAATCAGACAGTAACAAAATCAATTCTGTGCAGAAAGTCAAGATACAACTTCACTTCCTCCGTCTGCTGTTATATTCTATAGAAGGTGCATCCAGCTGTGAATCATCTGACTGTAAATTGTAAGTGTGTTGTAGAGATTGGGAGATTTGTGAAGGATTGTTGGGGATACTTACGGGTTACCTGAGTGTTTTTTGTGTTCTGGAGGTCTGACAACTGTCTCTGCAGCTGTGCCACCCGATTCTGTAGTGTCAAAATTCTCAGCACTGAGTCACAACACAACGGAGAGGGCAGAAATGTCATTTACTCCCAGGGATACTGTAACAAGACTGTAAAGAACTTCTCACAGTTACTTCAAACTCACTGAGCTTTGTGTTTCCCTCAGTGGTATCATCTATTTCACCGATAAGGCCGTCCACTCTCTCTTGCAACTCTTGGAAAAAAGTCATTTACATTTAGTCATTTCTGAACTGACTGTCAAGTAATTTCACTCTGAACTGTTAAGATGACATTTTAAACACACTAACCTTGGATACGGTTACTTGTGGTCACATCGACAGGCTTTTTCTGAAGCTCCCAGATTTCATTCTGCAGATCAATGATTTTTAAAACTGAAACAGACAAACATGCAGTGAGTTTGTGTATATCAGAAATCAGTCTCGCAATTCAAGATAGTCTAGTGCTGTTGATTTCAACAATTGGCACCTGAAGTAGCCTTTGTCTCTCCCACCATTTAGCTTTTTGTGCCAGACCGGGAGCCACTCTCAGTCTCATTTGTCCTACATTTGTTCCCTCAGTGCAAATACTGACTAGTCCCCTTTTTCACTCTTACAACTAGTGGAAGATAAAATTGTTGATGGAGGTTACCAACAATTTTATCTTGCATAGAGTAGAAATTTAAAGTCATGCATATATTGGAAACCACAAAAAAGTCCAAGATGTCAAGCAAAGCTTCTCTCTGCCCTTATGGGATATCTTTTAATCTTTAATTAATGCTTTTTATCAAATCTTATCGAGTGTGGCCATGGTTAAGAGCAGGGATACAACTCTGGGTCTGCAGCGGCTTTCAGTGAATTTGAACTCTGAGCCTGTGTTTCGTTAGTCCATTTATTTCGTGTTAGTTTTAATAAGGCAACAGCTAATAACACAATTAGTGAGTGGGAAGGGAAACTGAGCATTTTCTACAAGCAAAGGAGAATTTCAGCCACAATTCAGCAGTGATTAGTGGTGGTTTAATCTGAGACCAGAAAGCTATAGTACATTAAAAAACAAACAAACAAACAAACAAACATCAAGAGACCCCCACACCTGGTCCAGGTGTAGTGTATTTTTACTCCACCCTCACTACTGGCATACATGTAAGATTGGCCAATCAAAAGGCCTTAAAGAGGCTTCTGGAACCGCAGAACCCCATGGAAAGAGAGAGACAGAGAGATCAGGCCCAATTTTTTAAGTGAGTCAGCAGTTTGATGGACAACCGCAGGATGTGGAGAAGCAAACATAATGAGCCCGTTGTCTCCAGGTAAGGATGGTGGGGAACAGTATGCGGCAAACGCAGTGAAAAGACATCATAGGTCCCTAATCTAGCTGCGAGGAACACCTCCACACCGCTGGAACGCATCCCTGGCTTTGCTACTCATGGGGAGGGGTAAAGACTGTATATAAGAACGAGAGCTCCAGACATTGCCTGACTCTTTGTCATTTTTAGTCATACAAGTTGATTTAAAGTATTATTAGTGTATGTTTGGACATTAAGAATTGAAGGCGCTGTTGTGACTCTGAAGATTTTCTAACCCATCCATGGCGTTTTCAACACATATCACAGGCTCCAAGGTTGGGACTCTGCTGTAAATCACTTGTATCAAATTCAGTCAGAGACTGAATAAGTGTACCTTAAAAATAATAATAATTAGGACTCAAATAGTGACACAATGGATCGTCACAGAGGATCTAATCAATGAGCTCACTTAATCTGGGATTGGGAGTCACTCTCTCCAAGTCTGCGGTCTTGGAGTTCAGTTCGTCTCCCTTCTCCTCCAGCTCACGCTCCAGCTCTGTGAGAGGACAAAAAGAAGCAGAGATAAGGGGGAGGATCACTTTTGAGAACAGAAATTTCTCGATGCAAAACTAAATGGTTAATACAGATACACAGTTGCAGTGTCAAATGTGTTACTCACGTGAGAGGATGTCTGGGTCTGTTGTTGTAGAGATCAGATCCCTCAGAGTGTTCAGTTCTTCATGCAGGTTTATAATGTTCAGAACTGACCCAGAAAAATCATAGTAAAAATCACCACATGGTGTATAATTCTGAAACAAACAATCGGATGAGAGCAGACACCTGTTGTGTAAACTGCAGAGATTTTACTCACCCAGTGTTGGTTTGGTTTCTCCGGTTCTGTTGAGTTCTGCAATCTTAATATCCAGTTCAGTCTTTATGTCTGATAGAAACAGACACATAAAATGAATCGGACCAAAGCTAAAACAAGAATCAATGGAGCCTGTAACTGAAGTCATACTTGGAGCCTACCTATATATCTTTGCTCGATCTGAGAGCAATTTTTAGTCTTTATTTGCAGTTTCCTCTGCAGCTCTGTTGAATGAAAAGAGGAAGCCAGGTTGTCAACGCTACCACCTCAAATTTTACTATGAAACTTTTGGAAAAAAAATATTATTTATAAGAATAAAAAAAGACTGACCCTGTATTTCAGCCTGAGCTTTGGCATATTGCCTTTCTTTGGCTTGAAGAAGATCCTGAAGGGCTAATTAAAACAGTGTAATGTACAGTCAGTCAAAACTGTCACACATTTGATGTGAAGGACAAGGTCCAACAGAAACGTATTTCCTTGGTAGCTTACTGTAAATAGCAATAGTCATCAGAGAGAAATTCTCTACAGTGATATTAGCTGCTTTTCTTGATGAATTTAACAACAGAACGAGTAAAGGTGGACTCACTGGTGGCTGGGCTTGTTGATGTTGTCAGCTTTTGATCAATGTTCTGCAGCTCTCTCAAGTCTTTCATTATGTTGATGATGTTCAGGACTGGTAACAGTAAAAGAGGACTTCCATATTCAGACTTTGATTTATGAAGGTGATATGTGTATGCTACATATGGTTGTTCCTTTTTAGAGCTTTTAGAATAGAAAGGAATTAACCTATAGTAGAATTGACAGTATTTGGTTTTTGTATAAAAATCAAGTATATAATATTTGTATAACATTAAATGCTTAATTCTAAGCTATAGTTTATAATGCATAGATGTATGGATTAATCTGCCTCGTTTTCATACTTATACTTACTCAGTTGTGACTGGGCATAATCTTTGTCCTCCAGTCCTTGCTGTAAGTTTTCTAGCCGTTTCTTGTCCTCCGCTAAACTAACTCTCAGCTCTAGGATGGAAAAAAACCCCAAAACATTTATGCTTTTCTGACTTTGCTGTTAGAATAACTATAACAATTATTGTTATGTTTTGAATCAATATTGAACTATCATTTATAATTCATTATCTAATAATCTGGCATTAAATGAGCACAAGTGTGACTTTCAATTCAATAAATAAGTAAATCAAGTTTCATAGAGCTCCAGGGACATTTACCTCTTAGTTTGGAATCAGATGTCGTTTTGGTGTTTAACATTAACTCATTCAAACGATGCATTTGTCCTTGCAAAGCCATAATTTCTTTGGCTGAAAAAAAAGAAAGAGGATGTCACAATGGCTGCAGTAAACACAACAACAGAATGGAAGAAAAATGTTGAGCTGCATCCTTACTAAGTTCTTTGTTAGTCTCCTCACGAGTCAGTTCTAAAATCTTCTTTTTAAGGAGCTCAATCAATTGTCTCAACTGCCTCTGATAATCTGAAAAGGAGACAAGAATGAAGCCATCGTGCAGCTCTAGAAAACGGGTAAAGCGGTCATATATGAGATAGGAAAGGATCCACAAAACAACGAGATCTCAAGACACAACACTGGGGGACTCACCAGCAGCATTGTTCCTTGATTTCTCAATGTAGAAACTGATGAGCCTCTGAGTTGCTGCAGTCTTACTGTGCAGAGAAATCAGGTCCAGTACTGGAATATCATAGAGGATATGTGTCAGAAAATGTTAGACCCTGATTTGTTAATATTGTTGATTATAAAGGAAATATCAAAAGATGTGTAGAGATGTACTGACTAGCTGAGCTGTCATCCTCTTTTTCTCGCAGCTCACTGATCTTCCTGTCAAGCTGTTTTTGCAGAGCTGATGAAGTGAAATTGATTAAACAGAAAAAGAAAATAAATACAGAAATAAACAAGTATTCCAACAAAACTAAACAGAAAACAGTTTAAAGTGACAGAATGTTAAAGCAAGACTGTACCCTTTGCTTATGAGAGTGTGCTAAATGGTTAACTACTCTTACACTACAAAATTACTTTAGCTAAAATTAGTAGTTTAAGATAACTTTAGCTAAATTTAGATAAAACACATTTAGCTAATCCATTTAGCTAAAATGCTAAGCTACTATTAGTAGCACAAATGGAGGAGGGTCGAAAAGACAGCGAATCAGTACAGTAATTTGTCACACAGCATTATGACCCTTGTGTTTGTTAACATTAGCTAACATTGGCTTTCATAAGCTACTGGTCGTACCCAACCAGGTAATGCTGAAGCAGCAAATCCTCTGAGTGCACTGGCCTCAGCAACAGGGTGGGACTAAATTATTTCAAAAAAACATTTTTTTAAATGTGTTATTTCGCTTTTCAAAAGTTATATAGTCTTGCTTCAAATGTACCTTATTTTATAGCTCAACCTGCATATTTCAGCCAAGCCAACAGCAATTTACCAATAATTTTTCTGCTGGGCTGAAGACCAGCTTCTTCTCTTCTTGATTCCTCCTTTTCCAATTCCCAGAGCTCATTTTGCAGTGAGATGATCTGAAGAACTGAACACACACAAATAAGAGTCAAATCACCACCAACTTTCCTCTGTGTAAAATTTACTGAGAAGGATGATTATCTTCTTCTGTTCAGCTGTTCCATAATTGTCTTGTGATCTTCAAAATGGCCCTTACTTAAGGCTGCGTTTGTGTGGCTTCTTGCAAGTTGCTGCTTCTCTGCATTCAGTTCATTATTCTTCTCTTGCAGCTTATTCTGTAGCACTACAAGACACAAGTTAGATATAAGACACCGTCATTCAGAGAAATTTAGCTAAAAAAAAAGCCATTCACACAGAAGGTCTCGTCAGGATTAGCTTTGAAAAAAAACAAGTGGATGGTATTTTACTGACAGTGAAAGAATATTATAGTACTAAATTACTTTGCCTGCAGATCTAGAGCAAAGCAATGAAACAACACTTGCCGTCTCGGTCAGTCATTTCAGTAGAATTAGCAGAAAGCAGGATTTTCTTCTGTAAAGCTTCCACCTCCCTATTGAGTGAAATGATTTTCAGAACTGAAAAAAAAAATAATAATAATTTTGCGTTACCATATGATGAGTAACATAAACTGTGACATGTATTGAAGAACAATAAACAAAAACATTGAGTGGTTTTAGTCAGGTAAACTTACTCACGAAGGTATCACTATCAACTTTTTCCAGCAGCTGTTTTATTTTATTGTGCAGCTGGGTTTGATAAGCTGTCAAGGAATTAAAGACACATTTTAACATTTATATCATCTCCACATGTGCTACATAGTGTACGTACAGTGGGGTTTGCACTGAATAGCTTACAGCCAGCAATGGCAGAGGTGGTCGAACTGCATGTAGCAAGCTGCAGCTTCAGCTGTCTGATTTCCATCCTCAACCCAAAGGCTTCGCCATCTGTCAGTGTAGAGGATACAGTGTATCACTGCAACAGTAAGCACCACCAGTCCTAATCAGCATTATACATCAAGTCTTAAAGAAGGAACACTCGCCTAGTTGGGTGTTGCGCCGAGTTGTCAGCTGAAGTTGCCTGTTCAATAACGCCACATGTTCCTTCATATCTGACAAGGCGTGACAGTGATGTTAAATTTCAAATCAGCAAAATAAAGCAGAATACAATGTCACACTATGTTTATAGAATTTCATAGTCAATACTTTAATTCCAACCCAACCCATTGTGTGTGCTGATGCCAAACCATTAACAATTTCCCATATGATTTTTTTGACATGCACATTTTGTTAAGAAACTGGATAGGTATAAAGAACCACTTACCTGTACAGGATCTGACAACGACTGACTGTAAGAGCGGAAAAATAAATGAATTACTTGAAATAAATATAAAAGGAGACAAAGATTTTTGAATTTTGCTGAGTTGGCATGGTAACAAGAAATGAAAGAAGACATGCACAACCAATGAAAAGTATACATCACATACCGTTACATTTATATTCTTGGGATCAATTCCTTCTGGTAGTGTTATCTGAGGTAAATAAAGTAAAAGACAGTGTATAGAACTATTTGGACTGCCCAAATTGTTACGTATTTGTGTTTATTTCATTCAATAAGCCATAGTGTTGGGGACTCACTGGGATCTTTGAAAGGAGTTTATCCAACTCTGAATTTCCTGTACGAACAACTGTAAAAACAGAGAAAAATCCCCATCAACAATCAACTGAACGTTACTGTCAGGAATGTGAAATATTTCCATTCTATTCGCTGCTTACTAACTGAATGTAATATGGAGGAATTACTGCTCTTTACCATGTTGGTTGTCAGAAGCTTGAAAGATGCAGGGGAGAAGCAGGGGGATCCAAATTAAGTGAAACTTCCCAGCCATTGCACTAACTGTCTTCTGTCAAAACCTTTCTCTCAGCAGTTCTACTGCCTTTTATACACATCACTGGATCCTTGTGATGAATGTCTGAGGGTAGTATTGCAGTCATTTTTATTTATCTTTAGTAAACACCAGGGTAAAGTTCAGAGAGAAGCCCATCAAGGTCAGAATACAAGTGGTGCCAGTACAAATAAAAAAAGAAAACAAACAATATTGTAATAGGGGGTTTTCAGGAAGATAACAGTAATAATCTAAATTGATCAAGTTACCTAACGTAAATTTTAAATGTATTTTGAATGAAACAGTGAAGAATAGTTTGTTCAAGTATAACAGTGCTCCCATCTATGACAGTATCCTAGTTGGGAGACGTAAACTTTGATATAATCTTAATTAATGCTCAGTGAGGTGTTCATTCAGCTTGAAATTTTAGGTAACGTCCTGAAGTCATGATGATAAATTCTGCAAGTGATAAGTTGAAACCGGCAAACGAATCTATTTACGCTGAGTTAATGATTAAGGGTAGAGTTGTCAAAGGTAAACTAGAACAGTAAGATAAATGCAACATGACTTAGAGGAACTTTTGAATGGTTATAGTTTATTTTTAAAAAATTTATTTCAAATACATTTAACCCTGTCATAAGCCTATTGAGCAAACGAGTTTCATCTTCACCAGGGCACACGATGAAACATTTATAAGAAACACTTTTTAAAAAGTCTGGTAATACTTCAGTAATGACAATGTACATTTTTCTTTTTAATTACCTCATGGTACCATAGAAATGTTTATCCAAACTTTCAAAAATGTTACTGGAGAAAAAATATAATAGCATTAACAGCAAGGAGACAATGCTTGCGTTTTTGTCTGTCCACATTATCGAACTGGTAGTTTTAAATCCTAAACCTCCTGGCAGTGACCACTGCTCTGAAAGACTGACAAATAAAATGACTCAGCTTCTTTTAAGTGTCAATATAAGTACACTAGAAAAATATAAGTACACTAGAAAATTGGCTCTTATCTACTGTTGTTTTTAAAAGCAAGAAACCGACACTATGTTACAATATTTTACTTTTAGTTTTGCTGTAAAGTCATTGTGTTGAAAATTATTTCTAGGTGCTTTGTTATGAGATGTTAGGAACCAGAAGTTTAGAAAATTGGATAAATTAGGAAACTACATGAATGTTGATTAACAAGTTTTGTGACACTATGTCAATATCCTGAGAGATGATAAAAGTAACCATAACCTGATCCTAACATACTCCACACACACGTCATGTACTGTAGGTGCAAGGTAAGGAAAACAGCATGATTGAAAAGAGAAACATGATGCAGAATATTGTGCAAAATCAATGGCCTTGCTTAGTTTGGCTTGAAAAGAGGTTTCGAGCTTTAAGCTTTTTTTTTTTTTTTTAACAGTATTCCATCTTGTGTAAGCAAGCTTCCCGTAAATTTCATCCATTAATAATTGACTGAAGCTCTTTGATCCAGGTCATTTCATTTTCTAGGTACTAGACTTGCTGACTTCTTGTGTAAAAAAATTAAATTAATAAATCGGCAATCGGATTATAGTAACGATTTATTTGTGTGGTGTTATATTAAGATTAACTCAAGTGATAAACAGTAATAATAATTCAATTATTTGTTTATGTTGTTGATTTGTTGTATGTGTAATGAGTATCTAAACTCCATATTTTCTATATTTCTAACCATAAAATTAACCTTAAAGTTAAACTCAATACAGACATTTGATATCTATAGACCAGTTTTAATGTCACTATGTTTAATACTCCTAGTGTTGCAAGACATTCGGCTGGGTTTTTAGTTTCATATTGTAATCACTTACTCTTGGCATCTCTTTGGTGCCTTGGTATAGCTGTTGGGATCCAAACCAAATCTTTTGGGCACCACTGTTCAAAGGTCTTGATGGAAGCATCTTTTAACCAGTCACTATTGTCCAAGCAAGCCCCTCTTAACGAGTCCCTACAAAATATATCTAACTTGAAACATTTTGTGATTAAAATTATTTAAGATGACCTTTTTCAAGAGGGCAAATATAGATGTCAAACAAAGGCAATAATCCACACATTAATCTGCCAAGAGAAACAGTACAATGGGAATGATAGCACTGGAACTTTAGGACAGAAAAAATTTAGGTAGTGACTGCACTAACATTACTTTGGAAGAGAGAACAGCAAATGTTTCTATAAATCACCTTAGGGAATTCAGAATTATTATTTTACACATTCATATAAGCTCTGTAAGGTCGGCAGTGAAATTACAGCATGCCATGATTGGTCAGTCAAATATTAATTACACCAGAAATAGTACAGAGATGTCTCTTATGATATTACATTCTTACAGCTACAAACAGCAGCACAGACCCCAAAACTACACCAACTCTTCTCTACCAAACGCATAAAAACAAATAGGCCAAATTACTAGATGATTTATTTGCACTAGTTCTACTACTTATTTCTTCTGTAAACAAGTAGGTCTTGAAAAACCCTCTAGATTAATTCATGTGTTGTCTGTTAGTTTGTCATGACATCAACTGTTTCATCGCTGACATCTTTGTGACATTTCATATTCTTATTAAAGGCTATGTAAGGTTATTCACAATTAGAAAACGTGATGCTCCCCCATTAAAAAAAAGAGAGAGAATAGATTTACATAAGTATATAAATGTTTTTTTCTTGACACTAAATAGCCTTCATATACACACCACCAAAGCAGGGTTCCTTGGAAATATTATTGTAAGATTCGATGGGCTATTATATATCTATTAATTCTACTACTAATGCTTTTTTATAACATTATTATCATCCATAATTACCACCTCACTCACAGATGCTTATTTTCTTTGGTGAACTGTAGCGCCACCGTGTGTGCGCTGTTCAATGGAAACGTTTAAGCTAGCAACTAGCTCCATAACCTATAATTCTGCAGATTTCAGTGTGATGCTTGTGGTTGATCTTCTCTGCCGGACACGATGCAGGCGGCGTTTTGATGAAGAAGCTGTTTCACTCATTCATCACAAGTTCTTTCTGGTTTATTTTCAGTCCGCTGTCGGGAAAAAAACTACAACATCGCGTCTGTGACGCAACGAATTGTGGGTAAGTGAACTCTCTCGGGGTCAGCGGAGAGTCCGCGTGAGGCCTCTCGCGGACTTCTCGGAACTTCTCGCGCCCGCAGCGACTTCCGTGTTTCCGGTCTCCGTGTGACGCGGGACGCTCTCGTCCCGCGTCTTCTCGCGATGTCGGCCGCGTCGGTTCTCGCGACAACATGACGGCGGCGTGGAGCGGCCGTGGCGTCATCGTCCGTTCGCCCGGAGCGACGTTAATTGGCGACTCGTCAAACGTAAGGTTTCGGTCCTTTATTAACGCGGTCCGGCTCTTTATGTCACTTTTTTTTAAAGGTTTCTTTAACATTGTATATTGTGTGAAACGACACGAGCATCTACCCTGATAAAAGCATGCACAGCATATAATTGAGTCAGTAGTTAAGTCTTCGGGGTCAACGTTCACCACGAACGGCTACAGTCGATATAAAGGTACGAACTGATCTTGTCACAACGTAAAGTTCGTTTCGGAGACAAGTTTTTGGTCAAACGAATTGAGCCCGAGTCGTTGAAGTAAACGAGTAACATGACCGTATCTCGGCAAAGTGAGTTTTTGCTATGATTAAAAGGAGCCCGTAACATTAGATGTTTTTTGTAAACGGGTCTCCCTGGTGGTATCAATACCTCTCCGAACTCTATAACAGTATCAATACCTCTCCGAACTCTATAACAGTATCAATACCTCTCCGAACTCTATAACAGTATCAATACCTCTCCGGACTCTATAACAGACGTTAGCTATGGCGTTTTACAGCACGGGTACATTAATAAGGGGGGATAAATAATTGATCACTGATTTCACTCTCGTCCTGTGTCAGTGTTCCTGCCACTTGCGCATGCTTAATGAGCGTAGAGTAAAAGTGACTCGACTAAACGTGGTTGCGTAAGACAACTACAGATGTCAAATGAACTGAGGACAGTGGGCGGGGATGGCAAAGTTTCATTTATGCAACCATGTCGCGACTACTATATTTATTTGTATTTATTTCCCAGTTGGCCTCTGATTATTTTTAACCCCCACATCCTGTGCCCTTGTAGCTTACACATATTATGTTTTCAGTTTACAGCCCATTGTAACTGTTGTTGTGTTTTTGTCCCTCCAGAGAAAATGTCCCTGTCCGGGTGGGTGTGTGTGGTAACAGGTGCGTCCAGAGGGATTGGTAGGGGAATAGCTCTCCAGCTGTCTGAGGCAGGTGCCACCGTCTACATCACAGGGCGCCAGGAGAAGACTCTGAAACAAGCTGCTGCAGAGGTGAAGTTCTTAGGTTTATCTTTATTAGAAGGGCTAAATCAGACCGCTGCTTGATAGAGAAGAGAAAGCACTGTCCATTAACCTTTCTCTTGCCGAAAATGGTGCCATCACTTAATAATCAGTGGGGTCAGCAACGTGGTACCTAAAATGTGTGTTTTTCCATGTTGTGTTGTGTACTAGTGGTAGTGTTTCAGTCTGAATTTCTTGACGTGGTTTTAACTTGAGGTCTTTCCGTTCAACACAGGTTAAGGAGAGGGGTGGGAACTGTGTGCCAGTTATCTGTGATTCTACAAAAGATGAAGACATTGAAGAACTTTTCGAACGGATCGAACGGGAACAGAATGGACGGCTGGACATGCTGGTTAACAACGCCTATGCCGGAGTACAGGTTGGTAATATTGAACTGACATGAAACACTGCTTTGTATATTGTACACTTGAATTAGTAAAATTAGTTTTAGTACAGGCTAAATATAGAGTGAGGCTGTGTAAATGAAAGGAAACATCTGGTAAGAGGACCAACCACAAAGTACTCACTGTTTGATTTTACCTTAACTGTAAACATGATGTGTTTTGCAGGCTATTTTCCAGAGTACGGGGAAGAAGTTCTGGGAAACCGATCCATCTCTTTGGGATTGCATCAACAACACAGGCCTCAGGTAAACTTTCTTCATTGTCTGACAAGTTGACTGAGTCATCGTCAGCTAACTGCTTATTCATATCCTTGTGTTTATAGAAAATTTTCCCTGCATCAGCTGTTACACTGTTTTTGCCCCTTGTAGTTTTGAGTTCAGTGGGAATTCCCTGTCAATAGTAGCTTTCTCAGAGTATATAACAAAAGTAGAAACCCGGAGGGTGAAGTAGTCATAGTATGATATTTTTCTGTAAATTCCAGCAGTATCTATTGGGATCTAATTAGAGGTATTTCAAAACTGAAAGTACAAAAATTATTTAACTTCTTTCCATTTTTATTTATCTCACAGGGGCCACTATTTCTTCTCAGTTTATGCTTCACGGTTGATGGTGGCTCAAGGTCGAGGCTTGATAGTCACCATTTCATCTATGGGAGGGCTGCAGTATATCTTCAATGTGCCATATGGTGTTGGTAAAGCTGCAGTAAGATCTCTCCTCATTATGGCCTAGATTTAAGTTATCAAGACCCAAATTTCTATTAACATACTACATGTACTGTATAAGTAGATCTAAATGCTATATTTGGGTATATCTTGCCAGTGTTATAAAAACCTGTTTTTTGTGGTTTGTTTCCAGTGTGACAGGCTTGCAACAGACATGGCTGTTGAGCTGAAAAGTAGGGGAGTAGCCTCTGTTAGCCTCTGGCCAGGGGCAGTACGAACTGAGCTGGTGTCTCAGTTGATACTGGAGAAGGATCCACAACCGGGTACGGATTCTAAGGTAGAATCATCTCCAACAGCAAATTCTTATTCACAGTTGTTATTTAATTATTATTCACAGTTGTTATTATTATTATTATCTAAATCTATATCTTTTCTTTTCCTCAGTATAAAGATATATTTGCCAATGGAGAAACCCCAGAACTGAGTGGGAAATGCATTGTCAGCCTGGCAAAAGGTAGGATCATACTGTAGGAGATGGTATCCACTTCACAGTCAGATTGTTAAATGGAGACTGAATTTCATTAACACCTCCAGTCCAGTAAATGTCAGCAAGAAAGGCTTAATAGGAGTGAGCATTTTTGTAACTGTGCATACATATGTAATCTGCATTCTGTTCATTATAACATGCTTTCATAATCTTCTACCATAAATTATTGGTTCAGCTGAAGATATTAGAGAGGCTTGTGTATTTTTAAACTAATCCTTTTTTGATATGGTTTCTCTCTGCTTGAAAGATAAAAATCTGATGTCGTTGACTGGGAAAGTTCTTATGACTTGTGACCTGGCAAGGCGCTATGGGATACGAGATGTTGATGGTAAATTTGTAATTACTTTCATTTAAAAAAAAAGAGAGAATATGTACAATTTGAAATTACTACTATGTGTGAGGACTCAATTCTGACACTTAATTCATCTTTGTTCATCTCATTTCCAGGGCGGAGTGTCACTGATTACACTTCTTTAAAATTCCTCCTTACCCAGGTCCCATATCTCTCCTGGCTCTCTGCTGTTGTCCCCTCTTTCCTTCGCCTGCCACGCTTCGTGCTCACCCTGGCAAATAGCCGGTTCTAAACATTTCTTCTTTCAGCACTGAAGTAGTAGTGATTCAGTAGGACTGAAATGGACCAAATTCTAGCTTAACCTATGAAAGCCTTGCTAATGGTTGTAGATCAAGACAATAAGTAATGGCTTAATGCAGACAGGAAAACTTAAAAATATAAATATACACACACGTACGTGTATATATATATATATATATATATATATATATATATACACACACACACATATAGTACTTGAGTAGTTAATGAATATATATGAAGTTCGAGGTAAACATGAAGAATTCTTTAGCACATTTTTAGTATGTTAACAATATCATGACCATGTCAGCTGTGAGTAAAGCCCCACAATGTATCACATGTAGTGTATTTTTTAAAGCAGTGTACAAAATTACATCATTTGTTACATTTTTATTAAATGTATATACATGCAACTCTCCTACTACAACTTGTACTATTGTATTTGACCAGCACCTAACAACCGGTTAAATAAAGGAATGTTAACACACTTCTGTTTACATTTCTCATTCCTTTTTGCATTGTAGCAGAGTGATAGTATTTCTAAACTGATATAAAAACAAATTTACTTCATAAAAAAGTGAAATCCCTTGCAGAAAGATTTATATGTACACCTAGTCGGATTTTTTTTTTTAATTTTAGCATAAACAGAGTATTATAAATACAACATCTAACTGAGATACAAATGACTTAAATACAACTGCCTTATTTTCAGTGACAGATCATCATGCCACTTATCTCTTGTTTATAATAAGAAAAATCTAAGAGACTTGTTAGAATATTGCATATCAGTATATTTGAACTTCTGAGTCCTAATTTTTGCGATGTTTAGGAAATCCATACAGGACCATAGTAAAGGTTTTAGAAATACTGAGTTCCATTCAGCGCCATTTAAAATTCCTCTAATTATTTTAGTTTCTCCCGTTTTATATTTTTTCTTAAACATTCAATTAAGCGTTGAATATTATTCATACGTAAGCTCTATTTCTCAATGTAAACGTCTACGGGCTGTTTGAAAGCATTCTTCATGCTGGCAGCTATAAAATTCTACTGTGGAAACGGTCTTTTCTTACCTATTCATTTAGTTGGCCTGACACAGTAAAAAAATAAATAGGTTTAAAAGCGGTGCAATCTGCGAGTGAAATCTGAAAATGTACACAGTATGCTCATCGGCGGCTTGTGCTGATAATCCAAAAGAAGCTCTCAAGCTTTGTTTCAAGGACCTCTGAGGGTGTTTCGGGGAGGCTGCACACGGGGTCCCCGCAGGAAACATCCGAAAACTCCCGCTATTCATTCCGGCCGACGAAGGCAGTGTTTGAATCTGACAAAATGACGATTCTCATTGAAAACCGCGTTGGATGTTAGCGGTCCTGATATAGGTGGTGGGGGGCGAGGGGCGAGGGGCGAGGGTGCTGGTGGGTGGTTGACGTGAGAAAATGTTTAACCTACTGCCACTGATTTATTATACAAGCGCCTCCTCCCTCCAATCCACGGTCTCCTTTCCCAGACTGGCACACCCACCCCGCCGTCACAGTGGGAGAGTCGGTTGGGCCTTGTGGGCTTCCTGGTCCTCGGCTCCGCCTCGCCTCGATCTGGCCGGACAGGGGGGAACACTTCTCAGTTAAAGAACAAAAGCAACAACGGACGGACCGAGGAGGACGAAGTAACGGCGACTCCGACGCCGCGCTCGAACCGCACGGATTGAGAGATTTGTTCCCTCCGCGGCGAGGATCGGCCGACGACTCAACTCGGGCGAAAGGCGACAAACTTGGTCGCCTCGCATCTTTGTAACCCGCCCGTAATCCGTCGAGGTGCATGATAAATAAGACAAGGGTCAAACAGACAGACGGACGGTATTGTTTCCCCTGGTCTTCCCCTAAACTTCGGCCATAAAAAAGCGAAGCGGCGGACGGGAAACTCGGGGTTTCCTTTGTTTTCTTTTCGCCTGAAAGGACCGCGGGGATAAAGGGTTGTTTTGGCGTTTTCGGTAAGTTTATTTTTGTGTTTCACTGGAGCGTGTCTGATGGCGAAGTGCGCCTGTGCAGTGTGAACCGTTTTAGTTAGTACGCCATAAAGGGGGGAGACGCTGGGCTGCTGCTGCCACTGGCACAGTGAGCAACTTTTACAGCTTTGTTACCAGATCCGACGTGTAAACTCCCGCAGCGTGTCACGGTAAAAAACCCCAAAACGGAGCGGAGGGGAAGGGGGGACACCACCTCACCCCCGTGGGCTTCGGCGTGTCACGACCCACTCGAATAGTCGGCTCGTATTTGTTAGCTGTGTTTTCGGCACACTTGGAAATTTCTTGTGTGGCTCAAGCGACCTAAATCGTCGGCCATGGCGTAACCTCTTAACTAAATGCGCAACATTTCCCCCCTGATGTCCCACATTAAGGAGGAAAAACCATCAAAAATGAAGGACGCACGGTTATTTCTAAGACACCGTCCGGTGCTTATTTACGAGCAACTGACCCATATAAATAGTAAAGACTACAGTGGGACGATTATGTCAATAAACACCAGTCAAGAAGTGAATCTGAGTCATAATTCCCCGTATTTAGCCTTCGAAGTGCCAAACCCACTCTCCATTGTCATATGTTGAAGTGTTGGCTTAACACCTGTTGCTTAAGGGGGAAAAAATATTAATTTCGGTGCTTTTCAAAGCACTTTCCGTGAGAGAGATCCAACGTTCATCACCGTCCCAGAGCGCAGCGTGTCATACTTGACTATGACCAATGCAACTCATTTTCTCTTTTCACAGGTTTCTCTTGTGGTGTCCGCCTTTTTTTTTTTGAAGAGGCTACACTTATCTATTGGGACTGAGTACTTGGAAGTGGAACAAAGCCCGGCTGGGAAGGGGTGAGAAAGTAGTATGTGATGGATTTCTCGTAGATGCCCATTCCACACGCTCCCAACCCTTTGTGACCAATCCCCCCACTCACACAAAACAAAAGTCAGTCCCCACACTTTGGGGGAGGGGAACCCAGTCTGGACTGAGAGTATACGACTAGTTTCATTGGGGGTTCAGAATAGAAGTGCAAAGTGGGGGGAAGGGGAAACAGCTGTCAGATAATTAACTTTGAGTATGAATGAGAACAGAAAGTTCTTAAAACACCATAGTCTGCACTCTTGGTTGTTCTCTTTGGAAGAAATTTTCTTTTTCCCCTATAGTTTATCTTTTAAGTTAACACTGATTGGCGGTTGAGACAAGAAAACACACATCCACAACTAAAACCAGTGTTCGTGTTTCCTTTCTAGGTGAAAGAGCCTATTTTGATATCCCAGATGGCAACCTACAGTGAACATATTGGCAGAAATGGACTACTTGTGGGCACGAAGGGGCCTTTTGAAGGAAAAGTAATAAAGACAGAATGTGAAGGAAAGCTTGAAGCTAAACGGCCCTCCAAGGATTTGCGCCACTCTGCCAGCTCAGCGGAAAGCAACGCAAGCGGTGTGGCTAGTTTCACCACTAACCACAACTCCGTTGTGTGCCTGCCTCTGGTGTCGGAGGGACTGAAATTGGTATGGACACAGTCTGATCAGACCCGTGAACTTGACACAATCCCAGAACTGGTCCAAGCCTTTAATTTATTTCCATACCCATCATCCCATGAGGTTAACACCCTGGCCCGGGTATGTGCCTTGCCCTTGGACAAAGTTAAGGTGTGGTTTATGGTGCAGAGAATTAAATATGGTATCAGCTGGTCTTCAGAGGAGATAGAGGAGACACGACGGAAGCTAGCAGTGCCTGAGCTGTGCGATGACGACTCCACTGAAACAAACGAGGAGACAAAAACGCAAAGTAAGAGCAGAATTTCTGAGGAATTCATAATTGAGGATAAGGATAGCAATGAGGTGGAGGCTGCCTTCCCCAGCTTGACCCCCCAGAAGACGAAACCAAAGTGTGAGTCACCAGATTCCTATAAACCAGCCAAACCCACTGCCCCATGTTTCAGTTCTACCCTTCCACCTCCTCAGGATTCATACTTCTACCGCCCACCAGCTTACACGCCAGCAACTACAGCAACTGATGTCTCCCTTGACCTTTCAGAGTCATCTTCACAACAGCACCGTCATGGGCGATACAAAAAGTCTAAAGCTCAGCTTGCTGCCCTTCGAAAAAGCTTTTTGAGAGAGAACTGGCCTGCAGAGGCAGAGCTGAGACGTTTGCAGGAGGAAACTGGGCTGAGCCGCAATGACATTCGTAAATGGTTCAGCGACAGCCGTTACCAGCTTAGGGTTGGCCGAGGAAGCCTGGCAGCGGCCCAGAGCTATTCTCAACACACTGCTATGGGAGGTAAACATGATCAACAAACTCAACCTCTTCCACTTATTACTCAAAAGACTCGTCAGCATAACAGCGTGAAGGGCAATGAAGGAGCCCGTAGCAATGGGACTAGAAATTCACATTTCTTTCAGACCTTTTTGTCAAACAGCCTGGAGGCATTTGGCGAAAGGGTCCACGAGGCAGAAGAGTGTGATGTTATGGAGGAGCTTTCAGGTGATGGGGACAGTTTTAAAGACAAGGAACAAAGTGAAGAACAACCCTTACAATTGACCACGACCTGCAAGATTGAACCAGATGTCTCAGAGGAACCATCGGGTATATTAAAATCCTCTCCCTACTCTTCCCCCTCCGGCAGCCCACCACAGACCGCTTCGCCTAATAAACCAATTTCAAACAGCATCAGCACATCAAAGAAGTCAGCCCACTCAGCCAAAGCCAGTCCTTCACAAACTCCCTTGCGCATCTCAGGGTCTTCTTCATCTACATCCATGTCCCCTGCTCTCACACCTGCTGGGCGACCAAGAAAGACCAAGGAGCAGTTGGATGTGTTAAAGCAGCACTTCTTACGCTGCCAGTGGCCCAAGAGTGACGATTACACCGAACTTGTGAAGCTAACAGGTTTACCCCGCGCAGATGTTATTCAGTGGTTTGGTGACACGCGGTATGCCGTTAAAAATGGGCAGCTGCGCTGGGTAAAGGGGGTCCGTGACCAGTTTTTGGCAGAACTTGCTGCCCAAAGTAGCAGTGGTTTAACTAATGGGAGTGGCTCTGGGATATCTAATAGGGTTGGCGGGAGCCGCAAACGTAAATCTCAAGGAAATGGAAGTACAGATTCCCCTGATACCCAGCCATTGGTTACATATTACCTTTCTACAGGCTCACTACATGAAAAAGACCTTGACTCTCTATGCAAGAAATCAAGAATGAGCTACCAGCAAGTGCGAGATTGGTTTGCATCTCAGGATGTTGGGGAGACTGTCCAAGAGCCAATTATTACTGACTGAGACACTGGAACCAGACTTCAGAACATTTATGAAAAGGTGGAGTACTCCTCACATCCTTTGCACCAACAGGATTAGTTATTATTTTGGTTTAAATTGCTTTAATTGAGGCAGGTTTGTAACATCCAGTCTTCCCAGTACAAGCCCTAATTGAGGTTTGTTTTGTTTTTTTATATATGCTGCATTTCCTGCTTATCCTAATATATTTGGACTTGATGTAAATAGGACAGTAACTTGTACACTGGTTTGCGATATTTTTTTGAGCTTATCATTTTCATTAGATATCACTACTTAAGATTTTTTTTAGTATGCTATTGTAGCAGTATAATTTAAACTGGTTGTATTTTTGGTACCTGACTATAGCAGACAAGTAACTGCTCCAGAAAATGTCTATGTTGATGAATTTGTTGACTGATCACTGTGTGTCATCATTCCTTTACAGCCAATAATTCCTTATCATGAAAAGCACACTGGACATGTACACTTTAAATTGACATCTTGCACTTTTGGTTTTAGAGCCTGCTGCCATTACGTTCATTAAATCCAATTATTTCACAAAAGATGAATTGCTAACTAAACATTGTCATTCTTGATCCCTTAAGACTGAAAACAAAATGTTGCTCCATCTAATTCGACTAACCTCTACATCATATTTCTGAAACACATTCCTGATTCTCTTCTAGTTCGTTGTAGTATTTAATTTACTATTTAAATACTTTGCTTGTCATTTGCATATAATCCCACCTTTTTTTTTTTAACAATAAGGATCAACCGTACAAAGGAAGCAGCAATAACATTATCATAGTTATCAGAATTGCAAACTTCAATTTTGTTTTGCACTCATTGATTCAGTCAGTGTTTTTTATATCTCTTTTGTCTTAATAGGTTTAGGATGTGACTTGATGGTTTAAAATATAGACAAAGTAGAAAAGATAACTTGATAGGGGGCCATATACTGTGTAAGTAGCAGGGGGTTTGAATACAGCGAAAAATTAGTGTTCTGTTTCTGTCAATGCAGATCATGAATAGTATAAACACAATACAGTACATATGGGTTATCAATTCATGTATTTATTAGTTATTTGATAAATTGCCGTTTGTTGCAAGAAGAAAAATCCACACTTAATTACTTAGTCAACCTGCAGGGGGTGAAGTTGGCTTTAAACAGTCAGTGTTTAGTTCCTCAGAAGTGTCTGGACAGAGGTTAGGTGACCAGAGTGTTGACAGGGCAGTCTTCGTCACTGTGTTTTGTCATCCTATTAGTCATGAAAAGTAAATGCCGCAAATAAGTGCCATGTTGCGGGGAAATGTCCATAACACTTAGTGTCTTCTTTTACAGGTGTTTTCAATGTATTTTTTCCTGTTTGAAAAAAATCTCATTTGCACAGTTGTGTCACTGGAAACCAGTAAAGGATTTGCCTTTATAATTGTGTGCCAGTAATTATTTTTTTGGGAGCTGTAGTGAATCCATCTGATTATGGTTGATCAAACTCTATCAATGTAAATTCTGTGTTGTGATCAAAACAAACAAACAAAAGCAAGTGCCTGAAATTAATCTGCTGAAATGCCTCTGAGAGACACTGCTGCTAAAATGTACTGCCTGAAAAAACAGTGAGATGAATCAACTAATGACCAAATAAGCATGTCAGTTTAATTAATTACACAACAGAAGAACTACATGGTAACGCCAGTGCATCCATGTGAGCTTAATAATATAATACCAATATTCAACAGTGTTCTTGATATGTAACAACTTGTGCCAACTGTTATTAGGCAAAAACAAAGTCCTATCTCTAAACAAGGCATGACAGTCCTGATGAACAACAGTTAATGACTGACAAATGTTTGTCACGGGCCATCTCATTCAGGACCTGGGAGACTGTAATGATAATCCACTCATAAACTGGAGCTGGAAAACAGGAGTCTGATGCGGAGTTCTGAGGATGAAAAAAATTTACTGACTACATGGAATTACATGAGAAGAGCTAGCTATCGATACACTTCAGAATCATGCTATAATATTTCATGGCAGAAGTTATTTGGAATGAGTTTCTTACCTTGTAGAGGTGCTGAAGGATGTTGGTGTTCCTTTTTAAAAAGGGGGAAAGAGGGGACTTTGACTCAGGATGGGATGAGCTAAATCCACATTTGATAAAGCAAAGTGTGTCTGGTTTAATAACAGCCCGTGCCAGAGACATATAAGCATGTATGCAACCATACTAACTTTGTACATGTTCATGAAGAGAACTATGGCTGGAAATGGAGGTAGCTGATCCAGGAGTCTGAAGGAAAACAGATAGAGGGCAAAGTCTTGTCTTGATTGAGTGTGATACATTCTTTGCCTTGGAAAAAGTAGTCTGACAAAAGAAAACTTAAATCAAGTTCCACTCTAGCTTTTTCCTGAAACCTTCTACATCATTTCACTGTCCTCATCAGAAAATGGATTTCATTCTGTTACCATGAATTTCCTTTTTTTGTCTTCATAAAAACCAAACAAATTTAGTCCAATGTGGAATAATGTGAGATATGGTTGAAAGCTCTAGCAAAAGCTACTAAGTTGACCTTGAGTTAAGATTTTTGTCAAGCTTTAATTATTAAGTCAACTGGGGACTTCAAAGGTTGCATAGAAATTAAACAACACATTTCTATATTTATTTATTTTCACTGCTTTCAAACCCATTATAAACCTGACATAAAATTCTAGGTCAGTAAAGGAATAGAATGAAGCCAATGTAACTGGGATATTTACTGTGAGGGCTGAGAGACTGGGACCTCTGTCTGTGGCCCACCCCTGGGATGCTGCTGAGCCCAAGAGACTGAGACCCAGATGACATGTTCAAATATAAGATATTATGCACTTCTTTTCTTAAGTGTAGATTTGTGATGATGTAGCAAATAAAGAAAGAAACGCATACCTGATAGTTTTTGAACGAGGGGTAACTGGTAAAGGGAAAAATGCACAGATCCTCAACTTGAATCAAAAAAATATTTATCTGATGAAACTTAAAACATAATTCAACAACTCTAATCTCTTTTACCTGGGGAGGTGACAGCCACAGGGAGTGACAGCCTTTGAGTACTATACATAGAAAAATTATATTCAATCATTTAAGTACTGAAAGATCTAGTATCAAAACAATAGTTCTGATTGGTAAGTTAGCCTTTACCTGTCTGTTTGAAACTGTCCTGGAGAAACCTGTGGCAAGCAGAAAGTATATGGGCTAAATTAGACATCTGATGTAGCACCTTATCGACTCTTTCAGAAAAATTAACTTACCCTCCTCTGAGAAAGTGGCTTTTTTAATTCAGCAGTCTCTCTTCTCAAGTTTGAAAGTTGCTTTTTCAAGCCAGCATTCTCTCTTTTCAGTTCAGAAAGTTGCCTTGTGATAACAGACGTGGGAAGAATAGCATTAGAAACCAGGGTTTTATTTACACTGCCACAGATACTGTAACAGATAACTGATACTGAAATCACCTGTAGCCCTGCTCAGTGACTTCCTTCAGACGCCTTTCCAATTCAAGAGACTTATGCTTGAAGTGCACTGTGACTCTCTCCATCTGTGCCCGCTGAAAACGTCCAATCTGAGGAGCAAGAAAACCTCACTATTAAACATTCTTTCAGTGAAAATAAAAACCCCAGTAAATCAATTCTGGCAAGTGGATAATAGCTCACAGATTCTCAAATGATGATATAAGATGGTGATGCTAAAGTGAAGCTTTTAATACTTCAACCTCATGTTAATGTGATCCTGACTGCTCTGACATTTAAAGTATATAGCAATGGTAGAGCAATAAAAAAAAGGGAAAGAAGCGAGTGAGCTTTGGTTTCATGCTGCACAGAGCAGACAGACCTCTGATATGTGCTCCAGCCATGACTGGATGAGCTTCACAGGGTCCTTGAAAAACACTTTTTCCTGTGGCTTCATCTGAAATAGAAATTTGTGGGGATATAATATGTTGATAGTGTGAAACAAAGTAATTCTCTACTGGTGGCATTAGACAGTAACTTGCAATGAATGTGTCAAACTCACCAACCTCATCAGTGATAGGCAGATAACTGCAGCTGGCCCCACAAATGCTGCACTGCCCTGAGAGAGAAGACATGATCACGAGCGGCAAGTAGCCTGAATTTTCTGTCACATTTGAGAGTTGATGTTAGACAGAGTTAAAAAGAGGGAAAAAAGTTCACTAATCACACAGAGCAGATAAAATTTTGACTGTCTTACTAGATTTAATGCATGCTTCACAGCAGATGTGGCCACAGCTGGACACAGCAAACGTCGACCCTCTCCTCGTGAAGCACTGATTACAGTGAAACCAGTCCATCTGAGGTCGTGTGTGTTTCCTCGTCCGCAAACAAACACATATTCATAACACGCAAATGTGATTAAGTTTCATTAAATACTACACAATGACCATAAGTACTGCGCAGTGACATTTTAGATTATAGTGTGCCTTTTCCTGTTTTACCACAGTTTGACCCCTGTGCACAAATGCAAGATCGTAAGGAAATGGTTTTCACAGTTTGGTGTGGAAGATCTTGGCTGGCCTGCACAGAGCCCTGACCTAAACCCTATGCCACACTTTTAAGATGAACTGCAACCCAGAATACGACCCAGGCCAGGCCTCATTGCACAACATCAGTACCTGACTTCACTAATGCTGTTCTAGCTAAATAAGAGTAAAAACCCAAGGCCAGATTCTGAAATCTTTTGTAAAAAAAAAAAAAAAAAAAACAACTTCCAAAGAAGACCCAAAACTGTAATAGCTGTAAAGAGACCTTTTACAGAGCATGAAATTTTGACTTGTCATAGCAGAATGAGCACAGACGAAATAAGTTTCCTTAAAAATGGCTTGGTTCCATCAAGGGTCCAACCAGGACTTGACAGAGCCAGTGAGCCACATGCACAATGCCAGGACCCTGGAACCAGCTCAGCCAAACTGCGTAAAGTTAGTTCTTCATGTTATCAGTTACACCTGTTGAATGGGATCACAACAGTCTGTCACAGCCCAGGGTGTCGGAATCAGGTGTTCAACTATCAGCTAATGTTTGGGTAATGTAATGTTTGGGTGTCCGCAGATTAGCGGCCATGTAGCGTATCCGTCTGTGGATTCCAGGTCAGTTTTAATGTTAAGCTCGTATATGACAATTGAGCTTCACGTCGGTTGAGCTAAGTTACATATATTAATAAATCACAAGCCCCCAAACGGGTTAATTAACGTGATAAGTTTGCAATCACTGTTAAGTTCAGCGGTCAAAGGTGGAGACCAAGTTATTCACCAGCGTTGTCATGACAGCAGCCACTAGCCGCAGCTAACTTTTTGTTAGCTAGTTAGCTTAAATCGTGTCAAAAACGTTGTTTGGCCGGATGCCGGGGGAAGCAGAAGGAAACAAATCGTCGGCCGGTGGCTAGAAAATGTCTATGTCGGTTCTGCTCCAGTACCTGTGGCCCTGCTCGGGAGAAACCCCAGTTTTAATCGTTTCGGGCGGCTCGGCGGTGCCGCCTCCGTGCGACCGTCCGGGTCCGTCCGTTGTCCGCCCGTCGGCCGAGCGACCGACGAGGACGTGGAGGAAACGCTCAGGACTCAAAGTAGCTGAACTCTGTCAGGTAACACGACTCAAACGATGTAAGGTCACGAACACGAAACCTTCTGGTTCCTTTACTCTTACAAAACTCAACTTTAGAGTAATTTTATTTCTGGAGACATTTGAAACCAGTTTTATTCCAGATGTTTTCCTGAATATAATGGAACTTTTGGAAATTAATGCAGTAATTTTACTTCAAAAGATGGATATACATATCACCTTGATCTCTTTTGCAATTAAAATCATGTTTGACTAATCTTACTTATGCTGGTCACCCCTGCTTCACTACAGCAGGCCATGACCTGCATGCCCACTCCAAATTCAGGGTATTAGGCCTATAGCTTATATTAACTAGTGGTGAGATTATTTATATATATATATATATATAAAAAATATTTTATAGTAACCAAATCACATGGCATTTCAAAGTGAGTATGTATAGAACCTGACGGGACAATGAACACAATGTGTATGCTTGATTTTAGTTATACTGCACCATGAGAAATAATCCAGTTAAGACAGGTGTCTTCACTGGTTCAGTGGAAATTCTGATCTATTGTAAACAGCCTCTGTTTAACGGTCAAAAATTACTTAGGAAACTTTTATATCAGTAAGGTAGTTCGATGATTCATCTAGAACATTTAATATTAAAAAAAGAAAAAAAAAAGTCCCTGTGCAAGGGTTTTTTGAACAACCGGTAGAAGACAAGTGAGTTGGAGCCAATTTAAGTTACAGTATTGTGCAATTCATATTTTCCCCTGTCAGTGATTATCTGACAATTAGTCAGAAAAAAAATTGAGTTTTATTCAAGTTGAGGGGTTTGGATTCAGCTTTAATAACTACAGATCTGAAATACAGTCAACCAGGCACCAAGCTTTTAGAAAAGCCAATAAACCCAATTCAGACTAAAGAAGCCAGTCCATAAAAAAAGGGATCCATTTCTGAAAGGAAATATGAAGTTTACAATAGTTCAATGCAAATACAGTGTATTGTAATTTGAAATTAAATTCTTCACTTTTGATGCTTCAGGAATTTCCTTCAGTTATGGTAAGCGGCCCAAGGACTGCTTTCTTTACCATTCCAAGTGTCCCTGTAAAAACAAGTAGTTTTAGACAAGTACAATGAAACCAGTCAAGTGCTGAAATTGGAGATACAAACCTGATCCTAGACTCCTCATCCTCCTGGACCTACAGGTTGAGTCACAGCAGTCACATAGACTGCTGTATGCAGGGTTGTCCAGCAGCTCCCAACTGGTTGCATAAGGATGGAGGAAGTCAGCAATTAGTTACAATTGACCTAAGGCAGTACAATTTATTTAAAAAAAAAAAAACCCAAACAAAGACCCCTACCCATGATCTTTGACATAGTGGCAGGCCTTCTTTGTGTTGTCCAGACCAATTGGATCCCAAGCCACAAGTTTGCAGTGGATAAATACCTGGTGAGTGGAGGTGAGAAGTGGGGGTTTGTAGGCCATTAAGTGTCAGTATTTAGAGATTAATGTCTATCCAGAACATACATGAAGCTACAGAACTGGGAAAGGTTTTACCTCCATCCCAAGTGCAAACTTGAAGGCTTGAAGAGATAGCTGGATCTCAGAAGACTTTTGCCGTGGTTCAAATTTGGAGCGAGATGTCCTACTGTCCACAAGACATCTGTATATTTAAAAAAACAAAAAACAAAAAACAAAACAAAAACACCACAAAAACAAAACAAAACAAAAACAAAAACCAAAAAAAAAAAAAAAAACTTCACTTCTAGTGTCTGGACTAAAGACTCAGCAAACTTATGTTCAAATTTTCATTATAAGTGTACCCCTTATTTGTGATTATATGGTATAAATTGCTTTCAGGCTGCAGCTCTGGTGTGGCAGCAGCTACACATTCTTCAAGAAGCAGCAGCAAGGGCTGATGGGTCCTCTGCTCAACACTGGCCATGATTGGAATAAAGGATCCCAGAGGAAAACTGGTAGAGTCAGCAGGACCTGAGAAGTCATCTAGAGCAAGAGATAAGGGGGAAGTCATTGAGTTACTGCAATCTTTGTATGGATTCTGCCATTTCCATTGAGATTGTGTGCTATATTTTGACACCAACCATTCATAAGTCCAATGTGGAACACTAGATCGCCTTGACTATATGTGTTAAACACAGGATCATAGATGAGCGGGTACCAGTCTTCTGGCCTAATAATTAAAAAAAAAACAAAAACCCCACAACCATCACATGCATCTGTAGATCTATTGAGCATGTTTGAGCACTTTTACTCAAGTCCCAGTTTTGAAGTAGCATGAATACATACCTCTTATATGTGCAGATAACTGGGTGGATAAAGGGGGGTATGGGAGAATCAGGAGAAGAAGTGTAGGTCAGGTCATTAGTGTATGTTATATGACCCGCAGTGACCTATAAGAGAAAACAAACTGAGATTATGGTTTAATTAAAACAACCCTACAACAAGTGTACTACTCACCAGTCTCCTGAAGTTGCAATCTTCAAGGTTCACACTGAAAACAACCTCTCTAGCTGCAAAGCTGGTGGGAAGACAACTGCCGAGATGAAAAAGTGACAGATTGGCTTGGGATCTGCTCTCTGCCCACACCAGTGTCACAGAGTCAGGCAAACAGTCCAGTTTCATGTCTGTCAGGGATACATCACATAAACAAACAAAAACCCATGAGCTGTCTACTCAAACAGTTTTAGTGAACTGTTAAAACTTGATTTGGAAAAAGCATTATTCTGATGCAATACTACCTGCATAAACTGAAACGGCAGCTACCAGGCTCCAGAGCAGCGCACCTTGCCAAAAGGGTGCCATCATGACTGAACAATGCAGACTAACACTATGGGAGCTTTTATTGCTCCTGACCTGGAGACATGAATCAAGTTAACTTCTTTCACCTGGTATGTGTCAACAGTGTCAGGTGCAGCAGCCATCATCCTAATTACAACACCACTCAAATTCATTTCAGTATGGTGCAACTTGATTATCATTTTTTAGTTTTTATCATGGTCACAAAAATACATTGAGAAGTGCCAAATTTTGCCCATATGCACAAAAATAAGTGCAAGGATTAGGTTTTATTGTACAACTAGTGCATGAGATTTCCAGAGATACTGAGTGTTTGATGCAAGGGTTAACAGGAGGACCCTGATGTTTTTAGTACTGATTCATACCTTTCATGTGTGGCCTTAAATGTGATACGTGTGATCTGTGATGGCAGTTATTAGTCACGTCAGACTCCAGTGACTCATATACTGACTCAAACTGATTCTTGAAGTAAAAATGGAGACCACTGTGAGATAATCAGTAAGAAAAAAAAAAGATGTCAGACTAGATCCTCAAGCCCCTGTTGCTCAGAGGTGGATCTGAGGACCACATTACTACTGATCATAGATGTATCATCTAGCCTCAGACATAATTCAGGTGGTCCTTTAATTGGGAAAACAAAACCTGGATTGCATTACCCTGAAATGGACAGGAAAGTGTAAACGCAAATGACAAACACTTGAGTTTACAATCTGAGACATCAAAAATGGACAAGTTTTAATCAGTTACATCTATAAATTACATCTTGACATGAAACTATAGGCCTTTATGGATGGCATCATATTTTAGCTCATTTCTTTGAGTGGTGTGATAATGTATTGATAATGAACTAACAGCCATCTACTACTTCACATCTGATTTAGGAAAAACCTCAACTTGAAGTAATCAAACTAAGCCAAATATTCCCAGTGCTTCTCAGACAATGAACAGGAGCATCATCAAGTGCTATTAGCCGTTTTTTTTTTTTTTTGTTTTTTACTGGCAGAACAAAAGAAGGACAAAGACAGTACAGAATGGAACAGTATCATAACAGGAGTTTCTGCTGTAGGTTCAAATAATTCTGAAAACTTCAGAAACTGATGTCCCAACAGCTTTTAAGTCAGGAAGGAGACAGGTCATCTGCTACTGGCCCCTCTCTTGTGCAGGATCAGGAGCTGCCATCAGCTTAGACTGGGCTGGGCTACCCTGTAAAATGTTGACAGCTTTAATCTTTATGTCCAGTGTTCTACATTTCTAGTTTCAGGACAAAGACCTTTAAAATCTGTTTTTAAATCATTACACCTTATTCAGCTGCCGTGACCGACTATACAGATGTGTTGTGGGACTTTGAGTCAGACGGCTCCACAATAATCAGGGGTCCCAACACAGAATTGTGAAACTGGCCACTGGATTCTGCAAAAAGTGAACATATATACATACATTAAAAAATTCAATGACTCAATGAAAGAAAGCAAAATTAAAACTGAAATCAAATGAAAAATTATACCAGATTCAACTCTTCTTTTAAAACGGGACTTGCATGTTGAATCGCAGCAGCTACAGAGGGAGCTCTGAAATGGGTCATCAAGTAGTTCCCACCTGTGGAGAGGTCATAGGTTTTTAATGGTATGGTCTTTATGAAACAAAACTAGCTGCTACCACCAGCAGCCAGGTGCAGTGACCAAGAAGTTACAGCACAAGTCCTCATATTGTGTTTATATTTCTGTTTGTGTACTGACTAAAAAGGGGGGAAAAAAAAAATCCAGCTCAATTCTCTTTAAACTTTGGACAGTGCCAGGACAGCGCCATCAATATCACAGATATGAATTATAGATCTTATGTAACTCTGCAAGAAAGCAAATAAGGTATTTGCCAGAGGTCAACTATTCCATTAAACCATGATTACCTCTCATTTTCCTTTACATAATGGCAGGCCTTCTTGCTCTCGTCAAGAAAATCAGGATCCCATGCAGCCAGTTTACAGTGGATGTACACCTGGAGAGTACATGGAGTCATCAATAGGTGTTTTAATTTAATATATTCCTGACATCAGCTGTCATTTACCCTCACCTCCTCTCCAAGACCAAACCTGAAGGACTGTAGGTAGAGGATGATGGCAGATGAGTGGTATCGAGGAAGGAACACAGAGTTCCCCCTCATGCTCTCCAGAAGACACCTGAAATTTAAAATCTCAAGTTAGCAATTCAACTTCTGCCTGTACTATCACTATAAAGGCTAACTGGGATATGGAATCCTACCCTTTGTTGTCAATGAGGGGGTACACCTGGCTGCCATGCTGCAGCTCTCGGGTCGAGGCTGCCACACATTCCTCCATGAGCAGCAGCAAAGGTTGATGGGACTTCTGCTCCACTGCTGCCCATATTGGCATAAAAGAGCCCAGGGGGATGACATTTGTCTTGGCTACACCTGTTAATTGCTCTGTAGGGTAAAGTAAAATTGTGTTCTGGATGTCTCCGAATGTGCTCATGTTGTATTTTGCAGTGTGAGAACCAACCATTGAGGAGAGCCATGTGGAAGACAAGACCGCCTCGACCCTCAGACATGCCTGATCCAGGGTTCAGGAATGGGGGAACCCACGGCTCACGTCTGAAACATAGCGAGGCTCCACATCAGACATTTCAGATTTAAACTGGAATTAAGTAAAAAATTAGAAAAAAAAAATACCTTTTTGTAACACACTTGATGGGATAGATAAATGATGCAGGCTTTGGCTTTGCATGTGGCCTGTAAGCCAGTTCATTGTGATAGATTACACGTTTTCCTTTTGTCTGTAGAGAAATAAAACTGGTTGTCAAAATACCATAGTGGCTGAAAGGTACTCAAGTTATAGAGCACATGTGCTTTACCTGTTTTTTAAACTTGCAGTCACCAAAGCTGTAGTTGAACTGTGCTTCCCCCTCACCACTGGTCATAACTTTCAGCTGAGATGGCGTGCAGCTTCCGAGGAAGAGACGGGTTCCATGTGGCACCAACTCTGCACTGATCCTCCATGTTACTCTTATGGAGTCTTCTGCACAGACTACGTTGACATCTGCAAACAAATTCTTATTTTATCAGTTTCTGGAAATGAAACCCTCAAACGCTGTTCATGAGGCTGGCAAAGTTCTACATGCACGTCTGAATAATACCTGCATCAGTGACAGCAGTTGCGTAAACAGCCAGTATCAACACACCTAGGTAGAGGTGAGTCACCATGACTAAAGGATCCGAAGTGCACTGGAGCTGGCACACTTTATAGACTTCCTGTCTAATTAGCTAAATGATCAACATATGTGTAAGAGCAAGACATCATTTGGTCAGAGTTTCTTCTTATGCTGGGGTGTTTTTGCACATCTTCATATTTTCATATATACTTTAATGGCATTCATTCTGCAAATTTTCAAATGCATTTGCAGAACCTAAGTATTTCATATCTCCATTTTTAGTAAAGTATATTTACTGACATTCGGTATACTGGAGGCATTTGTGTTTTCATGCTATCTTATACTTTATTACATTACAGGGGCAATTATTGTACTTTTTAAAATGCACTGCTTTTATTTGAAAGCTACAATGCCTCATTAATTTACAGGTTAATATTCTACCTACAAAATATGATAAGCTTAAAAAAAATGATACATCGCCTACAGCATAGAAATGATGCCTATATGTTAATGCATCCGTTAAAATAATACTGATTATATATTAGGGGCCTTTCTATTTGTAGCTGTTTTGTTTTGCATTCACCCGGAAATTTGATACTCGTGTGGCGCCGTGACGTCCGGAGCGTTTAGCGTGCTGCACAGGAAGTAAACTCCAGCCAGCCGGACAAGCAGGTTGCAATTCGCTGTTTCATCAAGGGTTGCGGGCATCAACAGTTCATATCACTTAGAATTGTATTGTATTGTTTATGCAACATGCTTATCAAAGTTAAGGTAAGACCACAGTTTTATCTACGACTCCAACTCTCCGCTCTTTCGTCGCTGCCGTCGCTGAGTAGCCCGCTAACATCAGTGACCGGTTCGCTAATTTAATTCGGGGCAGTACTCGACCATATTCAAGCTCGGTATTAAGTAGAACTGCCCGTTGTGTATTAACCTGCCGCGCGTTGGGTGACACTTGTTAGGTTGGAGCTGTGTTATTTGATAGCTTGCGAATTTATAAGCAGAAACCAAAGCAGGTTAGCCGATTCGAGGGCCGGTGTTAGAACAAGATCACGGACCCTTTAGGTTCAGTCAAGCCAGAGATCAAACTACGAGATGGGTTAGTGCCCTGCAGATACTACACCTGCCGACTGCTGGTAGTAGGGCTGAAACGATTAATCGAATAATCTACCTGTCGATCGACACCCCCCCGAGCATTCATGGGAGGGGGCATGTCTTTGACTCCTATTTGTCTCACATAATTGAGCTGATTAATCTCTTTTCCCCCTGTGTTGACTGAAAAGTTTTGTTGCAGCCTGTCATTTCAGATAGCAAAGCCGCTTCTGGTGTGATCATCTTAACATTCTGTTTCAGACTCTTACTGGAAAAGAAATAGAGATCGACATTGAGCCCACAGACAAGGTGATGGCATTAGAAAAATTGTCCTTTTTATAAGACAGAATAGAGGATTGCAAACCTAAATCCTCTGAACTCACAAAGCACTGCATAATGTTTAAATGTCCTGTGTCTGTACATAAAGGTGGAGCGAATTAAAGAAAGGGTAGAGGAGAAGGAAGGGATCCCCCCGCAGCAACAAAGACTCATCTACAGTGGGAAACAGATGTGAGCTCCTCCTTTGTGAACTGTTTTGCTTTGTAATAGATTCAAAGATTTTAAGTCCTCAAGCATTCACCTCTAAACCATCTTGTCCTCTGCCCATATCCTTGTCCCCTCAGGAATGATGAGAAGACAGCAGCAGACTACAAGATCCAGGGAGGCTCAGTGCTCCATCTTGTGTTGGCGCTAAGAGGAGGATCAACGGTTCACAGTCCTGGCTACATACACTTCTCCTTCTCATCATGAGTCCCTGTTGTCATTGGGCCATTTGAGGGCAAACGCTTTAGGTTTACGTCACCATCTAACCATGATGCAGCACAGAGATTTGAAATCCCACCCTCCCGGGCCCATATAAACAAACAAGAAGAAAATCAAACAACAAAAAAAGGACGTTCTTATTCCTTTGTAGATTTCTTTTGTCAACCCACATTGGCTTTCTGAGTTTCATCAGTTGATACAGGCACCCATGCAGTACAAGAGACAGTTTGAGAACACTGTGGTCTTTTTGCTTGTGAATAAATGCTGAAGTTAATTTAAGCATTGTCCTCGAATATACACACACACATTGAGCACAGACACAGAGAAAAGTCACCGTTGAGGATCCTGAAAACTTAATTTTTTATTACAAAAATGACATGAGACTGAGTAAGCATAAACAATATAAACCGCTGACAGAATAACCCCCCATGTCTTCTCTTTACATTTTAGTTAAGGTAGTGATCCGAAAAAAGTCAGGTAGAGATTGCATTGAAATCGATTTAGAGCACCACTACTTACATCCAGTTTTTAAAAGTGGTCAAATACTAAGGTAATATACTTTCTTCAACTAATGTGTTTTAAAGCATTTTTTTTTATCCTACTACAACAAATGGTTGTATTAGAGATTTCCAAAATACATTTCTAATTGTGCTTTTACACTTCATATCCAAAATATACATCTTGTAAACAGCATCTTGCCCATTTGTCTTCTTGTATCACTATACATGGTCTTCAGAACCAACTTGGTAAGGAGCCTCCTTAAAACAATACCATAATGGTCAGGAAAATTAAGTGTTGGTTGTATGGGAGTGATTAAAAAAAAGACCTGTTTATCTGACTACTTGCATATAAAACCACTTCGTAACCTTCAAAATATCTTTTTTTTAAAGAAAACTTCTGTGTTTGAGGGAATGAAAGGCACAGGGGAAATTATTAAGAGGCGGATACCCAGAAACAGCTGACTGAGGCAGGAAAAATAAGACTAACAGAAGAGAAGTGAATGCGAGTTACATGATAGTGTTTAAAATCTACCTTTCAGACTCAAATTCACATCCTTGTGTTTCCAAATAAAATCAAGTGTAGTAGATAAAAGAGTTTCACACAAGTTGTAGTGGCTGATTAGTCAGCATTAAGCTGCTTTTAAAATATGAAAGGGAGGAGGGAAATAAAGGGAAAGTGAGAAATTACTTTATGTTGGAGTGCACATGAAGTACTGTGTGTGTAAAGTTGATCTAGTGGCTTGAAATGACTGATGGAAGCGACAGAGGTACAAAATCATGGAGTGAAATGTTCTGATTACAGTCAACTGGAGTAGCTTTAAAATAACAAAAAACAGGATGGTTCTAAATGGGCATCAGTTTTCATTCCAAACTTCATAGAAAAAAATAGTGGTGTTTTAGTATTTCCATATTATACCTGCATATTCCAAAGCTTGTGGGATAAGGGAAAACTGTGACTCCATACACAAGGTTATTATTTCCTTTGAAAGGACAGAGTTTTTCAGCCATAAAAAAACATCTAATGTAGAAACCGCAGCTTGGGCTGTAATGTAGAGGGTTTTACAACAGACTGTCAGTGAGGGTGATGCCTGCTGACTTGTCAAAGTCCAGTTGAACTGACAAACTGCTACCACTCTCTGCCATCACTGAGTCCTGGGAAGGAGTCAATCTGGACTGTATCCTGAAAGGCTGATCCTCGGCTGGTGTAAGATATGCGGATCCTCATCTTCAGATTCACCTGGAAGGGTGAAAAAAGAGAAGAAGGAGAAAGAAGAATTTAGTTATTTAGATACAGTTTGGATGAGCTGTTTCACCTGGGATAATAGTTAAATCAAGATTTGGAGCTGGCAAGGAGCATATTTTTGAAATTATGGATGTTTTTTGTTGAATACAACAGATGTGGACGGTGTGGAGACTGATTCTAATGTTTCACAATGATCTAACATTTACTAAATTTGCGAGAGGTAATTTTCTTCCTTGCTGATGTAATTTGTTATAAAAAAGATGGTTCTCCCAGCTTATTGACCAAACTTTGCCTCATACTGACCAGTGTTAATCCAAACATTGTGACTGTGGCCACAGCATTTGCAGACCAACCTTGTTTGGGTTGTTGAGGGCCACCATCTGGGTCACCTTAGCTGTGCCTCCTGCAGGGAGAAAGTCCCCACTGGGGGCCTTCATGTGTAACTGGACACTCTGGGGGGAGATCGGGTAGAATTTTAAAGCACTCATGTTAACGTAGACACACACATATACATACGTGTGTGTGTGTGTGTGTGTGTATGTATGTATGTATGTATGTATACATACATACACACACACACACACACACACACACACACACACACAGATACATATATGTACAGTTGCAGTCAGAAATATTCAACCCCCAAAAGACTTATCAAAGTTTTCTCAAAGAGCAAGATTTTGCTTTGGATGACTTCTTTATGAGTTGAGTGATACATTGATACATGAAATCAACACAGAAAATGCATGATGTTGTATTTGTGTGTAACAGTATATTTTGTCAGATAGTCATGTCACAATGATTCAACCCCTATTTAATATTGTGACCTGATCAAAGGAGCTTCCACAGAAGCTGAGAGAGGAGATTATTTGATAACCTCTGAAGGGCCTTGGGTATAAGAAGATTTCCAAAAAATTTAAGATTCCAAGACACCACTGGGAGCATTATAAGGAAGTTTACAACTGATGGAACAGCTGCAAACCTACCTGGCCGTGGAAGAAAGCCCAACATTTCATCAAGGGCCCTTAGCAACTTAGTCAAAACAACTAAGAGAAACCCCTGTGTGACTGCAAGACACCTACAGGATGACCTGATGAAGGCTGGAACAAGTGCTTTAGACATGCACTGAATAAACAAGGACTTCCTGGCCGGACTCCAAGATCCACTCCACTCTTGACCACAAGGAACATCAAAATCGACTAGAATATGCCAGGAGGAATTTGGATACGATTTTGGGAGACAATTCTATGGACTGATGAAACCAAACTGCAACTGTTTGGACATACGGACCAGCGGTATGTCTGGTGTGTGAAAGACCACGGTCAAGCATTGAGGTGGGTCATTGATGATGTGGGGCTGTTTTCCTGTGGCAGGAACTGGCGATCTTGATCATGTACCTGGCATCATGGATTCCCAGAATTACCAGGCCATTTTAAATAGGAATGTGATGTCTTCTGTTGACAAACAAACCTTGGTGATCATTGGACTTTCCAGTATGACACTGATCCCAGGCACACCTCCAAGTCAACCTAAGCTTGGTTGAGAAAAAGATCCTGGAATATCCTGCAGTGGCCTTCTCAGTAACCAGATTTAAATCCGATTGAAAATCTTTGGTGGGATTTAAAGAAAGCAGTTGCAGCACGGAAGCCATCAAACATCACTGAGCTAGAGACTTTTGCATGTGAAAAATAGACAAAGATTCCGACCTAGAGGTGTAAGAAGCTTGTCAGCACTTAATAAAAAAATTTGTTAGAAGTTATAAAAGCTGAAGGATGCGCCACAAAGTACTGAAGCTGGGGGTTGAATAATACTGCACGTGTTAAAAGAATTACATTTTTCATTTGAACTTCAAAGTTAAGTCTACTTCTGTTGTCAAAATAACTCATATATACACAATATCTTTTGTTGTTTAATGAAGTTTTTTGTCATTTATTGTTATTGTCTTTCCTCCACATCACTACAATGTCTTTTGAGGTGAGGGGGTTGAATACTTCTGATTGCAGCTGTATACATATATATTCACACGTGTGTGTATGTGTGTGTGTGTGTGTGTGTGTGTGTGTGTGTGTGTGTGTGTGTGTGTGTGTGTGTATAAATATATGGCAGCTTATGACGAATTGCCTACATGGTCTGACAGAGAAAGCTTGCATGGCACCTTGTGTTCAATTACTGGTAGTGAAACAAACCTTGGGTACAGCAGCTTGCAGGGTGAACCCGCTGATGTCTGAGTCAGAGGAGCTGGAGGCTGTGAGTGTGACTGTCAGGCCCGAGTCTGACTGTTTCTCACAACTTAGTGTCAGAGTCAAACCGTCTTTCACATACACTGTCACTGTGGGAGCTATGGAAAAAAGATATTTGCATTAGATGATCTGCATTTAATTTTAATTTGACAAGAAAAACATAAACTAAGAGCATCAACAGTCGAGGAGATTACCTGATTCGGAGCAATGAACACAAGTCTTATAAATTTTGCCTACTCTAGTTTTGTTTTCAAAATCATTTCCTCTTTTCTTTCTCTTTTTCAGTCTCTACAAGAGTGAGAGTGTGTTTGTGTGTGTGGTGTGTGTGTGTGTGTGTGTGTGTGTGTGTGTGTGTGTGTGTGTGTGTGTGTGTCACACCTGATGCAAGGGGTGTTGGCTCAAACCCTCCGAGCAGATCCAGGAGGTCTCGTCCTGCGACGCTCACTGTGTTGGCGGGCAAGCCTGATGCTGTGCTGCCTGGTGCTGCTCTGGGCTGCAGAGACTCCTCAGATCCACCCAGTAGGTCCAACAGATCACACACCTGAGGACAACCATCGACAGAAAGGGAAACTACAGCTTTTTCATTTGAGCCTTAACCAAAACAAGTATTTATAGAATAATGCCATAGTATGAAGAGTAAGTTACCAATAACTGGGCTGAATAATTTGTTTTATTTGTAATAAATTTGTGTTGTTTCAACAATTAAATTCAAATACAATCATTCTCATAAAATGATTAAAAAGAAACACTGAGCAGAAACAAAACTGTCCAGCGGTAGTGTATCCTCATCCCTGTATTCTATCAGTGTGTATTTCGCTTCACACAAGAAAAATCCACACAAAACCCTGCACTGCTGTTTGACTAATACAGTTCTGATAATTTGCATGAAGGCACAGGTACTGACCGTCCATCCAGTGGCCCTGAGTAAATGTGAGACCACTATCAATTATGGACAGGTCGTAACAGAAAATTTAAAAATGAAAAACACCACATAAAAATATATGTCAGTAGGTCATATTTTATATCAAACACGGCAACAACTTGCTAATTTTTCCGGGTCTGTTTTAACCCTCAACATTTAATCACTAAAACATGCAGAAAAGTTTGTGTCTGAGGATCTGAGGTTTACAGTTGTCAGACTGCTCAGAGCCTGACCTCAGGACGCTTGAAAAGTTTTGAAATTTTAAAAATCAACAGGTGACAAACAAAGTCAGATACAGGGACTGAGAAAATGTATTCACAAGCTCATCAGTCACACCTTAACCATGTTATTGTTGTATATGAAAGCATCTTTACTATTATTATTATTCTGTACCTGGTTGGCAGGTTGTTGTGGCAGCAGTGGCTCTCCCTGCTTTACTTTGCCTGGCTGGATCTCCTTCACGGACTCCCCCGCTGATTCTCCGTTGGTATGATCCGGGGAGTTCTTTTCAATTACAGGCATCCTCTCCAGCACTGCTGCCCTGTGCAGAGAGAGAACATCTCAGCTTCTTATTGGCTTGAAAGGAGGTTTGTTTCCACCATCCCTGGTAATAATTTCAACCACAACATGCAAATTAACTCTACTTAAGATTCTCTCAGGGGAAAACAGACACTTTTTGTGGAAAAGACGAATTCTTCATCAACCTGTTGCATACCTCATGTGGTCATATTTCTTGAACAGAGCATTGTATTCAACTGCCCTCTGCTGGAGCTCCACATCTATACAGCTGCCATAGATGCTGACAATGCTTCTGATCCGGCTGCAAAGGTGGAGCAATGAGTTAGGAAACTATTTTGAAATTGAAACAGCTTTTTAGAAATCACTTCTTTTCTAAATAACTCATTGTGATTGGACATTAGATCCTGGAAACTCTTTGCCCAGTCATCTGTCCTAAACTTATACTCAAGGCAGCCAAAATTGATAACCTCTGTCGATATCTGTTAGTGACCAAATGTGCATGGATAACACTCTTCATATGTAAAACATTAGAGACCGCGAGGCATGTGAGCTTGAAAATGTGACCAGAATTCTTGAGTTGTTCTTTTGTTTCTTCCTTAGCATCTTGTAAACTGAAGAAAGCAGCATTTAACCTTCATTGAAATGTTTTACATTGTTTTAAGATTTAAATGCAAGTTGGAAGTGTTGGGAAATATTGCAGTGTTTTGTGGGGAGGGGGGTTATTCCTCAATAAATAGCCTGTGTTTTTCTCAACACATGACAAAGTAACTATTCAGTCACTACATATGACTGACGAACCTTTCTGAGTATGCAAATACTGCAGTGTGTGTTTGTTTTTTAGTTGCTTCTGGCCACTGTGTGCTGTGCTGTGAGTGACAGAAATGTTTCTTACTCCACATTTTCAGTGATGCGTGTGCTCAGTTTCATGGTGGCGGTGAGAGCAAAGCCTCTCGTTGCTGGCGATGACATGTGGGACTGTAGAACGGTTTCCAAGGCGTCCAGGACGTCATCCTCAGTGACCTGATCAAGAGATGCGACAGTGCAGAGTCTGAACTGCCATTACAGTTTAATAAAAGTTAAATTAGGAATATAACAACCACTCAGTTTATCTGCAAGTATTCATTCAATATATACAGAATACTGCAGTAACACAATTCATTACATTAGGGATACAAATTTATAAAAGGATGAAGAATCAATTAAGAACAAGGGTGCTGAACTTTGGCATTGGGGACATTCCCTGAAATATTTTAATCTGCTATTAAGCAAATATCAGATGCTAAATTAAATAAGACTGGCCCTTGTCATAATCATCTGGGCAGTTTGGACTAACAACCTCAGGGAGCACAAGTTGGACTTACTATACATTTCCTTTATGGTTTATATATATTAGTATATTAGTTTTTAGAAAATGTATATACTGTTCCTTAAACACACACACACACACACACACACACAAACAAAAAATTGTAAAAGAAACGGCTATCTAATATGACTAAATTAATAATCCTTTAGATACTGTCCTGTTTTAAGTGCTGATTGTGAGCATTTTTCTGCAGTACATTTTCCAGACTTCACTTTTTAATAAAACACTAGCCACTGAAATGTGAGTTTCTCTATGTCCGTGTCTTTGTTTGCCCCACCATGATGGATTTTACTTTTGCCAACCACTCAGATCCTGTATGTATTCCAAACCAGCAGCTGGGTCTGGTATTCCAAACGCAGCACTTCTTTGTGCCAGGGGATTTTTCTCGGGGAAAACTGTACCAGACACATTTATTTAGGACAGCAAATGCAAAAACTATCATGATCTAGCAGTACAAAAAAAATCTCTATTCATTGATGTAATTTGGTGATAAAGAGCAATGATTTATATGAAACTATAAATCAGCATTGTTTTGCGTGGTGTACCTGCACAGGCTCAGTCTCCTGGCACTCTCCTCTCAGCAGCAGGTCTCCATACTCCCCTATACACCAGCAGGCCACCTGCACCAGGGATTGCTGTGCATGCCCACAAAGCAAATATGACACACTGTTGTTTAGTTATTTCATAATAAAATATAAAAGAAACTATCAAGTTTTTGGTAGCCTGGCTTACTGGTCAGCATAGTAATTCGACGCATTGGAGCAACTTTCTCATGAGTTCACAGGACGCTGATGTGGTGGAAGATAGGAAACTGCACCACACAGATGAGAGCATGGCCGCTCATATGACTTGCTTCCAAAAATAAACCTGGCTGCATCAACCAGTTTCAAACTGAAAGCCTAACTATTCTCAATGCTGTGCAGCCAAACCAGCTCCGTCTAGTTCAGGACTGACACTGACTTTTGTCTCAGATTAAAAAATGTTTGAACATCTCTCTTTTATTTATAAAATTGATTCTATTAATATAATTTTTAATGATACTAATAGTTTTTATTTGGTTAACCTAAGGAACATCTTTGGGCTATCCACCTTTTAGATAGTTATAAGATCTTGACTTCATCTGAAAACACTAGGTGGACTTCACAGTCAGTCCTGTCCAGTGTGCGAAATGATAAAATCCAAAGCAGGTAACTTTGTATGTGTTTTTGGATAATCTTCATTCCAACTGTCTGAGTGTCTGAGGGGGTTTTAAAGGTCTGCTTTGCTCAGTATGGACGAATGTGTGAGAATATCCTTGACTAAAGTCTATTCTTGACATCTTGTCTTTTCTGAAATATAAAGTCTATTTTGCCTGCAAACAGAATTTCATGGTTGTATTTTGTTGATTTTTTCATTTCATGTCATTATTGGAGTAGCTCGTTTATGCTTTAAAAAAAAAAAAATGACTTTTATCACTGGATATAACATAAAATCAAAAAAAAAAAAAAAAATCAATTACAGCAAGTTCTGCAGTTAACAAAAGACTTTTAGTATTTTGTGATGAATATAATCCTATTTAATCATTTTATTTACTAAGACTTTTTTGTTCAGTGTCACTGGGTGAGTAAACTGACCAACAAGCCAATCTACGTAAAACTTTAAGAAGAGGAGACGTGCACGCAAGCACGCACACACACACACCTGTGAGATGTCAGTGAGCAGGGCCCGGTAGAGCTTGTGGACTGTGTAACAGTGCAGCTCTGAGGTGTTGGTGATGAGCTGGATCAGGTTGGGCACCGTTTCATCTCTCACGTCGCCCCCTGCCTGGCAGAGTGGGAATCCAAGTCAAATACATGCCCACTAAAACACTCAAAAAACACACAGCCAGACAGCTGGTCCAATTATTTGGGTCGCTCTACATTTCCTCCCAGACACAATGACTTCTCTTGGGGGACATTCCCATCACAGTTCATAAACATTGTAAAAGATATTTGGAAAAATATGGATTAACCCTTCATTTCTGCCACATCTCCGCCATTACTCTTTCTATACACCCCCACTACTCTCCATCATTTAGAGAGACCGCTGCAAAGGATTAGTGTAAGCAAGAGCTTTTACAGCAATCATGTGGATTTCATTATACTCTTACCTAGTAAGAGTGAAAAGTAAGGATTTCAACAATGTGAAAAATGGAACACATCAGAACAGGATAGAAAACATTTTCAGGACATTGGGCTGCATGTATGAAAGTTTGTAAAGAAGGGGTATGAAGTTAATACAGCACGCTGTCTCTTGTCAAATGCAATGTGCACAAAATAACACATTTAGCATTCTAACTTATATGCATCTTTTATACATGTGGCCTCTGGTATCTACACTTAGGAAGAACACATGACTGATGGCAGCAGACAACTTTAAAAGAGCAGTGAATTTGAGAGCCGTGTCGGAGGCGGCAGGGGGAGTGACTCGGTCTGTATTTACCGTGGTGAGGACATGCAGGATGGTGTCAATGTGCCAGCGCTGGGAGGGTGCATACCTGACAGAGACAGAGACACACACAGCTAACTCAGTGGTGCTTAAGGGTGACGCAGAAACACACACACATTTACATCTGCATCATAATCTGCTTGCACACACACATGTATGCACGCACACACGCACAGAAGTGCCTGAAGTGGTTGGGTGATATACAGCAGAAAAACTGAAGGTTATTCTTTGTCACGGTGCCAGCTAAATAGACGAGGACATCTTTGAGAGTGGAACCAGACATAGAGATTAGATATCTGGCCACATATAGTATAATTCAAGAAAAGAGACTTTTGGAGCAGGTCTTACACCTAAAAGTTGCTGTATATAAGTTTTTCTATTGATGCATGGCCAACATTAGCATTAACAGCTGTTTAGCTTTCAAGAGCTTCAGGCATTGTTGCATTTACAAGACATAAGGTTAGAATATGTCAGGCAGGGCTTCCTCTTCATCCTCTTATGTTGGACTGAGGGTAGACCGAATGCTACAATGACTCTAAAGCAAACTGGTATTATATGATGGAATGGGCCAGGGCTAGCTGTTTAGCATGCTAACTTCAGTAGAGGATAAGAAGTGATACAAATAGAGGCAAAACAAGAATTAAATTTGGGTGTTATGTTCAAACACATTCACATGTACATGCATGTCTGTGTGCTTACATGCATAGATACTGTATGCAAATGTAACACAGCCATGTATAGTAGGTGCATGTTTATGTGTCAGCAGTGTTTCACTGACCTTTCAGCTGCGTTGAATATGCCACTGGCAGCTTGAGCTCTGAGCTCTGGAGGGCAGGAGGAAAGGAAGAGGAGCAGCTCCTTCATCATGGAGCGGATGTTGGAGGCTGAAACCAAAGCTAAGGAGAGCTCCAATGCACGGCTGTAGGGACGGGAGGAGAGGAACAACATGGGAAACAGTACATACAAACTTTACCTTTCAAATGAGATCTGTTGTAACTGTGAGTGTAATACATTCACTTTTAATTAACCTAAATTCAAATCTTAATCTAAACCGCAGTTCATTCTGTGTTGATACAGCTGAGGTCAGTATGTTCTTAACTGACCAGATGTAGCAGAAATGGTGCATTTCAATGGGCACAGAAATTGAATGTTCACATGTTCAATCCCTCTGCATTCATCAACATCTGGAATTTCGTCAAAGTGCTTTAAGAACAGGAAGACGCTCCCATGTCATTAAAATCCTCCCTCCCTTTAGCAACACACTTGTTGGTGCCCACATGTTGCTGTTTTGTGTCTGACCTCTCTGTGGACCGAAGTTTTACAGGCATAATAAATAAACAAGCAAACATTTTGAACATTTAGGAGTGTTTCTGCCCTGTATGTTAATAAAACTCTGCTTTAGGTGTAGATCACTAGATCATTTTTTTCCCCATTAGTAACTAAGGGCTGAGGTTAACACACTTATTGTAAAAATTGACTCACACTCATTAATGTATACATCTATGTTGTTCTGTGTTGCCCTTGGAGATACAAGTGACAGGTTATTTACACATGAGAAAAAGTGGCTTGCTTATTTGTTGACACAAATCTGTCCTGGTCAATTAGGCTAAATAATATTTGTATGTTATTCCCCTGCTAAGTTTATTAGACTTAATTTCAGCACGATGTGCTGTTCAGTAATGTAATATTTATTGATTTATTAGGATTTACATGAGCTGTATATTACATTGTTATCTATGGTATATTTTTGAAAAGTCATGTAAATGTTCTGATGTGAACAATGAAAGGGAAAATATCAGTATTTGTCTGTGGACCAAAGATTTGCTGGAGGCCACATTTAGTCCTCGGTTTCACTGTTTACCTGCCACTGCCATAAAGCATTCAAATTATTACTTTTGGTCGGGGCATTGGACACTGTCTCAACATAAAATAAGGAAAATCCATACTTTTTAGAGAGGCTTCCTACATTTAGGAAATTTGATTGATTTCCACCTCAAAATGAACTAGTCCATACAAAGATTTGAGGGCAAAACTGGAAATGCTCGACCTCTACTATGTCAGGTTTACTGAACATCTGTGTAATAACAGCTTTGTCTGACAAGTGGAGAAGAGGTGCAAGTTACCGCTTGACAGACGCGTCCTGGTCCTTCAGGCAGTCCACTATGGTTCCCCTGTGGCGCTGCACTGCGTTGTGATCAGTCCCGACAATCTTCTGAAGAGAGGTCATGGCGATATACCTGGACACACATAAACAACAACCAAAGTTGTCAAGTTTTAACCTTCATATTCCATTATTATGAAATCGTGTGGGAGAGCTGCATTCACTCAGGTCTACACAGAGGTCAGTTATTCTCTGAGTTTGTAGTGTAGCACAATATAGGCAACATATACAGTAAATCCCAGTAATTACAAAAAAAAAAAAAACATTCTATCTATTAATAAAGAATAATTTACAGTGTGATTCAAAGTTAACTTTCTCAGCATTACTTGATAAATAATTCATCCACCTGAAATTTCTCATGAACTGATCAAGTATTTATGTGAGCACAGTAGAGGTGTTATCTGGTCAGGCAGTTCTCCCAGGAATATACCAGTCCTAACACTGTCAGGCAGCTGAAGAGAGATTCAGAGGCTCTGCTAGTAGAAACCAGACAGACCTGCCTTGCCACAGGGCCCCTATGGAGACAAACCTAAAAAATAGTAGCATAACAAAACCCCTAGGAACCTGTAACAGGCTGCCTCACTACCTGATGAAAAATTGAATGGCACAAAGATCGGCATAAACAGACAAACAGTGACCTTCTCGTATTGCTCTGGAGGAATGGCTCCGATTAGTGAGCTGAGGCTGATAACATTATGTCTCTGGTTGCACTGAGTCCGGCCTTGTGCAACAGAAAGGTTAAAATGACTCTAAGAGATTAGGGAGGAAGGAGGAAATGATTTGGGGAAGAGATGAAAAGGGAAGAGGAACAGGAATGTCGGCAGGGAGGACTGACACGAAACAGCACTGACCGAATGTTCCTGTCGTTGTTCAGGAGAAATCTTCCCAGGATGTTCACAGCCAAGACCTGTGGCACAAGTGAAATTAAGCATATGTGCATTTATGAATTAGCTAACACTATTTTCTGCCTATTACTGTGGTTAAACACAAAGAGAAGCGCTGCCATTGTCTCACCCTGAGGCCGCTCTCTGACTTGATGTCTAGTACGGTGAGAACAGTCTCATACAGCACAGCGTTGCCCACAGTCTTAGTGCTGTCAGTGTTGGTCGCCACCTGTACGAGAAGTCATGCACACATCAATACATTAGTCATACAACATACATACATCTCCCTGATTCATGTATCAGTAGCAGACAATAATATCATCACTGGTAGTTTTTACATTTTAACCTATTTTCACCTTTTCCCCAACTGAGTGTCGAGCAATTTGTAACAAAACTATTTCTCTTCAAGGATCATTGAGGTTCTTCTGATTCTGATTTTTGCTTCTTGCCATTAGCAATTGACAGAAGATTTTTCAAGATTTAGATTCGCTCTTTTTAAAACCTGTTTAAGTCTTTCCAGATTTAAATGCTGGAAGTGATATGTTCTTCTTGTTTAGAAGGAATCACAGGAAATATTAAAAAGTAAAAATGTTCAGAGCATACAATTTAAAAAAAGGCTGCCAGCAGCGCATTTGTGAGTGAGTAATGGACCTGAGCGAGTAGGTCGTTCATGGCATCACTGGCTACTTCATTGTTGCGACCAAGGATCCTCAGCAACCTCAAGATGCGTACCTGAAGATAGAAGCAGGTCAGGGTGAACAACTGGATTACAAGTTATCTTGGTGCATCAAATCAGTAAAAACAACAGGAGGAGGGATGAAATGTGTTAATGAGACAAAGGAAACAGATGAAAGAAAAACAGACTCTGCTCACTGAAGCTAGAATTTGGGGTGTGAATAAACAAAATAAGTCACATGTAGCCTCTCTGATTTCAAATCAATTTCTGAGGAGCTAAAAAGTTCTGATATTGAGATTAGATCAAATTTGTTTATTTCTAGAACAGATTCTTTTCGAAATGGAAGTGGAGAACATAAAGTATCTCCAATGCTATTAAAGCGTTAGTGTTCTATAGTCAGTGTAATGACTTGGAAATTTACTGCAATGCCATCAAAACCTTTCATTAAACTAAGTTATTTGCAAAGGTAAATAGAAAACCAATAAATATTACATCAGTAAATAAAGCGAAAGAGAGATATGATACTACACAAGAGATAAGTGAAGCTGACTGACCTGTAGGAAGGGATCACTGATTCCTGCCACATCGTGCTCGGGAGAATAACCAGAAATGACCAGACCTTTCATGATCTGAACCAGATCTGGCACCGTCTGAGAGACACACAGCACAAACATACATACACACATTAAAACATTCTCTCTCTATATGAGTGAGAGAGACTTGGCTCAACAGATGAAGATGTGCATGTGTTTCCCTCGCACCTTCCTGAATCGCTCGAGTGTCTCAGGATTGCGCTCACAGAGCTCAGTGATGAGAACCACAGCACCATGTAAGACACCTAGTGATAAAAGGAAAGAAAAAAAAACAAAACATGGTGAATACTTGGAAACAGCACATGCATGACAAGGTTACTGATACATGTCATTGAGACCAACTAACCATGGTTCTTCTCAGCAAGGAGGGACCGAGCAGCTGGGGCAAAAAGCTCCCCAAGATCGTGGACTTTTCTCACAATGTGAACAGCACATAGAGCTGCCTGGAGGGACAGTGGAGCAAGTCTTCAGCACTATTACATCATTACAACAGCAATGAGCAGAGAACACTGGAAGTCTTGTTAGATTTTACTGCTGATAAAGGATTTGAAATCCATGTATAACCGGATTTTTAGAAGTTGGCTAATACGTAATACTACCAAATTGCTGAGGCTGTTAGATTTGACTGGATGACCCCCCAACTGCTGGTAATGGTTAGGACATAATAAATCATATTACCTTTTACATGAACAATATTTTATAACCATGTTGCTTTTGAGGGAAGGGGCTCAGTATTGCTTTATTATATTTGCTTAATTTCTGTTTTTCACCACATCTTAAACAGAGGTCACAACATTTCACTGAGATCACTTTTTGAAGAAAAGGTAACACAATTTATCTCTCACACTCAGGTTAATGTTGCAGTGAGACAATCGCAGCATTAAACAGGGTTCATTAACTCCCCACAACAACACTATGTTAAGTGCTGCTAAATAAATACCAAATATCCCTGTCGAGGTCCCCACCTTCTTCTTAATATAGGAGTTGGAAGCTCGGAGCAGCCTGTCAATCTCCGGTGCCAGATCTCTGCACATCTCAGCTGAACCCATACAGGCCAATGTGCACAGAGCCAGAGACTGGATATACTGGTTACTGTGAGACAGGTCACTGAAAAAACACACACATGGAGAAAAACACAAAGATAGCAGTCCGAACAACAGCATTTTAGAAAAATCATTTGAGAATATCTTAAAGTGGTCATGAAAATTTTAATGAATATCAGTAATTCTGTTTTAAAGAGATGTCAGATTATTCAGTTCTTTACTTCTTGATGGAGTTGGTGATGAGCAGGCTGGCGTCCTGCTTTTCATCCAGTAGCATCATGGCTCCCAGATATCCCACACGCTTCTCGCTGTAGCGAGGGCTGGCTATCATTCGAACGCACTCCATCTAGTAGGAAGAGCAACGAGTCCTTAAAATGTGAAGTTGCTTGAAACACTAATAGTACTGATGCCCCCGAAGGAATTCTAAGCTGGAGGTCAGGCTCAGGTCCAGAGCTGCTGAGCTGGAGCTCGGAGGGATTCGGTGGCCCAGTTCCACTGTCCACCCCTGTCAACTCACAGACTTGACATGGACTCCAAAGCTGAAGACTTGCCTGAGGGAGTCAACCACAAACCAGTGTCCTGATGACAGAAGAAGTCTGAGCCAGAAAGTCCAGGTTTACACAAACATAGAAGCAACATCACTAGTATCATTAGAGCTTATTATATTTAGCATGTGAATACACAACGTGCTTTCTCATTTCTCTACATATTTCAAGATCCTTCATTCACTTGCTTGTATTTGCTGAGCACACAGACGATGTCTGTGAGGGATCGGTGCTCAGGACATAGTGGTTGAACACTTGGCCTGAGCCAGTATGTTGAAACTCGGAACAATCCGGTGATGAACTGAGCCTAGTTCCTCCAGCCGCCATGATGTTTTCTCACCCTGCTTAGCCCATTAACCCGGCAAACCCATGACAGGCATTAGCCAAATCCCCTCACCTGACCAAAGTGAGCTGGGTAGCCCAACATGTGAACGTAAAGCAGCTTGGCCAGGTTGTGCGATCGCCCCCCGTTGTCGGCTTGTCTGAACTGTGCCCGGATGGCGGCACACTCCCTCTGGATGACGCCCCGCTCCTCACACTGTGTCCTGGCCGACCTGATGGCCCGGATCATCTCCTGCAGGGGCACTGATGGAGACATGGCTGTGTGTGTCTGAGTGTGTGTGTATGTGTATCAGTGTGTGTGTGTGAGTGTGTGTAGGTTTGTGTGTGTGTGTGTGTGTGTGTGTGAGTGGAGGTTTGTGTGAAAAAAAAATAAGTATAAATACATTAAAATACATCTATAATATAACTATAACCGAATATTACCAGAGAATAAAGCGCTTAGTTGTACAGATCGGTACTATGTTAGTGTTTTAGCCACCGGTGTGTGTAAGGTAAAGACAATGCTGTTACTATACTGTAAGACGAGGTGTGTGTATATTTTAAAAACAGCACAAACAAGTTAAGCTGCGTTAGAAACCTGGTTAACAATGGCTGCTCCTTCTGGTCAAAGACGGTTTAGACTTATTCACACCTAAATCTGCCTTGACACAAAGTTACCGCCGATTATCTGCGTATTCGTAGCTTATTGACGTAGTAAAAAAAATACATTTCAATTCAATAACTGGAAAACTAGTTCAACAACTAACGAGTAAGCAGGAAACTCCCACCGTCGATGGTGCAGTCGGGTGAAATGAGCCAGCGGTTAGCAAAGCGGACCTGACCGAGCTAACCCCGCACAGGCTGCCGAGCCCCGAGCGACCGTCGAGCCGGAGCTAGCCGCGTTAGCACGACCCCGCCTTCATCCCGGTGTTCAAGGTCCGCAGGGAAAACACCGCGACGTCCCGCCGCACCGCACACCGAGTCGCCGGCGGCCAGAGAGGAGCTGGGCAGGGCTGAGCCCCTCCGACACGGCAGCGGTCAGTCGGCTGGAGACCCCGGCGCCGGAGCGACGTCCGCCGAGGAGCAAGCGCTCTGACACGGCCGCCACGCTTCCCGTCGGAGCTGCCGAAATAAAAGCCCCCATCGGGAAAACGTCAAACGGAGCATTTGGCTCAGTCTTTGTATCTGACGAAGTTCAAGGGAGCTGGTCGCAGAGATAATGTGATGAGTTGATCCCAGGAGGAAACTACAGATTACTTGTTAAGCAGGGAAACTACAGGTGGGTTGAATGGCTCCGTTCGCCCATGAAACGTGCGGCTGCATCAATACAGAGAAATACATTTTAAAAGTATATATATCCTCTTCATACTGTTTTCTAAACTGAATTGTTCAGCTACCTTTTCTGTAATACAGATTTGCCTACATGAATGTCGAAAGGGTTTTAAATTCTCCACACTGCAGGGATGCTAATAGACTTTTTTCCCAGCAGACATTTTGACTGGTAATACTAGGAAAAATAGGTATTACTGATAACAATAAGGGTGTTTCTGTTGTATTCAAAACTCACAGTAGGCAATGACAATGTGACAGTGAGCTACCGTGTAATACAAAGTACTGGGATCATGAGACTGAAGTAGTTAAAGAGAATTCAACAATCATTAATTTTTTATCATTTTCACAAGTTTTGGATGAAAATTATTGTTCGTCTCGTTTGAACTTAATTATTTTTCTACAATTGTATAACAAATAGCATTGCCTGGTCAACATCAGTCAACACCAAAAAGCCCACCATGAACTGTACATTTTGTGTATCTGCAGAATCATCATCAGGTCATTAAAACCCACAAAATTCCTGTAAACACCGAGGACACAACCTTTGTGTCTTCACTGGCCCTCATTACTGTTATCAACTATGAATTACCATTTGTAACAAGTCAAAATGCGTACAGTGGTAAAGGATTATTCGTCTGGTAAATTAGTAATAAAACTAGAAGCCTCCAAAAACACTAAATAGTCCCAAAAAAAATCAAACTTTCAAAGTGCACCGTTGCCCAGACCCCCAATGGCCCTGGTTTACTGTGCAGCAGGTGGTGTTTGCAGTAATCAAATTAATTGTTTGTATTATTTGTGAGTATCCATTATTGATTGTCAACAGGGCTTTTAGCAAATTCAGAAGCTAGTTCATCTCATGCCCATAGGCTTCTTTGTGGACTGTACACGATGCATGTTTGCATGTATATTAAAATAGCAGAGAAAATACGAGCACAACTGCATGAAGTATAACGTGAATGGAATTTAGCACCATTGGCCTTTATTTTGAAGGTACAATCATCTTGTTTCCTCTTATTCTTGGTGACATGACATCTTAACCCAGCCAGATTTGTCATTTCTTCCCATGACTTCCGCAATTTGATCGCTCATTGTGCGGCGACTCCGCCCCTTAACGTCAGGTGTTGTAGCAGGTGGATGAAACATTGATAAGGAGGAACAGCAGGCAGCACAATACCACCAGCTAGTTCAGTTTACGCAGTGCAATCCAACATTATGCAAGAGATTATGAGGAAAGCTATGTGTCCTAATATCATCTGACAGGAAACAAAGGTGGGTCCAATGCAAAAGTCAGATGATAACACCTTGAAAATTCAAAAGAAGACATGTTTTGGGTTGTTTTTTGTTTAAATTAGATATATGTTCATCATCACTGTTGAAACTTAAGGAATATTCAGTTTTCTATGATGAGCATTCTGCTCATGTCAATGAAATGCAATGATAGAAAGTGGTGGGAAATGAACGCAGCTGCTTGCGGTGTGACTTGTCATGTATGTGGACTGTTTTAATTCTTACAAACAGCTGCAGGGCTTTGGAGGTGGCAAGACCCCATTTTCCAGGTACAATTTCACAACACTAAATGTACAATAAACCGCTATCTATGGTGATATCAGAACTAGAGGTCTATGTGCAAGAAAAAAAACAAACAAAAAAAAAACGAACTTTTGCTCTCTTAAGCTAAATCTCTCTTCTCTGTATGTATTCAAAAAGGAATATATATACACATATACATATATATATATATATATATATATATATATATATATATATATATACACACATATATATATATATATATACACACATATATATATATATATATATATACACACACACACACACACACACACACACACACACACACAACTTTGATTATGATGACACATTAAAAATTACAAAAAATCAAAACAATACATTATCCAATATAAACAATAGGTGATGGCTTAAATACTAAGGTGAAAACAAACACAAAGACGTCATTTCATCATTGAACATCATTTCCGTTCAATGTAAATTATATTTCATCTCCAACACCCATTCCCACACCACACACTGAAACATCTGTATCCAGAATTAAGGCCAGTCAAAGCAGAGCGGGAAAGTCCAGTGATGTGGACCATATTAGAGTATTATTATTTCCATTAAGTGAATATGTATGCTCATCTTTCCCCAGGCATATTTTCTTCACCTTTAAACCACATCCAAGTGTGAGGACTTGTCTGTGCACATGATTATTAATCTTCCCTGCTTTTGTCTGTCTTTTGTGGACGTTGGGGCTCCGGGCTCTCCTCCATGTTTGGGTACACCACCAAACAGAGCTTTTGGCACAGATGAGTTATTTTACCTGGAAAAAGTTGGGGATGGAAAAGACCAGAGAAATCATTTTTATATTAGAAGATAATGGTTCTGTATCAAACTGGGTTGACATTTTATGGATATAGTTTACCATCTAGTAGTACATTTACATATAGTATGTTGTCTTCAGTCTTAACCATGATAACTTCTATTCAGATAAATGGTTGGATTTGTTCAAGGATTTAAAACACCCAATTCTAAGTGAAACATGGTCACATGCAGCAAAACTGCAAAACAAATGCAGCCAACCTGAACATCTGTGTGCTCTGAAATTTAATACCAAATACACTGTATGAATGCACCCTTAAACAGAACTAAGTACTGTAATCAAGCCTTAGAAAATACCAATCCTGATGACGGCTTACCAATAGTGATATCAAAACACTGTGGCTTGTTTTCCCAGTAGACTCCCAGGAAATACACAGGGACACCGGTCATCATGATGGCCAGTCCAACGCCACAGACCACAGGCTCAGAGTAGAGAGAAAAGACCAGCAGGAAGGCCCAGAACAGCAGATAGATCACTGGCCATACCAGGCTTACCTGGAGGGTCAGGGACAGTATTCTCAAACCTCAAATACCCATTCAAGTCTGCATGCTAGCTTAAAATACAGTTAAGTGTGAAAAAATTCAAATCAACGAAGTCACAGAGCTAAAAACAGTGTACCTGACATCGAATTTCAATTTGAGCTTGAAACGCAAAATTCACGTACTCTGTGAAACTCTAATTTCAAACATTGTATGAGAGGAATTTAAAGTTTTTGGTATCAGTAATATATTTTGGCCCTTTTTCTGTGCAGCCTAGATGTCATCACTGATGGGAGAGTAATCACTGAGATCACATTTTCAACTCATTCTGGTGTTTGATGTGAACTTTTACAGAATATCCTGACTTGTATCTGCAGGATTTTATTTTCTGCTTCCACAGGACTGGCTGACTATATAATTGCATGACTAAGCAGGTACACAGGTGTTCCTTGTAAAGTGCTTTGTGATTATATGTTTAATGTATTGTCCTCAAAAAATAAAAACTGTCAAATGTCAAACCCAAGTTGCTCCACCTTTTACCTTTATTGGTCGATACATGTCGGGCTCTTTGATGCGCAGAACAATCTGCCCAGCGACAGTGACGCCATAGAAGAGGTAGTTGATGAAACCGACATAGTTTATGAGGGTGTAAATGTCACTGGTGCACAACATCAGCAGAGTGGAAATCAACTGAATGTGGTCAGAAGGGGCAAAAGTTATTTTTTGGCACATGGGGAGGACAGAGGGCAAAGGAAACAAAGAAAGCAGTAAATGAGCAGTATTGTGTTAAGCGGGACAGGACTCACAGTGAACAGTAAGGCCGGAATAGGGGTGCAGCTTTCGACATGAATCATAGCCAACAGACGCGGGAGATGGCCTTCCCTTGCCCCGGCAAAAAACAGTCTGGGAGACAGAACCAAAGACGGTTAAGCCCTGAGAGCAGAGCCAGATGGTGCTTGTTTACTGTGTGCACTCGCCAACTGAGGGGACAGCTCAGGAAACATAGTTCAGGTGATTATGGAAACACCAGTGCAGAAATGAGAAGCACAAGTGAAAATGCAGGGTGAAAAATTGACCAAACCAGGAGTAAAATGAGCTCAGTACTTTGGTATCGTTCAGGCATTAGTCAAGTTGTTGGGGGGGATTCATCTTATCAGAGTCAAATATGCTTATAGAGACAAACAGTTTCACACTCAGGCACTTTTCCTACAACCTGAAATCCATCCTGCGGCCCCAGAAGTGAGTTTAAACTGCTGAAGCAATGTATTCCTGTTCACCCCATTTTTGTGGTTGCATCTACACAATATCAGCATGGGAATGAGTCCACTAAAAAAAAAAAAAACTAAAAAAAAAAAAACATAGCAGCCATAGAAAGCTGGGACAGAAGGGGCTGTAGTGGGGGGAGGAAAAAAACTGACCGCGATGACGTGAAGAGGGAGCCATTGACTCCCCCGAAGGTGGAGAGCGCCACAGAGATGGGCATGATCCATGACATTACTCCTAGCAATTTCTCTCCAAAAGTCTGGGAGAAATATTTGGAGCAGAGAGATAGAGAAGAGGAGGAGGATAAAACAGGCACACAGTTTGAAACATATTCTCAATAATGGCAATTAATCAAGACATTCCAAAACTAAGTGCAAAAGGACAGCAGACAGGCATGATGCTAAAATAAGCATGAATCAAATCAGTGTGGTTACTCTGAATCGCTGCTGTGCCAGGCAACTATTCCATTTCAAGGTGATCCAAAAACCCAGCTAGGTTTCTAACTACAAAACATTCTCTACATGTGAAAGTGACACATTTATTCAGATTTGAGTGACTCCAGGTCTGTTCTCTCACCACTGCTACAGCATTGGAGGCCAGCAGCTCCTGTGGGCTCATGGCTGTGACGTAGGCCACATTGGCAAACACATAAACAAAGGTTACCACAGGTATAGAGATGAAGATGGCACGCGGTAGATTCCTGGAGGATAAAAGACAAGGTTGGGGTTCGAGGTATTAAACCATTTGTGTGACTGAGGTTTGATGTTTCCGCAGAAAAATGTCACTATCCATTGATTCAACATGTGAAATGTTTGGATACATTGATGGAAGTCATTTCTAAATGTTGACGGATGGGCTTCGGGATCTGGTGTGCGTTACTTGACGTGTCCCCTTTGTTACTGCACAATGATACTAGCTTGTTTGTCTTACACAAACCGTTTCTACACTTACTAATCGGTGAAATGCTGAAGTGGAAAAAAAAAAAATTCTACATGGTTAAAATTGAACAAACTTTAAATGTAAAACAAAAATAAATAATTCCATGAATTTTACCAAAGCACATTTAGTAGTCAGATCAAATACCAAGTCCCACTTTTCTGTGATTTAGATATTATCTCTCAAATATAAATATTCAACACACAAATTGTGTGTGTGTGCACATGTGCATGTGCATGTGTATGTGTGTGTGTGTGTGTGTGTCTGATGTACTAAGTACCCATCACAATTAAATTAAGAACAATCGATTTTTTTCAGGCAAATTCAGCATTCAAAACATATACAGTAACATCAGAAGATTAAATCATTTGCATCTCTCAAGATTTAGAACAACTCTGCTACAGAGAATTTCAGCTATGAAATAACATCATCATATTGCAGCACACAAAAAATTTTTCCTCTCACAAGTTTAATTTAGGCGTAAAGTTTATTTGATGATATTTAATTGTGTATATTGTGGACTTATGTCTCTCCTTGCATCTTTTAAGTAATCATTTACCTTGCCCGTGAGCAGCAACTGACATTTGCACATTTTCTTTTTAACGTTTGGCACATTATAGGTTTTGCTTTCTTCCATTTTCTTCTGTATGTCGCTACATGGCTAGAACACTGAGATGTCTTCATAAACCCATTTGAGATTTAATTCTACCTAAATCCCTTTTAATCCTTTATTGAACTGTGTTTTTTGTTCAAAAAAATTAAACTACAATAAATAACAACCCTTTGTAAAATGTAGCTGATTTGCAAGGGCAACAAGATAGGATTCAAGAAGTATCACTACCTGTGGGGGTCAACCAACTCCTCTGTAACATAGTTGAGGAAGTTCCAGCCGCCATATGCAAAAGAGCCTTGCAGGAAAGACAGAGCTATGAGACCAACATCATAGTCACGGAAGGTCTCAAAGGCATTTGCTGGCTCCAACCAGTAATAATGACCTGTGAAAAAAAAAAAAGGCAAAAAATAAAAAAACAAAAACAACTGACCTAAAATTTCACCTGCATGAAATCCAACCAGATGTGGACTAGTTTTCAACACCACCAACTGAGCAGCAGAGGGCACCACACACAACATACAATGTTTATTATAGGATTCATCTACATAAACATCTTTCTTACATAAAGAGGTTTGATGTTTTGTGAACAATTTTTTAGGTCTTTACCCTAACAGCATCAAGAGTGTGTCATTAAGTTTTTATTTAAATTTAGATAACTCCACTTCAGTCAACTCCAATGCAAACATCTTCTTGCTATTGACTGCAATTAAATGTTTAACTATGTTTCCACTTTTTTAACAGTTTTAGAATTTATCCCACCAAATATTCTCAAATATTCTTATATATGTCAAGAGATTTTCAATACCAGAGCCAGACAAATCAAAACTCCAGACAAAAGAAATCTTATTTTGACTGTATCTTGAGCTTCTATCTCAAAGTGGGATATTGAGGGGTCTGAGTCACATGTATGAATTTGTCACTGGGTCTGGCAGCATGTGTGTGCATCTATGTGGATTATGAGTGGGATGAAGAGCTATGAGAGACTAATCTCTTTCACACCGGGATCACAAATCCTGTGAGAGGCACAGATTGACTATCTTGTGATGGTAGCAGAAGCATGGCTGCTTCACAAACAGTTTCCCCCTGTTTTAGCATGCCTCAAGACGGTATTATATATTTATTATGAAACTCTGCATAACTTTAACTTTTCTGAACTCCAAGTACAATCCAAATTACATACTCAGAAGGGAAAAATCACACCCTTCAGGCGAACAACTCAGACATATATAAACTAAGTTGACACTGCTTCACTTTAAAAGGGCTTCAAGTCAAAATAAACAATATTGGCATAAAAGAGTTACCTCTGCAAATTTGGACAAAACCCATGATTATTATAAGGGCCAGAGCCAGGAGCTTGCCAGTGGTGAAGACATCTTGGACACACGTGGCCCAGCGCACACTGTAGCAGTTCACCCATGTCAACAACACTGAAAACAACCAGAGACAATATCACATCGAGTTAGGATGAAACTTGCAAGCAACAACAGTCAATAAACAATATGTGCCTAGTCAATTTCACACCCACACAAAAACATGACCCTTTGATGAAATAACTGCAACAAAAACAGTAAAGTTAGAGTATTTAGAGTCTTGTCAAACATCCCCAAAAAACATGACCCAAAAAAGAAAATTTCCAGACAGAAATATTTTTCAAATCATGCAAGACTGTAGGCTTTTGGCTAAAGTAGCACAAAAAACAATTTAAAGAAGAAGACCTAGATGTTTGGAGCCGCAAAGATTTATGATACTTAGAATTACTGCCTCACAGCAGTATGCCTCTGCGAAGCAGTGAAGTTGAGGAAAATATGGTCACAATCTCCCTTCTGTTCCTGAATTATGGTGTTGAATAATTACAGAATATTATGAGACACAGTGAAGTTGATCTTTGACTGTTTTGGATTTTTTCTGTTCAATTTTGTCGTAATTAGCATATGAATTTTTGAGTTATGGCCAAGAATGTGTTTTATTTGAGGTCACAGTGAACCATGACCACCAAAATTTCCAAGTGAACATTTTTGCCAGATGCAATTAAATTCTGTCTCGGCCTTCCTGATAAACCACATTCATTGGAATGGGGACTGACAGACGGACGGATGACCTGAAAACATACTGCCTCCAGCCACGGCTATTGCCAGTGCAGAGACATGAATTTTTTTTTTGGATTTAAAATAATGAATTAAGGCAGAAGAAAAAAAATAGTTAAAGTATTTTAATGACATTAAAGATAAACCCAACTCATATGACAGGATCTAATTTTTAGTCATAATTGCCTCAAAATGAAACTGAGTATCTGCTTAGTTGCAACACAAACATCATGCAGAAATCAGTTCTTCCTTGAGGTTAAATATTTTTTTGCCTTCGTATTTAGCAGGCCTTAGGGTGTTTTATTTAATAAGAATATCTAATCTAATAAAACCGCTTATTGGCACAGCAAATGTAAGCCTCAATGATGGTTCATCGAGCACAAAAGAGCTAGAGAAATTTCAAACTGAAAACCATCGGTTGGAATAAGGGGACATGACAAAGCAGAGTCCAGTTTATGCATTGCAACAGCAACATTTTAAAGTCCCTCATGAAGGATTTTAAATTTTCTAACTTAGGGATAGGTGTGGGCCTTCTAATAGCAAGGTGGCAACATAACCAGCGTTTATATTTTGACAAGTTGGGCAGAACTCACTGGCCCAAACATTGCTTGGCTTGTGTGACTCCACAGATTCTTTCTGTTCACTAAAATTAATGCCAGATTACATATAGGAAAACTCCTGCAGATCTTTGCAAAAGCATTTGTATAATCAGTATTTTCTCTGCCAAGAGTTTCTCTTATCTTTTCATTGTACTTTGTGAATGTGAATCTGCTTGCTATTCTATATATTAAAAGAGGGCCATCGGGCAAGTTATTGTTTAACTTAAATTAAGTTTTGAAGGGGAATTAGAACCATATAACAACAATGCAGCAGAGTCTTTACTATAACTCCAGCTTCTACACTGCCCATAATGCAACTCACTGACATTTGTTAGACTTTCAATGTCTGGTACACTCATTTCAAACTCCTCCACCCTCCCCAACAATTACATCGGCCACCTATAAAAGTGATTTCTTAACAGAGTTGAGCTCTGTCTTTCATTAACAAAGGGTGTTAAAAAAAAAAAAAAAAAAAAAAAAAAGATGTACAAAAGAAGACTCATTACATAACAAGCCTTAAATTCACCATGCTTGACATTAACCTTCTATGTTGTTTCATGGTCTACATCTATTAATGCACTGACCCCATCCCATAGCAATTCAATCTCTAGTTTTGTTTTATCACTCACTCAGGCAGACGGCAGCCAGCACTCTCAGCCCGCTCTCTGGGGGAAGGCAGGAGGGGAAGAGAGGCTGCAAGATGTAGTTAGAGAAGGTGAGGGCAATCACAGCCTGGTTAGTGGGGTAGATAACCAGCACTGCAATCCACAGACGCAGAAACCTGAGAGACAACAAAGGGAGGTGGGCTTAATGAGACTTTGCAACACGCTTCTGTGATACACCAGCAAGCAACATGCAACAGGATACACGCCCACAAACAAGCGCAGCATAGTGTGTGACAATGCCAGCCCTCGTTACAGGAAAATGTAATGGTAAACAAAGGAAATTAAGCATATTAGCTAAGTTCATTATAGTAATGCACTGGAGCATTGTTGTTAACACAGGAGAAATGAGTGGAACTGGGTCAATGACATTCTGGGATGCTGGGAATACAAAACTAATTATGGGAGGTTTTAATAACATGATGAGCATGGCTGCAGGGGGGGTTACTGTAAAATTCCCATAAATTATAAAAAGCTTACTACAACCATGCAATGTTATTTTTTAGATTACTTTTATGGGACGTTAAACACAAATCACTTTAAAAAAAAGTTTTCAGTGAATTGCTTATAATGTTCTGGTGTTTATTTCATTGTAATCTTTCTGTGCTTTATACCATTTTCGTTTTTTTATTGTAAAGCACTTTGTTCCCTTTTACTGAAAAGTGCTTTATAAAACTTTATTATGTATTATTAAAATACTACATGTATCCAATGGATTGGAGCACAATCTTTTAACAGACACAAATATATTTGTTCAAATCATATGATTTTAGCACTACCAGAAGATTGAGGAAAAAAAAAAAAAAAAAAAAAAAGGAGACAATCCCAGGTAAAAGTACAGTCTATGTGTTGCTTTCAGTCTTTTGTTCTCAATTCTCCTACATCAGATCTGTGCAGCGGCTATGCTAAGTCACTGAAACCAAATTATGTAAATCCTACACATAAGGACTTTAATTTTATCATGAGAATCAGACAAATTGCATTTCTTCTCACCCAGCCAGTCCTCCAAAGATGTCTTTGACATAGGAGTAGTCTCCCCCCGACTTGGGGATGGTCACACCTAATTCTGCATAGCAGAGAGCACCAATTGCTGTGATAAATCCGGTGGTGACCCACACAATGATGGCCACGCCCACTGAGCTAGCATTCTCCAGGACCCCCTTAGGACTCACAAAAATCCCGGATCCAATGATGTTACCTTAGTGAGTGACACAGACACAGAGACAAAAACAGATTGAAAACAGTCCACTAAGAGACAGATGCTCTGGAGACCATGGTCAAAGTTTGCATTTAAATTTACACAAAAAACTATGTGAAAACAATGAACACCACCCACTCCCCCTATCAAGACAGAGATACAGAAGCTGGGTATTCTAGTGATATTGATTTATCAACAATGGGAGAGAAACATGAAAACAATGAGACCATAAAGGAAAACCTACAATTTCCTTTCACATGATGCCCCATTTCAGGTGGTGATCTTGTTTTACATATGATAACATTGTTTTCCCATTTAGAATTAATTTGCACAGTCTACCCTTGGATCACCATGTTTTTTCATCTATTGAAAATGAGTTTTCCGTGAGGTCTATGGTCTCATATTCTACAGTAAAACATAGGAAATAATATGGATTTTTGAGCAGCCCAAGCCTGAGCCTGCACTGGCCAAACAGGAATCCCTTACAAGCTCACTGCTGTCAAAAATATTAGTAACTTTGGTCTTGCTAATATTTTCAGTGTTGTATAGTAGTTAGTTTTGCCTTCGTTTAAGCAGAGAAGATGTTTGTCTTTGACTCTTTGACCAGCAGGAAGCAATGAAGCCAAGTGTAAAGGCAAAGTACGTTTAGGTAAGTACATTTCTTTCTTAAAGAAAGAAAGAAAGAAAAAATGAAAGAAATTACAGTGTATAGCTTTTAGTGCCTGGGGAAAAAAAAAAAAAAAGGAGACAATCCCAGGTAAAAGTACAGTCTATGTGTTGCTTTCAGTCTTTTGTTCTCAATTCTCCTACATCAGATCTGTGCAGCGGCTATGCTAAGTCACTGAAACCAAATTATGTAAATCCTACACATAAGGACTTTAATTTTATCATGAGAATCAGACAAATTGCATTTCTTCTCACCCAGCCAGTCCTCCAAAGATGTCTTTGACATAGGAGTAGTCTCCCCCCGACTTGGGGATGGTCACACCTAATTCTGCATAGCAGAGAGCACCAATTGCTGTGATAAATCCGGTGGTGACCCACACAATGATGGCCACGCCCACTGAGCTAGCATTCTCCAGGACCCCCTTAGGACTCACAAAAATCCCGGATCCAATGATGTTACCTTAGTGAGTGACACAGACACAGAGACAAAAACAGATTGAAAACAGTCCACTAAGAGACAGATGCTCTGGAGACCATGGTCAAAGTTTGCATTTAAATTTACACAAAAAACTATGTGAAAACAATGAACACCACCCACTCCCCCTATCAAGACAGAGATACAGAAGCTGGGTATTCTAGTGATATTGATTTATCAACAATGGGAGAGAAACATGAAAACAATGAGACCATAAAGGAAAACCTACAATTTCCTTTCACACGATGCCCCATTTCAGGTGGTGATCTTGTTTTACATATGATAACATTGTTTTCCCATTTAGAATTAATTTGCACAGTCTACCCTTGGCTCACCATGTTTTTTCATCTATTGAAAATGAGTTTTCCTTGAGGTCTATGGTCTCATATTCTACAGTAAAACATGGGAAATAATATGGATTTTTGAGCAGCCCAAGCCTGAGCCTGCACTGGCCAAACAGGAATCCCTTACAAGCTCACTGCTGTCAAAAATATTAGTAACTTTGGTCTTGCTAATATTTTCAGTGTTGTATAGTAGTTAGTTTTGCCTTCGTTTAAGCAGAGAAGATGTTTGTCTTTGACTCTTTGACCAGCAGGAAGCAATGAAGCCAAGTGTAAAGGCAAAGTACGTTTAGGTAAGTACATTTCTTTCTTAAAGAAAGAAAGAAAGAAAAAATGAAAGAAATTACAGTGTATAGCTTTTAGTGCCTGGGGAAAAAAAAAATCTTCTCCCAGTCACTTAAAGGCTGAGAAAAGATGAGTAGAAGAGTCACTGCCTACACCGATTTAATAGTAAGCATTTGCCACTTTGGGCAGTTTGAATGAGACGACACCCACCTGTTACAACGAAACACCATTAGTCATTTACTTTTTTCCTTGGCTGATAAACATGTCACTAAAAGCAGTTATCAGATGGTCATGTAAAGACTGCACTTAAGTCCAGCGCAGCAAAGTCAGGGACAGAGATGGTCAGATAATGGTTAGATGCATTATAGAAGATTAACTCATTTTCAACAGGCTCCACGCAGGCCCACATTGCTTGCTGGGTTGGTGAAGCACCCATTTATCCATAATAATCCATACATCATGATGGGGCCAACACCAAAAATTAGGGTACAGCCATTTCTCGTCAATGGTGCAGGGACCATACTCCAACAATGTTACTGATGGAAACTGCAGTCTCAACAATGGTGGACACCCATTAGTGGGATTGCTTTTTATTGACTTTTCTTTTTTTCTCTGTATGTGTGGCAGTGGGCAGGGAATGAGGGGATATCATGACAGCTAACAGTTCCCTGAAAACTATAAAAGAGGATGTGCAAGATACACAGTGCTGGCAATCTAGTGAGCATGCCCAGGAATCAATGGACAGAGACTGAGGATGTAAATGGATATTCGATAATGGAGAGATTTCAGTCAGTAATGTTCAATCCTTTAGGGTAATGCAAATATCTGTATTTTTGATTCAGCTACATTTTCTCTAGACATCATGGAAATACTTTCAATGTGTGCTTAAAACTGGTAAATATTACTCAAATATTATGCAAATGAGTGATATCTGACACAAAACAAGCTGCCAAATACCTGTAATGAATTCCAAGTCAACAAAGTGTATGTTTTCTTTGTTGTTTTAATTATTTGTTGCAACAATTTTAAACAAAACCATAAAAAATATGTACAAGAACGACCTAGATTGCTAGTTTTTAGTTTAGAGGATGGTAAACTTCTTTTACCTCAGCCTTGCCCCATTTGTTAAGACAACAAATACTTCTGAGATAAATGCACAAGGGCGTGATGTATTGATAATACAGAGCATGATCAAGTGCTTTTAAATTGGTTCTATACACATATATCAGTGCAGTTCGTGTGGAGGAAACGGCCCATGCATGGACTTACCCACTATAATGCCGCAGGCGCTGACTAGGCCGATTTGCTTTTTCAGAGCCACCCCGGAGCTTCCTCCTTCATCCTTCCCACCACCCGACGGAGAGTCGGGCGGCTCCGAGTGACCCCCGCTGCCCCCGCTCCCCTCGCCGCCGGGGCCGCCGCCGCCGCCGGGGCCGCTCCGGTTCTTCGGACCCTCGCTCATCCTGCCCAGCGCCCAGTGCGGACAAGCGTCTTCCCGCAGAGCCTAGCGATGCGTGGATTAGGATTTAATAAGAAAAGTTAAAACATCTCCGCAGTTCTGTTTGCTGAGTAATTTCTCCGACACTTTCCCTGCACCCGTTATGGGTCAAAAAACGCTGATTGCAGTCGTTTCCATCTCGGCTAAAATGGAGCTAAAATTAGAAACCACATCCCAGCATCAATAATTCAGAGTCCGACACGATGAACTAAACCTGGAGGGTTTATTGTAGGGACAGCGAACAGAGGGTGAAGCTATTCCACTATTTTGTTTGGGTTTTTTTTAACAGAATGAGACATATAACGTTAAGCTACCTGATAAATGTCGAAATATTAAAGTTTAAATTCACTATTTATAACCTCACGCGAGACCAAATCGCTCCTTTCCCCTGTACTCACCAACAAGATCGTAGGAATTTGCGATTAACCCGTAAACATGAAGCTCACGCTCGTTTTGGTCATTGGATTAAAACCCCCCCATAAAAATCAGTGAATAAATTTCTGACCCACTTTTTCAGCAGCCGCGGTAATAAAGAGAAAGAGCCTGCGGAGGGTCGCTGTTAGGTGACGGGCTTCATGGTCGCTATCACGCCGCTCGGGTGGCGGCGGCGGGCGGGATAACAAAAGCCGCCCAGCTGACGGCCCCGATAAATACAAAAGCCGGTTATTTCCCACCAATCAGCGCAGCCCGACCCGTCAACGCGTCCCGGGCCCCGCCCACTGCAGCGAGGACCCACGGGTCCGGTTCCCCCGCTGAGCGGGTCCGTGCGAACCGGCCGCGATAAGGGCCGCAGGTGTGGAAACAAAAAGAGAGGAGGACGGACGACGGAACAAAGAACAGACCGAGGAGACCTCGATCACGGATTTTATTTCAGTAATGACAAAATGACACCGGGATGTGGAACTGCTTGCTTTCAATTGAAGGTCGTGACACACTGACACAGTTGTATTGATGCTCGAATTAAGATGAGAAAAGATGATTTATTTCCAGTTTGATTTGGATTGAACTATGGTTTATGGGAAACTCGGTTAGTTAGTGTAAATGTATCATCCCACTTAGCATATTCATGGAATTACTTGTACCTTGGATGATTTTTGGATGTTTAACTTAGAGTGATTTTACTGAGTCATAGTAAAAGTAATTCAAAGTATTTATTGGGTTGGTTGTAGGCAGTTTGATGTCACCTAGTCACCTGCACTCCTGCATTTTTGTGAGATCAAGGACTAAAATGAAAATACATCTTCAACTAAATTTCTCCCGTTCAAAATGTCGAATAAGCTAAAAAAAGAAAAAAAAAGAATTTGCTGTGTAAGATTAATATATGAATTTTCTGTGGGTATATTATCAGCATTTCTTCAATTTATGACACTAGCATGAAAACCACAATTAATCTTTAAAAACAAGACTAAAATTTCATGTTAGAAATGCACAGACTTGCAAAACATATTAATCCTCTTTTGGCCCAAGTGGTGTGTCTGTCTGCAACCACAACTGCAACTTGCATAACATGTAAAAAGAACTTGTCTTATCATGTTTATTATGATAAGGCCAAGCAGGGCGTGTTTTTGTGCCTGTACGTATAGACTCGAGTAAGGGTAATTTTCAAGTAAGCAGGAGAAAGATATGGAGACATCAAAATGGTCACAAAAGTGTGTCAATCCACATGTAACAATTTTACAAATGCACAAATCACAACCTGAATACATTTTATAAATACTTAAATATATGTATATTATTAGATATTTAATATTATTGTATTATTTCCCAAACCACCCTCTCCCCCAAGTAGAATAATAAGCCCATCACCTAGCAGTGGCTTATTTAAACTATGTGTTTACATTTATAGGCTATTGTGTAGAGTTTATAGTTAGTAAATATATTCTAATCAGGGGAGGGCGCACTCTTCAGTCTATTTAGGAAAATGTCTTTCCCACTTTAAAAATACACACAGAGCCCCTGATGCTCCAGTTTTCCAGTAGCTCTTAAACCCAGCATACATTTTTCGATGTTTGGAGCTGGAGACCAAGAAATGATTCCAAAAACTACAGTAAATGTAACCTGATCTGTGGGTATCGGGTGCTCTGTGCACAGACATTTACCAGTTTATAGATAAATACAAAAGAATTTTGTGATTTTTTTTTTTAAACAGGAAGGTTTCCTGAAGTTTCAGATTAAAAATCTCCATTAGAGTAAAAGATGACCTGATTTTCAGAGGGCATAAATGGCACTTTTTTTTTTTTATTTCAAGCTTAACTGTTTTTTTTTTATTTCCACCTTTTCAATTTCAACCTAACACAAAAGGAAAACAGCCCTAAACAAAAGCTTGGGCTCCCTGCATGGTCAGTACATAGTAACACCCCCTTTGACAAGAATCAAGGCTTGTATAAGCTTTTCTTAGCAGCTAAGAGAATTTCAGGTCTTGTTCAGGTGATTTCTGTCCATTTTTCTTTGCAAACGGCTTCTAGTTCAGTGAGGTTCGTAGCCCGTCTTGTATGTGCTGCTCTTTTGAGGTTTATCCACAGATTTTACATGATGTTTAGGTCAGGGGACTGTGAGGGTCATGGTAAAACCTTCGGCAGGTGTCTCTTGAGGTAGTCCATTGGTCCACGGTGGATTTTGAGGTGTGTTTAGGATCCTTATCCTGTTGTCCTCTTTTCATCTTCAGCTTTTTTACAAACAGTATACTTGCTCCCAGAATTTACTGGTATTTAATTGAATCCATTCTTCCCTCAACCATTGTAATGTTTCCTGTGCCATGCGCTGCAACTCAAGCCCAAAGCAAGATGGATTCGCCTTGGTGCAACAGTCGAAATTGTTCTTTTCATGAATTTCTGCAACCTCTTTTCTCCAAACATCTTTGATCATTGCTGCCAGAAAGTTCAATTCTAACTTCATCAGTCAATAGGACTTGTTAACAAAATGCTTCAGGCTTGTTTAGATGTTCCTTTGCCAAAAGGGTTTTACTTTTGATGAATCTTCCATGAAGGTCATATTTGTGTAGGTTTTGCTGCACAGCAGATCAGTGCACCACCACTCCAGAGTCTGCTAAATCTTCCCGATGGTCCTCTGCAGTCGAACGGGTATTTTGTTTTGCCTTTCTAAAAATCCTGAGAGAAGTTCTCTGACCACCACTGTTCCTGTTAATTTCCATTTCATAATCATATTGCAAACTGTGGAAACAGCTACCTGAGAAGGCTTTGCTATCTTCTTATAGCCTTCCTTTGTTGAAATCACTATTTTAATTTTCAGAGTGCTAAGCAGATGCTTAGAGGAGCCTTTGGCTGCTGATTTTTTGGACAAGGTTTGCTGTGACAAGTATTTATAAAGCTTTGAATTTTGCATCAGCCTGGCTCTTCCTAACAAGTCATAGATCTAACAAGCAAGCCTTCAGTCTAAAATCCGACAAGAATTTGCAGAGCATATGAAGAACATTACACTGCCTTTATTGACATGGTTCAAACATACAGAAACAAAATAAAGGTATGAAGAGACGGCCCCAAAACAACATGGTGGTGTGACGTGAATAGCACATCCTTCTGACTGTGTGGAGGAAAAGGGTGCTTCGTCAGTATGTAGGAATTGGTATGGAATGTGTGTTTGATAAGGCATCGGTCCGGATGGATTGAGTGTCTATGTCTGCAATGACTTTTCAGAACAGTGGGCAAAAACATAAAAAAAATATACAGCAAGACAAACCAGTGCCAAGGGGCTTGACCTAATCTGAATGAGCCTATCTCACAGCAACAATACACTGTGTGTACAGGAGATAGTCCATGCCTGCTAAAACACACTTCTAGAGCAGATTCTGACAACACAGACTGAAAAAAACAGTTTGCGCAATCATTCGTTTTCATTGCTGGCTCAATCATGCTACCACTGCTGGTTTAAAACCCAGACTGGACTGACTAAGGGCTCGGACCTCAATACTAGGTTTTAAATGTATATAAAAAGAACCAGGCCATTCCACTTCAACCGTCACTGAGTCTTACTGACACATGTGTGAGTGTATGTCTGTTGACAGGTGTGCTAATGTGTTGTCTTCACAGACCGATGGTGTATGAGCGCCCTGCTGGGTTGTGGATGGCAGAGCAGGAGGGCTCCGTCACAGCCCATTCATACCACACCTTCTTCCCATTGTTGCAGCGCCAGAATCTAACCGTAACATCATCATCTCGGGCTATGGATATGGGTTGCTATTGGAAGGAGTAAAGGAGAAAAGGAGTATTAATCTCTGAACATAATGTTTATTTTTAAAATAAAACTAAAGGAAATTAATTTAGAAGTGACTGTATAACTCACTTTGAGGGGGAAGAGGATGGGGAACCAGGAGAACATTCCAGGTGAATGCGTATCTGGTTTTATACCTGTCACACACACACACACAGACAAGGAGTTAACATTAATATTTAGACCAAATCTCAGCACAACACAACCTCCTGTTTTTTAAGCAAACTTACTGAGTGTGACATCTTTGTATAGTGTGGTTTCAAAATAGCCAGCAAACCCATGGAGCACCGAGTTACAACCCACGGAGAATCTGAGGCACTGATACCGGTTGTTGTTCATATCTGGAAGAAGAAAGAATTGGTGGTCAGCATATTTATATCACATTATGGTAATGTGTATTGTGTATTTGTTTCTGGGTGTACAATGTGAGCTTAGTGTACTTTTCTCTACCTGCTGTGGGGTGGGTGAAGGTGAAGCATGGTTTGGGGTCCGCCAGCTGGTGGAAGTTATGGAGACGCACTACGTAGGGTGTCTCAAAATGGCACTCTGGGTCCTTGTCACGTTCCCGGCAGCTGCGTACTTCATTGTAAAGCTTGGAGGAAGACAGAGGAGCCAGGAAGGAAGTGTAGGAGCAGGGGATGCTCACTCCGTCATCTGAAGGTGACACGATGAGATGAGGAAAAGGGGAAAGAGAAAATGGTTTGAAATGCAAGAAAGCATGGAAGGTAATGGAGGATGAGAAATGCTTTCCATGTTGTTTGATTTGGATAACAACTGAGGGTGGTCTGCATTAAATGACTCTTCAGCCACAGCATCTGTGTAATTGATGTTCTGAATTAAAAAAAAAAAAAAATTAAATAAAAGACACCATAATAGATATCATAAACCATACCAAAGAATTACCTTTGAGAAAGTGCTGTGCTCCATCTAAGCACTCAGGAGAGAGTTCATTGTCACCAAAGGATCCAAGCAGCTCGCTGACAATGATATCGGCTTTCTCAGGTGCTGCCCAATCCCGCATGTCACATGACACTACAGTCACCTGATCACCCCACTCCTCAAAGCGCCAGTTCTCTAGCCTGAACAAGTTACAGTTAAAATGTTAGTAGTGCAGGAAATCAATAACATAAGAATTCAAAGTTTCAGGCTTCACAAAGTGGTATGTTATTATATGCAGAGTCTAGAAACTCAAAATGGATTAAAAATTTTGTGGCAGTGTAACTTCGAGAAGGTCACGCACATCAAAATTCACCTTAACTGATGTGTTTAAGTTGTTACAGGCAAGGTCAGATGTCGGTTTGCAAGGAATTGTACAAAAGACAGGCATATTTTTACTGCCAATTTTATTGTCTGATCAGACTGGGACAACGAAATAGTTTAAAATTTCCCAAATGCAACTTGTCTTGGAATTGAGACACAGCTCCTTTCGCCATGTTCAGATTGTAAAAGTTTTTGTGTATTAATATTTTTCCAATTTAAGTGTATGTTTCAGTATGTAAAGGCATACAGATTGAAATAAAGACCAGTATTCTACTCACGTGATTACAGCATTGGGATTTTTCTCCACAGCATACACCCTCAGCTTCCTGTCTGCCTGTCTGGCAGCACGCAGGGACGCATTGACCAGAGGACCCCTTCCTGCTCCCAAAACCATCAACACCCTGAGTCAAAGAGACAACATCATTTTTGAGAAGGCTGCAATCACTGCTTCGGGATTTCTCTTTCAAATTAAGCTATAAGCTGTGGCACTTTGTCATTATTCATGGAAAGAGTCCTCCTGCTACTTACTGGACATTTGTGTCTTTCTGCTCCTCTGGAACTCTGTCAAGTAGACACTTATAAACAGCCTGCAAACGCAAAGACAAAGCAGGTGTATTATACGTCACAGGTCTAGAAAGATAAACTTGCTTTTATACTACACACCATACTAAATGGTTGTCAACTTTCAAATTTAAGCCAATAATGATAATTGAAAAATATGCAGTACATAAAATAGTTCCACACCATTTACAGCTCATCATTGTTGTAGATGATATCTCAAGTTTACCATGCATAGAGGGTAACAGGTATTTGGAATATGAATGGACACTTGTAGGGTTTATGGTTTATTAGACAGAGAAAAACTCAGCTTCATCTCTGAGTCAATATACTGTTAATTTGATGAAATGGAAGCATATCTGTTCTGTGAGATGGGATGTTTCAAAGAGTGTCGACGTGATCTGGTCATAACCTACAGAGCAAACTAAAAGTGGTTCTGTGTAGCTCAATGAACAGAGCATTTTATCAACACTGCTATAAGTATGGGTCTATGCCAAGTCTAAAAATTTCAAAAGTCTCTGCCTCAATGAAGCTTTTAGTTTCCGGGTAGAATCTGAGATACTGCTTCTTTAATTTAATAGAAAAAAATAGCACCGTGGATATAATGTAGTTCCATGTCTATCTGATAAACTGCTCTTTGTGGCCAGTCAACTTGTGCTCTGTGGTTTTCCAATATGATGAAAATGCATCAGTGGGTGCAGTTGCTGCTTTGACTAACGGTCTTACTTGTTGGTACTGTGAATATTTAATAGGATCCTTCTCAAACACTTCATACGTCTGAGACTCCAGGTTGTCCATGAGGGGCTACAGGGAAGAAGGGAAAAAAAAAAAAATCTTCAGACTTCATTGTCAAAAAGGTAAAAGATTTGATACACAAACACAAATAGGCATTTCCTTACTTGGAGGGGAGACTGCAGGTAGTCTTCGTAGCCCTTAGCAAAGAGCTCATACGCATTTGGTGCGGGCCGGTTCTGGTTGAGGTATTCCAGGTACTGAAGGTAGGATCGAAAGTCCTTGTCAGTGTGCCGACTGGTGCCTGTGAAAATGAACTGGGCCTCCAACTGTGCAAAGAAATTGTTTCATCAAAAAAACAACACTTTCACATTTGGCTGGTGGTTTATTTCTTTCCAATAAAACAAATTCATTATTATTTTATACCTTGAAAAGACGGAAGATTATTCGCTGATGGGCTTTTGACAAAACAGGGAAGCCCTTCTTATTGGTTAGGAAGATGCTGGTGGGAAGTATTGCTGCTTTGATAGGTTCCCCGAGCCACTTGTCTATCACAGCATCTGACGGCATGTCTGCTCCAACTTCAATGGCTTCAAGAATAAAACAAAGTCAATTTTTTAGTGGCAGGCATGACCATAATTATTTTTTTATTACGCTGAATCTGCCCTAGGCAGCTTCTTCCCAGTGTGCTCTCTCACCGAGACAGATCCTCTTGTTGTAATCACAAAGGGTTCTAAATGAGTGCCACCTAAAGAAGAGTAAACAGAATGAAATCACCATTTTTAAGGGAAATCAATAACACCTGTTTAGTATGCAGACAACACTCGACTGCTCCAGAGGTGGACTTATGTGAAACTCACCAGCTCCAGGTCTTCTCATCAACACTTGTGTCATCAATGCAAGTTGTCGGCTCATTCTCAATCAGATCTTCCCGCATGTCCTCTGGCGCCATCAGCGGGACCCGTATCCAGAACTATTCAGACACAGAGGACAACAGCAGTTAACCAATCACTTCAGCTTCTTGACTGACTTCTCTGCTACCCAAAAGCAATCTACATGTGTTAATCAACCAATTTTAAATGCTGTGTGTCTTACATTTGAGGTGTGGTGTCCAGTGTGGACGTGGTTTAGCAGCAGGCGGGCTAGATTGGCATTACGAGGGCCCCTCAGAGGAATCATGAAGACAGGCAAACCCAGGTAGGCTGAGAAGTTTAGTTCCTGTCCCAGAGCCTGGAGAGAAACAAAGCAAAAACAATGTTTAGAGCAGGAACAGGAGGACACAAGGAAACATGTTAAGAGTTGGGGTTAGAATCTTCTTCAAAACAAAAAGAAATTGTCCAAATGAGGAACTTACAGCTTCCGAATTTCTGCGCTCTGTCTCGATTTCTGAATCTGCATCGATCCATGGAGAGAGCTTCCCAACTATGAGAGTGTTCCAATCTAGGTAAAGCATAAGGAGTATTTTTAAGAAAGCATATCAATTGTCATATTAAGATTTTGATGCCATTTCTTTTATTTGGGTGTGTATAATAATTCTTTTAAATAGATTGTTTATATAATTCAATTTTCTATCTTTTCAGTTCACATTTATGGAGATTCTTAATTTCACGCATTGAAGCCTGTTTCAGTCTTGATGACTGCTGATTAACTGTGTAAACACCAGGGAAGCAGATGGAACTAAGTCCAGACTATTGTTTGTATTTTATATTGTATCAACAGAGAAGAGAAACTTTACAGAAACAGAGTATGGTATGAGTATATTACAGTGTTATCAATAAACTAAAGCAAACCAAAAGTACAATATTGAATCTGAGAATAAACAATAGCTCTGAGGTGGCTGCAGTTTCCATTCCTGGACTGGCAAGATACATCTGACCTGTACATTAGTGCCAGAAGTTAAGGTAGTGGACAGTGCTGAACTGATCTTTCATTGGTCAAAGGACAACTGCACATGAATGGAAACTGGATAGGCACTGAAAACTGACGTGAATATTACTGAAAAGGTTCAGCAAGACGAACTGAACTTAAGGCACAGATGCCCATCGTCTGACTTAACATTTTACATATAGGTTTCCTCTCCTGCCACTATCAACCGTCCAGTCATCCATCCATGGTGCCACAAGGGGCCTGTTCCAGCACAGAGGGGCACAGTTATCAAAAGGTAACACGAGGTGATGACTGCCCACACACGACAGAAGGTAAAGCGGTGGAAGGACTGACCTCTTCCACACAGCAGAAGATCCGACCGGGTCTGGGCACCGGGTCGGGACTTGGCGGGTTCCGTCTCAAACTCCCGTCTGAACCTCGGATGGAACAGGGGCATGCACAGGAAGTCGAACCTGGGCATCGGAGGGGAGAAAAAGCAGCGCTTTAACAACGAAACGATCAAAGCCCACGACCGGGGGATCGGCGTGAACCTGCCCCTTCACCCTCCCGCGGCCGTCGGGCAAACTTCAGCCGACAACTCGTCGACATGAGAGAAACCGCACGGCAGCCTCACGCGTCGCCGTAACCGGGCACGTGTTGTTAATTCACCGGCTAGCTTAGCGAGCATCGCGCTGGCGCTGCGCTAAAAACCGGCTCCCGCGGTCTCACATCCACCGGGAGAAAACAAGGCGCGGAGCGCGGCGCGATCCTCACCCGAGCTTGGCCACCGCGGCCAACGTGTCGGCCACCTCCGGGACACAATTCAGATCTCGCCCGCAGGACACCTTGCTGCCCGTGCTGGCCGACGCCATGATTTTAGCCGACTGACTGATTGACTGGGACCATCCCGTTACGCTGGTTTACGAGGAAACGGACGCCATCTTGGATCCGCAAGGGGCCCGTGTGCTCATTGGGCGGGAGGGCTGCTCAGAGCCTTAATGGCTACTCGCGCGTCAGTTGCACGGCTCGTACGTTACCGCGATAACTGCGCATCATCGGGTCTTCAGTTTAGGAATGTGAAACTCAGCAGTTGCTGTCTTCGTGTTTTTTTTTGGCTTTTTACAGAAATGTTCTCAAAGCAAATACATTTTTTTGCTTTAAAATGTTACACCAGGATTCCTAAAAATAAAATCAATTGTAAGAGAAATCTGAAAACTTATCAATTGCTGTTACTTCAGTCTCTCTATTCCTTATTTTGTTGTATGAGCTATACTTTAGACACAGCTACAGAATGGAAAGCAGTTTTATCCAAGAATGAAAATCCTGCTTTTGGTTATTGGTTCCTTCCTCTAACAAGAAACTGAAATTGATGTGAAAGATGTGTGTGGACTTGCTCGCAAACAACAAATTGATCTGGTCAGGAAGCAAAACACACAAGATTCGCAGAAAATGGCTTCACAGGATATCGCTTTCACAGCAGGTGGGATAAAATATCACTTATGTCCACTTAAAAGCTTTTGGGCACAGGCCAATGTTTTGTGCAAGGTGTCATATTTGGGAGGGCTATAAAAGGGCCAAAACATTTTCTGTTTTAGAGTAGATAGTAGATGAGAGAGTGAGAGGTTGCAGCTGACACCACTACAAACCACAGTGGGGATGTATAAAGCTTATGATTTATGACCAGTTTTCCTCAGGATGGGCTCTGCTTTAATCTGTGTTAGAGGGATACTTTTTGCCTGTCAGTCACTCTGATTTTCCGATCAAGGAATCTCTCCGTATCTGCTTCACTGACACCATTATGGCCTTGGAAGATATTTGCAGTTTCAAAGAAACTCTTGTGCATCACAAGTGGTTTCCTGCCTCATCTTTGGAAGGTACAGTCTCAGCCTTTCATATGACTGACCATTGCAGTTTTGGATTGAGAAGATTAAATAGATGTGAGACAACTTGTGGGATCCCACTAAACTTTTTCATGCCAGATTTACGAAACTCTTCCTCCTTAAATGAAACACCTTCATTCCCCTTTTCCTTGGCTAATCGCTCTGTGAAAGTCAGCAGGCCTTTCCCTCTGTCTCATGGAACTACAACCCTTGGTTTCATCTTCCAAGGTGGAGTCATTGCAGCTGCAGACACACGTGCCAGTGCTGGGGGGCTCGTTGCCTGCCCGGCTGTTCATAAAATTACCCCTATTCACTCACACTTGGTGGTCACCTCCTCTGGGAGTGGTGCGGACTGCATGCTGTGGGAGCGGATTCTGGCCAGAGAGATCAGACTCTACCAACTGCGGCATAGACGTCGCCTGTCGATATATGGCACTGCTAAACTCCTATCATTTATGCTGCATCCTTTTAAAGGGACTGATGTGTGTGTGGCTCTTACACTGTGTGGCTGGGACAAGGAAGCAGGTAACACTGACTGTACAGAGAGCTCACAAGGCTCATTGTTTCTGCCTGGTGACAGCTCCTCAACTTCTGTTAGAAGCCAGAATGTTACAACAGCAATAGCATGTTCTGCATCCCCTAACGGTGGGCCGAAGCTGATCTACGTGTGCAGCGATGGAGCCCGACTGCAAGGAGACATCATTTCTGTGGGCTCAGGTTCTCCTTATGCTTATGGAATCCTAGACAGAGGACTGAGGTGGAGCCTGAGCAAAGAAGATGCCATCTCTTTGGCAAGAGATGCTGTATTCAGAGCCACTCACAGGGACGCCTACTCAGGAAACAACGTGGACCTCTTCCACATCACAGCCCAGGGATGGAAACAAAGAAAAAGGGAGGACCTGAAAGAGGAATACTACAGAGACATGGAGAGGAGGGCAAAGATTGTGGAGGAAAGAAAAAGAGTGACAGAAGTTACAGTTCCTACATGAAGCCAAGTGTGGGGGGAGGGATGGGGTCAGGGGGAAAAAATTAGAAATAATGATGTAGTTAGAAATAAACATTTCTTCATATATTAACCCTGTTTGCCAGTGGAAAAAAAAACAAAAACAAAAACTGTAAAAAAAATTTCATAGACTCTACATAGTAGTTGATGTAGTCTTCAAGTCTCTTTTTTATTGACCTTGTTATTTGTTTGTCACAGTTGACACAGCTTTTTTTTAAACACCTGCAAGTCACTGCACGACACCCCCACAGTCCGCCGCAGATACAGGGGGCGCTGTGGTTTTTCGCCGACACGATTCGTTAAATCTTCCTGTTCCTTACGTGACGGAAGCTAATCGCTCATCAGTCAGTTTCAAAGATGGCTCTTGCTAATTTTCTGAACAGTGATTGTGCGGATTTTTCTTTTGATAATTGTAAGCCTCTTGCGTCTGGTTGTGGACCCGGGCAGAGCGGCCTGGGTTGTGAGGCTTTTCCGGGAGACAGCCTCAGTTTTTCCGTCAAAAACCCGCTGTGTGCAGGGGACGAGGATGGCGCCGAGAGGAAAATAGAGTTTCTGCATGGCACCACCACCTTAGCGTTTAAAGTAAGTCAGTCAGCGAGTAGATCACCGAAGCTAGCTGGCATGTCAAACCCCAACGAGCTGCGTAGTTGTCAAAGTAATAATCTGAGAAATCCTTCGGACATTAGACTTCACGCTGTAGAGCTAAGACATCGCGACCCTTGTTGACCGTTAGTATGCTAACATGGCTACAAACCGCTTTCTCATTGCAGATATCCACAGAGCCATTAGTGGAGGGTTGCGCTTCACGTTTCTGGTTTAAAAGCAACTCGATAAATAAAGCAGGTCGTTCTATCTGTGACTTTGACAGAAACGCCGCAGCCTATTCTATACATGTAAGAAGTCGGTCGCCACAGCTGCTTTGCCCTGTGACTTTATTTGTACCTGCCCAGCGCGATGAATGGGGAAACAGGATACTAGTTTTGTAAACTGCTCTTGAACAAACACTCTCACAAACCAAGTCGGCAAATGTTTGTGGTTTTCAATCATTTCTCAACACATAATATGAAGATGACCTAAATTTGTAGTTATATAATACCATGAAAGTTTGTACGCTTCTAATGTTAGTGGTGCTTTCTTTTGAAATGCAGTTAAGTATAATAAAATATGCCTAAAACTCTTAGTTTTACAAGTTGAACAAAACAAATCCATGGAGGCAAAGAAGACATTTGCTCATCAGTTTTTGCAGTAAAAACAAGCCATTTATACCCTATATGTGGCTGTATTATTTAACACCAGTAGGTCAATCAGGTAGAAGAATAAGATATAGGTTAAAATATTCAAGTATGATGTGTTGTGATATGACATTTTTAATTCTATTATACTTTTTGTAATTTTTTTTGTTTGGTTGGTTGGTTGGTTGGTTTTTGTTTTTTTTTTTTGAAGAGGGATGAAAACTGAGTTTCCATATCTAATATTCTAATACTTTGAGAACCAGGCATGAAATTCTCGTGGGAAGATAATGAATGTAGGATTTCTTTAAAAGCTGTGAAATGTTACGACATTAAGTGTTAAACATTTGTACAAGCCTTCAAAAACTGATTGGTCACAACATTAACATACCATGAGTTAATTGCACACAAGCTGACACCCTCACAAAATGTGGACTTGCTCCTTGGATGCAGTCTGAGTAAAGAAAGTAAGAGATCCTTAAGCTTCGAGGAATAATGTCATCAAAACAGGTAATAAGATTTCTAAAAAGTGCAAGGCACACTGCTCACTTGTGCTACAAAGATTTAGGGAAAGCTTTAAAGCTGATTAAAGTGGGTCCAGGTGGGTTAACATTCCACTTAAAGGATAAGTGGATACCCCTTATTTTCCAATTATCAACAAGTCCAATGAAACAACAAAAGCAACAATGGTTTTATGCCACTGACAAGATAGTGTAATGACCTTATATAAATCCTGCCTCTGTGCAGCAGAACCCCCTTGTTGTCAAAAACTATTAAAAACACATAGAAGAACCATACTATTACACCTGGGTGACATATCTTGTCAGTGCAATGAAAACAGCCGTTGTAATTTTCTCCTCTCAGTTTGTGACACAGAGCAGAGCGGTGTAAATACTGAACACTATTCCTGCAGTTGATTTTAGTCTCTTCAGGGGATTTGCTGATAAAAGGAACAGATAAATAACACCAACCCTTATCCTTTAATCCCAAAGTCGGGTAGAGGCTGGTTTGATGAAAACCTCCCAAACGGACATCTCCCTCTGAATGGCCAAATCTGTTGTCTTCACTTTAATAATGTACTACTGCTATGATTGTCAATTCACAGATAGAGGATGTTTGAGGAAACAAAAAAAAAATCTGACCTGTTATCCAGCAGCTTTCTGGCTGAGCTAAACCATATATTACTCCTCAAACACTGGTAGAGCACCAGCACAGTTCTGCCTTGTTTACACAGAAGTAAGGGAAGCTAACAGATACTAGATGACTGTAGGGTTAAAAAAACAAACAAACAAACACATTTTGCTTCCAAGTTTGGACGACATGAGACAATAACTGCTCTGTTGTAATGGGCTTGACTAATGTGTCCCCCTCCTAACTCACTGTTGCATCTCTCAGTTCCAGCATGGTGTTATTGTTGCGGTGGACTCTCGGGCCACGGCAGGCTCTTACATTGCATCGCAGACGGTGAAGAAGGTGATTGAGATCAACCCCTACCTGCTGGGTACCATGGCTGGAGGAGCTGCAGACTGTAGCTTCTGGGAGCGTCTGCTTGCTCGCCAGTGTCGCATCTACGAACTTCGCAACAAGGAGCGCATCTCAGTGGCAGCAGCCTCGAAGCTGCTAGCTAACATGGTGTACCAGTACAAAGGCATGGGGCTCAGTATGGGAACCATGGTGTGTGGCTGGGACAAGAGAGGCCCAGGTAAATACAACAGCTGTATATGACATTTGGCCTGTCAATATATACTAGGTATTAATGTATTGTTCCAAATTAAAATTTAACTGCGGAACAACCTCAACACTTTTACTTATACAGTATAATAACTTTTTCAGCTAGTTTATTTTATTATTAAATTTTGCTTTCTGAATTTCATTATTTTTTTCAAACTTAATATGGTCTTTTTTTGTTTGTCCCTTTTGTTTACATCTATCCAGGGTATGTTATAGCATTCTTGAGTGACAGGTTGGATTTGGAACATAAGAAAACAGAGTTAAAATGATTAGTCTGTTAATCAATCAGTTGGTAGCCAGAAAAAGTGGTAACCATTTTATAAATGATAAATCATTGAAGCAATTTTTCCGTAAAAATGCCAAGTATTTCCTAGTTCCAGCTTCTCAATATGACTGCAATGAATGAATGCAATATCTCAGGTATTGCCTTGTGGGAATTCCTTCAGAGTTGGTACAAATGTACACTTGGACACAAGGATGAGAACTTGGTGGTCAAAGGTCAAGGTCACTGTGACCTAACAAAACATTATTTTTGCTATAATACAAGAATTTATATGCTAAATATGCTAAAAATGAACTCAATACCTTTTTTATTCCTTCAGTGTCTTCACTAATCATATTATGAGTCTGGACAGATATGGTTATAATCTGTAATTTGACTCTTTGGCGGAGGCATAAAACCGTGAGACAGTAATTTCATTTTTTAAATTTCTATTTCAGTTTAGTATCCTCTGTATTTCTTTTTGCCATCGTACAATATATGTATTTTACTTGTATATTTGTGTGGAGATCATCATATTTCGGCATGCTAATTTTTACTTACAGCCTAAGTGATCAGCAAAATAATTCTCTCATTTAAATACAAAGACATGTGCCAGTTTAGCTTTTCATTGTGTCCCTATTGGTAAAATTCATCATTTCTTAAACTTTGGCTGAACACGTGTGGTTAGCTGCTCAAAACAAATCTATAATCTAGGTCTTCAATTGCAATGTAGTAGACATTAATCTTTCTAGAAATGGAACAAAAAACTTTCAACACATATTTATCAAATAATTTAAAGAAATTGTTTTGTGCATAGGACTGTCAATTGACGTGGTTTTCCAGTTGCATGTGCTGCTGTTCGCAAACACAAACACGTTAGTAGTACCCAGGGTTACCCACTAGATGGTACTGTATCCTACCTTATGCTCTGCCCCTCTCATACTTTAAGCTGTAGCTATTTGATGCCACACAGTGTGAGGCTGTACATCACAGGAGGTGTACTTAAAGAGGCTGCCACAGTGACACAGTAATGGGAAATCGATGAGGCTGGGACCGCGGGCCAGCAAGAGTGCAGTGGGATGATGGACGTTGGGTCTCGGCCCCGGACAACTGGGTCGCATGCATAATGCCTGTACACCCACTGAGATCGATGCCAGCTTTGTCTGGAGAGCAGGGAAGGTCTGAGTGAACAATGATGGCCCTCTGGTATGCCAACAAACCTAAATGACATGTGTTAAATCCTGGGAAATCAATTACGGAAATAATGATCCCTGTATAAGTTCAATAGGTGTGGGAGCTTAGCCATGGCCCCCACTATGCCAATGACTGAATGGAGAAGTAAATGTCATGTAAATTAAATCAGTCATGATTAGGCGGGAAGCTCATTAGCCAGCTACAATCACGTCAAGAGCACTTATTCCCCTGATGGAGTGTCTTAAGCTGCATGCAAAATAAATCGAATAAAAGCTATGTTGAGGAGCTTGACGAATATGTCTCCATGTAATAACATTAAATGTTATGACACTTGTAATCAGGGTAGAGTTGATGTTTGATAGCTTTGAATTTGCTTTGCATTGAATGAGGAAAGGGGCTACATTCTATACAGCACCCTCAACTGCTCCCTAAAAAGACATGAGGGTCTATATTAAGAGAGATGTGATCAAATGGAATACAGCCTCATGACAAAACGGTAAAATGGTGTATGTCAGAGAACTCATATGGCAGTCAGTTTCACAGCCGCCGCCAACAGGGTGTCGTGATAGTCCCCCCCGAATCTGTTCAGCTGCTTCCCTCTTTTTACTCTTGATCCAGTGGTGAATGATACTGGGATGGACAGACACTGAACCGTTTGATGCCGGCCACCCATCCATCGCACTGTGCCCCTCACTTACCTCAAAACGCTGTCACTACAGCCAGCTGCACAGGCTGCTGTTTAAAAAAGCCTCCTTAAGCACCTGTCAGTTGATTGATGGAGTGGAAGGAGTCTGTCTTGGCTTCCACTGTTGCAATACTCCACCTTCCATTCAAAGTGTCCCCACTTATGCGTCAATGTGGGCCTCATGAGCCCCCCCCCTTTTTTTTTCTGAACACTCATTGACGCCTTCATGGTTTTTTTGCATCCGTGTTTAAGAGACTGTTAAGTGAAATTGCATCAGGCTCTACAAAGACCCCAGGTGTGTTTGGAAAGGAATGGATGTGGGAAGTGTTTTTTGGTGCTGCTCTGCTTCTATACTTGGACCTCCTAAAGAGTCCTCATCCACCCCCGTCAACTCTGCTACTCAACACAAGAGGCTGCCTTTACAACTCTCTCCCCGGCTATTATGTTTGTAACGAGTCCCTTCCACTTTTCAAGAGGAACAGGCAGGTCTCAGAATGGCAAATTACCCCCGTGCATAGGCAGGCACTGGATGATTATCATGGCAAGCTAACGACAGGCTGAGGAAGCTGCAATTTGCCAGTTGAAAGCAATGGTGATCTTTTTTTTTCCAGAAAAGCAAGTGGCTCTCTACCCCTAATAGACTGTCACTTCACTAGTTTAGCTGAGGAACTCTGCAAGCGAGGATGTGCAATCTGAGGGCATTTTGAAGTGTTTTTTAATGTGTGAGATGAGTGATAGCAGTGGATATTAGGCAATGTTATATGCCATGTGTCCCTGTGTTTGTCTATGTGAGCATCATTTTCACAGGTTTCGCTTTGTGAAGCGATATGAAAAACATGCCTTTTTGCAGGCTGTCTTTTTACCATCTGCAGGTTGGCAGTGGGCGAGCTCACAGGCTGGTGCTAGTCACCCGTTCCACGTCACTCTGGGATCAGGACTAGCGAATGTGTCATGGCGCTCAACAAAATGTCTTGCATGTGTCTATGAAGCATGGTGCTGAGCAAACTGTCTCTCACAGATCCATCAGAGCATCCTGGGTCCGCAGTGCACATGGGACCACATGTTAAGTCGGTTTGGTGTGGGGTAAATTCACACCCCTGTGTGTAATTCAGGTGTTTGTACGTGTAGGGGTGAGGGGAATGTCTCTGCGTAGAGACAAGTGTATGTATGTGTGTAAGGATATCAGTGTGCTGTACCGGTGTGATGTTCACAGGATGTGATCACGCTGTTGTTTTTCCGTCCTATCTCCTTTGGTGCCGGGTGCAGTTACCTCTGGAGCCCATGTTGCGGGTCGATAGTTAATATTTGGTGTGTTTGCAGAGATCAATAACGCCTGGAGTAAGGCCCCTGGGCAGACAGCGATGTGGCCTGCACCTTGTCAGCAGGTTCCGTGGCCGGTTTCATTTTACTTGAAGAGGATGCAGCTGTTCAGATCTGCCAGCCTTACTTTACTTTGAGAGGTTGCAGCTGTTCATATTCTTCTCTCGTGTGTGTCTGTGTGTGTGTGTGTGTGTGTGTGAGAGAGAAGACACAGAAAACTGATTTTTAGATGTACACTATCTCATCTCAGTTTTCCTGACAAAGCCCAACATCTGAGTCGGACGATCACACAATGTTTTGCGGAAACACGGCTCCCTTTATACAGTTTCTTCCTACCTTCCTACCTTGCCTTTCCACTCTCTTGACCTTCCTTTTGTCCTCTCTCCTCAGGGCTGTACTATGTCGACTCAGAGGGAAACCGGGTGTGTGGCGACCTATTCGCTGTGGGCTCGGGCTCCATGTATGCCTATGGCGTGATGGACAGTGGCCTGCGACATGACCTGACCGTGGAGGAGGCCTGCGAGCTAGGCCGCCGCGCCATCTACCAGGCCACATACCGCGACGCTTACAGTGGAGGGCAGGTCAACCTGTACCACGTCCACAGCGAGGGCTGGACCAGGATTTCCCAGGAGGACGTGCTCATGCTGCACCAGCAGTACAAGGATCAGGCATAGTCAGGAATTAGGAGGGTCAGGAGTTTATTCTAGGATCTGATGTTTAAGATGTTCCGAAATGTCTGTAGGGTTGACACATGAATAAAAAAGGACTCATATGCCGATTGATTTTCCCCTTGTATCACTTCTGTAACCTAATTTGACTTGTTTCAAGCTTAAATCTTTATATTGTACATTTTTAACCATTTCTGTGAGCTTCACTCACCCCGCACGGAGTATGATTTGACAGTCTGCAGAGAGGGGGCAGATGACTCAAACATGCTTTAATACAGTGTGGGAATAGTGTGGTGTTTGGCCTACATACATTTAATTTGGATCATATCCTGGGAAACTACATCTTTCTCAATAAAACCTGTCATGTTCTTTTTTCAAGCATGTTGTTTTATTTTTTTAAAAAGTGCTGATTTTACCTTTAACTCAGAAGCCAGTGAGTTATTGTATTTCCGATAATATTCTCTTTATGTATGTGTATAGACTTATTGCCTCATCCACCTTTGATGTAGTCGTTTTGCCACTGTTTGTGTTTACTTTTCAGTCATCTGTTCGCCCAGCTGTTGGGATTTAGAGGAACATGCACAGCCTGCTTTGTCTCCTCTATATGTTCTGTGTTTATTAGTGGGGAGTAGAACTGACTAAATAGCACTATTTAATTGCATACCACCAGCCTCAGTAATTGTGCCTCCTGAGTTGTAACATTGTGTTTTCTTCCCCTCATTGACAATGTTCCTTTCCTCCACTCACTGCACAAATACGTCTTTTAATTGGAAGGGGAAATTTATTCTTTAATTCCTCCCCGACACACTTAAATTCTCAATGTGCAGTGTTGTGTGCCTCTCTGCCATGGTGTTTTACAATGTAACGACCTGCGCTGGCAGTCTGTGCCCCTCCAGCAGTTTTTATGGTCAGGAATAAACACTAATAAAGGGGATGGTGGAGATATCTGAAGCCAGTGCGCTTTCAAACCATGGTTAAAAACTAGTTTCACAGGTGACTAGTTAGCAGATGGCATAGAAATGGGATTTCGATAAATGGAAATGAGCGGGTCTCATCTGTGATGCTGCTCTTGGTGCCATTCCCTTCACTTCATTTACCATCAATATAAGCAGATACTGGCAGAGTGACTGTGCTTGTTACCATTGAGATATTCTAAAATGGAGCAAATGTAGCTGAAAGAGTTAACACCTGGTAGAAAACTCCTTTTAAACACTCTTTAACCATCCTCCAAAGCTGGGTTAAGGGGTTCAAGAAAAGTTTCTTCACAGGCAGACTGAATATAACTAAATTACATCCTCAGAATAGCGGATAAAAAGGCTGGGTCCTCCAGCACCATTAAATATCCAACATACTGCATTGTCATTTAAGTATAATGTAGGAAGGCTTGCCTTGATAAAAATAGCCTGCTTTTAGAAGCTGCAATTTTAGTCCATAATTGCTCAATGAGATAGTATTTGAGCAAAAGCATAGTGGGAAGTGTGTCTGTATGTGGGTCCGTTTTGACCATTAAAGTTCAAATCCTGTTATTTTTTCCAATATCCAAATTTTACCACATGTTCATAACGCAACCAGCTCATTTTTAAGGAACATCCCTGAACATTGAACGCTCCATTGGAAATAGGTTGTGGTTTGACCTGGCTTTACGAAGTAATAATTATACTAAATGTCATTTTACAAAAATAAAACAATAAAAACAATAGATAAGTGACTATAAGGGATTTTTCAAAAATGCTATAGTCCACCAGAAGCTGATTTTGCTGCCCTGATCCTCAGAAATGTCCTTCCAAAACCTAGGAGCCCTGGCGGCTGAAGCATAAGATCACAAGTGTGACTTGGGGCAAAGCTATTCAGGGCTTTGAAAGTAATCAGTATGAATTTGTTATTGATTCAAAAAGCAATGGGTAAACAACACAGGGATGCCAGGATGCCTGAAATATGGTCTTGTTTCTTTGTTCCATATAAAACCCTGGCAGTTTTGGATTAGCAGTTTTTTCAGCAGCCAGGTAGTTACAATAACATTCCAATCAACAGCTATAAAGGCATGAGTAACAGTTCGAGGTTTTTAGTTGAATGAAATGGTCTAATATTTGAAATGTTTTTCAGATGCAGAGATTGGACCCTAGTGTGATGCCAAGATTTTAATATTGTGGGGTCACAGACTGAGAGTGCAACAAACAGCATCAGAAACTGCCTCCAGACCACACCTTTCTGAATCCAGAACCTGGGGGTTCATCCAACGATTTCTATTCAGACATTGATGGCTCCCAGTGAAAAATCCTACAGACCTCTCTAATCCCTTGATTTTCACCTTAACACCAGCATGTGGTTGACAACCGAAATCTGTGGTTTTGAGTCAAATGTGTTAAAAACTTCTGAATGGATGAATGAAATCAGGTAAAGACATTGATTTTCCCTTCAGGAGGAACTGAAACACTATAGTGATCCTCTGACTTTTAGCCTTGTTAGCGGAGAAGTAGTAGAGCCTCATGAAGCTGCTAGCATGGCTGTAGAGACTTTTATGATTAGTTAGTCTTGCATGTACACACCAGTGCAACAGCATGATCGCTCTGAAGCAAGACTATCGTAGGCTGTGTCTTTATCAACTATATGGTTCTTTGAGTCTTGGCCCATTTCACGAGAGCAGATGTTTTCTTTTTACACTGCCTTTGAGTTTGGCCCTTTGGAACAGGTATAAACACTTGTGCCTCCAGATATACAGAGAATGCACTTTGTTTGACCCAAGTCGTTTAGAGCATGTTGAACCTTAAGTAACTCTCATTTTGCGGGTATGATTTTGTTTATAGCCTCAGGTTTATAAACCTGTGGCCGCTGGTGTGGATGTATCTGTCTGCCCTTTTGGCCTGTCTAGTCATGTACAGAAGAAACACCTCTCACCTGTGGTTTTTCATCATGTTTAAACTCACCCACCCTGCCTGTGTGACCTTGGCATTGGACCAGCAGACTGAGGGCAGCGTGAAGCCGGTGTAGACGGTGGTCTGTCACGTTCTGAGATTGCAGGTTGTCAACAGGTATTTTCAGAAAAGGTGCTATTATTGGTACCAGTTCTCAGAATATTTTCACAAAAGCTTTACACTTGGGCCAAGATGGTGACACTATGGGGAGGCATGACAAAATGAAGAAAATTGCTTATTTTTTGCCTGAATTAGATGGAATGCTATGAAGAAGACCAGCTGGCGATACTGAAAGGTGCCAGCACAATGATTTTCACACTGTCAGGAAATAACCCCTGTGCCCACATTATGCCATCTGTCAGGTGGTCATATGTGATCTCAATCCCAGACACCTGATCATATCTGAACACAGCCCTAAGGGTGCCCTGACAACCTTGTTTTGGTTTCAAATACACATCAGATATGAGGTGTTATTTCCTGTGATTTAATGCTAGGAATTAATTAAAAAAAAAATCACCCTTTGCAAGGGTGCAGCTTTTTGTGATTGAGTATCTTGCAGCCGTTGTTTATTCCAGTTGATGCTTTATCCCGACGGAAAAACAAATGAGAAGTCTATTTGGTTTGGGTAATGACTCCCGGCTGGCTGCCTCTTGTCCACCCTGAAGGCTCTCTGGGTGTCATATAATCAGCACTACCAACTCCTTAAATGTGTGCCAGTTCTGACAAACAACAAAGCTGGCATGAAGATAATTGCGTTTGTGGTCCCTGCGCATCCCCTTCCTCGCTGGCGCAAGAGGCAGCCGCTTCCTCGCCTCATTTGGGAAGTGCTGTTTTTCATCCCCCGTGATGACAGCCACACTCTTGTCATTCCTGCCGCATGCTCGCCACGGCCGCCCTGCTCTTCTCGAGACTGTTCTTTTTTTTTCTTCGCGGCCCCACTCTTCTCCAGCAATGTTTTTGGCAATTGCTTTTTTTTTTTTGACTCCATTAATTCAGTGACACGAATGAGTACAGCCCAGCAAAGTAAACAGTGCAGCCCTTGAGTTCTGTCCAATCTGAGTCAGTACTCAACCGTTTCCCAGCAGCCACTTACGTGCCTCTGCCAACAACGCTATTGCTACTCTTGATGATGATGATCATGAGGGTGATGGTGAGGATGAGGATGATCATAGCCCCTACTATTAGCGCAGGCTGTGCCTCAATAGGCCTGAAGCGGTCAGGCTGTTTATCCCTTGTCATGACACCTGACTGTATAAATGGGGCCTGTCTGTTTGTTTTATCATCAACAGCACCAGGCTTTGCCTCCCAGGCGAACAGAGACAGGGTCAGGAAGACTAAAGCTAAAGATGTGGCAGTAAGAGCGATGATGGCTGCTACGGTCACTCCACTTACTCTCATGTGGCTCCTGGCTTTTTCTATATTGTGCTGTGTCCTTTAATACGTGGTGACTAAGTCCCTTGGGGTAGAGAAAAGTGAATTGCAGGATATGTTGTTTCACGGTATCAATGGTCTTTTATCCGACTCCTTGCTATTTTAGTGGCAGTTGTGTTCCGGTTATGTGAGCAGTTAACATTTGTTTATGTGATGCACCATTACAGGGTGTTGTGTTTTTCTTTTGACTGACCTTGTGTAGTTGCAGATACTTTGCTTCTCTAATCTTCATCTGTTAAGATTTTGAATTGTCAGATGTAGAAGCTGTCTTTTTTTCTCTTCTATATAAATCATTGACGCGTACATCATCTACAGCATCAACTGTATAACATGCAGTCTAGGATTCCACATTATTTTCCTCTGGGTGTCTCTGCTTCACAGTTCTGATAGAAGGATACAGAACTACAGTACACTGTTGTTTTTATTGTTTTGGAGTGTCACTCAGAGCTGCAGGTTTTTTGACAGAGTAGCCGGGCCCAGCGGAAGACCCATCTCAAGAGGAACAACTCTGCCAGGCTTGAAGCCCCCAACCCCCTTTTCTCTTTTTTCCCAACCTCTATTTCCACCTGACCACCCTTCCGGACTTTTTCCTGTTATACATTTTGACTTAATCCCCCCCAGGGTGCCCTTGGCCTGTCACCCACTTCCCTTTGGCCTGATCCCGTTCTGATCAATGCCCCCCCCCCCCGACAAAACCTACAGGGACTTGGAGGCATTAATTACCCACCCCAGAGCTTGTTACCCAGGCTCAGCCCTTTCAGCTTCCTGGCTCTTCATTGACTCTGCAATTGTAATTCAGCTGGGGGGGGGGCAGGACGTGAGGGTAATAACAGAGGGTACTCATCCAAACGGACGATCGCCCGCTGATGGATGATCCACTGGGCCGGACGTGACGGAGCTGATGTGAGGGGGCCGGGAGTGACTCCGAAATGATTGACACACAGCTTTGGCACCGGGATTATGTGTGAGAGAAATAATTTATGACTTTCTCTTCCGGAGCCGAGACGAATGCCAGAAATGAGTAATGACCTCTTGGAAGTTCAGCTTCTCTGATCGCAAACAATAGCCCAGGTTGTCACTGCTGTGGAAATGACAGAATTGATGGCGTTATGAGAATGAGAAGCTAATGGACTAAATCATGGAAATGGCAGTTTAATTAAATATCAGGACGCTGCTATGAACAACATTTTAACATTTGAGACATTCTCACTGATCAATATTATTCCTAGCTGTGGTACAAAGAAAATTAAGGTACATTGTTCTTTCTTCTGCTTACAGCCTCTTTTTATGTATCCCCCACTATTTTGTCATCCTTGCTTCTCCCTGCCCTTCTGTGTTATGGTTTTTCTCTGACAGTTTGAGTGCCAAAGTCTTGAGTGCCCAGCAGTTGGCCTCCATTGTGTTATTCAGCCTCTGATGTTTTTTTATGTAAGCACTGCAGTGTAAAAATTATTCTTTATTTTCCTCTCATCAGGCGTTGACCTTCCTTCACCTTTTTTGCCAGAGCCCTTCATCCATTTCCCACGTATCCCTCTATCAGCATCTTTCCTTATTCTCCCATGCTGTACTCTGTATCCGCTTCTCCTCCATTTTATCTCTCTCTCCACCCCACTGCTTTCCACCATCCACCCTCTCCTCCCTGTCTCTTCTTTCCCCATTATACCCCACCCCATCTCATCCACTCCCCCTGTCTCTCCCTCTCTCCCTCTCCCCCCTCGTTGCCTTTCTTTGCTCAGGACTGATCTGCTCTCATTACACTGATGGCCCTGATGATTCAGTTGAATGGTGCACTGTCTCCTCGGTGCCTCTCCAAGGCCTTTCTCTGCAGCCTGCTCATGCAGCAGCACTCAGCAGTGACAGCGGCCTTGGCATATTCTCTGTGGGCAGAAATGACAGCATGGCACCTGCTACTCAGCCTTGTGACCTCTTGATATTATCATATAGGTCACAGGGAGATTTATTCACTCACGTGTATTTTTTTTTTAACTAGGACTCTCTGTGTGTAACTGTAGACTTAACATGATGGAGCAAACACTGAGATGAGGCCAGTAAGAGTCTGGCATTTGTTGTAGGGGGAGTGTATGTGTGCAGACAGGCATGTCTGGGTAACCACAGTATGTGGGAGTATTTAATACAGTATATGTGAAAATTTTAAGACCTCTCTCTTGATCCTAGCACTAGCAAGAGAGAGCCGGCAATGCACAGCAACAGAACCCCCAACAACCCTCTACTATTCATCCCTTCTGGCTCATGTTTCACACATTCAGGATTACCTGCAGTGCAGCTTACTCTGGGCAGCCTCCACTCCAGGTGACTGTCACTACTACCACTGCATTTAGTTGAAATGCAAATGGTGCCAGCACATGCAAGCATATGATGCTGTGTCCCATTTCTTTCCTCCGCCTTCATCCTTCATGCTTCCCCGTCTGGCTGTCATTCATATGCACTTAATGTTGTGAGGTAACTGTTCGACCCCCCCCCCACCTCTTCTCTGATATGATGTTTTCACGACAGCATAATTTCATCACTTAAGTCAGCCAAGAGTAATCCTCCGATTTAGCATTGCACTCTTTAAACATTGTCTTTACTGATGATGGACAGTTTTGAATAAAGTATCTCAAATCATCGGAGCAGAACTTTTTCATTCCATACATTCTTCTTTCTGGCACCTACATTACCCACAACTCAGCCAATGACAGTCTGGTTGGAGATTTGAGTGTGTTTTGCTTGTAGCAGCTAATGAGGAGTGATGAGGTGAGATAAACTCAGTTCATTCCTTTTTTACCTGGTTGTCTTCAGCCCCAACAATGACTTTGGTGACGTCGCTTGAAGAAATTTTACCAGCTTTTGTGCATCTTTCTCTGGAGCCACAAAAGTGTTTATTTATTCAATTTTTTTTCCCCCGTGTATGCAGTAGTACTCTCCAACAAATGTAAACATATAGTACATTGATGTATAAGTTCCCCTTTAAGGTTGGAAAAATAATTTAATTCCACACAGTCGACAGTGTTATATATGTTCTATATTGACTTGTTTCGGTATATGATATTGAATATGTTAAATATTTAAACACCAAGACACCACCATGTTGTTCTAAACTTTCCCAAAGTTTTCAGAAAATTCTTTTGCATCATTTTAAACACATCTCTCCAAAATTCAGCCTGACATATTTGGTAGATTTAAATACTTTTGGGTCTCAGATAGAATTTAAATTAAAATTCTATAGGTGTGAACAATCCTTCACTGCACAGCATGAATTTCTAATGGCTGTCGCAGTGGGGGTGGGGTGGGGGTCAGTGGAGTCATGGAGTTTAAGGAGTAAAAACAAGGGTAGATGTTAGTACTGTATCATTAAACCTGACACGATCTGCTATTAAGGGACAGTTCAAAAATTAAGACTCAACTAATTTAATCCCAGTGGTATTTATGGAAGCAGATACATTAGTTTTGGGATTTACAGTATCTGCTGATGTGTTGAGTCAAACTCTGATTAATCTTATACTATCAACCCAGTACAACAAAGGCGAATAAGATGTTGGTTGTACTATTGAAAGTGGTAAAAATTTGGTGCGTCTCAGTTACACTGAATTAACCGCAGACCTCACTATGAACAGTTTCCAGTTAAAGTACGTTTTGCCCAAGAAAGTTAAGTTAAGGTTGAGGTAAAACTACAGTCCATGCAGGAGGGAAAGTAGTCCATTATTTAGTTGAACTGCCCAGAGAGTCAGCTATTATCCAAGGTCAAAATTTCTCTAGTGCACCTGACATCCAACTGAGAAAACCCCCAGAATGCATCTTAAAAAGCAGTTATCATTGATTGGAATTGACATCACTGCATTTCCTCCTGTGTAAACTTCCAAAAGATCTTTTGACACTAAAATATCAAGGGTACAGCAATGCAGAAGTGCCACCTTGAGAATAAGGAAAAATTTTTAAAGAAAAATTTTTAAAGCATCTCCTTATAGAGTTATAACCTTCTCTTTATACCCAGAGGGTTTTTGTGTGAAAACAACATTCCTATTGCAAGACTTCATTCAGAGTTTTAAAGAGCATGGGGACTCAGAAGCTACACTGCTGGCTGAAAGTTGGCCAGATGAACAAAAGATGAGAGAACAAGCTGCCCCATAAGGAATAATTCAAAATCGTGAATGGCTCTGTGGTTAGCCAAAGTGGCTCTTCTTGATAGAAAATCATCCTGTAACAAAGCGGCAGACAAGAGAGAATCCCATTAGTCTTCTCACTAATGACATATCTCATGTCAATGTTAACAAGAGCAACGTTTCATGGTGTTTTTAAGCCATAAAATAAAGACTTGTTCATTCTTGCAGGATAACAGTGGCAACACACATTTAAACTTTTTTCTCATTATATGGACAAAATAGGATTAATAAGTTTGCAATGATGGCAGTTCGACGCTGGTGTTAAAGGTACATACAGCTGCATCTCATAACATTAACAACAAGTAAGTCAGATTAAGATGAGCTAGTGAGTAAGCATCAAGACTATACTGGTAATAAAAAACACAATCACACTTACCTCTAATTAATTCTATTACCTCCAGCTGTGCTTTCCACAATTTGCCAGCTTGTATGGTGCCTTCAGAAGCACATGTAAGTCCCGTTACACGTTCATCCTGGAGGATTTAGTCACCATAAAGTGATAAATACTGTAGCAGGGTTGGCAAAATGTAAGCCATGAGAGCCAAAAGTCTGCAGGCTTTTATTCCAACAGATCACCTCAGCAGGGGGCTTCACCGAGGAGTTCTCCCCTCTACCTGAAGAATGCTAATTCCTGGATCTCTGGACGGAATATAAACCTGTAGCATGTGGGTGGCTACACTTGTATGAACTCAAATTGGGCTAAAAAAGATTTTGTGCTTGTAAAATGATGTTCAAAAAAAATCCAGAGTTTGTAGTTGTTAATCAACCTTTGTAAACTTTAAAAAAAATCTGCATGAGAGTTTCGAGTTTGTACGTGTGTAGAAATGATAAAAAAAAGACTGTGTGAATAAAATCTGTGAACAGATGAGATCAGTGGTGAGGTTAAACAAAACACTGTGAAAAAGATGTGCCTTTGTGAACATCTGTGTACGAATACAAATCAGTTAAACCAGTGGGATTAATTATATTTGATGATGCTGTAGAACATAATGGTAAACATTTAATGTGCTGTTTGTGTGTGCAAACCCACTCGGGTCTTGGAAGAGCCCGTGCCATGAATCGTATTCCCCAAGTCAGCAAATCATTGCAAATTATAGATTATAAAGCAAAGTATAGAAGATTTTATATGATTGAGTAGATGATGAAGTCAAGCCAGTCAAGCAGTATTGCTAAATTTAAAGACGATTTTGTTAACTGTCCTGGATTACATAAAAACATGGACCACCTTCTCAAAGTCTGGGGAATATAGGTTTTTCTTGAAATTTTTTTCATGAAAATTTTCATTGCATTTTGCCTTTCATCTTCGTCTCTGCTTTCAATTGGAGATAAGTTTGCTCATCTTGATTTCTTTTGTCTTGACACGCAGATTTGCTGTGGTAAAATGTAAAATGCGGCACTCACATCTACGGTTTACTCAGATTATGCAGTAAAAAAAATGGAACAACCTGGGGCACAATCAGCCCTGACACAATGTAGTAAAACATTTATTTAAATGAGCCCATACAAGTGTGCTATAGTATAGTGTTTTGAGGTTAGTCGGGAAAAGCAACAGACATCAATCAAACTGTGACATTACAGAAATTATTTCACAGTTAAACTTAAAGAGAAAACAACATTTGTTTATTGTTTTTTCTCTGCATTTTCCCTGAAGCTGTCTCAGCATCAGCCTCAGTTTGTTTTCATTTTACCAACTGTGAGAAGCGCCTCCATTTAATTTTTGCATTTCAGTTTTGAACACTAGTGTCCTCCAATAGCACAGTCAAGAGTCGCAAGGATTTTTTACTCTAAGCGTACTGATAAATTTTAGTATACATAATTTAGTCTTTTATTGTGAAAGCGGTACAAACAGAAAACTACATTAGAAGTGTTGTGTATTAAATGCTTGGGACACAGCTCATAACACAAATCACCATTTAAACTGCATTCACTGATGTTTGTCCACTTAGCAGCAGTGGAAACAAGCTGTAAACACAACACTGACATATTATCAACTTTTAAGTTAATACAGCAGACAGTTATTTAGTCATCCAGCAAATATGGAGCAACATTAGCATTCATTTAGTGTGTCTGGCCTCCCGATGAATTTATGGTAAGTCCAACATTCACTGGATATTTAGCTCAATTTTGATCACCAACTCTTCAGGGAAATGTTGGTATCTATAGCTACTAAATGCTCTCCTATCTTCACCAGCTAGCTGTTAACTTTTTCTATCTGCCATTTGGTGCTGGAGAGGTAATGGTCCACACTAACATTTTTGAAGTTAAACACGCTTTTCTCACCATGGTGGAAAGAAACAGGTGTAACTATTAACACAATTAACGGCTTCATTTAATTTAACAGTGTCAGTATAGCATGACTGTCATTAATGTTATTATCTATGCCTCTGTGCAATGATTCAAAAAGTCCACTCTAAGATGGGTCTGTCCTTTTACTGGACACATATTTTGACATTTCACGGCAGGGAAAGCACAGGTTTAACTAATAACATTATTAACAGCTGCATTCCATTCAGTTGTGCCAGTTCTGGGGTCATGTAATTGTACATGTTGACTCACTGCCAGCAGCTTACTGGGACATTTCAATGGAACGGAGTCACCATCAATGTGATTAGCTGCACCTGTGCTTCTCCTACTGTGACGAGTCAAAACGTCCCTGTGAAAAAAAGCTTATATTATATTTCTGAGTTTATAAATTTGTTCTACCGGTGTTATTTTTGCTGTTTTCTGTTGTGGCCAAACCTAGACACGACCAAAAAAAAAAAAAAAAAATAGCTATCTGAAACATCAAAGGTAAACATCCATTTTGGGTGTCCGTCCCTCAGAATCAGATTACTGGCCTCTGTCTAGACTCACCATTTTACGCTGACATGTATCTATTATATGGGTGGAAACCCATCATAAAAGACACAGAGACACCAATTACTCCACCGACAGTGGCCTCAATAGAGTACACTGTAGTGCAGCAAAGTTGATGCATTGTTTTGAGTAGGGAGCTCGTCTCTGATGTTTCTTGAAAGTAAAACTCCTGGTATTTCAACATGCCATTACAAAATATCATCGAGCATTACTTGTTAATGGTGTTTAATTTTAGTTGGAGAGTATCTAATTGGATATTTTTCCGTGGGGGGTAGTGTGGTCTTTACCGGATGTTAAAATTCTTGCTGTGCACTGTTTCCTCCATGTCCCGTCTATTTTTTCCGAGCAAGCTCCGCTATTTTCCTCCCTTTTTTCTTTTGGTAAAACATATCAGAGTAAGCCTAGTCTTTGCTTCGCCTTTGCCTGTAATCCCTATGGTGCTTGTTACTACAATACCCTTCATCTAACTATTCAGTAGTGGGGTTTCTATTACTTTAGGAGGGTCTTCCACTATTGATGCATGTTTTGGATATTTAGTACGGTGTCTCACAGCTGCTGTGCATTGTTGTTCTTCAACACAACCTTGTAAAACTGTTCAGATGTAAATACACGCTGTCTCCTCCACAGTAAGCGGTGCTAATGCTGTCCCAGAACATGAAACATTAAAGTGTTTTTCTCACCTCTGAGTGTGGCAACACTTTTTCTATTCTCCTTTTATAAATATATTGTTTCAGGACTGTAACCATTATCCGTTGTCAAATGGATAGTGGTTTCCTTTTTATGCTCTCATTCTTCATCTTAAGTTTTTGTTGGCCATTGTACCCTATCTTATTTCTGTAAATAAATGTAAGCTCTCTGGTATACTAAGGGGAAAAAATGGAAAAAAACACCAATGAAGAAACCCCTACCTCACTCCCAACTCTCATTGTCTGTCCCTCCTCTCGATCTGCAAATGATATCACAATGATTTGCAGCTTTAAATTAAATTTGTTTGTTTACTTGTTTCGCTTCTCACCTGAGTCTTGATAATCTCTCCTCTCTGCCTGTGATCTGGAGGCCTAGCTCCAATGTAGGCGCTTTCATCTTGCCTAATTGGTTCTGATGCCCTGTTTCGGGAATTTCAAGAGAGAGATGCTGATTCGCTCCCCAGGTGCAGACACTGAGGAGTTAAAATACACAGCGTGGGATAAATGAAGGGTTAAAGTAGCAGATGAGAGGAGAGGGCAGGCGGTCCACATGGTTGCTGCCAAGACCCCAGGCACAAGCCGAGGCAGTGGAGAGGAGTTGGTGGCAAATGCGGGGTGCACTGTGAAGCATTATGATGCTTGTTAACATGTGGGATGCATTTTGCTCACTTGTCTTTGCCTGTGGTGGTTTCTCTAATTTGTTTGTATCTGGTGGATGCTGTGTGAGGGTGTGCATGTGCAGGGTAGCATCTGTGCATGTTGTGTGTGTAGAAGTGGACGGCATCTAGTTCCGCCGTTCCCTTTTTTCCGTCTGGTTTCATCTTGTCCATCGGGAGACGCGGGTTTCTGATGGTCTTCCACTTGAATACAGTTGGCATGATGCCCATAGAAACTCCTTTGACCTCCTTGTTATCCTCCCCACCTATTGCCATCCTTCTGTCCTCTGGATTGTCTCACCCCGCTTGAGGTCCCCAAGGTACAAGCTGCTTTTGCCAGGTGTGTCCTTAATACCAACTACACGAAAAAGTAAAGAGCCTGAGGGTGTGTACATATATACGACACAAATGCACATATATATACAAGGAGTGGGTAATCCTTTTCCCGTGCATCTACTTCACATTGTTTTCTGTCCTTTATTGAATATTTGAACAGAACATCTAAGAAGGTGTCCCATCACTACACTCTCTATTCCCTTCCCTCTGTATTCACATCTGTGACCTAACTCCTCTATCTCTAAACCAAATATCACTGTCTCTACATCAGAAATGCACAGGCTTTGTACTGGTGGAGGTTATGTAGGTGTATATGGGTTCTTTTTGAAAATGTCAAAATTCTGTTTGTTTTTCATTTTCATGTGGTCCCGTTCTTTAGCTTGGATATTCATATCAGTATAAGGCAGCAGGAGCTTGCATAACAAAATATCAGCCTGCCTGCTTGTCTGTCTGTCATTTTGCCCATCAGTGCATCTCTATGACTGTCCAGTATGCCTGTCAGACTGTCTGCTTTTCCATTTTTTCCCTCCCTGTTTTTCTCCTAGTCGACTCTTGCCACATGTGTCTGGAGCAATCACTCCCCTCCTCAGGCTTATGCTGTTTATCTTCCTCTGTGCCTGAATGTGTCTCATGGTTCATGTGTGTGTGCTTACATGTGATTGTGCCTGTCCAAACACATGGAGGCTTAAGATATGTGTGTGTGTGTGTGTGTGTGTGTGTGTGTGTGTGTGTGTGTGTGTGTGTGCTTGTGCGTATGTATGCATGTCAATCTCTGTGTTGGTGTAAGGCTACCGTGGCCCACCTGTCAGTCAAATGTCTCTTGGTGGGGTATAAGCTTTCTGTATAAGCAAGGTCATGGTGACTCAGACATGCAGCAGCCGTTAGAGCTACAACTGAGCCTTCAAGGCAGCAGTATGATGGAGGTAGCCTTAAGGGTGTGGTAAGTGAATCTAATCCAATACACTTTTTGTCAAATCCAATGAATATCTCCTCACAGTCCGTTAGCTGCCCCTTCTGTGTGTGCACTGAAAAAAAATCCAGGGTTCCTGCACAGCACTGGCTGAATAGGAATAATTAGGACTGCAGATGAGAGACTGACGGCGATGTTGAGGTGAGTGAATGAAAGAAACGTCTACCGGCTGTGGCGTGATTGCGGCATATAATCCAAAACATAATTCCATTGTCAAGGACAGATGGCCAAAGAGGACCATAGGCCCGTCAATGTGGTGGCCCACTTGATGGTGCACCGGCCCAATGATGCATTGGTCCACCAGGATTTGTATGGTACTCCCAACTGGCCGATCCAAATATGGTGGAGAGATGTTCAAGAGTTGAAAGGCCTGAAGACAGATGCCGAGGTGTCTGTGTTTCTGCTGGATAGGTTGGTAAATAGAGCTATTAGGTCAGTATTGCTTTGTCATGTTTGCTCATTTTATAGCAACTAATCCCAACTGGTTAGTTAGCAAGCAAGTGCCTGTGTCACATTTGTGTGTTCAGTAACATTGAATATCTTGCCCATGCACATTTGGCTCACTCTTTAGTTTTCCAAAATGTGTGTGTGATTTTAACTATAGTAGCAGGAGAGTTAGTATTGTCTGTAACTGTTGTTCTGGCTATTGGACAACGTCTTGTCGTTAGTTTTGCTGCAGCAACTGTAGCCACAGTTTGCTAACCTACAACTCGGCTAACATTAGATACATTACTTGCTGCCTTACTGTTTGCTCTATATCCTGGTATTTTTTCATATGATAGTGACAAATGTTTTCTAGGACAGAGGATTTATTTGGTATGATGCATATTTTGAAATGATGTGCTAGGTAACGTTACCTTCCTTGGTAACTTGGCAACAAACCTTCAGTCCTTTCCTCTGTCACTGTAGTTTTGTAAAAACAATTTAAACAACTAAAATTTGCTATTTCTTTCTCCATTTTGTATTAGATGCTTTGTGTGTATTTTTTGTTTATGATGTTTTATATTATAAGGTGTTTTTTTTATTTCATGTAGCATTTTTATCAAGTATGACACAATTTGATCCTATCAACCAGACAAGTTTGAAGAACACTTTACAACATCCTCAAAGTAGAGAGGACAAATTACAAAATCCTCCTGCTGCCTTGATATTCTGCCAGCAGGCTTTATCAAAATTGTCTCTAACTGCATGGCCTCAGATCCTCTGCAAGTTGTTAACAGGTCTCTTCTCTTGAGGTATGTACCCACAGGCCCTGAAAACTACCATTACCAAACTGCTCTTAAAAGAGAACAATCTAGATGCATCACTAAAGAACAATTATAGGCCAATATCAAATCTCCTCTCCTGTTTTTAAGTAAAATCAATGAAAAATTGGATTCTTGACAGCTGAACACTGTCTTGGCATTAACCAACTGTTTCAATGTCTTCCAGTCAGGATTCTGTCTACACCACAGCACCAAGATTGATCTTGTTAAGGTCTTCAATGACATCCACTTAAATACAGACAGTGGCAGAATTTCAGTCTCAGTTTTACTGGATCTCAGTGCTACATTTGACACAGTTGACCCCAACATATTACTAGACCAACTGGAAAAACTGCGTGAAACTTTCTGGCAACGTAACTAAACTGGTTTGAATCCTACTTGAAGTACAGGGACTGCTTTGTGTCTACAGGTAGTTACAAATCTGAACGAACAAAAATGAAATGCGGAGTACCCCAAGGCTCCATTCTGGGGCCTCTTTTGTTCAACATCTACATGCTCCCACTAGATCAGATTATGAAAAGCAACAAAAAATGTTACCATAATTATGCAGATGACACACAAATTTACATAACCATATCAACAGGGGACTACAATACAAGCTATGAGTAGGTGCATTGGACAAATCAATGTGTAGATGTGCCACATTTTTCTTCAATTAGCAAAGATAAAACTGAAGTGATTATTTTTAGAGACAAAGAAGAAAGATTAAAAGCCTGTGCTCAGCTTTAGTTGGTAATGTTAAAAACAACAAACCAAGCCAGATCTTGGTGCAGTCATATCAATTTGAGAGCATATCGAGGATTAAAGGATTTATGTCTCAGTAGGATTCGGAAAAAACTTGTCCATGCATTTATAGTCAGTTGACTGGGCTACTGGTGTGTGTCTACCTAAAGAATCTATTAGACAACTGCAGCTGATTCAGAACTCTGCTGCTTGAGTCCCCAGTAAGATGAAGAAAGTGGGTCATATAACTCCACTTCTCAGATCTTTCACACTGGCTTCCTGTCTGCCAAAGAACTGATTTTCATATACTGCTGTTTGGTTTAAAAAGCACTGAATGGTTTAGGGCCAAAATACATTTCTGATCTGCAATCATGTTATGAACCATCCAGACCCATCACCCATCTGGGACAGGTCTGCTTTTTGTCCCCAGAGTCGTAACTAAACATGGACAAGCAGTGCTGTTTTTATGCTCCACATATCTAGAACATACTCCCAGTGAGCCGCAGGTCTGCTGCAGCTCTCAGTTCTTTTAAATTAAGGCTGAAGATTTCTCTGTTCGCCACTGCCACTTATCAAATCACATAATTACTAATTTGTTACACTGCACTATCAATTTTACTCTTGTATTTCTTTTTCTTCTTAAATTTAACTTTTTAAAAATTTCTATCTAAAATCTTTTTTCGTAGTTTTTTATGTTGCTTTCTGCATTTTGTCTTGATGTATTTTATGTTTTACGTGGAGAACTGAAAGTACTGAATTGCTTTGTTGTTGAAATGTGCTATTCAAAAAAACTTGTCTTACATGCCCCGCTTCAAGCTATGAAAAAGAGTTGTGAATATCCACTTCCATGCTGTATAATGAGTCCTCCATTATTCTTTTCTGCTTTGGCAAAGCATGTCCATGACTTTGAGATGTGGAGCCTCTGAAAGAACATTGAAGGGAGGTATGTATTTGTTTTGCTGTGGAGTTCAAATATCAACAGTCTTTTTCCAGAATCACTTTCTCTACCCTGAAGAGAGATGTAATTTTTATTACAACTTTGATCTTATTTTGTATTATTTATTAGCCAGGTAAATTGCTAAAGTCTGTAAGTACATAACTAAAAGATGTAAGCTGGGGCACGAAAACATAAGCAATCAGACATTCAGAGTGGTTTGAAACTTCAGGTTAGCCAAACTTTAGAAGAGGAAACTGAGCTGGACAGTAAAGTTATCACCCGAATCATTCATAATAGTTTATCGACCTTGATTAGCTGTACTTACACTGTACTCCACAGTGTGCCAACCTAAACTAGGCTGATCAGCTCCTAACCTGTAGCTTCTTATATATTATACAAGCATGAGGGTGGTATCGATCTTTACATTCAATTTATAGCAATAAAACAAATTAGCATTTTCCACATAGAATATAGAACTATTCTGTAGCTAAACACAGATAAGGCAATATTGACTCGAATATCACATGTACATTTTACACTCAAGCAAAACACATTTTAGTCTATAATCAGACCCCCCCTCCCAATGCAGCAATACTCTAACAGATGGTAGGTGTGTTGCATACACACAAACACACACAGAAAAATCTGGCTACCTAAGCAGATGTGTGCACAAACACAAATGCATACACACAAGGAAACACATGAGTTTCAGGAACTGTCGTCAGATATGGCTTCAAATGTGGGCATACGCGCACGGAAACTGGCAACCGAGCAGATGTGCGTAAACACACGTAATCAGTGCAAGAGGGGACAGAGTCACTCCCATGAGTGCACAGTGTCGGAGGGAACTGAGGGTCCTGTGTGTACAGAACTTGGATCTCAACCACATAAAGCACAGAGCAGCAGGGGGGGGGGGGCGAGAGAGGGACGGAGGTGGAGAGTGAGGGAAAGAGAGGGGGAGCAGATGGGTCAGCCATCTGGTGGATGGAGGAAGAGCGAGGAAGATGAAAAGAAGAGGGAGGGTGCGCTGGAGAGAGAGAGAGAGAGAGAGAGGGAGCTGGAGGGATGTGTGAGGGGGGGGTGGTGGTTGAGGGGGTTTCATGGGAAAAACTGTGTGTGTGCAAATTTAGTAGGAGTAAGTGTGTTGTGTATGTGTGGGACTGTTTATTTGTGCAGCAGGCAGACTCAGGTGCCAGCGGACAGTGCAGTTGACTTACTCTGGCATGCTGTTGAATACACTTATATCATCTATACACACTCACACACACACAAATTCACATGGATGGTAAGTCAGAGCCTAAATATACACATAAATCTTACTTTCAAATATGAATGCATACAGCACACAATATGCTTTCTAGTGACCACTTACTTATTATTTCTTATTGTGAAAGCAGAAGCAATTACCTTTAACTCAAATCAACTTAATATTAGACACATAGGTCCATTGGTTACATGACATGTTAAATCATTTTCCAACATTGCCTTCCATCATTGTTCCTACAAAAAACTGTTGCCTTTGTAGTCATTGCCTATTATAATTGATTTCTCTGTGTCATAGACTTCCCCTATTGTCCAAATAGCACATTTTATATCCCATCTGAGGTGGGCAGGATTTCACACATCTTGGGTTTGGAAAAAAAAGAAAGCATCCAAAATCTAATGAAAAAACATGAACGAACCAAACTGTTGCCCTGGTTGACATGTTCTTCACTGGGCACTGTGTTTTTTTTCATTCAGTCCCAGATACACTGTCCTGCTACCAAAAATACACACCAAAGCAGGAAAAGGGGATTAACAGTTGCAGTATATGAAATTAACAAATGCACTAATTACCTCTATTCAAGAGATATTGAGGTCACAAACAGAGCCAAGCAATATAGTAAGCCATGCATATTGTAGCACAATATACTGTAAGTAAAATTGTGCTATTTCTTCAACAACTGTTGACTCTGATTATATAAGGTTAATGTAGCTTGGTGCTACAGAAAGTGTTAGCCCCAATTTTACTGAAAAAGGCCCCCAGACAAAAAAAAAAAAGCTCGACAATGGGGAGTATTTTAGCCATATAACTGTAAAAAAATAAAAGTAAAATACATTAACCTGATTGATGTACGGTGTTTTTGCTCTGGAACTTTATAAGAATCCGAAGTTTATCTTCTTGGAGTAATCCTAACCATTTTTTATTGCTTACTTGGTTTACATTGTGTTTAATGTAGAGCACACGGACCCCGAAAAAAAGATGGACAAATGAGCAGAAATACAAATAGTAAAGCAACTACTTAAATTGTTACCTTGTGTCCCTCACTACTTATTTTTTGTGTAAATAACATCAATGTCGAATTTATCAATGTAATTAACTTATAGGTTCTTTCTGTCTGAAAGAAAAGCAACACTGTCAAGTGTCATATGAACAGGGACACAACAAAAGTTTAGATGATGCTATTTCCCTATTTGGAATAAATTCATTTTCTATTTCAAATTATGTTTTTTTTAGTCAGCATGTGCTTAGCTTTTATTTAGTTTTAAAGGTAAAGTGACAGGCAATCCATCCTCCTCTTTAAGCATGGTCACCGTGATGAGGAGGATCCTGGCCTGAACACTTGTAGCCTAAAGCATCCATGTGATTTGGAACCAGCAAGGAGGCTCTCCATGAAAGCACAGACGCCTCTACCAGGCTCTCTGGATCGATCAGTGGCAAAAACACACCTGTACACTAACATCACTTCGGTGTAGTAATGATTTATGATTAGGTTTTAAGATTCAGTAGATTAAACTATCTCTTACTATCTATCCATGCATAACTATCTACTCCCTATCAGCAAAACTCCAAAAACAAGAAGGAATAAAAAAGTTATGCAGACTGGGAGAAAAAAAGGAGATCTTTGTTTTGGTGTATAAGCCATTATAAACCGACACTGTCCCAGAGGGTGAGAAAAAAGGTGAATTTTGGAGAGAGAGGCCAAAGCCCGGATTGACCAGAATTACACGCAGGTAGGTACTCTTACCAACAACACTCGTACTTTGGATCACTTCCCCAGGAGATGTATTTTATATTGGATTTCCAGAAAATTTAAAAATTTGACTTGTTTGAAGGATGTAATATGGAGTTGAACTGACCAGCAGAAGTGAGAATAATTGTTGCCCCATCTGGCTGTCGAGTCCAGTTACTCCAGAGTTCACTTATTTACCCCTTCAACGGAAGCATGGGACCTGCAGATTTAAGAAATAAGAGCGTCATCCCAGGATGATACACATAGCAAATACTGCGGATAAACCCGACTCCGCCGCCCACTTTGGCCAAAGTGGATTCCTTTCCAAATAAATGAGTAACAGTCATTTTAATATTTCTTTATTAGTAATAATTCCACTGGATTCTTATAAATGTGAGTGGGCTTCCTTTTAATGAGCAATGATATGGGAGTCTTCAGTGTTAACATAATGGTTTATAATTGCATCTATGATTTATGATTTACACTTTATTTTCTATAATAAGCCATAGCCAGGCATAAAGATGGCTATTCTAATGACGTTTGACTACCTATCCAATGCAATATAGACATATGGTAAAATGATCTTTCCTCCTTGGCGTTCTTTTCATTGACAGATCTAAAGACTTATGGAGCAGACAGAGGGACTCATCAACGGCTGATTAAGGGTGCATCCATTCATGGTTAACTTTTTGAGTGAAAACAAGGATTGTGGAAATGCACACAATTTCACAAAAAAGGAAAAAAAAATTAAAGAAAAAAAAACAACTTTTAAAAGAGAACAGTGCTCATGTACAGAGTGTATGCAGAATTTTAATGGCCATCTCAGCTTAGGCCCAGTCAAAATCAAAGGTCTGTCCTCTAAGTTCCCAGGCGATTCATAAGAGTAAGCTAATGAATGAATTTGTAAATAAGTGAACTTTGGAGTAACTTTGAGCTTTTTTTCCTCCTCTTTTGAAGGAGGCTAAACACCCTGCAAACCTCCAGCCCTAGTGACAATTAAGCCTACATGTGATGGACACACGAGACAGAAACAATATCAAACTCTAAGTAGACATGCTAACTCCAATATGTCAAAGGGAGGGTGCATTAATGGATTTCTCTGTAATATAATTATTGGATTTTAATTATCGTTAATCTTAGTCATCTCTCACAGTACTTGTGAAAAAATAACCACATTACTGTAACAAATTACACAATAGAGTCTTACTGGGTGTTATGTACAGAGCTAGAGTTGGGAGGCAACTAGCTAGCTAAGAAATAGTTACAGTTTATAAATCCTATTAAAAGTGCAAATTCTCATTTTTATTTTACATTTCTGTAATTTTGTACAAGTGAAGATTAAACAAATGAGATACAGTAAATTCTAAGATTTAAAGGTGGGTGTATTTGTAGTCAGCACCTAAACACAAAATTGTACAAGCCTTTACATGCCGAGCTTGTACTTTTATATGGGGAAAAAAATACACACACTAAAATACACATTAGACATTGAGGAAAAAATTCTCAAAGCTTGTGGTCTACTGAGATGAAACCAAAGGCATGACATGGTATGTTACACTTGTGACAGTGGCACAGCAAGAAGGAAAAGTAAAAGAGGATGAAACTGAGATACGTAAGGCAAGCGATAAAGAAAAGATAAGTGACAGGGCTGTAAAAAAGGATAGGGGAGGCAGATAGTTTGATAAAACAGAAAGAGAGCTAGACAAGACAGAAAGAAAGCAGGAGAATGGAATACCAGAGAACGTCTGGTAGGGTTGAAAAGATCAAAGAAGTCATACTTCCAAAAGCCGAGATGTCAGAAAATGGAGACCAATTTATTGTGGATGGCAGGAAGCCTGGCTCAACCTGTAAATTACAGTCTGTCAGCCGGAGTGGTGCCGAAACAATGCCAGCACCTGATGAAAGAGAAAAGCCAACATGATGGGAAATGACATTACATGGAGGAACAATAAAGATACCACTTTCCCATTCCACCTTCAACTTTGTATTCAATTCACGGAGTCTACTTTCATCACTGTAGGAAATCCACAAATGCTATAATTATTGTTAATATGATCACAGGTATGGACAATTTAGCCACTGCCAACTCAGTCCTCTTGGTGTGCTGGGGGGTCGACCAGCACATAATTTATTCAAACTTTATTTTTTCTCTGCTTGGATGGTTGGTGATTATCATCATTACTGTGATTATCACTCACTTATCTCTTGTTTTGTTGTTGTACATGATCACATCATTTCTTCCACAATCATCCAAAGTTATTGTTCAGATGTATTTTGGCATTTTCTGTTTTTCCTCCCTTATATCATAACTCCAGTGATATTTATACAGGTGTGTATATTATTGCTTGTTTTGGTATTCCAGTCCTTTAGGGATACATTGATGCAAAGTCTCTACTTGGGGAACGTAGATCAGAAAGGGGGAATGCACAAAAGCTTTCTATCAGCTGGCAGCTTGACATTGAGCCTGTATGCTTGAAGATGAAAGATGACAAACACACAGACACACACAGACACACACATAAACACACACACACACACACACACACACACACACACACACACACACACACACACACACACACACACACACACACCTCTTACAATTCAGACGATGGATACATTTCCAGACATTTTACACATTAACAATGCATAGTGAGACAATACTACAAAATTCAGTTTGAAATTCTGAGGAACTGTTCATTTATTTATAGTGGATGAAAGAGTTGCTTTCAAAGTACTCACTATCCTTGTGTTTCTTAAAGTGTATAATGTATTTATTAGGGTTTTCTTTTGTCTGAGAGCCTCATGAGGTGCTCTGATATGGAAAAAGAAATTCGAATTCACAAAACTAAACAAAACAAACAAAAAAATCAAAACAATATTCTGTTATCCTGAGGCTAACTTGCCCAAACAGCTTTTACTTACTCATGCCAAAATCATACACAGTGGCTTCAGAAAGTATTCAGGCACCTTCACTTTTTGCACATTTCATTGAGTTGTAGCTTTTTTTTTCATGTTTCTACACTCAATAGACCATAATCACAAAGTAGAAACATGTTTTTCTTTAAGAATTTTTCCATTTTTTTTAAAATAAGAAAACTGAAATCTCTCATTTAAATAAATATTCAGAACTTTAATTCAATACCTTGTTGAAGCCCCTCTGGCAGCATTTACAGCTTTGAGTCTCTAAAAGCTTTGCACATCTGGATTTGGCCAGTTTATCCCATTTTTCCTGGAAGATCATCTCAAACTCCTTCAGTTTGGACGGGAAGTGGCGGTGAACCGCCATCCTTAGGTCTCTCCACAGATGTTCTATGACGTTTAAGTCTTGGCTTTGGCTGGGTCACTTTAGGATAATCAGAGTCTTGCCCTGAAGCCAGTCCAGCGTTGTCTTGGCTGTACGCTTCAGGGCATTGTCATGCTGAAAGGTGAACTGTCGCCCCAGTCTCTGGTCGCGTGCACTCTGAAACATTTTTTTCTGCAAGGTCCTCTCTGTGTTTGTCTGCATTCGTCCTTCCCTAAGTTCTCACTAGTCTCCCTGTCATGCCACTGGAAACTCCTCACAGCTTGATGCTGCCCCTCCATCTTCACGTGATGATTAAAGCAGAGAACCTTTTTTCCTCATGTTTTCAGAGTCTTTTAAGTAGCATTTGCTGTCATATGCCTTTTATTCAAAGTGGCTGCCATCAAGACGCTCTACCCTAAAGGCCAGATTGCAGTGCTGCTGAGACGGTGGTCCTTATAGCAGGTTCTCCCATTTCTGCAGAGGACTTCTGAAACTCTGTTGAGTAACCATTGGGTTCTTGGTCACCTCCCTTACCCTCCTCAGTTTTAGTGGACAGCCAACTCTAGGAAGAGTCCTGGTGGTTCCATACATCTTCTATTTCACAGTTATTGAGGACACTGTGCTCCTACACACTAAAAGCTTTATAAATGGCTTTATACCCTTTCTCTGATCTATGCCACGCTGCAGTTGTACTTTGGATGTCACAATGATTCAATATTGATTAATTAAAATGAAAATTATTTAATACATTGGTTAGAGGTTTGTGGACATTTCGGTTTTGTGATTTGCAGAGGACTGTACATTCAGTCATCTGCTAAATCTGGACTTAAGAAGATGGAAACCTTTTTTTCTTTCAAGAGAATATTCGTGACTATATTTCAACATGTTGCAGGTCCTGCAGGATCACGTGGTCTCATGGCAAAAGCTGAACACTAGCATTTAAAACTTAAATCGTTTTCATAACAAGAAAATGTGTTACATTATTCTATATTAAAGCCTCAAATTGATTGTCACATGGTGCATCTTTAATTAATGTGGAACAAGGTTAAATTTCACTATCCTTACTCACTCAGGCAAAAAAATCCACCAAAAACAAAACAAACAAACAAACAAACAAACAAAAATGTCCTGCTGCATCTCTACAGGCTCAGGCTCATTTGACAGGGAACCTCTGTTATTTGGGCAGTGGTCCTGGAGGCCAGGCTATGAAGCCTTCCTTACCATGGCAGCTGGTTGTGAGCTGGCCAGAAGAGAGGCAACAGAAGCCACAGTGGCTGGCATGACTCATACACAGGCACTGGCCTGGAGCTGCTGGAATATGAAGGACAGGTGGCCTTCAAAGGAGCCCAGCAACAGAGAGGTGAAGGCATTGCCAGGGTTCAGCTGATATTTGACAGCAGAGAATGAGTCCAGAGGAGTGTACTCAATCTCTGCAAATTCAATTACAATAAATCCTGAAAACTAAAAATTTGGTTCTTGAATGTACCAGACCTATGTGCTATAACGTCTAATTTATCGACACTCACTGTGTGCAACGGGGATGTTTTGATGATCAGGCCCTCCCTACATCCTAGTGTGCTATGTGTTTTTCCCCTTCCCATGTGTGTATCATGTCTGTCTCTCCCTGTCTGTGAGTCTATGCTTTCTTCAGGGCGGGGTTGGTCAGCCTCCACGGCTTTCATCTCCGCCTCACCTGCACAGCTGCCACTTATCTCTTCATCGTCCATGCCAATTCGACCTCCCCTACCCACGGCGTTAAAAGACCTGGCCAGATCACCAGCATTGTCGAACCGTCCTTTCCTTCTCATGATATCGTGCTTGACCAATTACCCTGAAGATTTTGACTAAGAGTGTAAGCTTGTTAATCTGTATTTCCATTTGCCACAGAATCATCCGCCTGCAGTTGCCACCAGTCTCGCCCTGAAAATGTGAGTCTATCCACTTCGACCGTTGGATTCCCTTCCCCGAATAACTTTGCTCTTCTTGCCGTTGGTGGACCAAAGAGGGGACCTGTCTGCCGTCCATCAGCGAACCCTAGAGACTCTGTTTGTTAAATCTGCCTGCCTGGCTTTGAGCCCTGTACAAGTGAACTACCAAAATTATTAAAATGATTGTGTTATCCCCTATCACCCAGCCCTTGTCTCTGGGCTTCAGTGCTTGGGTCCCATCTGGCACAATAAATTACAACATGTGGTGCTGTTGAACTGTATTGTATTATACAGAGCGATGTTTCTTTTATTTAGCCTCATTGATATAAATGGGGTGAACGATACATTACAAACACCTGTATGTTTAACCCAATACACTTCAGCAGCATCACAAGCAGCAGCCTCCAGAATGAACCTGAAGTTAAATCAACACTTCTTAATCGACACTAAAGCACTTCAAACAAAAGTTGAACATTATTACTGTCATTGAGGAAGGCTTTATTACAGGACTGCTGTTTTAGACTGCATTAGTCTTAGCAAGGTGTACCTAATAAACTGCCAACTAAATATATGATTATAAGTAAGAGCAGATGAATTGACTCATTGAGAATCCTTGACTTAAAAAGTGAGCTCATTCTTTTAGGCTGAGCAGGTCATTGCATATATGTGAACTTCTGGGCAAGCTGCACATTTTAATGAAAGTTGCAGCTCTATATTATCATTAGTTTTTATTCAAAACCAGAGGTTTAATAGCAGGTTTACATCTTTAAATCTGTTAATGACTCTGATATACCACCATCCCACTGTGATGTTCTAAAGGAAAAGGCCCCTAGCAATGGGACTCAGGGATACAGCGAACTTGATGCCAATAGTTGTCTCACACTACTTAACACTCCATTAAAAAAAAATCATTAACTCGCTTTGTTTCGGTATAAAATTGAACAACCTTGAAACATAGCTTATCTCAACTGATGTAATCATTAAGTGATTCAATCTAAAACAGATCAGATGCAATAATTAGAAATAAATAGAAACAAGAAAAAAAACACCCATGGACTTAGCCAGCAGGCAGTCCTGAAGCAAATGAGCACTTTTTTCATTCAATTTCGGTCCAGGCTGCACATAATATATTGCTGCCAGATTCATGTCATGAGATTAAGCTTAAGGAATCACTTTGATGGATTAGATTTCATTTCATGCATGATCGATGTAAGAGGCTATTTCAGCTGCCACAGAATCAACTTACAAGGCGAGTTAGGAGAGCTCTCTCTAGCCCTTAAGGTGTTGGACAATGTTATGCTTGCTGTAGTGGCTTAAATTAGGCTGATTTCACCAGCAGACAGGGTGTTTTACCTGGTTTTTATGCTCGGTTGGAGGTGCTGATGATGATGCCAATGGCTTCTGCTTATAGGCTCAGTTTGTCTTTTGCTGGGTTATTTTCTAGCTGGTCCACAGCTCTAGCATCTGGGTGCAAGGGCATGTTTGCACACTGCAATTTAATATGCTCACTGACACTGCTAATATTCATCAAGTAATAATCTATGTAATTCATTGGCCACATAAGTGACTGTTAATATCGTGATAAGATATCATTTTAGAAAAGCTGACTTTCTACATGTCTGATTGTGTGTATGTGATTCTATAGAACATAATGATGTATAGAGCAAAAAGATATTATGCAAGGTATTATTAAAGTTAATGTAAAATGGCATGCAAAAAAACCCATTCCCACCACACACACACACACACACACACACACACAAACACACACAAGTTAACGCTGTAGGATCACCATTTGTTCATACAAGAAAGATTTACTTTATAGAGTCAGTATTTTGGATGTTTTGTAATCTTAGGCTTAAAAAAGAAGTACATTATCCAACAGCATCATGACACTCAAATAATAAAGTAAAAATAAATTGAAGTGTACCTTAAATTTTATTCGGAAAACCTAAATACAGATTTAATGGATGGAGAAAATTATGAGGTTAGATACGTGTTTCTTATTCATCAGGGCAACCAGCAAGAAAATTCACGTGCAAATCAAACACATTCTTATATAATTCTTCTCTCATGAATATTTTTTTTTATGTAGTAGAAAAAGATAGGTTTTTGAAGAACATTTTTTTCCGAGGCTGTAGGCATAGGGCCAACACATGAAATGTTGGATTGAAGTATTTCTTAGATGACCCTGAACACTCTGGCTCTATTTGGCCTTCATTTGATAGATATTTGATTCCAATGCTGTTATAAAGGAGCGAAACAGCACTAAATACTTTAGCTATTAGCAAGTCAGAAAGAAAATCTGTATTTTTATTTTCCAATACATGACCCAAATGTATAATGATAGGGTTTGGTTTCGCTAGCATTTAACAAATCTGAGTCTAGTACCACAACTAACTGCTTATTAAAACCAAATCTCTCCGGATTTCCTGTCAAATCTATTTATGTTTAGCTTCAAATTTTGTAAGTAATTAAAGTTAAGAGAACTAAAACTCAAAGATTCAGCTGACATCTTAAATTATATTTTGAGGGCTGAGAAGGCATAAACACTTTTGTTTTTCAGTTGCAGCTGATGTTTACAACCTACAGCTACAACCTGAAAACTAGATAAGTGGCATCATATCATAGAGTGTTGATAAAATATGTATCTGACATAATGAAATAAGAGCCCTGGCCTACTTATGCTTAATTTTTCATGCTTGGTCCAAATACTAGAGATCCTGCTCCTGAACTATTAAGTTGATGGGCTCAGTGGTTGTTAGGACTGTTTCAGAATCATTTAGCTCATTGTTATGGTTTTATGACCTACAGTAAAACAAAGTTATCGACCAACAAAAAGGAGAGTTAATATTGGACGTGGTTGGTTTGTGCGGGCAGTTTCTTGCTAACAGGTTTGTCACAACTATATAAGTTAACGGTACTGTATGTCTCTGTTGTGTTTTCAACTTGTGCTGGCACTCAAACATTTAATGCAGATTTATACTTTAAACTCCCAGGTTGACTAATGCTTCATTGAATCTTTTATCCTCACTTGCTTTTTTTCCTTTTTTTAATAAGTAAAGAGCAATTTACAGACGAAGCCTTTCATGTCATGCTGAGGCTGAACCACGCTAACACTGGCTGAAATGCTAAATGTTCCTGTTAAGAGATTATGTAAACTCTAATCAATACAAGTTTCAATTTCTATATATAAATACACTCTGCTAGCAGTTGTTTTCAGCTATATGAATGTATGGCTTCATGCAGAAAAATACAACTGCTAGTTGGATACAACAATCCCACTACTTACAAATGTTACAAGCTGGACTGTTAAATCTCTTTATATTAGATACACTATATTGTAGTTATAAAGAGAATATAACCATTCTCTATTCTATGGATATTTTCCACACAGGTCCATGTCTGCATTGAGCATAGCAGAGCAGCTTTTCCCCCCTTCATCTCCTTCCTCTTTTCCCCGTCCATATCTTTCTCTCTTCCCCTGATCTTCAGCAGTTATTCAAAGGCTGAAATAATTTGCTTAAAGAATCTTTGCCAATTGGATGAGTGACAGAAGAAAACGGCGGCAGAAAGAAAAGCTAAATAACAATGCATCCATATATGGTCATTTGCATTCAGACAATCGCTCATGCACCCTCTCTGGCACAAAGCCCCCGTCACATTCATACCGGGAGTTTTGCCACCAGCAGACACACAACTCGGCACTGTCTGTTCAAGGTGTTATTGGGAGCGCGGCAGCACTTTAAATGTTAAATGCCACACAAAAAAGGAAAGGAAAGCAAAGGAAAGGAAAGAGAAAGGGAAGAAAAGGAAAGGAGACATAAGTGAGGAGGGGAGAAAAAGAGAAAATGACAGTGCCTAGGGGAACAAACATCACCCTCTGTCTGGCACTCTGACAGCAAGGAGCAGACAGGTGGAGAAAGGCGGAGGACAGAGCAGTGTGTGCGTGTGTGTGTGTGTGTGAGTGCGTGTGTGTGAGTGCGTGTGTGAGTGTGCGTGTGTGCGAGTGTGTGCGTGTGTGTGTGTGAGTGCTTGTGCGTTCGTGTATGTGTGCGTGCGTGTGTGTTTGCGTGAGTGTGTGCGTGTGTGTGCGTGTGTGAGTGCGTGTGTGCGTGCGTGAGTGTGCGTGCGTGAGTGTGCGTGCGTGAGTGTATGTGTGTGTGTGTGTGTGAGTGCTTGTGCGTACGTGCATGTGTGTGTGTGCGTGTGTGTTTGCGTGAGTGTGTGTGCGTGTGCGTGTGTGTGTCTGTGTGTGGTTGAGTAGGTGTGGTGTCGTTCCAGCTGAGAGAAGGGCATCTGTCTGTTTCCGCTCGAGTCGGACTAAAGCGTGCGGCAGCTGTCCATGTCTGTCTGAATGCTGTGCTATTAAACACTATACCTGGCCAATGTCTCACCGTATATCAGCAATACCGTCATGCGTCTGTCCGACCGTCTGCTTTCCTCATCCTGTCTGTCACTCTGCATGTCTTTCCTTTTGTCCTTGCGTTTATGAGGCAGAGCTACATGTTCCTTTTGCAGTAAGCACAATTTGTGTCTATCTGCCCACCTGCTTGCCAATCTGATACATCCATAGCTGTTGCTGCCTTCCTGTCACTCTACATACCATCCCTGGTCTTCAGTATGGGCTTTGCATATGCCAGCATGGTCTGTCTCTGTGTTCCCTGTCGATCTTATACCGCATAGGATCAAAGCTCCTCAGTTGCTGCAGGGAGCGCGCCCTCCTCCCCACTTCCAAGTACATGACAGTAGCCCTCAAAACACACCCATGCAGTCGGCCTGCACACATACATATATGTCACACATGCAGACTTGCTGGCATGCACATCAGTGATGTGTCTGGAACCAGTCATGGCATTGAGAGGGCAGTGGATAAATCAAGTTTGCATATGTGTTTGAACTAGAATGTTTGATTTTAATGTTTTTTTTGTAAATTTAATTTTTGTTTTAGATCCCCTGGGGGTTAAATAGTCACTTAGACTTAAACTGTAGGCAAATTGATACAAAGAACACAGCAATTGAGATTTTAACCTCACACCAGCTTTGTCTGATAGCCATTCTGAGTTAAAAGACTGCACTAAATAATTATCTCTGACACTGCCATTTAAATAAATATCACTTCTGTCGGTCTATCAATGATTAACATGCTACAAAAATGAATAAATTCCTCTCCTGGTTGATAAAAGCTTTTACATTTTTTGGAAGCTTGCTTTGGCAAAAAGGTGGTGATTTGAGTGATTTAAATTTTGAGTGTGTGTTTTCAATAAGCATAAGAGGACCTTGTTATTATGTATGGATGACCTCTGTGGAAATAGTGAGAAACAACACCTAACATGAAGACACAGTATCAACAGTGGGGTCGATGGTATTTCTTTGGTAGAAAGTAGTTCCAGCCGGACTAAGAATCTACAGCCTCACCAGCAGCTATCTGAGGCCGTACTTAGGTTGGAGACACTTGACCGACCGCCTCTTCCAATGGGAGGGTTCATCTACCCTGTGCAAGTTATAGGCTACCCTGATACCTACAGTAACAGACAATGACAACAGACAACAGACAATTGTCTGTTGCTGGGGAAAATCGTCACATTAGAGAATCTGAAGGAAAATCCTTGGAGATCTCGTAGATCTTGGTAGTTGACATGGAGGCAAAGGTACCAAATGCCAACCTAGTGTTGACTTTGGCTGTTGCCATGGGTTACATGACCCTTACTTTGCAATGTAGCTGTCCGTCGAGAAGATCCGTTACCCAGGCACAGCAGCAGTGTGCACTAAATACTGTCATGCCATCATGCTCACAGTGACAATGGTAACATGCTGTTGTTGAGAAGGTATTTACCATTTTTTCCCATCTTAGTTTAGCAGGTTAGCATGCTAACATTTGCTAATACTTCTAAACACACTGTACAGCTGGGGTTGGTGGGAATGTCATAGTTTTGTAGTTATTGGGACATAAAGAAATGGGCAAGTTTAAGTTTTGACTTGATGTCATTAGATGAAGAGTCTTGGTTTCCCCAGAGTTATTAGAGTTTATCTTCCATGTTGAATCTTGAATTTCTGTTGCAGCTTCATTTCAATCCATCCATTATTTGAATATCTCACATAAAACCTAAACTGTTGAACTCATGGTAGCATTCATCATCTGGGTACCATGAATATCTGTGCAAAAATCGGTACCACACCTTCCAAGAGATGTCGAACTATTTCACTAAATAAATGTAAACATTGATCTCATGGTGGTGTTAGCATGGCTAAGAAAAACTACATATAGAGGTGTGTGACTTATCCGGAGCATTTCGTAAGTACTGTTTCAAATAGATATCTAAAAACAACAACCAAAAAAACTAAAAACTAAAAACCAAAAAATCCATGAAACAAAACAAAGGAAACTCGGGGGTCAGTGATAAATTGTGTTTTTGAAATTTGGGTGAACCAGTTCTTTTAACTAGAATAACACATGGTTTACTCCACATAAACTGAACAACAGAGAAAGCCTTGGCCCTGACTTACATGCTGAATTTGAACCTGTGTTGTCTTGAAGACTCAATAAACCCTGTATCTTCTCCAGGCAAGAGTTTTGTCTTTACACGGTGCCTTAAAGCGTATTTTCTGTTGCTGTGTACATTACCACCAGCCTGGTTCCGTTGCCTGTTTCACTGCCTTTGCCTGCCAAACACATGTATGGCAAAATCGACTCTCCAGCCTGTAGCAAAATGCGGCAGATCACAGCAGACGTGCATCCTGGCCTGAGGAGGAGGGAAAGTAGCAGCGGCAATCAATGCCCACACAAACACACACACATATACGTTCAATTTAATAATGTAGGCACACACTCCATCGTTCAATAATAAAGAGAGCAAAATGGGCAATTGCTCTCTCTTTTTCTTTCACTCTCTCTTCCACTCTCTCTTCCTTACACACACACACACACACACACATACACAAACACACACGGATACAGAGTCTCTCCCCAGTGTATAAATCAGTCCTTTCATGCACTGTCGTCTGGCTGGCCCTGTTCTACTGTGTTTCTATAATAGAGAAAGAGCAGTCCGTCTCTTTTACTATTCTAATGGTCACACATACATCTTACTCTTCCCTCTCTCTCCCTGTTCTTCAAAGGGCTTCTGGTGGAGTCAGTCTACAAGTACACTGTAGGCTGAAGATATGGGAGTTACATTATGTGTAAGGACTAAGGAGGATATGTATATCACCATAATGAAAAGTGTGTGCAAATGTGCGTGGTTATGTGTGTGAAGATGATGAGGTGTAATTTGTTCTTAAGTGATAAGGATGGAGGTAATGGCTTTCTGAAATAGGACTGCGACGATGATGAAGATGGTCTGATTAACACTAATATAATAACATTATCACTGGCCTGTAATCGGATGATGGCTTAGAGTTGATAATGACGCTGTTAATGATGATGATGGTGCCCCTGTTGAAAAAGATCTGTAATGATTCAAACTGCTATGAAATAACTGGGCTACAACAAATGTATTTTAAAGGTGCTGTAGAGCAAATAAACAAAAGTTATGCGTTTGTTGTGTTTCTAATTAAACACACACCTGTGTCCTTAAAGTCTAACAAACATACTGAATCCACTTTCCATCTCATTAAGTGTTTGCAAAGTCAATTTTTTAAAATATTTTAAATCATACGTTGTTTAAATCCATGTTGCCAAGCTTGCATTCATCTTCATCACTGCTTTTGTTGGCATGTCACAACTACTCTTTGCATGTTTTCGCTAACTCTTGATCAGCGGAATAGTGTAAAACTAGCAGCAGGAATGTGTAGTACACAAACAAGATGTCCTTGTGTGCACATGCTAAAGCAAGACAGGCTCCCACTCATAAAAACATTGCTCATTATCCATTTTAGTTGTTGAAAACTCCAAAAGGTTTCCATTTAACTACTGTAGTAATAGAATAACAATAATAGGAGATGTATAAAAAATAAATTGTCTTGAAACTGTAGGAAGATGTTACTAAATGAGAACTGACAAGACCCAGATTTCCATCCAAATAGTGCAAATCTCAACCAAATGTTGAGAAAGATTGGCATAAGAAAATGCAGGGTAAAGCATTCAGCCCATGCCACCCTGAGACAAAGATTGGGAGTTTGTTTTTTCAGGGTAAACAGCTGGTGGCACTAATACTCTAGTTGGGTGCAAATGACATGACCTTATTATAGGAGTGCCAATCAAAACTCAAACAGTGAAAAAAAAATGTTGAAAACGCAAGGAAAAGATGGTATTTATGTTTGTTTCATGTATTGATTTATAGTCTTCTCATTACCCAACACAAATCTGCCGTTTTTGTCTGCTCTTATTTTTCATCTCTGCTGTGGAATGGAAGCTTCAGGAGACATTATTGTTTCCATTCAGGTTTTTTCTAAGTGCAAATTGAAAATTTGCATAAAAACAGGTGGAGTGAAACCAAACAAATGGCTGATATTGACATGTACAAGTCACTGCCAGAGCACCCTCTGAATCATTTACTAATTCTTCATACATCAGTTAGCATAAGCCATTAACAGGTTTTGAGCTGCCAGAAAGAAAGATTAATAAATACTGGTGTTAGTAAGACGTCAATATGTTATGATTACAACTTCCTTATAAGACTAGCAAACTATTAATGTGTATCTTACCTAATCAATGCTTATAACTGACGAATAAAGCATTATCAAAGGATTATTTACGCATAATTAAAGCATTATTCACAACTGTGTCCTATTAGAAATTTTAATCAAAAGGCCTTTTTAATATTTCTTGTAGCATTATGAGAGATTCTGCAGCAGCTTTAAGTACACCCCATTTGTCATAATCATACAGTGACCTCTTTTTAACACAATTATTCACTCTTTCATTTTCGAACCAGCCTGACAACACAAAGCTGTGTGATGTATTTCTAAGGCTGGTAATATCTTATAACTGATTTATAAGGGATTAGTATATCATTTTTAACCATGGTTTCAGGCTTTAATTACAACCTATAAACCATGAATAAATGATGCCTTTTGATAGAAAGTGGCACTGAACGTTTGTCTCTGATAAAAAAAAAAAAACAACAACAACCCTGCAGTCACACTGAGAAGATCCTGCTGGAATATTACTGGAAAACTGTACCTTCGCCCTACACATGAACACCACGTGAATATTACACCGTCTGGAAACCTGAACTGATTCTTTTTCTGAATGCCATGATGCCATGATGATGCTTGTGATGATGACCACGATGATGGTGGTGGTGGTGGCTGAGGAGGTGGTGGTGATTATGAGGGACGATTAACCAATAATACCATTACTAATCACTTCCGAGAGAGAGAGAGAGAGAGAGAGGATCAAGAGACAAAGCCGTGGAAATCAGAGGTGGTAAAAACGTTCACAGAGATTTTCAAGAGTCACGGAGACGGGGGGAGAGAGAGAGAGAGAGGGAGAGAGAGAGGGAGAGAGATGATAACAGTGTTTGTCCTTCTTCGACTCAGTTTTGTGACCTGCTGACTGGCGGAGCGGGCGACGGACGAACAAACTTGAGACAATCACGGCGGGATCCCACGTCCAGAGGCGGATCCACGGTGGTTTCGACTGAAGCCAGGTAATCCTGTTATTGTGAGCGTGTATGATTTTTTTCCGCGTCGGTCAGGCTGACTGGAGATCAGACCTAGTTTCCCCGTCGCTCTCATATTTGGGAATTGCGTTTCTCTCTGCCCGCCTGCTCTTTGGCATCGCTGCTTGACATTCACCGGAGATCAAACTGTATCTGTAAATTACGGTACGTGGCACCTAAAATATCAGTGTGTGGTTTTCCTTTAATTGTCTCAGGTAAATAGATGCATGTGGTTTATCCTACCGGCGGACGGACTTCGCGCGTATTTGCGAGACCCCGATGGTTTTATGTCGTTATTAAAGTCTCGCTTACAGCTTAACCAAAAAACGACCGGTAAGCTGTAGCTACAGGAAATATTACAGTTACATAATTAATACAGGGTCCGAATTGGCAGAGCCTTGGTAAGAGAGACTGAGGACCTGTCCGCTGGCACACACTCATATGTGCTTTTTATGTGGGGGAATGTGGGGGATTTCACCGCCATAATAACTGTTGTATACGTAGATTGATTCTCCTATTGATCGGTCAATACCTGATTTGTAGTCCCATCAATCATTTCGACTACAAGGTAAAAGAAGGGGCTGTCACTTTTTGTGCAAACTAGACAGGCGCAATATTTTTACGCGTGCGAACGGATTCCTGACAGACGGCGAGCGAGTGCGCACTCCCGCCTGTCTGCACGCAGTAGTTAGCGGAGGACGGCGAGGCGGAGGACGGGAGGTGGGGGACGGGAGGTGGTGGACAGGAGGTGGTGGGAGGTGGTGGTGGGGGGGGTCGACTGACAGACTGTCACATACCGAGCACCGACAACCCGGGGCGAATCTTTTACCTGCACGCCGTCCGTATGCGCAATTTCTCCGCGGTTCAGCGCGTCTCTAATGAGGTTGAACGGCTGCGAGACGCTTCAAAAACTCGGCTTAATTGCGTCCATTTATTACGCGACCCTATAAGTCGGTGATAATAAGTATTTGCCTTCATATCCAGGGGGTGTCCGTGATGCGCTTGTGCCTGTGCAAAATGCTCCTGCTTAGGCTGTGCACAGATGTAATAATGTTTGTGTTGTTGTGAGACCTTAGCGTCCATTGCCCTCCTGGGAAATACATTTGCTTGGATTTATGACCTGCCTTCTCAGGTTCTATCGATTATTGCAGCCTGTTTTGTACTACATTTTTGTAAGAGCAAGAAAAGTGGGTGTCCCATATCTATATATAATTTCTTAATGTATAGAGCAGGGCGAGCTTTTGATATAGTCATCCCTGCAGCTGGGCCAATTCTCAAGTGGAAAATCTGTGCTCTCATAGACCCCTTGTCAGCATATGCATAAAAACTAATGTGATACATGAATGCCTCTCTCTCACACACAGACAGACGCAGGCAAAGCACATGATGGTCCTTAAGCGACTAATGGCTCTGATCAGTGTGAGACATGTTTATGTGTGTGGAACGCTCATGTATTATACATCACTGTTGCACCAGGGTACACTGGTACAATCAGCTAAATGTGTGTGAATGCCACGAGTCTATATTTGTTTATGTGAATGTGTGTCTTTTAGGATGTGTGTATTTGTGCACATGTTTTTCTCTACGTGTCTCTCACTGCGTGCATCAGTATCTTTGATTGCGAGAGCACTTTTCTGTAATTTTCTCCGGACCAGCCAGTAGCATTGCAAGGTTTTTGCAAGGGGGAAAATAGGACGAGGGAGACTAGTGATTGGACACAGACACTCTCTCCTCTTCTAATGTTGTTAAGACAGTCAGAGAGAGTGAGAGTGAGAAAGAGAGAGAGAGAGAGCAGTAATCTGTGTGTCAGCATTCAGTTTGTAATTGTTTACACCAGATAGCCCTTGCACATACCAAGATGGGGACTGAAGTGTGAAAGGAAGATCTAAAGGAAGGCAGAGGATAGAGAGGTAGAGCGGAGGTTAGGAGACATCAAGGGAGGAGAGGAGGGGTAGCTAGATGGAAAAAGAGGGAGTAGATGAAAGATGGACAGAGGTGGGGTGGGACAGAACAAGAGGATAGATTAGAAGAAGGACTAAAAAAGGAGTGGAGAGTGGGAGGAAGATAGAGAGGAAGAGGAAAGGGAGAAGTAAGGGTGGTGGAAACAGGTCGCACTGAGTCAGTGACTTATGCTGGCGATAAAACTGCCTGAAGAATAGAAGCTGGAAAGAGAGGTGCTGTTGTTGTGACGACAACAACAACTGAGAGAGATGCACTGAATCCCATTAGCGGATATTACTGTGTGTTATGGCCGACAGTAGAGGGAGGAGTTTGGGATAGATGGTGGGGCACTGTGAGAGAAGGGAGGATGGAACAACGCCAGATAGATCACTTTCACTAGCTGTCGCTCTTTAAAGACTCGGTCAAACTCCATCAATGATGCCCCGGAAAAAGCTGGCGTTGCCTTTAAACCCGCTGATCACCCTTCTACGGTGTGAAATAATGGCTTCATATGCACCCCTCCTCCTTTGGGAGACACACAGAGGGAACATGGTAAACATCAGTGAGTCTCTATTTCCTTTTCATTCCCTCCTAATGAGAATGGGAGAACCCCCAAGATGAGCACCCACAGGGGCTTTTCTCCTCCGACAGTCTAAGGCAGTCGACGGACGCATACCATTCATTAGCTGACAATTCAATGAAATGAATCAGACAACATGGCCTCCCAGGGATCCTTGTGGAGAACAAGGAAATAAATGCTTAGTGCTCAAGACATGAACATTCCCCAGGGCCCTTTCGCACAGAGATAATGTAATGGCAGAATTCCCTTTCCGATTCTTTCAAAGGAAACAAGGAGCTTCCAGGATCTGACGCTGCCTCAGATCCTCCTTGCACTCCCCTTTTCTTGCTTTCCAGGTACGGGGAAAATGGAGTGAGCTGTGTAAAACCTTCAGCAGACTACTTTTCCTCTAGTGTCAGTCTTTTGAAAAGCGAGTGAAAAGCCTGTGACACAGCATGAGTTTTGCGCGAAGCTGAATCTCAACTTTATCATCTTCAATTACCTACTCAAGGCAGGAGACTGACGAGCACTATTTCATCCATATGCGATGCTCCTTTTAAAGCCCAGATTGATGTGAGGGATGATGTACTGTACCTTCTCCCAGTGTCCTTTGATGGTGATCATGCATCAAAGGAGGTGAAGACACGATTGCTGATGCTAACTTTTTAAGATGGGAAATATGCCAAGGGTTTCACCACAAGAATCACCCAGGAAAAGTGTGACAGTTAGCTTGAACATCCTTCACGCCTTTCCTCCACTGTCCCCCGGTGCAGCGCTCGGTCCCCTTTGTCCCCCAGCGGAGGTTCAAGCAGGACATGCTGACCCCAGCCTGAGCCGTTCTATGTCGAGACATGGAGCCATTCTCTCCCTGGTGGTGATGGGAGGAAGGGAGGGTGGGGGAGCAGTCATTTAGAGGAAATGGCTATGTCTAGCAGCGCGGTGTTTTTCCTCTGTGGAAGCCTGTGGGATGCTGCTGCAGAGTCTGTCACGGTCTGATTGCTCTGAGACTGAGATCGCCATTTACTTGCATGCACATGGTAATGCAGGCAGGTGGGGATGCATATATACTCGCACATATGCAAGAGAAGCCACACGCATGCATCTGCAACTGAAAGGTTGTGCATAATCACCATCTTAATACACTCTAAAAAGCACACAAGTTATCCTGATTTTCTTCAGTTTTCTCCCTTCGCCGAGAACTGAAAGTGTGGAGGTGCATCCTCTATCTGCTGCCAGCAGGGGGTCTGTATTACTGCCGAAGCGGACTGAATTTCAGAGCTGGATTTTAGACTGGTGGAGGCAACTCCCAGTTCCCACTCGGTGGCGGATGGCTGTTTGGATGGGAAGGATGAAGGAGGATGGCAGCGAAGAAAGTACAGCAGCTCGCTCAACTGGAGACATTATTATACAGAAAGATGGGAGGCTGCTCCAGGCTGAGTGTGTGTGTGCGTGCGTGTGTGTTTGTGTGTGTGTGTGTGTGTATGTGTTTGTGCATGTGTGTGGGGGTGTGGGTGTGTCTGTGTGTTTTCTGTGTATTTACATTTATACCCTACTGTGTGAAATGAGAAAGTGAGAGGGCAAGAGAGTCAGACACTGACAGAACAAGCAAGCTTATAAGTCTGTTGGCTGTGTGTGTATGTGTGTGTTTCTTCGTTATAGACTTGCTGCCACTGGCTGAGATAGTGGTGTGGTGAGCTAAAATGAATCCTTTTTCTAGTTATTTCTGATGGAAAGTTGAATTTGAGCCAGGCAGTGAGAGCCAGATGATGATACTGAGACAATGTTTGAACAAGTCAAGTGTATGAAGGTGTAGGTGGAAGAACACTGTTTATGGTGAGGCTCCCAGGGTCCTTGAAGTTAGAAGAAATCAGCAGAAAAGAATGAATTAAGAAAAAGTATTGGGCAGTGATGCATTTGCATAAGTTCATAAGATTTAACTTTAATCTGATGCCTTTTCCAGTAGTGTCAGGATTATTATTTCCTCATATAACCTTTAACCTTACCACTGCTTTCAATTATTTCAACTTTTTTTCTGCAAAATTCATTTTTATCTGTCATAATTTCATGATGGATGGATCAGTCAGAATGAATCAGAGCGGCAGCAAATTCAAAGCATTTTGTTGTTGCAGTAATGAACAAAACACTACCTACTGTTAGCAGCACACATTGACACTAGTGCCGAAAGAATTTCAAGATCAGTGGCTGGAACTGCATCTGCTGCAGTTGTAGTTCATTTCTTCCATTAAATTTTTATGAACACAGGGTTGTACCTATTTAATCAGTGAATGAGATATTTTGTGATGCAGTTGTAGATATTTTGGACTGTTGATTTAATAACTGGGAGACTTTAATTCTGATCCAAGCTTTAGAAGTCTTATTACTGTAAATCAAGTAACGTTGTCTATGGGATCAATTAGTGTCTCAAATAGCTCTTCTCTGTTCACAACTGAATTTCTTTTGACATGTTTTGTCTTCTTAGCCTCAAGCTAGCCAACATTAGTTTTGCATATATTTGACTGGTAGACTTAAGTTAGCTTTCATTAGATTGACCCCAGTGCTGCATTCTACCCGTGTTGACTACAGGAGATTTGATGTTTGGATGTGGCAGCTGTTGAGTTGCTTGAAGGCACCTTTCATAGAAAAAGCAGGGGCAGATCTACCGGGCTGCAGCTGCTGCAACAGTTTTGGACAATCTGATTCAATAATATATAAATGGAAATTTATAAGAGTAAAACTCCAATGTCTTAGTGCAAGGTAACAGAGAACCTGTAGAATCCGAAACTCTACCCCTCCCCCATCAGAAGCTGTGTGCATTCACCAGCAGTCGGCAGACCATATGATGAAGGAGCGAGCTAATACTTACTGGTCATCTATGGTGAACATTTCTCTTCCATCCTCACAGCTTCTCGCCTTAGGAGGATGCAGAGATGTGGAATGGATAGAAGTTATTAAAAAAAACCTGATTTTATCCCCCTGAAATAAGAAACATACAAACTGTCTTGCCACAGTGCAGTGCCAGGAGCCATGACAGGGCACAGGGTTGGTAACCAATTTCACCCAGCTGCTGTCCCCACAACGGGCAGGAGCTCCATCTGGTTTCAACCATCACCGGCTTCTCCTGTCCCCGGCTGCTCACACTGACTGCTGATGGCGTTTTTCCTGCTAAATTTGTGGGTAGGGTTGCAAACGTAAACCTGACTAAACCCAAATTGCCTGTAGCTACCAAAATGTCCAAATTTCAGATCAGTTGTGCATGTGCAATATACAAAAGAAGGCAGTTTTAAAAATCACGGAAATCACTTGCTCCAAGCCCCAAACAAAATCCCACATTAGTCAGCAAAGCGGTGACAGTTCATTGAAAGCTCAGTAATGAGTGTTTGCACTTTCACACTTTCAAATTGTAGAGAAAAGGACTTTTGCTATTTAATCAGCATTACTGGATAAATACTGGATATCTTGGATTGCTGGTGACACAGTTTGTTCTTTATATGTAGGTCTCTACTTAGGAGCCAATTTAAACTCTTAAAGAAAGCTTGATAATATAATATAATATAATATAATTTTTTTTATAGTTTCAAAAAAGGTATAGGTAAGTACAAGTTATATAAATAAGTTATATATATATATATATATATATATATATATATATATATATATATATACATATATATATATATATATATATATATATATATATATATATATATATATATATATATATTACATTGAGTAATTAGTAATGTAATTGCATTTTCAATTAGTAATATTTATGAATAATATAAAAAGTATAAAATTATAAAAAAATCTTTCAAAACAACTTTTGATACACCAATTGAAGCTTAACTCCTAAGTAGTAGTAATGTGATCCTTCACCAGGCAGCACTCAAATGCGAGGTGGTTTAGTTATTGATTTACTGTCCTCCCTACATAAGTAAGCAGATAAAATCCTTCACATATAACTCAATTTAGACTCAAATCTTTTTAAAAAGATTTGTATGTATAACTGCCCAAGAAATAAACTGGCTTATAACATTCCTTGAAATTATTAGTCATGGTGGTGGGAGGCCTAAGGTGTATAAACGAAATGCAGATCAAAGTACAGACTTATCAGTCCTACAGCCCAGCTTGAATTACCTACATACATAAGGATAACGGGAGTGGAATCCATAAGGAGGGTCAAATCTCACTGAGCTGCAATGAAATGGAGGAAACTACAATTAGTGCTTTAGCAAATAGAATCTGTTATCATGATTTTCAGTGTTAAATTTGATTTTCTCCATTCAGACCTCACATTTTAGTGATTAGTTTTGGTGTAAATATTTAAATAAAATGAATTGCAGTTTTCAATTTTACAGCTTTTCACTGGCTTCTCATTTATTCTTCCTTATTTTTTAGTTCATAAGCACACATGAAATTGAAGGCACTAACTGTTGTTACTTAAGTAATATCATCATAGTTTAACACAGTTTAGGAGGAATCAAATAAGATTTGCAGCAAAAGGCACGACTAAATGTAAGCAGTGTTTTGGAATGAAATTGATCATACTCAAGAAATTAACAATTTTTCCGATCATTTATACTTGGGGATAGAAAAAAAATGCTTATTTATCAATTCTGTGTTTTGGCTCATCTTTATCTGGGCTGCCTGTGATTCTGGGAAAATGCTGCGTGTGCCTGTGGTAGCACTGACTATGTGGGTGTTTGCTTGGGCTGGTGGTAATGTGCATCTGCACGACTGTGTATAACACATCAACTACAGGTGTGTGTGTGTGTCTGTGTGTGTGGGAGTTCATGTGGGGCCATGAAAGAAAGAAACCTACAGTATAAGCTGCCACCCCTGACATAGGACCCCTTTAGGCATTGAGTAAATCCTATTGCAAATTTGCCTACTCCATGAAGATAATTAGCTTATTCCTGTGTTAAATAGCCGGTCCTTTAGGACACTGACTGGGCTTAGCATACTCCGTGTAGACACTGTGTCTGCTCCTCTGCTTCAAAGGGACTTCGAGGCACATTACATACTGAATTGCTGTATGACAATGATGAACTGATAGCTGCATTGCTGAGCCCAGAGCTCCTGTTCAGGGACTGATGTGCACAAGAGTCTGCAAGGGCAAGTTTGATTCCCTCAAGGTACTCCTCTTATATGGCTCTTTCTGCTTGATGTCTGAATAGCAGCAACACAGACAGACTGGTTTAGGAACAATCTGCACATCCAAGACTTCAGAACATTTCCCGCGCCTCGTAAAGCTCCCAATTTCTGGTTTTCATGCTCAAGTCTACACAACAGTTTCAGGCTTCTGTTGAGCTTGGATGTGGAGAAAGTGTTGCATAGCCTTACCTAAATCATTATCCACACATCAAACACCATCTGGGTTTCACACTGTTACTTTGAAGATTCCTTCCTCATCAGTCCTGTGCCTAAAGGAAACACTGGAGATAAATGTGTGTGCACGCACATGCAAACTAGCTCACATGTGGCTCTTTTTAATGCCCATTTTAACCCTGTAGTTGCCCTGTAACCACACTAACAAACGTTTTTCCTCTCAGTTTCTTGGCCCCTGGGCAACTGCTTAGCAATGAACCCGGCCCCAGCTGATCCAGCAGCTCAGAGGGGAGAAAAAAGCACTAAAATGCTCAAACCAGAAAATGAGAGATTCAGAGATGGATGAATTGTCAGCGGATGTGCAGCTGTTCGTGACTGTGCGTGTCTGTATGTGTGTGTGTGTGTGTGTGTGAGGGAAGCTAGAGCGCTATCACGCGTAATTCTGGGACATGACCGAAAACTGTCTAGTTAGAGTGCATCAGAAAATGGATGAAAGGGAGAATTCCCTGCACGTGGTGAGAGAGATGGCGCTCATCTGTGTGGGTCCTGCCGCTAAGTTGTACAAAGACAACCGAGAGACAGCGATTACAATATCTTTTCAAACCAGTGCTCCGTCTCTGTGAAAACACGCTGGACATGCTGTGAAGTGAAATGGTTGAAAGCATCTGTTTAAAGGTTTACTGGTGATATTGAGCAGATGATATGGCAGAACCTCAGTGAGGGGTTTTGAAGCTAAAAATACAGCGGCAGAGGGATTGTTGTTCACGTTTATCTAAGTGGCAAATTACATCAATAAATACTGTGATTTTTTTTTTTTTTGGTTTAATGCACTGTGTCCTGTTTTGGTTGGAGCAAGCTGCTTTTTTTTAACTCTCTCGAAGGGCATATGTGTGCGACGTGTCCAGGTGTGTGTGCATCTGTGTGTTTTCCAGCCTCTCGAGAATCACACGGGGTGAACTGCAGAGAATGAGGTACATCAGTGGTGTAATTAATGTAGTGTGGTTCAGTTGTCATGCATGATATTTTAGCGCTACGATCTACTTGAGAGGGCTTTTGATGAATGGCCAATTAGAAGCAGACTCCTTGTGCCTGGTGGCTGACTGATCTCTTTTTAATGGCACTCCTGTTTCTTTGATAAAATAGAAAATGAATCATCGATACCCTGGCCCCAGGGAGAGCAGAAATTAATTGTAATTGGGTGTGTAGCAGCACTTTGGGGTTAAGGTTGTGCCTGCGTGTATGTAAGGAGTGTTATAGAGCAGCTTTTTGGTAAAGGTGGTCAGCCCAAGTCCCACCCTGATGCACATGGCTGCCTTTCCGAATCATTATATATAATTCACTGGTTAGACTGTATTTGCGCATCTTTATTCCCCTATCCACATTATCTTTATTGATCTCTCCTAAGTACATTTGAGCCACAGCGAACGAGTATGGCAGCCCAGCTGCGTGTACTTACAGCAACACCATTCGAGTGTCATTGTCACTGATTTGTTTTTCCTCTTTGTTAGATTGCTATTAAAGTGCACTTCAATTAGGCCGGCAAGTTTCCCATCCCAAAAATCCATGCTTAAATTGCGTCGCTGTGCTTTTGATGCTTTAATCAAAAAGTCTCATTTTATATGCATAATTAATGCCGCTGAAATGAAAGGACAAGAGGGAAAAAACAGCCTTAAACATTCAAAGAAATACAAAGTCTCTTTTTCCTCTTTATTTGCTAGTTCCTCATGGGGATGGCCAAGATATGTTTGCTGTTTCTCAGAAGGGGGTGCCATGGCAGGGGAGGGGGTTATTAGAACTGAAAACACACCGTGTAACAGTTTGAACAAGCAGCTAGCATCTTGAACCAAGGAGCCCACCAGGAGCTTTTGGACCACCCCACAGACAGTAGAGAACTTTGCTACGCCTTGAAAATTTGCTGCAGTGTTTTCCTGGGTCTCAGCTGCTGGAAATTTCTACGCTTCCCCAAGCAAATAGAACAGGTCTGGGTTCAAATTCACATGAGGTGATTAGTGTCGTCAAAATGTCACTGCAACCCCCCGCTGATGTTGGAGGCCTGATACAATAATCTCATAATTTACTGCATGAAAGTTTCGGCATGCGTCTTTTGTTCTTGCCTGCAAATGGCACATGTGCTTCCTTGGACTCTTGGGTTTATTTGTACTTTGCTCAGCCTCTTTCCTCAGCTTCATTGTACAATGTGACATGACTTCTAGCTGAAAATTGCGAACCAGACCTTTCACACTTGGTCACAATGCATGCTTGCTTGGCAGGAAGGCACTCGGGGAGATACAGAGGAAATCTTATTTTGTGGATTTAGACTTTATAAACATCATTATCATCTCCCTGACCTTGAGTTGCAGCACCGTTCAGCGGTGACCCCAATTTCTTCAGGAGCCGTGAATGGTGATGTACGCGGTCTCTTGGGTGCATGGGCAATCGAGTCAACAAAAAGGAATTTTTTTAGTAGAGGGAGTAGAGTGTGTGGCATGTTGCCACGTTTGTCATGTGTGTCTGAGCGAGGGTGTGCACCTATGTGCGTGCGCTGACTCAGTATACTTTCCTCTCCTGATGCCTGGAACCGTCAGCATCTTTCATCCAAACAAAGTTTTCTGACTGTGCCTTTGCCAGATTTAAACTGTGTTGAACATTAGTGTAACAGCCCACGCTCTTAGAATACACATTTGTTCTTGAGTGCAAGCCAAATGGCCTCTATATTTTATGAGCCTTCTCTCTACTAACATACCGTCTTGAGACTAATTATCATGGTTGCACTCAAACACAAAGCTCGTTCATTATTGCATTGACATCACATTTGTTTTGGCTTGGCCTACATGGCAGGGACTTCACAACACTACAATGCTGGAATCATGTTTGAGCTTGACAGAGCGTTGGAGAATCTGGATGGAGAATCTGTCCCTTGTTGCATTTTACGTGGTGTTAGGCAGAGAGGTTGTTTCTTCTTTACAGTCTTGTCACTTGTCTCTCTTCAAGTGGACTGTAATTACCAGCTGCGACAGTGTGGCTGGTATTGCTTTCACCTTGTGAGTGTGTGTGTGTGTGTGTGTGTTTTGCTATATTTGTGGAGCCTGAAAAAGAGAAGCCCGCTATACTTGTGGAGAGACCTCCTGTAGCAGGAAGGTTAGTTTTGAGCAGGTGTCTGTCTGTCTGTCTGTCTGTGGACAGATTTTTCTTGTAATAGCGTATAACACAACCACAACCGTGAAAGATACAGTCATGAAACTTCACAGATTCACAGTGGAGATTAAAGTGAAAACTTTGCTTGGAGTGGGTGTGGTCCTACCCAGGAGTATGGAGGGCACATGTAATTCTCTGTAGTAGATAACTGAATACTCAGAGGTCGGGATGTCGACGTGTTGACAGGCGTTGTGGCCGGTGCATCCCATTACATAATGGTCTTCTTTTTCCTTTTGTGTCTGCAGGGCTGCTACACCCCAAAGGAGCTGCTCGCTGGGGAGTAATGCTCGATTCTTGGGAAGCAGAAGGCCTAGAAATGCCTCGATACTTTGTATTATCATAGTTTTCCCCCCAGCATACTGTATCTGTACACTGATTCCAGCTATTTTTATACATACTGCAAGACTATTAATAAAAGCCTGAGTAATGTTCATCTGGAAAATGGAAAAGGTACATGAAAAAAGATATGAAAAGATATGAAAACGGAGCTTCTAGTAATTCATTTATAATTGTTTTTTTTATTGAATACTTTTTAGTATTGTTTCCATTCTGTTGTGTGGAATGCATGAAAATGCAGTGTTTAATGTATTGCAAAACGTATCACAGACTATCATATTTTTCAGGGATACATAAAGGAATCTATAATGAAATTACTACAGGTATTTTAATTATTCAGTGGTTTCCACATGCATGACATTTTAGTTATCACAAAAACTAAACAGAAAATAATTTCTTAAAAGCAAAAAGGCTTTGTATATTATTGCTTCAGACTGACAGCATAGCCCCTACTTGTCCCTGGTAGACCCTCACAGTTGTTTTTAGTAAATTGGGTGATTAGAGCTGGTCCCTCTCAGGCTCTAGACAGAGTGAATGCAGATGCATACCCAGTCGTGTTCCAGACTCCTGAATCTCAGCCTACCTCTCAGACTGGTTCAGTTCAAATAGATCTGGTGTTGTCTCCAGCGATGGTTTTTTTCGTGAGAGAAACAGTCGACGAATCAGCCCGGTCAAACCAAGGGCATCCTGCTCCTACGTAGTTAGCAAACTAGCTGTGTAGCTACATTAATAAGAAATAGCGTCCTGAAAACGGCAAAAAAATAAAACAACTCTTGATGTGCCCTGTTTTGAAAGGTTAAATGCTGCCGGCTACCACAGATGTTGACTGAAAATGATTGTTGATGTAACCTCCTACTGACTGGTAGGAGCAAAACAACCCTCCTCCCCACTGACAAAAATGTCGGAACATCTCCCACTTTGGTTCTTCTGGCTAGATACATACTTAGATTTACCTGTGGAATACATCAGCAATTTACATTTCTCTACAGTAAATATCAAACAGATTCCACTGTGTCCGATCCTGTTGTTCTCTGTGCAACTGATTCACTGCTTCTCAAAAAACTGAATTTGCTGTTTGCTGTGGTTTCACACGTGATCTTCTGGTCCTTTTCTTTTGCACCTGTTTCACCTTTAAGTCCTTCGGTAAGTAGATGCTGTTAGTGGACTCAGCTAACCCTCAGCCTAACTCCCTCCACCTCTCAACAGAGGCTTAATCACTCACAATAAGTAGGAACATCTGAGGCCAATGTTGCTGTGCAAAAGAGCTAAATATCATTGTTAATACTCATTGGCACCATCAGCTGAATTAAAACTTAATACACCCTGACAGATCTATTTCTATCAGGGGAGGGGTTGACTACGCATCAGCATACGCTAGATGCTCATAATATGTTTAATCTAGTTGCAAAGGTCATGTAATGCAAATTACATTTGGGAATATTTAAAGGGATTTTGCCTCTCTACTCCTAGACAGAATAACTTTCAGCAGTGTGGGACCAATAATGAGCCAGAAAATCATGGAGGTCCTGAGTTTTTGAACCTCCAGCCATCTGTGCCTTATGGACCTGAGGCTACAACTCACCTTGTAGGTGCTGAGTCTGTGGAAGTCCAAGAGAGGATAAGAGATGTCAGTGAATGGTGCAGAGGTCACGTTGGCTAGTGTTTGTTCTGCCGATCATAGCTGATATTAGAATAATTAGTCACTTAAGGCCTTTTCAATTTTCACTACATAAATATTTTGCTATTTGCTACTCAGGCAACGATCATTATGTTCTCTGGGGAGTAGAGTGGGTTTGGAGGTTTTCCCCTTCAATCTGCTTGGCTTGGCAAAGCAACTGGGGGGTTCGATGATCAAAACTTACCTAAGAGTCTTAGCTACTTTATTACAGTTGAGGAGGGGCCAAAGAATATGGCTCATGCGACCTTTCAAATTTATCAGATACTGTACATTCGAGCTAGATTTATGCACACTACATACGTATTGATGGGAAAATGATTTGTAGTGCCAAAATATGCCATGAAGATTTTGCTTGTGAGAAGATGGCATAATTAAGAAGAAAATCCGATATTTAATTTTGCTTTAAAGAAAATAGAAATTGGTCTTGAATGTGTTGTAAGTTTTATTGAGTAGAATTCAGCCTTCCTGCTGCTGCCCTCTGTTTAAAGCCATGAATGATAAAAGCCTTGAGCGAGCGTAATTTCCACTGTAGCTCCTCAGGAACAGATTGTTCCTAAAACTGCTTGACAAACCATATCGCAGTGTAAATAAATCAAGGGTGTATCAAAAAACGGTAATATAATCATGTGCTTGATGACCGAGAGTTCTGTTCACCTGTTGTCAGCGGTTGTTCGTGTGAAGCTTTTCACTGTGGCAGCATCCACTCTGCCAAGAGTTAGTCATCAATGATCGCAGGCTGTGATGATGACTACACTGCTGATGATCAGCTGTCCCCCACAAATTTTCTCATATGTTTTGTGGTTATTTCTGTCTGAACACTTTCCAGACTTTCTTATTGGGCAGTTAAAGTGCTGGTGGACGCCTAATAATCATTTTCTCTCTCTAGCATGACTGGTGCATCCTTAATTATTGGATTCACTGTGTTACATGTATCAGCTCTGCACTTCCACTTCTTGATTGTGTTTGATGCATTTTGAGTGTGCCAGGCTGACATTTTTTCAATTGTTGATCAATTCCTAGTTGGTCCAAACAACATACACGCTACACATACTCCAATGTCAACCTCTCTTTTGTCACCCTCTCTTTGGATGCGGTGTCACAGATATGCTGTGACACATGCAATATGGCAAATGTCAGCAAAGACAAAAGAGTGCACATGAACAGATTCTCCCGCGATCTGCAGGTGCACAAACACATACACACACTATCACAGGCTTGATTTGCATCCCTCACCCTCTGTGTATGTACTTACGGGGGGAACAGCTGGAGATAAAGCAAATGTGTAGGGAGTGTGTGTGTTTTGTTGTGTGACGCATCTGGGTAAAGTGACACGAGGGGGGCCTGACAGATATGGGCTTAGTCAGAGCCTGTTCCTGTTGTGCTGTGTCTCGCTGAGGTTTCTTCCACATGCCTGCCTTCCACCGTCTGCTTGATGCTCCCGCTAGATGTTAGGTAACCTGATGCTTGTGTGTGTGTGTGTGTGTGTGTGTGTGTGTGTGTGTGTGTGTGTGTGTGTGTGTGGGTTGATACCGGTAGCGCTCTTAAAAGCACAAGTGTCGGCGTGACGTAGCCTTGGAAATGTGTGTGTGAGGTACATGACACCGGCTGCCATGAAAAATGGAGCATTAGAGATTAAAAGAACAAAAGGGCGTGAGAAAAGAAGCAGAGGTGGAAGCTGCTTTGTGTCTGCATGTGAAATGGATGGAAAATTCAGTTGATGAACGAGAGCATGGGTGACATCACCACATCAGTGTGTGACTATGGAGATGTTCAAGGCCTCAGTGAATGCAACTGATTTCCATTTTCTGTTAAATGTAATTCCTCTGTTGCCTTTGCCAACATGTGCTCTGAGGTTAGCTTGTAAGTTAGGCTTGGAGTAGTACGTTAAATCTGCCATGTTCTTACTGTGTGTAAGACTGCATAGGTGTGTGTGCATATAGGTGTGTTTATGGGCTGCCATTGGGCATTGTAATTTGGCTGGTCAAGCCTGACAGATAACAGCTGGCTGTGCTCGTCACATCCATTGTTGAGGGCACAGGAAATTGATTGGCCCTAACAGTGAATGTTACCCTGCCTCCCCCAGCACCTCGGTTCCTCTTTCTCCTTTCTCCTCTCGCTACTGCTGTGCTCCCCGCGTTATTTGTCCTCCATCCATCCCTTCTCGCTGTTAGACTCCCCACTGCCCTTGTTATCAGTGATCGTGTTACTTTTGCCTTCTGTCTCTCCTTTCATCTCTCAACCTCCGTGCCTGTCCCACTTCCTCAACATCTTTGTTCCCTCTTTGAAATTTTTGAATGTCTCGAGCCCCATTATTCAAGTAAAATTGTAGATATAGACCTAGCTGTCTCAGTTTCGTGTGTTTCGGTTTCTTTTGCTTGCATAATTTGACTTTTTGTTTTCTTGTATGCCCCTCTTCGGTTGAAGTTGTTCTACAGAGTATCAACACACCTGTCTCCTCTTCCCCCTCAGTCTGCATGAGTGAGTTAGGGCCCTTTTCACCTCCCTTCCTTGCGTCCTTGCACTCTCTCCTCATCTCCCCTCTCTCCTCATCAGCTAGAAATCACGACTTTGGCTCACCTTTGATCACCGCCCCCTGGGAACTCTTCATCGCACAAAGTCAAGTGTTTCATCTTTGTTGTGTGGCAATTCAGCTCTGGAAAAAACCTTGTGCTGCCAGCCAACATGGCTTTTTTGCCCCAAATATGTGGCGTGGAGGAGAAGAAGGCCTAATTTGAGCTCAATTCATCATAGTGAGATTGCCCTGCATTTATTGATAATTGCTTTTTTCTGTTTAAAGGGATAGCGTTTATACCATCAGTCCTGTAAACATGCGAGATGCAGCTGTTGCCGCAATTAACTTCTCACTTTCCCTAATGAAAGGATTAATCCGCCAGCTTCCTTTCAAATGCCAGGGCTCCATTCAGCTTGCTGCCAGTGGAAGAAAGGCGGCCCGTGTCGAACAAAATGGGCCTATCTATACCCAGAGCCAAAAGTCACATTCATCGGCTCAGCCTGGTGTCACATCATCAGGGTCCATTTACTGCTGTAGAACAAGAGAGACCCTTAACCAACTGCTGTTTGATGATTTCCTGAGCGCAGCCTCTGCAAGCGTCTGTTTTCACAGCCAGGCCTCTCCACAGCGCCACCTCCGCCTCACGGCCCTTTCTTCCCTCTCGATCGAGAGCTCTGATCTCTGGGCTCAGCTCGCCGAAGACACACCGTCGCCTCTTGTCAGAACAGCTTCAGAATGGACGACAGGGAGCGCTTTACTTAAGTGAATAGCTGTCTGCTGCTGGAATAAGATGTGTCTGGGCAGCCAGTGGTGAATGACAGCCTACTGAGAATGGAGCAGAGCTTAGACTAAATCTTTGAAGCCATTGATCTGCTCTATTGATCAGTTTTTTTTCTTTGCAACACAGAGACGGGGAGATGACCAGATAGATCAAATCCATGACAAATGCCAATCATCCTTCGTTTTTCTGGTCTGGTCTGGTCATTGATCAGACGGAGGAAGTGCTCTTTGTCATTGTCAACATTCATTCAAGCTTGGTTTCTGATGTTAGATTAGATAGTCGTTCTGTCTGTCACAGTCTGGTTAGTCTATTTTGCGTTTAAATTGGGTTCAAAAGGAGCTACCAGTAATTGATGTATAACTTTTTGCTTAAAGTAAATGCTATAAACAAGAAATTATATGGACTGACAAGACAACCATAGCGTTAGTTCAGGTAACACACTGAAATTGTGTTTGTATTCACTGATTGGCATTATACAATTTATATACATCATATGTACATTTTACAATCGGCAGCTTATTTACAACCATGGTTAGTAATGTCGAATCATATTCCTACAGGCATGTAGCACAACAGTTGTATCCTGTGACATCTCACTGTTACGCTGCTGATGCACTCATGCCAATGCCATTTTCTGCTGCAGATTCCTCTTCCGCCCCAACCTCCTCCTTGTGTGCTATATTTTTGGTATTGTTGATTTAACTAAGAATTAATCTTCATGTATGTATTCATTAAGGGGGGATTAGCTGTCCTAGAATCCTCATTGCTGCTCAGATTCTTTGACTACTCCTTCAAAGAGCAGAACATTTTCTGGCAATCTAGCTTTGCTATAAATGTTCAACTCCTTGATGGAAGCCTTACTGACTTAACTGCTTTTTATGTATATGAGAATATAATGTATAATTTATTATATAAATGTTCAGTGGTGTAAAAAGAGAATAAAGAAATAAGTGATTATTAGCATTATTCTTCAACACTGCCATTTAACCTCTTGTTATAAATATTGACAATCAGACTGTTCAGCAATATTATATACCTGTTTTATTCACACTTTCTGGTTCTTCAGGGAAAGTTTTCACACTTGCATGATGCATATACTGTACATTACCATGGTTAGCATATGATCTTGATGTTGAAAAATATAGACGCAGCTTAAACAGATGGCTACTATGATCACTTCCTTGATTTGCGATCAGTAAATGGATTTGATAGAAATTAAGCTTTTGAATTTATGCTAATTTATGCTTTCACAAGATAAACAAACAATCCATTTGCAAGTGAAGGTTTGAATTGACATCGAAGTTCAGTTGAAATTTTTCTCATCCTGTCTAAGACTGGTTCAGTTGAAACAAACCCTGGTGAACTTGGTCAGTGCAGCTTGTTTGGGCTGGTGTGAAGGTTGTAAACTGAATGAACTTTGCTGTAGTACGCTAAATAGACCACCGCCATATAAAAAGGGATGTATAGCAAGTTTGTCACGGTTTTTCGTATCCAGGGTCCACTTGAATTTTTGACTAATAATGCTCACATCACAATGTTCATATATTCCGTGGCACCAGAGAAGATGAATAAATGTCTGCAAGATGCAGAATTACCTGCTTGACTTTCCTGCATTTGAATTTCCCACACAGGTCCATGCAGAGCTTATGATGCAGGATGGCACAAAACTGTCCAGTCAGTGGTCCGTCAGTCCATATGACTTTATTAGTACAGCTCATGGTTCATTTGCGATAAGCAAGCGTGAGCACTTACTGGACAAGAACTAAAAGTAAACAGGGCATAGTTTTTTCCTTGTTTTGAACAAAATGAACTAACTACAGGTGTGAAATTGCCGTTAGACTAGTCATTTTTCCCCCAGCAAAGTGTGATTGAACGCCCTCCCGCCAGCCTAAATGAACCCAACCAAACACGCAAGTGTGCATTCAAACTGCACCAAACAGCTCAGGTGAGAAACGACCTTCAAGATCATATATAAAAGTTTTATATGCATCAGTTTTAAAAGGCGGTTAAGCTCTGTCCTGCTGATATCACCTGACTGAACTTATTTATCTGGCCTCACCCAACTCAATATCCTTGGTTATTAGTCTATTGATTGTTTGTGAAAGCTCTGGCTAAAACAACCATTGCTGGTCAGAACTCCTGTGATTGGTGCTAAGTGGCTGCTCTCTTATTTAAAAACCATCTCTATGGCGGTGAACCCATAACAATTTAAATTCATTATTCTGTCTTGTTTGTTTAAGCTATTTTGGGATCTGCAGCCTATTTTCCTCATTTCTAATCAATTTGCATACATCATTGGAGCAGTCTGTGTACTGGTGTGTTGTTTACTTAGGTAAGCATTACAGGTTACAACGCTGAGACTGACTTTGCACAAAGGCAACTAAAGAGACAAGGACTTTTATCTAAGAAAAATACAGAGTTTTATTAATGCATTTCTCTGACTTTGTGTCTGGTGTATGGTTTGCTCTGCTTGAGTGAAATGAAGTGATATTTGACAAGGGATTAAGTATCAGCCGATGTGCGGATTCATAAACAGCTATTGTGTTGGTCCTCGGCTTGCAGAATTCTTTATCTTTGTCGTTATTAGTGACTCCGTATCGCTATCTACTGTATTTCTCCCACAATCCTTCCATATAATCTCAATTTATAGCTCCTCTGACCACAGCAGTAGCCAACTCATTTTAAAGCCCAAGATTACACAACTGCCCTTCTCCGTATCTTAACCTTTTCATCTCTCACTCTCTAGCTCTCTCTCCGCTAATCCAAGTATCTTATCTCTCAGCTTTGACTGTCTCCCAACTGTCCACCTAATTCCTTCTCTCTTTCTGTCTGTCTGTCTGTCTCTCCACCCCCCTCCAACCCTGTTCTTCCTTGACCGTGCCTTTGTGCTCTCTACACCAACCCCCTCTTTTCACATTTAGGGCTTCAGATTGAGTTTATCGGTATGACAGGCGATCATCAGCAGAAGCTACAAAGCGTAAAGCGCACACATGCACGCTACCATCCGTAGTTCAGCATAAAGGCATGCAGGCAGTGGGTGAGCACGCACACATACACACACACACACACACACAAACACACTCGTACACACAGTCTCTTTCACAGCTGAATGAGCATTCACTCCCTGCATGCGCTGCTCTCTCTGTCTGTGAAGGAAGAGAAGGAGAAAAAGTGGCCAGTTCGGACCTCGGCAGATAGAAACTAATGACTGTCTGATTAATTCATTAGCCTGACTGTATAATGCCTGGCTGCTGGAGTCATAGCTGTTTACTTTTTTATTATAGACTGACCCTGTGAACACACTCTCCTTGACATTGTAACTTTTTCTCCCTTCTTTCTTTTTAAGTTTTTTCTCCGCAGCCTAAGAAATAATGGCAAAAATGGTAACAATTTTGAGCATGCCAGAGCAATGTGATACTTTCCTGGAGTGCTGTTTGCCTGGCTCTAGGTTTTTTCCATCTTCATCAAATCCTTTGTCTTACTGACAATCTGCAGTCTCACTTGGCCAACTGTTATGGAGGCAGTGACTTTTTAAGGTTGCCTGAGGAGAAGTTAACCTATTCCCTCGCAGCCCTTGGTGAATCCGGATTGATCCACTCGCTGATTGGTGATTAGCCAGCCACTAATTCTATCTTTGGTCAAACCGGGGAAACAAAGCACTTTTCCAAGTACTCTGGTTTGCCAATGAGTTTAAAGAGCTAGATGAAAGAGCAACCGGCTGTCAGACTGGATTTCCATTGCTAACTTGGCGTCCAAAAGTGAGCAGAGCAAATAGATTTGAAGAGTGAAAAAATGCATCAGCAGAGCAGAGGGAGAGATGGGTTGGAGGGTAAGATGAAAAGCGAGAGAGAGAAAGAGAGAGCTGTCTTAAATGAGAACACGAACCTGTGGGGAGTGATAAGAGCTGGCAGATGGACAGAGTGATAAATAGACAGATGGGTAGTTAGATAGATGGAAAGGCCTGATTTACTGAGATGGAGAGGTTCGGAGAGATGATGGGCAGATGGGGCACGGAGATACGGTCGAAGACAGGCGAAACTTTCTCCGTGTGCGAGTGCTTCAAGGCTCGCTGTTGTCTTTGGGGTTTGTATCGCCAGTCAGTCAGCTTCTTCTCTCTTCTCTCCCTCTCTTTCGTTTGGCCTCTGTCTCCTACTATCACTCCCCCTCCTCCTCCTCCTCCTCCTCCTCCTCCTCCTCTCACCCCTTTCTCTGTGGCTGTCTTCGTCTCAGCCGCCACTGAACTCACGGGATATTTTTAATAGAATTAGGGTGCTCTTGTTATCAGTGGAGCGGGTAGCCACGGAGTGAGGCGAGATTGAAACAGCGATTTCCAATTTAAGATTGTGTCACACACATCTCCCTGTGCCCAGATAGCATCAACGAATCACGGCCACCATCCCTCTCACTCACTTTGTCCCTCTTTTGCCTCCCTCTCTCCCCCTCTTTCAGACATCCCTCGCCGGATATTTTAGCCTCGCTCAGGCCTTCTGCACATGCAACACTAACATCTAAATGCATACATGCTCCCTCTCTGTCGCTCTGGATTCACTGGCTTCTCTTGACAGTTTATCTCCTTGTCTCTTTCGCTCTCATCTGAGGCGCATACAGAACACATCTCTCTTTCTCCTCCTGAGCCCCGTCCCCGGACTCACTTAGTACCTCCAAATGCAGCTCCGCTTTCGCTCTTCTCTCTATATTTTCTTTTTTTTTTACACTTGGTGTTTGTGTCTTTCCCACTCCTCCCACACTTGTTCATTCCTCATACCTCCACCTCTCTGTTCACTTTCTCTCCTCTCCCGTTATTTTGCATCTCTCCTCCCACACTGGCTCCACTTCCTCTGCCTGCCTCTACCAATTTCTGCCTCCCTTTCTCTTTTCATCTCGTTTGGTGTCACTCTCTCTATCCCCCATGAATACGTCTCCCCCCTACATCCTTCATCCTCTTGCTCCCTCTCCTCATCCTCTCCCCTCTGCTGCCTCAAGGCGTTGGATCCCTCTGACTTGTCTTGTCAGGCCTTTGGATTTCTGTCTTACCTCTAGAGATATATAGTGTGTGTGTTCATGCAGTACAGCCCTCATTGCTTGTGGCCGTGTGTGAGTTGTTGAGTTATTGCTCTGTGTGTGCATGTGTGGGTGTTTGTCAGGTCCTCTACTGGTTCCCATGGCCAGAGGGTCTTTTCTCTTCATTACAATGCCTCCACCTTTTGAAATAGCTTGGCAGAAGTGCTGCCTTCACATACAACCCTTCTTTAATATCCTCTTCCATTAGCACAGCCAACTGAGTTACTTTGATTCTTCCACTCCATTTTAAAAAGTTTATTCTTCTTGATGCCAACTTTTCTCTCATCACAATAATAGCTAAATTCATGATGTGTGAACATTGCCTATTACACACCCTCTCAACTTCTTTATTGAGATGAATGCAAAATTCGACCAGTGCCTGCGAAAATTTGACCCTTCTACAAAGAAGAAGTGTGCTGTCTCTTTGTCCTCCACCTTATCCTTTCTCTCCTTCATAAACTGAATAAACTTAGAAATCTTTGCAGACTTTTGTTGATGTTCTACAGCTTATAGTCAGTACTAGAAAGCGTAAAATTAAAATGGCTTAGAAGGACATGTCTTAGGTCTGCACTGTCAAACAATTGTATAAAGTACATAAAAGAATGGATAAATGAAACATTATAAAGGACGAAAGCCTGCTCAGCTTTCTTTTTTTTTTACACTTGGTGTTTGTGTCTTTCCCACTCCTCCCACACTTGTTCATTCCTCATACCTCCACCTCTCTGTTCACTTTCTCTCCTCTCCCGTTATTTTGCATCTCTCCTCCCACACTGGCTCCACTTCCTCTGCCTGCCTCTACCAATTTCTGCCTCCCTTTCTCTTTTCATCTCGTTTGGTGTCACTCTCTCTATCCCCCATGAATACGTCTCCCCCCTACATCCTTCATCCTCTTGCTCCCTCTCCTCATCCTCTCCCCTCTGCTGCCTCAAGGCGTTGGATCCCTCTGACTTGTCTTGTCAGGCCTTTGGATTTCTGTCTTACCTCTAGAGATATATAGTGTGTGTGTTCATGCAGTACAGCCCTCATTGCTTGTGGCCGTGTGTGAGTTGTTGAGTTATTGCTCTGTGTGTGCATGTGTGGGTGTTTGTCAGGTCCTCTACTGGTTCCCATGGCCAGAGGGTCTTTTCTCTTCATTACAATGCCTCCACCTTTTGAAATAGCTTGGCAGAAGTGCTGCCTTCACATACAACCCTTCTTTAATATCCTCTTCCATTAGCACAGCCAACTGAGTTACTTTGATTCTTCCACTCCATTTTAAAAAGTTTATTCTTCTTGATGCCAACTTTTCTCTCATCACAATAATAGCTAAATTCATGATGTGTGAACATTGCCTATTACACACCCTCTCAACTTCTTTATTGAGATGAATGCAAAATTCGACCAGTGCCTGCGAAAATTTGACCCTTCTACAAAGAAGAAGTGTGCTGTCTCTTTGTCCTCCACCTTATCCTTTCTCTCCTTCATAAACTGAATAAACTTAGAAATCTTTGCAGACTTTTGTTGACGTTCTACAGCTTATAGTCAGTACTAGAAAGCGTAAAATTAAAATGGCTTAGAAGGACATGTCTTAGGTCTGCACTGTCAAACAATTGTATAAAGTACATAAAAGAATGGATAAATGAAACATTATAAAGGACGAAAGCCTGCTCAGCTTTTTTTTTATATATTCAAGTTTTAAACATTTGGGTTAACAGTTCAAAGACGCGTAGTTGAAAGCTCCAAACTAACTTCTATAATCTAAGCATGGACACCCTACATACACCCACGTGCATGTATGGATGTACATGTGCACATGCAGGTATGGAAACTCCTTTCATTTTTCTCAGCTACACTCCAGCTTGTGCTGGAGGTTGTTGAACACTTCCATGTTCCCCTAAAGCTTATCAGTGAATAGTTGGAAGTGGTAACAGCATTTTAATGTCAACTGTGTTACATCCACATTCACCTGCACACATGCCTCCCATGAGCTGAGGAATGGCAGAGAAACTGGTAACATGTCACTTTGTATGTTTACATCTCACTGCTGAGTAAGTTCAAGTGTTAAGGAAACTAAACCCTGGTCCTCGATAAGAACTTTTTCTAAAATCTAATTACATTTGGATATCTAAGTAACTAAAGTACCTTTTTACCCTAAAAGATTGCTTGAGATATGTAAAAAAGGAGAGTGAGAGTTGAGGAAAGGCAAGACTTGGTCACACGATAAAATCAGAAGCTTCAATCTCTGCTTCCTTTGAAACTGCTTTTTAAAACTAATTTATAATTGTGACCACTTCTGTGCACGTGCATGTCTGTGTGTGTGTGTGTATGTGTGTGTGGGTGTGTGGGTGTGTGTATGTGTGTCTATGAGTGTGTATGCCTGAATAACAAAATCATCTTTAGGACAGATCATTTGAGAAGAGATTTAATCCTCATGTATTTCTTTTAAATCATTATGATTATTATTATCATTGTTTAGCAAATTCACAAATTGTGTTTATAGGTATGCTTAAGCTAAAAAGATGCATTTGTTTCTTGTGCAATGCTGCTAAAGCTCAGGGAAAACCTAGTAAGTGAAATTTTTGAGAGGAACCATATGCAATATGAAAGGAGAGGTTAAGCATATTGACACCAAAACACCTGTTAATCTACCTTGGGAGTGTTCAGGCATTATTCCAAAATGATTACCCAGTGCTAGGCCTGTAGTCACACCAGTTAAAACCCCTTTCACTGTGACATAACACAGAAAAAGTAGAGGCAGTAATTTGGAACGGTTCCTTGAGTGAAAGCAGAAATAAACAGTGCATAGCTTATTTTAATTTAGCTGAATAGACTATTTTAGTGTTTATGATGGATTTGCATATGTGCAACAGGCAGCGATGGGTTGCTTCATAATGATGTCGCCAGATGTTGTCGATATTTGTGTAGTTCTTTTCACTAAATGGTTCATATCATACCTGTCAAAAATTCCTTATACTTTGGCTTGGAGGCTAACATGGGAGGTTTCTCCAACTCGACTGCTCTTAATTAAAGTATGGCTGAAAAGAAAGGAGATATGTTTGAATTAGTCAGCCACTGAAGTTTCAGTAGGTGGCTGCCCCCTGCAATTGGATGTTCCAGAGTTACCCTAAAGCTTATTCGTATTCGAAGTCCCTTGGCAAGTCACAATTTAAACGTACACGCTTACTTATGACGCTAAACAAACAGGATAGGACACTTAATGTTATCAATTCACACACACACACACACACACACACACACACACACACACACACACACACACATACACTAATATCCTGAAGTGAGCTGTTTAGTTATGAATGATGAGCCTCTGATGGGAGTGATTTCATTATGTCAGTCATTTGTCCTCTCTTACTCTCCATGTCTAATGTGTCTCTCTCTCCTCGTTTCCCTCCCGCTGCTGCAATCCATTTCCCTCTGAAAGTGACACTTCAAAAGGTTGATAGCTCTTTGGCCAAGTCTCAGAGCCGCAGATCGATGGCTGGTGGAGAGCAGCGTTAAGGTACTGCGTGTCTGTGGTGTCCCCAAACATGGATGTTGAAGTCAACTCACCAGGTGAAGATTCTTTTCGATTTGTTGCCACCACATGTCTCTTTGCTCCCTGCAGACATGAAAAGGACAACTTTTTTTGGCTTTTTTCTGCCAGTGATCTGAAATCGGCCCAGGGACATGTAGTTTTAAAGGCAGAGAGACAGGCTATAGAAGAGTTAATGCCAATCCACATATAAAAGGATAAACATGCACATGTAGGAAACAGAAAAAGACAGACTCGTAAGAATTTATAGTCCAGAAATTTTCTTCTGTAATTACGTGGGACAACATTCATGCTTAGAAAGACGACAAAATCTAGATTTGTTTCTTTGTGCCAAGAAAGTTCATGCTGCACTCCTCTGTCTCCTGCTGTTTCTTATTCCTATAAAACTCTTCCCAGTAACATTATTTTGCAATCAGTACTCATTCCGGCTCATGTAATCACTCTTCCTCTGCTGTTCAGCTCACTGCTCCTGAACAAAGTTGCAGTGAAAATGGAACCGTTTTCATTGTGGCAATAGCTGCTGAGATCTTCAGCTGATTGCGAGGAGCTGAGGGTGAGGGAGAGAGGCAGAGAAGTATTACTGGACCCAGTCTGAAAGGCTGTGCATCTCTAACCAACCCTGTGGTTACCAGTGGTCTACTCGCACCACCTGGCTCCAGCTCAGCCCCTGCTCAGCCCCCCAGAGGAGGACCTCCAACCCTACTCTCCTGCTTCCCGCGCCAGGGCTTGGCCCCAGTATGCAGCCTGCCTGGCCTTGGGGAGCTGGGAGCTGTGGAGCATGGATGGATAACTATCCAGCCACCTTGAGGTGTAATGAGTGGCATGGGAGAAGGGTAGTAAAGCCCCCCTAGAGGTTTGGAAAAGGGAGTGGAGCTGGAGCAGTAAGCCAAGCCTATTTCCACACCAGCTCTATACATCCCAGGGCCTGACACACGATCAAACCATGGAATCAGGGACAAGAAGTAGGGAGAGTATAAAAACACACACACAAACACACATACAACTGTTTCCCCATTAGAGAAACAATGTCCTCAACTTTATTCTTACATTCACATGTGGAGTATCACCAGCAGTGTGATATGGCAGAGCTCAGATCAGGTTGTGTTGAAGTGAGAACAGTATAAATATTCATCAGTCAGTGAGCAGCAGTGTGAAGGAGAGGCAGTGAGGGATCTCCGAGGGGAAACTGAGATTTTCTTTTTTATATCCTCACTGCTGTGAAACAGGGTATTATTGTGTCAGAACATTTGTCCCTCTGTAGCTGGAAATGTCATCCCTGTAACTATAGGCTAAATCTATAAACTACTCCTGCCATGAGGACTCCTTCTTGTGGACTTTTAGAAACCAGGCCGGGGTCTTTGTGAGTCCCCTTTTTATACGTTCTCTCAGAGGCCCGTGGAAAGAAAATGCAAGCCTTTAGTCGGCTTTCATACAGCCAAATGATGCTCCGCCTCCTCTCGATGACCCCCTGCAGGTGCTGGATTGCGACCCAGCTTGCCGGGCCCCAGGGCCTCTCCTCTCTTCTCCTTCCTCTGAGCCAGCTCCCCTCGTATCTCTTTATCTCCCTGCGTCTTTATCGCAAAAACACAGCTACCACATTTTAATCGTGCCCCGAAAAGAAGACACTTTTCCAATTAATGCAACCACCGTTGTGATGCACTGTGACTCTGTGAAGCCGCAATGCGCAATCGGCCCAATAAGCCAGTGCTGCCTCTTGATGTATGACTGCCTCACAAGTTTTGAATGTGAACAAGATGGTTTTTGAAATAGAGAAATGTGTAGTGAATGAAAGCCTATTGGTGAGGCAGTAAAGTGGGGAGAGTGAATGAGTAATGCTCCAGTGAAGCTGCTGAGTAGCCAACAGTGGATGTCTGTGGTTATACTGGGCAGCTCTTGGACATGAATATATGGAATTGTATGAATGTGAAGCAGGGTTTACTAAAAAAGAGCATGCACACTCAGCAAAAAGCTGCCCTGGATAAATAATGCAGGGTCAGGCAATGTTGTCATCCCTCCAGATTGTGTCATATAAAATCAGAATCTATTGATAGGTCATCCGGTCACACAGCAGACAGCCCCTGTTATCCTTCCCTGGCTGATATTGAGTTATTTCCAACAAGTGAATGACTTTAAGGATGGTCTGTCGTTCCTGTGCTCCTGAGTGTCTGTGTTTATGGTTAAACTTCCTTTCCCCATAAGCAGTGAAAGGAAGTTTAGAAATAAATGGAAGCATTGCAGTTTCACTTGCTTCTGTATTGGCACTTTGTTACAGGGATATACATTTCCCATTGTGTATTTATACCCCTGGGTTCTATCACGTTTCCCAGAGACAGAGCCAACAAACACACGGCAGTAGTGAGGGAGACATAGTGTAATGTGTCTGTGTGATTATTTTTTTCGTCGAGAAGACATAGTATACACTCTCCAGTCATTTGTACTCGAGTGCAAATGTATGTGTACTGTTTTAAGAGGGACATTCATTTTAAGCCATTTGTGTATGCATGTGCACACCCAGAAGAGCATAACATTCAAATGGCAGACGCTCTCATTCGGCAGCTCTTTATGCAACTTTTGCACTTCACAGCCTTCCTTCTTGTGGCTTCATAGATTAACTTGCCCTCCCACTCCATCAATCAGCTTGACACCAATCAGCGTGAATCTGCTGTGCGAAACATGTTTATGAAACGAAGTAATTTTCTATTGCCTCGCTAGTCTCAGAAATATGTTGAGCATTTTATACCCGGCTCTCCTCGAAGACACACTCCTTTGCACAGAATTAAGAAGGAAATGGCTTCGCTCCCGCGCTGACAGGGAAGGTTGAACGGGCGTATTAACCAGAGGTAATTGAATGTAGACGTAACAGTGCACAGTTCAGGGATTAACCCTTACACCTCGGCTCTCTCAACCAAGGTGTGGTACAGGGGCCGGTGAAGTTCAGCTATAGTTATGGCTGCCCCTTGATGAGAGGAAGTTATTGTGCTGGTCTGGAAATATTTAGAGTTTGGGGGCAGCGAGACCACCATACTTCAACTCTGTTGCTGCTATTTATCACGAGTGACGGGTCAGGAGTCAGAAAAACTCAACAGCTTTCTGTTAGTGCAATGAAGTTGTTCCATTACCCACAGATAGGAGGTCAAATGGATGCTCACTAGAGTTCTTTCCTGCATATTTCTATTTTCAAGGAATATTTTTTATTATTGTGGAGAAATCGGACAGCAGTGAGGATAGGTGAAAATAATAAAAAAGTGCAGATGTTGGATTTAATCTTGACTTGTCCGTGATGATCCAGCATGCTGACATTTGGTGCAGCAGTCTTACTTGGAACCTATTTTACTACCTTTTTTTATCATGACATTGAATCTGACAGGGAAAAGAGGACGTAACCTTATCATGCTGAGGTCAGAATCTTTTCAGTTTTCTGCAAGCACTTCAAATCTTTTATTCCCTTTCTTGTCTCGAAAACTTTCTAAACCGTAATGGCAACGTGTGGCACTTGGAAAGTCGTGGGGACACGTGTTGTCTGGATGAAGATTTCAGAGATGGCCGTGCATTTAGCACCAGTAATTGAGTAGTGATCCAGTGAGGGTTAGGTAAGGAAAAAATTATTTAAAAAAGGACCAATGTTGGATTTAATCTAGAGCATAATAGGGACGAGCTAACGAACATATGCACTGAGGCTAAGCAGAAGGGGAACAGTATACATAGTTAGCCATGGTCAAAGGAAAGGTATGAGAATTCTCATTTACCCACTGTGAGGTTATGCAAATCTTGGAGATGGCAAGGACCAAAACAGAGGAGTAGTAGGGAAAGGCAAAAGGGGAGAGGAGGTGGGACTATGAATGAGAACAGAAGTGAAAAGTACTCTAATTGCTCCAAAGGGAATTTGTCTCACACATGAGTAGGTTTGGTAATACATAAAGCAAAATCAACAAGACAAGAAAATGGGAGGAGGGAAGGGTAAAAGGAGCCAGAAAGTGCATGGAGGCGGTGCAGGACGGAAAGACACAAAGAGAGACAAAGTAAGAGAGACAGATAATAAGACGACTACTATGTCTCCATTTCCACATAACCACAAACCAAGCTAGTTTCCACCAATTACATTCAAGTCAGAGTGCGCCCTGGATTCAAAATGCAACAACAGCCTCGAGGGCCTTCACTCTCCCGGTACACACTCAACATCTCTGCAAGCCTGCCTGCCACTCCAGCATTCTCCACACACACACAAACACACACACACACACATACACACACGCACACGCACACATACACATACACATGTGCACACATATCTACCCATAAGCGGAAACGCTGTGCATGCACCTATCACACTCACGCATAATAATCTCATTACTCCTTCTAGCTTTGTCTCTTTTGTCACCCACACACATGCACTCATACACCCACCTACCAACCAGCTAAACACAATTCTACCCAGCATCCACTCACTCACTCACTCACACACACATACACATACACTCACAAACACACAAACACACACATGCTTAGACACACACAAATCTCCTCTGTCACTCCCCGCCACTATCTTCCAATTCCATTTCTCTCATTCTCTTCTCCTCAGGCCGTCCATCCATCCATCCACCCCCTACTTGTCTCATCTATGCGCACACACACACACACACACACACACACACACAAACACACACACACATGCAAACACATGCACACATGCACACACATGCACACACACACACACCTCTGTATTTGAGTGCATCTTGTATGTGTGTGTGTGTGTGCGTGTGTGTGTGTGTGTGTGTGTGTGTGTGCATGTGCCCTCCTCTCTTCTCAGATGATAGTAATAAGGCCGGTGATTGCCAGAGATGGAGATGAAGGATGGCGCCTATTGATGATCATGCCTTTGACAGCCTGGCAGCAAGCTAGATGTGGGGCCTTCATTATTAGTGGTAACAATAACAGCAACACTCGGGCCTTAATTGAACGAAAAGGGCTGCTGGCGGCCAGCATTATGATCAGGAAGTGGGTGGGAGAGCTGGAAAAAGAAAGGATGGACAGGGGGACAGGAGGTGGGAGTGATGGCGAGGTAGAGAGGAAGAAATATGATGACAGAGAATCTGGAAAAAGAAAAGAGAAAAATAGAAGCACGGGGGAGCTGCATACAGTGAAGGATGGTGTTTAAATGCACAGAGAAAGAGAAGGAAAAACCTGTGAGACATGAGGTGGAGTGGAAAGTGTGAAGGCAGTGGCTTAGAGAGTACTCTGAAAGGAGTGCGATGAGGCGCAAGAGAGGGGCACGGACAATTAGGACATTTTTATTGAGTGGTGAGATGAATAAATAATTGACAACATTCTGTTTGAGTGGGGAAGAATGGAAGAAATGAGGGTTGTAAAGCAGAGAAGAGACTGCCAGAGAGGAAAATAGAGGCGCAGGGGGAAAATATAGGCAGGATTTTAAAAGGTTGGTTCATTGAAATTACAGAAAAAAACACATTTTCTCACTTTGCCAAGAAGATTATTTGTGCAGGTTTTGAGATATTCAAGATTTCAGTTTGAATCCCGTTACAATGGAGGTGAATGGATTTTAATTCGCTGTGCTGTGCTGAAAATTTCTTATTATTCTTTGCTTTGGTTGTCTTTGATTCGCTTTCATTTGAGTTAAGTCATATTTGGGATTTTGATGCTTAGATCAGGCTGAGGACTCTACAAAGATGGGTTAGGTATAAATATGTGCCAGTTTTATATTTTGTCTCAGTGTGTTCTGGGTAGAGAAGAGGCTTATTACAGAGGGAAAAATGAGAATAGAGGAAACATTTTTCTTTGTAGAATTATATATATTTATATTTTGTTAGTTATATATTTAACACTTTTTTCATAATAGAAATATATTTTAAAAAACACATTTAAAAAAATTCAGCAGCAATGCCACTCTCAGATATCAGTAACCCAGTTGTCACACCAGTAAATAGCATGGTACAATGCATCCACACTTGCTCATGTGCTAGAGGCTTGATAATGGAGTATTTGCTGAACTACTGCAGCACTAGAAAGGTGGGGCCTTGCTCGTGCTCATCAGTCGAATTAGCTCTCTGACTTTCTCTCTTCTTTTTCTCGTTAGCTTGGTTGTTCACAGACCTTCACACAGCTTATTCAAATAATGTATTTGCACCACTGACTCCTGTCTCATATTGGTTTGCAAACCTCCTCTGTTTAGTGAAACACTTTACTCCCAGACAGAGGAGGATTGAATAAAAATGGATGGTTCCACGCGGAAAACAAGCTTTTTTCCTTTCGGACTTTCTGTCTCACCACTCCCAAGGTCAGCATGGTCAAGACCGTTTGCTATCAGTCATGGGGGCAAAGTCATGTGTCAAAGTCATACTCCACATGAAGAATTTATCCAGATTTACTTTGTTACCATGAGTGAATCCACTTATCGTAGCAAATCCACTGATGTAAATTAATTTTGGTACAAAGAATTTCCATTTTCAAGGCAACTGGGCCTTTACTCTGTACAGACCAAAGACCTGGCAACCATGTTCATAGGAACTATTTCTTCTGTTGACAGTAATCCAAGTAAAAACAGTTCACAGCAAAGCCTGTGGATTATCCAGACAAACAAGGACACAGTTCCTAGAAGACGAGTTGCTGTTGAATTTTTTTAATGCTGTGAGCCACGTATACACATCTCCACTGACTTCCGCTGTATAGTGGTTGGGGCAGAAAGAGCAAAACCCTGGCACATGAAACCAAAGACCAGATGCTGCCGTGAGAAAAATGTGTTTTTGTAAATCTGGTGAACTGATTCTTTACAAGAAAGCAGGTAAATCTATCAAGACAGTGTTGATACATTTGTTTGATGAAGGTGGTATATGATGAAGGATGAAGCAAAAACAATGAAAATACAACCTTTAAACTGCTATCAGGGCACATGTGTCTGTATTGGAAAAAGTGTGCATTCATTTAGTGTTTGTGCAGGTATGGATCTGCGTCTCAGTGTGCTCAGAGCTCTTTTTATTGCTGTGAATTTGCGAGTCAACATGAAATGGCAGTCAATCTGTGCCTTGCCCCCTTTGACAGACTTGATTTAGCAGCACAATGGCTCCACATCCAAAGCTGCTAATCAAATTGTCACGGTGCGCTGCAAACATGCTAACAACGCGACGAGACAGGTCTGGGGATCACGCTAATGATATCATCAGTCATGTTAATAACTCTGCGTGCTTTTCCGACTCCCGTTCTCTCTCTGCTGGCATTAAAAAGACAGAAAAAAACATAACTGAGAAAAAAATCAATTTTTGCATCTGCACCTTGTTTCCGCTCCATCGTGGGAGAAGGAATACATTAATCAGGGTCAAATCACGCTCTGCTTGACATTAAATAAATAGATAAATAAATAAAAAAGCAGACAGGAGAGAAGAAAGAAGGAAATGGAAATGAGGGTGGAAGAAAAAGGGAGGTAAGGGGAATAGGGCTCTGATATAGAATGGCGGAGAGGCCAATGGTAGGGGGCTGAATATTGATAGGATTGTGAGAATGTCTGGAACTGAACAATGGGAGAAAAAAAAGAGAGAGTAGGAAAAAGACAGGTGCACCTGGCTGCACCTGAGGTGGCCTAATGACAGAGGAAAGCTCTCTGGTGGTGACAGCATAAGCTGTCCTGAATATTTTATAGCCGGCTGAGAGATGTGAGATGGCTGAGAGAAACCATGATATGTCTCACCCATGTTACTCTGAGAGCAGCCTTTCATTAGTTGTCCCCCTACCCAAGGTGAGAACGGCAGAGAAGCAATGGCAGGTAGAAATAAAAGTCGAAATTGTTTTGAGAAAGACGCCAGAAGAAAGTTAATACTGAGGAAGTTGTGAGTGTATTTATGGTCCTCTGAAAAATAGAAGCATTCAGTTTTCACTGTTGGGAGCTGCTATGATGGATCTTGGGTAATGGAGTTTTGATGGATGAGGGGTGTCTGGCCTGTGCTGGGGTCTGAGTGGAGGGCGGGTAGGACTGGCTCCACTATATTGATATCTGACCACCAAAAATTACAGCAGTCTTCTGCTTCTGGTGCTCGATACCCACCATGTTTAATTCTAGCTAAATTGTTTAGGTATGTAATATTGAATATCCCATAACCTTTTATAAGTGCTATAAAACGACTGCAAACCCCGAGAGACAAAACCACAGAGGAGCCTTTGAGATTCACTTTCCTTATGATCTCAAACATCCAGAAATTCCCTTTTGCAGCCCCCCCCTTAAAGACTGCAATTAGGAGAGGTAAAATGATAATGTTTTCGTCTTTAGTGTCCCTTTGGTAAACATTGCCGTTAGGATCAATTAACCAGCGGCTAATGAGCAAAGTGGGGGTCTGCCTCAATATTGCACCATTGTTCATTGGCGATTTTTAATTAATTGGTTTTGAAGTAAAAATCGCAAAAGTTTTTAATTGTTTTTCTTTTTGAGTGTGTGTGTGTGTGTGTGTTGGGGGGGCAAGATCAGAGTGTTAATTATAAAGTAGGGGCTTTAAAGTGGGGAGGATTTAGACTTTTTAATTAAAGAGGAATTTGATGCGACCAACAGACTGAGTTCAATTGCCACACAATCCCCTGTTATTCTCCTTCGCCCCTCTTCCCTGTCTGCCTGCCTTCCCCTCTGTTTTGCAGCCATCTTCTGCCACTCATGCTACTCCCCACCCCTGTATGGTGTTGATGTCTCCCTCCTTGCAGGGTGTTGCTATCAGAAACCGGATTAGGGACTTTGAGAGCTCTGCTCTCAAATGGAGAAGATGAGGCCTTGGTGGGGAGGAGGAGGAGGAGGAGGAGGAGGAGGAGGAGGACGGGTAGGGAGGGCAAGGGGGATGGTTCAGTCACTCCATCGGATTTCTTAGATTGAATTAGTGAGCTTTAGACAAATCAGGGCCCTTTTGGACTTGTTCACAATGTTTCTTTCTCCATTTTTCCTCTCTTTTCTCTGTGTCTCCCTTCTCGCAGCTTTACCTCCTCCTCCTCCTCCTCCCTCTATGTCTCTATCTCCCCTCCTCCTCCTCCTCGTCTGCCCTCCCTAAATAGCGCATAAGATTGTTTTCATAGCAGTGATAAATTAGGCTGAAGTGATTAGCGTGGTGTGAAACGTGATTACATACTGTAGCTTTGGTGATTTGTTAAACAGATGCCCTCTACCAGCTAGACTTTAGTAGGTTACAGTGTTAAACTCAGTCTCCCCCACAGCTGGAGATCCCAGCAGACATATACAGGTTAATTGCTTTGATTGTGGATATAGCTCCACCATACCGCTGGGAATGCAACCTGCAGTCCATTTGTTATTGCGGTAGCTGTTCTCAGTTGTGCACACCGTTCACCTACACACACACACGTGCACACGCTTAGAAAAGCCTATTTGCAATCCAGCCTTTACATTAATAAAGGAGGACTGAAAAATAGTACCAGCAGCAAAGAAAAAGCAGCAATGAGAAGTCATGGGATGTTTTGGTGTTGAGTCGGTTTTGACTTCAAAAACTGATAACAAAGTTGTTAGAATTTGACTGTAAGTACACAACACTCTGCAAATATCAGGATTAATAGGCTAGTGGCGAAACTTCCATCATCATCAGCAGTGGTAGGATGTGAGACAAAGTGGCATTATTTATCGAGGAGCGGCATCAGCAGGGGTGGAATAACACGAAAGAATAATAACTAGAGAAATGGCTGACCTCCTGTTGTCTCACACCTTCCGCCCATGTTGCTGTGATTACGCCAATCACTGTCATTAGCATTCCCCGCGATTAATGTTCTTTCTCATGCTTTGTAGCTTGCATGCTAATGACTAGCAACCAGCTCTCTTTTTCGTCTCGGCAGCACAAAGTATCCGGGACTCTCTCTTGAAACACTCATCTGGCAGTGAATTAACTCCTCAAGCTGCACTGTGTTAATACAAGCAAATCCACTCCTGATTAAGGCAACAACCTGACCCAGCATTCATCTACACAGTAATCAGCCTTTAGCTCAGTGCGATTCTCATCTCTCATCCATCTTTCTTTCACTTTTACTCATCTCGTTTCCCTCCCTTTCTTTTTTCCCCAAATGTCAGTCTCTCGCCTCATCCCTCTATCTTCTTAAACTTTGTCATGTCATCACGTGTTCGCTGTCCTTATCTGTTTATCCCACTTTTGCTAATCTTCATTTTTTTACCCTCTACCGTCCCTTACTCTCTGCATTAATGCCTTTTGTTGCTGTTATCTGACCTTAATGTCCCCTACTGTCACGTTATCCTTGCCTTTGCTCAAGGTTTCTCTTCATCTGTACATTGGGCATGTTCTTTACAGAACAGATTCAGTGCAAAGGAACTAAGAGACACATTTGGGTTGCTCGGTCTGGCATCAAATATTAAGGTCTCTGGTGATGGATTATATCTCAAGCAGTATTTGGATTATTTATTTGAATTAGAGGAACATGTGCTTTCATTATGAAGGGACTATTATTGTATACATTTATAACAAACAGCCCCAGCAGCCTGTTCTGCTATAGCTGCAACCTTTATGTACATGTTCTTTATCAACGCTAATAGCATGGCTCTCTAGGCTGACACTTTTTTAAATGAAATATATCAAGAACTATTAGATTGATTGCCATGAAACCTGGTACAGATGTCTATGTCTCCCACAGGATGAACTGCAATAACTTTGGTGATCCCTTGACTTTTCATCTCTTAGCATCATCAGGTCAACATTTGATTTTTTTTCCAGTACTTTGGTTATGATCAAATAACTATTGATAACTATTGATATTCCCATCAACCTTTGTGCTAATTAGATCATTTTTTTTGGTGCTAATTATAATGCTAACATGCAAAAATAAAATGCTGAACGAATCATATTGGTACACATCAGCCTGTTGGTAATGTCACCGTGAGAATGTTGGATTGCAGACATTAGCATTTAGCTCAAAGCACTGTGGTCCTAAGTGCATTCCCACTAGCGTGACTGTTGACTGCGTTTTATTTGAAATGCAGCAGCTCATAGTTCAGCCATGAATGGCATTTCAGCCGCACTTTTAGTATTAAGGTCAGGGCTGAAAGGCGAATTTTTCTTCCACCTTGTTTTCTTTTGTCTACCTGTTAAAATAGAGTATTTCCAGCCTAAGTACTGCTTTTTGTTTTTTCGATCCTGAAGGCTCACTCCAAGCAGGAGAGCATTCATCATGATTATGCTGCCCTGATAATGAGAAATAGTGGAATTAATATTCATTTGTTGCTCTCCATCCACTGGGACTAAAATCTAAATCGGTTTACTCTAGTGTGGCATTATGTATATCAGTTTGATTCAAAGTGAAAGTGCATGGTGTTACTTTGAAACTTGACTTCCTTAACCATGCATCTCAGTGAATATGGCCTTTATTCTCTTTGAATGCAACAGTGTTGTTATTAGTAAAATCTGACACAGTCTGACACAAGGAGCATCTAGTGCACAGGGATGTTATTTTCTCTCTGTAGCACTTATGGTCAAGGTGTTTCGCTAATTAACTGAGGGATTGTATTTCGAGTCACAAAAGACTTTTATTTGCACAACTTAGAGAAAAAAGGCAACATATTTAGACTATTAAAACCGTACCTAATTATATTGGTGGTTGCTCATGCACTGCATTTGTGGCTGTGCTTCTTCTGAGCTCAGTCTGTGCTTTAAGTAAAATGTTTCACATGCGGTTTGAAGTTGAAATTAACATCAGGTGCGCATTTGAAAAAAATTTCTAAGGTCCCTCACAGAGGTCTAAAATGAAGAATGGTGGCATATTAGAACACGTAGTGTGACATAGCGTATTTCTAATCATGAGAATATTTTGATATTTTGATGAAGGCGAAAAGATATATTTCTGGATTTGTAAGTTGATGTGCTGAAGGGGACAGTTTCCACTACTGACCTTTCACTTTTCAGTTTAGTAACTCCTCTCTGTGGTGCTGTAGCCTGCCAACAGTGTACACTGCTGCTGCTGCTGTTGATGGTTGTGATGAGTACTTTTTTGCGCTCTGAAGAGTGGAGGGAGAATCTGAGTGCGATTCAGTACAATCATCAAAACTCATCAATGCAAACCCTGAAAAGGTTAAAATTAAAAAAAAAAAACCCTGCTTTTATAGAACGGGACATAATTGAACGTGTAACAAATGGATGCTTTTCAATGAGGACTTTTTTTGATTATTATGCTGAATTGAATAGAGTCTTTCAAAAATCTGACCTTATACACAGTGCTTTTATGCTTCCCATCTCCTTTGAGTGTTTCTGTGTTCTCATGGGATTGCATTTAAATAGCATGTCACTTTCAGGGACATTCTTGCATGTCATGTGTCTGCATTTTAAACTTTTTATGTATCATTAATACTGTATAATCCAGTGTGTCATTTAACGCTGGCTTGGTCATAGGGTAAGGTTAGGTGGAGGGTTATGGAGTTGTCTATAGAGAAATAATGATGTATAATGTAAATGATGTATGCAAAAGCTGCAAAAGAAAAAAAAAATCAAAATTTAAAAAAATGCAGAGTGATAACTTGCAAAATTACTTTAGAAAATTGGCATTTTATTCATATGCCATTTTTTGAGACTAGGCTATGGACAGCAGGTGTTAAACATCTGTTTGCCCTCATGAAGGACAGTGAGCAGGTAAGGGCAGAGCGCAGGGTTAACAGGCTGGATTGAATGCAAAAGTCCCGAGAGCATCTTGAAGAGGGAGTGTGAAAAAAAATCTAAGAGCAAGAGGTGGAAATGGAAAGAGGAGACGAGATAGAGAGAGACGAGGGCAAAGCAGAAATGACCTCTGCAGTTTTGTTGATGACACAAAGCTGAATGGGGGGAGAAACCAGAGAGACGAGGGGAGACGAACTGAGCAAGAAGGAGGATTAAGAAAGCAGCTGGTGAGGATGATCCAGAGGAGAGAGAGAAGGAGGTTGGGAAGGGGTGGGGGTACAGAGAGGGAAGTAGAAGAAGGGGAGGTGCAAGAGATTGATGAGGGAGATTGAGAAACTAATTCTCACTTCACTCTGGGCTGGAAGATTAAGGAAGATTAGAGAGATAGAGTGAGGGAGGGAGAGAGATGGGGTGATAACTTCTACCACATGCCACCAAAAGATCTTTCAATGCCTAATACCCAAAGAGAGAGAGAGAGACAGAGAGACAGCGAGAGACAGAGAGGCAGATTATGAAAGAGAATGAGAGGCTGTAAAAAAAAAAAAAAAACAACATACACTGAATGTGCAGGGAAGGGGGAAAGAGACAAAGAGCTGGAGTGACAAGAGGATAGATAGATAAAGACAGGAGCAAATCAGGCTCAGAGGGGTCCTAATAGTGGTGATCCGTGAGCATATAAATGTCCTTATATTAGAGGCCATTTTCACCAGTGCTCAGTAATCCATGCCATGGGAGTATGGATACAAAATCCGGGTCATCTATATACCTCTCCAGCACTCGCTTTCACTGGATTTCCCATCGGGATTCATTCTCTTGTTCTGTGCAAGTCTGTGTGACGGTATCTTTTACATTCTGTTCTTTCACTTGCAAAAAGGGAAACCTATTTTCCATCCCCTGCCACTGACATCTATTTATTCTCTCTCTTGACTGTTGATGCAAAATTTCAACAGACACAGCTATAGGCTGCCGTACATTTTTAAGGGAGGAGGGGTGGATGGAAGGAAAAGGAAGGGATGTACAAAGCACACATAGACATTTGCGTGCAAATCATATACGTGCTTCCCCATACACATCCAACTGTCTTCGACAAATCTATATGCCCACACACTCAAGTACACACTCGCTGCCACAGAAGTTTCTGTTGGAAACATGGAGGGAAAGAAAGAGAGGGAGAGTGCTGCAGTGGCAGACTCAATCCGTCATGCAGGATTACAGTGTAAGCTTCTCCACGGCCATAGATGTGGTTTTTATGGGTGAAACACAGGGCTTTTCTAAACACACCGGCCCTGCTATCCCCGCTCCACATTAGAGACAAAGGCAGAGGGTGGAGGAGAGTGGAGGGGATTCTCCCCCTGTGCCCTTCGCCGTCTCATGGCTGCTGTCTCTATCCCAAAAGCAGGGTTTCCAGGGGACAGGTTGGTTGGTTGACCTCAGCACCCATCTATGTCCCCTCACTTGCCTCACTTGGTGGGATCATTACTACACCTGTGCTGAGGAAAAGATATCCTTTTGATTCAGGGATTGGTGTGAGTTGATCATGTGTGTTTGAGACGATATATCTGTTCATATGTTTCCTGTCCTGTGTCCGTGTGTCAGTCTGCTGCTAAAGTCTTAATTCAAATAGAATTTATAGTCCCAGTGCTGGAGCAGTGCCAAAACATCCCAAACATTACACAGCATGAATTCACCCTGCAGAAAAAAAATCGCCCTGAAAATATAACACTGCCAAACTTTGATCTCCTACATTGCCCTGCAACACACCACTGAGACGGGCAAACGCAACTTGAAAATCTTCCCTCAACATACACCCACACCCTTGTTGTACATCTTTGAACTAGAATAGAAAAGGTCCCAATAACAACAACGCTGCCACAAATATTATTGGAAAAGTAAAAAAAAAAAAGGGAGGATAGCAAACTGCCTGCCCACATAGCAGAAGCTGTTGTTGCAGCCGATCACTGCCCGGCTAAAAAGGAAACACCTGCTGCACGACTGATACTTCACTGGCTGTTGCATGACATCTTGCTGCACAAAGCATTCAGTTTTAATTTTCACATCCTTCATCCAGTCCTCACCCGAGGTGAATCCATGCTATAACCTGCCAGAGATAGGGACTTAAACGTGCTACAATCTGCTCCGTCTCCCTGAGCCACTGGAAAACAAACAAAGCAAACTGACCCAAATAGAGAGAGACGGAAGCGAAATGAATTGGAGATTGGGGCAACGTCATTAGAATTACAAAAATGTACTGTCAGTAATAGTGCAGAAGCAGGAGAAGACCTAGGGAGCATAAAAGTCATACAAAGAGGGGAGGGTGTGTATATGCTAATAAGGCTGAGACTTAGTGACTTCCACAAGGGGGATTAGCAACTGTGACAGTACAGGCTTCCAGGCCCGCATGGTCACACAACGTTCAACTAGCTCAGCCGAGGCGTGAATGTAGCAGGCTACGATAACGGAACAGGGCACAACAACATCCTTGGGATAGATTGTTCTGACAAAACACTGATAACGAGTCAGTGTTGAGCAGATGTGATTGAGCAGAGAACTGTGGGATATTTTTGGTTTGGTGGAGCAGCGGTTCTAGCAAGAGTGGGCCAGGGTCCTACAAGGGTCCTAAAGTAGGACCCAGAGGACAAATGAACATGAATTAAATGGATAAATGTTATATCAGTGTATCCAAACCTTTTTGAATGATGACTCCTCAGTACCAAGCATTGTCTATCTGGGACTCCCCCACTTTGGCTGCATGCCTTTGAGTTGTGAGCAGTTCAATCAAAAGTTGGTTTTCCCTTTTCGACACTTGCATTTGAACACATACTTAATATTGCTCCCAGGCTTGAGGCCTCTGCTATACTGTATATTCTGAAATAGAAGGCTGGGCTGTGGTGTAATGCTTTTCAAAAACCAAATTATATTTAGAGGGAGAAATGGTTCCAATCAGAGATGATCTGTTGGTGAGCCTCTGACTTTTGAAGCGCTATATCTCTGGGCTCCATTTGCACAAAATACTGAGCAACAGTTCATTATTACCACAAGATTTATTCTCATGACTTTAGTGGTTATCTGACTTTTTAATATAATATCCGTAGGAGGCTGACATTTTTGGTTCAGAGTAAAATTTGTATTGGATGGATTGCCTTAAAATTTGGTATTGACATCAATGTTTCCCTCAGAATGAAGGGTAATAACTCAACTTTCATCTTGCACCATCATCAGGTCAGAATTTTAATTTGTCCACTACTTATGCAGATTTAGCATTTAGTTCAAAGTATTGCTGTGCCTAAAGGCTGGAGTATGCTTGAAAGGAACAAGCTCACATGAAGTGGCTTCTGACCACAGCTAAAAGCACAAGTGTTTTTACCTGCTCTTAATGGCCCCACTTGAATTTTGGGTTCGCCTGTGGCACTTTCTTTGGTTCTTCAAATCTTCCCTCAGGTGTAAACACAAACACCCTTTCATCAGCAAAATATTACAAACCTGTTTTCGCAACTGCCACCACCATAGAAAATTAGTAGAAACCGAAACCCTGAACACCTGTAGAGAACACATTCAGAGAAAGTTTTCAGTGCACAGCGGAGAGTATTGATTCTATCAGACAGTCATTAAAAGTAAGGCTGTTCGATCTTGCCTCTTTTCAGTCGCTGTCTGCCTAGATGGGAGATAAACATGAAAAAGATCCTTAAATGTAAATTGAAAAGAGAATTGGGCCGATTAAAGTGGAATATTGAGAGTCATCACTCACCCTCGTGCTTGGCCAATAGCCTTGGTGCTATTCAACAACGTGCCATCTCCTCCTCAGTAAAGCATTGCATATTATCGCCGACAACCTTGGGCGTGTCGTGTTTATTCATCTCTGAAACGACCCGCTCCCACCTCGCCATGTCCTCTCCACCAGCCTGTTGTCCAGCCACAGTGCCTCTCGAGAGGAATGCCCTTGAAAGTTAAAGGAGGTGGACTGAAAGCATGTCATGAATTAAATCTCAGACAAAACATCTTAAAGTACTGTGCAGTAAAGCGCCACTCCTTCCAATAAAGGACTAACTTTATTAACCTGATTATTAACCTGTGCTTTGTGGTTCACTGAGATGATAGGTGAGTGTAGCGTAGGTGAGTTCATGTCAAAAGGCTCCTTCAGCTCGTGAATTTCTCTAACAGCTTGAATGAAAAGTCATTTCTCTTTCTCTCACACACACATCTTAATGCACATTAACACATACTATTTACACACACACACACACACACACACACACACACACACACACAGCTTTGGGGAGACAAAGTCCATCTGCAATTCCCGAGGTCTTTCGCTGAAATGTCAGCCAGTGTGTTGAAAGGATCAGATAGCTTTTTGATGTTGCACATGCAGTCGGGTGGAAGAGGAAGAGAGACAGGCTTGATAGGCATCAGGTGTAATTTCGGTAACTGCTCTGGCAGCTGATGACTCACCGTTCAGGAGAGGCAGGCGGAGGGCCTGCCTAGGAAGACACTGGTTCAAACCAGAGGATTTGCCTGACACAAAAACATCCCCTGACCTTTGTGCTTGAAGATCATTGAAGCTGATCAGATCCTAAAACTTGTCAGCGGAGAAAAAGAACAGAGGCCCACAGGTAGGGGGATGTCAGATGTTGTTATAGTTTGGTTTTATCATGATAATTGACGGTATCCATAGGATGTAGTTAGAAGCAGGATCATCCAACTTGAACAGAACATTATCTTTCATTTTTATATTAAAAGATACAAGATTTTGACATCAATACCGGTGCTTATAAGTCAGAAAAATGACTTAAAATGTAACCTAGAGTCAGACTCCATTTGAGATAAAATCAGCATTAGTGTTTTATGTAAAATGCTGTACCACTTTTCAGAGACAGATATGACTAAAAAATAACTAAATTAATTCTATAATGGCTGTTTTCTGAGAGGAAACTTGTTTTTTGATAAACATCTTTTTCCATAGCTGAAGCCAAGTGGTTTTCCCCTTGTTACCGTTAATAACATTTGTTATTTTGACTTTAGTTTTATGTTCAGTGATTTTTATATGTGAGGATCTGACTCGGAGTTTAGGTGATTAATTAAGTCAGGGACTATCAATACGATTGCTGCAATGATTATACTGTAGTTGAAATTGTTAAGTCACAATGGATGGAACCAAGTTGGAATAAGTCTGTTTCAGTCTGGGCTGGTTGGTGTTGACCAGAAGATAAAATTATACGATGTGTGGTGTTGAACAGTAAAGAGAGCAAAAATTATTTTATAATCCTGTTGGGTATCAGCTCAGAACAGCTCAGCAGAGGTTCCCATTATTTTTATGAAGTTGACTACACTCCAGCTCTCGCTGTAGTGTTTACAGCTCTTGTCTCCTATGTATTATATCATCTCAATTTAATATTTTTCCTCTCTTTGCCTTTTTCACTCAACTGCAACATAATTGTTCAAGAGATACAGGAGCACATGGGACTATGGCTTTAGGGGACGTATAGGTGGTTGCCTTGTGGCATAACTCTAATCATATAATAGTCTACCTGTCATCCAGTTTTAAGTCATTAAAAGTCATTAAAAGTGTACTCGTTGACTGTTTACACTAAAAAGTAAGGTTCCTACCTTCCAACAAAATACAATTTATAGGTATTTAGCGCTGCTGTAAGAAATTGCCATTTGCATGGCAAATTTAAACACAGGTCTCTTGCTGATCTGCGAAATGAGGCTGTGCCCACTCACAGCATCTGAAGGATTCTGCAACACCATCATCAGCAGGACAGTTGGAGACAGCCTGACACCATCTGGAAGTAAGCAGTCGCCTCACTTTGTCAGCCTCGATTTGTATCCAACTGTGTACACACACCTGGCAAGATTATTTTTAAGAGTTCTAGTGTTCACAATCCAACGTGAAATATTTCAGTATTGCCTCCTTAAAAAGCCCTGTGAAGGTTTACTGAAGACATATAAGTAGCTCCATGTTGGACACGACTGCACTACCACCTTTTAGAATTGTCTGTCTTAACTTAGTCTGAGTTTTTACCAAAACAAAAATGGCAATTTGCATACACAATATGAGGAAGGACGTGAAAGTTTGACTAAAATCAGACAATTTGGAATGCGTTTTCCAATCACTCCATGCAGCGGATGCTTGGCATGGTATGAATAACTGTCTTTGAACCAATAATGCAGACAGTCTAATATGTCTGCATAATTTCGAGTTTTGAAAGGCTTGAGTGATGAGCAGAATTTAGCAGTTAATCAAAGGCATTCAGTTGGTCAGTGCTGTCACAGTTGGTATATCCACATGTTCTTAGCCAGCATTTTACCTTACGACCAGACAAATCAGACTCAGAACTATTTGAACCTGTTCCAGGGCAGTAAAATATGGGCCACAAATGTTGTCCCTGTCCTGACCTATTGGCACGTCTTCTCCTGGCATTGTGATTCTCTGGACTGTCTCCTGTCAAGATTTATTCGATCTTTATGACCGCTCTCACAGTTTATATACTGTAGCCTAAGATAAAGCCGCAACAGAGGTGCTTGCATTTTACTTCATAGTAGAGGTGGAGGTTGTTGCACTGGTGAGTTAAAAGTTTAAACTTAAACTGGTTATATCTATCTACATGAATGTTATATTTTCCCAAATTAGGCTAATTTTTCCTCCATACAGGTAACTGCACAGCATATAAGAATATAGGAAACTACCCAGAAATCAGCAGGAATCTTTCCTTACATACAATAATTTAAAAAAGGATAGGACTATTATGGGTGACAGGGACCAGGAGAGTTGTATTTAATGTGACAGTGAAACAGTGATGCCAACAACAACAGCACAACAACAACTGCAGCAGTGATGTTTCAATGTTGAAACTTCTACATGCAGTAAGTGGAAATGTACACAGTCATAAATTAAAACAGGTTGCACCGTACAAACTACTTCTTATGTAGAGATTAGTTGTTACTAGATATGTATATCAGGTAGCTGCCGGGTAGCTTACTGAATCAACAGACAACTTATGTTAGCTTTTTGATAGCGTTAGGAGTAAGAGAGATATATGGAATATATGACTGACACATCTGACTTGACGCTTGATAAAATATTTAGATAATGATGATGGAAAATTGGGAAGATTTTAAATTACATTACACAAAAACATATACCATTACAAAACACCAACAAAATTATACCAAATGATCAAATAACATTACCTGGCCAACCGAGACTGGATATTTCCCATTCATGCTAAACAGCACAATGCTGCTCACTCTAAATCGTTCAAACTGGCTTGTACATGACTTCAGCTCTTAATCACATAGACTTCACGGTGCAAACATTGGAGGAGAGATACAGGCTTTATTTTTTGACCTAATGTCCGGCAGTGGTTTGCTTCTTCAAAGGTATTGTCATGATCTCACAGATTTAGAGTGTTTGGATAAAATGTGCCCAGTGTTCCTGAAATAACAAACAAACAACTACAGACATGGTCCTGCTGTTCTGTCCGCCACTGAATTGGGATGGATTTATGAATGGATTTATGAAAGGCTGGATTTATGAATACGTAGCGCAGTCTTGCATCTTGTTGTAAAAATGGTGTCAAACAAGACTGGACTTTAACATATCTCTTATTTTCTCCTTTCAGGGCACTTTCTGTATTTTGAAAAAGCAGTGCTCTCGTTGGATGTTCTACAAGCCTCTGACTCTTGCCATAGAATATAACCCCATTGATCTCGCTGAAAGCCAAAGCAAATCCAAAGCCCCTTGTCGCTGCTCTGTTACACTGTGTCTTTTAAGTCTTAATCTCACCAATGGGCAAACAGCCACCCTTAAATGGACTGAATTTCACGGCTCGTATGCCACTGTAAATTCATACCACTGTTTTTTAATGTAGATCCAGTTGTGTCACATTGTTTACCTGCCGTTGTTTGTCTCCTCGTCTTCAACAAACCTCAAGCCTGTGGGGAATTATCCTTTGTCCATAGTTGGTGTGATATTCCCTCCCAGTGGAGGTTAGCTCCTGCTGTCAGTATATCAGTAAGGCTGAGATAGAGACAAGGCCAGGGACACAGGCGAGGAAGGTATTCATACATTAATAGACGAAAGCGCCCGCTGCTTTTCATCTCCTCACACACTGACAGGTCTGCTTTTATCTGCCAAGGTTCAAGGCAAGGACGAAGCTGCTTTACTGCGCTTTGCACTTAAAAACTATCCGGTTGGTCTTCTAAGGAGGGCCTGGCGCCTCTCTTCCTGCTGCCCCTCTGTACCTCCCACCCTCTTCTCACATGCATACTCGCACATCCACAACCATTCAACCAAACCTCGCTGCTCTTCCTCCTCCTCTTGAGCTTGCCTTTGTCACTCCATGCATAATTCTTTTGGGTGGCTGCTTTTTCTCTTCCCCCCTAGTGTGAGAGAGAACGCTCCCTTTTTTTTTCTCTTTGACTTCACTGCGTCCACAGAGGCAGTCCCAGGAGCTTTTTTGTATTTTTCATGCCAGCGCAGATATAACTGGAAAGAGCAATATTTCTGTGGGGATGTTTGTGTGTCCTCATGAATGTGTGTTTGAGAAGGTGGATGAATGTGGCTTTGTGAATCCAGGGATTTATTTAAAAAATTTTTTTTTTGCATATGTGTAAGTAAAGAAAATTAATGGTTCTTTCTGGAGAATGTTTTGTCAACAGTGCTGGAAGTCCCACAGCCGATGAGTGTTTGTACGTTGTCGAGGAGAGGGTGTGTGTGGGCGGACTGCTGCCCCGGTGGCATGTTTCTTTGTGTTTGCCTGTTTGACAGGAGGGTTAGAGAGAAGAAAAGAAGATAGACAGCAAGCAAGGAGGGGAATCGTAATTAAAATTTTCAGTCTCGTTAAGTTGGTGACAGCTCGCAATCGATGGTGAGGATCTGCCTCCAATGCTAACGATCCAAAAGATCATTTGAGTTTTAGGTGGGATGGGACCAGTAAGGGGAAATTAATTAAGATATTTATGGCTGCAATTAATCAGTTCACTGAGAAATTTGCTGTAGGTATGCAGGACTTACAAAGAAATACTGTACAGCTGCAGTCACATGGCTTATATTCTTTGAGAATGTAATATACCTCAACTTTACATTTCATAAAAATCTAATTAGGAAGGGAGAGCTCCCTGGAGCTACCAAGTGTAGACCCCATCATCTTTATTTACTCTAATTGAATTCATGTTGCTGTAAGTAAAGGCCATAGGTGAAATCCCCATCCTGATCCTTGAACAAGAATGAAATCAACAATTTTGCTAGTTTACATTGCATAGAACTCTAATGAGGAAATATGAGCTCCCTCGTGCTTCAAATTCTGGCACCCAATTATCTTCACTTACTACTCTCCAGGCCGATGCACCCAGGGTAATGGCATTACAATAGGTCTCCCCAATGATGCACAGCATAATGTGAAAGGCTGTGACATGGATCAATTCGTTACAGCAATGCCTTACTGTGTTCTGACTGAAATTTTTGCCTTGAAAATAGTGTCAAAGATAAAAGAATTGAGGAATAAAAGCATTTATTCCTGCTTTGATGCTTCAAAAAAACGTCACAGTGACTGAACTTCCCACACAAAAATGTTATAAATTTGTGCTCAGCTGGCGACAGTGCCATGTTGATATTCTGCCCTGCATCCCACCACCTGCCCCAGGCTTGTTAACAAGGTGCCCATGGCAATGATTGCCTGGCCGTCAGACTCCTGGCTGATAAGTTCCTCTGGGAGTAAGAGGAGCTCTGTCATTGAATTCACCTCAATCACTTTCTCATGCTGTACATTTGAGATAACACGCAGCCAAACCCATCCTCACATCCTCCATAATGGCCTCCATGACATATATATAACTTATTTTGTAAAATCTGTCCAGAATTTGCAGCTAGTTTCATGTAACTACTGGATATATCCTGTTTGCGGCATTTTATCTTTTGATGACCAGATTTACAATGATCAGCCGTAACATGAAAACTGGTTATTGGTTTTTCCATTGTGTGTTTTCCATTGTATATACGCACGCTGTTGGTGTTGTAGCCTGTCGTCAAAACAGCACCAGTAAGACACCTGTCACTTTCAATGTTGCAAGGCCAAGGAAGGAGATTGGCTGATTGATTGAAGCCTCAAGGTGCACTGAGGGTGAGGGGACGCAATGACAAGACTGTGATTGACACAGATGAGAGAGAGGAAAAGAGGATAGGAGCAAGCATCTGAGAGGACAGGATGCTAAAACAATAGTGAGTTAAAGCGAGGGGATCGAGGGAGATTTAGGGAGATAGATAGGCCGAAGAAGAGACAGGTGGTATGTGGGAGAGGTGGGAAAAGATAACGCGGGGGACGGGGGAGGGTTGGATAATCTTTTTTTCCTTTTCTGTTCATCAAAATGATTTGCTTATAGAAAGGGAGGCTGTGAGAGAGGATGCTGAGGACTTTGAGGAGGAGTTGAGAAAAGGAAAGGGTGAAAAGTATTCCAGGAGGAACATCCCTGCTTCAGTCATGCCCCAGTGACTGTGCTGACAGGGTCTGTCTGCACCACAGCGGAGCAAGTGTCATACATACAGAAAAACCACGCCAGGCTGCGCAGGACAGAAAGAAACAGGCACTACTTAACCTGTAACACACAAGTTTCACAAAATATATAAACATCAAATACACTTTGACAGAGTTTGGTAGTTATTTTCCATTGGAAAATGTCATTTAAAGGGGTACCCTACAAATTATACACTGAGTTCGGTTTGCTCATCATGAAAAACACTATTCAACCCATAAAAACAGCTGTATAATGTCTTCTGTATCTCTGAGGGGAGCTTTCCTTCAAGACAATACACTACAGGATGAATAGGGAGTGAAATGCCATGTAGCAAAAGGATATGAGCTACCATGAAATGTCCCCAGTTGATTACTTAATTTACACAGATAAAATTATTTTTTATATTACAAGTTTTCAGAGATTGCAATTAAATATGCAAACTATGCATCATCTTATTAAATGTAAAATAATTTGCCTACCTGTCTAGAACAGAAACCTGAACATTGCATAAGCCAGGTTCAAAACTCTTCTCTTGTTGACTTATTAGAGCCAAGGTTCTTACGGGGGGGGGGGGGGGATCTCCTTTTATCACTCCATGAATCTGGAAAGTTTGGAGTTTGTGAGTGCTTCTGAAGTGGAGTTTCTTTTCCCCTTTCATTTTATTTATTTCACACAGATCAGAATAAAGTACATGGAAACTCATAACCAACATCATAGGAATGGGTGAAAATGGGACACCCAGATAAGCTACAGAAGCTCGTGAATAGGTGCCCAGACACTGCATGCACACATTTCTGACTCAGAATTTGACAAAAAAAAAACTCATTTTGAGAACCTGGCCTTTAAATATATTGTAATTGAAATCTCTCCTTATTTTACTATAAATAGATAAAGCTGCAAATTTTAACAGAAAACCTGTTTGCAGATGGAATGTAGGGATAAGGATACAGACATTCACCAGGTAGTGGGTGTGTCTGAAAATAAACAACGCTCTAATGTTTTAAAGGATCCAGTGTTGCTGAGCCCGACCCATACTAGGGACTAAAATTGATGATACATCAGTTTTTGCTGCTATGATTTTGGCTCTTGTTTTCAAAATCTGTCTTAGTCCTCCAGTGTTTTGGAAATTGAAGTTTTCTGAATTAAATATACACATGTACTAAAGGTTTTTATGTTGATGCAATCTGGCAAATAGTCACATTATTGACTTGTCATCTGCGTAGGCTGATGTTACTGAAATACTACTGAAGTATGCTCGCTCTTATCTTTAAACAAGGACGCTGATTGATATCTGACATTTTGATTTGGTTTAGGGGCTTCCATTTGAGCCTTGAGTACATGAGAGACACGCTGAGAGCTTGAGTTAGACGTGTGTGAGCCGAGGAACCTTTCAGATCGCTCAAGGCGCAGTGTACAACAAAGTGCATCTGCATCTACATCTTCCATCGGTACTGACATTCTAACTGACTGATTAAAGCACAGTATTAATCCAGCTAATTAATCAGGCATCAAAGTGATGTGAAGATAGTTGGTCCCTTTTTGCACTGCAGTCAGAAATCCTTGACAGTCGTTCCCACTAATAAACGCTCAGAGCGATTTCTAATGGTTTTATCCTGTCTTTTTGCCATGTAGAATAGTAGGATGATAACTTTGTCCCTGTCTATCTAATAGTTGTAAGAAAAAAAATCACTCAGGTCATTATGAAGGTATAAATGGATATGTGTGTTGGACCTGAAAAGCCCTGTGTGCTTGTGAAAATGTGAATGCTGCTCTGTTCAAAGCTCTGTCCTGCCTGCTTGTCTGTGAGTTCCTCTACCTGTCCATGCCGCTCCACTTTTAATTAACACAACGCAATGATTAAAGTTTTAACTTAATTATCTTTATCTTTTCTCTCAGGGTGTTCAAACCTCCGTGGGAAACTGAATGAGACGCTTCGCAAGAGGGGTGGGAAGAACCAGCAGAGAGAGGCTTGGTGAGATAGCGGGAAGATATTAGGCGGCTCGAAAAAAAGAGAAGGAGTGACTGACACCTGCCCTCAAGCTCAGTGTGAAGGGCACAGAATGGGAGAGTGAGAGGAGAGGCATGTAGAGAGGGAACAGAGAGGGGAAAATGAAGACAACTGGAAAACAAGGCCTGCCTAACAGCAAACCCTGCTTAAATTAGGACATCTCGCCACAAGACAAGATGATTACGGGAAATCTGCTCCTCTTGGTTTCCCTGTGCCTGTTGGAGGGACTTGAGGGAGGTGCGTCGGCCAGTAAGATCGTACGGAGGAGAGGAGCGAGCGGGTCACACGTGGTGAAGTTAGGGGAGAGCAGAGCCACGGACCAATGGGATGCAAGCGTGGATGCGAACGCAATGCCCGTGGTGACTCTTAGAAACCTGATTAATCACGAACAGGCCAGTGAGACTGGTTCTTTTTCCTATGCCAAAATATTCCAGAATCATGCTACTCTGTCTGTAGCTAACAAGGAGAGGCAAGCTTTCAAGCCCAAGCGTGAGGTTGACTCTGTCAATAAAAAACTAGCCAATAACAAAGAGTTGATCCAGGATGTGAAGAAAGTCAGGAACAACACCAAGAATGCTGAGACTACCAAATCAGGGAGATCGGAGACAACATCCACAATCCATCGCAGACCAGATCTATACACCAATAAAACCAGGTTTAAATCAGGCTCTAGATCCAGGAGCCGACCCGATTTGAGTGTCCACACCACAGGTGTGCCAGGAAAAGGATTCAGCATAGATTCAACCCGAAAGCTGAACCTCACCGGTAGTTATGAGGTTCTGAAGCTGCTGTCAAAAGAGAACCTAGTCAGGATCGTCAATTCCCAAATGCAGAGCGTTCCCAGCCTGAGCTTTCCGAGCAAGAGCAGCCGAAGTAGGAAGAGAGATTTGATTGACGTTAATCATGGACAGTTAGAGGCTCAGAAAGTGCAGAGACAAGATATGGCTGTCACTCAGTCTCACGCCGGATTTGATAATCAAACTGTATTTCCTTATGTAAGTCCAGTCACCACTCCAGATCTTAATCGAGACCAGGGTCCTGACTCTCGCATTAATCCGCTTAGTGAGGCCAAGCCAGCCTTAAGTAAAGGGCTGGACAGCTTGGGAATGCAGGGCTCAGATAATGGCGAGAGCAAGAGCAAACACCTCATCCGTTTACTGTCAACACCTCGCAGCGAGGTCAGTCTCAGCCCCGAGAAAGAAATAACGATCAGCCAGACAGAACCTCCATTTACATCGACAAAACATCTCCCACTGCATGTTCCCTCTGAAACAAATGATTCTCCTCCATCTGTGCTGACAATGCAGCACCTGGGATTGAGACCGGGGAGCAGAGCAGCAGATCCCCATAGAGACTCATTAACAGAGTCACATCACACTGCTCAAACAGAACTCAGCACATCTCAGTACCCTGCAGATGAAGACAACAAACTCGTCAACAGCAGTCATGTCCTGAGGCTCCACCCAGCTCCTGAATGGAGCCGTGACACAAAAGACGCTGGGATGAGAGCTGCCGATCCAGAGGATGGGAAAGGCCTCGTTTTTGAAGAAGCAGAGTCAGAGGTGAAAGAGGATGTGCGTGATCGTATGGAAGGGAAGGGGTCGCGCTCTCGCAGCAGGAGGAGCTGGATATGGAACCAGTTCTTTGTGATTGAAGAATATGCCGGCCCTGAACCTGTGCTCATCGGACGGGTAAGGAACAGGAATAATGTCATTCATCATTTACAAGGGCTATGAACTATTATATGAATATTTAAAACACTATTACAAGCCTTTGACATGATTTTTTTTAACCTTAGGTCCTCTACTCAGGTACATGTGATCCAGGAAGTGCTTAGCATAATTTAAACCCAGAGTCATGCTCTGAGTTTTTTTGTGCATTGTTATAAACGTGCAATTGGAATTGATTTACATCGCTCCAGTGCAATGTGGTGCATTCCAGGTAGCCGTAAAGAGCTTCAATGAATCAATTGTGTACTGAGGCGCAACAAAAGCCCCAGCTCCTGTCTGCCCAAGGGGCTAGTCATGATCACTACCAATCTGCCCCTGCCAAAGGGAATTGACATATCCAGGTGAATTAATAGCTTTACTATTTCTTCTACCATTGATCCTCCCCCACGGCAGAAAGCGAGAGTAGTCCGAGTATTACCTCATTTCACTGTAGGTCAGATCTGTCAGCTCTCCTCCCTCATGGTCAGAGGTCCTGCTAATGCTATTTCATTCTGACTGATTTACACTCAGTTTGACAGGATTTATCACTGCATTCTCCCACACACAGGCCTGTAGTCCTATTGCTCTGCTTTGTAATTTATTAGAATCATTGACTGGGCATGTCTCACCCCCAGTGCCCAACGCACACTCCCTCCTCCTTTTAAAGAGTGAGCGGGTGAGTGTGGAGGAGGTCACGTTGACTGGACAGAAGGTGTCTCAGAGCCCCACACTGTAATGGCTGCGCTCTCAGTCCTCAGCATGTGCCAACTGTCTCAGTACCCAGCTGTGGTAGATGAGCTAATTTATAAGCCTGTGTGGCCAGTTTGCTGAGCAAATGAATAGTAATGATCCCTGCGTGACTGCTGCAGGCTGTTCCAAGCCACAGAGTAAGAAGCTGGTGTGTGGATGTGTGCGAGGCCTCAAAATTGGACCAGCGGTTAAGAGTTTCAGCTCCGCGGGAGGTGCCTCACGTTCGATACACAAAAGGGCCCAAATCGCCTTGTGTTCTTAGATGTTAACATCCACGTGCACGCGGATGGGCAGAGCCCCGCAGCCGTCATGTACAGTCTCCTTGGGCGCATCGATTTCAATTTGGCTGTTTTTGCCTTTGAATGTTAACTGATGATGGTCTGAAATGGAAACTATAAGGCACTGTTAGTGGCCATGGAGAAGATGCACGAGCTAATGGTTCAGCTTACAGATGGCACTGTGTGTAAAGCCATTAGTGCCAATCTGCTGTGTCAAGCAGGTATTTATGCCAGCACATTGTATGGCACTCAAGGAGGGAACAACGCCAGGCCACACACACACACACACACTCACACACACACACACACACACACACACACACACACACACACACAAACACACTCACACACAGACTCACACACAGACACACAGACACACACACACACACGCCCATATGATAGTGCTGACACTTGGAGTACACCCAGAACACTATTGTGAACGTGTGTTATTGTACGTGTGCTGGGCTACAGTTGCGTATGATTAGTACCCTACTGTATTAGATGGTGACGGCACACATGAATAATGCTCTTATAGATCTTAATACGCTTATGAATTTTTAATCCCCTGCTCTGCTCCAGTGTAGGCTGGCGCTATAGGTAGATCAATGTGGACACGCTTCCTTGTTTTTTTCCTATCAGGGACCTGATTGTGCTTTAATAGAGAGCTGTGATGGGGAGTATGAAGAAATTGACTGTACAGGCTAGAACAGCTCCACCTGCCAGATCCAACACAGTCCAAATTCAGGCTCAATCAGCTGCAACCACTGTTGCCTGTGACTCATAACATGTGTCTTTTACTTCAGTTGACTATACTGTGTCCTTGCACACAGACACACAAACCACATGCACATCTGAAGGTGAGATTCCGTATTTAACCATGGGTTCTTTAGAAATCTTCCCCAACACCGATCAATGAGGTTTTTTTGTGTGATCTCGGACAGTTTGGACTGGATAGATCTCTACTGAAGCTGGAAACAAGAGCCGGGACTCTAATCTGTGATGTCAATGGAAGACAAAGGCTCTGCTGCTAAACTGATAGAGAATTATGGGCCAGTGGCAGCACCCACTGTAATTTTCCAGGGATATTTATAAGCACTTTCTCTAATTTTGAACTGTGAAAAGATTGATCAAAAACAACTCATTTAGTAAGAAATCCAGAACAAACAGGCAGTGAGTTAACAGTTTTTCATTCACTGTTCATGGAATGGTCCTTGAAATGTCTTTTGACTGTCAAAGATCTATGTTTTTGCCTACTGTTATATTTTGGAGAGTTTGCTTTTGGAGAGTTGTTCAGGTTCATAAGAGTTGCCAAAAAGGGCAAGAAAGAAAGAGTGAATTGTCTGACTCAGTTTTCTGCTCTCAATCAACACTCTCCCTCCCTATCTCTCTCTTTCTCTTAAACACACCGACACACACAAACACACACACACACACACACCTCACACACACACACACACACACACACACACACATACACACAGAAAAATGCATGCAAGTATTCACAGACACATGCAAACACACACAGGCTTCCAAACGATGCCATGTTACTATATTTTCTCACGCTGGAGTGTGTCTGTCCCGTGATAATTGTGAATTTAATTGATGCTGTCACATGGTCTGTAATGGGGTTTCAAGTGATTGCAGAGGCAGTGTGAAAGAAACACAGATTTTTCTTGAGGAGAAAAGGCGCCTCAGCAGAGCTGGGATTAGGAAAAAAAAAAAAACACCCCTTTCTGATTAACCCCCCCCGCATCTCCTCTTGAAATGCAAACTTGGTAAGACCTTGTGAGGGGAGGACACGGGACATATGTAGTTGTTTCTTCCTCTCTGTGAGGACTTTCCAATGTCTCCATCTTGCCTGTTTCACCTTTATAACCACTTAAGTTTATGAGCTACCTGGCAAGTCAGAGAACAAGCATATGTAATTCAACAACGCAACAGGAAATGGACCTAGGCTATTATCATCATTAGCATATTATTAACATCAGCATGAACATACATAATTCATAGTTAGTGAAATATGACTGTATTACACAATGAACATAATTGTCTTTGCCACACATGACACTCACATTACAGCACAGTATGAATATTAAACGTGTAGATATCAATTGGAAACAATAAGGGAATACTTGCAGCTTCTAACACATTTAACAATACCAACCAATTTTTTGAGTAACGTGTACTTTCTGATTATGTTGAATCTTTCATTAACATTCACTGCTGTAAAATGGTCTGGAAAATTCGGTATATAGATTCCTCCAGCCTAAGGGTATCTAAAGATGTATAAAAAACACAGTTATTGACTGTTCTGTTATTGATAACTCCTGTGACTGAGTGCGGCACCCCTGGGTGCAATGTGCTCACGCTTGATATTGCAAAAGCGCTCATCGTGTGATGCAAGGCGAGAAGGAGGCTGTCACAGGAAGTTAAGGGCTGTTGTTCGAGACTGTGTTCATGTACATGCACCCTGTGTTCTTCCCTGATGCTCACTATAGTAAAAGCCCTGTCCTCATTAGCAGCAAGCCACTGGTGGAAGGTGACAAGGGTTATTTACTCAAGTGTAATTTTTTTATGAACGGTGCTATTGCTTGACTAATATTTCTATTTTTTTCTGTTGTTACTTTACAGATTTGGCATACAAAAAAAAAAACAACAAATACAATAAGATTAAAACATTAAACATTTGCTTACAGGTGATTAAATTTATAGGAATAATACTATAATATTATATATATGATAATCTGATACTATGAAAGGGGCCGTTCAGGATACTGAGTATGATTCTAATCTTTCATAGGTTTTCTTGGAAGTAACATTCCACATGAATTTGCACGTGAAGATCAAACCATGAAATCGACTTTGAGTAATATTCCATGATTTAAGTCTAAGAAAATAACTCAGTTTGGGCTTGAGACCTCAAATTTTAACAGAAAATCTGCATTATAAACTTGGAGTATGGAGTTTGAAACATGTGGATCTAACCAGAGACACTGTTAAGTTGCATTATGGGAAGTGTGGTGTCGCATTTCAAATTTTTTAGTAGCACTGAAACTAGGAAATATTTCATCCCCTGCTGCACTGAGTTTGACTATTTTTTTCTCTAGCAACTTTTTGAAAAATTATTGTATACATTTATGACTAAATTGCTGGATTATCCCTTTAAAGTTATAATCCTCAACATTTTCATAATGCCAAACCCAATTTTTGATACTATTTGTGGCTGACATTTATTCTGCTATAGGCATTAAAGGATTTACTCAACAACACAAGGAATTGACAAGAAACAACTCATACAAATACTGGACCAAATTCACACATTGCTTGTAGTTTGTGCCCATTCGCATTTGTCACATAATGTTGCAATCTGTGTGAGCAGAGCAGCAGGCCCCTGGTGTTTAGAAGAGAAAAAATACTTGAGTCTTTTTTAAAGATCACCAGTTGTGCTGGTTTTATTGTCTTCCTCTGTTGAACAGAAGATCTGTTCAAAGAGCATTTCCTGCCCCCGGTGGTTGATCAATGTATTCTTTTCCCATGGCCCTCTGGTCCTTATTACCAGTAACCACAGGTTTCAACTCAATAACCTGAACTGAGCATACATTTGTAAATTTACTCAAGTAAAAAACTGAATGCAAAACCTTCTTTACTATTAACGGAATTTTTTCACCTTATGCTACTTTTACTTTAGATGTGAAAACGTCTTCCAGTAGAGCTGAACAGATACTGAACTACACCCATACTCTGGAAAACGCACAAACATGTTTAAATTCTAAACACATATTTGTGTCAAAAACTAGTAAAATCCATATTGTGTTTTGTACCAAAACACATTACAAGATGCAGAAAGCTTTTAAGTCCAGCTTCAAAGTCATAACTGACTCTGCTTAGATAAAAAAAATCCTTTATTAAACTGAAAGACGGAAGAGTAAAGATGCATAGAAAAATAAAAAAAGAATAAATAAAAAAAAAAGATAGGATGAATGTGTATTTATGCCAATAAGAGGGCAGCACTGACTGTAAACACACACACCCACTGACAAGGAACTCATCAATGATAATAATAATAATAATAGTAATAATAAAAACATGTCCTTGCAAACAGTTCTGTGTTTCTATGTACTTCTACTCTTATGCTCCCTGTAGAAATCATTTAGCCTGCGGGTCTGAGCACAGCAGGGGTGAGACAGCAATTAGAGAGTGACTACAGTGTTGTAGGGAGGGAGGAGAGGGCGAGATAACAAGACAGAGGCGAGCAAGAGTACCATGCAGGACGAAAAAGGGATGATGCTGAAGAAGAGGGGGTAAAATCAGAGAGAGAGAACAGAGAGAAGTCAAAGAAGAAAGGGAATGTACAGTATAGCGAGGGCAGCGTTAATGGCATATGAATATACAGGGCAGATGAGTAGGGAAAAAAGTGATAGTGATTGAAACTGAGGAAAGGTTAATGGCTTACAACTGGCGGAGAGGAAGAATGTGTGAGGCAGTTAAAGGAAAAAGAGAGGAGGAGAAGGAGTGGAAGGTCACGCACGTTTCTTAAGTCGACCTCACAGCCTGGAAAGGCCTGAAGGGAGATGGAGAAGGACAGGGAAGGGAGACTGTGAAAAAGAGAGGGCTATGAAAAGAGGCTGCTGGGAATCGAGGGCATCAGCGCAGGGACGGGGAAGGTTTACGTGGAGGGAACTACAAGAGAGCAGGAAAGAAAGAGTGAGAGACTGGAGAAAGCAGTTAAATACCATGTTATTGCAAACCCCTGTGGAGGCCACATTCAAATGTGCCTCTTTGCTGAGTGGGTGCAGGATCACATAGAGAAAATAATAGACAGGATGGCTGAGGGAACAGGGCTAGAAGGGGAAAAAAAGAGGATGAAAAGAGGAGAATCTGTGGAGTCTATTAAAGATGGAATTCAAAGGAAACACAGGCCCCCTTTCTCTCCTTTACTTCCAAATTTACTTCTTTCTTTATGCCCTGTGTTTCATCTCGGGATAATGTCGAACAAATCAGCAAAGCGAGCATCTGAATTTAAAACATCATTCTCCCGGATGTGACAATGGCACCATTTCATCACTTGAGGTATATGAACTTCTTAGAATACATCTACACCCTTTTCAACTTATTATAAAAATGCATTTGTAGATAACTCTGGAAATGTGGGTTAGTAATTGTGTAACCTTGACAACCTAAGGTAATATAACCCTCCAAGGTTAGCCATGTCAATGGTGAGAAACACAATGTTTTCAAGCCAGTGAGCATTACTGTGACAGAGGGAATATGTGAAGTGAAGAAGCTTTGCAGGAGTTGAATTCATGATTATGCATAGCCCAGTGTGAGCTGACCGTGACCTTGAGCTAATATTCATGTGTCGGCCCAGACCGTGCTCTCCACTTCCCCCCGTGGCCCTGAAGGAGTTAGTGAGTCAGGGAGCAGAGGGCATGGACGAGAGAGAAGGGCAGAGGAGGCTAAAAAAGAGAAGAACTCACATGAGCTAAAGAGAGAGAGAGAGGGTGGAGCACAGAAGGAAAGGGCTGCTAGGTGACACGACTCCCCCTCAGGCAGTGGAACAGATTATTGCAGCTAATCATAAGATCTGGTCAGAGTCATCACTGTTGCTAAACACGTCTGATTTGAACTTTAAGCTACCGTTTAGAAGTGGATGAGTCAGTCCACTATCAGCATCTTGTTATGAACCTGACAACTGTAGGTAAATGTAACAGTGAATCGTTGTCCACAACCAATCTCAGCTTGAATATTCAAGAGTTTTAATGTACTCAAAATCAACAGATTATTAACATCAAAGAATTAAATCAAAAGTATGAATATTTACTTTAATCAGTGTGGTCTACTCAGATGTTTACACTAAGACTGTCATGAATTGGGTTGTTGGGCAAACGTCTGAGCTTTGAGCTTCAGTCCTGATCAGATTCCAGCAGTAAAGGCAGTGATGTTGGTAACCTAAATATGGTAACAAGTTCCTGCTTAATCGGAGCACGTTTCACTAAGTCACATAACACGTCACACATCAGACGACTCTGGTCAGTTGTGTTGAATTCAAATCAAATGAACGAGTGTCGTCTTGTGATAAAAAGGCCTACAGCTGTGCTGCCAGCACTGTGAGTCTGTAATGCACATTTTGAAAAAAATATACATGAATGAAGCTGAGGCCCTTTGCAGTTGTAGAAAAGTAAATAGAAAAATGGTTGTGGATGTTGTGTTGGTAGTAAGTGCTGACATGCCCACAAGAACAATACTAACATCTTAGTTCAGCATGAGTGTTGGCACGCTAACATTTGCTAATTAGGCAACAAGTCCCCTACATTAGGCAACATAATAGATCATTTTTCTTTGCCCTCTGGAACCACATATAAAAGTGTTTTCTCATCTGTTGCCACTATGAGCAGGATGTCATTTGTTTGTGCCGTCCTAAACTGTAACAAATTGCTGTTGAAAAATTCATCTTTTTTATGATGAGACAGAGCTACGGTTGAGGTGCGATTAGGGTTGAATTGTGGTAAGAACTAAATCAGCAACCCTTGAATTATTTTGGCTGCTGTGGTTTTCTCTTGCTTTTTTCTCCAAACGATGTTATATTAAATTTTTGACACTTATTTTTGTGCACAACAGCCTCGGTGAATACAGGAGACCAAGAGAGAAAGGAAGAAGTCCTCACTGAGGAAGAGAGTTAGTGCATGGTGAGAGCAGGCCAGAAGAGGAAGGCGGGGTCAGGGTGAGATGAACGAGAGGGCAGGGGAGAGCAGAGTGCAGGGGTGATAGGTGGCCCCTTGATGGGAGGGGGCGGCAATTGGGAGGAAGTAGGAGGAGGAAGATGGGAGTAGAAGAGCAGCAGAGGAGGAATCAGAAGGGAAAGAAAGGAGGGAGTCATCTTTAGCTTGCTGACACACGCAACACATAGCTTGACTTCTTTGATGCAGCCAGAGAGACATGACAGCGCAAACACACATATGCTTAACTTAAGATTTAATAAAGCATACGGTACATGCTGTACTCCCCATACATTTTATTATATAATGAATTAAAAGTCTGTGTGACAGCATATATGCACTGTATATTATATATTTTTTGAACAGCATTAACAAAATATAATAGCAACACAGTATTTTTTCCTTAATTTATCTGTAAGTGATCATTGTTTTGAAAATCAATCTTTTTACAAAAACTCAATACAAATAACAACATATTGAAAAAAAATAATAAGGAGTGCTTGACATTCCCTTCCATCAATGCACACTCTTCTTCCTTTAAGCACAGAAACACACAGGCTTCTGGTTTTCCAGTGGAAAAAAGCCATTCCTCTTGGCAGTGGCATGTGGTGGCATATATGTGGGCGATTTGCCCTTTAAATGTACAGCAGTGAGTTAAGCCTCCAGTGGCCTTTTCCAAGCTCGTCTCCCTCGGCTAAAAATATGATGTGAAGTATACACCGCCAGGATGGAGCAATAAAACACAAACAATCATCCGACCAGCCATCACGTGCACATGCACACACACACATACACACTTGCGTACATCAGCTGATTATGATAATCAAAAGTGGGATTTGCATACTCTGAGTCTAAAAGCACAGTTTTGTCCTGAATAATGTATTGTGGAGGAAGGGAACAGTGGTGAGATGCATTGAACAGCTTATGGTGCTAAAGGAAAAGTCTAATAATGATGAATTATGAATGTTGTATTAGGTGGCGAGTGAGTGAGAGGAAGCATGTGTGAGTGTGACGGAGGAGGATTTCGTGGTTTGTGCTCGTGTGTGTTGAGGTGGAGGCCACACAGTTTGCCCTCCAGAGACAGACTGAATTAGATCAAACAAGAACAGGGCAACATGTCCACACCACAACTGAATTAAAGAGGCAATTGACACAAACCAAACTTCAATCCTTAATCAATGGTGGATCAATGCTAAACAATTAACTGCTGCTCCTTGTGATGTATTTAGACCGTGTCTCGCTTTAAGACAAACAGAAGAGACTATTGTCAATACCGTCTGACATTTTACTACGAGTGCGGAACAGAGAGAATTTCCCCCCACACCTGCTGTGAGAACGGGTGTGATTGAAAGTTCAGACGGAATTTAAACTCGTCACATTATGAAGGTTTGTCTTCTGAAGTCTCGACTGCTCCTCAGAAGCTGCTTGGATTCTATGAGGGGTTTCTTATCGGGTGCCTCTGCATAAATGGAAAGTGCTTTTGTTATGTGTTGCTGCATTGATTAGAGAGGAGAACTGGGCTTGTAATTTCCACTAGAGCATGGAAATTTTTATGCATGTGGATACACATGTGTGTCACACCTGGGTGAAACTCTATTTGCATATATTTTTATGGTTATGGTTGTTTAATGTGGATATAACGGTTTGTTTTACCTAGTAGGGGGTGTTTTCACATCATGACAGTTGTAGTTTTAATTGGCACCTTAGTGAAAGAATCTTAAAGTATAACTTTCTTATTTTCATCGTTTTAGCATAAATTCTTAACATTATACTGACAAAAGTAATTGCTACAAGTCTGACGGGACAAGAAACAAACAGCCAGATGATCAGAGAGGATGTAAAAATAATTTTAGCTTAATTATCTTACCCACTTTATTTTGAGCTAAAATTACAAGTGCATGTACCTGTAATGTTGGAAATAATCCATTGCACAGAAAAACCTTTTTTTTCTCGTACAAATACTGCATGTAAAGTAGGTTAATGTTGGAACAGAGCATCACTTGGTTTTTTAAAGTGCAGTGGGTGTTTATATTGGCAAATTTCAGAATCAATTTGGACTGTTAAGCTTATTTTCTCTTTCGTGCCAATAATTGGTTGAATTATTTAAGCTATTTTATACGACTGAAATTAAAACTAAGACAGTAAAAAACAAATTGTATTTTATTTATGGTAATATCATCAGTGACGCATTAGGGACTACACGCAAATATTTAGATTCTGTTTGAGTCCCCTCGGATTTCAGCAACTCCTGATTATATGACATGGAAATCATGTGTTTGACCTAGTTATGAAGGACAGTCAAATATCTGGCCGGATGAATATCAGGCTACAACGTCATCTGTTACAATGCAACTTTATATTCTTATGCAGAATCTGGCCGTTGGCAAAATACTACCCAGGTGAAGTGTCTCAGTACTCACAAGTCCACTGACTGGTAAAAAGGGTTATATACAAGTATAACTGTTAAAACAACAGTTTTTTTGTCGTAGTATAATTTTGGTGAATCCTAATTAGGTTTTCTTTATCTTATGGGCACATCATTTCTGAATTTTTTTCTAAAAATTTCCAAGGTGTTTCCCAGATACAACTTTGTAATTTCAAAACAATCAGATGGGAAAAAGGTGTTGAACTGGTAAACTTCCAGTGAATTAATTCATCAGTAGCTAGTGTAACTGAAGGCTGATTCAGACACAGCGCCAAGTACAGATGAACATAAAAAAAAAAGTAAAAAAAAAATTCCTGTTTAAAGTCAAAATAAAGTTTCGAATAATTGGTAATGAAAGCATCTTTGCTTTGGATTAGATTAAGCTCTTCTTTCACAGAATTCCTACCTTTCCACAAATTGCTACCAATAGCATCGTTTTTTCCAGGAAGTGTATTTGAAATGAGAGAACTATTCATAAATTTGGACCCATAAAATAAATGCACATCGCTCCACTTCTAATGTTCAATTTGTGGGGTGAAAATTATTTTGTGAATAATGGAGGTTAAGGTGAATTTTAGGGGAAATTTTGAGAAAGAAAAGAAGATGTTAGTAATGCATGGGAGGTTCTTGTTTCTTTTAAAAGTAAAACACAACGTTCTGCCTCCCTGCCGATCCCAGTAACTTTTACACAGTCCCTTACCTGTTAAAAATAGATTGTCCTGATGCAGTTATCCAACCCTAGAATTTGAGAGACATCAAGTAATCCTTCTATTCCTTTGTCAAAATGCTTGTTCGTGTTTGTATATGTACTGTATGTGTAGGTGTATGTCATACTGTATCCCGCTCTCCTGAGGTCCAGATGGGGATCCATTGCTCACCAGATGGGAGGGAGAGTGAAGACATCTGATGATGGCAGAGCTGATCACAGTGGGCCCAGAGAGTTGTAGACTTTAATTATTAGTCACTGTGTAGATGTTGGCCTTCGTTTTGTGCTTTGCTCTATTACTTGCTCCACACTTCCTGGCCAGCTCTCGACTGTTTCTTCTCTCTCCAGGTCACACACGAAGTACACAGATACGAACACACACACACACACACACACACACACACACACACACACACACACACACACACACACACACACACACACACACACACACACACACACACACACACATTTGTAGTCACGCCTTGGTTCCTTGTACTTTCTGTGCAAATGACTGTGCCAAGCGGAGCTTTAGCCAGAGCAGGAGGAGAAAGAGAGTCATTGGACCTTTGATAAAAGTTGCTGTGGCCAACTCACACACACTCATCCGGAAGGACTGTTGTTAAAATGGTCACATATTATAAGAAACGCATGCGAACAAAGGCACAAACACACAAACACTTAAGCATACCCTCAAGCAAAACTATTGATATCTCAGTGGTAGGTAAGTTGGGCACCAGTAACAGTTTCATTTCAAGTGGGCTCTCTGAACTCATATGGGCCCCGTCCCAAATTAATTTTGCTGCTGTTTTCCCTGATCGACCTGTTTCTTCTGACATCTCGCTGATTTTGTGGGCCTGCTCCAAATCTATTGGCTGACTCTCTCCACTCTGCCCTGCTTGACATCCCCTGGCTGATATGAAAGAGCTGGCTCAGTCCCAGCCCCCACCGATACCTCTACTCTGCTCGTGGTGGAATCTGACTGGGCGACTGGGCTTGCGGTTATCCTGTAGGATTCTGGTTCTTTTGTAGTTGCCACACTGAGGATAAATAGCTTTCCCTCCTCTACAGGCTTCCAGACAATATTGGGGGATATTCTCACACCTGTCTTTGTGCCCCTGCAAACTCTCCCTGATATGTTTGGGGAATTGAACCTCACTGCCAGTCTCAGGGGGCTCAGTGGCGCCCTGCACTGCAACTGTGCGCCTATTGGTGTTTCATGTGAGCTGCCAGCCGATTTTCCACAGTTAGTAATTTTTTTCCGCTACATAACTTTCCTCCCTTTCAGCCTCAAAGAAGCTGAGCAACCACACACACACACACACACATGCGCGCGCGTCCACAAATTTTTGGGAGAAAACATCCACATTCATTAAGCTAATGCACAGTTGTGGAAAAAAAAATCATTTTCCCAGTGTTTTTATGATTTATTGTGTGGCAGAAATGTGAAATTCTGTATATGGGGTATTAGTTATTTAAGTGATTTAGAGGTTGGCAGAGAGAGCTTTCCCTCCTCGCTTCATGATTTATGGTTATTGCAAAAATGTGAAATTGAGTATATGAGTATAAGCATATTACCTTATGATAATATAAGTAATTGAAGAGATTTAGGAGTCTGGGGAGGCTGGATGTTGCATACACGAGAGGCGCCAAGGAAAATGGAAATGGCAGCTTATCAGGCTGAAATCACTCTCCAAGCAGAGGTGACACATCAGTAAATTTGACTTTTGTGGCCTGTGGCTTCATATTGTTTGGCTCTTAATATATTTGATAGTATATCAAGGGGATATGAAATGTAAGAGTTATGAAATGTAATATTATTCACGTTAAGCGGATGTGAAATATGGTGATAGCCAGTTGCGTCATTATATTGTTTGTATATTTTTGCACACTGACAGGTGGCTGAAAGATATTCCAAACTTTTCCATCTCTGTGACCATAAAAAATCAATTGCCATTATATCTGGTTAAGTGCGTTTTCCATATTTTACTCTCCTATTAATCTTGGACAGATAAGGGCGAGGGGTCAGTCTTAAATGGATCGGGTTTCCTCAGGCCGGGCTCTCCTGCTCCGGAACGACTCTGAGCGGCGCTTTCAATCAGCGCTGCCACCGCTCGCTGCGGTAATGGCGGCCGGGGCTTCATTAAGAAGCTCATTAGTCCCCTCGTTAAGCCGCGGGGCCGTTAAGACTCTGGTTGTTAACGGTTCTTTGTTAAGGAGAGTGACGAACCAAACCCCCCTGGTGGTCCTGACCCGGCTGTGTGCTTTGGCCAATTTGCCCCAGTTGGCTTCCACCAAAGATGAGAAGAAGCCTAAACCCAGTGTCAGTCAAAATGTAAACAATTTCTTATGAACTTATGTGACCCTTGCTGCACCGACACACAATTACTTTTAGTAAGGAAAACCTTTAAAATGACACAGTTGCACTGGTGATGGACCAAGGAAAACGGTTTGACGGCACAAAAACTGTTTACAATAGTTCTAATAGTAGTGACATTAAAAGTGGCAACCTAAAAGATTTTCTTTTGAATAAACGTCTGTTAAGTTACTATCTATGGCCAAATGAGGTAACATTAATCACTGATCACTGAAGTATTGCAACATTTATATAGTTGCAGTATTATGAACTGGTTTTCTGTGGCGACAGCCATAGGAAAAAATACTGTATTGATTCCCAGCTAATGTGAACTGAACATTTCCTACTGCTGCAGCTTTACATTAAAAACATTTGACTGACAAAACACAAGTTGGACAGAGGATCAATTGGATGCAGGGAGCAATGGGACATTAAGGAGCAGCTGCAGTGAAGCTGTTAGATGAAGAGCCGCAGGCAAAAGGCTGCAGCTCTGCACCTCCAACTTCTCGGCCAGGTGACCAGCTCCCTTGACTGTGCTCTGCTGTTTGCAGACTCATGTAACGTGCAGCATGGAATCAGATCACATTTGCTCACAGAATGATGGAACAAGGCCAATTACTGCCTGGCTTCTTCATTAAACGACAGAAGCTTGTTTTGCTGCCCCCAGAAATTCTGTGACCTGCCATATTAAACTGCAGGTACTGTTTCTATTAGCCCATTGTCAGCTGTCTGCATCTAGATGGTTCTTTGGATAGTATTGTCTAATGTGTCTTATTTTTTGCCTCACTTGTATCACTTTCAGGTGGACAAGCTCGCTCTTTTGTTTGCCCTCCACTGATTTTACAGCATTTCCTTGTCTCATTTTGACATAAAAGTGAAATTCAGGCATACACCAGATTATTAAATGTCTGGATGTGGGCTGCTTAATGTTTTGGGGGGGAGTGATGATGGATCCATGTGAATGTTGTTTACCGATAGTGTGTCTCAGACAAAGCCCAGATGCTGTGTACTAAATGTGTATCTACATAGCCAGGTTTTGATTCTGCCATAAATGATAAGCCTTGTCATAGTTCTGGAAGGTGTTGTTTGGGTTCAAAAGCACAACAAAGGGAGTCAGCCAGAAAGGGCAGTCAAGTCCAAAGGGAAGTAGGCAGACAGATAAAATCAGACAGGAGCAAATGTCTTGAGTGCAGTGGCAAAAGCTATCGAAATCTGACGGAAGACTGTTGGTTGTGGGCTATGGGACGGGTATGCAGACAGAATGGGTACAGCTCTGAATAAAGCTTTTCTTCATTGAAGAAAATTTGACATGTCACAGTAGCGCACGTATGAATTAAATGAAAAGCACATGCGTGAATTGTACAATTAAATGGATCACTTTGGCTGCTTCGGTATCAAGATCCTAATGTTGACCATGCTGGCTCTATCTTTTCTTACTGGGACACAGAATGGTGATGTTATAGCGCCTGTGCTTTTCCTACTGCGAAAAAAATCTAAATGTCTGCTGTGAAAAAAGGCCTATATACAAAGAGCCCCAGCAAAAATAAAGTCTAACAGGCCTACAATGAGAAAAATAATGTGACAATACATTAAAATGATTTGCAGCTCAAAATCTATCTTTGACAGTCATTCAAGTCCTGTCTTCAGAGTGGGAAAATATCAGAATGTCAGTAGAATTTTTTCTAAGCCCCTCCACATCATCATTCACTCCTCTGCTCTGCTCCGCTGCTCTCTGTATGTTTTTCCAACTTTTGGCTAAATTCAGGGCTTCCATAGCAAAACTCATACTCCACATCAGTGGTCCCCAAACTCCTTCTTAGGAGGGCCAGATCACTCTGTCTGGCTCTGGAGTCTGGCAGTAAGAGAAAATAGGACTGTGGACAACAGCAGGTCTACCTCGATTGAATATCTACCCATTACATTTAATTATATATTTCAATCTGTTCAAATACCATTGTTGGCTGGCTTTATTTTACATTGTCATGGCACATTGTGTCAAAGTTGAATATCAAACATTATAGCTAACTAAAATTAGGTAACTAGAATTAAAACATTTTTAAAAAATCAAACAAATTTTCTAGCATTGCAACCACTATCATCATTTTTCTCAAACACTTCAGTGCAAGCAGTGTGATAACATTTTTAATATTATTTTAGATTCAATTTATTTTAAAGTCAATTGAATTTTAATAACTTTATTCATTAAATTTAATAGTGTGAGACACTGAAAATTCTCTGACAGAACCATTCGGTCTAACTGAGTCTTTCTTCTCTTGTGCTCTGGTGAGAACTCAGTGTGCACTCTGCAGGCTCTGCATGAACAATTCAACAAGTGAACATGAAACAAGTGAAGAAAGATTATTACAAATCCCAAAATATGAGTTCTTTAGAAAACTTATTAATTAAGTAGCAACAGGGGAAAAGCTTTGTCTTTGAGTGCAACTGACATACCATCAGCACACATATACAGTAAGTACTAGAAAGTCTGCCGACACGGTGTTTCTCAATGTGAACTGTGGGGTTGTATCTTTCAGACAAGTAGGTTGGTGTCGCGCTCCATCCTGGTCAAAGCCAATCTCAATAAATAGTGCAAATGTTCACCAGTGAGTCTTATTCTCCTCTGACTTTTGAGAAGCTTCATCCTTGAGAACATTTGCTCACATGTATAATTGCTGCCGAAGACTGTGCTCATTTTGCTGCCAAGCATTTCATGTTTGGATGAGTATTGTTGGGCAGGGTAGCATAAAAGTCAATCGGACTGCTTGACTCGAATGTATCTCTCAGTTTATCACAGTTTAGTCTTCCAACCCGAGCATAAGAAATGGTAAATCGTAGATGTCCGCAACAAATGGGTTCTGAAAAAGACGAGTGCCTTTCGCTTTGACATGTTACTCACTTAAATGTCCTCTAAAACTTCGTCTTCAACATTTACAGGGAACGGTACCCTGGGTCCTCATTGGCTACATTTTGTGTCGTAGCAAGATGTTGGAAGTTCCCTCTCTCACTTGCCGTAGAAGCGGCTGCAGTTTCAAGCCTTGATATGGGAGTACATGTGAGAGATTAGTTTCCCATTGCCTTGTAGCAGCAGATTATGACCATTTAGACATTTGGTCATGTCAGTTAGAAAGGTAAGGTATCATTTCCACTCTGGGTCTGTGAATGGGTCTGCTTTTGACTGAAGAAATGCGCCAACCTCGGGAAGCAGCTTGGTGCTTTGAAACTCTGCCGTGACTTAGCCAATGGATTTCTGTGTGGTACAGTACATCTCTGTGATCGCACTCTTGCTCTGAGAGAAATTCCTGTAACTGCCTATGGTTGAGTCAGTCCGTCCGGATGAAGTTCACACATGACGCCACTCAAGCACCCTTGCAGCAAAGGGCTTGCTGGGGGATAAGGCAATGAATTTGCAATGGCCTTGCTTGACCTCACTCATCCATCTCCATGTCTGTTATTATGCTCACTAACTTTGACCAGTCAAGTCCCAAGTCTCCAGTGGTTTGACAAACCTCGTCTCCGCCAGTTGTTGTGCCTTTTTTGCTTTGCAGTACTTCAAGCTCGCAATTGGTCTCGTTGCTTTTTTCAGAGAAAAAAACAAAATTTTTAGATATCTCTTGCAACTGATTGTGAACGTTGGCTCCCATCTCTTCAATTCTCCGTGTAATTGTACTTGCCGATAAACATAAAGAACGCACAGCATCTGTTTTATCAGGACATACCTTCTCTGATTGTGGTTACACACTGACTTATGAACCTTGCCTTTGGTTATTTGCTATCAGTCTCGCCACATGAAAGCTAGTCCCTAGGCACGACTGGTTCTGCTGATTTTAACTGAAAACTGTATGCTGCTAGCTCCCCTTAGTTTTCATATCTTGTCTGTCTGCACTTGTCCTTCCAGATTACCCCCTTTATCTTTGCGTTTTGTCTTAAAATGTCTAGTTGTATTGCATGAAAACCGCTACAATTCCCGAATTGTCAACCAAATTGCCTTGTCCTTGCATTGAACAAAAAAAGGAAAATGATCAGTCCATTGTTTGTTGAACACCTCCACTGATGATAAAGTTGTCATTCACGATTCATCTTTGAAATTTCTTCTGAAAATAACTGAAAATTATGGAGCTAGGCTCAAAAAAATTACCATATGCTTGAGGTGCAGGACTGAGGTGGGAGCCTGTGTATGGTTGTTATGGTGTCTAAAAGGCCTTCTTAATACAGTATTCAGCAAAGCAACACAGTACATCACATACACTGCTACAATTTCAATGTCTATAGTTGCATATTGAAAGAGTGCCAAAACTACCACAAGTGGCCAAAAAGTATATTACAGCCATACTGTTCAGAAACACCAAGGAGAAAGGATGGGCAAATTAAGTGAATTAGGCTCACCTGCATTTGGCACCTACATGAGCCAGATACAGTATATCCCACACATTGCTTTGGGGGCCAACCAGAATGCAGGTGCAGGCCGTATCTGGACCACGGACCCTAGTTTTGGGACAACAACTCTACATTATGACCAGTGGAAGAGTGGTGTTATTAATGAGCACACGTACACCTACTCGTGAGCTTTACAGAACTGTTCATGAGGAAAACTAGTGTATAAGCTATATTTTGGTTAAATTATAAAATGCCTGAAAACATAATCTTGTGTTATGGATGAACAGCTCACTCCTGAGACTTCAGACGTGGTTTGACAAGTCTGAGTCGATGTTTTCATACTTTTCCTGTGAGAAAGAATTGCCACACAACCTCCTTTTTCTGTGAAGGAGCAACTACAAAGTTGTTGCTGCTACCATTAAAGCTTGCAGGGTACACCTGCTTGATTGAGGACTATTTTGGCAGAGTATCACCTCCACACACGGTCCCTTTCAATAGATCCTAGAAATGAAAGAACAGATCTAGCATAAATGTGCTCACGCAGAAGAAAATCCCATCCAGTTACATTACAAGGTGCAGGGATAAGAAGCAAAGCCTTCACGCCAGCAGTAGGTCTATTTCCAGTTTCTTAAGTGCATAATGCTCTCACAGATCACCCTCTATGTTCGCGAGTGCTTTTAGATTTTCTCATTTGCATTGTAATTAAAAAAAGGAATCTTTTGAAGGTGATGTGTTGTTTAACTTTTGACTTTGTGCAAAATAGTTCTTACAGTTTTAGCTTTCAACTTTCAGATGCTCTGAACTTATCACTGCTTTCTTAGCTATAAACAACCTTGTCAACATCTACACTTGTCGTTTACCCCCCGGGAAGCCGGCGTATCCATGCTATTTCCCTGCTTAAAAATGGCGATCCTCAAAGTAAATGAACATTTTGATTCACAGAATCCATTCTCATTTCATTTAACAAATGTACTTAGCTGTTGCCATGCAACAATGCTTTCCTAAGCTAAACCCCAATCCCCTCCCCAGCTGGTTCCCTGCTCCTTTCTCTCCTTTTAGAGTCACAATGTCACAATTTCTTGCGAGTGGGGGCTAATTTAACACTCTTTTTTGTCACAGTTGCTATTCGATCCACGTAGGTGCAGGGTAATGAGATTGAATCTTGATGTGCTGGGTGCACCCTGCTGATGTGTCTCTCTTGTTGGAGACAGAGGACGATGTGGAGCCTTCCTTGATATTACCTTTCTCTGCATGAGAGGACGTTGGTCGCTCCACCACCCTGCCATCCTGCCAGGCGCTGATCCAGTAAAGCTCAACACAGAGCTGTGATCGATACTGCATGTCCCACTGCCACGAACCCCTCCACTCTCCCCCATACACACATATTAGTTAGGGAATAATTGATTGGCCTGCTGTTCGTTATTTCTTTGATTTTGTGCTTTCATTAAATAGCCAGCGGGCTGCATGTGCACAGACTAGTAAACTCTCGCCATCCACAGCTGCTAGGAAGTGAATAGAGGCTTTAAGAGTAAGTAGCAAGCATGTGTTCTGGATATCACCGAGATTAAGGAAATCGTGGTTCATAACTACTCACATTGCAGGAATAGCGAGATGAGACACAGTACAATGGGATGAAAGTGTATGTGTGAGAGAGGGAGGAACTGTGTGTATTTCTTTTGTCTGCTTCTGTTTAAATTTATTTCATCCTGGAGGCATGCAAGGGATAATCTGCTTGTTTTGTCTTTGCTGCCTGTCCCAAAAAGGCAAACTTAATTTGTAACTGGTATATACTCTTTTCTATCTTTCCCACCCTTTCTTTTCCTGTCTTTCCTTACATTGCACATCCCTTCTTGTTCCCATTTATCCCCTCTTGCTTCCATTTTGTCTGCCTTCCATCCTTTGTCTGCCTCCTCTTTCCCATCCTCTCTCACCTAGCTCCATACAGACATGGACAGGAATGATGGACGCACGAAATATGTCCTGCGAGGCGAGGGGGCAGGCTCGGTTTTTGTGATAGACGAAAAGACGGGTAACATCCACGTCACCAAGCCTCTGGACCGCGAGGAGAAGGACGAGTACCGTCTCATCGCCACAGCCACCGACAGGCAGACTGACCGTGCCCTGGAGCCCTCCTCACAGTTTATAATCCGGGTGCAGGACATAAATGACAACCCACCTGTCTTTGATGAAGGCCCCTACAGCGCCACCGTGCCTGAGATGGCAAATATAGGTATTAAACTCTCCTTTTATTTTCCTTAACAAGGAATCACATGCTACCTGAGCCATCTGACTATCAAGGTTTGTGAGCTGGAGTTCATAATTCAGCCGCTAGCTGATCTTTTCAGTGTTAGTTCTGCAGCACTGCAATTCTGAAGTTGTTATCAGAGAACGACACACAGCAAGAGCAAAAGCATATAGGCTGTGCCCCAAATCCCACCTTTGTTCACTAATTCATTCATTAATTCATAGTAAGCAGTGACAGGAGATATCAAACCCTTAGATGACACATAATCATTTTCCGTCATCACTGACCAGTTATGTGTCAAATAACTGTAATTTTCACTTTTATAAAACGTGACATGTAGTATTTGGAGTTTGGTAGAAGAAAAAATCCTCTCTTCTTTTGTGGGAACATCCGAGGGTACCTTATCGTGCATAAATTTAACACTCAAAATTCAGACGCTCAAATCAAACGATGGACAGCAAACATACTTGAGGACACTATGGTAACTATAAAGTGGTTTCAAACACAGGAAGTCTGTCTCTTTTGTTTTTGTAGCCAGATGTAACTAGCTTTCTGGCAGCTGGTTAACCTTGGGGCAGGCTGAGGGCAGATGTGAGTGATAATGCTGACAACTTCACTATCTTAAAAAGTGACTTGATAAAAGAATAAGTGTCACCAGAAAATTATGAAGTCATGATTATGAAATTAATACAAAATGAACTCGAAAAACACTCCGACACTACAAGGTAAGAATAATGAAACAGCATTTCATAATAATTAACTTCACAAAAAGTGTTTTTGTAATATATATTTTACGTTATGTATTCATAGGATTATTTATTTGATATTATACATTTCACTCACCTTTTTTCTAAAATTTATAATTCCTATGTCCTTGTATCCACCGAAAATGAATGTGAATGTGTTTTAGCTACGTTGAAAGTTGCTGAAAGCTGCCCCATAATATGATCATCTCCGCTCTCTGCTGTGATCTGTCTTGCTTAGTTGACCACAGAAACCCAATTTGTTTCATCTTTCCCACAGTTATAACATGAATAAATTGCTATTTCAACGCCATCTGCCATCCACACAGATACATTTTTCACGATAGATAGATGATTACTTTTAATCTTGAGACCAGGAGACAAGATAGAGGTACTGTTATTACAGTTTTACCAGGTATCCTCTGTGAAAAGATGAACATGACATAACAAAATTACAGTCCTGGATTTTGGGATGGTTCCTGGTTGCTCATTTGACTTATGGTCCAAATTTGGCCTGGAATATTTGTCACATGTCACACTCATTTTGCAAACCTTTCATTCTCATCCTGTCTATACTTTGATTGAGTAATGGGAGCGGAAGTGATAAAGAATAATCTCAATAGCTGGGATTAGAACTTGATCCCATTCTTGAGCAGAACTAGATTGAGCGGGTTGAAGTCACGTTCTGTAAACAAATAAAGGCTCCAGCATGTCATTGGTTTGTCACTGATGTCAGGTGCCAAAATGATGGATGTCTCACTTGACCACAGCCAGACAGTGTTTTTTATTACTTCTGTCTCAGAGAGCCTAATTGTCTGAATGTACTTTATGCAACAGCTTTGAAACGGTAGTCTGTAGAGCCTGCACAAAAATGTTCCTTACACTGAGAATCAAATTGTGAAATATTGAATAATACAAAACATTAGTTTTTTGGAAGCTAAATTAAACCAATAATAGACTCAGCATTGGAAAATATAAAACCTTTATAAGATGAACTGTTATATGAACACCTATTATGAAAGGGACTTCAAGTCGGGCATGAACTAATACTTGAATTGGAACGAGCATGTTACACTTCTCATGGTTGTCACAGCTGCAGCTATAGAGCCATTATACAAGACCACAATGCCATAACACAAGTGCCTGCTAGGATTCCATTCACAGTGGATCACCATTTTGTATATAGTCACTTTACCCTTCGTAAAAATGAATCTTGTATAAATGGGTTTTGTGTGGTGGGAAAACCTGCTGCACTTTAGCAGGTTCAATAAAATACAATAGGTCCAATACACGGATAGTTTTCAGAACACAAAGTTGAGTATGAAATAGAATAAATCAGAACAACTTGGCAGACTTTACTGCAGCTGAATTCTTGAATTTTGATGGACTGTTCTCCAAAGACGTTGTTATTCATGTCGTATATCATAGCACTGTGGTCACAGCAAATGCAGCAATCTCCAAGATTTTTACTTGTCCACATTCATGAATTTCTATCACAGAGTGCTTTAAAGTATTACAAAGCAAAATTGTTCCTCTGTCCATTCAAACATAAAGAGAGTTTAAAAATTCTGAATAATTTCAAAATGTACATAAAATGGTGCATTTACGTGATAACTTACTAATTCAAAATGTCACATACAGAGCACTTTAGATGAGAGAGTTAGGGAACAACTGACTTTCAGATGTCAAAATTAATAATGATCTATACAGTTAATTAAATTATGTAGTTAATGTACTATATGAATAAAGCCTACTTAATAGGCCCTCAGTCATCCAGGTATAGTGATGTTTATGCTCATTCACTGCAAAAAATCGCCATACTGGGAGAAGAGCGTATCAGTAAATAGCTGTTATTATAGGAACAAGTATGTTTTGGTTACATACAGAAACTATGTCACTCCAAACACTTTACTGCTGAACAAAAAAAAAAAATTACAAAAAAATTATAGACATTTATCTGGTAAGCAATAAGTGAGAGTTTCAGATCTTCACATAGTACGTTACATATCTTCTAATTGACTACGATATATATAAATAAATATATATATGCAGGGAGGTACATCCAAACGCTGACATTTTCACTATTTGATATGATTACAGAAATGTTACATTGCAGGAGACTATCATACTGATTGTAGAACAATTTTGAAATGACATTTTGTGTTAACTCTCAAATAACATCACTGTAAGCTAAGCAAAAACATAACTGAAAACAAACACAAACCTAAATTTTATATTCCTGAATTTCACTTAAAAAGAATGAGTCTGGTAAAATAAAAATTAAATGACTAAAAATTAACATATTCTACATAGTGTGCAAACAGTTACCTACGACAAAGCCTGTAAACAGTCAAACTCTTTATTTGCAGCAATTTTTCATTATTTTATTTTAGATAGTTTACATCGACAGGATCATTACCAATAAACACTCACCTTCATGTCAGGCTTCACATGACCGGAAAATTGCTTTTTCACCACTACCAAACACAAGCTCTAATATGACTCTGTACTATACAGAAAAGTTCTTCTTACACCAAAGTTGCCTTACCCTGGTTAAATGTGAGTCTCTGCTGCAAAATGTATTTCTAATACTCATTTAGGTCCATAAAATACCCTGTTACATCGCTTTTTATAATATTTGAAAACGACATTCAGTCTTCATCTGTTTTCTCAGACATTGGCCAGTGAAGTTGACTAATCTGTTAAATATCTGGATGGTAAGGAGCTCAGATGCTGTAAAAAATAGTGTTAACATCCATTGATAGTTATTGCTAAATCTAAAAATGCATTCGACTGAATTGCTGAATTCAGTTTCTTAGCTTAGGAAAAATGAGCTGCAGCACCGATGCTGCTCGCTCCCAGGGTCGCCTTGTCACCGCCACTCTGTTCAACAATAATCTGCTCTGGTCACATATTTCTCTTCACCTGTCAGGATTTATCAGTATTTGGATGAGAATCAGTTGGTAGGTTGTCTCATTACTGTCAATCAAATCTGATGAAACCACACACATACAGTCATGATGAAACAGATTAGCTGACTTTTAGAGTGCTAAACGCTGATATATGTATAATGATATATAATACCTAATGCCATAAGCTGCTTTTTCAGTTTTGGTGTTGCTTATTATTTGAAATTGTTTACAGTGCCTAACATTTGAAGCTAACTTTTCAGAGGCTGTAATATAACAAAGAAACATAAATTAAATGTTGTGACCTCCATCTATGACAACATTGAATTATTAAGATAAGCTATTCTTGGAAGTGTTACATTTTGTTCTTTAGTAACTAAACTATACGGTAAATTATTACAAGCACCGAGACAGCATCAAGTACATTCTCATTAACACCTCCGTGACTCGTAGTTACTGTTAAGTGACACACAAAGTGATATTTCATCTCACATTGAATGGGCTGATACTCAGGACTGTTCTCATTCAGCAAAATTCAGTTCACATAAATACTGTAGTTTTGGAAGTTTCATTTTAATGAGCCAAACTGATATTGTATTCAGAACAAGCAACATCCAGTGCTCTGAGCAACTGCCAAATTATAGCACTTAATATACTGAAAATATACTTAAGCAAAAACAGGGATGAACCTACTCTAGGTCTGATGAATAAACAATTCAGTGAAGCATGTCGATATGAGATGTTCAAGAGCACTCTTTGATCTTCTCTGTGTTTATCTCTTAAGTCAAAGCCACTCCGCAAAAAGTACTAATGTTAGGAATTTGGAAAATTGAATGGCAGGTGCAAGATGGAGAAGGGAACATTAGCATCTGAATTGTTCCCACAGAGCTTTGTATTCATGTAGCATGAGTCAGAATAGAAAGACCCGGGGATTCCTTGTGGCCCTTTTCATATTGTAATATCTAGATGTAATTTCTGATGGGTCTTCAGTGCAGTTGCGAACTCAAAGCAGCACAAACCGAAGGACATTTCTACCGCAGTACTCCATATATATGTGGACCACATGCTTTACATCACTTTAGCAATGTCCACTCTCCTAAAAAATGTTCGGTATAAGGGTTTGATATAAATACATACTTTTTGTAAAACTTTCTTTTTGAGACCTCACATACACTTGTCCTGCTCTTTTTGATGGGAGCAGGCAGGTCAGGCAGTGCTGTTCAGTTTTATTACTCTTTTTGGCATGAAATTGCATCTCTGTTTCTGCCTGCTCCTACCACACAGAGAAAAATTTCATGGCTGGAAATGGCAAATGTGCATGCTCCCACACTTCTCCAAAGCCCAAAAATCAAATGATGACGGGAATATTGTTTAAATGCAATGCAAGGAGAATCTGTAATGGTTAGATTAATGGGTGATTTTTAATAATACTATCACCAGAGCTGCTTGTAACAAACAAGGCCCTTCCTTTTTCTTGATGAAATACCTGTAGCCTTCATAAAGCAGCAGGAATGATACATTACATTCACTCCGTTCCATCTGCAGTCTCTAATTTAAGGGGTGTGCAGCTTGTAATTATGCACAGGTCAAACAGTGTGGGTTATTATAATGATAATACGGTTATTATTTTTACGGCGAGCCCCCAGGTTAAGTAATAATGGAAATGGCTAAGACAGAGCACTGTTTTTATCTCAGTATTTACAGTTGTGACTTGATTGTGGTCATATTTATATGTATATTACTCAGACATCACTAAGTACATAAAATATATTTATTCACACTGGCATACAAAAATACAGTGGCGTGTGGTGACTTTTACATAGAGAAAGGCAGAGAACCAATTATACTCCAGTGACAATGCAGAAACCTGCGTTTTCCTGCCTCAACATGCCGTCTCCAACTTCTCAAACTCACTGTAGTTGTACAGCTCTACACCTTGACGCACAGAAAGGGGACGTTATTATTAAGATAACTAAAAAGCAGAACAGAAATAGAAGGCTTGGGTATTATGTAACATGGTTAACTGTAAAGTGACAGTTTAATAAATATGTCTGTGAAAGATTTCCTTGCATGATGAGTTACCAAAAGCAGCTCCACCATACAGCCTAACTCTTCTTTGTCACATGTTGAGGTGATGAGTCAGACAACTTATCCCGATTTGAGATGATAAACCACAGTGTAATTTGCTTGTTCACTTGCTACTGCTACGTGTTAATGGTGAGGAAGAAAATAGTGTTACTGAAGTACAGATACCATACACACATACATGTGTTTGGACTCTGTACTTCAGTAATAGTATTTTAGAATTTTTAGACTGTGTAATTGCAAACCTGATCTCAGAACGGAGGGAGCCAAGTCAAGAGCAACTTGATGAGTACACTTGTCTGTTGCTAGCTACAGCCAATCACCCATCAAAGACCCCAGGATTAATCTCAATGCACATGTGCAAACAACCAAAATATGCTGCTCCTTCCTTGTATTGACAAACCATAAAATTACAGATATGATATATTCCATAGCTGAGAGTAAACTTAGTGTCCAGAGATAAGAGCCTACTTTTTATTTTGGGCCTAGACTTTCCTCTCAGCTCATTGGGAAACTGTCTGCTGCTTTTAAACAGGATGAGGAGCTGATGGGATTTGCCGCAACTGAAACCCACCCTGGCTCTACCTGCAAATAACGTATTCCACCTACTAATAATGTATTCATACTGCTTCGGCCTCTTTCCCACATTGCACTACAGATCAAAAATTAGTTGGTTGCAAACCCAGCTGCACTTGTACCCAGTTTTTGTGCATACACTCAGTGTCAGTGAAATAAAGCCCTCAGTCTGTGAGGCAATGCTCCATGAAATGCTTATATTGTAGCAGAAATGTATTCTTCAAAATTTATATATTCAGCCACCGCAACATTAAGGGTGGAAAAGAAATGCAGTTTTCTGGGCTAAATCTATCAAAAATCGATTCTTGATAACTTAGTTGTAGAACATAAAAAGAAAATCTAAGCTGAGGGTACAGTTTTGAAATTCCTTTTGAACTTCTGCCCTGTTTTCTGTTGGCACTGATTAATGGCAGTTGCTGTGTATTAGATACTTTTTACCTCCTAGAAAACAGAATTCAATTCATCAACTCAATTCATGAGGACAGAGAGAGTCATTCATGGAAAGCTTTGAAATGTGAGATTTGGGGGTAATTCTACACAAACACGAGAAATTACCTTTTTTTCAGATTTGATAAAAAATGGTAAAGGAGTATAAAAAAAAATCATTATCATTTCATTTCAATTGAAAATTGGGGACAGAGTGTATGTCACAGCCACAGTGACCTGATAATATTTCTGTGACTGCAGAAAGATCATGTTCAGAGTGACAGGAGTGCTCACAATAGAAATGAAATAAGATGTAGGGCCAGAGATAGGGGGGATTTTTGTGCTCATATTGCAGTGAGATGTTGGAGTGATGATTGCTGTCTGAGATTTTAATTCAGAGCTTGACTGCTAAGCGCCTGTAGGAGACAGTTTGTATGTACAAAAAGTGCTCCAATCTCCACTTTAACTCCGCACTGCCCCTCGAAAATGAGTTCTACTTTTAGGAGCACTCTTGCCTTTTAAAAGCAAGGGGAATTGCTTTCAGAAAAGCTTTTGAATTTGCTAGAAAACAGGATATTATTTTAAATAATTCACCCCTAAACTGGTTTCTTTAGAAAAGTTCGGCATATTTGGCACAAGGTTCTTGCCAGCCACCGCTTAAAGGATTTTTCCAGACATTAAGGTTTCTCTTGCACCGAATTGTTAAATCTAGAACAGAATAATGAACCTGCCAGCAGCCTGCCAGGGCAAGGTCCAAGGAGAGGGGGGTGATGGTGACAAGCTATTTAGTAATCCTATCAGCTTCCTGATGACTGGCTGCTCCTCATAGCAGCTCAGTCTTCAGACTAAGTTGTTCAGTCAATCATGGATTCAATATTTACTTGACGATTCAATATTTACCAAGACGCTTTGCAGTGTGCGTGACAGAGGAGATAGCGCTGCTGTGAAGATTCTATCAAAGACTCGTTACATGAGACATTTAAGGGTGGTGGTTGTGGTGGTGGTGGTGGGGGGGGGGGGGGTGGCGTCGGTGTCTTATCTACGGTGATGAAACATTGATACGAGGTGAGCTGGAATTGAGCCAGTTCCCCGCCTGAAATTTGTGTCTGCAAAGTGTCTTGTGTTGGTTTCACGCGACTGGGTATAAACCTCTTGCCAGATGTGTATCTGCATTCAGATTGAATGACTCACATTTAAAATCCAACCATACAAACATATGCGTTTGTATATATGTATAGCTAAGGAAAAATTCCTACTCCTTTCCATCAGAGGACAGATGTCTAATGTTAAGAACATGTGCTCCAGATGGATGCATGGCAGAGTGACTGGCTGCAGGGCTGCTTGGCTGCATACCAATAGATTTCCTTTTACCTTGCACTTGTTACATTCACCCTGGAGAGAAGCTGTATGATCCCTATGTGTGATTATTATTTACTGCTATCAAAAGAAACATTTCTCCCTACTTATCTACATATTTCCCCTTGCATTTATCTACAATACACATATATATATCTATTCATTTTGTGAAATACGGCCTAAAACATAAATTGATTCAGTAGCAGACTCTTTGTAGTTTGTGCCAGTCTGTGAGCCAAACATAGTTTGTGTGCTTTGAAATAAACAGTCTGGGCTGTAATTGTGTTTTTTTCTAGCTGGCCAACAAAATGTGTGAAATAGAGGAAGAAATCAAAATGTGGAATTGAAAAAAAAAAAAAGGCCAAACATCAGAAAACAGGTTGAAAACATTGTCCTCTCTGTCTGATTTAACTTGGTCTCATTGTCTCGTACTGTGCCACATGTTATACAAAGGAATGGAATGATAGTCATAGCATACTGTTTTTGCAATTATTAAACAATAAAATCAGTGTATTTTATCATGAATTTATGTTATGTTATGTATGAATTTGTGACTTTGGAATGACAGCTGATTAAACATCAAAAGAAATTTTAAATTTATTTAAATTCAATTTGTTTTCTGAGATATTCTCCGAGTTATTTCATAAATATCCATAATTTGTGATTTTTTTTTTAATTTTGCAGGTGTTTGCAAGTAAAACACATAACCAACACATACAGAAATCAAGAATTTGTTGTCATGCATGCTGAGAGATTTGACTATAACTCCAGTTAATTTCAACTTTAATATCCTTTTTGTAGGTTTGACAATCATAACTGTCGAGTATTGTAAGACTATAGATAAAGTTAATTGTTCAGATTCAGCAAGAAAACTAAGCGGTCAGATGATCACACAGGTTTTTAAAAAACCAGCAGTTTAGCAAAATGTATTTGGAAAAATAGTCTCTCATTAACATCCACCATAGCTCACAGACTGACTTCCTGCTCTAACTTTGAAACGTAACTGTGTTCCACCAATATTTCTTTGCAATGAGTTTATATTACCAACATCATAGATATGATGTTGGTAATATAATTAATTACAGAGTCTTTGCTTTGTTCATAGATCTCAGACATTACTTTGTTAAATACGTTATCATAACCAACAGAAACTATAAAAAACAGTGGTGGAAGAGGTGATCAGATCCCTCGCTTAATGTAATTAAAAGTTCCAATACAACAAAATAGACATACTCCATTACAAACCCTGTGTTTAAAAAAAACTTACTCAAGTAGAACTGTATGTATTTTCATCCAAGAAATGTATTTTAATTATCGAGAGTAAAAATACTTGATCTTCAGAAAAATGATTGCGGTGCCTAACACATTGTTGCATATCACATTACTAGATTAGTAATACTGTCACATTAATATGCAGGCAGAATTGTGCTGTTGTAGCTGGTTGAAGTGGAGCTAGTTTGAACTACTTTATATACAGCTGGGGGGTCCAAATCTTTCTACGCTAGAGGTTGGGCCCCTTCTGAAGGGTCATTGTATAAGTTTAAGAGGTCATGATATGAGAAATGAAAGAGGAAAGAAGAGGAAAGTAGAAGCTGTGCTGCACTAATTTGTATTCATTTCTTTGGACCTTTTCACTAGTGTTTGTTTTTTTGGTGAAATACTGGGTAATTTACCCTATTTAGACTAAAACACTGGGATTCAAATGGTACCATGTGAGAAGTATAGAGTGGAAAACAACTCATACACATCACACACACACACACACACACACACACACACACACACACACACACACACACACACACACACACACACACACACACACACACACACACACACAAATCCCTGGCTTGCTCCCTCTCAAACTCTCTCTGCTACAGTCTTTGCAGACTTTACATCTGCCATCTGTCAGTAACCCCTCTAATTCTTAAATACCTGTAATGGATCTGCAACCAGGTGATCCGAAGCCTCCCTTACTGCTTTCCTTAACCATACTCACATGGTTTACACAAACTCCACCTATTTTTCCCATACTGTCATGGCTTTGATCAGAAATAAAGTGGCAGCTGTTCCCACAACTCCCCCTCTTCCTCCTATCTTGTCTAGTTCATGTCCCACTGGGAATAGTTGTTCCCCCTGCACTTTGGTATAAATATAGACACATACTCTACATATGAAATGTGTTTACTATATTTGATATATTCATTTATTTCAATTTTTGTCAGCAAATTCAAACAATTTCCCTGCCAAATTGACACCCCGTGAGCCATAGAAAGAAGATTTAAAGAAGTGTGAGGACCACTGAAGAGACAGACGGTCCGATTGAGAGAGGTAGCAAAAGGAATTGGAGACGGAGATGAGGAGAAATGAAGTGAGACATAGGAAATCGGGGAGTGGCGGGGTGAACAGCAGGATAAAAGAGGGAGAAGATGAGTGTGTGCGGCGGCATATAAGGTATTAGTCACAGTGTCGTCGGAAAGAGATTGAAGGAGAAGGAGTGGAAGAAGAGAGCCGAGGTTGACCAGATATAAAGCTTTCTTATGCTCTTAAAATGCTGCTGGTTCTGTCCACTTAGCACCGGCTCAACCCTGTTCTGACTCTGCTTGTTCTTTTTCCTTCCATTTCCTTCTCCCTCTTCTTTTCATCATTGCTTTTCTTTTCCTACCTCATTGCCCTCTCCTCTTCTTCATTTTCCCCTTCTCCTCCTCTGTCTATCCTCCCTGCAGGCACGTCTATAATCCAGGTGACAGCGACAGATGCTGATGACCCGACTTATGGGAACAGCGCCAAGCTAGTGTACACACTGGTGCAGGGCCAACAGTACTTCTCTGTGGATCCCCAGACAGGTGAGTGTGTCGATATACAGTATCTGTGCGTGTGTTGCTTTCACAACCCACACGGACAGAGAAATGTAAAAGATGCACAGATGTCGGAGAGCAAATACACACACGCTGCCGAAAAGCAAATATACTTGAGATGCTGAAGAGCAAACAAGTGAAATCGGCTCTGAATCACAAACGACAGACACATACCCCGCTGAGCATGTTCGTGTGGTCGGACAGGATCAAAGGGACACAAACGTGCGTGCAAACACAGGTAGAGTTAAGTGTAAAGCTGCATGCACAAATAAGGAGACATGTCTTTGTTTTTTTTCCCTGCTCTCGCTCACTCTGTTACACACTCACACAAGCTTGTACTTCTTTCCTTGTTAGGACACTTTTTGACATAATGCATTCCCTAGCCCTTCACCCCAACCTTAACCTAAACTTGATTCCAACCCCAAAACCAAGTTTTAACCCTAAAACGGCACTTTGAAGGTGTGAGGACTGGACACAATGTCCCCACAATGCCAAAATGTTCTTAGTACGTAATGTCTATAACTTAACTTGTCTTAGCAAAGATAGAATTAAAAATTACACACCTTTAAACTAACACGTTCCCCACTGTGCATCCCAAGTTCCCTTGTCACACTTAGTCATCCATCTTTCTCACTTCCTTTTTTCTCTGTTGTGCCCCCTGAAACACCCTCTTGTTAAACACACACGCACACACTATACACACAGACACACACACACACACACACACACACACACACACACACACACAAATACATCTCTTTCTCCCAGTGTTCAACCTCCCCGGGTGGCTCCAGTATGAGTTGGCAGAAATGTATTCATGCTGCCAGGGCCTATGTGCTCCGAACAAAACAGCAGCCTAATGTTATTATTTCAGGATGTAGAAAAAACAAAAAGACATGTTCAAAGAGATATGTCAGCAAAGGTATGTGAACTATTAACACAGGACAGATTACGACGGCTCCAAGGGCCTGTCTGCTGTCTCTCGCATCACCCAAGGGCAAAGATTTTTTGTGGAGCAGAAGGTGAGGGTGGAGGGCGCTTTATAGGTTTATTTTTTTATTATCGTTATTACTTTTTTAGCATTATACCTTGGAGGGAAATCATAGCTCTGTTATTTCAGAAATGGAGCTTTAACTGTGTGATGCTTTAGAAGATGTTTTGATTGACAGCATGCATAGAAAAACTTTGGCTCACGATGTCGCAACAAAAGTTGTTTTTTGTTGCATATGGAATTTGCGTCTGCATGAGTCTTTATTTTACCCACACAGGTCACAGGTGGTCAAAAATTAAATTTTGCTCATTGAATGTTATTGTTTAGTAATTGAAAGTCTTGACGAGTGAGGACCTCTGCAAAAAGCCAAGAGAGATGCGGCGCTTTTTGAAATGCTTATTGGGGAATATAAGCCAGTGTGTATTAGCAATGACATCGTGCTATTACACAAGCTTTAGTATTCTGAACGCGTCCTCTCTCTGCTCCCCTTTTCTCTCTGCTCTCTATCTCCCTTATTCAGTCACCCTGTTTCTCATCGGCTACATCACCAAAGGTCTTATTCAAAATGTACATTTAGAGGTGAGCACATTTGCTCACATATACAGTTTGTTTGCTCATGAATTCTGCTCAGAAACCTAGACACAGTGCTGCTCGTTTGTCAGGATTCAAAACAGCCCCGTGTTGAATGTGATTCACCTTGAGCTGCCAAGTCATCCAGGCTGGTATTTTGCCTGATGCTGGGCCAGAGCACCCAGGCCTTGATTTTCAACATCCAATCAAATGTAGCAGAATGAGGCCATTTACACAGAGGGAGGTGATCAATGTCGAATGCATGTAAGCGATGCCTCTTAGTCTACTGTTAAGAGTCTGAGATAAAGAACCTGATTTTACACTCTCTCAGAATGTCTAGCTGTCACCTTGTGGAGATTTATTTTTTCCACATAAGCTTCTTCACGTATCTGTTTTGATATATGTGTGGATTTATGTGTATGTTTCTGTGCCCCGTTAATAGGACGCTACGTTATATATTGTCGCTGTTAAATGGAAACTGAACTTTTGAAGCTTTTAGATTGTCAGGAAAAAGCAGCCATGTTTTCATCCTGATGACACAGTGGTTTGATACTGTCCGATAGGTTTTGAAAGGGCTTCAAAAGCCGAAGAGATCTAAGTATAACTTGATCCATCAATTAGAGTGAAAAGATTTTGATTTCTAAAACTGAGGCTACTGTATGGAGTCTTAAGGAAACTGCTGACAGCACTGTCAGGTTTATGGCACAACATTCAGCTTAAGTAGATAAACTAAATAAAAACTGTGCATATAGCCATATTATTACAGTAGGGATGAATGCAGTACCTAACGGACATTAGCACCACATTTTAATGAGTCATACCTTATAATTTCTAATGGATTTACTGATGACTACTAAAATATTTATTATTGCTTCACAAATCAGTACTTATAGCTCAACTGATAGTGGGTTTCTGAGGCTGATACAGAATCAATATCTGAGAGAAAACAAAAAATAATAATTTGGCCAATCTAATAATCGTTAGGATCTCTTTAAATTTCTAGGTAAGATTCTTCTCCTTATTCTTGTCGTGATATGTATTGAAAATCAGTATAAAAATCAGCCTGTCTGTGCTCTGGACGGCCAAATTATCTAATGGAGAGACTGTTTCTAAACTGCCTTAAACATGTCTTTGGGATTTCCACACTACAATTTCCTGTTATGAAAAAGCTGACATACGCTGATATATCTGCAATAGGCCAACATCAGCTTATATGTTGGCCCGTCTGATTTACCGGTCTGTCGCCAATCTCTAATAAGCCATTAGCGAAAACACAACTTTTGGTTTGCCAGGTTGTGAAAATCCATATGGCTGCAACCTACCTCACTGTGTCTTTGTAGCTCTGTAATTCATTGACATTGACCCACAAATAGACCGTTTGATCGGATACTTTCTAGAAAACAGCTGCAGAGCATCTGGATCGAGTTCCATTAAATAACATCCCATTAACACTGGAGGTGCATGCTAAATTGCTAATTGGAAGCAAGACCCATAACCTTTTATTAATGACTTACTAACATGTATAACTGCAGTTTTGATGAAGCCTTTAATAATAGGTCATGACTTTCTCGGTTTAAATGGGTAGTCATTTCTGCAGGTATAGATGTTAATAAGTCATTAATAAAAGGTCATGTTATCTATTAAGATTAAGTCCAACACTTCATTGGATACCTCATGAAAGTCAACTGGATTCACTTGTTTGCTCTTTGAAAATAGGAAATCCAGTTTCCTCTGACTTTCAAAGACAAAACGGTCACTTTATAATCAGCCCTCACATCTGCAATTAGACATGTTAGAAAATTATAAATAAAGACTTACTACATTACAATAATCCATCAAGTCTAGAATTATAAATGAACTGTACATTGCATTACAAATCAGTTAAATAGCTTGATTTAGAGATGAGGAAGTGAAAGACCAAAAATAATTTTTGTCACTGATCCACAGAGCAGTAAATGATTTATTAACCATTAATATGGCTTTTAGTTACAGCCTGTAACCATACTTGCCTTATTAAAAAGAGTGATACCTACAAATGTCGGGTAAAGAGATAAACTATCATGATATGAAAGAAGCTGTGATACTGCACTCGTATCTTTCGAAGATGCTCTGTTTTTAAAAGAGCTGGATAAGATTCCAATGTGCAGGGAGTCTTTGTACCATAACCGAGCATGGGCTAGAAAGGACATTTTGGAAGCAAGGGGGTTCACTGCCTGGTTATCATTGAGTCATAAATCTTGATTAAAAAACCCTTTTAGTCATTCGCTGCCATTTTTCCACAGTTAAAATGTTATTTCCCTGCTTTAAATGCTTCATGGTTACAATGCTCCTATTCTTTGGTGCATGTGTGTGTATTTTCCAGGTATTCTCCGTACAGCTGTACCTGACATGGACAGGGAGACCCAGGACCAGTACCTGGTGGTACTTCAGGCCAAGGACATGGGGGGTCATCTAGGTGGATTATCAGGGACCACCACCATCACTGTCAGGCTCACTGACGTCAACGACAACCCCCCACGGTTCACCCAGAGTAAGTTACTCAACAGCTTATGCAGCCATGTAAAGAAAATGAATGGCTACCAGGAACAGACAGGCAGAACAACATAATGGATGAAAATTACTGCATTTTGGGCATGATGTGCTGTGTATACACACATATGTGCAGGAATTGTATGTTGTACCTCCAACCCCACCACCAACCACACACACGTACACACACTCTCCATGCAGGAGCCTAAAACGTTTTGCAAATATTACATCTTGGTGTGGAGAACCAGATTAGTGGGGGTTTTACCTCATTAGAACAATGCAGCATCAAGTGAGCTGGCAATCACTGCAAAGTAACAGAAATGACTTCTAATGACTTTGTCTTGCTTGTAGTAACTTTTCAACAATCTTAAATGGCAAATGCTAAAGGAAAACAAATACTGGGCTGCATATCATCATAAGGGCCGTCTTTGTTTTGCACCAGAAGGCAGCGGAGTTCTCAGACCTTTTTGACCCGCAGGTACCGTCAGAATTTTTGCAGCAGCAGTGGGGCAGAGGGGACTCCTGCAGGGCTGCAAAGAGCCTCATCAAACATCCAGTCATGGATTTTACTCACCTGTGCAGTGATAAATCAGATACTATTTCCAACTGCAGCTGTAGTTGCAGATTATAGGAAGCATTCCAACAGCACCTCTAATTAGGCCAACCAACTGGCTCCCTAAATAACTGCTTGATAACATTTAAAGGTGTAGTCAGCAATTATTATTCAATACACTTTTAGTCAAATTCAGAGAATATTTCTGTCTGGTGCTGAAATAAATTTGATGTTCCTACACAGCCCTGGCTCTTTAAGTGGGAAATAAACAGAGTGGCCCGGACTGAGTCTCACGACACTGTTCCAGTCGGCCAGCAACAGGGAGCTATCGAGCTTGTGCACAGGGCAAGGGGAAGAGAGTGGGGGAGATGGGCGAAAGGGAGCAGTGGGAGTGAGCGACGGTACATTTGGCACATTCTAACATGCAAACGTCCAAAGAACATTACGTGCATCACTTGCCGTCTTGTCATTTTCTCTGTAGTTGTTTGTCTGTACAACATACAAAGGTTTATAGCCACAAATGTGTTTTCCCAGCACAGTTAGATTAGTTGGATTGATGCCTATGGCAGGTAACTTTCCCTTCCTTGTAAGTGTAGCTATAAAACATACAGTCTTCTCTTCTGTCACTGAAGTTTTGAAAAACCTAAACAAGTAACTCTTACTAGTTTTTTACACCGTTTTGTTTTGGATGCTGTGTTTTTTGCATGCTGTTTGATTATTATAATGATTGTTTTGCTTCAGCTGTGAGAAAGAGTATACACTTAGTATACACCATAGAGTATACACCATAAAAGAGGCTCCATATTCTGCCATATTTCTCTTTTGGTTATCTAGCCCAGTTGTTAGTGTTGTTGCCTTGGCAATGCATGTTCCTGAATTTGAGGGAGGGAGCTTCTGAAGAAGGGAGGGGTGTATTTGAGTTTAAATATCGTCTTCTTCTAGAACTGCTTGCTCCTCCTTTAACTGAATTTCACCGTTTGTGATTATGAAATTATTTTAGTGCAAAGGGCAGATGGAAAAGGTCTACGTTCTGTGTAGCTCTGTGACTTATAATGTTGATAGCTTAAATTCAATTAGGCCTTACTCCTGTGGCCTAGCCCACTGTTGCATATAAACAAAAATTAGACCAAATTAGTAATTTACATAATGGCTACTGGTCACCGCGAAGAATACGCAATCAAGTTGGAATATTAGATATTATTGTCCTAGTTGGACATTACACTATAAATCACCCAGAAGGAGGTTGGTGTGCTGGTTAGACAAATCCCTCTGCAGTACTGCTCTGCTTTGCCTCTTGCTGGACAGTGTACACCAATGTGTCTTAAGGGCTGGTATTAATCAATTCGTTCTTTGTTGTACCTTGAAATTTGGGATGTGTGTCCTTTATTTCATTCAAAGGGACAAGCCAGTTAGTTCTCCTGTGAATGATCAAGGGAACCAAGTGGCCTCGATAGCCAGTTTTTTTTCATCCTTTATTTAATGTCATCCTTTCTGTGATTTCTCTTTTCCTCCTTTTTCTTCCTTTTCTTTTCCAAGATAATTGCTGACCTTTTTCCATCCAAAGTAAAGGGACTCGGGATGTATAACTCATTTGGATTTTTTAGAGGGGTTAATGGGAAAGATAAATTAATTCTCCATCACAATTTTACCGAAATTGCAGTGAAAAATATTCACGTCTCTTCTTTCAGGGAAATGTAAAAATCATTGTAGGGGCTAATTTCATGTGAGGAAAATAGTTGCGATTTTTTCTGAGAAACAATGCATATAGTAGTTAATGGTAATTATTTTCAAAAAAAATTAAACTCAAGGATACGTCATTTTAGCTTCAAGATTAGCTTGAAAAAGTTTACTCAAAAATTATGTTGTTAAAGATAATCCAATCACAAGTTGTTGATGTCCTACCAGGGTTAAAATCAGTCAGACAGAATATTCACATTCTAATTAGACCTTGTTTGTTTTAGTTTTCTATTGAAAAATATTATTAGTGGTATATTTAAAGTACCTTAATATTATTCAAATATAATCATCATATTAAAAACTGGCATTTTATTTATTGAGAACAGCTGCATATTTGGCCGGTAAGGTTATTTATGACAAACAACGAGTTTCAGACAAGTGTATCATATGCACATTGTTTTATGACAGAACAAAAACCAAACTCAGTCATGTCTTTCGATACTGTGATATCCGACTGATGATATTGTTGACAGCTCGGCTCTTCAGCTGCTTGAGTGAGAATTGATCTTAGCTTCACAGACCTGCCAGAACAGACCTGCTTCACATCTCTGAATCCCAGGGGTATAGATTTAGACCTTTGAAGGAGGTCAAATTCAAATAAGAAGGGTTAGAGAACAGGTGAAGCCAGGTGCAGACACGGATGAGGAGACAAGAATAAGGTAAAAGATATCAATTGCAAGGTATGGGGAAGATGGGGAGTAGGGAGGGGAAGCCTTACCTGGTAGCTGAGATCCGGGACCTAAGGGTGGGACATGGACAGCTAGTGGGACTGAGACTGCCGATTGAACTGGAAGTTGAGGGCATGGCCGACAATGTGGATGTTACATCCCCGAGTGGATGTTACTCTAATGATATGTGTAGCTTTAAGGTTTCACATGAGTTTCATGCAACTCAATCCTTTACTCTCTGCAACTATCATTTTCAAAAGTATGTCAGATTAGCCATTAGCAGTTTATGTTAGCAATGTACCCACAGATGTACAGACAGCTAATATTGGATTACTCTGATACTGAAGACTTATAAACATGATGATTATCTGTCAGGTTGTGGAGTGGTAAAGTGCATCTTCTTATATGATTTCTAAGTAGCATTATTGAATTTTTGTCATGAAAGACATTGCACTTTGACTGTGTAGATAAACAGGGCAAATCAGCACCCCCCGCAAATGAACTAACTTGGAGCACCAGCTTACACCTGGTACTTTTACCTCACACAGTCTCTCCTTCCTTGCCCCCCGCCAACCTCTCCCCCTGGTGATGCACGACTTCCAGTTCTAAAACTCTGGCCGAGATTATTTTTGTAGAACATGACCCACCGTTCTGTTGATGCTTTTGAAGAGCAAAAAGATTCATCCCTCTCCCGATTTCAAAGTTACAGACTTCCTTGCCTTCCTTGAAAACGAAACTAACTTTTCCTATGCATAAGCACTGACAGCACGGACCACAACATACATTATTATCCATCATATAAACTCTTCTTCTAATAGTTTGTCCAACTCAGAAATAATTTTATTCAGTGGAGTAAATTAGTTGTCAGGCCGGTCCAAATCAATAAACACTCTCAAGCCCTGCAGCTTGGTAAGACACTGTCAATGTGTATTATGTAAATTATTTTCATAATCATTTTATAAATTATTATATAGGTTTTATAAATTATTAAAACAACTGTGACTCTTGCTAGTTGAAAAATCAAACTCAATTGCAAGTTAGATTTGCAGCAATATTAAGAAAAACTCGCTCCATCTGATCATGGCTCCACGTGGATCCAAGACAAGAGGTGTCAGGCACTCAATGCAATGAGGGTTTCTAGTCTGATAGAATGCTGGCTTTAATGCCTAAATTTAACTGATGATGTCCTGTGATTGGAGGTTTGTTGATCGAGTCTAACCCCCATTAAAGCCAGTGTTCTGGATCGGGCTGTGTTGAGGGCTTGAGGGCTTTTGGGGGAAAACCGGGCTCATTCTGAACTGTCTCCGAGATGAGGAGCCCTTACGGTGCCAGCAGCGGCCCTGAAACCTCACAGTCCACCGAACTTCCTAGCTCTTGTCTCTGTTGGTCTTGATGATGGTGAGTGATTGATGTTAGTCTAGACTTGCGGTTTGTGTGTATATGTATGTGTGTGAACAGCCTATATTTTCTCCCGTTTGTTTTTTATATGTGTGTTGGTATCCTTGATCCCCTCCTCGCCTTTTTTCTATGTTCCCTCACACACTCACGCTCCCTTGTGCTTAGACCATCAAAGGCAGCCACCCTGCCGCTCTACTCAATTACACACTCAGGCTTTTAAAAAGACACCCTCAAATCCGGCCCCTGCATATCCCAAGGTCAACCCTACTTATTCCTTGTGGCATTTAACAGAGGGAGAGGATTACATTGGAGTGTAAGAACCAGGTATCGGCTGTACATTAACAAGAAGAGAAAAAAAACAGGTCCTGCTTTGTGGGCTCGTCTTTTCACGGTGCCCTAGAATTTCTCCATATCCAACGCATGATTCCAGGAACTAAGTGGGTTTGTTGCGTCTAGAGTTTTGAATGCTCTCAGGGGAATTCTTATGCCCGGAGGAGGCAGAACAGCAGAGAGGGAAAGCAGGCCACTGTACGGAATAGTAGTTGTTTTTTTGGGTAAGTGATAAGTGGGAAAATGTGGGATATTTTCAGACACTTCATTGGCAAACAAAACGCTCTCACCACACTTTCTTTTGGGCATCATTATCAAATGGCACACACCAAGCTCCAAATATATTTGGACAGCAACATGTTTTTTGATGTTTTAGCTCTGCATTCCTTGGTGCTAGAAGAGCTTTAATTTTATTTCCATCCATATCAAATGAACTTTTGAAAGGCACCAGCACTTTTTGAACATTTTTTAAGGTGACAAATATGTAGACACACAGTCGACAAAGTAATCATTTTTAGTATCTTGCTGAATATTATTCAAAGATTGTTTGAAGTCTTTATCCCAGAAATATCGTTGGACTCTTGATATTTTCTTCCTGCATTTGCATTAATACTCACTGGACTACGTATTTCTCAGTGGGACTCTTACATGAGAACACATCAGATTGTGAATAGATGAACTTTTGTTTCCAACCACTCCCCTAAAATGTGTCGTTAGCAAGGCAGACAGATGTAAAAATTGTGCTAAAGGGCACTTTATATTACCGTCTCATTACACATCAACTCCTTGCCTGATTAAGCTCTTAATTATGGCAGTGCAGTGTGGAATACATGGTTGGCTAATTGTCAGAAAGTAAACACGGATGTTAGGTATCAAATCACATCTCAAATGATCAGCTTCCTGTTACGAAGCTTCAGGATAGGTACATCAGATGATTTTCTAGTCGCCTAGTGATCCACAGGGAAATTAAAATGATGGGACTTCCACATCATCATATAGCTTTGTAGTATGGCAAAAGTGTTGTTGTTGGGCTGATTTGAAATTTCATAGCCCTGTTTCCATGTTGTCATTTATTCAGACATGTTTTTCCATGTTTACTGTAGCTACATAATTTATGGCTGTGTGTACTCCACAGCTGAATTCTCTCTGGGATAAATTGGAGTGGAGGCTGAAGCAACAGCCGGAAGTGTAGCTAAAAATAAGATGACCACGAAATTTAATGCAAAGAATGTTTTTAAATTTTTTTTTATCATTGTAACCGCTCTGAAAAGTGGGTTATTTAGGAGAACAACTTTTTTTGAATACTAAGATGCTTGGGAAATAATGACATTATGAAAGTTGAAATAGCATCACATGATGAAATACATAAAGTCTCTACATAGGTCCTTTTTTTTTACTGGCATTTGTACCACAGATATCTTCCTTGGAATATCATACCAACACAAACAGCATCCACCTCTGCTCAGTGCTCTGTTTTTCTAGCTTATTTTTCTCAAGTCTTACTTTCAGTACCAAATTTAAATACATATCCTGCCTTGTTGTTGTATCAATTTTTACACTGACACCTGAATAAAATGATATATACAAGATACAGCAAATAAAAAACGGAAAGAAAAAAGGGACAAACACAAATCTTTCACATCTCAAAATATAAAAATAAACACGACCCAGTTCTTCCTGTTGCATGAGAAGATTCCCAATATTGCAGTTTATCAGAAAACAATGTGCCATATCATCTTCTGGAAAAAAACCCTGCTTATTTGAATGGTTGGCTTGTGACCAGCCATCTCAGTTGTTGGTCATTGTGACTAGATATCCCAAGGTTCCCTGAAAATATTCACAAAATTCAATTCCAAATCAAGGTCCTCTTACTATCTTCCCTTTGTTCTTTTTCTTCTTCTACTTGAGGACTTTTTTTTTTAATGTTGTTTTGCAGTTAGGCATTAAAGTTCTTTTTTTATCTTTGAAAAAATAGTTTTAGAACACAATCCCAATCCATGATCCATTCACTAGCTTTTTCTAGAGCTTTCACCAACATCTCACAGTCTTCATCAGTGGATGGATTTTGCTCAGTTTTCATGGACAAGTCCTAAAAAGGCTGATGGAGCGAATCATAACAGCCACTGACCTCGCCCATAACAGCCACTGACATCGCCAAACTTCAACTGCTGATGAAGACCATGTGCTAGGGATGAAAGTTATGGTAAAAGGGAGTGAGATAACTTTGAGTTGGAATAATTTTGACAAACTACCATTTAAAGTTCAAGAGTGAGGCTTGATACAAAAAATATATGATGTTATTTGGTGACCTCTTAACAAAACCTTTAAATTTACAACATCTTCAAAAATAAAATAGGAAGGCTCCTTGAACGTCATTCCTTTTTTACTTTGAAATACATTCAGCAAGTTGCTTTGGTTGCTCAGCAACCTTAAAATATTTTTCCCTCTACGATTAAATTTATTTTCTTGATGCCCATTCAGCAGTCTGAGAATTTATTGATCCGCCGTATTTATCTTATACCATAAAATAACACTCTACTCATGAACAGTGCGTAATCTGAAAGGTTGAATGGTTGAACACCTAAAATTGTGATTAGCAGTCCTGAAAAGTGATTCTGTTTTTGTACCCTAAGGGCTCTAAAATCATAAAGAGAATAATTAGAAACACACGGCTGTCCAAATATTTTAATTTATATACAAGACGGTCTTGACTTGAATCTCAATCTTCACAATTAAAACTTTCAGAGATGACTCAAAACCACAGACTCATATCTGAATTATAAATGAGTGAAATTCTTCGTATACCTCTTTTCAGTGAACATTTAATGTATAAATTGGCCCCCAGATCTGTACACCAACTGTATCAGCTATGAGGAGCTCAAATGAATCTGTAGGCTGTCAAAGAGCAAAAGATAATCCATCACCTTGTGACAGTTCGAAACAACGCTTTGTTATACTTTAACTACGCACACAGAAACTGCCATATGCATCCGGAGACTCATAACTTGTGCTCTTTGAAAACTTTTGGGTCTTCTGCTCTTTCTGCAATAACTGTTTGAATAGCTATGACTCTGCTCAGTCGCAAGTTCACAGACAGAGACGCAGGTGCAGCTTCCCGTTTTTATGTGGTTTCCAAACAACCTTGGCTTGCCAACGGTGCCACCTAAAAATGTAGAGGAAGCCATCACTCTCCCAGTGGTTTGATGGATGAAACGATAGATGGGCTGACAGATGACTACATAGGTAGCGCCGATAAGATCAGTGTCATTTTATGCACCGGGGAGATGAAACAGAGCGAGGGGAGAGATAGAGGGAGTAGTTCGGAGAGGGCTTCATCATAAATTTTACTAATTCATTTCCCTGGAGAGCGAGACTGTAACAGAGAGAGTGTGAATGGGAGGAGATGGAAAGAGAGAAAGAGAAGTTGTGTGTGAGGGAATGTACATCTTCCTGTGTGTGTCTATTTTGTGCTTAAGTGTGTACTTTTTTCCACAAAGAGAAAAAGAGGAAGCTGGAGTTGCTTAGACAGGTGTAAGGAGTAAGAGAGAGGAGAATAAGAAAAGAGGAAGTGGGTGAGAAGAGGCTCAGAAAACGTAGAGGAAAAACATAGAGAGACGGAGGCAGTAAGAAGATAAATGTATAAGAAAGGGGGAACGGAAGTGGATAAAATGGAGGGAGTGAAGAGGGATACTCAAGCCATAGCATCCTATAGTGAGAATCAATGCAAAGAAAAAAGGCAAAGAAGAGTACAGACAATAAAGAATGATGAATGGGTGAGCTCAAAGAGAACTCACAGCCTGGCATAATGGAACAACCTTGTGTGTGATTTATTTATCTATGGCACGAGATTCTTCTTCATCTGTTGGAATCATTTGGGTCGTACACACATTCATGCACACTTGCGTTATCGGTCGGAGGTGAGGAGACAGGGAGACAGGGAGGTGACAGACTTCGTAATCTCCCGTCAGGCCTGGGGACACACATACTTCCCTCCCCAGCAGCACACGCACACGCATGGTACTGACTCCCACTCTCTCAGTGTGTGCTCCTCACACACCCGGTACCCTCGTGTACTTTATCACACTCTCCCATCTGCTCCTGTTTTGAGACATCCTCAGCGGACAATCATTTTTATTCAGTGTGGCAGAAAGTGTCTGTGCGGAGAAGTCCCACTTGTCAAACCATCCACTATGAACCACTGTAGCTATTGTTAATGAACATTTGTTTTCACTGCCAAGCAATAGATTCCATTCCTGGGGTTAATATTGGCTACTGAAGTTTCTTCAAACACTGTTCTTTAATAATAAATCATTTGTTATGCAATTTTAATGTGTAAAATTTTAATGGAACATGAGGGATTGAGTTTACAGTAAGTTGCCTTCTTTGTGTTTTCTTGGCTCTTACTATAGAACAATGGCACACTTACTCAACACAGGAAATCCATAATTGGAATGAAATAGCCTATATACTCCCATGCCACCAGCACCGGCATCGGCCTACATCTCTTTCTGTTGTGTCCTCTTTAGTAGTCCAGTCACATCCAGTAAAATCAAATGCATATTGAAAATATCTTGTGTCCTCTTCAATAGTGCATCGATAATGAATTTAGTTAAACGGCATGACTAATGTGCATTTGGGGTCTGGTAATGGGCTCATCAGAGTAAAGAGACACACGCGTGGGCCAATCCGGTCCGGCCCGGCCGCCCACATCCTGTCGCCCCGTCCTGTGATTGGCGCCCACATGCTGACGTTTCCCATTGTTTGGACTGGCACGATAAAGACGTGAAGCCAGCACTCTTTTAGAATGCATGAAAGCAAGTCCTGGGGGCAAGTTCACCAAAGCGTGAAGGAGGGAGGAGGGAGACAACAGGATGGAAGGATCGAGATGGGGAAGGGGGTGCAGGAGGAAGGAGAGGGGTAAAGATAATGGCTTTATGGCGACAGTGATAATCAGGCTAGCTGAAAATCACTTCATCTGACTCAGAGCTGAGGGGATGCTGGGAAATGGAATGAAGTAGGTTTTAAATGTTTTCTGTCATGGCCATGATGCAGACAGATGTGTGTGTATCTGTTTATGCATGCAAGTATATGTCTGTATACTTAACATGTGAGGGAACAAGTTTAGTGCTGGTATGTGATTTATTATTGACAAATGTATATGATTCTATTTGTTTAAAAACATCCTTAGAGAATTCACATGCACACACTCGCACACCAACAGTCTCACATACTCTACACGTGCAGAATCTGTATGTGCACCCAACTCGGGACCGGGAGATAGCACTGAGGCATGAAAAGTCTTTCCTGAAATTGCTCCCTCATATCACAACGCACAATTACACCAGCTACAGCACTGCCTTTAGCCTCAAGTCAATGGTGGCACAGTATAGAGCTCTGCCCGCTTCCTCTAGGCTTTTATCCTGTGTGGGCATGAATGGTGCAGCAGCCCAGTAAGTGAATTGTGTGTGTGAGTGTATCATGTGTCCAGCGGGTGCACGCGTGTTTCAAGCCTCGTGGGTTGTGGCTTTTTCTTCTCTTCCCTCTCCCTCTCTCTTGTTCTCCTGCACATATACATGCACAAACAAATGAGGCTTTGTACTGACATTAGAGCTAGATCAAATTGGTGGCTCCTGTGAGGAAGCGGCAGGCAGCGCTTCTCCTGATGAGCTTTTCTTCCACAGTCCTTGTGCAACCAGAGAGGCCTGTGAGGAGAGATTCATTGTGCACTAATTGCCACATACAGCACAAGGATTACAAAAGACCTACGTGGGGCAATCCAGCCTTATGGAAGCCCAGTGGGGTCTTAAATTCTCCACACTCAGAGAATTTTCGTTTCACAACTTTACCTGCGATCATCATGGAGGAAAAAGGGAAATTTAAAACTTCATTAAATCGCCGAATCTGGGCCATTTCTGCCCCCTATTCTTACCTCCGTGGAAATTGGGTGAATCTATCACACTTTCTCTGGCAATGCCTGAACCCTTTTGCTTTTAGAGAGTTTGCAGGAAAGGCAGGGAGGCAGGGTGCAAAGGGCCTGTCTTGACAATTTTTTGTATTTTTTTGTGTTAACTTTTTCATCTGACCTGGCAGTGTGCCCCTTCACGCAGAATAATAGGAGCTAAAGCCATTCTCTTTTTGCCGAGCCATCAGTGAGCCATGGAGAGCCGGGGAAGAGGAAGTGATTTCCATGTTAATGGGAACCTTCCTGGAGGTGTCTAAAGTTTTGTTTCCTTTCCTTTCCTTTCCCTCCCTTTCCTTCTATCACTCCTTCCTCACCTCCTGTCTGTTTCATGCTTACCTACCTCTCAATCCCTCTGCCGATGTCTTGCAACGTTACCTTTCACCTCTCTGCTGCTGTTTACTTCTTCATTCCTCCTTTCCTCTCTCATGCTCTCTTTCTCTCTGTCGAGCTTGATGAATGGAGTTGCTGGGCTGTGAGCGGCACATCCTCACCAGGGTGTGGCGGGCCATTGCTGGCTGTCGCACATCACAGTGTGTTTGGGTGTGTTTTTTTTGTATCTTCTTTCAGTTAGCTTGCCTTTCTTGCTGGTATACACAAGTGCAAATCCAGCTTCAAACTCTAGCCCATCAAAATGAGTCCTTGGAAAGAAGTTAGACAGCGAAGAACACTTTCTGAGAGTCTTTTAAAATCCCGTCTCCTCCACCACTGAGGAACTACACTGATGTGCACTTGGCTGAACATGTACAATCCACATCTAACCCTCTGAGGATCCCTGAGCAGCCGACTGAACATGCTCCCTGAGGTCTTTGCCATCCCCTCCTGTCTTCTCCACACTCTTGACCCTCCTCCCCATGGGCTCCTCACACACTGCTGGAACATAGCCAGCGCATCATCTGCCTTCAGATATTCTAAGTTGCTCCATCCACTATATGCTCTCTGTAAGAAAAACAGTGGAGGGTAAACTACTGTTCTGCAGAGGTGCAAAATGAATCGCCTCAGCCCTGCACTCTCATACCTTATACATAACGGCTGGCAAGGCCAAACTGACTGGTCCTCTGAAACTTTATGGTATTCTTATAAATCATAAAATACCTTTCTATATTGGGTAAACAGATGATCAATCAGTGAGCTCAATGGGTAAAAAGTAAATTTTCAGGGATGCAGAGACAGACAGATGTGAAGCCAAGATGGACCCTGCAGGGACTCTGTGCCTCTTGGCTGTTTAATTGGATTACAAATAAGCAGGTGAGGTTGTTGTTGAATAAACAAAGTTTTCATGATATGGAGTAGGAACTTGAAGAGGAAAGAACGGAGATGGCAAGAAAAACAAGGGTAGAGACTAGAGGACAGAAGGCCTGTCCTGAACTTCATCTCATAAAGTCGCTTGGAGGAAGAAACAAATGTTATCATTTATCCAAACTCTTCACTGTTTTACCAACTTGAAGTGGGGAAGGAAACATCCTGGTTTCAAATAAAAATGTCTGTTTATATTTTTTCTGTCTTTCTGTATTTTTCCCGTTTTTTATTTTCTTTCTCCACCAACACTGTCGAAGCTTTACACCTGCAGTGTCATTGTTTTTCCAGAACTGTACAAAGGCTCCCGTGTGGTTTGGCACGTTGTTACTGCTGCACTTGCAATTATGGGTTCAATTCTCACCAGGCTCATGTTGCTACAGTGTGTGAATGCAGAGTACCACGCTTTGCATAAAAAACACCTCTAAATGCCAGAGAGGGGAAGGCTACTTTACAAAGTAATCTGTTACATTTAAACTTCTTTAAAAAAAAAAAAAAAAAAAAATATATATATATATATATATATATATATATATATATATATATATATATATATATATATATATATATATTTATGTAGCTTATAATCTGTAAATTTCTATCCTTTGAGTTATCAACATCTGCCACCATTATCGGCTGTTATTGTAAGATATGTAAAATTATAATAATTGAAATAAAAGACCAGTGTGATTTCAGTCTTCTGGGCAATGCAATAACTAGTTATCTTCTAGTGACTAATCCAGTTACTATTTTACCAAGATCAAATTAATGTTATCTCAATCATCTTTTTTCAGTCATAAATTCACTTCTGTTCTCTTCTGTTCTCTTAACAGGACAAAACCTCTTAAAGTATTGCGTACTTTCTCAAACCAGACCTGTACCTCTGCTGATCTAAAGGAGACAGAGCTCTGTAACTGTCCTACTTTGTCAAACACTGCCAGGACTCTGACCTTTAGGCTGACACATTCAGGCACAATCAACGGGAGGAGGGATATTAATTGATGACAATGAGATTATTAACAGATACCATTATCGCACATATTAATTAATTAGAGCTAAGCTATCTCGGCAAAGATCGCAGTTAATAGAGATGAACGTTATGTGTAACCTTGATAGCCTCCGCATAAAAATGCTGCTCTTTCCTGCATTTTGAAGTTGAAACCACAGCTATGAGGGAAAGTATTATCATCATAATTTCTCCTTAATGGGAGTGTAGTAAAACAGTGACATCACACTCTGTCTCAGGAGTAAAGTAAAAGAAAAGCGAACATAAGTGTAGGAAGCTCATAAATATCTCTCGTGTCCTACTCTGAGGTGGAAGTGTTTTAGCGCTAAGTGTAATCCTGAGATGCTTGATAAATTGGGCCCTGATTGCATTTCTCAAAGCCACTGGCATTACATAATGCATGCGATCACTGTAAATCACTTTGCACAAACAAGCCTGCAAAAATATCCAATTTAGGGGCTGTTGAATTTTCTTTTTGTTGCTTCTTTTCCAGCTTTTCCTTCTGAAAAAAAATCACACAATTGTCATAAATTGATGCTTTTTTAGTCTCGAGAGGAAGCCTTTCTCATTTCAGTAAATCCATGTCCAGTCTGCAGCCTGCCTTCAGGCTGGAACAACACCTTGTGTTAATTAAACCCAACCTCTGGATTTCCCTGCTCCGCACCAGCACATTCTGGGAGAAATTGAGTGTTTGATTTCTAAAAGAGTTTTACTAATTTCATCCGGCTCTAATGCTTGGCTGTATTTGCAAAAGAGTAATAATGATTACAGTGATAACCTAAACAATTAGGTAATAGGCAATAATTTCCAATAATTGTTATTCCCTAATTAAGTTTTACATCTTCACAGCTCAAATAACAGATGGAGGAAATGAAATGAAAGGAGAAACTAATTAAAATGGAGGTGACTAATACCAGCATGCTTTTTATCCTTTTATTTTCTCTATCCCTCTGTTTCTCCTGCTCTGTATTAATATTTCATCTAAAGTTCAGTGCTTTCTGCTTCAATAGACAGTAAAATCACTGCTGGAGACATTGCTCTCAGTCACATCTCTTTCTCTCTCTCTCTCTGTTTTTCCTTCTCACTCACAGCGCTTCTTCATTCGCTCCCAGCCCTGTTTCGTATCACTCTCTTTTTCTTCCTCCCTTGAGCTCTCGCCGTACACTTCTCTGTTTCTCTCTTCTCTCACAGTATCTCGCAGGTGGAAGTGAATGTCAGCGGCGGGTCTAACTGGTTGGAGTCAACCGCAAACTCTCCCTTCCTTTCTCTCATTCACACCAGTCAGTCATTCAGCCAGCCAGGCTGCCACTTTTTCATTTGAAAATTTTTTCAGTGCGCTTCAGTCAGTTGATGTAAAGCTTTTCAGCCACTTGATATCCTCGGTAGGCTGGGGGTGATGCTTGCACTGATTTCACATATATATATATATATATATATACATATATATATATATATATATATATATATATATATTAAATATATGTATATACTGTAGACTTTGTGACTTTAAAAAAATGATTGCAGTGAAGCGGCTGCTTTACTTTATGCTGTTCTGAAAGGAACCAGCATTATTTCAGGATTGACACAGTGTCGGAGTCTACGTTGTTTAGTGCTGTTTGCACTCAGGCACCTGGGTGCGCCCACGCCAGCCTGCAAGTACAGGCATTCACATACTAATGGACTAATGGACGCACAGACACACACACACTCGGGCACACCCTGCCTTTTCCTCCTACTCCATATGGCATTAGAGCAGAGCTCAGTAATGGCTAATGGTCCACCTCTCTGCGCAAGGCAAGTTAAACTGCAACATGCAGTGTTTTATTCTTGCTTGCCCTGGAGCTGGTTAAGGAAAAGATCTACACTGTTTCATTATTAACCCCATTAGCACTGAGATAGAAGGCGTTAGTTTCGCTCTCATGTTCACATTCACTCTGGCTCCACGCGGTCTATTTTAACCCAGTAGTGGCTTGGGAAGAATAACATTTTTGCCTAGATAGCAGATGTGTTTTCATGTCTCACCGTCTCTGCTGGCAGTCCCTCTCTGCATCTCTAACACTTGTGATGTTGCCTTAATCACACTCTTCCCACCCTGATCCTCCCTTCCATGTCTCTGGCCTTTACCGTTAAGCCCTCTCGAATATGAAAGCCTGTGTGATGGACTTCCCCTAAACAGATGCAGATTTTATTCAGGCTATTTTCAAAACCACTGCATGCACTTTAGCCAGCTAGACATTTTTTTAATGACTCCCCTAACGCGATGCCTTCCACCACCACCATCAGCATCACAAGAAACACGCCGCCTCTGCTTCAGATAAGATGTTGCAGAGGCACATGCTTTTCTTTCTTTTTTTTTTTAATTTCCACTCAACCCTCCCCTCTCGCTCACCAAGTGCTTTTACAGCACAGGCCTCGGTCCACACTTGTCTTCAAAAAGTGGTTCCCTGCTGGTTTTTCACCTTTTGCATTTCTCTCTTCCCACCTTCTCAGTCCCTCTTGTGTTGCATTTTTTATTTCATTTATCTGTCTTTTTATCGTCGCCCCCTCTTCTGTTAGATCATTCCCAACCCTCTCCACCAACAATTTCAATTCAAGCACTTTTGCACTGAACCAGCATTAAACTACATCTTAGTTAACACTCAGCACTCTTTCATATTTCATATTGATTCCCCTGCGAACAGTTCTACATTCATCTATCCCTTATTGAACTATATATGTATACGTTTATATACGCAAACCCACAGTATATGAGGAACAGTCATTGAGGAATCAGAACAGGCTCATATGGACTCAGTGAAAAAGACATGAAGAGTCTTCTTGTGAAGCAGTGTCCAAATACAGCACCGGAGGGCTTTCGATCTTCTCTCCATGGCACAATTACGGCCAGCTCAGTGGGGAGCACGTATATTAGTGGGACATGAAGCATTGAACCAGTGGACCCATGCTGGGTCCCCACAGCCCGCTCTAATGGCTTTACCTGAGCGAACAAAGGCAGAGGACAGATCCCAACCACTCTCTATTTTCATGTGATGTGTGATTTTATCAGGGACGTGTTTCGCTTTTTGAGGTTCTTTATGTGCTGAATGAGCTGGGATTCTCACCCTGCCACTCACCTTTTCACTATCCCTGTTCTCACCCCCACCTCCTGGATCCTCCTCTTTTTATTTTCTCCCCAGTCCATCACAGGTGGAAATGATGTATTACTTGTGTTGCCGGCCGCTCTCCTGGGTGAGCAGAGAGCTGATAATGACTAGGTCTAGGCTACAGCGCCAGAATCACAACCCCTTTCTCACTCTCCTCATGAGAACTCCCTGTGTGTGACAAGAGTGTATGAGAGAGAGAGAGAGAGAGAGAGAGAGAGAGAGAGACTGGAGCATTTCACTCTGCCGGTGTGTGTGAGACAAAGAGCCTAAGACAGGGACAGTTGCATTGGTGTAGTTGTGCATTGTCCCGCTTGACCTTACAAGAGTACAGATCAATAGAAACCACAGTCATTGGCTTATAAATACTTTTCTAATTTGCTGTCTCATTAACAACGAGCCTGTTTATGTTACGAGTTGTCTTCGTCTCTGCCTTCTGGTGCTGTGTCAGTCCCAGATGGCAGGCATGGTCGTCACACTACATAAACTGGTATTTAGCATTGATTCATTGGCACACACTGTCCCTTTCAGTGGGCAGACCCCTGCAGGGCCATGTGGGGGCTGGCATACTCTGTCAGCAGCAGAATATATATACTATGAGGTTTTTTATGTGACACTCAACATTTCATTATGTTTTATCATGTAATACAACTCCAGTCATGTATTCCTATAGCAGATAATACAAAAAATATATCAAAGCACTGTATCTAGACCCCAAAACATAATACTCATATGTGATTGTTGAACATGTTTCCATTATTATTGAACATGGACATTATTATGTTGCACCTCCAATTTCCACATGATCTACAGGGATTTTCTCCAATTCAGGCACAGGTGCATTGGTGATGTCAGACACTAATGGTTTCTGACAAAGTCTGGCTCACAGTCAGGGCTCTAATTCATCCCAAAGGTGTTGGAGGGGCTGAGGTTACCACTCTGCGCAGGCCAGTCAGGTTGTTCCACACCAAACATCAGAATTTCTTATTTCTTTACACACTTTCCCTAAACGGGAAAGGGCCTTCATCAAACTGTCGCCAAAAGGTTGGAACTGAGGGGCCAGCGCAAACCATAAAAAAACACAACTGTTGAACATACTTTAGGGTGATTGTAATGTTATTGGAGTTAAACATGAAATTATCAATAAATATTTCAAAATCAGCATTTCCTGATTCTTTTTCCAAATACTAATTTGTTCCCCTCTTATTTCAAGCCAATTTTAAATAAACAATACATAAACAACCCGGTCTCTTAGGAACTAACCTCTGCCCCTTTGTTGTTAGTCACTGCTAGCCTGTCAAGCTGTCTGCGCCCACACTGTTAATAACTGCGCTCCCTAAAGAAATATTATCTAAGTTTGGAAAAAAGAAATAGCAATTTCACAGAGAAGCAGACAGAAGGGTCTGCAGAATGCGTTTGAGTGATATATCCGGGATGTCAAAGTGACTCAGCATCAAAAACACGTTAAAAGTTAAAGATAGCAGCTAAAACCCACAGATCACAATGTAAAAGTGAACAGCCGCATCACCAGGCAATCAAGACGGAAGACTATGAAGTTAAGGAGGAACACTGTCTCTGTACAGCAGGGTAGGTTCACTGTCGAAATCATTAAAAAGGAAAATCAGCATCTGTATGCGTTCAGTATAACCTTGTGGATAATTGACTTGCTGCTGTACTCTGCTATTGTTTCTAAGCCCATCTGATTAAACTTACCTCAGTTGGTATCACGTGCGCCAGACACAACCTTTAACTATTAGTAGCTGAAAATCCAAAAATAAACTGCCTGAAAATGACGAACATCTGAAACTATTGCCTGAGAGTCTATGGAGCACGACCGTAATGTTGCCCGACCCTGGTCGGAGCTGGCCACTGCTATAATATTATTGGCCAGTCTGCGTTCATTTGTTTTGTAAGTTACATTTTAGGGGAGGCATATGTATGAGTCACATTTATATACCACGACCTAGTTGTGCAGAACTGTGACACCAGAGACTGTTCACATTCTGAGACTTGCATGTGGTTTGAATTAGAAAGCACCAGCATTGTGGTCAAGGTTAGGGAACGATTGTAGTTTCAGTTGAATAATCTGAACATGTCCTGTCTTGTGCTTCAAGTCACTGTTTACCTTTTCAATATAAAACCAAGTCAACAAACTTTCCTTAACCTTAACGAAGTGATTTAGTTGTCCAAACATATCCATAAATAAGTTGTTATGAACACATGCTGTATTTAAAGACTGAATATTGTAGGAAAAGAAATGAAAAATATGGTGTCAGTGAAGTAACAATAAAAAAAACAGCTTTTTTAAAAAAATAAGAAACCAGCTTTTTTTCACAGGAAGTAATAATGAGATAATAACATTAATTCTAGCATGTGGGGAGTGGTGAATAAAGGGAAATAAATCTTCATGTATAACAGCACTGTGGGAATTCATTTTATGTCGAACTATTAAGTCCTATTGGAGGCAGTGCTCATGGACTAAAGCACTTTTAAGTGATCTTAAATCACTTGTTATTGATTTTTTTCTTTTCAAAAGGTAGCCATCAGTTAAAAAGTTGAAACCAGCAATTACATCATATACATTACACTTTTAGACAGTTGGAAACTCTCTTCAGAAACATCTAGTGAATCACCTTGAGTAAATTGCAGAAGGGAGAGAGGAGGAGAAAGCAGTTGTTCACCAGGAGGTAAATGAAGTAAAGTAAAAAAAGAAGTGGGTAAAGAGCAGCCTGGAGAGTAGCATATGGTAATGGGACCAATTCATAGCCCTTTAGTGCCACAAGGCCAGCAGTGAGCTTAATGCTCCTGTCACAGTTACTGCTTATAGTGTGTGCAGAGAAAATTCTGGGGTGGTAGCTAGCAGCCAACCACCTATTTACCTATGAAAAACAAATCTCATCCGAATGTCAGCAGTGAATTTGTGTCATTTTTGCTGTTCTGTGATCTCCATTAAGAATCAGGTGGAAAAGATCTTGGCCATTATACCAACAGTCACAGAATGAATCACACTAATAAACAAGTAATTTAATTAGCATACAATTTTTTGGGAAAAAAAATTCTCTCAAACAGTAAAATGGCAATTTAACAGACGCCAATCAGGTTAATACAGAGAACATAGCCAGGAAACAATTTTATTATAAAAAGCAGCTTATTGGAAAATAGAACTGTGGTTTCATCTTGATCAATAAAAGATTTTGCTCTAATCTCTTCAAATCCATCTTGGCCATTCTGTTTTTAGAGATGCCCTTGCAAATATTACCATAGCAATAACACGTTGACATATTAGTTGTTTTTTTTTCTGTTTGTCAAATAAGAAAAATTACTGGAGTTGCAGTTTTTCTTCACCTGCCATTTCTACTAGCTGTCACTGCATATTGACACATTTTCATATGTAATAGAAGGTTATAGTTCCCTCTTCTGATCATGTTTGGTGTGAAACGCCACCAAATAGCTTATCTCCCAGATGGATGTGTTCATTGGTTGGGTGAATAAGACAGTCCATGTCCTGCACAGACAACGTCAATAACTGGGGGTGATTCTCAGGCAAGAAGTGAATTAATCAAAGACAGGAGGGAGAAAAACAATGGTTGCAAAACATGATTTTACTGCTTCTCCAATTTCAGACTTATTTCTAGAGGACAGTCTACATTGATCAACATGCGCAATTCAAAAGCTCTGCATGTAGTATTGTTGTCCAACGCGTAAATACCTTTTGATATTTACCTTTAACCTTCATGACTATCAGGTAATTTATTCTAAATGAAATGAAACATAACCCAGACTTGTCCTCATCAAACAATGGTAGAAGTGATCTTTTGTTTATGTTTAACCTCTTGTGGCCATGTGAACTAAATGGTAAATGGACTGCATTTATATAGAGGTTTTCTAGTCTTTTTGACCACTCAAAGCATTTTTACACTACATGCCACATTCACACACACATACAGTGCTTTTCTATACACACACACACACACTCACACACAGATGATACATCTGGGGAAATTTGGGGTTCAGTATCTTGCCCTAGTCCGCAGGTCCAAGTGTCCTAGGGCACTTGGACCTGCGGACTGGAGGAGCCAGGGATCGAACCACCGACCTTTCGGACAGTGGACCACCCGCTATACCTCCTCCATAACCATCATGATATCCTGTCTCCAGCATTCAACACTGTTTTCTTTTAACCATGACAACAATCACTCCCTGACCTTGTACAGCACTCTAGCTACTTTACCACCGTGAAAACTGACGTCATTCCCGCTGTATTTCTTTTCCCTCAATTTTTGGGAGGATTAGCAGCCTGAGGCATGTTTACTTTCTAGATTTAAACTTACACATGGTGGATTTGTTTCACTGATCCCAGTAGTTTTAGACTCAGTATATATAAAGAATTTAGTGTTTCTTCATTGGAGTGAAAAATAATTCTCTTTTAGGTGTTTTGGGGGGGGGGGGGGTTAATTGCTTAAACTTAACCAAGACCTAGCCAAAGGGTTGGCAGTTTAGAGAACCAGAAAAAATCTGAACTTCTAAACCAGCCATGTGTTTTTGGCTGGCACTGAAAATAGGAGTGCCAGATCAGACGGTCATATGCGTAGTAACAACGACCTGTTTTTTTGCTTAGGATAGACCTGTTGGAGAGAGAGAAACCCCTGCGTGTTTTTATAATTGCAATATTAGCAATCAGTAGTACATATTCCTGCGCTACAGATTTGACATCAACAGACTTAAAAGGACAATCAAACACCAACCAAAGTGATAACTTAGGTTGTTAACGCCACTTTGATGTCTGAACTGTGAAACTGATCCACAAAGCGAAATAACCTCACGTTCTGTTTCACTGTGATGTCAGATTTACAGAACTCATCTGACTCTGTGTTGGCCCAGATACTGTCTGGTTGAAGTACTGGCTATCTTTTATACTGTCAAGCCAATGTGTTTGTTCGATGTTGTTCTTTCCCTCACGTTTACGGGTCTATCTGATTCCCTTAGCTTTAGCCGAGCAGATAACAGCTCTGTTTGAATGAGCCTGTCTGTTCTGTGTGTACGAGCCAAATAGTGATATCTTACCTTTTCCCTTGTTCAGTTTCTATCTTTCCTAACATACTTAGTCTTGTCAGTGTTGCCAGTGGCCATTGTGTGTGTTAGAATGAAATAATGTGGTGGCTGGATATCTGAATTTATGTCTGTGTGTGTGTGTGTGTGTGTGTGTGTGTGTGTGTGTGTGTGTGTGTGAATTTTTTATGCAGTAATGTGTGTTCACTGATGTACCACATTGTTTGGTACTGCATATTTTCATTGGGATGTGCTTCGGACGACTCATAAGAGAAATGTACATTATGTCCCTGTAATACAAACTGCAAATCCAGCAAAAGGACCCATAATGTGTCTCTATAATGGCAGCAGCACTAAAAGTAAAACCTGCATGTTTAAGCATCATAGCAGCAAACATGAAAGAGCCTGTTTTACTGATTGATACTTGTTAGTAGGAGGAAGGAATGGACAAGTCAGGGACTAAAAACTTGAGGTTTGTGATGGGGAGTTTGCGCACGCCCCAAAGTTCAAACTTTTCAAGGGAGACAGAGCAGGGTACTGTAATCTTCACTTTTTCTCTATCTTCTCTGATCCTTCTGTTTTTAATCAATGCCTCTTTTAATTTAGTTACCTTTAAAAGCATATTTTACCTGACTTTAATAATATCTCAGCTCTGATCACTCAAACACATACTCTGCCTCTCTCCTCTTTAATCTCTCTCCTTCATCCCCTCAGTTCGGTTAAATCAAATGGCTTCTTATCTGAAGGAAATATTGTAAATATTGGCTCAGCACAGGCGGGGAACAGCAATTTGAAAGCAGTTCAAAAGACAAAATTAAATGTTTAACTGACAAATAGAGTGTACCAGCACTAATGAGCGATGAAGACAGCTTCTTAATATGTGCCGTCATGTGTCTCTCCCAGGTATGTGGTCCTTCTCTGTTTCTGAGCTGGCCATCCCGGGTGCTGAGATCGGTCGCATCTCAGCCACTGACGCCGACCTCGGTGAAAACGCCAAGCTGGAATATACCATCCTCGAGGGCGAGACCGGGGACACGTTCAACATCACTGGCGTGAACCAAGAGGCTGTCATCACGCTCAACAAGGTGAGGGAAAGATAATAGAGGCAGAGGGATAGACAGATGGAGGGAGGAGGAAGATGAGGGAAGGGTCACTTTGATGTCATGAGAGATAATGGCAGAGGAGAAGACAGTTAGATGAGGGAGGGGTAAGAGAGCATAAATAGAAAGGGCAAAGGGGAGAAGGGCAAGACAGAAGAGCATAGAGAGCGAGAGCGAACAGATGATGAGGGGGAGGAGAGGAGATGACACAAGTAGTGTGGGCAGGTTTTTTTGAGAGGGGTTTTGTTTTGTCTGTGAGTCAAAGCTTAGCTAATAACATGTTGCCTAAGCCCATTAACCTGGAATCATGTGGAAATATGCAAAGACGCAACACAAGCCTATAAGATTCTACATGGCTCATCTCTCAGCAGCCTTTTCAGTGAAGAATTTAAAACATGCGATCTGTATTCATCTTACCTTTTCTCTGTATGTGCCTCCCACCAGATGAGGGTGTTTTTACAGGTTTCTGACAACTGAATTTCCTGCTTGAATCACCTTGCTATGAACCAGCTCCATTTTTATTAATATTTTCATCTGTTTACAGACAACATAATGAAACATCCATTTGAAACTCAATCAAAGCCTGACAGTTCCGAATGCAAGTGTTGCAGCAGCTGAGTTGAGTGCGGCTTTTCAGCAAAAACGTTTTGACCACTGTTCGGGTGTTTCGGCTGCTGCCTCGTGGCGTAGATTTTCTGTGCAGAGCATTCTGAGCTCAGTTGGCTAATAGTTCCCTTTAGTGTAATATTAGATGATTTCAATTTCAAACGGTCATTCCCTAAGCAGCCCGTCATCCTGAATAACCACATTCTTATGAAGATGTGTGTACACTAGGGGGGTGATGAGTGCTGACGCCCACTCATTACCGGCATGACTTGTTAAGTACATACGTGTCTGTCTCAGGAGAAGGACGGTGCCCCGACACTCACATGTAATGTTGGCTTAATGGGGAGGAGGGCCTGTGTGGGAGGTAGCACCGAGGCGCGTTATGATTCTTTCATTTCAAAGGAGCCCATCAGACTTGCTTCAGACACTTCAATAAAAATACTTGTGTGTCTCCTGTGACGCTTCTCTCTTGTGAGGTGAGTCAGTCAATGAGCTTATGCGCATGTGCACTTGTTGTAAATGCTGTGTAATATATTATGATGAGGCTTGTGTATTTGATTTGATATGAAGCATAAATCCAGTGCTATTCCATAGATTTTTTTATTGTCAGCAAACTCCTTGACATACCAAAAGTTCTGGCTGTGTATCCAAAGCCTGATCCAGTTATATCCTACCCCGTAGAGCTCAATTGTTGGCTTAAACCTATTAAAAAAAAAGGTCAGAGAGCCAAACATTTGTATGAAATACTTGCTCCTTCATTGCAGTGAATGTGAGCACTGTAAAACCTATCCATTATTTTTCTGAAGAATCAAATAATAGTTTAGGTTATGAAATTAAGTTAAAAAGTTTCTCAAGAAGTTCAAGGTCACATCTTCAAGAGTTTGTTTTAGTTTACCTGCAGTCAAAATTGCATTCAGTTTCAAAAAGTATAAAAAAGAGAAATACAATAAATCCTCAAAATGAAGAACCTGGAGCCAGGATAGAAAGTTTTGCTTAATAGATAGAATTGATAGAATTGACTTATCATTTCTGCACAAAATGTTATCCTTTCAGGGGCTAGATAGATGGGTCATCCTTTAGACCTGCTAGATCACTGTTACACTCAACATTACATCTCACTGTGTTCCAGTGAAATCCATATCTTCAGTATTTTTCCAGTAACTTAATAAAACACCCAAACTCAGGTTCCAATTTGAAAACTCACCAAAGATTCTACAGAAATGTCTTTTTTGTTTTCAAATAAAGGCAATCTGCACAAAATAACAGCATTTTGGCAAATCTGTAAAAAGTATGGCTAGTTGTAGAAATAAATGTGTTATATGTATTTGTACTGGTAGGCATTTGAGTGTGCACTGGCTGTGTTCTCGTCATCATGTAGCCTAGCATACTGGTGTATGTGCAAACAGTGAATGTGTGTGAATTTATCACTCTGTCAGATCTTGGCCTTGGGTTTGTAGGATTCATTAAAAACAATCCGCACCTGGAGGTGGTTCATGGAGCAGGATTTCCAAGCCTGGTATGAGCTTCTTCAAAGAGTGGAATAGAGGCAGGGAGGGGACTGGATTCAGTGAGAAATGCAAGAAGAAAGAAATCGAAGGTGAGGACCCAGGAATAATGGGAAAGAGTATAAGAAGGAGCAAGAAGATGGGAGAGATGAAGGAGCAGTGTTAAAATGGGGTCTTCTGTGAGGCAGTGGCAGCGTAGAGTGCAGCATGACAGAGGAATGAGAGGAATGAGAGTACGAAGGAACCAGAGATAGACATGCAAAGGCAGGAAGAGAGATGGAGAGAAAGCATGAGCTGTGAAATCAGTGACAGCCATACAGAACAATTAGCACAGCTAGTCACTGAGAAGCACAGGGAGGTAGGAATCTCATCCAGCAGGCAAGAAGGTAAAAATAATTGTATTAAAGCATTAAAAAAAAAAAAAGAAGCTAAAATGATGGAAAAAAAAACCCTTGGAGATGAGGAGGGAGGCAATTGAAGTGAAGATGAGAAGAGCAGGGATGGAAAAGAAAAAAAATAATAACCTGCTGGGTGTAAAAGGAGAACTGATCAATTCAACATGTGCTGGGTGACTGGTGAAATGGGCGGTAAATATTACGTGTAAACAAATACAGCAAACACCTCCCTCCCACAGTATTCCTCCCACTGGGTTCAGTCACACAAAACAAGGAGTACAATTAGTATTTCAACATGGACTCCTTTGTGCTGGCTTGTGTTGCTTTAATCCTTCTACAAAGGCACCAAGAGAGGAAGCGAGGTAGTTTAAACCAGGATTGCTGCTTTGGGTAAATATTAAATAAGCCTGAAGACTCACAGGTTTAACGTGGATTTATTATGAATGATTCCAAGCAAAGTTGAACATTTATCGAAAAATTTTCAGATGCTGTAAGTTAACATTTCACAAGTCTTTACATCTTCTCTAGCCCCAGCAATACTGGGATTTTATGTAAAGGTAGGTGTGCTATGATAAACTCTTAATATGAAAAAAAAACTGACTTGAATAAGTAAAGAGGGATTTAGCCTTTCAGGGAAACTAATGAAAAACATGTAAGACTGTCTACAACTCTAACAGAATTAAAATAAACAAAGCGTAAAATTAGCGCTAAGCTCCCCCTCAGATTCCACTTCGTTGAATAAACAAAATAAAAAATAGTAAAATAAAAATACAAAAGCCATGTTTTTTTGCTGTTGCTATGCATGTGTGCATATGTTTAGGTTGTGTTAATATTGACCTACATGCCCCAACGTCCATTTCTGGAGTCAGTAAGCTTTCAAACTGTGAAGAATTTTAACAGGGGATGAGATGATCTGTGTGCCCCCGGAGAAGGAAAGATTTCCGAGCAGAACAATTTGTGTTGCCACAGAGTCGGCCTTGACCTTGCTGGTCATCTCGCTGCTGTGGGCTGAATCTCTTTAACCATTGATATAAGATGCAGGTTCTACACACACACACACACACACACACACACACACACACACACACACACACACACACACACACACACACACACACACACACACACACACACACACACATACATGGATGGAATGGAGATGCAGACCTACACAAGCACCAGTAAACCACAGAGAGATATACTATCCAGAGGCACATCAATATAACACACTTGACCTTGCAGCTCCCAGTGTTTAAACTGTGGGGAATGAGGGAAAGAGCTGCAAAGAGGTGCGAATGCTTGTTTAAGGATGGCGAGGGATGCCGCTTGTCTTTACCTCAGAATGATCTGTCAGGTGGGAGGTGTGTGAAAGGCTCTGGGAGTGGGGGTGTGTGGGGGGGGTGTAATAGCAGATTAGGGATATATAGAGTCAAGTGAGGGAGCTGGAGGAAAGAGTTAAGCGATAGTTAAAATGAGACCCAGGGAGAATATGTGATGGTAAAATGGAGACAGAGAGAATCAGACAGATCAAGACAAGGAAGACTTTGGATGGTTTGCTGATGAGCTGTGGGAGGAGGAGAACATAGTAAAACCATGGAAAAGGCAAGGGTTAGGTGGGGACACGCCGGAGAAGCTGGGTCATTATAGGCCTGCAAGACTGGGTGCCGTCTGAAGCTGCCTGCTGCTTATCACTGCTTATTTACTGTCGGTCCCACAGAGACCCCCAGCAATAAAAAGATTTCTCTCCTTCAGCCATTCCTTCCTCTCCCCCCCCTTTAACTCACCACCAACCTCAAGCCCTTTTCTCATCATCTGCTGCTGTCTCTCTGCATTTCACTTCTCTCTCTCTCTCTCTCTATCTCACTGATCCCCCACATATGTCCAAATATGCAAGGCAAGACACATGCACTAAAATGCAAGTAAATGCAAAGACACACGCACACACACACACACACACACACACACATACACACACAGGCCCTCCTCTCTCCACCCTATCTCATTCTTCCTGTGTTTTGTGTCTGGAGGCCATGTCAGACAGTGTGTGTTTGTCTGTGGCTCTGACTCTTTCAAACAAACACACATAAAAAGACATATTGACAGATACACATATCTAGCAGGTATATGCACACAAAATAAGCCACATACGTACACACACATGGACTACATATCCATTCATTTTAATAAGTTTCCTCTTTCTAGTTTCTCCTCTATTTTACTTTTTTGTATTTTGTTTTATTCCTCTGCTCACTGGCTGATCAGCTCTATTCCAATCCAGGTGTTTACTTATTATACATTGCTGTTAATGAATGTACATATTGCTGCTAATAGATTTTTGATACAGCATATGAACAAGGCCACAGTGTAAGTAGCAGGTAATTGAAGAATTAGCATAAAACTCTCCAGCACAGTGGGTTCTTGACATTGCTCTGCAGCAGTGCCCCCTAATGGCCAGAGGGTAACACTCAAGCCAAAGGGAGCTTTAACTGGTGGCTGCTGGTTAAGGTTTCATTGAGATTGATCAACTAATCGAAATCTACTCAACTGTTAAAATGAGAAGCAATTAAAAGTAAGGGAAAAGACACAGAAAATCTTGTCATCATCTGATGGACACCAGTAGTTTAGATGCAAATCAGACAGGCAATGAGTCAAATTAAGGGCTCAATGATTGTTAGAGCACTAGTAACAATTGTTGCAACAGAAAAAACTTTTAAAACAAACTAGGATAATGCCCTGATTCCACAGCACCTCATTACACATGTATAGTGTATTTATTAGCATGTATATAACAAAGTGGGATCACCAGACGCAACACCAGGCATGTAACAACATCATTAAAATGAATCTGGCAGTGTCCCGATTCAGGAGGTTTCCTTTTGAGGTATGTTTTCAGGGTGCTGTGAGCTGTGTAAGCCTGCTATTTGTGCGCCTTTCATTCCTCTTACCTGGGGGACAAGCTAGTTTGTGCATGTGTCAGTTTGCTGTTATTATTTCCATATGCTCTCACTTAAAACGGCTGGCTAATCCTTGGTCACACGCCAGCAGCGCGCCCAGGATTATCTGTGTTTGTTTTCTCACGCGGAGGAGAGATTGTGTTAATCTTCTCTAAGGGAAAAAGAGAAAGAGAGATGGTGAGAAAAAGAGAAAAAGAGAGCGAGAGAGTGAGAGAAAGAGACCAATGTCTTGCTAATGCATTGAAAAAAAAAGGAAGACACAGGACATCTGAGAATGAAATAAGACAGAGACAGAAGACAAGAGACAAGTGACAGAGGGAAGGGAAAGCGGCAAAGGAAGAACAAAGTCAAAAGAGAGATTTAGAAGAGTCTTTGTTCTCACATCCCTGCAGTTGTGCTTGTTGGCAGAAATGTCCAAAGCTGCGTTTGTCATCAGACAAATGTGATGTATGATCTTGATTTAGAATGCAAAAAATCAAGACAGAACTCAGGCTGCCAAGGACGGCAGGGCACTGAACAAACACAAGCACGCACAGCACAGACCATATACACATTCACACTGGCTCATAGGTGAACACAAGTTTGCATATTTTTACTTGATTTCACACACATTTACAGAGAATTCACTGACAATCTCTACCTCTATGCTTTATAGTCTCGCCCTGCAGCAATGTACATTTATTGCAAAGTATACGCATACACACTGTTTCTCAATCGAGCATGTGTGTGCCTATGGCTTGGCCTCTTTGAGGAGAGATGTATTATGTATCACCAGTCTAGCATGAAGGAAAGCTAATTAATTTCTGCTAACTATGAGGTGAAAGGAAAGGGGAAATTTTATAGAGAAATCTGAATTTCAGAAAGGATTGTGGGAGCAACACATCACAAGACAGGAGATGGTTTCACTTGAAGGGCACGTGGGTCTGTATGTGTAGATAAGGGAGTAAGTACGCACGTTCAAATAAGGTGGCCAACAATTACTTTTAATTAATTTGTTTATTATGATTAGTAGAGGAAACGCTATTGTATATAAAATTCACAAAGTATAAAAAATGCCAATCCTAGATTGAGTCTTTAAATTGGAATTGTCGTTTCCAACCTACAGTCCAAAACTGAAAGACACTCAATTTGTAATGATTTAAAACAGAGCCAATTGGCAATCCTCACATTTGAGAAGCTTGAACCAGTGAGTTTTTGGCCCTTAAACATTTGATCAAATGTTTTATCAAAGCTGTTGTTGATTAACTTTCAAAAAGTCAACTGTAATTTAAGCATTGGCATGGTCTAATATTTCCAGCATTTGTTTATGTGACAGGGAATGTGTAGAGACGAAGTAGAAGAGGGCACAGGAGGAGAATGTGATTTATGAGGAACTTCACACTAAGCACACTACTTTCTTAAGTTAGTAAATTTCACTAACTTTATTACACCATCTATTGACCCTGATTCCTTTTTAGAGTGTTAGCTGAAACAGAATTTATTCCAGTATTTGGCTGTGCGCTAGATCCACCAAAAAGTTATACCCTGGGACCCCCGGCCAATAAATGTACATAGAACTTACTGTAGCTTATAATAGTATAAGTACAAATACTAGGGCTTTAGTCAACCAAAGAAAATCTTGGTCTACTGAAATCGTACCTACACTCCAACCAATCAATTGGTCCCAGGGGAAAAAAAAATCTGCACATTATCTCTAGATGAACTAAATCAGCCACAGTGCCCTGAGTGCACTCTGCCTGGCAGCTTTATTAGCATAAATGAATAATAAATACACATAAAAAGCTGGTATTTGTACCATATTAAAACATTCTAACCAAATTATTTCATACTGTAATGATAACAGATTTAGATCCGACCAGCGTGGACCTGGCATAGTCATATGATTTCCAAAAATAGAATTATATCAACTGGTCTGGTCGTAGCAGAAGAATTACAGAAGAATATTCACTCAAAGCCTCGTGTGTGAAGACTTTGAGTGCATATTTGCACTCCAGCTCCAGCTGTAATAAATAACAACTTTACTAATTGTGAGCAAGTCGCTTATAGTCTTCATCATTGTTTTAATGTTTGTTGCAAATTTACGACTTCACTACCACTCATTAATATCCCTTGTTCTCTCTATATGCACTGCCTCCCATACCCCTGCTGAAGCCTTGCTGAACTAGTCTTAAGCTAGCAGTTCAAACAGATCTGGTCCGGTCACTGCTTTCAGTTTGGTCGGGAAGAAAGACATCCGTAGAGATGTCACATATTTTAACACTGTTCTGTAAATTCTTGATGGTTGAATTTTATATATCGGGTATAAAAATGTCTGAAAATTGCTGAAATGTGGTGTTAAGTTTCTCTTTATGTTGTGCACGTGTGCAGGGTCTTGATTAGCCGGCACAGCATGTGTTAGGAATGGTCACATACCTTCAATCACACATGCGTGAGACAGAATATCACAAAAAACAGAGAAAACGGTCGGGCCACTGTGTGATAAGTGCTCACTGTACGGGCGAATGAGGGAGAAGGATGAGTGTATGTGCTGTGGTTTGTCAGAGCTGGCATCCTGTCGCACACGCACTTGAAAAAACAGATGGTTGAAGGCTGAGAAGGGGAGTGGGTGATGGAGTATATGAGGTAGTGAAAGAGGGGGAGCAAAGTGATGGAGTGCTGGATGGATGGAGGGTGGGGGGGTGGTGGATGTGTGCTCACAGTGTAAGAGACACCTCTCCCCTTCAGACTGATTGTCTCTCTACCTGTAATGGGGGCCCGGCAGAGAACCTTTTCCCTACGTCTCCTCGGCTAAAACCTCCCTCTGCACACACACTTACGCCCACAATCGCCGTCTCATCCCCTTTGATAATTCTTGTTTGTTTGCTTTTTTCTGGAGAGATATTCCCCATATTGCTGGCATTTAGATGTCTTTCATTCGCCCTTTTCTCTGCATAATTTTTAATCAATCTTCACCTCTTTATAAATCTGCTGATTTTCGGTCAAACATTTACCGTGGTTTACCGCTCAGAAAATGGGAAGAAAAGAGCAGGAGAAGTAGAAAGAGAGAGATCAGACGGGAAGGAGAGAGCAGGAGTGAGAGGATATCAATATTCCCACTGCCGCTGGGACCCTCAGAATGATTTTTTTTTCCCCCTGTTTGAATTTTGCAGTGACTATTCTGCATAGCCAGGGAGCCTATTTATCCCCTGTCCAAGATGGCTCTCTGTGCCAATCACACCGAGATGATTTATATGCACACTTACTTTAAGGTCACGCACACTGACAGAGGATCTGAAGACACATGGGCTCAAACGCACCACTTGCACTTGCACACAAGCCGCCCCCCCCCCACACACACACACACACATGCACCTCAAACAGGTATTTTAAGCCAGACCCAGACATGTTGCTTTATCCAGATTCCATCAGCAGCAAGTGTGTGTCAGGGTGTGCGCATGAGATGGTGGATGTGTGTGATTGCCTGCGCGTGCATCTGCCCTCGCTAAGAATCATTTTGGCAAACCCGATCAGAGATCTCATAGCTTCAGCGTCAGCCTGCTTGTGGGAGTGTAGCAGGCAATCACACAGATACCTCAGACAAATAAGCTCAATAACTTCTCCATAACAACTAATCTCTGGGGCCTGAGTAAGGTATCCCAAATGAAATCTCTTTTACCCGTGTAGATGCAAGGATACAAAGGATTTTTTAATGCTCCTCACAGTCAGGTAAGAGTCTCTATGGTGATAGTAGAGTTGCTATGGTGATAGAGATGGTGTAAAAAAGTAGCGTGGGTTTGTTTTCAATTTCATAATAGGAAAATCCATTGTTTGTGGAAATTATTTGTCAGCATAGTACATGATCTGCGCTACCTCTAGAGGCAAACTCAGGGCCCATACTGCAGATTGACAAAAACAAGTTTGTCCCAGTTTCACTCCCACAATGTTTCAAAAGGTCTGAAATTACCCCTACTAACATGTTTCTAACAATACAAAACACAATACCTGCCAGCGACCCACCGACACAGTTCCAAGTGTATCGACAACACAGAAAATGCAAAACATTGTCAAAATAAGATCAAGTGTTCGATTCAACCACCTGAAGCACCACATGCTTACATCTATCTGTGCTGTATAAAGAAAGCAGGGCCAATCTTATACACCTCACCCAAATGTACCAACAGCATTCAAGATCCCAACTGTAAATGCTACAGCTACATATCCCCCAGTCTAATAATTTCAAGACGATACCGACACACACTCTAAGCAATGTCAAACCAATGCTCAAACATGTACTGTAGTTGCGTCTGTGTTGGAGCTCTCAAAAACCCTTTCAACTCTTTGAGTATCAGGAATCTCATTGCCAATGCTGTAACATCAACACATCCACCCACACCAACCTTCAAAGTATCTCATCAAAAATCCAAGCGCCACAACATGTAAGGTAACCGTGCTATTATTTACTCCAAATCATCCTCAGCTAATTTTGGATGCTGCTTATCCGTCACAATAATGCATTATAATTCATTTATACTAATTCATTCCACCATCGGCCATCTTCTTTTGATATGTGATTTATAATGATCGTCTGTGTAAAATTTTGTATGAGAATTGGGCTAAATGAAAGCAGTAAACATATTATTCAATCTCATCTTTGTAAAAAGGCCTTTGGCATAATTTATTGCCGATAAAATGCGTCATCATTACTCATTTCATAGCAAGTGTAACCCTTTCGTGAGTATATAGGCTACTACTCCATCGACATTTTTACTCATACTAACTTACCTTTCTCCGTTTTCCTCTCCCAGGCTGTAGACTATGAGAGCAGGAGCTCCTACTCTTTCTCTGTGGAGGTCCTCAACCCCATTGTGGACCCTCGCTTCCTGCGTCGTGGCCCTTTCAAGGACCGGGCCTCCATCAGAGTTGCAGTGCTGGATGCAGATGAGCCACCAAGGTTTTCCAGGGCGCGATATCACATGGACGTATCTGAGAACTGCCCGCCAGCCTGCACCGTGGGCCGGGTCAGCGCTGTAGACCCAGATACCGGTCTGACCAATAATATCAGGTGAAAAGATAGGTCTCTTTCCTCACGTTAGATATACTCACCTAAAGAGTCCAAGGGCAGTAACCACAGAAACAGTAAAGCAGAGAATAGTGAAAACAGGGGATCTGCAAATAAAACGTGCTCTTGATTTTTCTTTAGCTCCCTTTCAAATTTGAACAAATTGGCAACTTCAGTAAATTCATCTTTAATAAAAGACATTTTGAGTATGTGATTTAAAGGTAGATTAATCACAACGGATCACATTAATTAGGGCAGTTGCTGCTGCTTTGCTAGCTATTCAGAAGGACAGTTTATCTAATTTTCCTTTTTTTCTGTCCTATTAATGATTGAAGATTAAACTATTGGGGTTTTTTGCATCGCCCAAAAAAAACCCCAACTCAATTACTAAAATCTTGAATTATCAAAACAGGCTTCTCAATTCGAGGAATGAGGACCCTTTTTTTTTTGCTATATTACCAGCTAGCCTTAACTTGCCAGAGTTCATTCAGCACAGTTTGATTTTCAGCTCTGTTCTCTAGTTCTTGTGAATTTTACTTGCCAGTTTCTCCCCCCAAAATCCTGTATTTACCAGTATGATAAGAAAAGTCAAAGTCCCATCACAACCTTGATTCTGACCACATATGAACTCATATATGAAGTCTTATTGGTATGCAACAAGCCACAACAGATATGAATTAACCAAACAAATATGAGCTATCCAATTCCCACTCAGTTTTCCCCTTAAGCAGACAGCAACAACGAAAGCTTAAAGATTTTGTGCTTTCAATTGTGTTTGTTTTAGGTTTTGTCTCTCATAGTTCCAGAATGGGGGTGAATGACTTTTTTGTAACAATTACAGAAAACCATGTCCCAATTAGCACCGGCAAAAGTGCTAAGAGTGAGTGTGCGGGAAGGAGTGATAGTTGGTATATTTATAGAGATATTTAGATAATCGGTGGCACTTCAAAAGAACTGCTATCAGCTAAGATAATCTCCCTATATTAATTCATTGGCCATTTGAATCCCAACTTCCTTATCACTCCTTCACACATTTGCACCACACTGCCACCCTGCTTGCTTCTTGTCTTCCCTCTTTCTTCCTTTGCTTTTCTCTACCCCTTCCTCAGCTCACTTACGTTCACCTACCCTCTCTAAACATATTTATCTCTCTCCTTCTACCATGTTTGCTTTTCTTCAGGTTCTCTATTGATCCTCAGTCTGACCCAGAGGCTCTATTTCGCATCACCCCAGACACCGGCCTCATCACCACCGCCATGGAACTGGACCGGGAACGCGAGCACTGGCACAATATTACTGTCATTGCAACCCAGAGAGGTCTGAGGTCCCTCTTTGTACATCACTTAACACTGAGACATCAATTTAGAGTTTGTTCATCGGGATGTTTCTTTTATTTCAAATTAAAACTGTTCAATAACGCAACATTTGCCACCTCTGACACCTGCACCCACTGGTTTTTGGGAGTTTAAACTGTATATTGTATGGTGTTTGAAAAGCACAGTATCCAGGGTGCGATGCAGTTCACTAAGCGGCTTAGCTCTCAAATCATCAGGCTGTGAGGGGATTGCTGTTTGGCGCCACAAACAGTTTGTTACAGCACTTCCTGAGAATCAATTGATCTATATTGTGTGAGTTATCTGATACTGCAATAGATCTGTTCTCATAAGGATATGACTGGAAACAAAGAATTAAAGCCAAAAATCAAGGGCAAACATTGCTTTATAGACTGTGATTGCAAAGGAGAGTGGTAAACAGCATCCAGTCTCTAAGAAAGGAGACCGAGTTTCAGCAAACACTGAGGCATTTCACAGGTAATATTTCCATCAGGAAAGATAAGTGAAGAAAGGTGCAGATTATGGGACAGTCACTGACCCGTTTAGTAGCTTATGATCTATTGAGCTTGTTTTGTCAACTGCTGTTTCCAAGGTCAAAAATAAACATTAAAACACAATAATGCAGATATTTTATTTATATTTCTAATGATGGAATCTCTGTTTGTCTGTATTTTGACTTTCTTGATAATCGCTCATTTGATCGTCTTCAAATTTCACAAGTGTATTTTTGAGGCTCCAAGTAAGTGCAGAGTCAATTGTGAGGTTTTTGGAGAAAGGTTGAGAAGATGAGATCTTTATTCAGCCACAAATTATTACACATGGGGTGCTCTAGTGAGTATTTATAGCAGCAGGACAGTGTATGTGGGATTGACCCAAAATAAACTGCAGTGCCCATGTTTATATTAATGAAGGAAATTGTTACCCAGCACAGCGGTGTGCTTCACTGATATGGTTTTTGATAATAATAAGAGTCTATGGCACAGATGTGTTGGTTTTATTTATTTCATGCGATTTTTAGACATTAAGAAAAATATTGAATATAACCAGATCATCTATTCTTTAATTGCCCTCCAGCTAGGATAGTAATTGGTTGACAAGGAAGTTCTTGTTTTTTTTATTCAGATGACTCTGATTACCTGTGCTGAATAGCACTTTTTGTGGCTCTGCAAATATGATTCTCAGAGGCAAGAATGAAAGTAGCGTGAAGATATTTTAGCATCTGACTTTGAAGACAAAGGCCAAAATGGGATGCAATGTTTCCAATAATTCAAGTTCGTTAATTTTAACCAAAACCATGATTTGTCCTAAATCAGTTTGGTGAATAAAACCAAAGCAAACCTTAACCATAGGGGTGGCAGGTCAAAAGACCAGTCAAATAAATCATGTTCATGGTCGTATATATTAATGAAAGTTGACAAATGATTTCTCCTTGCTTATAACACCAGCCTCCTGCTAAATCCTGGCTTAATTCCAATAGCTATTTTAGCAGGTGACAAGCTATTTGGATGTTCCTTTCAGCCCTAAAAACTGGTTGGTGTAGAAGTCAAAGTATTGCAGAATAATGTTGTCCAGTTGCAGTTGTGTGCAAGGTAGGGAGGTTATTTTCCTGCCAAGGCTTGCTCTGGAAAAGTTCATCTTTACTTAAAACCTACTCAGGGCTCCTTGTGGCAACAGTGTTGGTAGGACCGTGGAGGCGGCACAGTGAGTGTCTGTCTTGAATAATGAGCTCTGTCTAATAAAAAGGCTGTAGGAGGCTGTGCTGACATAAAGCACAGTAGGAGCTCTAACATGGCCACGGGTGAACCAGCTCACCCAGTCGCAAAATAGCAAGAGCCCGTTTTCAGTTTTTTGACAATGGGAAACCAGTTGCTGTCCTCCATGACCCAGTGTTACTGCTCTAGTACAACCATGAAAACATGGTGTGGCTGTGTATGTGTGTATGTCAGAGAAAGCCCGACCCAAGCTGTGTTGCCTGCTTGTGTAAACGAGTGAGGCTGGTGGGCCTGGATTGTGTCCTACACAAGAGTCGCCTAAAATGCATTGGTTAATGTTCAGCTCAGACTATGATTCCATGCGTTTCAAGCGTGGACCTTCATGTCCGAATGTTTGTACATCTAAGTGAACGGGGTGTGGGAGGCCTTCTGACAGCCTATTAAAACTGTGCCTTTGTGTAACTGCTTGCAGATTGACCACTTTCTACATCTGCTAACTCTCTCTTTCTTAGAAACACAGACACAGACACACACACACACACACACACACACACACACACACACACACACACACACACACACACACACACACATATACTCTCGACTATGTTAGGCACTTTGGCTAAGAATGGAACAGTCTGATGTGGAAAAAACTGACTGCTATAGAAGCATCGGTTGTACTCCAGCTGGGATCCTGTGAGCCGTAACACAAGCCAAATGAAACCAAATGTACTACTGTATATTTAGCCAGTTTTGTGCTCCCTAATGTGATCTGACTGCTGTTGAATTTTTTTGGACAAAGACTAAAATGCTTGATCTTTGCTATGAGGACAATTTAAATGGAATTACTGGGGTGCACACTTGCAACTCTGTATGTGTACATAGTTGTGTTTTTGCAAATGATGATTTTCTATATACGGCCATGTGTACATCTGGTGTATACTAACTATTGTTTTATGATTCTCTTTGATCTGTCTTTTCAGACAATCCCAGCCAGGTGTCCAGAGTTCTGGTTGCAATAGAGACATTAGACCTGAATGACAATGCACCTGAGCTGGACAGACAATACACAACTGCCATGTGTGACTCATCCTCCATCGGGCAGGTCAGTATGTGTTTAAATGACCTTTGATGTCAATGTATTTGTGAGAATGAAGTGTTCTGTTCCAAAACTAGGATTTAAAGCCCCTATGTGTAAAACAACTTTTTAAGTATCTCTCAAATTATTCTGCTGGCACAAGCTTTTGTTAGTAAAATAAAAATTAGATTATCTCATTGTAAATTGGTCTAAATTGTACCCATTGTCACAGCTTCTGCTTTTATTTCCACTGTTTTCCACCTGCCTTTGGGATGATTTCAGGGAACAAAATTTTTGCAATGCTCAGGGGATAATAAGTAGCAGGTATTTTCAGGGCTTGCTGGGAGTGCTTTCTGTTAGAATTGGTAAAGCAGATATGTCACATCACAACAAGGGCGACTACAACTAACAGTCAGCACCATTTTACTGCTGCATCTGCATCGACCAGAACAACATTTGCTTAAAAAAAGAAAAATGGAGAATGCCTTTTGGAACAACAAAGAAGTCCAGGCTCTCATTAGTATTTGGGGAAATGAGGACATACAGAGGCAGCTGGAGTCAGTGATTAGAAACAAAAAGGTGTACCAAATGATTTTGCAGCATCTGGCAAAAATGGGGATTCAGCATAAAGTATAGCTAAACAGTGGTGGGAAAAACATTAAAATGCTGAATCAAAATGATAGAAAATCATAATATATGCAATGCAGGAAATTTTTGATGTTATGGTCCTGTTTTGGGCCAGTGACTAACTTGCACTGGCCCCAACGGTACCCTGGATTCAGCAACATGAAATAAAATCAATACTATTCGCACCACTGCTTTTATTACTGTCCATCCCACAAAGGTTTACTTCACTCATCTATCAAACAGCACATTCTGTGTTCTGTGACATGGAATAGTCAGCACCGCTTTAAATGATGTATATCTAAAACATCCCTGTTAAATAAATACAGGGGAAACAAAAGGAAAATCTTAGTAACAGAGCTCAAAAGGATTTTTTTAGATCATGGAAACTTCAGGTTATTGGTTGTCAAGTTTCTCAACTGGAAAAGGGCTGCATGTGTAGAGCATTCTTCCCAGTTTCCAAGGGTCGGATCTCGGGCGGTCGGGGTTGTGCCACAGGGGGTATTCAGCATGCAGCGCTGTCGTTCTTGATGTGACTGTCGGATGATGCCGAATTCGGGGTCAGAATACATTTTTAGCCACAGTAGAAGCATGGCTCTTTGGGTAGCAGTTTAAGTTGGTCCAGTTTGCGATATCTCAACAGCTATTGGATGGATCACCATGAAATTTTGGACAGACATTCATGGCCCTGAGACAATGAATCTTGATGACCTTAATGATCCATTTTTCCTATGGTGTCGCTATTGACATTTACGGTTTTCAGTGATATGCCTTGACAACTACAGGATGAATTATAATGAGGTTTCATAGAGGCATTTATCTTGCCATCAGAATAAATTTCAATATTTTTGGTGATTCGTTGTTTTTTCTTTTAGCACCATCATCGGTTCAAAATTCTAATTCTCAGCTTCAAATATCAACACAAAATGTTTATTTGGTAACTTTTCCATAACCTCAGCCTTGTCACTGGCATCTTTATACAGATCTCATTAATTATTACCCAATGCTTTATACATAATGCATGTGTTTTGCACGCCATGTATAAACCATATATTATTATGTGGTAAGGTATGAGAACATACAAAGTATATACAAGTATTCATAATAAATCTGGATAAATGTTGCCATTAGTTTGTCAGACAAAATGCACAAGCATTGTACTTTATGTTCATGCACAAATCATATAACTGCAACATGGCCAATCTGTAAACATATCACTTTGTCAGACAGGAAATAGATAAGAGGTTCATAGTATCTTTTGTCAAGAGTCTGATTGATTTATTTTACTGAATTATCCTGTAAAGAAGCATACAGTGCTTCAGAGCTGTTTCCATTCAAATATGCAGCCATAGAATATAAATCCATGCCCCTTCAAGTATAGGAACCTCGAGAGTACAGTTGTACAAAGCTATATCTATTCAGATGTGGCAGCATGAAGCTGCAGCTCACCCATTCACTCTGGAGGTAGGTGAATCCTCAGTGGCCTGCTATCACAACGCAGCAGATATTCACATTGTAATTAAACTCGAGGCTCCTCTAAGACTGTCTCCCTCCCTCCCTCTCTCCCGTTTGCTTTTTTTTGCGTTCTACATTTCTGAATCATGGTGTTCTTACTTGATCCTATCTCAGTTAAAGAAATCATTCACTGTGCTCCTCAATCTCTCCCTTGAAACCAGCCTTCGCTCTCTCTTTTTCTCTCCCGCATCTTCAGCATTCCTGATGGCACCATCCCCATAATTTGGTGTCTTGGCCCATCTGTTGTGTTTGCTGGTGTTTTCATTGCTCTGCTTGTGTCTTTGTTGTTTCACCACTAAATTGGTGATTCTATGGCAACGACGTTGATTTGTTTTTCCCTGTGATGCTCATGTTTGTGTTTGTGTATACTGTTATGTCAGTGAGCGGGACACAGTTAAAGAGAGAAAGATTATGATATCTTGCGATGTGTTGGGGCTGGGTATGCATGTCTCTGTATGACAAGTCATTAGGCAAAACGCCTTTGAATGCTCATGTATGCAACTGATAACAACAGACTGTGCATAACAAATCTTCTCAAGGCCTAGAGACACTGACTAAATCAGAGCGCATGTGGAACCCTTCATCCTGGCTTTCGGTCTCGTAACTAGCACTCTAAAGCGCTTCTGAAACGACGGCTTGCATAATGACGACCAGAGTATTTCATTAAAAAGAAATTACCCATCAGCGTAGGCAGTGGGAGATTTCTTTTAGATTAATTTAGTCACGTTTGTTACTCTAGACTTGTGCAGATGCTATTACTAAATTGAAAACCCCGCTGAAAGGTGATTCACGTCAGACAGTTATTTATTTGGAGTGAGTATCAGACACAGTTCACTTGTGTCTCTATACTAATTGTTTGGCTCGTTTTGATTCCTGCTGACGTTGGCTAATGGTTTATAGTGAAAGGCAATCCCTGTGTAAGTGTTTCTCCCATTACCGTCTTTTTCTCTTTGTGCATTCCCGCCTCCACACACACCCATCCATCCACCCACCCATATTTATGCAGTCCCCTCACCCAATCTTCTCTGCTCTCTCTATCTCTGTGTTTCAGGTGGTGCAGGTGTTGCGGGCGATTGATAGAGATGAGGGAGGGAATGACAGCACTGTGTATTTCAGCATCCCTCCGGAGTCCAGTGTTGCCCTTAACTTCAGCGTCAGGGACAGTGGTGGTAGGCATTCAATCTTTCCCTCTCTCTGTATTTCTCTTAATACCCTTTTTCTTTGTTTCCTTGGCAGACACACATAGTTTTTTCCTACTTCTTCAAGGCTCTTAATCCTACATTTGCTTTCCACCTTTCTCTTTCCATCTGTGTCTTTTCTCCTATTTTCTCTTTCTTTTGCCCCCCTCTCAAACCCTCTCCTCTCCTCTCCACCTCCCACTTCCCTTTTTCTGTCTCTGCCTTTTTCTTCTACCATCCATCTCCCAACTCTGGTGGCCCCATTGTTTTGCTTTGTTATTCTCCTCTCTTTTGTTAGTCCCTCTTGTTTGCCTTCCCATATCCCCTACATCCATCTTCTCCTCCAAGCTACCACATATACTTACTGTTTCGAATGAAAGGCTTTTGAAGAAATCAGAGCTGCTTCATTTAATTCACTTCAACGGAATTGAATTTAGCTACTTAGCATTTGTTTCTAGTACATTCTCTGTCTGCGTCACTTTCTGTGGCCCCTTTTCCTGCACAAATACATACACACATACATTATATTGAGTGCAAGTACACACTACAATGATGTATAAGGTACAAACATGTAAACAAATACCTGCATACATATAGGGTTTGTTAATTCAGGTGGATAAGGTACACAGCATCAAATCTTAGAAGCAGATTAGATGTGCTCAATAAAACTTTTATAAGGACCAAAATAAAATAGAAGTTTATACGTTAAACACATTCACTCCAACAAATATATACACTGTGCTAAAATTAGATTCATAAACATGTTGTATTTTAGACTTTAGACTTTAGACTTTTTTGCACATAAAAACAAAATAATTGGTCCACAAACATATTTTTGCAGGTATACATCTCTTTTGGAGAGTTCTTGTGAAACATGCACAGTAATGTTCGCAGTCGTGCTTCATGCTAAAACACATTTTGTGTATCCTGGAGGCCTGACAAACAAACTGAATAAAACATAAAACATGAGCAAAACTGATTATTTTGAAACCTCTAGCATTTACTGCACATTAGACCCCTGATGACGTCAACTAGATGTCTTCTTTTCCCCTTCTTCTTTTCTCTTGTATTGCTACATTTTTCGGCACATTATAACCAACAATTTTCAATTCATGGAATAAGGGGAAACTAGGCTGGCTTTGCTGCTTTCACTTCAAATTTGCATATGAGGTTGTTATGCAAATCAAAAAAGATGAAAAAATCTTTTAATTTGTGCATTTTCTGTCATACACTCTGAGGTTTCATTCCTATTTAAACTTCTAACTCAAGTCAAAGTTACTTTTATTATCTCTTATAATTGAATTTGAATTCATGTGTCATGTTATCTAGAGATGTCAGTAGCATGTTGATGTATCCCATATCGTATTCTAAAAAATTAGTAGTAAAAGTAGTATATTGTTATTAGGGGAGCAAACTGTAAATACCACATGAAATACAGTATTATCCCCATACGAAGTTGATATTTTGAACATGTTAGCAACCAGCACACACAGAATGACACTAGCATTCGCTTAAAAGGTCATGTTTCTGGCCACCTTATGAGTGTAAGTCCAATATTAAAACTCCCTTTAGTTTTTTTGGTCTCTAACAACTCCTGAGGAAAATACCTGGCTCTTTAGCTGCTCATTACTCCAATATGGGCGCCAGCTAATTGTCAACTTTGCCTTCCCGCCTTTTGGCGCTATGCATAGCTTGCTATGTAAAGAAAGTTTAAACAGGTGGCTGAATACTGTGAGAGTGAAATAGTTGAGGGCTGTTGATCTGAAAAAAATGAGCTGAAATACAATAAATGTTCTGAGAAGCCAACGGGAACATTAATCAATCTCTAAGAAAATTGTTTTGTTTCTGAACAATGGAAATGCTGAAACTTTCTAGGGGAACTTTGATATCCAATGACTGATTGTGTTGTCACTTTCAACCACATGGTTTAATTCCAGCAGATGATCTGAGCACTTTTGGCTATTACTGACACCATACTGGGAACTAGCCCATTAACTGTTTGTAACTTGGCAAAAACATGAGGGGTGAACCTTTTCTGTTCGGATCGCGAATAAGGGGGATAAACTCACTAACATGAGGAATCAAAGGCCTCTTTGAAGTGTCAGTCAACACCAGAACAGAGAAAGAGAACATGTTCTGATCTCATATGGACAGCTTGTCTGACAAAGGCATGCTTTGTTGATAAAGATGATTTGATCTGTGATATGGATCACAGATTTGATTAATACTTTTCACGCTATTTTCTATGTGCCCTCCTACCCTAGGCCTTATTTGTAAGTCCTTAAATTTAGTTGAAATCTAAAAACATCATCCATGCAGACACCCCACAGTGCTTTTGCTTTATTGATGAAAATTGCAAGATCTCAAAAAAAAAAAAAAAAATGGGAAAAAAAGAAATAAAGTTCCAGGCTTGAAAACATTCAAATATGAACTCTGTCCTGCACATACTTTTTTTGCACTCTGAATCAGGCCAGGTGTGAGTGTCTGTGTATATATGTATATATGTATATGAAACATATAAACATTGAAAACATTTTTGGAGAGTTTTAAATGTGAAGTATCGAAAACTTTTAGGTTATCTAGCAAATTGGGAGTTATACATCATAAACTCTGCAGTAGATTTATCCTATTTGCTGAAATTAGTATCATTGTTATTACCAAATTAAAGGACTGTGGAATGAAATAATAATATAAAAGAGGAGGCTGGACTCACTGAAGTTAGAACTTTTGGACTGCTTCATTCGGTTGTAATATAAATCAATCACCCATGACCGGAATGACAAATTTGCAAACATGAGCAGAGTGATGTTGGGGCATAATTCCCAAATTGTACCTTCCTGCTGCCATTCAGCACAAAAAACAAGGGAAATGCACCGTGAAGTTGCCAGTAGATTAGCTATCTTCCTCTGTGTCTATCTTCCCTTAGGCCCCACGGCCAGCCTGCTGCTGCTGTCCCAGCTCCAGCCGCTGTCCCGTTCCCCATCCTCCACCCTAACGCTCTACGTACCGCTGGTCCTGAGGGATGGGACGTCAGGCCTCACCAGCACCGGGACAGTCACTGTGTCTGTCTGTCCCTGCCTGAGAGGAGGAGCACGGGCCGGGGAGAAAGAGAAGGACAAACAGACAGAGGGCGAGTGGGACTGGGAAAGAGAGGCAGTGTGTCTCCCTCAGCAGTCCACACTGCCTTCCCCTGGGCTCAGTACAGCTGCCCTGCTGGCCATCCTGGCCTGCGTTGCTACACTACTAGGTAAATACTTTGATAGATAGTGTTTATGAAGATACATAGTGATAAAGTCTGGAATCAGCATTCTACAATAACCACAGTGAAAATAAAAAAGTGTGTTGTCCCTTGGAAAGACACCTATATAACTTACATCATGTTTTTACTGCACGTCCTAGAATTATGTGAAGTTATATCATTAAGTTTTACCGCTTATAAAGGAGTTTAATGCTAATCTACGAATAAAAAGATGAGTAAATAGTGTTTAGGGCTGTTTACCCTCCACTACATCCCTGGATGCTTAATCTGCATATGAAAATAATTGAGGCAGCAGCGTAAATATTTCTCTTAGTCACAGCTGCTCAATAGCTGGGTTTACTTTTCCTCACAATTTTGGTCCAGTTATTTCCTCTGGCAAGGTCAGCACTAATCGCTACTAAAATAACAATCGTGAGTGATTATCTAGGCCCTCTGGTTTTTGATAGCAGCATAATAAAATGTCAGTGCCACCTTTGCGGAAACTCTCCAATGCTAAATTGGATAATGTCTAGGTGCTGAGAAGGCTTTGGCTTATGGCCAGCATCGTTGTCATTTCTATTCAGTCTGTTGGATCACTACTCATGCCTTGTTGATAGGGACATTATCATTCTGGAAGAGACCGGTTCAATCAAGAAAGAAATGCAACATGGCATGAAGGTGATCATGCTGAGGGCTTTTGCAGGAGTTTAGAATTTAGCTCTCTTAGTGGCAAGGGCAGAGCTATACCAGGAATTACATACAACTTTATAGCATTCGCCTCAAGTATATAGCTTTAAAACAGAGCTAGAGTTTTTGCTCGTACAGTTTTGTTTTTCCCGTCTTTAAAAGATCAGTGCTAATCCCAATCACTGTAATTGGACCCGCCTCAAAATGCCAAATGTTCTTACAGAAGCTCTGAAAATAGCTCCATCAAAATCCCATCTGGTTATTAAAAAAAGGGGTTTGGCGCACGTAAGGTGGAAATAAAGCCACTTGGTAACCACCCATGCCCTGTGGATACAGACAGAAATACATGTATATCATAGCATGAAGGTGCTCCCTCAAATTATTATGAAAGATTAGTTTTTCCACTCCTTCTTGGGATCATTGGATTTGTTCCATGGAAATCAAATAATGCAACCTCCAACAATAATAAGGCTGTAGATTGACTTACTGTAGTAAGCAAAAAATAAACAGTATAACACATGCACATGTTGAGACATAAAAGTTGTTTCAAATTGGATCCAGTATAATTGAATATTCGCTGGACCCCGATCCCCAAGCAGTGATTGTCCAGTCATGGCTTAGCAGGAGTGAGTAGGCACAGCAGGTCTGTCGAGGTTTGGATTTCTCCCCAGGCTTATCTGGAGCTCTGATGAGAGCTTGCAGTCTTTGTTGTTTGGAGGGTGGTGTTTTTCTTGGCCTTTAAAATCAAAAGGGTGTAATAAAAAAGTGTGAGGAATGAATAAAACATTGCTCTAATGAAAAGCTGGAAACACTAGTGTGGCTGCCTTAAGTAGCTTGCTATCTATAGTCATAACCTAGCGTTACATCCTCGGGCAGGGGGCTTTTTATTAGCTAAATACAATATTAGGATGCCACCATTTTAGCTTAGAGTAATGATAGCAGTTCTTTCTAAATATTTATGTAAAACCTTTAATGGGGCTGTAGAAACAAAGTAGATGGATACATTAAGTAGTCTGCTGTAGAAATTTAGTGTTAGCTTTAGCTTTTGTTAGCTTGCTATGTCTCATAAACACAAAAGTTATCTTTCACCATGGTGGCTAAAAAGGAGAAGCCTCGTTTTGTTTACTTCTGTGTGACATCAAATACCTATTGCTTCAAAAATTTAAGACAAAGAACTGTGGGTAAATCTTCCAGCAGATTAAGCTATATATGTGCTATGCTAGAATTGAAAGGTTGACGGGTGAACCCCAGAGCTACTAAAGGCAGTGAAACTTACAGAATGATAAATTATCCTTGGATCTTTTTTGGATCAATTCGGAGTATCTTCAGGGTCCCTAATGGATCAGGTGAATTTTTAAAAAATAAATTATGGATGTAACATTTGCTTTGGTTTCCCACAGGTCTGTTTTGGATCGACTCTCAAAGTTTGGCCATGCGAAGAACTCTGCAGACATTAATTCCCTATTTTAATTTTACACAAGTATAATATTTCCGAATTTACTATGTGTTCTGTATACTTGACCTTAATTTTAGGAAGATAGAAAAATTCAAATAGTGCATAACTATAGCCAAGAAAATGCATCCTTTCAGGTGTCACCACAGGTAACCTTGTTGGACAGCTGTCCAACAGCTACCATAGCTTGGTTCTTTGCCCAAAGCCCTGGGTCAAATTTAGCTTTCAGCTTTGCGAATATGGAATCGTGGGAGAATAAGGCATCCATTTGCCTGGCTGGAGCTCAAAGTCAATTACCGAGCGGAGGCATGCAGCCTGCTGATATGATATACCAGCCCTCTAACCCGAGGCCTCTTCTGTATTCGTTTTGTCTCTATGTCTCACCTCTTTGTCCGCCTGAATTTTTCTCCCCTACTCATCCTCTCATTTTCCTCCTTCCCTTTATTTCCCTTGTGACTTGTGCCCCCCTCGCCCCTTGTTCATCATTCCTTTTTCCAATTTTTCTCCTATGCCTCAATATCAATATATTATCCCGTCTGCCACCCACCTCTGCAGCGGTGAGCGCCCTGTCATTGTCTTTGCGCCGTCAGAAGCGTGACTCCCTGTCACCGCTGGAGGAGGACGACGTACGCGAGAACATCATAACCTACGACGACGAGGGCGGGGGGGAGGCTGACACGGCCGCCTTCGACATCACGGCGCTGCAGAGCGCTCCGCACAGCTCGCGCTCACGTGGCTATCGCACGCTGGACAGCAGGAATATGTAAGTAGAGGAGGGAGCGGGTGGGGGAGTCCGTTTACATGCGCCGATACATACATACAGTGCTTTTTGTCTAATTACATCATGGTCGGCCTCGGATTACGCGCTAAAGGGAAGGAAGGAAGACGGCGAATTTGCCCATTCAGGGTAAAACCTTTCATCTCCGTCCAGCACTTAATTGATCCACTTAAGTAAATGATGGAGCCTTAACCCCTGGGTCATAATCAGTCACCGATCAAAATGCCGAGACGGAGGACTATCAAGCCTCCCAGTCCGCGGAGACCACTTTGTTGTGCTCATTTTGTTAAAGCTTGTTTATGTTCTGCTACATCACAGAGTTTTTATACCCACTTTGATGTTTCTGCGAAACATTGTTATTGCCTTTGGACTAATAATTAGCTCTGACGACTTCATGCGAGTCATATGGAGCAACCATAAACAAGTACAAAGCCGGCCGAAAGTTTATCGAAAATTGCTTCTCGCAATTTATGGAGGTGGACACAACAACATGAAAAAACCGTCTGAATCTTAATCTAATGCAACCCAGTGCAATTTCCCTGTAATGAATACCACCTTTGTGAAGCTTTCGGAGTTTCGTTACTGTTGTACTTTCTCACAGGGGAGTGGATGGTTAAAATTTAGTGTAACTTTGAAGCTGTGCTTTGTGGTTCCAGTGTTTTGCATTGATAGGATCTTACAGAGGCACATGAATTCCCATGTGCTTGTCAGTGGTAGTAGCAGTTGTATAAAATCTGCCAGGGAAAGTAACCCGGATGCTACGGTCAGGCTTATCTTGGACTGGGCTCAGAGCCTACACATTTTTAACAGAACGCCTGAGTTACAACACTTTGTGATTTTATCCTCGAACGAGGGGCTAAAAGCCAGGATATCTTGGTGTCGACTGCGTCCATTTTAACTTTTTTTTTTTTTCAGTTCTTTCTATAGAAGTCCCCCAACGTAATTGAACCAAAAACCAAATGTCTCGTTATTTTGTCCTTCTTTGAATTTTTTTCCCAGGGTGGACAAGATAACAGAAACACAGGGCTCCAGGCTAACATTTTCCACTAGCAGCACAGTTGCACCCTATTGAAGAATCTAGTACTTAAAATGACATGCAACACAAAGAATTCATAATTTTTGCTACTAGTTATTTTACTTAAGTATAGGATCTACATAGTTCTTCCACCACTGCTCTTTTTTCTGATAAAAATGCACAATCCGTTGCCTGATACTGTTATTAACATACCTTCAACATTTGCATACAGGTACTTCAACATGGCCAATCAAAAATTCACTGGCCTTCCTTGATGAAAGATCCACGTGTAGATTATCTTGCAAATCGTTGATTGACAAATTAGGGTCACCACCAGTCATCTGGATGGATAAGTGCACTCTTTTAACTTTTCGCTGGTCTTCTTTTTCAATGAATCTGTGATAACTCCAATGAACTGTGCTCGTGCTGTGTTGAGTTGGGTTGGATTCACCTGAGCGCCGTTCTTTTTTAATAATTCAATGTCACCCTTGAATTTGGTGAACGGCAGCGCTTCTTTCAAATTTTATAGGCAGCACTGAATTTTATTGTCATTCCAGCCTCTTCTGCAGACGGATCAGTAGATTTGTGCCTTCAAAATGCTGCTGGCAGAGGCCCAGCAATTCCATCAGTTGATCTATCCCAGCATTGTTTATGCTCCATGCTGCCGTTGTGATTCATGTGTGTTTTATGTTTAAAGTTTGCAGTCGAGTTGGCAAACTTAGTTGTACCCGCAAATGGTGGGCCACGCCGAGAGAAGTACATACCATACATGGCGTTTCTTTCTTTGCAGTATCACAACCTTGTAATCTGCATGAGCCGTTCCTGTCAGAAGGAGAGAGTCTCTGTCTTTTTCAACACGAGATCACCTGCTGATTCCCCACCGGATTTTTCCTTATTTTAAATTTGGGAGTGGAAAAGTGGCACAGGAGGGTTTGAATGAACTTATCTTTTGAAAAATAATTAGTAGCGTGTTCCACCGTCACCAAGGCACTTACAGTTTGGACACAGATAGATGACATCCTGCGCACAATTCTCTCCATCATGCGTTGTGATGATGATGAGAGCCTCGGGTTAGCTCTCCACTTAATCACTCTATTTCACTCTCTCTCTCTCTCTCTCTCTCACACACACACACACACACACACACACACACTGAGCAATTCTTGCTCCCTCCAGGTGTTTCATATGATATACAAAGATGATTTAAAAAAAAAAATAAATTGGGACATATGTGCAAGTTGCACTGTTGCTCCTAGTTGTAAAATTCAGTGGTAATGTCTCTAAAATGGTCTGGAGCCTTGTACCTTACAATATGAATATGATGCTACACATGCCAGCAACACCACAAACTATGGTATCAGAATTACTCTCAAACTGACCATAGATATTTTGGGCCGGCAAGTTAAGACACATACCAGTTGTTCACAATATCCTAGTGTGATTCAACCAGAGACCTTTATTTCTCTTCCAGATAAGGTTATAATTCTACAAAAATAACTCAAATTACTAAAGTTAAATGGATAATTTGGCCTTGTGTCTCACAGACGTTACGCTCAACGGGGTCAAGACAAAGCGCGAACCTATAGCTGGGCTCAGAATCCGGGTGTGGATCACAACTACTCAGGACCGGGAGGACCCCTCTACGGTCGCCTCTGTTACAGCAGCCACACCTTACCTGTTCTCCGACGCACACCAGGTGGAACATTTGAGCCAGGCCTGGCAGAGCTGGGATACCGCTTTCCTGGAGGCCAGCCAGACCACTCCCTGGTCATCCAGAACCAGGGTGCCATGGTAGGGCCGATGGAGTCCGGGGCGGTTTACATAGCCCCCACAGATCTCAGCACAGGAAGCCGAACAGGGAGCCGCACAGGAAGCCGTGATGGTACTGGACCCCAGAGTGCAGTGAGCACTTCAGATGGAGGAACGCCAAGGACCAGTGACAGCCAGGAGAGAGGAGGAGGGACAAGAACTGTAAGCAACTGCACAGAGGGGAGCAATGAGGACAAAGTGAACCACAGTCAAGATGTGGACTGGGTAAGGATTACAATGACTCTGCTTTGACACCTAAATATGACATTTTGACATTGCACATAGCACTGCAATTTTTCCTGGTTACAGACTGGTTCTGCTGCCCTCAGCAAATGTGTTATAGCATTGTGTGCCATCCTAATTTTCGACCAGGTTTTGTAGTCAAAGTAAACCTAAATAAAACTTTGATCCCAAGTATAGTGACCTCCCAACTATACTGACCATCCAATGGCATTTTGGCATTAATAGTAGGTAAATATTATGATTGTGCCAGTTTCACTGTAGAGGAAAGTAGAGAAGTTAATTTTGTGTATACCTCGATTTAAAGAGTTATGTAATTATATGCTATGATTGAGTTTACTCTGCCTTTAGAAGTAACATAGGGGATCTGAGGTTAGAAAATTGATATTGTGATTGTTAACATTGCGATGTGGCATGTAGCATTGTAGTTAGCTGATTTGTAGGACAGTAATACTTTAGGTAATCTTCATAAAAGATCTTCATCCTTTACTCTACAGCCAAGCAAATTATGCCGAAACCTGGCATTTGAATGGAGTCTGTACTGCAACACAGTTTAATACATGGATGGATGGTTGGCTAAATGTTTCTGGAAGGAGAAAACGTGAAAGATGTTACATTCAATAATTAATTAGATTTGAATAAATTACTCGACTAATGATAGATGGCTTTACTGGAGAAAGCATTAAAGTTGAATGAATGACCTAATTATTCAATTAAATACGCAAATGAGTAAGTAAGAAAGCAATTAAGCAAATATAAAATAATAATTAAGTTTGCATTCAACTTGCTATACCGTACAGTGTTATTGCAGTGATTGCAACACTGAGATAATTTTTATCTTCTGATGGTACCAGGACAATGCTGGGGGAAGATGATGATTCAGACATATCAGCACATTTATATCCTGCTGTTCATTATCTTTTCTATGTTTTGTTTTATTTATCAGGCCATAGCAAAGCGACCTGGTCCTTTCTTTATTTAATTTTCAAATATTTTATCTCTTGATCACTCCCCTCTCCATCTCCCTCTCACAGTGCAGTGTTAGCTCATTCTAGTGATCAATTAATATCTATGGCTTCTTCCAACTCTGCTTTTCTTCCACTCTATCCTGCTCATTGCCTATCTCTCCCTCCGCTTATTTTTTTTTATCATTGCCATCTCCTGCTTTTGCTCCATTTGGGCACTGTGTCATCACACTCCCCCATCTTTCTGCTTTTATTATGCCTCTTATTAAATTAACATCCCTGCTTCGGCAATTGTTCTCATCCCATTTTGTCTTACTACAACCAAACCTAACAGTATGGCACCCTACCCCAGCCCCGAACTGAAACCGCTCGTGCTCACCTACGTTCCCTCCAGGTGCAGGCGGAGACATTACCCAGGGAGCATAATCTCGTCATGACCCGATCCGGCTCCATGACTGGCCAGGGTCACGGCACAGGAGGCTGGGTGAGCGACTCGGCTACACTCCCACTGGCAGGACGCAGGGCTTCCCGTGCCGGCTTGTCCCCAAAACGCACAAGCTCTGGCCAGGCTGAGTCCGACTCCAGTGGAGGAGGTGCTGGAGGAGGGGGAGGAGGAAATGGAGGTGGAAATGGAAGTGTGGGCACCTCCACAGATGGACAACAGCAAGCTCTCAGTGGACGCAACTACACCAATATGCTGCAGGGGGAGGTATCTGGACAGAGGGACTACCCTGGCAGTTTAGGGAGAGGAGGACTGGAGATGGGGAGCAACTTTGTGGTGGCAAGGCCAGAGAGGGAGGGTGGAGGGATGACATTGAGTGGGACTCCATCTGTCTACACAGAAGCAGCTGGCTTTATTGGGGACTGGCGTGATCGGGTGGGTCTGGGGGGGTATGTCTTGGGCAGGAGGGATATGACCCCACAGCTTTTGCCCTTTCCTGGGCAGCCTCGAGGAGCATATGGTGGAGTGATGAGCTTTGGAGCCAATTGGGTTCCAGGAATGGAGGCAGCTAGAGGGGCACCAGGGCATGGGGGTCCCTCCTTAGCACTAAGGGTAGGTGAGTTCCTACGCCTGCGTCTTGCCCAGGTCACTTTTGACCCTTCGCAGCCACCGTATGACTCGGTGCAGGTGTATGGCCTGGAGGGGACAGGGTCCAGGGCCGGATCACTCAGCTCACTGGAGAGCGAAGGAGAGAAGGATACAGAAAAGGAGGACTGTCGAGCAGGGTTGGAAGAGTGGGGTCCCCAGTTCCAGAAATTAGCCCACCTCTTCAAAGAAAGGGAGAAAGAGAGGGACCAGAAGGAAAAAGTTGAAGACGGTGCCAAAAAGGAGAAGGAAAAGAAAGATGAGCCAGAGAAAAAAGAGCAAAAAGAGAGAGGAGAGCAGGCTGGAGCAGAGGGGAAAGACTGAGGAAGGATAAACATGAAACAAATGGGGCAAAGGGGGTAAGAGAGAAGGGAGGGAAGAGGAGGATGATGAAAAGGCAACCAGAGTTAGAATAATGTGAAGAGAAGTTAAAGGGGAGAAAGATGAAGAGGCAAAGTAATAAAAAGAGACAGAGAAAAATGAGCCTAGGGAGAATGGAAAAAGCGAGGGCAGGGGAGGGAGTGATTGATGTAATTTAAAGCAATAAGTGTTGAAATGCTGATATGGTTGAGCACAGATACTGAGACAATGCAGAGGCTGCTTCTGCTCGGGGCAGCAACAATTTGTTAAACACTTTGGACAAAGAAAAACAACCCAAACATCCAGGACTCGATTTAATTCAACTTTCACGTATGGAATGAGAAACGGCAGGAAGCAAGAAGGAAAGTGTTTCTCTTCGTGCGTGTTGGTCTGTTCTTTTACCTACATGTGTGTTTGTGTGTGACGAAAGTCTGTGAAGGAATATGGATATGCAGGCAAAAGTGCATATATGCACTTGTGTACGAGAGTGCATATTTAACAACGGTGGAGGAAGAGTGGCAAATCATCACTACCAGAAACAGTTTAACGATGAGTCTGATAACTAATCATAGATAAGCAGAAATGGTTTTGGGACAGTGTGCAAGAGTAAACATTTAACAATGAAGTTTCGAGACTAGGATAACACACAGGGGATAAAATATATATTTGCATATAATATGAATGAGATAGGAGGAGGATGTATAGAGAAGAGGAAGAAAAAAAAAGTCGAGGAAGTGAAACGATTGTACAGAAACGGTTACTTTTATTCCATCTGCAGTGGCAGAAAAGTGAATTATTCAGCTCACTATTTCCTTCTAAATGAAAATGATGAATCATTTAAATCCTGCAAAAGATTCTCCCTCCTCTCAGCCCACGAGAAAAACAGACAATGTGAAATATTTAAATGATTTAGGGATGCGATCCCCACCCAACACACACACACACACACACACACACATGCACATGCACACACACCCAACCCCCACCCTTCCCACCCCCAGCACTTTTGTAGTTGACTCTTGGTATGTTTACAAAGATTCACACACATGCACACACAGACACAAAGAACTGTTGACACCATAAGGCTTTGATTGTACTACAGTAAATTGTACGTATTCCATCTACTATATGGAGTATTGATGACTCTATTATTAAATGTTTTTATGGAAGAGGTCTCCCATTTTTTATGCGTAGCCCCCCATAGTCTCATTTGGCACATATTGAGGACATGCATGATTTTTGAAAACAATGAAAGATTTAACAGCAATCTGTTATCACTTTGAAAACTAATACTGCCCAAATAAAAAAATATCCACAGATCTGTGACAAAATTATAGGGGAACAACCCCAGAGACATCTTGTGTATTTTTTTTTTTGTTGAAGGTCAGGATGCAAATGGGCTGGAGTTTTCAGCTGGAATGCACTTTTATACTGTGTGATGTTCAATAATAGATAAAGAATAATGTCAAAGATTACAGTTGTTTTATAAGATGTCAATTAAACAAAAAGATATCATGTTTGACTGTATGTAAAATCAATTTAAATGTAAATACCAATGTATATTATAACTAAAAGAGAGTATATAAAATGAGTAAAAAAAAAAAAAAAAATCTGAAACAGAATTTACATGTCCAAATGGAACACTGTCGGGACTATCTGTATGAACTGTAGATTATAAATGGATTAACTGAGCTGGATTAAACAGCCTCCTGGACTGAAAACAAGACCCTGTTTTCAGCATCTTTGTACTTAATGAACAGGTTTGGGTTTGGTTTGTGGTAGCTCTCGTTTGAGATGGACAAGCCAAGAATTCACTTATTCACTGATCAGCCACATAATTAAAACCACTGAGAGGTGAAGTGAATCTCATTATAATAACACCTGACAAGGGGTGTGATATATATTGGGCAGCAGAGGAATAGTTTTTGAAGCTGATGCGTTGTGTTGGAAACAGGGAAAATGATCAGGCGTATGGATCTGTACGACCTAGACAGGGGCCAAATTTTGATGGCTAGACAACTGGGTCAGAGCATCTTCGAAGCAGCCGGTCTTGCTGAATTTTCCCAGTGTACAATGTATGTACCCGCCAAAAGTGGTCCAAGGAGAGACAACCAGTGGACTGGCAACAGGGTGATGGGCGCCAGGGGCTGCCTGATGTGCACTGGGAGCGAAGGTTGGCCCATCTGGTCTGATCCGACAGAAGAGCTACTGTTGCACAAACTGCTGAAAAGCTTAATGCGAAATGTGATTGAAAACTGTCGGGACCCAATGTGCATCAAGGCTTGCTGAGTGTGCAGCTGTGTAGCCGCAGACCAGTCAGAGTGGCGACGCTTGTCCCTCTCCATCACCGAAAGCGTCTACAATGGGCACATGATCATCAGAACTGGACCATGAAGCAATGGAAGTAGGTGGCCTGGTCCAATTGAATCATGTTTTCTTTTACATCATGTGGACATTCAGGTGCATGTATGTCGTTTACCTGTGAAAAGACAGAACCGAGATGCACTATGAGCAGAAGGCAAGCTAAACGCACAGTGTAATGTTTTAATGTCTAGATGGGTAGGAGCTGGTTTGTTGGCATGAGGGAGACCTACACAATAATAGGCAGGGGGTTTTAATGTTGTGGCTGATTGGTGTACATGTGGCTTTAGGCAGAGGTTTGTTGTGCAAAATATTGGTTATACGAAGCCTGTGAGCTAGCCTGTTCCAGCAAGGAAGCAATTTGATGAAAATCCAGTAGAGTGAGGAGAAATGCCCCTAGTAGGCATACACTAAAAAAAAAAATCATTTTTTTCCCTAAAGTTTTGATTATTATTCTGCAGAAATTGAGTAATACACTGAAATGGAATTTGTAATGATTTTTTGAGGACACTGCTGTCATTAGTGTTGCATTGCTTGAGAGATAAGGAACCAGGTTTTATAGATAGTTACCACTCTCTAGAGATACAATAAACTGTGCATTTAAGGGGGATATTTTTAATATGCAGTAGATATGGGAAGTGACCGTCAAATTTAATCTTTTATACATTTCAGGCTGTGAAACTCAGAGATCATAAAAATATTGCATTTTGCTCTACCTTGATCTCTAGAAATATCTAAAGTGAGACAAATTCTCATTGTTTTGTAGAATAATAACCAAACATTCAAATATGTGTCAAGTTGAGGTCCAGAGTCCAGAGAGGAATTTTGCCACAAACCCTAACCTGAATGTGGACGTCATTGATGTGCCATTGCAGAAATGTCATCGTTTATCACTGGCCCACTGTAAAGCCACTCACATAGGTCGAGCTCTAGCTTTGCTCATGTCCGCCAGTTTTGTCAAACATAATGTTGTTGTCAATGTCTGCTACTGTCAACATTTAGATAACCAATCAGGAAGTCAGGCTACATACTGACCGAAATGAAACCCTTATACACCTCTGTACCCTTTACAGTACCTGAGCCACAGACTTGTCCATACAGTGCCACTGTGCAGGCTCGATGGTATCAGGACAAATGTACAAATACTGCACAATAACTGGAGAAGAATGGGGGGTACAGAACCTCAGAGGGATCTGAGTCATAATTCCTTTTGGCTGATCAACAAGACCTAAACACCCTAAAGCTACGTAAACCTTGCAGCAGCTACTGTATGTAAGTGTAATCCAAAGTGACTGAGACATATGGCTTTTTGGACAACTCATGGTTATATACCCTATGCTAAATTTGAAGGAGAATTTCTTTTTTAAACTTGATTAGTTGTATCAGTTATAATAAGTTTGTATAGACCACTAAACACTCGACTAAAAGAAGTCCAGTGGAGCAAGAACTACAAGCTTGTAGGCTCTGACTTGTTTGGATGAAAAATATAGATGAACTTTATAAGAAAACCTTAAAAAAACCAGGATAGATATTATGATCTAGCCAACAAAGTAGCATATACAGCATGTGTGTAAATGTAGTAAGTTTAATTCTATTAAATCTCATCTGGATTTTACCTTGAAATAACAGGATTAAAAATGGTATTTTTCCCTTTTGGTTAACCTTGATTTAAACGGAAAATAGGAAAATAGGAAAATACTTCCTTACAACCGATCTGACTGTCTTGCCTCTTGTCTTTCTTGCCCTATTTGACTGTGTCAAAGCAATGTGGCCATGTTCCCTCTTTTCAGCAATTAATCAGCAATGCACAGTGTTATCACATCTGATAGAAATTATGGGCAAAAGTACAGAAACGAGACTCAAGTTGCAATAAACCAGAATTATTAGAATGAATTCATGTCCGGACCCAAATTTCTCTGATACACCTAAAGTGACTGCCAAAGAACTTGGAACTAGTTGTTATGAGAATAAGTATAGTTTATAAAGAACTAATGTGTTGCTTTGCCAAATCATCATCATAGGGGCAATGATTTCACTAGAATTTGTGTTAAATGTGCCAACTTTCTTAGTTTCTCTGCCTCTCAACATGTAAAAACTATCCTCATTTTCATAACAGCATTGCCAATTTTTCTGCAGGCATTGCAAAAGCAATTTGCATGGTATATCAATAAGTGACCTTTCTTGCCATTCTAATTATATGGTTTATTCCACAGTCTTGATTGGCTGCAGGTGTTTCATCTCTGCTGATTGGTCAAAATCAAAGTGATGATTCTCATGATTTGTCTTATTTCAGAGTTCTGGAGAGCTGCCCAACTGAACCACTTGGCAGAGCTGATTATTCCACCTCCTGAGCCCGGCAAATTGGTTCAATCAAAAGAGTGATTAGTTAAATCAGTTGTTTTAAATAGAATAAAAGCCTGTAGTGTCTGCAGCACTCCACAGCTCTTTTTTCCTCTTTAAGCTAGATGCATCTTTTCAAGGCGACAGACAAAAGCGGTCCTGTCAGGTAATTTGTCAAGTGCTTTGTCAAAAAAGACCTTAATACTGAGGAGGATGGAGTCCCACTCAAAAGGTTATGATATCTAAATGTGTTATTATGTAGCTTAAGGGTGCAGGATGAAGGTCATGACTTCTGGCCTCAAGAGTCTTCTTGACCCCAAACAAGTAGACCCCATTGGTTCTGTGCCCCCGATGACTTCATTGCTCCTGCACGATGTTGATACAATTCCACAATTGCGTGCTGAACAAAGTGTATTTATTTCTGTTGTACTTTTTCTTTTTGTAAATTTGAATAAAAAAGGAAATATTTCAAGAGATGAGTCAGATCTGTTCTGTGCTACTTTTTGCAGTCTGCTGAATTTCTGGATAATCAGACTTCGGCTTCCATGTGCCTAATGTTTGTGTGTTTCTGCTAGAGAAAGTGACAGAGAGCAATTGAAAGATGAACTGTGCAGTGCATACAAATGTGTGCGCACCTTATGAGCATGTGTCTCGTGAATAGGTGAGTGTGCCTTTGGCCCCTTGAAATTTCCAAACCACAGACAGTGTATTTGTGTGTGTGTGTGTGTGTGTGTGTGTATTTGTTTGTGCATGTGTGTGTGTGTGTGTGTGTATTTGTGTGCGTGTGTGTGTGTGTGTGTGTGTGTGTGTGTGTGTGCATTTCAGTGCAAGATAAAGGAGTACCTTGTCTGGTGTGATCCAGCCTGATGGGGGGATGTGAGGTCAGTAATAGAGGACAGACAGAGAGTTCTGCAGCAATCATGAATTCAGACAGAGGGAAAAGTTCTCTGTTTGTTCTCTAACAAAAAAGGAGGGAAAAAAAAGAATATTCCAAACCCCAGAGCAGCAGTAAATAGAGCGGACCTGACAGCTGCGACCGAATAATACGAGGCCCCTTTACCAACCCTTGCGGCTCTCCTGTATTCTGCAGCCGTCGTCGCAGCCGAATGATGGATCGGGGAGACTTTCACCATTGCTGTGTGTCTGAATAGCTGGTTAAAAAGATTTATTACAATAATCAAATATGAAGGAGGGGATTATTTCGACATGATGGTTTAGAGAATGATCGTGTTAGCTGGGTCTCCGCTTGATTACTATGATAATACCCGCCTCAAGTTAGAGGAAGAAGAGAAAGAGGGATAGGGAAGAGATAGAGAGAACCATATTAGCAGTTGATATGCAAGTCTGTTGCATTACATAAAACTGCATTCATGATTAGGTTAGAGCTGATTCTTCAGGGTGCTGAAGAAAGACCCCTTTTCATATCAGTCAGGGTCTGGGCATTCCCATAGTCATGTAATTCATGGGTTGACTTGCCCCCTATGGAAATAACATCCTGCATCTAATGAAGAGATGAAGTCAGTTGGAGGCAAAACAGTGATTTGACTTGCTTTAACCCCCCACTCTCTGCGGCCAGACCGAAAAAATACATCAGTTTATAACCAACATAACACTCTTATCGATTCTGACTCTTATATTTACTATTATCAATCTGCCTCAAGCATCAACACTGCAATGCAGCATTCTAGGTGAGACACGCTGTCATGGCACTGTCAATAATTACAGCATGCATAATTGATCATAGTTTAATGGTGGTGCGGGAGATAAAATGGTCTCTGTTAAAGCCATACACCTGGGAGTAAATTACAATCCACTGTACTGTAGAGCTATACACACACACACACACACACACACACACACATACTCACACATATACACACACACACACACACACACACACACACACACACACACACTCAGATACACACTCAATATGCTACAGGATTGCATCACAGGACACACAAGTTGGCATGTGTGTGTATGTGTGAGTGAACTCAAGTACATGGAGATTGTTCATTCTGTTTGAACCTTACTGACACACAGAATCCCTCTGGCTATTCAGCTCCGCGTGAGTGCTTGTGTGTGTGTGTGTGTGTGTGTGTTGTTTGTGCATGTGTGTGTGTGTGTGTGTGTATTTGTGTGCGTGTGTGTGTGTGTGTGTGTGTGTGTGTGTGTGTGCATTTCAGTGCAAGATAAAGGAGTACCTAGTCTGGTGTGATCCAGCCTGATGGGGGGATGTGAGGTCAGTAATAGAGGACAGACAGAGAGTTCTGCAGCAATCATGAATTCAGACAGAGGGAAAAGTTCTCTGTTTGTTCTCTAACAAAAAAGGAGGGAAAAAAAAGAATATTCCAAACCCCAGAGCAGCAGTAAATAGAGCGGACCTGACAGCTGCGACCGAATAATACGAGGCCCTTTACCAACCCTTGCGGCTCTCCTGTATTCTGCAGCCGTCGTCGCAGCCGAATGATGGATCGGGGAGACTTTCACCATTGCTGTGTGTCTGAATAGCTGGTTAAAAAGATTTATTACAATAATCAAATATGAAGGAGGGGATTATTTCGACATGATGGTTTAGAGAATGATCGTGTTAGCTGGGTCTCCGCTTGATTACTATGATAATACCCGCCTCAAGTTAGAGGAAGAAGAGAAAGAGGGATAGGGAAGAGATAGAGAGAACCATATTAGCAGTTGATATGCAAGTCTGTTGCATTACATAAAACTGCATTCATGATTAGGTTAGAGCTGATTCTTCAGGGTGCTGAAGAAAGACCCCTTTTCATATCAGTCAGGGTCTGGGCATTCCCATAGTCATGTAATTCATGGGTTGACTTGCCCCCTATGGAAATAACATCCTGCATCTAATGAAGAGATGAAGTCAGTTGGAGGCAAAACAGTGATTTGACTTGCTTTAACCCCCCACTCTCTGCGGCCAGACCGAAAAAATACATCAGTTTATAACCAACATAACACTCTTATCGATTTACGACTCTTATATTTACTATTATCAATCTGCCTCAAGCATCAACACTGCAATGCAGCATTCTAGGTGAGACACGCTGTCATGGCACTGTCAATAATTACAGCATGCATAATTGATCATAGTTTAATGGTGGTGCGGGAGATAAAATGGTCTCTGTTAAAGCCATACACCTGGGAGTAAATTACAATCCACTGTACTGTAGAGCTATACACACACACACACACACACACACACACACATACTCACACATATACACACACACACACACACACACACACACACACTCAGATACACACTCAATATGCTACAGGATTGCATCACAGGACACACAAGTTGGCATGTGTGTGTATGTGTGAGTGAACTCAAGTACATGGAGATTGTTCATTCTGTTTGAACCTTACTGACACACAGAATCCCTCTGGCTATTCAGCTCCGCGTGAGTGCTTGTGTGTGTGTGTGTGTGTGTGTGTGTGTTTCTCTGTGTGCACAGTGTGTGTCTGTACTTGAGTGTGTGCATCTTTGCATTTCAAGTACGTGCAGGCTTTAAATGTAGCTTCTAAACACAAGTTAAGTCTAAGGGAATGAGGTGAATTTCAACAGCTGTGGAACTACAGGCTAGAGTAACTTTGTGGATGTGACATTTTCCTGCCCTGTGGTTTAAACTCTAACAACCTCCCAAGTAACTTTTACCACCACCTGTGCCTGTGGTTTTCCCACCTGCCCGTTCCTCTTCCTCACCTTCCCCTATCTTTCTCCTTTCTTTCCGCGCTCTCTCGTCCATGCGCTTCACTAGGGATGCGCTCAGAGTTCACTGGCTCATCTGAAGTGGAAAATTAAATCTTCATTAACAATCTTAATTAGAGTTCGATCTCCCCATAGCGAGCAGACAGGGAATCCATAGTGTAACAGGGGGAGACCTGGAGCAGGAGTTGGTTTCGGGAAGGTGGTGGTGGTATTGGTAGGGGATTAGAGGGGGTTATTAGTGAATGGGAACTTCAGAGTAAATTATACAGGAGGTATTTACACATCAGAGCTGAGGGCAATGGATGGAGAAGGTGAATAATTAAAGTGGCACGCCGGTGGACGGCGGACATTGGAGTGGTATTGCAACATGTGTGAGATGCATGTTTGTGAGTGTGCATCTCTTGTTTCTGCATTGTTGGCAAACTAGGTCTCAGAAGAGGTAGGGGTTGGGGGTGAGGGGCTTTGGGGGGCATTATTAGTCAGAAATCTTCATTGGAATTCTTCTTGTCTTGCTTTTTGGTGACAGGGTGTTACTTGAAGCGACATAATCCCTTATCATGCTTCCATAAGCATAGAGCATTTGCCTAATACCAGACAGTAATCATTCAAAGACACTGCTAAGCATGCAGCCCAATGCTCCCACTCTTATCCACATTCCACAGAACACTATTCAACTAATGCGTGCAGGGATTGGATGCTAAATAAAACAATTACTGTATGCTCTTGCACAATGGAAATATACATTATGTTCCTAGAAATTAAAGTAAGAAAAATCCTTTTTCTCTGCCGTGCTTCCTTTCAGTTCCTTCAGTGAGTTAGGTATTTTCTCAATGTCATTCTACTGTAGTCAGCTCCCTTATCAGAAACCATCAAAATCCCTTGGCAGTCCTCTTTGTGTGAGCAATGAGCTGAGGAGAAGAGATTTTTGCCTTGAGGGAACCAGGCAAGTTGGACTAGCCCAGGACTTTATCCAGTTACAGGGGGGCCCACAAAAACAGTAAAGCACCCCGGCCTAAGTGAGACTGTATTGGTCCCTGTAAAACAGCTGTCCAGCTGCTGCTTTGTTTGCAGAGAACATACAGATACACATGGTCACTTGGCATATTTCTACATGGCAAATCCAGGAGATAGCGTCTGGACCTTCGTTTTCTTTATCTGCCCTTTACCTTTTCCTGGGAGCTGACCTGGTTGACCACCCCGAGCAGGGTGATCATATCTTTGATAATGTAGCTGTGGTGTCTGAGGCACCGGGAGAGATGTAAACGTGTGTGGGTGTGTGTACATGTGTGTGTGTATCTTTGGAGATGACAGACTATTTACACGGCTGATCATTAGAGACAAAAAGAAAAAGAGAACAATAGCCAATTATAGACACAAAAACGCAGAGACAGAGGGACAGAGTTAAGTACATTCATTAGCCCTTTGAGTCAGATTGGTTAATTGTTCATTGAAGTGAGTGGAATAATAAGTTGAGTGGGATGTTATGCCTTTGGTGAAATGTTCACAGGGATTTATTCTCATCAGTTGTGCCTCTCATTGTTCTACACAGATCATGGAAAAATGTTAACAGCTGAAGGCTTCGGAAAAAGCAGAGCCAGTGTTTGGTCAACTGTCCATGTGTGTGTGGTCATTCAGAATTCAAATAACTAGAATTATTATAGTCTTATTATAGGACTAGACTTGCCAAATAAACATATCTGTCCATCTGAGTGCACACAATACATTGTGTTTAGTAAGACAATAAAAGTGAAGAATGAGTAAGAGAAGCTGCCCACTCACTGAAATTATTTATTTATGTTTTGGTTATCTTTTAACAGCTGACACTCAGCATGTGACCAAGACGATCAATGTAAGTCAGATGTAAAGTACATCTGACTTACATTGCATCTTTCCAATTACTGCACAATTCAACTTGACTTATGTGGCTTCATTGGAAACTCTGGGCTGTCTTCTAGAGTTTAAATTTATAGTAACTGGCTCCACAGTATGAGTTGGACAAAGTGTTCAACCAGCAGGACAGACAGATTGAAAAAGTACACAAAGCTGAGGATGAGGGTGAGCATACAAATGCTGCACCACTTTTCAGTGATAAAATTAAGGGTATGAAGGATTAAAAATGCACAAGAACTTGATAAATGTAAAGATAGGTTCATAAGTATTTGGAAAATGACACAGTTTTTGTAATTCTGCCTCTGTACACCACCACAATACATTTGAAACAAATGAATCCAGATGTGATTGAAATATAGACTTTCAGCTTCATTTCAAGGGGTTTGAAAAAAATTTCGCATCAATCGTTTAGGAATTATAGACCATTTTTATACCGAGTCCCTCATTTTCAGGGGCTCAGAGGTTATTGGGCAATTGACTGATAATCAGTTTCATGGCCAGATTTGGCCTGTTCTCTTGTTATGTCTTGAAAGATAAAGCAGATAAAAGATCTGACGTTGATTCCAAGTGTTGATTTTGCATTTCATAGATGTTCATGGGAACTTTTAATATGTGTTCAAAAGATGTGACCATGTAATGAAGGAGGCATCATTAGGCTGAAAGAATATTCTTATCTGAATATTCTTCATTGGCCAAGTCTCTCAACTTAACTCAACCCAACATAATATGTTTTTCACTTTCTGAAGACAAAACTGAGGGCAGAAAGACCCAGAAACAAACGACAACTGAAGGCGGCTCCAGTAAAGGCCTGGCAAAGCCTCTCGAGGGAGGAAACTCAGCATTTGGTGATGTCCATGTGTTGCAGACCTCCAGCAGTCAATGACTGCAAAGGCAAAGGATTAAAAATAATCCTTATATTTATAATTATGTTGGTTTGTCACATTACTTTTGAGCCTCTGAAATTGAAGGGTTATGTATAAAAATGGTTGTGATTCCTAAACAGTCAATGTCAAATTTTTTGGGAAACCCCTAGAATTGAAGCTAAACATCTACATTTCAATTGCATTTTGATTTTTTTTTTGTTTCAAATCCTTTGTGGTTGTGTACAGAAACAAAATTGCAATTTTTTTGTTCACTGTAAAAAACTAATATCATGACATATCTTAACAAAAGAAGCACAAAGAAGTTTCAGATATTATAGGGAAGGTATTTAGGCAAAATATGCATTTAGTCCACGTGGAGATAATGTTAAGAGCATAAATACAGTAAAAGCAACTTAATTCAATCTGAAAATTTTTTGCTGACCTCCAGAGGTTTAATTTCTAATCCTGCTGCAGTGACCAAGAGGGTTAGCCAACAACGTCTCCGTACACCATGGCATCACTGTGAGATATGGTTACAAGGGCTATGAAATGCTTTTCAGTGAGCTATTACACATAGTAAGTCTTGAAAGGAGTTTTACCTGTGCAGGAGTGTAAGCTCTGCCAGACCTGCTCCGCGTCCCACTGTTTCTGAAATTCATTACAGTAGCAGTAATGGGCCAACTCTGATCTGCCATGCTCTAGCAGATCAGAGCATTTAATTAGAGCTCCCTCAGTTCCACTGAAAGTAAAACCACAGTACGTCCAGTCCAGCAACATTGACACCAACAGGCCCATCCAGTGACATGTATTGGTTTGTATCTGCTGCCACCTACTGGAATAATAACCTCTAAAACTGTTGAATATTGCCCCCTGATTATGATCATTCAGAGGCTGTCTGCTGCCAATCCCAGCAGGCTCAGAGGGAGCACCCTTTGCAGATCATCTGTTCATTACAGAGCTATCGCACTTGTACAGACTGACATACAAATTCACACCTTATGTCAATTAAAATTCTCCATTCTGCCTGACCTGCATGTCTTTGGGAAATAGGGAAAAAAATCTAATCCAACAGGGAAAAGTTTGAGTTGAGGAATCTTCGTGTTGGGAGATTAACACACCAGCAGCTCAGGCTCTAGAACTTCTTGCCAAACTAATGTTCAGAATATCAATTTGAGTATTTGAATGAACAGCTTGTTAAAATGATTTATTGCAGTAATCAGATAAAGTTTGAAGAAAGGGATTATACTGCATTTGCATGATGCTTTAGAGAATGATCATTTTAATGGGCGTTTTACTTGATAACAGTAATAACCTGCATTTGTGAATGTGTTAGCTGATTCTGCATCGTTGTGGAAAGCACATTGCTGGCGTTACTGTGTATATAAGATGACATTTCTTAACTTACAGTGCAATATCATCTTGCTGGAGAACAAAGTTCATAAAACTTACATGAAGTTACATCAGAGATCCTGAGGTTGGGATAGATTTCATGGAACGGAAGAGCTGTAATCCTGCCATGGCAATGTAAAAGTCACTTTATATTTTGTGTATGATGCCTGCATAACAATTAGGATAAGATTATGCAAGTTTGATTGGCATCTGATGAGCACTCTGTCTCCAAACACATCCACAATAAGATAATGTCATGTTTATTCAGAAACCCTAAGTATATATGACTATAAAATAATGTACATGTATTTACTTTGTGGTTGTCCATTTTCAGTACTTTGTCATTATTACTCCTATAAAGTCGTCTCCTAGTGAGGAAGCTGATGATAACATTTCTGTCTTGTGTGGAACTAAATTTGTTATTTGTGGATCTGATCATATAAAGAAAAACAGTGATAACAGCTGATCAAATAATGTTAATACTCTTTTAGATATGTTTATTTGGCAAAAGTCTAGTCCTATAATACTCTTAGCTGTCAATGAGGGTTGACAATACCCCAAATAGATCCTTCAGGGATAAACTCTAGTATAACAGTCCAATCAGTGATGTCTTTATGAAAGTATATTCATATATAATTGGAGAACTTGGATTATAAATCAATAATCAGCCTTTTGTGCTTTCCTCGTCTAATGAAAATCAAATGTATAATTTGGGAGTGATAGCAGACTCCAGTCCTGACATCTGTTGGGTTCACATCGGGATTATGGACATTTAAAGCTTTCAACGCTTTTTTGATTTCAATTCATAACAGGGGTTATCTCATGGTACTTTTCATATAGAGTAGGTGTAGACCGTACAACATTTATTTATAATTATTATTTACATTTGCGAACTAGACTTTGTGTTAGCATCTTTTTTTTTATCTATTTGGGCAAACAGAGCTATCAATAAAATTAAAGGCAATGAAGGAGTGAAAATGTAAAAGGGCATTAAGAGAGTTTGAAAAAAGAATCGTGCCAATGTTTCCTGTAAAATTTTAGCCAAACCATCAGGTCAAAAACTCCTCTTGACCAACACTTTGGTTCATGAAAAAGTTTTTTAAAAATGATAGCTGATTTTCTATGAAATTTGCTCTCGAGTTTCATGGTTTCCAGAGGATGAATCTTAATCTCCCTGGAGCCCTGTGACTGTTCCTCTAGCTCCACCATCAAGTCAAAATCTCTCCTTCACCAACACATTGTCCAAGTCGGGGGATCTAAAAACTGATGGCTGATTTTCCTTGACATTTTCTTAGAAAATACATGGTCCCCGAAGAATGAGTCCAAATGTTTGTGTGAGCTTTCTTCAGTTACCAACAAGAGGTGACATTTTCCTCCTGCATAGAAAAAAAAATCAATTAAATGAGTAGATTGACATTAAAATTTACTATCATATAAAGGAAACTATACTGCAGTTGTAACACTAATTGCTTGCAGATGGTGTTAAGATTTCAGCAGCTATTACTCTCTTGCTTATAGGTTTGTCCTGGCCCCCAGAAGATGATCTTTGGGGATTTTGGTGAACTCTTGTTCATCTTCATCACTTAGGTCAATCTATCCCCCTTTGGCTTATTCTTTGATCCATGGTAGAGTATCTGAAAAACTAATGGCTAATTTTCCCTAAAATTCCCTTTCATACACATAAAGAATCTTGATTTTATTGTGCAGTTTCCATTAGATATTCATCCTCTGCTGAGCATGAATCCTTTCCATGTTGACCACTCTGTCAACATTCCACCACACTTTCAGGCAAAAATGTCATCTTTTCATGGAAGACTTAAATAATTGCTCTCGGGGATAAATCATTTTACTTGTAATGTCTTAATTACCTTTCTTTTTGTACAACCTTTAAGATTTTTTTTTGGTTGCAATTTTACAGGTAAAGCCATTAAATTAGCAGGATCTTTAGTACGGTGGCCATTCAATCCAAAACTAAATGGTATTGGACGTTCAGTCATCTGCTCTTTTTCAGTTTTAGCATGTAGCTAATGTCTTCTACATTCTGGGACACAGACAAAAACTGCCTGAAATGACATTGATCCACCAATACTTATTACAGATTAATAGACTACCTTGCCTATTTATGATTAGAATTACGTAGTGGATTACAGACAAACCAACTTACACATACAGACACACAAAACAGAGATAATTGGGTTATTTTTAAATTTTCATCTTAGTTCCAAGGATGCAATTAATTATCCTGAAATGTTTCTCTTTGTTTGGAAACATGCTGTAGGAAGAAGGTTATCTTTGAATAACCATAAAAAAGGGGTTAATTAAAACCTGGTATATTTTGTTATATGTTGTCATTGTGCTGCCATTATGCAAATGCTACAGGGAAGTGAAGTCCAGGATGACATGACTGACTGTTTTTATCAACAGGACATCAGGCTTGTGATTAACTTATTTCACACATCAACCCCCTCACTCTGATCTCACACACACACACACACACACACTCACACAAACACACGCACGCACGCACGCACGCACGCACGCACGCACGCACGCACGCACACACAAACACACACACACACACACACACACACACACACACACACACACACACACACACACACACACACACACACACACACACGCACACACACACACAGACAAACATTACTTAATAAATCTCCCCACACACACATACCGTTTTTAATGGCCGCTGTAAAATGTTATGTATTTGTATATGCATAGGGCACTTTAAGACCTGGTTCATGGTCACCTCAGGCTTGCTGCTTTCTCTGTCATTATAATCATATTTAAAAAAAATTATATTGTGCACCATGGACAAAGTAAGAATGTCAGCATACAGTGTAACCGTTTTTACTGTGCAGATGATAATAAAAACCTCTTGACTCTTAACTTAACTTGTGAAGACACTTCAGTGGATTATTTTTCACATCTCCTCTGCTTTTTTCCTATTTCTTGACTCGAAATGAAAGGGAAAGGAGATTTTTCAATTGTACAAAGCCAAAGAGAACACTTCCTCCTCTGTTTATTTTGTTGCCTGCTGGTTATTAAAAAAGAAGTAATTTGATCTGGAGTCCCCGATCGATCGGTGACTTTATTTTCAACCTGCGTTTCTCCTGCAAAATATCAAAAGCTACAACTGTTTTGAAATGGGCTCTGTCACAGCACAGGGGATTTTCTATTTATGCTACAAATCCTGAAACAGTAGAAGTGATATGCTGTCTACCAGACTGCCAGATCCTCTTCCAACATTTTTACTTTGATGTTCTAAGTGGCAAAGGCTGTGCAGCATATAAATCTTTTCCTTAATAAATCATTAATCGTGTATTAGGTCTATAATACTCCTAACAAAATTTCACTTTTAGTGCATCAGGCTAGTTTCAAGACCTGTTTTCAACCATAATGAGGTTTTTCAAAGAAATCCTACCTGTGACTGTATTTTGTTCAAGATTATGGTATTAATAACAGCAATAATAATAATAATATTAATTATACATTTTATTTAGGTTGAGCAGGGGCCTGGTTATGGAGGGTTTTGTAAGGAGTTTGAAGTAGATGCTTTGTGAGACAGAAAGTCAATGAAGGTTCTGTGCTATACTCAGTTTTGAACTACATGAAAGATTTTTAGACTGAATGTGAGACAAAAAAAAATGGTTACACTTGTCGCAGAACAGCTTTGTAGTGCTCACCCTTACAAGTCTGTCTGCCACCCAGAGGAAACCAACTATCCACTCACTGGCCTTAGGGGCAGATCACAGCAGTCGTCTCCAGCACAAATATCCCCAAATAAAGGTCAAAATGACTTTGAACTTGTGAAATGATGCCCAGAAGTAATCACAAAGCCATTTTATCAGCTTTGGTGAGCCTTTGAATGGTGGATACTTTGGATTCTGTGAGGATGTGAAATAAAAATTGATTTAAGAGTAAAGTTCCATAAAAGAGGAAAGAAAAAAGTCTCACAGCCCACTGTAATGTAAGGACATGTCCATCTTAGTGAGAACAAAAATGGCAGCTGTGTTCACCAGCTACTGTTAAACCAAAGCTGTTAGTTTTATAGAGTTATCAGAGACCTTTATCTTTACTCTCAAAGAATGATGATATGTTCCACACCAACACTAACCTGAAAGGTATAGTAGGAGTGTCAACCCTTAAAATGAGGGAACGTTATATTTGTTCTAATTTCTTTCTCTTCTTTCTGGCTCTGTAAGTTAAGAATATTTGTTTGGGCAATCTGGCATTATCCATCTAATTGTGCATGAGGACTTCACAATTGATGATCTGGTATCTGCAAAATTTACAAACCACCATCTCTGAGACAGAGTCACAGCTGTCTCATAATGAGCTGTGGATCTCTTATGACATTTGCATATGTGAAAAACTTTCACCAAGTGTATCAGAAAGAACAATTGACATTGCTGGTCCTATGATCAGCTCTCTGTAGCAACCTTCTGCCTGACAAGCCCGAAGAACCAACCAGACAAGATCTTCACTGAGCATTTCTCTCCCTTCAAGATGAAAAAGTGAAATAATATAAAAAGGTGTTTACTAATTCCAGTCTGCTGACTTGGAAGATGTTTAACACAAAACTCTTAACATTACATCCACAAACTACTTACACCTTCAGGTCATTTATAAATATTCAGTTATAAAATATCTTTTTTTTGCAATAATGATGATTTAATAAATGGCTACATGTAGTGTGGATTGAGTTTGCTTGCAGGACAAGTTAATTGAGGCTGAATATGATAACAAAGGAAATTACTTAACAGAATAACACAAAGTGGAATTTAAAAACCATAAATTAGGCATTTCATATACGTATATAGATTTTCATATCCATTGAAAATAATTTTGTTATCTTTGAAAGGCTGAATAATGCAGTTGAAATTATTAACTGGTGCACCAAATTATAGTGTATAAATGTATGCAAATGTATAACTTTATGTATACATTTAAAGGACCAGTGTTGTGGATTTATGGGGATCTCCTGACAGAAATGGGAAGTAATATTCATAATTATGTTTTCATTAGTGTATAATCACCTGAAACTGTCAATCCTGGTGCTTTTGTTGGCTTAGGATAAGCCCTTAATATCTACATAGGGAGCAAGTTCTCCTCCATGGAGCCCACCATGTTGCACCACCATGTCTCTACAGTGGTCCAGAGTATACAAACTAAAGACTGGCTCTAGAGAGGACCTATCGTGTTTTAGCTGCAACTTGACAACTAGATGTCACTAAGTCCTACATACTGGTCATTTAATTGCCTAATTTAAATGTACATTGTAAAGCTATCATTTACTAATTATGAAGACTTACTGAATATAATTAACTAGTGAAATTGTGTATTTGATTCAGATGGTGGGCTTCAGACTCCCTTGTATTGTGTATGGATTCTGGTTTAGTCTATATACTGTACAGAAACATTAAGGCAGAAACAAGTAATTTTGTAAAATTACTCAAGTGCTGTACGGCAAGTCACATTATTTGCAAAATCTTCATACTGTAACTGATATCAGCCGTGAATGTGAAAATTTCTAAAGTCCAGATCATAAATCTTGTATTGTCAAAAGACACACTGTTCTGTTCGGTGGAAAGGACAACAAATAAAGTGCGCTTTTGCTGTGTCTGTTCATTTATGAGCTCAGAACATACATCCAGATTCCCACATCAGATGCTTTATTCAATTTGGGCTGAATAGCGTTAAGTTTTGACTGACAAACTAAAGGTTGAGTCTTGTATCAGGAAAGAGTTCAAACACAAAACTGTAGTCACTCTCAATTTCTTCCAGATTATATGGTATTGAGCATTACTCATTTTTAACAGATTTATTGCATGCTGGGATAGACTCCAGCACCCCTGCCTCAGAGACAGCACAGATGGGCAAAGAAAATTAATGTGAAAGCGGAGCTGTAGGTATGCCTGACTGGGCTAATCACTGGCTCTTGAGAAGAGAAGGAATACTGATTTTTCAATATTTGTGATTTTACATGCATTCAAATAATGCATCACAATTACAAAATATGTCTCAGAAGAATGGGTCTTCATGACCAGTGCATATACTGTATAATAATGTAACAGAAACACATTTAACATTATTTTTTTCCATCAAATACTAAGTTTTTTTTTCCCCTCTGCTATCACGCCTGTTTTTGCCTGAGTTCTCAAATAGCACTGTGCACTACATGATGTTTTCCTGGTACCTGCAAGAAAGGCAGTACATTTCAAAGGCAAGTGCCTGGACAAGAGCAAAGAAAAATAAATCCACAACATACACTCTTTCAGTATCTTTGCTAAACTTGGGCCAACATCAGTCTATCTTATCCCACATTCAGGTGTGCATTAAGTTGGCACATATTACTTACTAGATGGTTCTTTCTTTTTTTTTTTTTTTGATATTATGCAGAAATCTATATTCATATCTGCAACTTATTATTTTGCAACTGACAGCACTCAAAAACATTTGTATGACGGGCCTCTTGCCCAGAAAAATTAATTGACAGATGGGGGCTGAAGGGAGGCCAAGAGAGACTTTTTGATCACACAGGAGTTGTAATAACCCACTATGAGTTGGATGTGGTAATTACTCTGAGCAGTACTGCAACAACTACCGATCACCAAACCCTGAATTCTGTCCTCCAATGCATCAACATTTGCCCACTCTTCCTCTTCAGCCATTTCAGAACCTTGTTGTTGAATTAAATGGAGTCTGTTTAACAATGTAATTCTTTAACTCCTACCCCAGCTAATGTAAACTATGCAGATGTGCTAATTTCACCTCCATCGTAAAAACGTAATGCTTGAATACATTTATTGACTTTTTGAGCCATTGTAACCACATTATCTGCTGCTTTATTCCCTTTTTTAACACATATTTTTCAAGGACCTGAATTTCCTCTTGTGTGCCAAGGACTGGGGAGTAAGAATTACTTAGCTGCAGCTCAAAGCCTGCTGCTGCTGAATGCCACAGAATTCCTCAGGGTTTTGAGTGAATTGAAATGATTTCAAAATATTACAAGGGTGAAAATGTGTATGGCTCTATGGTTGCATGACGGACTGACATCTATTTAATTTCTTTGATAAACCCTAATATTCTGTACAGTTAGCAGTTACTTGCACTGCAATAACATTACTGATATACTTACTTATATTAGAGTAGCCAAAGTGGGGCCTGATGGTGGGGATTCCTGATGGCAGTGTGAATGTACACAACAGATTTCATGCCAGTTCGACCATTAGCCTTTCGAAAATATGTTGATCGCAGGCAAAGAAACCAAACACAGATGGACAGAAATCATCAGATAACCTTCTTAGTGGAGTAAAATAGAAAAGGGTATCCTACATTTCTGCTTTATGAATTCGAAGACAAACTTTGTGCCTGACTGAACACAGAAAAGTCCAGTCAATGATGACACTTGCTAACAAGACTAAGCAAGTGTAATTTTGCTGGACCGTGAACACAGCCCCTTGGTACACAGAACAAGTATAATGCATCAGCATTTCTCAGTCATGCTATCTAAGCTCTGCAGAAGCTTCAGTGTGGCTCCTGTGTGGCCAAGTAAAGAAGCCTGTTCTCTGTCAGTCACTGAACACGGCTGAGATATAGTGATATTACTGACTCTCATCCAGGGAAAGCAGCAAGTGTTTGCCCAAAAAAAAAATCGGTAGATTTGTGGCCCTTAAAAGTTGTCACATGCAATGACTATTAGTTCTAATTTATTCAGCAACACGGTGGCGGTTTCAGTTGTGGCCCAATGAGTCATTTGTTACTTAAGGGCCTTTGTTCAGTGTGTGTCAGGCACATGACTGTATAAGGAACATTCATTCTGATTGTTTTGCCACTTGGGGGCAGCAGAAACAAGTTGTGAACACACCACTGCTAAATAATTAGCTTTAAAGTTGACATAGTGAGTATATTAGCAAACAGTTGATTATTTACGATCCCATAAGTTGTTTGTTAGAGCAGCTGTTTATAACCCACAGTTTACTGTCAAGCAACACCCAGCGTCTGTATTTTCAGCAAATACCCCAAAATGACACGTTTATGTTCAAGTGACGGAGCCCTCTAGTGGCTATAGTAATTCCACACAGGAGGAAGTCAGGTTATGTTGTTATAGGCTGACGAAGTTGGGTAACCTTAATAAAGTACTTATTTTAACACAAACTATGATCTTTCCCTAAACCTACCCAAATTGTTTTTGTGCCTTAGCCCAACCAAAGCCCCACTACAGCATTTAACAACATAAGAGGTCTGGTTACTGATTTTTCAACAGTGATTCTTAGCAGTTTATCTTTTGCGTTTCTTCTTCCACCAGTATGGGCTCTAATACTTGAACCACTCCTATGGTCTATAACAGAGAGTAGGGGAAAATGACCTTGAAGGTTGTTTTGACTTGTTGAGAACTTGTTGTTATTTACAGCAGTTACAGAGCAACATCATTAATTATTGGTATCATGTTTATGTCCACCTAATGAATGTCAGTCCAATAATCCTCTCTTAGCTTTGTTTTTGGTCTCGACCTACTCCTGAGGGAAATATCTGGCTCTGTACCTGCTGCATTCTCTGCTAGTTGCCTACTGTGTCTGTCTGATGTTTGTTTTGCTGCTGAGTGAGTTGTGTACAGTGGGTGGTGAGTGTGAGGAGCTGCAGATTCAGATGTTAACCCTGCACTTTCATCACTATAAGAGACTCTTTCCATGTTGATAGGTTGTTTTTGCATTGTTATTCTATACATTGTTATTATGACAAATATTGATTCTGGTTGTTTTTAAGAAAGAGAGGGAAAAGAATATTAATACAAAACTCTGAGCAGCTATTTCTATAAAGCACCCTAATGGAACCTTGTAGAAGTTAAGATAACTATAGAAGTTTGAAGAAATCATAACTCAAAATCTGCCTATAAAGTTTTTTTTTTGACTGCTTTCTCAATCGCCAGATGGATTTGAATCACTTGTCCGAGACATAGTTCAGGTGTCCTCACCTGACCTGCAAATGAGCTACATCCATGACAACAGAGCAAACTCCTTCTGCTGTTGAAGATCCTGAGAAGTGGCAGCAAGCTCTGGAAAACAGAAAACAGACCTTAAACCTGAGCTCCCCTTCCACTCCAAGATGTACTCGTCTCACCGTTCCTTAGTTTCAATTTTTGAGCTTCACTCTGCACAGATAGACTTTGATATACAAGGCTGATTTCACAGTCATCTGCTGAAAGGCCTATACTTTCAAGCAGGATATTATTGCCTAACAAATAGTTCGGAAGCCGATCATGGTCCATTATGCAGCTTACATACAGTATATGTGATGTGGAAACTCGATGTATAAAAACTGCACCAGACCCAGATTATTAATCAAAGCAGAGTCCTTTATATATCTGGAGGGGATCCTTTGTTTCTTTTTTTTGTTTTGTTTTGTTTTTACAGTCAAGCTAAAGTTTCCAGGTTGAGAAATAACTTTCACTCACCCCTGTTTGTTTGTTATTTACTTCTCACTGGTAGATGACCACAGCTATTTCTCTTACATCAATTACCAACAGATCTGGCAGTCTTTCCCTCTGCTCATTCCCATGCTCAACACTGATCCTTGCAGTTACACCACTGCCTCTTACTCCCTGCACCTCTCCAACCTCCTGCTGCATTAGCATTTAGATTCCTTTGCATTTCAGGACGTTTCTCACGATGGGTGCAAGATCATCCAAATGTTTTGCATCTAAGGATCTTCCAGGCGGCCTGTGAGCTCAGAGCAAAATTTGCCTCAGGGGCAGAGCCACCCCCAACAAACTAGAAAATGTTCAGTGCAATAAATGGTTAAAACTTTGATGTGAGTGTCCAGACTGAAATTTACACGAGTGAAGGTCTCATTCCCCCTCCCACTGTGGCATGATGTCAAATCCTGCCTGTTATGAGACATGTAACACCTCAAAGATGTCTGGAAAAGGGCAGTGAAGCCCTTTAGGCATCATGTCCAATCAATACTCTTTCAGCTTTTTGGTGTGCAAAAGATCAGTGGAGTCATGAAACAGAAAGCCAAGAGAGTTCAACTCATGCTGTTATCCACTTTCTGGTCCTAAAAGTAATCCTCCATGTTACTTCCTGTACCTCACTGACTTACGAGCCATATTTCTTGCTGGAGCCACAGATGCGGTAAGAAAGGAATCAGACGAAATAAAGCCCTGTAACAGCAGGAACCCTGACAAAGCAGATTTCGTAGCCTCTGGTGGAGTATCGTCATGCAGGCAGTCAGGCTGAGTAAATGTTGCCAGCTATTGTACACTCCCTCCTAATCTGTATTTGAGCTCACTTAGCAACCGGTTGCTGTGGATTTGGTTTTCTCAATCAGTCATTGCTCTGAAGGTCAACTAATATTTATGCCTGTGGGATGCCCCTGAAATTAATGGAAGTCAAACCCAAGATTCCCTTTATGGAAATGCTATTGTGATATCAATGCAGGAAAGTATTTAAGAACATTTATTCAAGACCTGTACATTTGTACAACTTTGCGCTACTTGTACTCTACTTGAGTATTTCCACTGATTTATTCTTAGACTTTTCAGGGTTAAATATTGTACTTATACTCCCATATATTTACTGGACAGATATATTTCCTGGTTGCTTTCAGGTTAATTCTTGGGATTTTTGATATTGTTTAATAACTGGATAATGGCACATTTCATTGTGTTGTTGTGAAAATAGTGGTGTGACAAATAAGAAAATCTTGCTTACCGTCTCACTTTCGCACACCTGGCCAGTCACATTGTGAAGTGGATTTGAATGTTGGATTGTTGGTTTAGAAGAGTCACAAAAAATAGTTGGACACTTTATCTGACGTCAGCATTTCTGAAGAGTACACTGGCAGCAGAAATTTTGTGTAGCAGAACTTTGTTTTTTCTTCTTCATTGAGGAATTAATCACTCTTCAACCCCTCAGATTTATCTTGTCGCCCTTTGGAGGGGTCCCTGACCAGTGTTGCCAGACTTCTTACTTTATGGAGCCGTTGAAAATGGTTTTAGGTGGCTCATGGTCAGTATGACTGTACTTGATTGCACTTTTTGGGCAATTTGGCTGGTCTCCCCAGGAAAGTTGGGCTATGTCCCACTCCTCCTGTCCAATTAATATACTCCATATCAATCAGTGAGACTGACAAGGATGAGTTTAATATGATTTACTCATATGACAAAAAAAAAAAAAAAAGATTCAGTATATTTCAGTTCAAATAATCCTTCAAAAAAGCTTTTTTCTCTTTAAACTTGCCTGGTAGAAGATTTGTAAAAGCTAATTATACTTAAAAACCAGAGCACCAGAGGCACGTCTTCGAACTTGTATTCAGCCACAGATTTTGATATTAAAAGTATAAATGTTCCAAGTTTAGCTTGAAAGCTAATTTGTACCCATAGTCTGATGATGCAACTAAAAATAACAAATCACACAAAAGCATTTTCTTCATAGAAACAGTTCAAATGTAAATGAGAGAGCAAAGAAACTGAAGAAATTAGAAAAGTATAAAAACACTACAAGCAAGTTAATGTATTAAAACCATTAGAGTATTAATTAGCTCATATCTGAGATGATTTTAACCATATTTAAATTTGATGTTCAAAGTCCTGTATGTTCCACAATTCCTTATTCCCAGAAGTAGAGGCAGGGATTGGGCTTCTTGGTGTCAGTCAAATCTGGCAACACTGGAAACCAGTGAACTGAATCACTTAAGGGTATAAAACTAGTTCCATTCCAACCAGCTGAAACTGTTAAATACTGAACATCGATGCATCGGTAACAATCTAAAAATGTCACTGTGACCATTGTTTCTGCAGAGTTTTACCTTTGACTCTTTCGCTAATAATATTATAATTTTACATTTCTGATTGTGGGAATTTTATTTGTAAAAGAGTATTTTTACATCGTTGTGTTGATTCATTTTCTTAAGTCAATGATCTGAGTATCTCCTCAACCCTCTTCGTTACGGTGACATCAACTATTTAGGTGTTAAACAGCAGCAGAGTCACTGATATCTGGATTTAACTGTACCACCGTGCAGCTCAGAATCCGTCAATATAGAATAACTGTCTTCTTGTAATAGGAATTGTGAACTCCTGCCAAGGAGGCCGATGTTTACTGTATTCAACCTGATGAGGGCAGTGTATCACAGCTTTGTTGCACAGCCTGCGTCAGGAGTGCTAATCTAGCACATTCTATACCCTAAGGAGAACCGAGCCTAATATTCTGAAAGGATCGAAAGCCTGCATTGAGGCATCATCTTGAGTTATTACTGACATCAGGAAGAGCAGTGAGACAGGGGATTCTGACACTTTTATATCCGCTGGTTATAGTGTGGAAGTGGTTACCAGTGTGTTATACACTGTTATCCCTCCTCCTCGCTCTCTCCCTCAGTGCCTCTCTAAGTGTTTCTATGATATGTGGATTGTCAGACTTCTCCTATGCATAGATGCTGTGCTGTCTTACTTAGTTACTGTCTGCCGAATGACAATCATATTTGTGCTGAAGTAGGAGCATAAAAAATTTTTCAGTGAATGAGTGTTTCCTTTTTTTTTTGCACATGAGCTTTGACTGCTTTAAACTGCTGCCTGAGTAGAAGCGCCCTTGTAAAAATCTTTTATTCTTGCATTGTTTTATGTAAGCAGATTCATTGACATGCGGTACCTAGACAGACAAGTAACTGAGGGCATATCGAGCATCTTGACTCGTATCTATGAGACGCTGCATTGATGAATAAATAATGGATCGTCCTTTCAAGTACATCTTTGAACAGTGCTGAAGTTTTTAACCCCATGAAAACAGGAGACAGCTACAGTCTCCTAAATTATAAACCTCTTATGATAGCCCTACTCATCCGGCCTCTTTCCTTCAATGCCCCCGCCCATTCTCACTCCGGAACCTTGCCCCCCATTGGGTCTTCTTTCATTAGGGTGAAGTATCATTGAGACAAAGACACAAAGGTCTCTCGCACACATGCGCAAAAAACACTGAAGCATGTATGCATATAGCAGACTGCACACTTTTGTTGTATAGCTTAAGTCCCTTAAGGCTCAGTTTTTGGAAATGACACCAGAGACAGCTGCGCCCTCCACAACCCATTCATCTGTGTCTTCATGAGCACATTCGTCATATGTAATATTGATATATTGGACTAAAAGAGTTAAAATTCTGCACCTGAACCGTGCTGTGTAGGCTATGACATTGACAAGTAGCAGCCATTCAGATGAGTGGGTGAATCATATATCATTGTTACTTACAGCTTGCGCTTCAACCTGCTCCCCTAATTCTCCATCCAGAATCCTGTCACAACCATGAGTGGTGATCTCAGAGGAGCAAGACATTGAATGAACTGCTTGATACATATGGCTCTGTTCCTTCTATGTTCTCACATCATTACAGATACAATGGCACGCAAATACATTCATCAAAAGCATCAGATCAGCATTCTGCTCCCACATAATAAAACCATTACTTTTCTGTGAGGATATATAATAGAATAAATAAATAATACTTATTTCCTGTCAAAAAGGCCGACATATAGAAACAAAAGAATCCACGTGAATACATATGAAAGCCTTTATAATGATCTAACTGGAAATATTTTAAAATTATATTTAAGATAAAATTTTTGGTATCCTCTCAGCTCAGACAACAAATATTCCCCTTCTGTCTGACAGAGGGATTTGAGGCCATCATATCAGGACTGTCCAGAAGGAAATAAAAATGTGGTAGTCGACCTCCATATGGTGATTAGAGTTCACCATTACAGACCTAGGAGCTTTATATGCTTTTCTCTCTGGCCACTGACAATTTGGGATATTTTAAAATCTTGATGTGTTAACCTCAGTGAGTTTTGCGAATCTTCATTTTTTGTGATTGCCTTTATATTTGTTTCTCATTTTGTTGCGTATATTGTGTGTCTTATGCCCTTTTGTCTGAGAGTCTTTGTTCATGCTTTTACGTCCTGTCTGACTCCTGTGGTTATAGCTTGCTTTGTTCTTGTTCTGGTCTTCTGTGTTTCTTGTTTTATTTTGAAATTACTAATATTATTGTGTCCATTGCTTTTTCACTTCCTTGCCTTGTGTGTGTGTGTGTGTGTGTGTGTGTGTGTGTGTGTGTGTGTGTGTGTGTGTGTGTGTGTGTGTGTTTCCCACCTTTGTGATTCCCAATTAGTTTCAGCTGTTCCCAATTACTCTTGCCTTCCTTGTGTATTCAGTTTCTTGGTTCCCCTCACTCTTTATCAATTCATTTGCTTTTGTTCCCAGATTGTTCCCTTGTGTTCCCTGTGAGAATACTCCTGACTGCCTGCCTAACTTTTAATTCATCTGCCTGTTTATCAACCCATCTGTCTCCTAGCATTGTTTTCTTTATCAAAGTATCTTTACTGCACCCACCACCTCTGTGTCTGCACTTGGTTCCTCATCGCTCTGAACACCTATTGTGACAGTATGAACTGATCGTCCAGCAGTCAAGCTCCTGCTTGGCCTGCCATTTTCCTGGGAGGACTTTGGGGTAACGAAAGACATTTTTCTTAATGACAGGCTTCCTGAAGTTACTGGCTACCATTCAGAAGCGGGGCCCTGAATGTGCCCAGGAGGTAACCTTCTTCAGGTGGAAATTATACTCCAGCCTTGCTCCATGATCTGTTTTTCCTGAGCCTGTCACCTAAACCCACCTAGACTCCAGGCTGTCCTGGGATAAGGGCTCTGCCAGGCTTCTAACTGAATGAAATGTCCCATAGATATCTCAGTGGCAGCCATGACAAGACCATGTTAAATTTTCTAGATGCTAAGGAAAGAAGCATTGGTGCTTCCTGTCTTATCTCCTTTAGCAAAGGATGCACTGGCCTTTCCTTTATGAAAGGAGATAATGCTGTCCCACATTTCTTTGTGGCAGAAGCAACTAAAGTAATGCACCTTTCACCGGTTCATGAAAACAAACGATCATTACCGACTCACAGGGACTAAGATCATCATGTAAGTTACTGTTACTTATAAGCTTTAGATAATGTTATAACCAAAGGCAAACTATTAACTTTGCATTGCTGTTGTAAAATTATCAAAGTGAGGTTAATGTTGTACTGTAACCTCTTCTCTGTTTGTATTGTTGTTGAATTGCCAGCCTTAAGGAGGATCATTAATTAAATTGGACTTCAGTCACAGAATCTGGAACCCTCGCCGTAATATAGGAAAGGTTTAAACTGGATCGTCTCTTCAGCTATATATGTAATCAGTGGCAAGAGATGTATGCAGATCCATTACTTAAGTGAAAGAACCAAAATAGTACCAGCAATGCAAAAATACTCTATTATAAAGAAAAGTCCAGCATGGAAATCATACTTAAATAAATGTTCATGTTTATAAGCGGATGTGAGCAACAATTCTTATTAGACAACCATTTCATTTAACTTTTGTGACCTGTGGCTTGTATTCCGTTTTTATGTCAGTTCCAACCTTGGTAATTAAACAACAAGGTAAGATCGCACAAGGCGCAGAATTTGATGAACCTTTCTCTGCCGACCCCGAAGACCTCGAGCAGTCCCCTTTCCTAGGGACTCGCTTAGCTGTTTCTCCAAGATAAGCTTGGAACCCCTAGAAGGAGGTGTTTGTCTCAGAAATGTCGATTTCCCCCAAGCTGCCTAGAAACCCCCAGCCTCTGCGCCATGACCTACAACCTGCTGGGCCTCCAACCAGACCCTGAACTCCAGCTGCACAGTTCCTGTTCTCCTCGCTGTCAGCATCCTGCTTTGCCTCCAGAGAGATCCTGCCTTTGCCTTTGCTGTTGGCCCCCAGCTCAATCTCCCACCTTCGCCACCGCCCACCAGAGCGATCCCGCCTTTGTACCTGCCTCCACTTGCCTGCCAAGCCCCTGGGCCGACCGCCCGAGGCTTCCTACTTGCCTGCTCTCTGGCCCCCAGGCCCATTTTGCTCTCCGAGCTCGAATGAGTAAAAATTATGAGATGAAGAATCATGAATTCCCAAGATAAAATATATTATGAAACTTATTACATCCTTATTTTCACATTAATAGTGTTGGGGTTTTGCTTTCATTTCAAAATGCTCTTCTTATTTTTTGCTTTTCACGACAGTGGAGTCATCACCAGTGCCTGCCACCTAGTCAACTGCTAGTGAACTAGTATAGGTAGTTTTGACAACAATCAAAAAACACTCTGGCTGTGTCCAAAATCAGGGAGTAGTGAATGAATGAATGAACAATGTCGAGATTTTGGCAACACCTTTGCATAGTTTTTTCACAAAGCTGTGTCTTTCTCAGAGAACATCTTGAGAATCACTGAACTATCGAGGTAGGTCTAAATTAAACAGCTAGCTGCTGCTGCTAACACTGTCTCTTCAATTCAATATGGGTATTTAGGCAGCTTGCATTTGAGGCATGGTTAAGTTAAATATAAGGAAAAGTTGGTTACTGCGGTATTGCTGGTGTTAAGTGTGCACTGCATTCATTAGTATCTGCAGCTTCTAGTTGAGAATTACTTTAGCACTCTTGTAGCACTAGCTCGCAGGGTAGATTTTAGTGAGGGTTGGTTCACCTATCGAGAGCTTGACAGAAAAGCAGGGAGTTGACACATGTGACAACTGCCACGAAAAGTGAGGAAAAATGTAACATTAGGAAAGATGCCATTATGGAATAAAAACGTTTGGCTTTGAAAAATTTTGTATGTTGTGGATTTTAAAAAAATGTAATGAAATTGAAATGAAAATTCCATAATGAATTTAGTTTGTAATATTATTTCACATCCAGTTATATAGTTCATCTTATATGTTTTATGGTGTATTTTAATGCAATTCAAATGATTCCTTTCATAATTGATTCTTTTAATATTGGACATTTTGGAGCTCCATTAAAAACAAATTATAAGCAAGAGAATACTTTAAATATTTATTTAATATACAGCACAACAGTATTGACACCAAGTGTTGTCAGAGATACTTGGATCTTCTAATTCAGGGTTCGGATCACTCTTCATCACTCACATCCTCAGGGGTATTGGTGTCTTGTGTCTGATTATTTATTGATTGATTTTTGCCACTCTGAGGCTTCTTTGTGCTGTTCCATTGATTTACTGAATGGTCCTGTCTGTCTGATCAGTGCATTCGTTGCTGCCAATGGTGATCAATACAGTACAACATATGTCTTGTTTATACTTTACCAACTGTGATCCCCCTTATATGCTAGAGCAGCTAATAATCCTCAGGTCATCAAGAATATTCTCACACCACCAGTTCCAAAACAAAATAAACTAACAAAGAAAAAAAGACCAAACTTAGACCAAGCTGAAACAACTAATTGTTTAAGTTGATAGATAGAAAATTAATCAGCATCAATTTTGATTATTCATGTGTTGTTAATCTCAAGGAAAATACCAAACATTCTCTGATCACAGCTGCTCTATTGTGAAGACAAGGCACTCTTTGGTAAGACAAGACATCCGAAGATGTCACTTTGAGGCTTTTGGAAACTATGATGGGGATTTTTCACTATTCTCTGACATTTTATAGACTGAAATCTTTTCCAAGAGTGAAAATACTCACCTTATATAAAACAAACCCTGCTTTGCTTCCATGCTGAGCCAAGTGAATGATTCTAAATCCTACGGAGCCCCTAACATGTAGCTACATTTAGACCCCTCATCCCTTAGCATTTAGTCCTGTACTGTCTCATTTTAACTGACAGATGGGGGCCCTCTGTCTTTTGGGCCCCCCCGAAAAATGGAACACCTTGTCATGAGCACATTAGGACAAAATAAATTGATGCAAATAAAGTACAATCACCAAACCTCTAACCCTTCCTTATCCCCCCACCCACCCCCACCTCCTCCTCCTCCTCTCTCTCTCTCTCTCTCTCTCTCTCTCTCTCTCTCTCTCTCTCTCCCTCCCTCCCTCCCTCCCTCCTCCCCCCTCTCCCTCTCGCTCCCTCGTGTGCCTGAGTGCTGAAGTCGGAGTCGCTCCTCGGGTTTCGCCAGTGCGCACCACGGCACCGCTTCGCATCGCTCCACAAGCGGCTGTTGCTGCGCCCCCGAGCACATGCAGGCGAGGAGGGAGGTGGAAAGAAAAAATAAAAGCGGGGGCGAAGAGGGTCCGAGGGGGCATCCGTGAACATCGGAAAAGAGAGGAGAGGGGAGGAAGGTGAAGGGGCTGGACCGGCGGGAGGAGCGCACCATGGCCTCGAAGGAGACCGCAGCGGCGGGCTTCGCCAGCGTCAGCAGGGAAATCACAGGTGAGCTCAAACGGGACTTTCTCCCCCCCGGAAGGACACCTGAGGAGGCGAGGCGAGGGAGGAAGGTTAGACCCGCCTTAAGACGCGTGCGGATAGTTTTTCTCTTTACTCAGCTGCTCTTTAAACCGCCGCTTTCCAGTGCGTTTGATTTGAAAGGAGTTGTCATCGCATGCAAAGCGCAGGAAATGTCTCCCCAGGCGCGGGCAGAGTTAATGGCTGTTGAGGCTTGTGGGGCCAGTAATCCCGACCGTCTCCGGGCCGGAGCGCTCGCTTCCCAGACTGATTTGGTTTTAAAGAGCTGCCGTGAAATTTGTGGACCCACATGGGCCCTATAGTGCTGTCAGAGTTTTTCTTTTTCTGGTGTCAAGCATGTGTGGCTTTGATGAGCCTTCGTCAGGAGTTCTCATCCTCTTCCTCCCTCTGCGTGTGTGTGCGTGGGAGTTATTGTGCGGCTGGGAGCGCTTCGCGTGCAGCAGGCAGCGTGGGTTCAGCTGCACGCGGGCTGAGCCCCTCTCTGCTGGGGAGATGGACAGGAACACACACACACACACACAGATACAGATTTGGAGGATGAGGTGTTAAAGAAGGTGTGTCTCTCAGTGTTAATTATCCTGACGAGGCGGCTCAAATCCCGCTGTTTCCCGGATTAACCTGGTGAAGCCCCTTCTGTCTGGCCCGGTCACGAGAGGCGAGCGCCCCACCTGCCAGTGGAGGACGTCGGAGTGGAGAAGATGTTGAAGGGGAGATCCATCAAAATGTCAAAGGGTGGTGGGGATATGAGAGGCAATTGAAGAGGAAGAAAAGGCACTTACACACTCCTCCCCCCACCTCCTCCATGCCTTTGGGAGCAGATGAACAGGTCACAACAACAGGCCTTGGGGGGGCAAAGAGTGCGTTAAAAGGTTTAAGTGATTGGGTCTTACCCAGCTTAACGTCAATAACTCTCTGTTTGTCTTCGGCTGATCCCTCCGTCGATCTGTCGGTGTGATCCCGTAGCCTCTACCCCATCCCTGCCTCTTCCTGCCCGCATCTGCCGTGGCTCACTCAAGTGTGAGAGCCAACTTCACGGCTGCTCCTGGATGTGGAAAGTAGGGAATTATGAGCGTGCAGCGGTGAGATGGTTGGGAGACCGGCACGATGGAGCATCATGACACAGCATGATGAACTGTATCTCCATCTGGTTTTGCTCCGTGAGGGCATATTTAACATGGGTGGCCCCGCTTGAAATGTTGAGTGTGAATATCACACAGCTCATAAGCATATGTGGTGAGGTAGACATTGTGTTTGTGAACAGCGGGTTGTATTGTTATGGAGGAGATGTAAATGGAGGAGGCCTCTGGTGCGGTTCAGTGAGCTTCAGCAGGGTCGCCTGGCATGATGGAGCAGAGGCCCCTGAAGACTGCAGCTCTGGATCTTGTGTTTGGCTCCACTGAGATGAGCTGGGCTGCTTTTTTTTTCTTCCTCTGAGGCTAAAAATAGCCCAGTTATGAGTCCTCTTCAGGCAGAGGTTGTGTGTGTGTTTGTGCCCGTCCTCGTGTTTGTGTCTTTGTAGCTGTTTCTGAATGTTCATCCCTGTGTGGCTGACTTTAAAGGAATAATCCAGCATCTCTCTCTCTCTCTCTCTCTCTCTCTCTCTCTCTCTCTCTCTCTCTCTCTCCCCCCTCCCAAGACATGATGACAGCATCATCGGCATCAACATGGCGATATTACTGGGATTTGGGCACAGTTTCTTATTCACAGCTGCACTCAGATAGAAAAAATTTGGATGGAGGTTCTCAAACAAAAACCCTGAGATAAGAGTTACTTATTCATCTCCACAGGAGCATGTCCAAAAAGTGTCACCTGCTGGTGTCCTAAATCCGAGTCTTAATGCCCCGATGTCAAGCTTACTTCGCTAATGAAAGTCACTAACCGTACAATATACACATGGGGGACAGATAAAAACAAAACCCAACACAAAATGTTTTAAGGTTTTTTGACACTACAATCCTCCAGAAAAGCTACGCCGCTCCTCGGTATTGATTGTTTAAGTGTCTTGAGGGATTAGTACTGTTCTTTGTTGAAAAAAAACATTTGAGTTTTGACAAAGCCTCCAGCTGAAAATTCTGCTCATTAATCTGGTGATTATTTTCTTGAATTAGTACTTAAACAAGATTTCGGAAAATAATAAAAATTCACAATTCCTACAGCCCACAGTGATGCTTTGAAGTTGTTTGAGTTGTCTGATCAACTCTAAAATATCCAAACGCATGCAGTTCACTATTATACATGGTGTAGAAAACGAAAAAAAATGTACATCTGCTTTATTCAGTTTAGGATCCCTTTTTAATATATACTTTCTGTTCTTTAGACCACTGGGATTGGTTTTATCTTTTATTTTATCGTTTGACTTTTCTTTTTTTTTTGCCCTGCACAAAGTGTGCTGTAACTTGATTCCAATAGGTTGTAGTGGTAAACAGATTTTATATTTGGGGAAAATAAAGGTATTTGGCAGAAATTATACAGAGTTGGTTTAGTTGAGTTATTTGGGTACCTGAGTTGAATCGGTGCATCCATAATTTTCATACTTATCAAACATCCAGTCTATAGCTGTAATGTTTCTTAGGGATGCACCAGTCACATGCGATGCATCGGTCTCGGTGACGATACCTTCTTAATTTCATGAAGTATCAGCCTGATCCACATTAAAAACTGCGTCTCAGTCACGGTTGTCATACTATTCAATGTTTCCACTTTCTGTTGCATCAGGCTGTTGACAGCATTTTGAGGATCTTAGCAACCTCTTGTGCACAATGTTCTCGTCTATCAATATTTCCCAGCAGTTACTGTTCATTCTAGTCACTTAAACAGCATTGTAATAACAGTAGCCACATTTTCTACCCCGCTCAGTTTAGTTTTTTTAGTGAGTTCGTTCTGTTTCATGAATAGTACATCTAGTATCCTGTTGTAGTTAAGAAGTGATGTGTAGTTAAATCTTCATGATACCTTACACATAGAGGAATGAGCCTCCTGGATCCTTGCAGTGAGGTAGAAAGGGACAAAATGGACCTGTACTGATAGAGAAAATTGGTCCATCCCTTATTTTCTCCACTTATTTACTCCATTTCATTTGTCACCTAGCTGCATATTTGAATTTATTCCCCCTCTAAAAGCTTTATACCTTCTTTCTGAGTGCAACTCAGGGCAGCGCTTTTCATTCTGTTACGAGTTTACATTATGTAATTAGCTCTCATTTTTTATCCTTTTTTTTTTTTTTTTTTTTGCTCTGCTCTTCTCTCCAGAGAGCATCAGGAAGGTGCTGGACAAGCAAGCCATTAAGTTTGTGCGAGCCATCAAGCAGGACACCAGGAGCGGCAAATCAGAGGACAGGATTCTGGTGAGAGACGCCAACACCCTCGCTCCACACCATCCCCCAACACTCTGCTGTCACACCAGGTCACCTGAAAGAGATATTCAGTGTTAAAGAGAGCGTCTTAATGTGTGAGTGGTTGAATATGGGACAGAACGTCACTGGCTTGTTTCAGACAAGAGGGACATCGGTGGATGTTAATAGTGACAGATTGAAGGAACCATAAGAAGTCACAGATTACACATTCCGAGACACACAACAGATGCATTGAAAATCAGGCTTAAGACAGATGCTGCCTAAGCAGAGTGAAGTGGACACCATGCCATGGCCTACTGAGCCCATCCTCAGAGTTTATTAGATGTGGCAGGATGGCCTTAATGCCACAGGCAAGAGTTTGGTGTGTCTATGTGTGTGTAAGCCTGACATGGGGTACGTACAGAGCCATCATTTATTTGTTTTGTGCGTGTGTGTGTGTGTGTGTGTGTGTGAGTGTGAGTGCATGCCAGAGGGTGTGTGGGCAGCCTGCGATGTGATCAGGGAGCATGTGCAAGCCAAGGCCACCACCGTCATTGTGAAATTGTCAATTAGTCAGCCACATTAGCGACCGATCGGTTACTCACACGCAGATGCTGTGTGTGAGAACAAGCTCATTTCCTCCCCTGAAGAAAAGAAAAAAGACAAGCTGATAAGCGAATCAAAACTATTAATCTGTACTTCTCTGTTTTCCATCTTCATTTTTTCTGCCCCCCAACTCCTCCCCGCCTCCATCTATCTCCATCATTACCACACCCCCTCCTCTATTTTTGTCATCTCCTCTTTGTTTCCTCTCCCCCTCCCTCCTTATCTGTCCATCTCGATTATTGTCCTCCCCGTCATCACCCCCCCCTCCCCACCACCACCATGCCAGTCGCCTCTCACTTTTCCTCCCTCTCCACCCTTCATGCCCTTTCCTCTTCTGTTCAGCTTTACTCAAACCTGTAAAAGGGTATTGAGCTCCTCTTTCCATCAGAAGCAATTCAATTAGGTCTCTGCCTTACAAGAGTTTTTTACTATCCAAATGGGCCTTGGCTGCGGCTGCTGCCACTGCTCCAAATACTCTAAAAGGAAGGGACAGGAGGTAGGAGATAGATGGACATATAGTAAGCATTCATTCTAGCTCATTGTCAAGGTCTCCCCCTTTTAAAAGGCAATCTTTTCACTCTAATGGATGAATTTGGATGTTTGGATGTTTGGATGTATGAAGGGTGGACAGATGAGTTTGTAAATAGACTGTTTGTTTGTTTCAGTCTCTCTGGATTTTTTTGATGCACAAAATATTCAGCCAAGCCTGAAAATTTTATACATGCTAGTTAGGGAAAGTGGAATGTTTAAGATTGCTTTCTAATAAGGAGCTGGAGTTTAGTCCTGAAAAACATTTTTCTAAGCCCGAAGGCTTAAAAAAGGCTTTCTTTTACCTTTATCCCCCTTTCATGTGGATCCCAAATCATGGCTGAAGTAGATTTAGAAAGTCAAATCTGGACAGGATCACAGCTTTCATCTAGATTCCTCTGGTTTGTTTAGTTTGTGAAAAGAAGAGTTTTAAAAATGTTGTGCACCAAGTTTATTGTAAATATACTGTCCTGTCTATAGAAGTCTTTGTTCTACATCTTGCTCTTTCTGTGCAGCCCCTTTTCCCTCCGGAGTCTGCTGGTATCTGGCTGTCTGTGTGTGTTGACTGTACCAGCCATCACGCTGCGACACACTAGCACTCACACACACACACACACACACACACACACACACACACACACACACACACACACACACACACACACACACACACACACACACACACACACACACACAGGGTTGTCTCCCTCCACCCGCCTCAGACAGACCCAGGGAGGGCTCAGCATGACATCCAAACGGCACCCAGGGCAATGCGGTGGAGAGCATCGCCATGCATGTTTTCCTCACTCGCCATGCACAAACACACTCATACAAGCTCCCTCTCACACACAAGCACACACATACACGCACTCATGCACACAGTGTGACATGTGCAGGAGGCATCTACACAGGAACACATGGTTCAGTGCATCCAAACTTGTCCACATACACACTGTTACAGCCATTATTAGATCACTCTATTTGAAGATTTGCGGCAACTCAGAAAACAAAGCATCTTCAAAGGCAGAGAAAGGGGAGAGACACCGGGGGGAGGAGGAGTGAGTGGGTGTGATGGAAGAGGAGGGGAGGGCATCCAACTAGAGGGAAGGGAGTGGAGAATGGAGTAATTGGGGAGAGGGGGGATCTCTGCCCCAGTTGCCGATTTGGCTCTTACGCCACTTATTTATCCTGGTCCGTCGCTCCGTTTTCTCCTCTGTTGACTCCGCAGCTCTCTTGCTTCTACCTCATAATAATGGGCCTATTACTGTCTGAGATTTCCACTGTTTGACAGTCCTGAGCACACTTGGGTGCTTATTTCCACTTAGTTACTGCAGTTACGTGGAGGTCCCGCTCATGGGACTCCAGTGGGGCTGAGGTTTGAGGTCACGTTAGTGCTACTGCATTTAAAGATTTGGTTGTGTGTGTAGTGACTGTGCCGATTTAGGAGAAGGTTACAGCAGGGATGGCATTTAGGAAGTTGGTGGAAGCGATACATAATGATGGTTTATTATCAGCAATCACCTCTTAAGTTGCTTTGTTTCACATAAAATCTATCATGCGTGAAACTCTTTATTCACTTAAAGTATACTGAAAGTATATAAGGAGTATACTATTATTTAGGTAGTATACCACTTTCTCATTGCTATAATTCCATTACGGCTGCTTCTGTTCTGTACACTGCTTTGTTTTTTATGAATATCTTCCTTACCTTCCTGACAGAACCGACTGGCTGTAAAGCCTCTGGAGACAAACATGTTTTTGTGCTAAATACTGTGAATAAAAATGATTTGACTTGAAATTTGAAGCACTTGGCAATTAATTCTTTTGCCAAATGTAGATAGATGCATGTACTGGATAACCGAGCATTTGGGACTAAATAAATCTGAGTAAAAAAAGTAGTGTAATGCTTATTGGTTCAACATCTTCCTCATGTTACATCAGCATCATCAATATCTCTGATTGAGATTCCTTCCTTCCACATGTCCTAAATTCAACCTTTATATAATCGGGTTTGGGTAACTGAGTTATCTTTGCTTGTTGTTTGAATTTTGTCTCTGCTGCTGTTTTTTTCCTTCTGCCTTTTTGTTTTCAAGCTTTTATGTTTCTTTTACTCCTGAGGGTTGTTTTTATCCTAATTTGCATGAATTAGTATTTTCAATCTTCTCTCTCTGCGTCTTTTTAATTATTGAATTTTTATCACTCTTTGAGTTGTTAAATTGCTTCTGTTCCTTAATGCTCTGTCCAATGTAAACTATATCATCGACTTGTGCTCAACTGATTTGTTTAGACACTGAGGTAATTCACTGGTGGTAAAACCAAGCCTATGTCTTTAGAATTCTGACATTAGGCCGCTGGTGCTCCGCAGATTTGTTGTATAATGTCTTCTGCGGCTGTGGAGGGAGCTTTCCAAACAGATCATAAAGTTTGAAAGGCCAGTGCATGTACCAGGCAGTGATGGTCTATGGAAGACATGTTTATGGTTGCATTATGTGAAATGTAGGAGCCTTTGAAGCTTAACCCATACTTGAGACTAAAAATCAGGATGTCTTGGCCCCCGTTGCATCTATTTTGATCTTGGTCTTTTATATCTGTCTCTTGTGCTTCACCTATGAAAGTGCAACAATAAATCACTGTCTCACTGCACTAGGGAAGTGGTTCCAAATTTGGGGTCAGGACCCAAGTAGAGGTCACAAATCTCAAAGTTTGGAAGGTAATCAACAATTCAAAAGTCTCTTCTCAGACTTGGCTCAAATACTTGCTTTATTGTTGTGAGTCCCTGGAAAACAGTATTGTTACTGAGTGGATTATCCTGGTGAGGTAAAGTAAATTGAACTGAAATTGGATCGTTCTGCCTCCTCATAACTCTAAAATTATTAAAAATAAATCAATTTGACAAGAAGAAAAGGATAGTGGAGCTCGACTGCATACAAAAATATTGTTTACCTACTCTTCAACTTGTAGACAACGTTTAAATAAATTCATGCTAGATTAAAAAAACTGTCTTTTTTTATTTTTAGGGAAAACGCCTAAGTAACCAAGGCTAACTCTTCAGTTAAACACACGTACAACCTGTGACGAATGCTTTGGGAATCACTGAGCCTTAACCTCAAGCTCAGTCTCACTGAACTACGCAGAAAGGCAAGATGCTTTGAGGATCATCTTTAAAAAGGCCTGGTGAACCAGAAGAAACTGCAATTAAATGCTTGCTTCTTTATTCATTAGAATACATATGTAAAGTCAGTTGATTAAAAGCGTTTCTTTGTTAGATATGTTAGTGTAGTTGCAAAATGTTGGAGACAGATTTCATTGACACTGTAGTAAAATTCCAACCTTTGATTTTCTTACGATATCAATCTTAATTAGTTTGTGACCATTGGATTCATTAGTATTGCAATTTACTTGTTCTTTGAATCCTCCCTACCTCATCCTCCCTAATTTAATTCGATTACTACATATCCCTAAATACCTTTTGACAGCTCCCAGAGAATCTGACTGAACATCTTACGCTTGTAAGTGCAGAGAGCAATACAGCACACTGCCAAGAAACAAATGTGGCCCAGAACAGACAGGAAGATTTCCAAAGCCTTTTTTTTTTGACATTTATGACTTCATCAACACTGTTCAATGAGGCCAGACAGAAAAGATTTGCGGAGGAAGAATGATTTTGACTCCCATGCCAAGGTCTCAGTCTAGATTCAAAGGGTTTTTGTACTTTTCATGGATGTCTTTGTGTTTTAGATTACTGAGCCTGCAGGACAGTAAACAGATGATCACTAATGCTAAAATAGATTCCAATTTTTAATTACTTGTTTTTTAAGCTACCAAAGTCATGCATGGTGGTAAACAAAGTCAAAAGGAAGAGACACTCGTTAAATTACATAATCAACTCTTAAATTTTAAATGGTGAAACAGGGTGTTGCTTCTGGCTCAGATGACACTTTGTTGCAGTGAGACCCCAACTGTGCATTGGACTGTGAAAGAAAGCGGAGCACAAAGCCGTAAAGCAGAGACAACCCATGCTAGCAGCAGAATTTTGTATTCTTTCAGTCTGTCAGCAGCGCTTCCATTTCTTGTGTAATATGCTTGCATAATATTACAGAACATTATCACTGCATCATCCACAATTTGCTTTTCACAGCTTTTTCCTTCAAGATGCTCAGTGTGCAGTTATTTTCTGCGCAAGTATCCAGGATTTACTATCTGATGGTGTTTGGCCAGAGCCCTGTTCTCTAATTAGGGCTTTCTTTCCTTTGATTATCATAACACATGTTGGTAGCCTGTGGCAGGGGTCTATGAAGTGTGACTGTTGACCTTCTCCTTCTCCTGTGAGGAGGAGACAAAGTGTGAATGAGTGACTGAAAGGCCATTCAGAGTATCTCTGCCTTTATGCTACTTCTCCATCCTATCCATTTCATTTCTTTCCTTTCCTCCCTCGCTCTTATTGGCCTGGTAATCCTGTATCACACCACCCCTCTCTCCCTCTCTTTTCTCATCCATATGGCCACATTCACTGACTGTCTTTGTCTCAACCCACATTCACCCAGCCCCTGCCACTCTTCCCCTATTTCTCCACACTCATCTCTAACTCCAATCAGCACAACTCTGCAACCCCTTCCTATTTTTTTACTTTTTTTTTCATTTTAAAAGACCCTTTGGGTTTCAGAGCACTTGCTTGCCATCTCTTTGATTTTGGAGCATTGGACTGGTTGGATTTTATGAGAGAATCTGGAACAAGTTGTGTTTTCTGAGCTTTGCATTTCTTTCCTCTCATTTAACTCCATCTCTCCTTCATTCTCTTTCAACCACTCCAACATTCACTTATAAAGCAGGACCTGGGGCATCTCTGCTTTTGAAAAATGCTGTCACTTCAACGCATATTCACACACATGCACATAAGCTGACAAATTCACTGATTGCAGGGATGTATTCTTATGATGCTGAGTTCACTGGAATTGTGTGTGTGTGTGTGTGTGTGTGTGTGTGTGTGTGTGTGTGTGTGTGTGTGTGTGTGTGTGTGTGTGTGTGTGTGTGTGTGTGTGTGTGTGAGACTGAGAGAGAGAGACAAGCGAGGAAAGTCCAAAGCCAGCTTAGCAGGCTATTGTGCATCATTATACGTGAATGAGTCAAAACGGAGTGTGTGCTGTACTGGGATGTTGGACTTATGCAAATGTCTGTATGGGAATGTTTCTGATTTTGTGGTGTGTGTGTGTGTGTGTGTGTGTGTGTGTGTGTGTGTGTGTGTGTGTGTGTGTGTGTGTGTGTGTGTGTGTGTTTAAAATGCCCTTGTGGGCAAGCCAGAAATACCACAGGCGGTCAAATCTGGCACTGATCCTGAGCTTGTTCCCTTGGAGGCAATGCTGCAACACCCTCACACACACATACATACACACACGACTAAGAGACACGCTTTGATTTGCACCATCTCGTTTGAAGTACAAGACCTAGAGCCTGACAGCTTATGATTAATATAAGCCCCCGCCCTCTGCCCTTCGTGGCTGCATATGCACACACACACACACACACACACACACACACACACACACACACACCCAGAAAGGGATACATTTGTTGTTTTAGCACACGTACTATACGCACACTCCCTCTGTGTGACACAAACTCTGCCCTTGCAGTCTGCTTCAGGGCCGGCTGGCTGGCTCTTTGAACTAGTGCTTCCGACACTGTGCCATCACAGCAAAAGTACCTGGGTACCCTGCCCCCCTTTCAATCCCATCATCTTTGCCTACCAGTCCTTCTTTCACCGCTTCCTCATCACCTGCTGGGTCCTTGGCTGACCGGGTCAGAAGGGTCGACCATCTCATCTTGGAGGATTTCTTGGATGGGAAATGAGTGAATTTTTGATTAATCTGTGGAGAAACGGGTTGTCAGAGTGCAACATTAGGGGGAAAAGTTCTGGCTGGATAATTATGCTTATGCCTTTATGGTTCAGAGAGAAAATAATTTCTCGTTTTTTGTGAAAAACGCTTGATGTTTTACTTGTTTCACACATCTCATATCTGCTATGTTTCATTCAGGATTATCCAATAGTGCTTTAATAGGGCATCACAACTCTGTCCAAGAGAGATAAAAACAATACTGTAAAAAAAATTACCTTTAGTATTTAACTTTAATTTACTGCCTGCCTATTAAACAACAGTCGTTATTATAAATCTCAATGCCTGTCTGGCGTTCTCCTGAAACTGCCTTGATCGGAATAGTCAATGATGTACTGATTACTGTCGATTCTGACTTAGCTTCATCGGTCCTGCTTCTTGACTTCGGGGCAGCTTTTGACACTGTGGACTTAAGCACACTTTTAAGACACTCTGAGAAGCCTATTGGTATCCAAGGGAGGTTCATTTCACGATTCATTGATACATACATCAAATACAACTCAATGCATAAGTTAGAATAATACAATCTCTGAATTTTCTGAAGTAAACTTTGGTGTAGCCCAAGGATCGGTTGTTGGCCCTATGACTTTTTTTCTATATGCTATCTATATGCTTCCCCTTGGTGAAAGCTATTGTAAATACAGTGTAAATTTTCATTGTCTCATTGATGATACACAGCTATACAGTATGTACCTGTAATGCCAAATGACCTTTTCCAACTTCTATTTTAGAGGCATATCTATCAGATAAAAAAGTTGGTGGGTATGAATTTTCTGCTGTTAAATGCTGATAAAACAGAGTTAATAGACCAGTCAAATATGAGCATTTGAGAAATTGATTGTTAACACTGATAGCTGTATTATTCTGAAAGCTCAAGCATCAAAAACCTTTGAGTCATTTTTATTTATTTATTTATTTATTTATTTATTTATTTATTTTAATTCTTGTCTGACATTTCAGTCTCTCATCAAGGTTATTACCATGACAGCATTTTTTCCATCTTAGTAGAACGTTTCAAATCCCCCTAGTTCTGATGAGATGCAATGCTGAAACCATAATCTATGCATTAATATATTTTCTCTGTTCTTCAGCATGTTCAGAATGCTGCTGCCTGAAACTTGGAATTGAATAAAAACTAAAAAAAAAAAGAAATTGATTATTAAACACCCATACTGGCCTCTGTTCATGGGTTACCAGTACAAGCTAGAGCGGATTTTAATATTCTTCTTTCAACTTTTAAAGCCTTTCATGGATTTGCACCAACTTACTTATCCAAACTTATTATATGATATACAAAAATTCATTCATTCATTCATTTACTGCCCCTCATCTCTGGAGTCGCCTTCTTTACATGTTAAGTTTAAACCTTTTAAATCAAGTGGCTGTTGCTCAGGTGGTAGAGCGGTTGCCCACCAACCACGCGGACTTGAGGAACCAGCTCGCGTGTCCTTGGGCAAGATACTGAACCTCAAACTGCCTCCGGAGTATGAATATATGTGTATGTAGAACGTACAAAAAATTCGTAGAAGCAGCACTGTATGAATATGTGTTCAAATGTGATAGTAGTGATAAAGCGATTTGAGTGGTCAAAAAGACCAGAAAAGCGCTAGATAAGTACAGTCCATTCACTATTTACCACATCAAGACTGAAAACCTGCCTTTGTTCACTTCATTAGAACCTAAAACTTAGTCCCATCTATCACCTTACCTAACGTCCCTTAAACATTTCATCTTCATATAGGTTTGTTATTATTTGCTTGCTGTATGCTTTGTCCCATGTGTTCTCTTAAATTGTGAAGTGTACTAGGACCAAGTTGCATGGTGATTCACTTAAATAAAATTGATATAACGATTGACAAGTATTGATATGACATTTTACAAAAATTAAATTTAGAATTTGAAAATTGAATTGTACTTGAAAATTTTGTTTTCAGTTTCTCTAAAATAATGATCATTTTAATGAGATTATAAAATCATATGGATGAAAGACAAGGTAAGAAAGTTTTCTCTTTTCGTCAGGACTTTACCATGGACAAATGTTTTATCTGTGTTTTACTTGAATTTAACTGCAACGTTCATCTATATGTAGAATATCAGAACAATTTACTATAGTCAGTATTTAATGATAATAACTGTAATACTATGATACTGAAAATTGCTTTTTCATTATTCTAATAATTATGTTATGGTTATGATAACATCTGAGAATTAACATTTGAAAATCAAAGCCGGAGGTATTAGATACCCTCCAAACTGATCCTGTTCACATCTTTCATTAGTTATAATTTCTTCAACCAAAAGGATGAGCTGCTGCTCAGCTCAGAATGTTTAGACACCCTGGTTAGGTGGTTAAAGTATTGATGTGGTGTACTTTAAGTATCACTACGGGTTTCTGACTATTGTTTACTATTTGCTATATGATCAAAAAGAGTCATTATGCCGTTGACTCACTACTCAGTCTTTTAGAACATCAAAAAGACATTATCCAAGCTGACATTTTCCATTAGCAAAACAATACAGTGGCATTTCATTCCGCAAAAAAAACCAAAAAAAACAAACAGTTTCGCAGTGTGTCAAACGGCCATTTATGCGTTAATTTTGCAGTTTGGCTAAATCACAAAATAAATGTTGGAACAGCTTACACAACCTAAGAATCAGAAGCCTGCTGACAGATTTTTTTACGCTGCCCTTGATTTTATGGTGGATAATTGTGCACAGGGAGATAGTAGAGAAGGTTTAAAGGGGGGGGGGGCACTTTTGCAAGGGCTCAAACCCTATCTGGTTCACCTCCTATACTGAATAAATATCCCTCAGATTTTTCCTCCCACCACTGCACATAACCCATCTAGCTAGACAAAATATAACTGTGTGGAGTATTAGTTGTCTCTAATGATACCTTAATGGGCTGTAAATGATATTTCGAGAGGAGAAACCCTATGCACGCGGCCTTGTTCAGCATCAGAGGATCAAATCGGAACCCGTCAGACATCCTGCATTATTAATGCCTCTGTTTACTTGATGAGACCTTCTGTCAGGTTGTGAGGCTTTTGAAGGCGGAGGACTCGTCTCTTTCATTCTCTCACTGTATATATCGCTAAACTCTCTTTTTCCTCCTCCTGTTTGCCTCCAGGTCCCATCACGCTCCTTTCCAGAGTAGGGGAGATTTATAAAACAGTTTTCAAAACTTGTCAAGGAGTTTCGATTGGACTAACAATCTTCCGCAAAGACGCCTCCACCAGCTTAGTAGGGAGTTTTTATTTTTTTTTCTCGGTGGGAGTATCATTCTGTCTCCTCCTCTTTAGTCTCTTGTTTTCATTCGTCTCTTTCTCCTCTGACTCTTCTCTGTGGGAGTCTGCTATGGATGTCTGTATAGTTAAGACATGGGGCTGATGTGTGACGTCAGTTTCGCCAGGAGTTGGTGAAGTATAGTGGAGGGGAATCTGAAGACTTTATTATCGGGAGAGAAATCTGGTGTCTCTGTTCCTCTTTCGCCTTCCTCCCTCTCTCTTTGCTCTCTTTGTATGTTTCATTTTCTTTCTTCCTCTCACCGCCACACAGCGGGGCGCCATTAGCCATTCAGCACAGAGAGGCCTTGAGGAATTGAAAGCGACAGAGCAGAAAAAGAATAGAAAAACTGAAACAGGAAGGGAGACAGGGGAATTGGGCGATGGGAGGAGGAGAACGGTGGAGGGCAGGAGGGAATGGAGTGAGGTGTCAAGGCGGGAGCAAACCAGACAGGGCACAGTGGCACACAGGGAGATGGAGGGATTAGGGATTAAGGAAGACAATGGAGAAAATGAACAGATTGCCATGGAGATGAAGAGAGAAATCAGAGGAATGACAGGATGCAAGGGAGGGAATTATGGACAAGCTGAGAATGGATTTCGAAAGCTTGCTGAAAAAGAGCAAAGAGAGTGTGGGCAAGAATTAGCAAAAGAGCTGGGGAGTGATAGAGATGCACCCTGCATGCATGGGGTATGCTAATTATGGATTTTTGAATTATGAATGAGATTATTTACATACGCAGATGTGAATACATTCAGGTTTTTGCTTCTCTTAGTTTACCCCAGACACTTTTAAATGGTAACAATTTCTTTGTCAAAAGCACACCTCTCTCTCTTCGCTTGCTCTTCCCATCTTCTTTTTGCCCTTTGTACTCTTTCTCCCCCTTATCTTCGCATCAGTTTCCTCCCTGATGCGACAAGGAATCTGTTGAATAAGTGCTACTTAGTTCTATCAGCACAGTTTAGTGCGATAAGTCGGACTGTCGTGCGACTCGCAATCTCGCCATAATATTTCTTTCACACACACACGCTCACACGCGCTATCATCATTAGCTTGCTAATGTCTATAGTGCTTAGCTTGACTTATGAGCAATTCAGATGAACAGCAGAAATGATTTGCTCTCTTTATGGGTTGTTTGTGCTCTGCTATTTTTTGCTGCGATTTGCATTTTGTATTTCCTGTTCTTTGACAGAAAAATGAATGTGATCTCCCCTCAGGTCCTGGCAACATGGAGACTGTATCTCTTTGCTGTCAAAGTGCCCACCAAGGTAAATGTTCCCCCATATCTCAGTGAAATTTTATTGCTTTCACTTGCTAGCCTTGATCTTGTGGTAATTTGCAAGTGATATGCCAAAAAGTAGCAGACTTTTAGAGCAGGAGAGAAGAGCTAATGATGATGACTTTGCTGATGATGTTTTAGAATGATAGTCGTCACGATAATGATTACAGTGAGGATGATGAGGTGGCAGGTGGTATAAAATTAGTTGTTTCAAGCAATCATCTGCTTTTTTGCTAAACCGTAGATGAAAAGATCTTAGTTTATTATGGTTTAACACTGTGGTGTTTGTACAGATTAAAAAAAAATCTATAATGTATAAATTATTGAGGGTTAAGGATTTTGGTAGGCTGATTTAATTACCCTTGGACTGAGCCATGTTAGCTCACTCCTTCTGTTTTCAGTCTTTCTGCAAATCTAAGATGACCAGCTGCTCGCTTTAATCTCCTGTTTATCAATTCAGATTTGAGAGTGGCATCAATCTTCTCCTTTAACTCTTAACCAGAAAGTGAATAATCTTTTGCCAAAAATGTCAAACTATTTCTGCGGGGGTAATTCTGCTTTATTTTGTGTTTTTGCCATCATATTTGTCAGTCATGGTGAAACTATACACACCAGAATAATTCATGAGATCTGGGACAGTGGTGACATCACTACAAAAAGCTCAGCAGGGAAGGAAACACGAGCAGTCAAATGATCAGACAGGTTGTGAACAAGGTTAAAATTCAGCTGCTCCTTTTTTTTTTTTTTTATTGAGAAACACGGGGATTCTAGTGGATCTGTTGGGGGATGACTGGCATAACGTCGGTCCAAGTGTTTGGAAATTTTTTTCTGCGCCAGACCTGGCAGTAGTTTCTCTGTGTCAGCCAGGTCAGAGGCCTGTCAGTCTCCAGGGACACGTGTAGCATTAATGTGACTTTCCCATCACAAGTTAACTGCTGCACAGAGTTGCTATAAGTTGATATATATATATATATATATATATATATAAATAATTTGTTTTAAAGAATTTTATCAAAGCCAGAAAGTACGTCTGTGCCCTGCGATGGATAATTACAATTAACTTTTGGGGTAATAATTTTACCGTTAAGAGAAAATGACTAACCTCAGGGTTTACTGAAAACCTTCACAGTTGTCTTACTGTTCGTGTTTCTTGACCCACGTGACCTCTTTGAAGCAATGTTGCCACATTGCTAGATCTCAGCAGTTACATCGGTGAGTACAATTTTGTCTCGATTGTGATAATTAGAAAAGGAGACCCAGTGGTAAGAGGATGTAAATATCCTTTAAAGATGATGTGCATATCAACAACATGTCAGTGTGTGGACAACAGTGGTGTTTTTCTGCTGTTTTCAGGTAGAGGTCACCTTCAACTTCTTGGAAATCAGAGCAATGAACACCTACCCAGAACACCAGGTGAGGACATTTCTCTTGCCGTTTGGTCCTTCACAGCAGTGTACAGTATTATTACTGAAAAACTCATGTCCATGCACTACAGGTTGTCATCGATACAGACAAGACCACCTACTCGCTGCGACTGCAGACCCAGGACCAGCTGGATCACATGGTCGGCCACATCAACTACGCCCTCTCCCGAGTGTTCAACAACTCTATTTATGCGTAAGAATCACCCAGCATCCTTGCCTCCGGCAAAAAGGAACAAGTGTTTCTGGTTTTTGTGTTGTATGTGCTGAGGAGCGAAGGCAAGTTGGCCGACGTTAACAGCACTCGACAGTGTGTTGGCAAGTTGGCAGCTTCTCTTTCGGGCAGCTTTCCTGCTCAGCAGCCAAATGCATTCATGAATAGCCGTAGATTGCATCCATAGCTCATATCTGTGTCATGGTAGACTTTAATACTCAGCAATCACTGGGATTAAATTAGCCAGCTGACACTGAGTAGGCCGTTACCTTAGGGTGTTGTTTTGGCTCTTTTTTTATTTTCTAAAGCAGTTTATGTAGTGACAGCAGTGAGTAGCAGAAAACAGCCACAGGAGGTGTGGACTCAGGCCTCCAGTCAACATAGCAACTTCAACACAGTTGAAGAGTTAAGTTCAAATCCCAAAAATTTTTGGACCATGGTCATTTGGATGAGTGGAATAGCAGGCATGCAAGGTATTGTGATGTAATGTATTCCCCTATCTGCAATTTGTAAAAGCAATGGGATTGACTCTGCTCCGACTATTGACCTGCACAAGGCTATCTCTGCACTCTATCATCTTTCAGAATGGCTCTTTTCCATTAGAGCCACGGTGGATGATTGCTTCCAGTGAGAACATTTAAAGAGAATAAAGAGAAAGGAGGAGAACAGAAGGAGGGGAGTGTTTGTGGGTTTGATTGTGCAACCTTGTAACTGATTTGTGCTGCTGTATTGAAGTACATAATGCAGATAGTATCAAGATAACGTACACGTACACTCACGCTTCAGGGGCGGATGATGATTGTTGAGATGAGGTGGGGATTAAGGTCACAGATGTGGTTAGGTGTTGTGTGTGATTTGTTAACAAATGGGATTAAGGATGGTGTGTGTTGAATACAACAGTATAGCGGTGTAATCCTATCATAAAGCCCAAGCAGATACAGCACAGCGTTATGTCCGAACACAGTGTTTACTTTGTGATCCCGGTCCGTACTCTTTTCTGCTTACTGGATGTTTTTTCTTTTAAAAAATAAATAATTGAGAGAGCACAAGCAGTAAGCTGAAGAGTCTGCTTCTTTTTCTATAATTGCAGCAGGGAGTGACGGTAGTTTCAAACAACACTCAGGGATCCAATTTTACAGTGTACCGGTATTTATTCGCTACCAAGGTAATGTCAGAGAATTGCAATACATTCACTTTCCATCTTAATTCTCACTAGAGCAGCTATATTCAAAAACAAGTCTGCTGTAAATTAGCATCTCGCCAGTGCAAATAAGACAGTATTATCATTTTTAAGAATATTAGGCAACAGTAGTTTATAGGAATAGGGTAATTTCAGATGAAACTTTTTAAGTCAGATTGTTTTTTGGCAGCCTTTTTTAACTGAAAGTTGTCTGAGAGTGTGGTTTGATTTGTGACAGTGTCTTGCAAAATGTGCTCGCAGGGATCGCTAGGGTTACACTCATTTGATCATTCACACCTAGGAGCAGCCTTGTATCCCTCAAAGGTTACACTTCAGCAGCTGGGAGTTCAGTGTCTTGCTTAAGGGTACTGCAGTAGTAGAATCTTCGGGGAGGGAAAGCAAAATATTTACCGTCTTTAACCTGTAATTGGAGCTAATAATCAGAGCACCTTCATATAAAAATAGTACCTCTCCAGAAAAGGATTGACAGTGAGAGATGATTTGGTTTTCAGCCGTGTTAGCAGCAGAAGTCTAGCGATGGCAATTTCTCTCAGTTGGTAGCTCTACCACTTTGGTCCAGACCTAAATGTCTCAATAGCTGTTAGGTGAATTTAGAGGTTTGTACAGGTATTAATGGTGCCCAGAGGAAAATTCCATGTGACTTTGGTGAGCCCACGAGGTTTTATATAGTGCAGGGGTTTTCAAAGTCTAATATAGAAGCCTTCTGCTTAGAAAAAAATCACCACGACTGTGCTGCCTTTGTGCATCACAGTTTGTTGTGGGACCTTGCCGGCCTTCAGGTCCGCGTTGCTAAACACCTCCACCACTCTCCCAAGGAAACAGCTCAGGTCTCTGTTTGCGTTGCAGGCTGCATGCTATCATTAGCTAGCACCTCTTTAAAATTCAGTCATTAAAGCTATGTTGAGTGTCCTGTGCCAGTCCAAGAAAACCCACCGTTCAATATATTTCTCATGTTTTGGTTTGGATTCTTTAGTTTCAGGCCACGATCCTCTTGATATCAAAATGACTACATTTTGCTACTTCTAGTACCTTATTCGGCTCCATAAACTGTGTGTCACATCCTCTGCTGCAACTGCTGAACCTGCTGCAAAGTGGGCCAAATCTGTGGCCAGGCTACAATAATTTCCAGTTGTTTTCAGGACACAAGCATGAGCCTGTTTCTCTCATTTCACAAAGCATCGTTGGCTCATGTGATGCGTCTCTCTTGATGTGCCGCCCCCCCCAACTCTCTTGTGCCCCCCTGGTGAGGCACTTCACAGTTTGGCTGTTTCCACATGTCCAGAATTTAACATGCTTGCAGACTCACAGACTTAACTGGGATATTCCAGGGAAGTCTGTGAGTGCTGACAGCTGTCAAAATCCACAATCCATCAAGTCCACAAGGGGCCTCAGGTGGACTTTCTGTAGACTTTAAGAGAGTCTGCTTAGGGTGCACATTTGATACGTGCCATATTTATTTTTGAAGACATTTACTTTTTCCATTTTTTGTATAAGTTTATTAATGTGGTAAGATTTCAAATTGCAATATGAATAGGCTGAAAAATGTGTCTTAATCCGTGAATTCAGATGGGCAAAGGTAGGTTTTTATCCATCTAATCATGGTGGTGCCCAGCTGAAGGTTTAATATTGCTATAATATTGTGTTTGACAGCTAATGTAAAAGGAAAATTGTACTGCACGTTTAGACCTGATGTGTTATGGCTACCGACTAATGCAGCAGACCTGGAAATATCCTGCATAAGCTGCCAAAATCAATAACGTTCAGAAAAATATTTATAGATATACAGTCAAGAATTTCAATTTATCTCCATAGAGACACATGAGGTCTTATAAGTTCCATCTTAGGGTGCATTCCATCCCATCATGGTCCAGCACCATCACAGACTAGTAATGACAGACAAGTCTGGGAGGGCTCAGTCCACAGGTCCAGAGGATGGACATTAGGATTCAACCTTTGAAAAACTGCTGCTCAGCATGAAGTTGATCTCTTTGGGTTTTGAGTGAAATGTCTAAAAAACTCTTGAATTGTCTTTAAATGTTTTACACAGACTTATGTTCCCCCTTGTGTTGTAATCATCTTGGTGTCTTAACGATTAGTCTAGAGCCATTATCAGTTCAAAACTTTAATATGACTAATATTTAATTTTATGACCAAATACCTTGAATACTGATAACCTTCTCATTAGTCTCAGCCGTTTTTATCTTTGTTTTTAGTATTAATTAGCCAATTTGAGCATGTTGGCCACTAAACTAAGGTGACCATGAAAAACATTATACCTGCCAAAGATTAGCATTCCAGCATTGTCATTGTGGGCAAGTTAGCATCTAGCTCTAAGCACCATCATGCCTAAGCAGAGCCTCATGAAGCTGCTAGCATCGTTGTAAACTCTTGTCTTGCTCTCTCCGTCTTCTTCTCTCAGGCCGCCTATTTGTCGAGCCGAGGGAGACCTGACTGATGGAAGTCACAAGTTTTCACCGAACTCTGAGTCGTCATTAGAGCCCCAGAAAACCTGCGGTGAGTCTGCAACCTTTCCATGTACGTTGCACACATGCATGTGCACAGACGTACACACACTTCAGAGGCCATCCAACTTGCTGGCTCACTGACTCAGACCAAATCATTTTGGAGACTCATCCTTAAGTGGGTCAGAAGACCAGAGTTGCTGGATGCGCTCCCTTTCTGCTTGTAATCCTATTAATCTACAGGAAGAGCTCTTTCATGTTGCTATACTTTCATCTCACCTCAATATTTACAGCTAATCTCTCTCCCTCTCTCTGCTGACTATCTTTGTCTTACTCTCTCTTTCATCTTTGGCCTGCACCCTTTCTCCTCTTCATTGCCTCTTGTGTCCTCTACCCTGCTTTATTCTATCCTTGCCATCTCTGTGCTTCTATGGTCTTTTCTGGATTGATTTATTGCCTCCTTTTCTCCATATTTCAGGAGGTTTTTCTGAGACCTATGCAGCTCTTTGTGACTACAATGGTATTGGCTGCAAAGAAGAAGTGCAGTGGGTGAGGAGGCTGTACAGGCTGTGAAAAACCACTTTTGTTTGTTGTGCTTTTATTAGATCTTAAGCTACTCCCATCTTAAAAAAAAAAAAAATCTAGGATGTTTTTTTTTTGTTGTTTTGTTAGTGTCCTATATCGCTCTCATTTTCTCACATGCTCTTACTGCTTGAGTCTTCTTCTCTCATCGTCCCTCTCTTTCTTCCTTGCCCTGTATCTCTGCTCCAGGATGTTGACACCATCTACCACTCTCAGGACAACAGGGAGTTCAACTTACTGGATTTCAGCCATCTTGACAGCAGGTGACATAGTTTACCGACATCTTAACTACACCCGGGATTCAGTAGAGCACACCAGTATGCACTGTTTGGGGAGACATAATTAACTTATGTCAAACTTGGACTGCAGTAGCACACAATTCAGTTAGTGTGTGTGCGCATTGACTCTTTACTTCAGCACACTGGATTTGAAATGAAGCAGTGACAATGGGTTTAAAGTGCTGACTTTCAGCATTAATTTGAGGCTTTTTACATCAGCTTCATAGGGCATTTAGGGGACTGTAAATAATTGGACACAAACTCATTATATTTGATATTTGTCAGACATCAGCAGACATTCGGCATGCCCCTTTGTAATGCTCTGCTAGAACTGTATTGCAGCAATCTTCCTTTCTTTTTTTTTTCCTTTTTTAAGGGCCTGTTCTACCTTGAAACACCTGCTCAGTTGCTCTGGTGACTGACTTGGCCAGTTACTGTAAGAACATCCATTGAAAGGCCCAGTGCAGATGTACTTCCCCATCATTTTTAATAATGGGTATGCACTGGATATATATTAATTCTGTTTGTGGTATATGTGTATAGTAAAGCTAAAAACAGTACAGGTGTATCTTAATCATGAATTTAATAGCACTGAGCAAAATAATTGACTCTTCTTTAACGTCTTTTATTACAGCAATATGGGATAAACTTGATCCTCCCGGTCTACTATTTCTTTTGGTGCATTGTGAACAGATACAGATACATGAGATGCTCTTCTACTGCATTTCTGACAGAGTAGCTGCTTAGGGCATATTTGCCGCCCCCAGAGGGTTGATGAATACAACTCTGGGACCTTTGTTATTAAAATCCATTTGCAGTTCCCACCAATAACCACAGATGTTGTCAATATGTTTCCAACTGAAGCTGAAATTCATCACCTAACTTATTTCATTTAAAAATCCTTTGTGCTGGAGTACAGACCCAAAACAATAAAAACTGCATCATTGGGCTAATACTTCCTGACTGCACGGTTTCCTCTTCATTTAATGTCATGCTGTTTTGCAAAAAATTTTTCACAGACGGTACAGTGCATCTCCTCATCTGTCAGTCTTATCTGACAGATTATAGCAGCTACTTGTCTAACAAGACCCTCCCTGGTAAAATCGTGGAGGCTGGCTTACTTTTCTGTCCTATGTTTCTGTTCAGTTTTGTTAGAAGTTTTGGGAAGATCATAGAGAAGGAGAATGATATGCTTGTCAGAGGCAGAATCCAGGGTTCAGAAACAGCTGTAAGATCCCATATGCCTCCACCTCCCCCCTTAGTGCTTTTTTTTTTTTAAGTCCCCCGTTTCCTTTCCCAGACATATTGAGTAAGAGTGTATATGTCACTCGATTGTTGCCGATCATAAAGGGATTTGACAGCTCACATGCAAATAGAGAATTCAGCCTAGCGTATCTGTCTTTTGTTTGAGGAATGTTTTGTCCTTAGAAAACCCTGAGGCGTATGGAATATTTCTCCTTTCCTGTGTAGCAACAACAATCCTGACTGGAGAGGATACACTCACACTTAAAAATGCATATCTCATCACAGGACCGAAGCCTGCTATGCCAGTAAATCAAAAAGCCATTCATAGAAGCATGATTGCAGCAGCAACTCATGAATATATTAATGTTTTTCATATTGAGAGCTAAAATCACTGCATCGCTGTTGTTTTTCCTCCAATATTTTATAAAGTGTATGATAAAGAGGCTTTGCAGGGGAAGCTGCCTGCCTATGCATCTTCTTCTAACACGTTGTTCCCTTGAGCCAACAATGCAACATTAAAGACTTTTTTCCTGCTTTTCTAGAGAGGATGTATTAAATTTGAAATTACTAGAGGAAGCAATGTCAAAATAGGTAAACAGGGAAACACGGGTAAACAATCAAGAAAGTGCTCAAGTGACTAGAGAAAGGATCTAAGAATGTGTTTTTCCATGATCATGTGCCAGAGGCTGTTTGTGGTGCATTACTCTCTTCCTTGACTCCTTGTCCTTCCACATTTCCATGTCCTCAATCTGCCCTGATTGAGCCCATCTAACGGTACCGCGAGTGACAGGGCGGTGTGTTTTCTGCAGACTGCTGTCCATCCAAACACAGCCTCCGCTCATTCCTCCTGACTGAAAGCAGACACCTTTTTCTATGGCCCTGTCTCATCCTCTTGTTATCCACTTCCTGTGTTTTCTCCTCTCTCATTCCCTCCAGGTCTTTTGTTCTTTCTTTTTTCTGAATGACCCTCTCACGCACAAGCACACAGAGAGACACAAACTCTTGTCTGTGTCTGCCGGTTCTATCTGATGGTGGTTGACACCATTCTTTTTTATTTGTGTGTGTGTGTGTGCGTGTGTGTGTGTGTGTGTGTGTGTGTGTGAGAGAGAGAGAATAAAACTAAAAGGATTCTGTGCCTGCATATATTTCTATTTGTTTGTTTGATGGAGGAACTGTTGCCCCTTGCTGCCCCAAGAATTTCTTGGGACGTTAATTTGAGGCCATTTACATCAGGCTGTTTACAACAAACCTCTTGGTTATATAGTCAGTCCTGTGTGGGTGCACACAAAGACGCACACACATGCACACACACACATATCCTGACTAATAAACACTAGTCTGGGTGTTGTGTCCAACCTTTCTCTAACTTTGTGTTTAGTTAGTTTTTTTTTTTTTTTCCTGCAACATCCTCCTCACCTGTCACTCTTACAGCTCCTGAGTCATGATCTGCTCAGAGTGAGACTGCAGCATTGAGTCATTACAATGCAGCACAATCTTATGCTTCAAAGTCCAACCATAGATGGTCTAGATCCAACTAACAGTCAGATTGCTAGGAAATTTGTTATTAATTTTTTATAGTCCCCAGAGTATGTTCTCCAATGATTTTGGTGCCCTCTGACCTTTACTTGGGCTTCACCATTCAAGTCATAATATACCCTTGGTATGGCTTGGACATTTTCATAAAGTGATATAAATATTTATTGTCCCCACAGGGTGAATAGTAATTTTTGGTGACCCCTGTTAAACTTTTGTCTGTGACTACAAGTGTCAACTTCATTTGTTCATAAGAAATCTGAAAACCTCCTGGGCAGATTGCCATGAAATTTACTGAGCATATTTATTCTCCCCAGAGAACCTTGTACATTGAGGAGACCTAACCTTCCCCAAGGATTACCTACAAGCGATTTCATATTCTAACAGGGTTGTTGTCATGAAATGTTCAGAGCACATTCATATGCTCCAAGGGAGACTTTGATTTGAATGACCTTGTGACCTTTTCTTCAGTACCACTTCAGAACAAACACTTATCTTGGCCTTGTTCCTTTTGAGATCTAAGAATATCAGAATCATTACTTGTTTTATGTTGTGCACACTGTGGGCTGTAATAAATGTGGGAGCACTTTTGGGTTGGCTAGAAGGTCTTAGGAAGTTTTTTTTTCTTGTTTAGGTCAAGGTTCATAATGAATTTAGGTTTTACTGTGTACGGTGGGTTGCATGGTCCATAATACTCCAAAAAGGACATAGATCTGGTGAGCACTTGACCATGTGATTCTGTGTATTCATACATGCAGTCAGAGAGTGCACCCTGCACAACATTAATTTTAGGCTGTACAAAAATGTATGCATGGACAGATGACAGATCTGAAACTTACTGCAATGTGGCCACAGAAAGTATAGTTTGAATTTAAAGGAGTACTTTAGGTCCTTGGGTAATAGTCATTTGCTTTCCTACTGAGAGTTCAGATGAGAAGTTAGGTACCACTCATGTCTGTGCAATAAATATGTAGCTGGAGCTGGTTATCGTAGCTTAGCACAATAACTGGAAACAGGAGAAAACGGCTAGTTTTGTGGTCTTGTCTCCATGCTGTTGCCAGGCAGTCATGGAGACTACAGGAGGTCTAGCACTTGACTCTTCATAAAACCTCAACTAGTTTTATCTATACTTCTTTTTTTGTATGGATCAAACAAATGAGATATGAAGGGTTGATAAGTGAGAATTTAGAGGTGCAGGTAGGCAGATTGTTTTCATTTTTGGACGGAGCCAGGCCAACTGTTTCCTCCTGTTTCCAGGCTTTGCAACTGACTGAATGGCTGCTGATTGTAGTTATATATGGATCGTATCAATCAACTCATCTAACTCTCTGGGAGAAAACAAATGAGCATATTCCCCTAAATGTGAAATTATTGCTTTAATTTGCACCAATTATCCACCCTTAGTGCATACAGACAATGCATATAAATGGGAGCCTGTAAGAAAAATATGACCTCTGCACACATTTTACTCATACTGAATTATTCTTGTTTGGCCGAACATTAAAATATACCTAGTAAAAAAGATGTTTAACTGTTGCAGTGAGGATCACCTATGTTATGTTCTTCCACTTTTACCTTAACCTTTACCCAAAACTGCAATTAACACTACCCATACCTTTAAATTAGCCTCTAACATCATTTTAACAACTTCATTTTAATTTTAACCCTCACACTAACAGGGTCATTAAAATCCAAGTCCTAAACCTGAGCTGATCTGTGTGAAGAAGTAAACGGTGACAGATTGATGTGCTGTGCCAGCAATGTCATCATGTTTAAGTACAAGAAAACACATAAACGCCAACACACTGCATGGCTGAGTGAGACCTCATGGAGGTCAATTACATGTCCTGCTGTCAAAACACGAGTCAACAGCCAGTGTTGTTGATGAATCTTGACGTTTGCATCATCTGCTTGCTCAAACACGCACACACACATCCAGTCGGAATGTCTGTCGGCTGGCACGGTAATGAAAAAGGAACACAGCCTGTAGCCATTTTACTCCTGTGAGATATACTGTAATGGCCTGGCTACTGCAGTTACTGGCAACAGGACCCTCCCTGGCCAGATTACACACTTTCTTCCTCTCTTTTTCATTCACTTTGTATTTTTCCTCTGACTCTCCATCCTTCCCCTTCTTTCCTCTCTCTCCCTGCCGCTGCTTGTTTGTCAGATGATGTATTGCAGGTGTAGCAGCAGTGTGGCTGTAGTTGGACCTTGGAGAATTGTAAAACTCTCTCTCTCTTTTCTCTGATACTTTCTCTCTGTACCTCACAAACACGCACAGGATTGTCTCGTGGCTCTTGTCTGCTCATGTACCAGTGGATGTGGCAGTGTTGGAGGTCTGTGGCTGGGATCAGTCTGTGGCTATGTTGAATAATCCAGTGACCCTGCCATCGATTTGTACATCTCTCTTTTTTTCTCATTCTCTGTTTCTCCCCCTCGGCTCAGCTGCAGTATCAGTCATCTTTAAGAAAGCAGCCCGGTCCATAGTGTTCTCCCTGTCACCATGATGAACTGCTTGTTACCAAACTGAGAGCAGAGAAAAAGTTTGGCCTATGATAATGGGAATTCATGGATCTATAACATCACATGTTTTTGAGCAGATGGAGTTTGCTAAATTAAAGATTTGAATTTTATCTATGATGTATGTGTGTGTGTCCATTCCAGGGACTTGGCGGTGATTGTCGCATCCATTGCATACAACACCTGGTTCACCAAGCTGTACTGCAAAGACATGCGCATAGTAACTATCTGTTTTATCTTCCTCACTTGTAGACCTTCTAGCAAGATTTAGACTCCCAGTCTGTTTTCCTTATCTAGTTGTCTTCTCTTGCATTCCATCTGCTAGCCTGAATAATACCTATATTTATTTGAATCAACTTTTTTAGCTGATGATTCGGCAAACTTGAGTCCAGATTTGTTCAGAGAAATCTGTCAAACCATGGCTGCGGTATTGATTAACATTTTCAAAGTCAACAACTCATAAATACTAAATGAGGATAAAGTTTAAAAAGCAGGATAGAAACAGGACACAGTCAAATTAGCCTCCACAAAGATTTATGTACCTATATAAGATGATGTGATCTTTGTTAAATATTCATAATATACATTAGAGTAAGTTGTAGCCATCTATGGTGACCTACATGGAAACAGTCTTCAAAAGGTTAAACAGACAAATTTTATTGAACATTAAACAGCCTCAAAATTTGGTTTTGATTTTTAAAGGTGCCCTTTGGAATTTTCTTGTAAACTAACTAGAACTATGTTTATATTCAGTGTTACTCACCAGTACACAGTGTGTTTATCTTTGAATTCATACAAACCGATAAATGCTTTCCTTCCTGATAAGACGATTTTATTTTTAACATTTTAAATCTGGCAGTGCTTACGCTGCATTTGTATGTTGGTTCTTGTTTGCATGCATGATACAAGTAAAACAGGGACCCACACATGAAAGTATTACTCCCTGGTAGTGCTATACAGGTTACCTGTTTTTGTTTTCTATAACATTAGATACTATGGCTAAATAATGAACTCTCAAAGTTAAAATGTAAAAATAAAACGAACTTTGTTATTAAGTTTTATTCATTTATGAGTTTAACACACAGTGACCTCTCAAATTTTTTTCCAATTAAGCCCCGCCCACTTCAGTCCAGAGAGATTAGCGCAGACAAAACACATCAAATACACAAATTGTAGGTTTTCAGGGAATTTAAAAAGTTTTGATTCCACACTAAGTGTAAATTTGAGTTTCAGGGTGCATTGTAGGTTTTGTCTCCTATTTAGGCCCCCAACTAGAATTCATATGATATCCATCGTGAGGCCATTAGGCTTAATGTAGATCAGAGCAATATCATAGACTTACTGCTGTAATAAACTTCTCTAGTAGCGTAAAATCCATAATCCATTTATCAGCCAATTTAGAAATGGAGCAATCTTACGACTACGAATCACTGCTTGCTTGTAGTTCACTGGATTCTCCCATTTGAGCTGGAAACATCCTGTCAGTTTATGATGATGTTGATGTTTTGTTTTTTTTTTAGGGGTCAGAGGTTGTGGACCAGGTTCTGCACACAGTCAGCAAGTCCAACAGTCTGGAGGAGCTCACTCTGGAGAATGCAGGACTCAAATCGTAGGTTTCCTCTCTCCTGACTTCATCATCATCATCATCAGCCCTTCCTGTCATGTCCCTCTGCTTAATCTTCGCTCCTCTCCTTTCCTCTCACTTCCATCGCTCTCGTCTCACTTCTTCACCGTGGCTCATCTCCCCTCTCCACTTCTCCTCACCCTTCCACTCTCATCCCCTCCTCAGCTTTCTTGACCTTTCCAGTTCTGTCTCTCCTCTCTTTTTCTCCCTCTCACCTCTCTTATCCTCCACTCTTTCATCAAATAAAGCTCCAATAATGCTTCTCTCTGTCAGCCTCTGACAGCCACATTGTTTCTCCACTGAGACATTAGAGGAATTTGGGGCTTTACCTGACAAGACATTTCACCCTCTATGCATGGCTAGCATCATTTAACAGAGCAGTTTTCATATTAAGTATTAATTGAGATGAATTGGCTGCCTTGGGGCAATATGATTTACTACACCATAATGATGAAGTTTTTATACATTGCCTGTACTAAACCACTTCCAACAGAGAGGCCGATCTTTATTAGAGGCTCTCCACATGCACTGCACCAAAAGCTGAATATCCAAGTATGATAAACAGTACTAAGTGAAGTAGGATAATCAGATGGTGTGACTGAAAAAGCTCCCCTTGAAATATACTTTCTCATATATGATTTTAAAACACAGTTCTGATATCATTGTAAACTTTAAAAGGTATAAAAAGGTATAAACTTCCAAATTATAGCACAAAGAAAAAAATGTTAGTTATGACCTCGTAAAGATCTTGTTAGCAAGCTGTTGCCTTTTTACACAGTCAGAAGCAGTGTTAGCATATATTTGGAGTTATGTTTCTGGCCAACCGACGATTAAGGAGTTGAGTCATTAGTATCTTTTAGCTGTGTTTTATCTTAACCATCTCCTAAGGAAATTGTCTTGACACTTGAGAGGCTTAATTATTTATGTTCACTAGCTAGTTGCTAATCCTGTCCTTTTGCTGCTTGGTGCTGGCAGGTAGCGCACAGTGGCTTTATAGGAGCTTATTTGCTGAAAAAGACAAGTTAGCAAAATTAGCCAGATTATTTAATTCAGGAGAAATATTAGAAATTAAGTCTAGAGAATAACTAAGTAGTGACTTAGAATCTGACCAGGCTTGCAAGGATTTAATGACGTTACTTGTCGTTTGACCACATTTCAGTCAATGCCAAAAAAGTATTAAGGTTCCATACCCAGCCCTTCTCCTCATCTCTTATCAAACAGTAAAATAAATAAATTAAATAATTGATTTAAAAAAACCCTAAAGTTTTATTGTCATTTTAATTTAAATGCATTTTCCTCTACATTTACAGAACAAAAATAATTCAAGTCATTTAAACTAGTGCATTAACTATCAAGCGTATACTCATCACCAAGATATGTAGTTTAATTTAATTAATCAGATGCATTAGGGTTAATTAGAGAAATCTGTCAACAATTCAATCAGAATTTAATTTTCCTTTGTAACATTTTGTCTCTAGGGATTTTCCGCAGAAGATGGCGTCGGCGCTGTCGGAGAATCCAGCCTCTGTAATTCACTCCCTCAACCTGGCTCATAACACATTAGACAACCAAGGTACAGGCTTCGACTCCAGGAATTCTTCGTCCCTCCTATCGCTCCTATCTTATTGTTCTTTTGCTTTTATTTCCCCGCAGCTTGTTTGTTTTCAAAGAATTCAGAATCCCTCTCTGTCCTAATAGAAGCCTTATTTCCATCAGCCTTTATGTTGTTTGTCTTTTTCTCTGTCCTCTACCTTTAAAGCTATACTTTATGACTGAGTGGTCCTTCTCTTTAGAGAAATGCTTTTATTTTTCATTCTCGCCCACAACTACCTACACAAGCTAAGCCTCTTATGTTTTGTCTTTGCACACAATAGAGCAATGCACATTTCAGTTGTGTCTGCCTCACTCACTGTTGTTATACATGTATATCAACCACTATAGATCTTTATGCTTTCTGAGTGATAAAGAGATGAGAGAGTAAGATAGTGTGTGTACATGTGTTTATATGTCAGGGTCTGGCTTTACATGCACACAAGCATCACTCATTAGCTAATTTCTGTCCTCCTGTCTGACACATGTCACTTCTACTCACTTCAATAATTTCTTTGTCCTCACACCCTCAGTTTTGTGTGTGTGTGTGTGTGTGTGTGTGTGTGTGTGTTTGTGTGTGTATTTATTTCCTGTGTGATTAGACAAAAAAGGTCTGCAGCTTTAGTTTTTATCACAATTTTATTTGTAATAAAAGCAAAGAATCATTCTTAGTGCTCTGCCTATTTTTCTTTTTTTTGCCTTTCAAAATAAGAGTTCTGTACTTCCACATTAATAAAAACTGAGAAAGCCAAGGTAATGCAGGAACCAGGAATCAAGGCTTGGTATTACTGAATTCTAGTTTTAATAAAACCGCACCTCTCAAATTCATATGATAGCTGCAATGTGTTTAATCAGATTGCTTAGTTGAAACTATGTGTTATATAACCTAGCTTGGCACATGGTATTCATATGGGTTTGTCTCTGCACTGAGTATGTCCGAGAAAGTGAGAGTGAAGTATGTTGTTCTTTTAGCTGTAGATACTTGTGGGTTCAAGTATATACTGTACAGTGTTTGTGTGTGTTTTGGAGGAGGTTTATTTTAGAGAGGCTGCATTTTGTGTCATGTGGCAAAGCTGTGTGTGGGCTGGTTAACTTTTCTAGTCATAACTCTTTAGAAGGTATTGGTGTAGACCTGTAGGTAGCAATCATTTCCATTACAGACTAACCAGTCAGTTATTTTCTTGAATAAGCATTCAGTCTGTAAAATGACATAAAACAATAAAAAAGAAAAAAAGAGTCAATCACATTTTCCCGAATGTGGTATCCTCAAATTGCTTGTTTTGTCTAACATTCCAGCAAATATTCACTTTTTAATGGTTTGAAGCAGTGAATTTTTCCTTTGAAAATGATTTAAACAAGTGATTGTTTCTCAGCATAGTTGCAGATTTATTTGCCACTCAACTTATCAAAAAAAATATATGGTTTGGCTCTAGATAGATGGATATGTTTGGGTTTTTTGTGATTAAATGAGGCCTTTATCGTTTCTCCTCTTTGCCTCCACTTCTCTCTCCCCTCTTCTCATACCAGGAGTCTCCAACTTGATTCAACAGGTGTGTCGCCTCAACAAGGGACTGCGTCTCCTCAATCTCTCCAAAACCTCCCTGTCCTCCAAGGGTAGGAGTGCTCCACTGACACACAGCAGCCCCTAGTGGTCCACACTGCGCACACACACACACACACACACACACAGACATATTGTTATTACATAAACATAAATGAATGTCAAATTAAATTTTGGGGCTGGTACAAAACAGAGTGGAAGCTTTTCCCAGGTTCAGCTGTTCAAGGAACAATTTCACAAATCACAATGTTGCATCAAAGGCAGTTTTATTTGGACTTGAGAGTGGACTTCAGTCACAAAAATAAACAGACCCATGCATATACACTAGGATCCATCTACCAAATGATAATCAGGCCAGAATCATAAGTAGTTGATCTGTTTTTCTCCTAAAATCCTACAAAGGCATTAGTCCAGTGTTCCAGTTCTATCCCCTTTTATCTCAGACAATACAGCCATCCTCTAGTATTACAGCAGATTTCAAAAGATAACACTGGTACAGATGTAAATCCATACATTAATAGCCTGATCTCGATGGTATTTTTGGTAGTTATCAGACATTATTTCTAGCATTTTTGATCTTTTAGAACATTAATGGGTAATGATTATGTTTATCGGATGTAGCTTATATGATTCTGATTCATAGAAGAGTAATACGCTGCCCTACAAAGGCAGAACACAGTATCTACAAATGTGGTCAAAACTGAGTTAAGAATGAAATTTGAATTTTTGATGTCTGGACTAAGTTTAGAATTTAAATAAAATGATTATGCCATGGAAGATTAAACCTGGGATAAACAGCATGTAAAATGAGAAGTAACCACAAAAATAAGATAAAAATCACAGTAAGTGGGTCAGTAACCTGTGGCCGTTTTGCTGAACTCTAAATCCCGTAATTCTGAAGGAAAACGAACCTAGCTAAACACCTGTTAAAGCTAACTAGTGAAGCAGAGTAGCACTAAGTACTGTGTCATTTGCATCTAGTGGAATCCTGCCATTTGGTGTGTTGAGCTAGCTCTGACTCATATATAAAAATATTCACTTACAGGTTTTTAAACAGTAGATAGACTTACACCTACTGAAACAGCTTCATTGTTTACCCTGAACCCTGGGCTGTGAATAATCCAAGTAGTTTTCCTAATTTTAGTAGTTAAAGCAGATAGGAGAGCTGAAAGAAGAGGTTCTGTTTGCAGATTCTGCATTATCTCCCAATTTTCCGAGAAGATTATCGAAAGGTAGTATCTGCATTTTTTTTTATTTTAGTTGAAGTGAACATTACAACCTTTGTATCTTGCATCTTTGTATGTGGCCAGTTTGAAAACACTAAACCCTGGCATCTCAACTTCTCTGCTTCTGTAGTTGCTGCTCTCAGCCTTTGTCGGGCAGCATGGACGATGACAAGGTGTTGAATGTATTTATAAGGCTGGACTGGGTGTTAAACAGTATATAGTATATATGCCACTGACAGTGACCTTCATACCCTGTTAGTGTACATTATGAATGGGGAACCACACCAGGTGTGATTTTTAAAAGGCAATGGATTGACACAGTGATTCAGGGGGAATGCAGTGATGGTGCTGACCTTGGATGGTGGGTGTTGAAATGACTTTGCAGGGCCTGGGCATTTTTTTTTTGTTGAATATTTATAGATGTCTCTCCCCCTCCCTCCTTCTGTCTCTACAACACCTACACCTATGCCGACACAAGCACGCACACTCATACTTAAACTATACACATCTGGGATGTGATCAGGCAGATATGCACCAATCAGCCACAACATTAAAACCAGTTACTATTGGCTAAAAAAAAATATATATATATTATATATATATATATATACACACAGCATACATTTTTTCTCTCACACACACTTGACAATGTCACACAGACTGGATGGCCTCTGAAAGTCCTCACTTACAGCATGTATCAAGCAGCTGATAGATACAGTAGATGGAGGGGGGGATTAGACACCCTGTCCCCTCTTCCCCTCATTTCCCTCCTAATCGCTACAAATTAGGGATGAAGAGCTTAGTGCCCGGCCAGCTTCAGAGCGGCACATGCTGAGGTCGGCTTCTACAAGACGTACTCTGCAGTTCTAAAGAAACGGGAGAAATACACCCCCTTCAGCTGCTGCCTACAATCAAGGACATATCATAGAGTGAATAGAACACAGAGTAACAATGGCTGTAGACTTTTTTTATTTGTTGCTGCTGCTGGATATTTCTACCATGTTGTTATTGTGTCTATATTTAATCCCCAACTTGCTGTGGCATGCTGTGCTTTGCATCAGTATTGCAGGATGAAGATTTTAATGAGGGATTCCTTCAGGCCTGTGGGCGAATTGCTTAGTGATCTGATTTGAGAGAATGATTTTTCTTTTGGCTTTCGGGGTACAGGGACACTGGAATAGGAGTAGGAAAGGAGGCCGGCTTCCTCCAAAAGCTTCCTTTGTACCAGCTCACCAATCTCACCTCAGTTATTTTTTGCCACAGAGCTTGCTTACCCTCTTCCATTATGTAGTTTTGTTTCATTAGTTGCTACTTAGTCATGTCCAGTGTAATAAATTGCTCCACTGAAAAAAACAGGCTGATTATGAGGTGATCAAATGACTCAAGGATGCATATAACTCATTTATCCTCACTCCCTGCCCCCTCTCCTCCATTTACCCCCCTTTGTCCCCTCTCGTCTCCTCTCTGCCCATTAGGCGTTGTTTCTCTGTCTCAGGCGTTGTGTTCGAGTGATGACTACTCCAATTCTCTGCTGCATCTGGACCTGAGCAAGAACCCTGGGGTTCTGTCTGGAGAGGATGCCACAGTGAGAGACACAAAAACACACATTTTCAGTGCCTATGGAAAAGATTCATCCCCTGGAATTCTTGATATTTTACTGAGTGTGTCTCCCATCTGCCTGTTTTTATGCACATTTTCACTGTGCATAAAAAACCTGACCAACCAATAAGAAGACTATAACCTTCCACAAATAATACAAGAAACAAACATAAATCCTATTTCCATCAAATTTACTTTGTTGTTTTTAAGCCATTCTCATGGAGCTTTGGCTGTATGCTTTGGCTCATTTCTTGCTGGGGAACAAATCCTCTCCAAAGCTGCAGGCTTCCCGCAGCCTGCAACAGGTTTTCATATATATCTCTGCAGAGAAGCATCCCTACACCATGATTCTGCCACCACCACACTACACTGGAGGATGCTATATTTATCACGCTGTGGCATTTATTCAGATGGCCGGAAAGCTCAGCTTTGGTCTCATCAGACCACTGAAGCTTGGCTTCCAACCTTCCCGTGTGCCCTTTGGCAAACTGTAGCTCAGATGTCAGGAAAGTGCTTTTTAAGAGTGACTCTCTCTTTCCCACATAGCTATGAAAGGTGAAGCACCCGGCCAGCTGTAGTTGTATACCCAGTCTTCCCAGTCTGAACCTCCGAAGCAAGAGACTCCGCCAGAGGTGACGTGGGTCTGTTAATGGGTCCGACACTCGTCTCCTTGTACGGTCACTCAGCTTTTGAGGATGACCTGCTATACACAGCTGTGCCATGCTCTTTCCATTTCTTAATGATTGATTTAACTGGGCTCCAGGGGATGTTCAGTGGCTTGGAAATGCACTTGGAAGCTTTCCCTGACTTATGCCTTTCAGTCAGCCGGTTGTGCTGGAATTGTTCTTGGAGTACTCCTTAAGTTTTTATACTGGAAGTTTTTCCACAAAAGTGACTCAGAAAAATTTCAGACATTCCAGATACACATGTATTAATACTAGGATCAGCTGAAGCCTATTGATTACACACAGGTGATTTCCTTTTAACTAATGTTGTGACTTTAAAAACCCCTTTGCTGCACTAGTGATTATTTAGGTATGTGAATGCTTATGCGGACAAGTATTTCATATAAGTAATTAATTCAGGTCTTTTTGTTGAGAGATATTTTCGCTTTGACATTTGAGGACTTATTTTTCTGTTGAACAGTGTCAAAAGAGCCACATTAAACCTCCTTTGACTCATTTTTTGTAAAACAATAGAATGTGAAAACTTTCAAAGGCGATGAAAACTTTTTGATCAACAGTGTATATTTTGGCATTTTTTATTTTTCATCAATCAATTAACATAATACAAAGTTCAGTCAAAAGAAAAAAAGAAATGAAATGCTCCCGTGTGCCACATGATGTAATCCCAGACTGAGTCTATGATGTTGAGATCTGGGCTCGGTGGGGACCTGACCATCTGTCGAAGGACTCCACTTCTTGTTGTTGAAGATAGTTCTTTATGACTCTGGCTGTGTGTTTAGCACAATTGTCCTGCTGCAGAATGAATTGGATGCCTCCCTGTATTTTGTATGTTGGATATGTACATAAACATCTCAAGTGCTTAAAATTTACCGCACAATACTGTTTATACTGCATAATCAAGGGAAATGTTTATATTTATTTTCTAAAAGACAGTCTTGTTCCTCCTGTGCAGAACCTGTACCTGTTCCTGGCCCAGCCCAACTGCCTGGTCCATTTGGACCTGTCTGGCACGGACTGCATCGTGGACTCGGTTTGTACTCACTGTCTCTCTTGCAGTCACTATCCACCCATCTCTGTCTGATGTTATCTCCGGGATGTGACTCGGGCCAAGAAACAGAAAGGGAGTGGTGTCCTGAATATGAATCACCCACCATCCAAAACCAATATTACCTCAATTGACTCACAGTCTTTCTTAGAGGCCCTCTTTGCATCATTCTATTAGAAGGCAATACAACACAGATGTATACTCGATTATGAATTATACAGACAAAACGTTGTATGAATAGCATACAGGAGCCTGTGTTAATGTATTTGTTCACATATTAGTCACTTGGGAGAGATGACTTTGTCCCTAAATGTAAACTGTGTCTGCCAGGGTGACAACACAGTGTCTCGCCACATTAGCAGATACGGCAACGGCTGAGAGAATGACAGAGCTTTCTCTCTGAAAGAGTCGGCGACCACACTTCAATGTGTCTGCCCCTGCTGGTTGCTGCTGAGATGACAGTTCCTCCTGGCTCTCTGTGAATACACAAGACCCAGTGGAAAAAAGTACCAAGCTACCACTGTACTTAGAATGTTTTCAGTGTCTGTCTACCTCTAGAAGATGTAGAGGTTTGTGAAAAGTGCTGTCTGACCGGGAGGTCATATTTATTGTTTATGTCAGCTGCTTTGTCAGTGCTGTTTTGCTGCTGAGTGGTGAGCGCACAGTAGGGACAGGCTAGAGCAGACATAAATATCCTTTTTTCTTTTTGTCCCTCTGCTGCAGCGAGGTTAGAGCTCAGAGTCAGCTACAGATCTGCTCTTAGCTCTGCTCTTGCTCAGCGAAACCTCAGCAGAGCAGGGTCTGAACTCTCCATTCCCCATTCTGCCATGATGTTTTGTTGTAGCACAAATTTTAATCCCATTGCTGATTCAATACTGTGTTATTCCCAGTGGTGGAATATAAAGAAGTTAAGTGTACTCCACTACTCTACCCAAGTTGACTTTTAAAATACTTACTTTAATTGTGTATTTCCATTTTATTCTATTTTACAATTGCTGTACATTTTAGAGTTCAATTTTGTGCTTTTTTTAACCCCAATGCATCTGGCAGATATAGATGCTGGTTACTCTGCATAATGTGGAGGTTATTTTTCAAAAGAAACATAATCAGCTTCTAAATGAATCTCCCTCTTGTTGAGTTATTTGAGTCTGGAATTTGAGTCCTTAATCAAAATAATTTAGAAATAAAAAGTTAAGGAATATGCTTGTATACTACAAGGATTTTAAAGGTGTTTTCAATGAGAGTTTCGTCAAGATTTTCTAAAATCAATTTGCTCTAATTCTACTGCTGCAACCTGCCTTATTCATCATAGTTTCAAGATACAGACACTCATTGTTAAAACATCCAAAAAACAAAATACTGAAAATGCCTTTTTTGATAAATAACTGCTATCAGCACTAACCACAGTGACGAACACACTGCGTGCCCTGTGAGTGCTTCACAACAAAAGCCATCCTGTCAATTAGCAGCAGTAGGAAATGTTCAGTTTGCATTAGCACTAACTCGATAACAGAGCTGAGAGAGTAAACAGTGAGGCTGATGTCGGTAACGCTGGATTACATGCTGCATCGTCTCTTGTGAATCCTCTGGATGGGAACGGCAGACTCTGCCAGAAACCATGAAAACTGCCATTTAAAGAGGTAACTGTTAGATATCAAGACATTAAATGGCTGATTAAATGCCGACCATAGACAGTATAAATAACAAGCTTTGATCTCATGAAAAATTCCAGGATTTTAGCTTTAATCTGCCCATACTTAATAAAGCAGATTTATCTCGACCAACTAAAAAAAAGAATCAGCTCAACCATTAATGCACTAGAAATATTAATACTATTTTGTTATCCTAATATTGTTAATTTTATATTTTGCTTATAATACTTGTGTACTTTTACTGAAAAGGGGTTTTGAGTGAAAAAAAACTTTCACTGAGTTTTTACATTGTTGTTCAACTTGCATTTAATTAAAGGATCGTAATTCCGCCTCCTTATCACAACTCAAGAACTTCACTGGGATACGTTTGCTTTCTCCCCTCGCTGCACTTCACTTTTGGAGAAGGGAGCTTGTTGAGTAGGAAATATTTTTATGGGGTAGTAGTGACAACCTGTGAAACTAATCCTCCTCTGTCCCATCAAAGTTGGCCATGAATTTTGCATTGAATCATGTGCATGAATGGAAATCATAGCATCTGTTCTGATTTATTTGCAAGCTGTCAGACATTGTTTCTCCTTTTCTCTTTTTAAACCCTGCTTTAGACTAAGAGTTGTCTCTGTGACAGCTGCTTCATGTGCTGTTTTGTTAATTATCATTTATCCTTGAGAGAGAAACTGTATGAGGAAGAATTTGTCTTTTTTAGTGTTGGCCTGTGGGATTGAATTATTAATAAGTTCCTTTTTTAATCTGTGCTGACACACCGATGCTGGTCGATTACTCAATTTGGGTGATGGATCACAGTGCCAGGGAAAAATGGATTTGTCTGATAGTTTAACCTCTTGCAAGCGATGAGATGCTACTTGTTGGCCATATTGGTTTAGAGCTCTCTCCTGTCTAACACATTCATACTGTATGTCCTCCAAGTCTCAAGATTAATTGGGTCGAATATTTCTGTACATTCATTTGTATATTTTCCACAGCCCTTTGGTTTTAAAGTGAGTGATATCTTCACAAGATGAGAGCTTGATTTGATTAACACTTGGCAGATGAAAGGCTACATGACATCATATGAGCGGGGAAATATTCAGTGATGCAGGATATTTGATCTCTCTTACACATATCTTGAGCCGCTTCTCCCCATTTTTAATGCCAATATAACAAACTGAGGCTCTCTAAGTAATTCATTTTTCCTGGTACGGGTAGAGCTCCACTTGGATTCAGTGTAATACAATTACACTTCTTATTGCCCGTTTGGTTCTTCTATCGGGAAATCGTAGACTTGTCTGACAGATGAACACTTTCCGTACATACTTTAAAAGACTGGTCAAAAGGCAGTGTCTGCTGTATTTCATTCAGCTGTTGGGGCTAGGGGGCATCAACCCTTAAATAGACAAGAACATGAAAATAATTAAGAAAAATTGAGGGGTCATGAGGTGATTAATCGGGTAGGAAAGAAGAAAAAAAGTCCTCCTTCACAAATCTGTGTTCATTTTTTTGACTTCTCTTTAATCTTTTTCCTTGTGACATATTCGATCATTTTACCTCTTTGTGCCTTGAGTAATCTTTTAAATGAAACCGTCTGAGAAGTTTGGAGGGGAGCTGTCTCTTCGGTAGCGCTGCTAATAACTCATAGACATCTGAAACGTGACAAGGGCTCCAACTACATACCGATTTTCTGTATGTTCTCACAAGTCAAAAGGTTTGGGAGCCACTGGTTTGATTCTTAAACAATGCCTTGAATTTTATAAGGTCACATTGTCTAATGTTAAACAGGAATCTTAATCTGTCAGATAAATGTAGTGGACTAAAAAAAAAAACACCACATTTACCCTCTGATTAGTTGTGAGTAGAGGTACAAAGTAGCAGAAAATGGAAATACCTTGAAATTGTATCAATACAATAATTGAGTAAATATACATAGTTACTTTCCAACGTTGCACAGTAAAGGGATGATCCCAGAGTTTGAGCACAAAGTCCTAAAATCCTAAAAAAAGAAGCAAAGACTGTTTATATCCTGATTTTACTGACATTAAGGTCTCATTTTGTTCTGGATTTGACAGCGTAAATATCTGCTGAACAACATAGTCACATTCACTGTAGTGACTGTAACATGACCGTTTGTCTGTCTGTTTCTCTGCCAGTTGTTTGGCGCTTTGCTGCGGGGCTGCTGCGCTGACCTGTCCTACCTGAACCTGTCCAAGAACTCCTTCTCCCACAGGTGGGCATTCACCTCCAGTCTAAATCCCTGTGGGTTTTTTTTTTTTCTTTTTAAAAAAGCACACAAAAACACGTAGTCTTCCTGAGACTCTTCCTGTGATTTCAGTCAGGAGGCATCCAGCAGAGCGAGCATCATTTACTTTGTACCGTAGATCAGTGTTTTGCCCTGGACCTCACTGACGGGATTAGCATGCACCCCTGACTCGCCCCCCTTCCCTCATTTGTTTTGCCTTGCTGCATGTGTGTGTTTGCTTCCAGAAAGTTTTTCCATCTTTCTTTGTGAATGTCTCTGTTTGCTAACAACTTTTCTGTCAGGCATTTGTATGCATACCCTTAAGTGTCTTATTTGTAAATTGGTACATATACAGTATATGTGTGAGTGTACATGTATGTCATGTTTATGTGTTTACCCAGCTAGCAGGCAGAAGCAGCTCCAGCTCTCATCATGCCATGTCCCTCAGGAGTCCAGGAGCTTCCCTGCTCAGCAGATTGCATTACACAATTACAGAGAAAAACGAGACTAATTTTAGACGGGAATTATTGTTCCATTCCCCGGGCTCCCTCACTTGCTTTTTTCCCCTCTGTTTCTTTGTATCTGCTGTATCTCTCTATCCATCTTTTACTTTTTTGCATAGTCTGGTTACGACTCCTGTTCTCTATTTCACCCTTCTGCCTATTTATTATGTGAATTCTTTCCCCTACAGGAGTTCTAAGCCACACAACTCTTTCTCAGTTCAGTTTATAATGGGAAGATTGAATTTCCCACTGTTCCCCCTTCCTTTTACTGGCAAAATCCAAACTCCATCCATCTTCTCTGTCTGTTTTTTAATACTTCCCTTCACATGGCTGTTTTCTCCTATCTAATCCTTCTCTTCTTGCTTACTACCACCTTCGTCAATCCATTATCCTCTTTAACTCCTTTCCAGTTTTCCTTTCCTTCCTCCTAATTCTCTGCTTATATTCCCTGCTCCTCATCCTCTTTCCTCATCACCTTTCATCTTCTACCCCACCACTCTTTCTCCTCATATCTTCCCACTCCTCCACTCCCTTCCTCCCTCTGTTCACAGTTCATCCCACCTCCTGCCGGTCATGGGTCCTCTGGTATTAAATGCACGCTGGCTCAGTCCTGCGGTGCCGTGGTGACAACACAGAGCCACAAAGCTGAACCAAGCTGATAAGAACCGCCCGGCTACCGCTCATGAATATGAAACGGACCGCCCCAGACCCCTCCTTCCCCATCTCTCACACACTCACAAACACATACAGATGTGGCACTTGCAAGAAACAATGAGCAGTTAGTGTAGATATAGTCACACACACATGCACGTGTGGTAACAAGCTGCTGATACAGCTCTCTGGAGAGGGTTTTGTGAGAGAGACAGTGACACTGCATCTGCTTATGCGACAGAAGCCACTCTGTATCTGCAGAGTCCTGACAGGCTGTATGCTAATTATTACAAGTAGGTCAAAGAAGAGCTGGTGTCCCACAAACTTGCAGGTTATTAAAAGCAATGACAGGGGCTTGTAATACAGCTACCTGGTTTCCTTCACTACACGTTTAATGCCTTCATCTTTGTTTTTTTTCCCCCTTCTAACTTGCTCTCTCCCTTATGACCCTTTCCATTTTTTTCCCTCATAATTTAATTATCTCTCCTTGTATTTTCTACTCATTTCCTCTCACTACATACAGTTTTATATTTTCACCAGGTTAACATGCTTTTATCTGTGCAGGGTGAATGTTGGAGCTGGCTGCAAAACATGTGACTCGCTTTAACAATGTATTTGCTTAATCACTGGGAAAAATGGATGCAATGCAGCTTAAGGAATAATATAATCTTTTGATCTAGCGCCTGTGTGTGCAGGCATGCACGCCTTGAAATGAAGCCCCTTCACAAATCAACTGTTGTAGATAATGTTGTCAAGGCACAAATACATTACGTAAGTGCTAAATCACATTTAATGGCCTATATTTTAATAGTGCAATCATAACAGTGTAAAACACTGGGTCATGTGCACAAGGACAATAAAGGCTTAAACTCAAATTAAAATATACATAAAATGGAATAGAAATTGGAGAGGTATAGTGATTAGTCATTATATTCTGAGCCAGTCACAATACAGGGCTCATACCGATTAAAACAGCTGTGCCAAACACATGGTCACATGACAAAACTGGGTCAACAGTCAGACACAGAGTGTAGTGAGGCTTTTTAGTTATGATGTCCTGGAGATTTCACCAGCTCTTTTTTTTTCCCTAGTGTTTGAAAATGATAAATGCCACCATATCTCTGCTTACAGCTAAAAATTTTCAGCTGAAATATTTAAATGTGTCTACCATGTAGCCTTTGAAATCCCTTTGTATGGAAGCGACTGCTAGAGTCTCACTTGAAGCTAAAACAACCAAAATAGTTCAAGTGTAAATGCTGAAAGCATTTGTTGAGATGGTTAATATAAAAGAGCCCAAAGGAATATCATTTGAAGGGAAGGACCTTGAATGATTTGAGGCATATTGGAAACCTATTTGTAGAGCAAATGCACTGTAAATATTATATAAAACAAAACTATGAGACACTTCAATATAGATAGTTTAGTTGTGTATCAAAATCAGACATTTTGTGAATTGGGAGTTGCTTAGTTGTCAACACATTGAAATGCAGTTTATAGTTTCAAGTCAAGTGTCTGCAGGATTTAAAGTAGTAAAGGTCTCTGTACTGTGTCAATGAGATAAAAAAAAAACATCCTGGCATATAGTATATACAGAAATAGAGTAGAAATATAGAGATAAACAGAAACAACCACTACTCTGGTGTCCTGACCTTCAGGTCCCCCTCAGGATGAAGTGAAATGAAGTGTAAAAACATCAGGTAAAAAAGTATTTTGTTCATTACTTTGAGTTATGACCAGCATTGTGTTGATCTTGAGTACTAGTGCTAAATGTCACTTAAATCAAGATGGTGAACATGATAGACAACAAACCTGTTTAACAGCAAGAATATCAGCTATGCCTGTAAGTACATCCACATAGCCTCTGGCATGGCTCCTTTTTGAAGTTTCACATATTATGAATGAGTGAAATTTCAACCATGTTAAGTCTTTCATCTTTACTGACATGATAAGATTGTTTACTTTAAGAATACTGTGAAAATTCTTTGTGATGGTCAAATTTGAAAAGTGCTGAGCATTTCGGCTGCTGGTCTACAAAGGAAATTTCAAGTCGTGCATGCGTGGGTGTGCATTATAGAGCCTCATCATTGAGAAAAGGACTCGTTGTTTATCGAGATGAGGGTGATAAAATAGAGAAGTAAAAAAAAAAAAAGGCTTTTGTGCTGCACAAGTAAACACCGTATCAGCTGCCTGAAGAGAAAAACAAACCCTGTCTTTTCTGGGGGATGACACCCCCCTCCCTTGCCTCTCATCACTTTCTCCTCTCCTCATGCTCCCCTGTGGTAAATATTTGTGGAGTGGGGACTGAAATGGCAGATTGGCTGCTTTGACGAGCGCTAAACACAGATTCGAACCAGCGTATTAGATCCATCCTGTGAATGCAGGGGATAGTCCCCATATGTATTAATGTGTTATAACTCAGAGGGACGCTGGACATACACACAGACGTATTCTGTCTTTCCGCTGATGAAAAGGTAACATGCGGTATATGCCAGGCAGATGGCTGGATAATTAGACAGTATTACCCTTAACTCGCAAAAGTAATTAATGCCAACTGCACCTTTACACGGTGTGTGGTTGATAATATTGACCTAAATGTCACAGCCAGCATCTGTCGGCTTCAGCCTTCTCTCTCGCTTGCTCCTGTTGCTCCTTTCCCTCTCAGTCAGTTCTCCGCTTGTCTGCTGAAAACTTCCTGTCGCTCTCTATCAGCATATCACGTCCTCCTGTCGTCCCCTCTCTTGTCTCGATCAGTCAACGGAGAGGACTCCGTTCTCATCGCTCTCTCACCACCCTTCATTTCTTATCTGTCTAAATGCCTGATCATTATCCATCTTTAAAGCTCACCCTCTGTCCTCCTCTCACTTCCTCTCCCCATACATATTTCTAAAACCTTCTATTCTTTTCTTTACTATCCTTTTCCAGGAAAGCAAGAGATTCTTTGCCAACTTTCCGCCAGTTCTTCAGCTCAGCATTCAGCTTGACCCATGTCAGCCTGGCCTCTATGAAAGTTCCTCCTGATTCACTGAGGTGAGTCACTGTCATGGGCAAAGATTCAAAGCGACCTTTGAAACCCTATAGATTATCATAGATGCACATCACTTGTATAGTTTGACCTATAAAAGGTTGTGCATCTTAATCATAAACTCATTCCATTCGACCCCATTTGAATGTGTCATTGTGTCATGTATCTGGTTTATCAGATTGTAATTTAATACTGGAGAAATGAATTGGAAATACAACCAACTTGTATGAAAAATGTGACCCCCCCTCCACACACTACTCATAAAGCAGATCCAGATATAAACACCTGTATAAATACAACATAAAAATACAAGATTAAACAAGAAGCAAAACAAAACAACCAAAAAGGCCACTTCTAACAGAGGAAGTGACTTGTGAAAAGTGAGGGAAACAGCCATCGCTGTGCCAGGTGCATTTCTGATCACGTTACCAAAGCACCATCTAAATTCAAGTGGCATTTCAAGTCCATATAAAGGAGATCAGGAACATATATTCAAGTTTAAAGCATCTAGCAGCACAGATATTGTCTCGGACTCTGGTTGGTTGAGATGACAATACATTGCATAATAAAATGTCCTGTTTACTGAGGTTTTGAAATGTGCATGGAACATGTTTTTGTGTTCAGGTCCTATATATGTCAGTTGTTAGTGAAGTGCTAATACAGAGTAGTGTGTAGTTTAGGATTCTCCAGTATCAGGACATAAACGATCCACATTACAAATACAGTGTCTTTTTCATTTTCACTATAAAACATCAATTGCTGGACTCATGTTACACTGAGACTGGGACTGGCCTGAGACTGGCAAATACACAAAATTTAAGTCAGGATTGCTATTGGGAGACAAAAGAATGGATTGGTACATCCCTGTTTACAGTGGTAAACTGGTATAATCAGTTGATGATACCCATTACTCACTCATTTGGTAACCAAATCTCCTGTGTTTTATTAATGCTGCGTTAGTTGTAGCATTCCTGATGAGCCTATGTAATGAATATTCTGCTGACTATATTCAGCCTTGACTAGTGCATCACCACTTGTCACAGCCAACTGGCAACTGAACCTCGTCCCCATCATTTGGAGAACCTCTGGACAGGACACACAGCTCAGTCAGTCTCAGACACACAGACTGAGCTGTTAAAATAAACTGCAATTAAAAATCAAGGGAATGCGCTGATATACATATCAGACAGTCCTGGTAATATTATACTGATATTGTATAAGAAAGATAGCATAAACTCCACCATGGAATCTGGCCATATTACTAAGCTCTTACACAGTGAGATGACTGTGGTACAGTCCACCATCATTACAAGCTCAGCCACTCAGCATACAGGGATGTTATTTATTTTGTTTTTATGTCTCAGGCTTGAATACTAAAATAGCCTGATCCATATGGAGAGTAGTTTGCCTCAGAAGCATCAGTGCGATATAATCATCAAGGCTCACATTAGGCGGCAAACGTTTTTCCTCCACAGTGAAGCCATTTTTCTATTATGTTAGTAGAATGGCCTTCAATCAGAGCACACAGATTGAAGCCTCCCGTATTGGACATTGTCCACTGCGCTGATGTCTTTGTGCAGGACTCTCTATCCTCACTAGCCTCTGGAGATCTGTGACTAAACCAACTCAGTGAGGAGCCAAGAAAAAAGCCAGATCCCTGTAGGGATAAATGAGTACTGCTATATTACAGTTTCTCTGTGAGGTGTTTCACCTGCTGTTTGCTCCTCATAGCCAAAAAGCACAATCAATTTCCGAGCAAACAAAGAATTGAGATGATTGTGTGCTGCATGGTGGATCTCAGCCAAAATGAATGGAGCAGACTCCCCACTTAGCATTTCTCCTCATTACCTCCTCATGGTGCATGACTCTTAAATGTGTATTCATTGCACAAGAACAACCTCCAGCAGGGCCTTGATGTGCAAATGCAGTTTTCTTTCTGTATCCAGCTTGGCCCGTGTGTACATGTGTGCACACACAACAATTGGCCACCTCGCCTGACTAACTGTAGGAGGTTTTTTGAGGTGACTTCTGGTGGAGACTTAATGAGCTATGAATCTTCTTCTTAAGCTACTTTTCTCTAAATCCTTTAAGATGGCTCAAAAACTTTTAGGTGTGGAGTGGAGAACGTGGGGCAGGATGGGGCAGTAGGGATGGATCATTTGATCCGTTCGAGTTGTCAGAGGGAGGAAAAGCAGAAGTTGGATTTATGTGGGGCTGATGTTTCTTTCTCTAATTTTTTCACTTTCTCATTTTCACCTTGCCTTTGTAAATTAATTGCCCCTTGTTTCTCCATTTCTTCTTATCTACCTATCATATCCTCACTCCTCTGTTCTTATCTGGTTTTCCATTAGTCTTTATGCTTCTATCATGCGGTTTCCTGTTCTCTCTCTCTCTCTCTCCCTACCCTAACCTGGCTGTGTTTTCCCTCAGGGCTCTGTTCCTGGGTCTGTCCAATAACCCTCATATCACTGATTTACACCTGGACATCAGCAGCTGTGAGGTATGCTCTGTCAGTCTGTGCTGCTGTAGGTACAATATATTGACTCATCTTCTTCACAGATTAAGTCTTGTGGCTATCCCATCATGTTTCACTCTTCTCTGTCTTCCACTCACAGCTGAGGTCAGCAGGTGCTGGGGTGATCCAGGAGCTGTTTCCCCGGGTTTCATGCGTGGGGACTTTAGACATCTCCGATAATGGTAAGAGACACTCCCGCACACGCACCCACAATGGCACAGACTTAGATGGTCTGTTGTTGACCAGACACACTGAAAGCCTTTTGATGGCTGACATCATGGTCCAGACACTGGTATGTGCAGTTTCGTTTTTTCCTTTTTTTGTTTGTTTTTTTTTTAGAAATGCATCCCGTTAAAACTGAGATAGTGAATAAATGTCAGTGGGATGTCCTCTCGGTTTGGGCTAAAAATCTTTTACTAAGAGCATGCATTACAAACAAATGTCTGATAAGTGGGCGTCTCGGAGGCAGCAGAAGGGTCAAATGAAAGAATCTATTGAGCTGCATTGTGGGAATCCAGTGTTTGTTAGAATATCTTGGCCTCTGTTGCACACATCTTGACCATTCTTTTATTTTATTTTTTGAATCTGTTTCTCATGGGTATACCCTGGGTGTTAACATGTATTTATAAATGTCTCTTAAACTTCATGCTCTTAGTTTTTTTTAAATTATTTAACAAAATGGTTTTACTAACAAGCATCAAGAACTCAGTCGGTGACACATTCTGTATGTCAAAGAACTCATCAAATATGATAAATGCTTGCACCATTAAATTAGCCAGAAAAGGCTCTAGTCTTTGCTCTTAAAGATTCAAGCAGCAATAAAGATGCTGCTGGGAGAACTAAACAAACACCAAACACCACCAATAACTGACAAAAAATCTTAGTTAATCACAGCATCAAAAGCTGATCACCTGAGAAGGAGGTTGGGGTGGTGGAGGAATCTGACAACTTTGGTATGAGTAGTGTGCTGCACACCTGCGTGAGTGTGATTGGGTGCTACGGCTGAGCTGATAGCCAAACAGCTGGGGTCTTGGCAACTGATACATGAATAAAGCAGCCGACGCCAGTCACCTAATGCAAATTTGTCTGAATTAATGCAGTGCTCCATAAAACAACAATGATGCATTCATTCATAAGGAAACAAGTCATTTCTCTTTTATAGTCAAGGCTGCATTACCAACGGGACAGAGTGAGCAAAAACCCAGACACGTGTCATCATTACTCCTGGGTTTCCCGTGGGCTCAATTTCACTGCACTGTCACTTTTATGGTAATCTGACTGATTGTAAATTTGTGTCGGAATTCACACCACTAAAGTACAATACAAACTAAGACAGGTCCTTCATTATTAGGGAAGCTGTCCCTGCAATAGAAGGACCCTGTGATTAAATCTAGTTTTAAGATCTTTACTAATATTGTTTATACTGTGCTGATATGGTGCATAGTCTCACATTAAATCATGTTTATTATTCCAGTAAATGTGTACAAGTTAATCTCTAATCTTCATGGCATAAAATGCATTTTCTACATAGTATCATGAGTACACATCCAGCAAAAATCTTTTCCCCCAAGCCCCCTGTCATGGCCATGTTTATTATCATGTAACTTTGCTTACAGAATCCTATGAAATATGGAATTATGTTGTTAACTTTTTCTTATTTTACAACAGAGGAGCAAAATAATTCCTCTGCAAAAGATTCCCTCCCTCTGACTCGATGTTTAGGATACACTTCAAATCACCACTTCATAACATGTGCTATCTCAGGGTGGTACACATGCCGTCTGAATATACATTATAATTTGAAAGTCACAAATGAATAGGTTGATTTTCATCAGGTAGAAGAAATTCTATTGGAACATCTTTACTTACTTTCCAACAGACATTCTATGCTTAACTACTGAATTTTATTCTATAGCGCCGCCAACGATAAAAACAAATGCGTATCTTGGGATATGTCCTACCAGTGAACTGTTTTTACCATTTATCCTGCCAACCGCCTCCCACTTACAAAAGCATAGCAAATGAGATGGCTCTGCCTTATTTCCCAAGCAGCCATTAATCCATTTATTAGTTTGATAGAACCAGTCATATTAGAAGAAAAATCAGTATGTGTGTCCTCCAACACAAGCTTCTAGTGCAGCTTTTGTCACAAAAATTAAATCACTTCAAATTAGAGGCATGTTTAACCACATGCTTGTTTAACCACAGATATATATTTTTTTTTCTTTTGGCTGAGCCATTTTAGATGTTCTTGCAGGAATATCTTGCCATGGTAACCACGTCCTTTTAGCAGCATCCTCCATCCTTGAGCTTTTGAAATTCGAGTGGGTGGGAGTGTGTATATGCATGTCTATGTGTGTGTTCTAGCTTTTAAATGAGCTTTGAAAGCTAGAACTGTTTGCACCTGGCAAAGTAAACGATGAGTCACTGCTATGACAGTCCAGGGATCTGTAAGCTGACTTCTTCAGTTTAATTTATCAGTTAATATCTTGTTTTTTTTTGTTTGTTTGTGTTTTGAACATTATTTCTCATTGCCCGTTGTTTTATTTGATCAGTACTTACAAGGATGTAATTAAACATCTACTTGGAAGTGAAGTTTTCACAAAGTCTCTGTAGAGAAAAGTATTGCTGGCGTTGCACTACTCTATTGGGGTTTGTGTGTGTGTGTGTGTGTGTGTGTGTGTGTGTGTGTGTGTGTGTGTATTGTTATTGTGTGCAGGTTTGGATGCTGACTTGCTGGCTGTCATCCCAGCATTGTCTAGGCACCCCTCCCTCAAACACCTGATGCTGGGGAAGAACTTCAACATCAAGGGCAGGTACAGACCACAAGGGGAACCAGCAGTACAGATGGCTGAGATAGTGACACTGAAGTTTAATTTTTTTACTCTTCTCTCTGCCTCCTCAGGGTGCTGGATGAAATTCTGCAGAAACTGGTTCATTTGGTGCAAGAGGAAGAGTGTGTGAGTTGGATTATGTAACACATTGTGCACATGTACAGACAGCACAAACACACACACTCCTACAAATCCTTTGTGGCGTTATGCACAGATGCACGCCTGCACAAGCCTCATAGATTTGTCACCACATATACGTATCCTGTGCACCACAAACACACACTTGTAACCACTTATATTCTTGCAACCTCATTCTTGTGCATTTGAGCTCAATCTCCCACCTGCTGCCCACACAAGGTGCAAACTTGCATGCAAGTCATGGTGTCTGTGGTCCTGGCAAGTGATTCATTTGGCTGCAGTTTATTCACTCCTGAAGTGCTCTCTGCTCTCCACTCTGCAAATCCAGCGTGACAAGTAGCTTACTCAATTATTTGCTACTGTTGATGGCAATAGCTCACAACTATGCTCTTGTACTGAGTACAGACCAATGCACATATGCAAGAGTGTGTGTACGCAAGCGCTCTCACAAATGCGTAAGTACACATTACACCAAGTTTCTTAGAGGGGTCAACCAGTAAATAATGACAACACAAACATCATCTCTTTGTTTGTCTGCTGCAGAGTTTTGGTCCGATGCCCCAAACTAACACTCCAGCATGACTGTTAGAAGGCTGCTAGCATTAAAGTGAGAAATTTGAACTCCCAGCAGCTAAAATGATATGCAGTAAGTTCAAAATACATAAAAGAAATCTGAAAAAGAAAATCTCCTAAAGAAATAGTTTGATATTTTTGGAAATATACTTATTTGCTTAAGTGAGAGCCAGGAGATGCCTACCTAATGGACAAAGGTCATCTCAGAAAGTGCCTCTGATAAATAAAATAAAGACAAAAGATAGGGAGAAAGTGCAAAGAAGCAGCTGATTAATATGTGCGTAAGTTAAAAATTTTATTTTATAATTAAACAATAATATAATAAAAACTAGTAAATTCCCTGGTAAAATAAAAGCTAAGAATACCTGATATAATCTACCTGAGATGAAGGATTTTCTTTCTTTCTGTCTCTTTTCATCACTATATGGGAAAAAAATCCATGTCTCCCAAGGTCCATTCTGTGCTACTCACATTTATTTCACCCTTGAAAGTGATGAATTTCACATCATCCTCCATATTTTTTCCCCCATGCCGCCTCTCACCGTGTCCTCCAGGCCTTGCAGTCCCTCTCCCTGGCTGAGTCGAGGCTTCGCCAGCGGGGAACGGTGCTGGTCAACGCCCTGGGCTCCAATGCCTGCCTGCGGAAGGTAGACCTGAGTGGCAACCTCCTGGAGGACTCCGGGGCCAAGATGCTCAGCAAAGCCCTGCAGATCAACACAACACTCAGGTGTGTGTGTGTGTGTGTGTGTGTGTGTGTGTGTGTGTGTGTGAGTGTGTTCAATTTTAAAATCACTTGACTAATGGGAATGAAGAGGGAAGAGGGATTTCCTTGCAGATTAGATGAAGGAGGAGGAGAGGATTTGGCTTTGGTTACTGGTTTAAGGAGAGGGCACACTGCGGTTACTGAGATGCAGAACAGTGAGTCCACTGCAGGTCTTCCAAGAGACAGATGAGGGAAAGTGAGTCATGCAGGAGATAAGAAGGTGACTGGAGAGTTGGAGGGATGGAAAGAAATGGCCTTCAGACAGACAGTGTATTGTACAAAGCTTAAGTAAGCGAAGAAAAGAGTGAGACTGTGTCAATGTTTTGTGGTGTGTTGGAGGTGAAGGAATGGATGTAGGAAAGGAAGCAGTAGGCTCTGAGATGGGGAAAACAAAAGGGGAAAGGAGGACAGCAGCAAGACGGGGGGTAGGATGGGAGTAATAGGAGGAGAAATGGCTGGATATGTGCTACAGAGGGAGAAAGTTGTGAAGGGATGGGGAGCACCTAAGGAGTGAGATTTGGGTTTTGCTGATTGAATTTTTAGGGCAGACAGAGTGGGATGGGAAAGAGAGACAGGGGAGGAGCAGGACAGATGAAAGGAAAGAGAGGTTGGAAATGATTGATGTATTAAAAACAGGCGTTAGACAGTGTCGAGTGTAGGTGGAGTATCTGCACTGTGAAACAACAGAAGCTCATTAGTTGCATGACATGCATAGTTCCATTTTGAATGTTTGATATGGGCTCATTCTGCGCGCGTAGAAACAAGAAAGTCCCAACAATTGTCTTGTTAATCCTGTCATGTGTTTGTGCAGCTGCATGGTCAGATAAGTAGCGGAACTGTGATGTGTCCAGTGTGTGTGATTGTGTGTTGGGAGCTTTAAGAAGTCACTGATCATGTTCTTCTTCTCCTCTCTGCCTGTCTTCCCCTATTTCCCGCTGGTTTGATCCTTTTCAGGAGTGTGACATGGGATCGCAACAACACCACAGCGACGGGCTTCCAAGATGTGGCGAGAGCGCTGGAGCAGTAAGATGTTCCCAAAAAAAAAAAAAGTTTAAAGGGGGGATACACGTAAAACGTATCCCTCACACAACCATTTCAAAGGCAGATAACCATCTCTGTACAGAGTTTACTATTACACAGTGTTTCATCAGGCTTTTGACATGGGCACCAGTCAGAGATGTGGGTGTAGAGTTTGTGCATTGGTGTCATAGGGAATTGGAGATAGCTTTTATAAACGCCCTGGGTGTTTCCTGTGTGTTCTTGTTAACGTCATATTTCTTCCAGTTTATTATTGCAAACGTAATATTATTTGTCTGTCTTCCTTCTTTATCTTCTTCCTGTCACAGCAACTTCACCCTGCAGTACATGCCCCTCCCCCTCAGTGATATCACCCAGGTGTACCGCAGCGCCCCGGAGAAGATCGACCAAGCCCTGACCAAGGTGAAAGCAGCTTCGGTTCTCCGGGCTGTGATGTCTAAATTTGCCCCACCATGTTATAAATATGCAGGTGGTGAATAACAGCGTTACCTGACAATTAGGGTCCGACTGAGTCCTCGATTTGATGAATGACTTTAATTTGCTTCTGCATTAGAAGTGATGATTGGGTGTGAAAGTATTTATAGATTTTCATGCTGTTGTGGAACCTACGCGTAGTGTGTGCCATTTAGCAAGTCTGCATGAAAAATTTTAGCATTTCTATTCATCAGAGACTACATAATTCCTTCTGACTATCTGGGCTTCAATATCTAACTAGAGCTATATAGAATAGTTTTTACAAAATAAAAAAAACATGCGGTAGTGGTTCAGCTTGTCATTTCATATAGCAGGCAAGCGTTGCAGTCTCTTTCAGTCGAAAGTATGAGTAAGAGCAGCTTTAAATCAAGAAAAACATCAACCAATAACTGTAGGTAGTGAAAATTAAGCTTTTTAAAGAAGAGTATTTGCTGCTTTTCCTTGTCTTATGTGATAGTAAAATGAAAATATTTTAGGTTTGGGCTGTTCATCGTAAAAATATTGAAGATGTCGCCTTGGGCTTCAGGATATATTTCTGAAATTTTATAGACCAAAACCATTAATCAGGAAATTAGATCAGGGAAAGAATCGGCAGATTAATCGCTAATGAAAATCACTCCTGTTTGTTCCAGTCCTAAAAAACGGTTCACTACCTGGTTCTTGTGGTGAAGGTTTGACACCAGGGGCTTCAGGTTTTAGGTAAAATGAGGTTCAGATTCATTTTGGAAACACAGGTTAAACATGTGTCCTGGATATAGAAGTGTGTTATGACTTTGTCGAAGAGCTTCTGATTTAATCCTCAGTTCTTTATGTTAATTTTGTTTTAGCATATGTGTTTTATTCAGGGGCCATCGATGTCAAGTCTGTGTGTGTGTTTTACTGCTATGCTCTGCTGTAGAGAAAACTTGCCTCTAAAAGTGATGGCTGCTGGTGTTTGATTTACTGAATTTGTGGTTGTTTTTGTCCAACTGAAGTTTTTATATTTATCTGCTGGCTACTGAGCTGCTCTGGAGCCATTAAGGGCCGGGTGTTAAGGGCCTTACTCGAGGGCCCCTTGGTGGTGATAAATTGTAAGCGGCAAGTACTGCTCCGTTTACTGCTCCCTGCTCAGTTTTGTCCTGCCTTTCGGCTTCTCTGTAAATTAGATATAACGTATCATAAATTGGTTCAAAGCAGCAGACAAAAAAAAAAAACAGAACCATTAGCTTTTCAGTCACAGTGTCTCCTTTTACCACACATCCTGTCCTGTAGCTGGGCTTTTTTAAGTCCATGAATAATCATCCAGGGAAAAGTGCACTTGCTACATAATTAGCAATGATAAAAATGCTAGATGGCTCATAAGCTGAAAACACAAAGATCTGTCATTTTAGATAGTCACTTGGCTTCTTAGCTACAGTTAACAGAGTAAGTCTGTTTACATTACATGCTGTACTCCCTGTGGGCTCAGCTGTCAATCACCAACATCTCCCCTCCCTAGAGGCTCAGGGGTTAAAGGAGGATTTCTGATACAGCTCGAGAAACCTTACAAATATCAGCGATATACTTGTAAATCAGCTTAACATGTTCTTTGAGTCTAGGTTCTTTTCAACATGTGAATTAGTTCTGCTGTGGTTCTCTTTTCTGTTTTTCTTTTAGCACTCCTTTTTCTTAGAGTATATATGTATCTGTATGAAGTGTTTATTTAGAGTCAGGGTTTTTGTTTGGATGTGCATTGTCAGGGAAGCTCGTAAGTCCTTTGGGAACAGGTCATTCCATCTTTTTTTACATAAGGCACCTGCTGAGTCAAGAAAATAAATCAACGGTCTCCCATTTATTTCAGGGGATCAAAATTCTTACTCCAGTCCCTTTATTAGCATGCAAATGGACTTGTCTCCTGTCTCCTGCACACTGCACTTTGTAAACACCTGTCATCTCCACTCTACTCCTCTCCCTCCTTGTTTGTTTTGTGCATGTGTGTGTTTCGATGTGTGTGTGCGTGCGTGTGTGTGTGTGTGTGTGTGTGTGTGTGTGTGTGTGTGTGTGTGTGTGTGTGTGTGTGTGCGTGTGCACGTGTGCGCGTGCATGCATGCGAGACAGATCCAGCGTGCCCTGCTTAGAAACAACCAGACTCAGCGATTCTCTCAGAAACAGGCTCTCAGGCTGCACCAAGGTCTTGTCACCAGCACTGCTGAACAGGTGTGTGTCTGTATGTGTATGTTTGTGTTTGTGCACACAATGAACAAGTCAAGAATCTTATTTTGATCTTAACCTGAATGTCTTGTGTTTGCAACTTATTATATGCATCGAATTTGTGTGTGTGTAGGTGATGGAGCGTCTGTGTGTGCGGGTGCAGCAGCAGGTGTGTGTCCTGAAAGGCTGTGAGGAAGGAGACGAGGTGCAGACGGCCAGACAAATCCTCAAAGAAGTTAGGAACTCGAGAGCTGTGAGTGGAATAAGTGTTTTAGGTGTGTGTGTGTGTGTGTGTGTGTGTGTGTGTGTGTGTGTGTGTGTGTGTGTGTGTGACTTGTAAACTGTAATGATTCATATAATGTCACAGAAAATGTGGTGCAGACACAAATCACATTTTTTATTTCTGTAAGTGCAGAAAAATGTACATTATGTCTGGTCAGATTTGTGTCTTTTATATATTTTAACCAAATACTGTCAAGTTCAATTTTGAGATGAAATAACTGAATGTTGCATGAGTATGAAACTACAGTAAAACTGCCAACTAGATAGAATATTGCACATTCCAGTGTGGAGAATGTCAATTGCTCTGCTGTCATGTAAAGTTCAAGTACAACAATACAACATTTAACAGCCGATATTTAAAATCTTAGTGGAAGCTGTAACAAATTACTTTTAATAAAGTTTCAGTCTACATGTTGAAACTCTTAACACTCCCCTTCAGATTGACGGATGTCAGACATATCATTGGGTGTTATAAAGGGTTAAAAACTTGTCTAATCACAAATCACTTTAGTGGTTAATTGATTAGAAATATTGTATTAACTGTAGAAAATCGTAGCTTCCAAGGTTGTGAAAAATCTCCATGGCTGGTGAGTCATTAGTAGTCTAGTCCCAAATAAGTAAATTAATCATTTAAAAAATGTTAATGAATAAGCTACCAGGTCGTCAGGGGAAGTTACGGGACCAGTCAAGCTATACTTGATTTAAAATTGCGTTTCTTCCATGTAGAACATTTTTAAGCCACAGAAAACATCAAATATCACTTAGTAATCAGTATAAATTTTTATGATTTTTCTCATGGAAGTCCAGAGGCAAGGATGAGTACCTGGAAATAAATCCAACAATATTTATGTAAAGAAATAACACCAAAGCCGAATACAGCAACCAATACAAATTCACTGAGTGTCTTTTAAGTCATATTGATAAGGGTCACAGCATAAGTAGCAAAGCTGGAGAGATTTTTCACAATTTCTTCCTTTTAATAGCTTGGAAGAGAAAATAATTTTTAAATGAAAAAACATATTAGAAAGTGGTGGTGGTAGCAATTTGGTTAAAAAAAACAAATGATCTGTTTATAAAATATAATGATTTTATTATAGATTATACCAACCAACAATAGTTTATGTTATAACTTTCTGAAAAGGGACATTCAAATTGTGACATCTTTTACTGTTAATAATTAATTGCCGCTTGACTGATTTTGACCTTTTCTCTTCCCTGTCCTGGTGTGTGTGTGTGTGTGTGTGTGTGTGTGTGTGTGTGTGTGTGTGTGTGTGTGTGTGTGTGTGTGTGTATTAGCTGTACCCATCTCTGTGTGAGTTGGCCCATGTGCTTTCAGTGGATGGCCCCGTCAAACAGCGCCTGGACACTCTGGCTGGAGAACTGGCCAAGGCTGCTGACAAAGAACTGCAGGCATGTTGGGGATTGAACATCCATTCCCTAATGCATCCGTATTTTAAACAGTAGTGGAGACCTGGACTAGTTGCATTTAAATTGCCATTTAATAGCACGTGACTGTGTGTGCAGTGCAGGTATGCTGACTTCTAAAGAAATGTAGCATTTAAATTCACAGGGAGGGATCACTTTAACATTTTCTTTAGTTCCATTCTGGTCCCATTGGGATTCAGGAGCACAGAGTTGTTGAATGATAAAAAAGAAGCACACCCTGAGGATGAATCTGGGATACCATCTATTGAATTTTAACCTGCTTGAGCACGATTTACATGCCTTGTGCATAGCAACAAAATTGGAAAGCACAGAGATATATTTTGACTTTTTCAAAGGTCAAAATAGATTAAATCGCAAAAATATCTGCTGGGTAATGTTCACCTATGTCTTCATGCATGAGTGCCCATCTCTGGTCTGAACTGTAAAGTTAAAGATCTGTATGTGAAAAATAACTGGTTTGTACGTGGATGGATGGGTTCCTGGATTGCATATGAATAAAAGATGAGGACAAGTAAATAAGAAAAGGCAAAGTGAGCAGATGAAAACACTAAATGAATAATTAAACGCTTTGAAAACTTAGATGTGTATATATTGAGATTTAGAAAATGTGTATTATGGTGTATGTGTGTGTAGTGATGCATCTCTGGGGGGCATTTGTGGCAGGTGGTAGTGGACTCGATGGTGTCTCTGTGCCGCGAGTTGTGTCCCATGTCCTGCTCGGCTGCCGAGAGACTCAGCCCGCCTCTCTCATCCATCTCCGAGCAAGTTTCGATCCCTCGCTCCGCCATCCGCAGCGCCCTGATGGAGAGAGCAGCTGAGGACATCAACAGAGCCCTGGAGTAAGAGAGAGAGATGGTGACACAGAAACATCAAGTGAAGAGCCTCAGCTAAGATACTGACTAAATTGTTGAATTTTGTGTGTGTTTGTTTGTTTGTTTGCCCCCCCCTTTTTCTCAGGGAGGTGAAGCTGTCTGTGGTCTCCTATCTGACCAACTCCATAGTGGATCAGATTCTACAAGAGCTCTACACCACTCATAAAACCCTGGTACTGGTAATATCCCTTTACTGCATGACTTCTTTGTAGACTGTAGGAAAATAATCTTTCTTCTACTTTAAAGCTGAAATCTGTAACTTTTCCAGCACAGATATGTTATGTAGGAGAGTCTGATGTTTACAGAAATGATTCAGCACAATTTTTGTAAACAATTGTGAAATTTGATCAAAAAACAGACTGAGATTATGGACATGACAACATTAGATGGCATCAGCACTGGTCTGTTGATAAATGTGAGTTATTTTTGTTAGGTTACAAAGATTGGAGAGTGATACTAACTGCAACAAATGCCCAATTTTCCATTTGTTACCATATCCGAAAAGTAGATCACAACTAAATGTCTAACACAAAACATCACAGATATCAGCTTTAAATTCTTGGATGATTATTTTAAACAAATACTTAAAGTTCTGAGAGATATACTTGTTCACTTTAGAGTTAGATGTGATGTCCTGGATGACAACAGGAAGTCACAGCTCCCTGCCAATAAATAGTCCCAGTCATTTCTTTACACTTCACTTTCCCTCCGTTTCCAGTCTTTACAGTAAACCAAGCGTCTCCTGGCTCAAGTTTCAGATTTAATGGACAGAGATGAGAGTGGTATTGATTTTCCTCTACCTTTTGCAAGAAAGGCGAAAAAAGCATATTTCCACCCAATCCGTCATAGTAGGAAGCTGATTTAGAAAACTGGTTCTCATGGCCTTTTAAATTGATTAATGTAAATCAGCTCAAAGCAATGTTTGGGAAGAAAGAGATCAAATCTGTGGAATCTGTGGAAAGAATGAAACGATTACCGGGTTCCAAAGGACACCCTCAGAGATAGGTTGGATTTGACTGACAGGATGCAGGCAAGCCGTCTGCCTCAGACTTCCTCTCATGGGTTGGATTATTCCCACACTTGCTGTTCATCAAAAAAAAAAGCAGTTTATTTTTATTACTCCTATATAAATGATAATCCATGAGTAAAGTATTGCAGCTTTAAAATAAACTATTTGCTAGCTTGTACATTCAGTGATTTGTGTGTCTGTGTACGATATGATGATTTTATTCTGAGTCAATATTTCTCCATAGTAAGATGAGTCATGGATTGATTGACACACTCAAAATGAATTTGTCTACCAATCCTACTATAACTATGTAAACATCAGTGCACAAAAAAGTCTGTTCATCACAGTTTGCACACATTATTGATAAAAATTTTTGACATAAGTATTAACTCTGCTTACAGTCACATCGATGTAGAATCAGTGCAAAATTGCCCCCAGATTTCACTCACATGCCCGTAAAGTCAACACAAAATTATAACATTTACTCTAAGATTCAATTTGGTGAGTTTAGAGCCAGTAGTAGAGCCTTATTAACCAAGTGCAGCAACTCAATATTATTCTACAAATTTATATGAAAGACTAAAATGTCCTAGGACCCATGAAAATCTTATGTGTCTTTAAAGGTTTTGATGCAAATCTCGTAGGCCGAAAAAAGCTTGTGCTGCTTGAATTTCTAGTAGGCGTAGTTATTTGAAGTGGACACTCTGGTTCATGTGTCATTAGGATTAAACTTTATTACTATAAAGCATCTTTTTAAGGAGAACATTGCCCTCAGAGACAACATAACAACTAGATTTGAGTCAGTTAAAGGCACGATTACACCCAGCATGTTCTCCTCTCCATTAAATTGTTTAAAATGAAGCCAGCGGAAAAGGAGGCAAAAATAGACTGGTGGCGGTAACACTGCCTGTGCTGCTCTGTTCAGCATTCCATTCACTCTACTGTTACATCTCATTCTCCTTTCAATGTTTTGCTGCAGCGGCTCTTCATCCTTTATTTTGCCTCAGTCCACTTTGATAATCAAATTGTTCATATTTTTCCTGGGCTTTTGCAAACAAAGACAGCAAAGTACCCACTGCTTTGTTCATGAGCTTCTTGGGTACAAGGGTGCACATACTCCTCCTCTGAGATTTTGTTTGAGGATATCGTTGCAGAAGTCATCTCTGTGTATGTTTTGTGTGTATGTGACGGTGCATGGGTTTGATGTGTGTTGCATTAGCTGCGGCAGGTGTCCCAGGCGAAGCGTTGGGATGACGTCGGGACAGGCAGACGCACTACCAGGCAGTCCAGGATAGTGGAGTCTCTGGAATTCCCAGATGAGGACTTTAGTGTCAACCTGGGAATAGTAAGTGTCTGAGGCACATGCTGATATGATGTGTATTCAAGATAAGTATATAGTGAGCTTCTTTTTATTCAAACAGCAGTTATTGGATTTTCAGTAATTTAATGACAATAGTTCTGATAATTAGCTGAAAGTTTAAGTCATTTATCAGGCAGAAGAAAAAAAATAACTGGCAAAATTAGAGGAATCTGTGTTTCTACCCCTGCAGTAGGTACAGGCAACCCTAAACCGAAAGCACCACCGTGACGTTTATTATTCAAACCTTTCTCTTCAGAGCCGTAGCGTACTGGTAGTTCTTTCCATTTATTCACTCTTTCAACCGTGGGAAAAACACCCTGAGGTCTGATACAACAGACGTGCAATAAATCCTCCACAGAAACTGATCATTTGGAGGATATAGTGGGTGGTGCAATTGATTTGTATTGCATTGCAGAAAGCAGTGTTTTTATTATTAAGTCTACCCTCACAAATATAAAAATGGGCGGACAAAATATTAGAGACATCAGTAAGCATAACAAAATATAGTTGATTAGCACCACAAAATGCTGCCTCCAAAATAACCATAAAGTTGAACTGACACTTCTCTGATGCAGTTTCAGCAAAAACTGAACATTGAAACCTTTATGAGGGGAGGATTTGGTGAAGGATATCAGACTGCACCAGGTGTGCTTACACCTAGTGTTAAAAATAAAATCACTGCTCATTCTGCAATTATCCTCTTTGATAAAGGATACCATGGCTATTAAGAAGAGGAGCTCCAGAACCAGAAGAATTCGTCCTGTCTCCACCAGACTGAGTGAGTTTTCTGCTTTGACTTGCGATCATGTAGCATGAAATATTTAAAATAATAGCAGGGTCAGAGTAAAATGACTTTTAATCCAATAAAAAGAGTTGTGTAGTTCCTCAGCCACACAAGTAGTGTGCAAAGTTCCCTCAGTCTATGTGAATACTTGTGCTAATAGCAACTATGCTGTTAGCCTGTGTACGTTTTGCATTTACTATCTTAAAATGAAAGGAATAACATGTCCTTTTCACTGACACCGCCTTCAGGCCAAACTTTCCATTTTTTCCCCCACTAGTGGTAATCGTCTAAGAATAGCAAAGTTGTCTCTTCATTCTCAACCATTTTCCAGCTCATGGGGTAGCTAGTGTGGCTATGGACCTTTTGGTCTTTTTTGTACTCAAAATTATTTTGCAGTGTAGGCAATTAAGTTTTAATGTTTGTGATCTCATACCTTAGTTTACAAAACTGTGATTCTTAGAGCTCTTTCTTTAGGAATTTTGAAAGAGCTCTTGCTTCATATTTGATTAAGATCAAAGGGGACCGACCTTAAAACAGATTAATATTCAGTGTGGCTCAAAGCATTAAAACAAGACGTGAAAATAATTTTCCTTTATCGCAAAATCCTTTTCTTTGTCTCATAGGTTTGGGTGATGAGCCCTGTTCCTCCCCTACCCCATCTGCTCCACCCCACTCTGCCCCTCTTAGCCACTCGGCATCATGGGAGTGTCTGTCCACCCTCCCCACCAACGGCTCACCCTTACGTCACGTGACCCATGTCAGGCCGCGCCCACCCCGGAGACACAGAGCAGGTCACCTACCTCCAGAATCTGTGAGTTGATGGCGAATAACATAGCAGTGGCCTTTGACCTTGCTTTGACCTTCAGTGGGCAGGGAGCAGCTTCCCCTACAGCCTAATGGTGACCTCTGAGGGGCAGCTACTCCCACTCAATAAATACTACGAGATTTGTATACTGACCTGATTCTAGCACAGGTACTACTCAATAAATTGGATCTTTTTCTGGAACCTAAAAAGAAAACATATTTTTTTATTGTTCTAGTGGTCCATTGTACATGTTTAACTGCCCCATCTTTGATCTCACAATGCAGCGTGAAGTTCAGTCCATGTGTTTCCACAAAAGAGCTGAGGAGGGTGTAGAGGTGAGAAAGTAAACCCAACATGTATAGTTTTTTTTTTCTAAATCTCTTCACTGCTTTGTGTGAACATTTGTTATTCATCTTGTTTTCCAATGCCTGTGGCACTTTCCAAAAATAAGTTCCTTTTAAAGTCTGAAGCTGTCGCATGTGTCTCTGTGACTCAAAAGTTTATCATGCACAGCCATCTCCCAGGGGCAGGGGGCAGCCTTTAACTTAACAGCTTGCTTGTTTTTAGTCTTTTTGAAAGCTTTTATAAAAATCAGTACAAACTCTGTTAGGGCAGCATAATGTGGAGTTGTTTTACAAACAGACTTCTGTTGGCAGTGGATTCGCTTTTGCCAGCCAACCATTTGAAATAATAATACCTTTCGTCAGCCTTTCAGCATTTTGTTGACATTATGGATTAATCATTGTTATTCTGTTATTCTATTCTTTTCCTCTCTTTGTGTGTGTGTGTGTTTGTGTGTAGCATTACTCAGAGAACGGAGGAGTCAGTATGCTGGAGGATGGACTGCCTGATTTCTACAGCAAGAGAGTCCTGCCTGACAGGTAGCTCGCAGAGTCAGAATAAATATCTCATTGCTTTTGTTGGCATTTGAGGACAACACTAATACAAGAATTAAAATAAAAACATTAAGGGAATTACAATATCTGATATTTTATTCTTTAACAACTAACAAGGACAAAGCCAGCCAAACGTGAGTAAATAAATCTTGCAATTATCTAAGACAGTTCTCATTAATATGAACTAATTATCTCTTAATGATGAGAAGATTACCTTGTTATCACAACAAAAGAATTTGATTATCAGGGTTAAGTTACCATTCAGAACAAAGCTGGTGAGTGGAAACAAAGCAAGTTTCAAATTTTTGGTAGGATTCAGGTTTGTTTGTTTGTTTATTTATTTATAAAGACAAAAAGCAATGTTTGTTATTCCCCAGAGGAAACACATGATGCATTTTGATGAGTGACAGTTAATGCAAAAAGAACACTCCACAGACTACCTGAGATGAGGGGGGCCATGAGGGCCAGGAGGTGGGCACCCTCCTTCACAGGTTTTTCAATGATGGTCCCATGACACCTTCAGAGGGTTCACTGGCAAACCCAGGAATCCCAGGTGCACCCCCCTCAGCTTCTACCCACTCTTATCCTGTTGCCTTTGATGTTACATCCGGGTTCAGGTGGTGCCTTTCCTCTTACCAGAGCCACCAATTGCCTGTTCTGCAGCACCAGAGAGAGCTTTGATGGCTTGACGCTGGGCTTGTGCTCAGATTCCCATGTCTTTAAGCAGCCTTGTAGTTAACTTGCCTTCAAAGGTTTTGAGGTCGACTTCAATTTGACAAACCCTAGCTTTCCAGCTGCATTGTTCTGCCTTGGCTTCCAGCTCAAGTTTCTTAAGGAACTTGTGTCCGTAGGTGTCTTCCACTGAGTTTTCCTAGGGTGCAGTAAGCTCCATGATGTAGACAGTGTGAAGTGAGGAGGACCAAAGCATGAAATATGGTCAAAGGTTTGTAGTGATGACCTCAGGTGGAAAGCATAGCCTCTAAATCAGGTCCACAGTAACCTCCAGTCTCGTGCTGAGGGTTGACATCTAGCTGATCTTCTTGTGAATTTAACTGCAGCATGCCAGATGGAAAGGTGATCTGTTTGCCTTGCCGGCTGTCAGTCTGCATTATTTTCAGGTGAACTTCAATATCTTTTCTTGATGTTGTGAGTTTGTCACTTCTCTCCTCTTTGAACAGACTCTTTAAAAACTTGAAGGGGTCTTTGGAAGTTGGATATCGCATGATCCTTCTTTCCACGCCTCTTTCTGAGGTTCACAGCTCTCCTTAAAGCTGATAGCCGGTTCTTGATTTCCACCTGGTGTCTCCTGGATTGGTTGGGATGGGTGACACATTTTTTTTCCTCTTCTCCACAGTACCAGAGTGCTCAGCTCCATACCTGTAGATCAGTTCCTCCATTCTCTGGAGTTTCTTCATCAAAGCTCTCATCAGTTGTTCCTGGGGTTTGCTGGGGTCTGTGTTGACCATTTCCCACTCCCTTTTCTCACAGGACTTAGGCCACGTAATTGGTGGCTTTCACCCCTGGATCTTAGTCTTAGTTGCTGACTGTGGTAGGCAGGACTCCTCCTCTTCCTCTGGGACAGGGGGACTGATATCCTGAACACTTCAGTTTTAATCCTGCTACCGAATTTCACTTGACCGACTCAACTTGCTTCTTAGGAAGTAGTGGTTGATGCAAGGCCCCTTTACCACTACCTTTAAGCACCTTTTCCAGCTTTGATGTATTTTCATCCTCCAGAGGATGTTATCTTGGAGCATCTACAAATGCAACTCAAAAGTTTGATTCCTGGAGCAGGTTTTGTAGTCTCAGGTATAGTGCTGATCATCATTCTAGTTGTCTGTTTATGGGTCAATTGCCATGTTTTCTGTTATTAAGTCATCCTCTGCCCCTGCTCTCACTGACTCTAGGGGAATTTTCTTTGTTGAACTGCTTATAGCCATGGATGGGTGGATCCCATACACTAAAAGTGCCAGGTTCCTCCAACAATAGTTAGCTACCTTGTGGCTCAAGTGGGTTCTTTTCCCCCTGCTAGCTGTCTCTCCAGGCTTTCACTAGGTCTTCCCTTGTTTGCCAGTTGCTCTTTTGCAGCAGTCACTGGGTAAATCCAGATCATCAGTTCTGTATATATAGTTTATCGGATACATAGTGGAGAATTTAGCAGTTTGAGGGCCACGTATTTTGCTCAAGAGTTAGTGGAAACCAAAGAAAGAGCTAAATTGATATATTTTCAATGCCCTGTGGATTAATCAGTGACTGAACAGATATCTCAAAAGCCTGAATCCCAGAAGGAAATAATAGGAAAATGTAGTGTTATCACAGTCTCATCTTTTCAAATGTTGACTGGTCTTTTTATCATAATAAAAGGATAGTTTTCTCATAATTATCATGTAAAGATTTCCTAATAATGAAAAATTTTCTTGTAATTACAAGATGCTAAGTTTTTATCATGAGACACTGAGTCATAATTATGAGAGATTCTATAATTACCAGAGAATACTTCCTTTTTCCTTTGGTGAATGCTATATGTTTCAATACTATATCAGCCCAAATAAAATGGAAATGTTATCAGTTTTCCATCACACTGTGATAAATCAAACCGTCTCAGATGCATTACATTATCCAGATAGGGGTGGAGTGACTGATATAAATCCTGTGGTTGCTTAAAATTCGTGTACATGCATCAAATTAATTGCATATGAAGATGTGAATCAAATAGGTTCTCGATAAGGTCAGCTTGAACTGTAGCTCAGTCTTTGGCTCTTACCTTTCTGGACCTGCCATCAGCCTCCGACACGAGGAATCACTGTGTCCTACTATCGTGCTCTCTGATATGGGCATCTCGAGCAAAGTGCATTCTTGGTTTGAACGATCCCTCACTGGGTATTCGTTCAGTGTGTCATGGCAAGGACAAATGGACATATTTGTCCATTACCTCTACAGGGATGCCCGAAGGTTTGGGGGTGGGGCCCCCTTTGCAATATACACCACCTCCTTGGGTCCAATTATTCACTGGCATGGCTTCTCATATCACTGTTACATAGACAATACCCAACTGTCCCCGTCATTCCTGCCAGATGACCCCAGGGTCTCAGCTGGATCTTGGCTTGACAACTAAACATCTCTTAGGTCGAACTCATGGTCATCCCGGTCAATCTATCCATCCATCAAAATTAAAACTACCTTTTTATCTCACCCCAATCAAGTTTGTGAGAAACCTGGGTGTCAGGATTGGTGACCAGCTATGCTCTGGCCATGTTGCCTCTGTCTCTCAATGGTGCTGCTTTGCACAACAGGACATAAGAAAAATCAGGCTTTACCTTACTTTGTACACCTACCCCTCTTGGTACAAGCCATAGTTATTTACTCATCTTGATACTGCAGTGGGCTTCTAGCAGGTCTCCCAGCATGCCCAATGAAACCCTTACAGACAGTCCAGAATGCAGCAGTGCATATGGTTTTTGATCAACCTAAAAGGGTGTGTATGTCACTCTGCTGCTCATTGACCTCCACTGGCTTCCATTGGGTCTGTATCCATGCACATGAATTCAATCAGACGGGCTTATGCTCCTTCTCAGCGACTGCTTTCCTCCAAAGAATGCTGTGTGGCACTGCCCTCCCTACAAACAAAGCAATTTCAGTCCTGACTGGTCTCATTTGTAGTTCTCGCACAGTGGAAAGATTTACCAAATGTTATCAGAGCAGTGGCATCTCTATGTGTCCTTAAAAATCTCTTGAAGACTTATCTCTTCTGAGAGCACCTCCTCACCTACATACACCTCTAACACCCTAACATACCTAACTGGCTCTTACTGTGTACTTCTTTACCTGATCACCTTGCACTTTGTCTTACTGAAAAGATTTTTGTACTTAGGGCTCCCTTTAAGTCTCCCACTGTACTGATGCCTGGAGAGTGTTGATCCTCAGTTGAAAGCTGCTTTGGATGAAAGCATCTCCCAAATGCGTACATATAATGCAATGCCTCTAAAAGTTCATACTACATAGAATAAAAACAGGAGCATTAAATGTCCTTCTCCTCTATGCTTTTGTACTTTCATGTCATTTAATCTTATCAGTGATGAATGATCAGCAAGCGCCTGAAGCACTTGGAAACAAATACAGTGGAGAGGTTCAATATGCACTAAATAGATGCTTCATTTATAGCTCTATTTGTTCAGTAACTAGAGGATAAAAAATAGATATTTTGTTTATTGTCATAGTCCAGCCTCCTGTTTTCTAACTCATTTTCCTTGAAACTATACTGTGGCCACACAAAGTTGTATTTCAAATGTATTAGAGACAGTACTAACTGTCAGCATATAAAGATCTTTGGAAAAACAATTATGTATCAGAGAAATATAACAACATAAGCTTGACATTGACCTCACATTGACACACACAGTTATTAGCTTCGGCAGTATATTCTACAGTAGATCATGAAGGTTACAGTCAAGTATTTGTTAATGTGTGATCCACCAATTTTCAATACATTTACTTTCATTAATTAAAATTTCTTTTATAACCCCAGTATTTATCAGTGGGATGTAACCAGAAAGTACACTGCACACATAAAATAATCTATAAAGTCTCAAGAAAGTATTTAATAGTATTTAATATTTTGTAGTGTTGTCTAGTAATGATTTCATCCTTTTGGGTCACTCAGAAGCTGCTATAATCACTATTTACTGAATGCATTTACAATGGATCCCGTGACCGTTTGTAGGTGAAAGAGGTCACTTGTGATGAACCTGTAGTCTGTTAACAGTGTCAATACTCTCACCACCTTTTTTTGTTTTTAGCGAAAAAGCTCTTGAAACCCATTCTGGTCTAATATCACTACCACCAATATCCTCTAGTTTGAAACTATCACTAAACTAGCTAATTAAAAAAAATAAATAAATAACAAACTACACTTGGTGAAACTATAACGTAATTAGAGAATCTTGTAGCTGTATTTAAAAAACAAAATACACCTTCTTGAATTGAATGAATGAAGATAGTGAAGCCAGCAATTTATTAGCAAATTACTTTTTAGTGGTACATCATAGCTTAAAAACTGAAATTGTAAGATCCCCATAAATGTCACAGAAAACTGCAACTCAAAGCTGGACAGCCATCTGTCTACTTCATCCACGAGGAAATAATAGTTCCCAAACATGTATAAGGTTACACGAGAGCTAGCTGACAGTGCTTAAAAAAGTTTCAGTGAGGCATTAAAAACTACGCCTTCTGTCAAGTATGTTAAACCATCTGTACAGGGCACTCAGAAAAAAGTCCAGTCTGTTATCGTCAAATGGTTCATTAGCACAAGCACTGTAAGACGTCAATGTAGTCAGCCATTAACAAAGGGATCAGTTAACCAGTGATGACTGGTTGATGGCTGATTGCCTAAACCGTGCAAGCCCATGAAAAATGACCTCAAACTTTTGTATGCTACTGTATGTACATCTATGTTTCTCCGTCTGTCATTTTCACACCCTTGTCTTTACTAATAACCCCATCTCTGCTAATTCCAGTCCTCCTCTTTCTCTCCCTTTCAGTCAGTTGTCATCCCTCCATCAGGCCCAGTCACTGCGGAGGAAGAAAAGGCGCAGCGTGTTGTCCATTTTCTCCGGCTTCCGCAAGAACCGCAACTCTACCATCTCTAATCAGGACTCAGAGTAAGTACGCAGCAGAGGGGCTGAGTGGAAGGAGAAAATGAAAGTAACATTTAAGTGCATAGACCCAGAGAATGAGATGACTGTTAAATTAATCCAGTGCTGGGTATTAACGTCACTTCATAGCTTCATAAATATTTTAATGGAAGAAAATATTTCGCCGTCTCCAGCTGTTTTCCTTTGCTTTGAATTTAAGGCCCTGCATACATTTAAGCTGCTGTTACATAACGCCGACAAAGTTTAAAAAGTACACAGCAGTATTGCAAAGAGGAAAAAAAAAGTACAATGTGTTAAACTTTTGAAAAATGAATTAAGCAGATTAGTACTGTAACTAGGGGTAAAGAATAGCCGTCAGTAGTGACACTTTGCAAACTTCAACATTAAAAAGAGTTACACAGTTGGACAAAGTGGAGGGAAAAAAGCCAGTCAGTGAGAGCTAGAGCATCTGTTTCAGCTGTCAGAAATGGCATTAAAATTAAACTTATAGGAACTGTGGCTAAAGTAAACCCTGGTGACGCAGTTACCCCTGCTGGTTAACAGCCTGGCTGGGGCACAGGAGTTACACACTCTTAAGTTTTACAGACGTCTACAACAGTCTGACAGGGAATAGTAAAAGAGCAGATGACTCATCTGAAGGCCAGCTGTGTATAGAAACGGCTATTTAAAAATAGTTTGCCATGTATTATTCTGTTTCACCCACCAGGAAACAGTTGCTGCATTCACTTGGCTGCTCTCTAACTCCATTTCTTGTATCCTTTTACAGCGGTACGGAGTGTGGAAAGTGCAAAAGAAGCTGAGCCAAATATCTGTCCATTAACAGCAGAATTTAAAAAATTGATGACAAAGGATACACACACTTATATTCCATATTGTAAATTAATTTTAAAAAGGATTCTTAATTCACAACATATTAGAAATACAGCCATTTAAGTCAATTTTAAGGGCAAATTACTTTACCCACCGCTAACTCACTTCTTTCCTGGCCTCCAAGGTCAAGACTCGACTCACACATCAAAAATGCTCGTGTTTTTCTGGGTGTTTGTTCCAGCAGTGCCTCAGAGAACGTCTACTCGATGATTCAGCACCCTAAGGACGCTGCGAGGCCAGAGAGCGCTGTTCCTGGAGCAAACGGGACAATGCCTTCGCCTCGGCCAATGCAGGGTATACCTGTGCATGGGATGAGCCCCCCCTGCCTCATCCAAAGACAGGTACAGTGTTAGGGAAAGGCACAGTGCATACGCTTAGACCGGAAATCCCAGATATGAACTGTTATGACAGAAGACGGCTACTCAAATCACTGAACCCCTAGTAGCTCCAGAGATGCTGCTACAAGCTCCCTGCTAAGTGTGACCTTTGCCTAAACGCGCACACACGTTCTTGTGTGACTATAATCTTGGGGTGTTGTCATTGACAGTTATGAATTCCTTAGCCCGATACCCTATCCATAACCATCAATAAGACCCCATGAATTTAGTATAAGAAGCCCCCCCCCACACACACACACAACATACACACAATGAGTGAGTTGGATTCATCCAAATCCCTTTTGTTCTCAAAGGAGAGTCCGTGGATCCTCACTGATCCTTGAGGGCCTTCGAGGACATCCTTTGCAAAATAAGGGATGATTTAATTTTGGTATGATTGAATGACCAGAATTATAAATTTTAATCATAGGCTTTACTCTCACCACTGTTACCACCAGACTAGACAGTTTAAAGATTCACAAGATCCTCACCAACAAGCTGAGAATCTTATAGAGCACTATATATGATTTATAAAAATATGAGATAATATTTGACTTTTACAAGGTCTGAGTGCTCATGTATCCATCTTTGTTTTGTCCTTTTATAGTCCACAGATCTGGTCAGCATGGTGTACAGCTGCATCGGGGCAGAAATCGAGGATTCAGATGGCAGCAGCACCTGTGACATCAAAGCGGCAGACCAAGATACTGACAGATCGACCACCATATCAGATGCCCCTGCAGATACTCGGACTAACGGCCATGTGGTGTCCTCCAAACATCAGATAGACAGACAGATGGAGACGGGCAGGCAGGAGAGGATCGTACCCCTGACAGACTCACAGACTGAGGTGGAGGAGGACAGGCACAGCGGTGGTGGAAGCGTGGCCCTCTGTGGGCCAAGACCAGAGCCGCCACCGCAGAGCGCCAAGCCCAGTCTGGCTGTCATGAGGCAGAGACACCTGCAGGAGAGTCTAGGTACCACAAGTTAACCAGCAACTGAGGTCATATTACAGTATCTTATGATTGCTTTGACTCAGTTTTCAAAACAGAGTTTCAGTGCACCAGACTCCTGATGCAAACAGCCGATCTGACTTTCTGCATTCAAAAATGCTATGCTCACATGCAAAGTGCAGACGCGCTGAATCAAATGCTCCGTCCTCAGAATCCAGTCGTCGCACATTAGCACAAGTTTCAATGCTTGTTATGAAGTGTACAGATCACTGAATAAAACGCAAGTATGTCAGTTTATTTTAACTGCTTTACTCTGGTGAGCAGCATTGCACCATATGTGCTAATGATTTCACTGCTGTCATTTCAAATGAACATCAGTCGTGAAAAAACAAGGGGAAAAGAGTAACATTTCTGCTGTAGTGTACTGAGTATCCTTTACAGTCATGTAATTGGTGTTTTAATGTTTCCAGTATCACTGTAGCTTACTCTATTTTAGATTATTAAACTTGAAAGTGATTTGAAATGCGGTTTAAAAAAGAAAGAAACCATAATCTGACGGAGTGATGTACAATTACAACACACTTGCATTAATTAAATTAATTACAAAATTCATTCTTTTGCCTTTAAAATACTAACTCATGGAGTAATTGCACATCTCAGTATTTTTTTTTATGATCTTGAGGAAATGAGCATTGCAGTGACTCTGCAGTGATGAATACTAGATAAGTTTTATTTTCAAACTGAACTTGGTGATAATCATTATTTTGTGATGCTCCTAAAAATGATGGAAACAATGTTTATGGTATAATAGACAGTAGCATTTTTGCAACAATTTTTTCAGAGTGAATCTCTGTTTAGAAAATTGAGCCCAAGAAATTGCTAAAATACGTGTCAATCAGAATCGAGAGATAATTTGTAATGCCATTAAAATGACAGTAGACACATGATGAAAGAAGCTGGCTAGCTCTGTGTTGTCACATACTTTTTTCTGAATCTCTTCTAATGTTAAAATCAGCAGCATGTGGCACATTTCTTAATAATGTGAGTCTAAACTGATCATAATGACTAGTTATAATGTTACCTTTATGATGCATTATCATATCTGCATTTAGCACAGAATTTATAAATATTAGTTTAAAATACTGATTAACAGTAATACATTTTGATCACTTGTATTTTCCAATTGAAAAGTTAGAAAGCTAACATAAAGCAGTTGAAAACTTAGCTCAGCATCATTATACGAGCACTGGTTAAAGGGGAGTCAGTCAAAGTGAGTTTAATGAGCGATGAAGTCTGAGTTTGCAGGGATTTGATTTGACTTAGTCCTGAAGGTTTTCTCCTCCAGACTACATGGGCCTTTACGGAGAGGGCGCCATTGTTAAGAGCTATTGTTCGTTTTTGAGTCTAGACTTTATAACGAGCTAAATCTCTTCGGTTACAAAAGTAGCTGTAGTCTGCAGTCTGGCTCAAAGGGAATTAAAAGATCAGTACAACAGCCAGAGGCCAGAAATGTTCATGTCATAAAATCAATGTAATGATCTGCAGATTGACATTAAAAGAGGAGAAAGGGTAGGAGCATGTCCACTTTTATCCTCTGACTGGAGCTTTGCTGAAGTATGTAGATGTCAAAGTGTTAGAAGAAGCTGCTGCTGATTTTTCCTTGTTAATGGAAGATGAGTTGTCACCAGTGTAAGATACAACCCATCAGAGTATAAACATGCTTATAAACATATGCACAAGTCTATATGCATGTTAAAAGGTGACCAGCTGTTTATTTGCATATATATTTTAAACTCTTCTCAAGCTTTAGGAAGCACTTAACAGAAAATTTAACAGGAACCCAGCCCATACCTGTAGGTGTTTTATTGTTTGTTTTACAATATATTTTTTTCTTTTTTTGCATTAGTTTAGATTAGTTTTTTACATGTTTGGAAAACATTTCGCCCCTTGCCTAACCAAGGCTCCCATTTCAAATTAGAGAATGCATATGAAATGTATTCTCCTGCTACTTATCAATAAAGGCTTTTACTTCTTCTTTTAAACATTCCAAAAAAGCTTTGTTAGATTACTGTAAAGACACTATTGTCTTTGTTTTTGTCTTACCAGAGGAGGCAGGAAGGCTGGAAGTTGAAGAGGAACACAGTGATATAAAGCGTGATGAAAAACCTAGAGCAAGAGGGCCAGAGGGACAGCGTCCACTTATTCCTAATAAGGTATCTATCCAGAATGTAAAACAGAAAAACTAAGCTTCATGCCAGATGATACATGAGCATATGCCTACATTATGTCCCACTTTCAGCCAAGTCTTGACCTCTCAAGAGACAAGACCTCTCCAGAAAACACCAAAACCCCTCCCAAAATCTCACCCATCAGTCTGGGAGAAGAATCCACCAATGACCAGAGGAGCTTGGCTCCGGCTCAGCCAATCATTCAGGAGGAGGGGAACGCTGAGAGGGAAAGTCCACCAGCATCTGCCATGCAGGCGACAGAGACAGGAGATCCTGCCATCAGCCAAGGTACAGCAACATTTCACTCACAGTAAATTGTGATGTGGTAGAAGTCACAATAAACAGCACTGGTGGTACTTCAACGTGATTCTGCTGGATTTTCCACTGAAATCTAGTTTCATATCTACAGATGGCACTCTGTATTTTTTCTGCTTTTAATGCTAATATCCGAGTTCTAGTAGTTCAAATCAACTGAATGGCCTTCAAGGAGACAAAATGTGTTTCTGCTGATGTCCATAAGCCATATAGAGAAAATAAGATGATGAGCATGCTGATGATAATGATATTGATGAGGATAATAATGATTATGATGATTATGTTCCGCCAACAAGATGAGGAAGAAGTGCGTAATAGATTTCCAGCAACATCAACTCACACCAGGAAGTCCAACTCATTTGACATAGGTACTGTATGTCTGACTCTGTGTTTACCACTATTTTTATATATATCACAATTTGCATGCTGATCTGTTTCACACATGGATGTCCGAGACGAATGCACGCCTTGTCGTTTTTATTCATAATTGATAACAATGGCGCAATGGCCTTTGTTATTTTTTTATTAGATGACAACAGCATGAGTCTCTTATTTGATGTGCTCCCAAGCCTGTAGAACTTGCTGGGTGTGCACCATGTTACTGCTTTTTCCTGCAACCCCCTTTTGAGTTCCCGCACCCTACCGTGTGTGTGTCTCCTGCCATTTTCAGGCATGGAACGGGACAATCCCTACGATCTGGAGAGATGTTCAGATCGCAGATTCCCTGTGAAAAAGCCCTGTTTTCCCCAGTACAGAAACAGATCTTTGGACTATCCTGCTGGGACCAGGTGTATGTATCTGTTTCACGCCCTGCTGTGTGTGGTATGACAGCCATGGAGCAGGAGAAGTTTGCACTGTCTTATCAGGATGATTTTTTTTCCTCTGCTGTGTTAATTATTTTTCATTCCTCTAAAAGTAATAAAACATTCACTTAGCCTTCTTAAAGTTGATTAAATTCAAAAAGGTTGTGCAAAAGTGTCAATTTGTAACCTTGTGTAAACTTTTTCATACCACTCTACATGGATGAGTCATACCCTGCATATTGAGTGCATGCTTGTTGCGGTATTTGATAAATGTCTGACCAAAAGAGATCATAAAACATAATTCAAAGATATCATTTGGCCATTTTCCGGATGTGTCATTGCAGCTAGCAGCCAAATCTGACATTGCCTGGATAAGTGTGCTATTAGATGAGAACTTCATCATTTTTCAAATAAGGACTTTTTATCACTCCTGCTGATTCCTTTTTGATGCCATGTTCCATTATTGAGATAATTGACAGCTATGTTTAGCTGATGCATCATCACTTTCTACACTGAGTCGTTTGGCACTGAAGATGAAAACCTGAGGCAAAGGAATTCAATGGGCACTAATGATACGGCAAAACCGCTGCCAATTACCTCTGTAATACAGAACTATATATGAAAAACCTGCTGCAGGGGACTATATTACCATCAATGTGGGAAGATAAAAGGGCCAGTGTCATAAATGGTGGCAGAGAAGCCGGTTATATAGAAAGTGTGAAGCCTAAGGGATCCTCTGTCTTGTCTGGTTAAATTTTAGGTAGTTTGAAACACCAGATACTTTATATTCAGGACATTAGGCACATTGTCACATTTGTGTTCCCCATACACACTGAAACCTGAATACTAGAAGTGTAAAGACTCCGTCAGAGGGACTCATCCTGTCGTCTTACTCTAAGTTTGACAAACTTAAGGCTACATCTGTTTGTCTGTTTGTTTTGTTTTATTCGGTCCATTTGGGGGCAGTGGAAAAAGCTAAAAACACAACATCTGGCATATTATCACCTCATAATAATAATATGGCAAACATGTTAGCAAACTTTTTACACATCTAAAGTACACAGAATGAGTAGCTAGCATTCATTTAAAATTGTGTTTTGCCATTGGATCGGTGATTATTCTCTGTGGGTTTAGCACTACAAAAAGCACCTTTCACATTACATAATGTCATTTGTTCCATTGTTAATTTAAATATTTATTTTGCTGCTTTAAACCTACAATAACAGCTATTTTGAGGTTAGAGAAGCAATACTTTAAAGCTGATATGGTGAATTTCCGTGAGCAGTTGACTATTTAAACATCCAGCAGATTCACAGCTACATTGGCATTTACTTGGAGCTGTCCTCATGTTCAACTGATGAATCTAAGTCCATTATTCACTCTCCTTTCAGCTGTTTTGCTCTTTGCTTTTGGTCCATTCTTAATATAAACATTTCAATCAGTGCAGTTTTAAAGTAATGCAGTGATTGTTATATTTGCTTCCATAGGTTATGACAGTCCCCAGCTTGGTAACAGAGATGCATTATGACGTTACCAGAGGACCAGGAGACGTTTGCTGGGAAGAAAAGACTGGAACGTGGAGGATTGGAGAGAGACAAGCTTTTAAAACTGTTTGAACTCAACTGACGCAGCTTTTTCGTTTTCATTTAATCCATCTGAACATTTGTTGCTTAAAATGCATGTACTGTATGCTCTCTGTTTTTAACTGGTTGCTCTTGCTATAGTTTTTCTCAGGCATAAGGGAAGCTCTGACCTGCAGTACACAAAGTACTTTTCATACAAACACACAATATTTCAATGTCTCTCCAATATGCCCATGAACCGTTGTTTTATGCATTTGTGCTAAATCTTTTAATGTTGATGAAACTCTGTCCTCTCATTCCCTCCTGTCTTTTTCTGACAATCTGTGACTACTGAAAGTGAGTTTGTGCTGTATTTACTCTGATGAAGGTGTAAATACTGAATATAAAACTGCACTAGCCATTGTGGTAACTCTACCAGTTAATAATCATCATGTTTTTATTTGTGATTATATACCATTTGATAACTGTGTGTGTAAGTATGCTTTTGGTGTATGCTGACGGTGAATATTGAGAAATGTGTTATGCACTTAGCTCTCCCATCAATTAAAGAGTATTGAATTCAGTCAGTGGATCATTTACAGTTTTAATCTGATTTTGCAGGCCTGAAAATGAGTATATTTTCTAAAAAATGCTTCTATGAATCAGAATAAATAAAATTGACTTTACAGAAGGAGTTGGATTATTTCAGTTACACTTGTTGCATTCTTTCCTCTGTTTACACTACAGTCAATTCAATACCTTTATTCTCATTACACAAGTTACAGGTAACTTGCCAATCTAATGTAGAAATAGTTTGACATGTAATTTAAATGAAATGTGCATTTTCCGAATGGGAACTCCTCAGTTTTACAGAACAAGGTCAGGTTTTGTCATTGGCATTACAACAATAACCCCCTTGATGTCACTGGTGTTCACCTGGCTTGGTTTGGGCAACAAAAAATAAATTACAGAAATACTTTGACATTCAGGGAAATATAATACATTAAGGGTGGAACTGGAGCCGAGTGGCAGTTAGCTTAGCTTATAGCTTATAAAATCACTAGCACAGCCAAGAGACAGTTCCAGCATGTAACACCCATAGCCTCCTGCCTCCACCTTCATATAAATGAAGGAAAGGTTCTCTTTTTGTGAAATACACTCATTCCCTCTCATTAGGAATAAAATGGCAAGATTAATACCACTTCTAAGTTGGTATAGTAAACATGAGGCACTGCCAACAGATCTTAGCTTAGCATAAAGACCAGAAACAACGAAGCGGCGAGTAAGGCTCTATCTGAGGCTAACAAAACATGGCTACCAGCTCCTCTAAAACTCAGTAATTAACAGGATACATTTTATTTGTGAAAAAAAAAAAATGCAATGTGATTCTACAGTATTTTACTTTTTTTGTGCTATTTCTTTGCTGGGGGCCAGGAGTCTTCTCACTATGGCATGGCCACCAGAGACTTGACGGTGGCTAGGCTAGCTGTTTCCCTCTGTTTCCAGTCTTTATGTTAGGCTATGCTAATTAGCTGCTGGCTGTAACTCCATATCAACTGTACAATTTTAGGAACGGTATCAATCTTCTCATTTAACTCTCACCAATAAAGCAAATACGTGTCTCTACCGAAACTATTACTTGAAAAGAAATAAAAATCATATCTCAGGCTTTGTTGCTTGTTATGATTTTGTACCATTTCTTGTTTAAATCATTCTCTTGTGTCTGCCAATATTAAGGAAGTGTAATAAGCCGTTAGTGGAGAACTAATTTACTCATTAGACTAATTAGATTAGTCAATTGTAAAGGGTCAAGGGGGAAAATAGAACACAAAATATTCCTGTCTCAGGATAAAAATGTAAATAATGTAAAAAAGCAAGAATTAAAACGGGGAAAGATGTCTGTGAAAAATGAGAAAGCACACGAATTGCCAGATAAGAACTGCATGGATTTATAAGTTTTTCTCAAAGGCACTGAATAACATTGAAGTCTGATGGGAGCACAGATGGCGGTGGCAGTTTTTGTGATTTCTTGGTGACGTGACGACTCCGGATAAAATTTTCCTGATGCGTGGTACTGCCCCTCGGCAGCAGATGGCAGCAGAGACTGGGTGCTCCCGTGGCCCCGGACCGCCTGCTCACTGTTCCAGTGACACGTCGCTGCCAAGTCATGATGCACTGTCATTACCACAATCCCGGATCCCAGCAGAAGCTGCTGTCGCTGCGTTAATGAAGGCAGAATATGCATGATGGTAAAGCTGTTGTGATGCTGATTTTGGTAGATGAGATCATTCTAGAGGAGACTTGCTAATGAGCAAGATCAGCACTTAATTGGCAGTATAAACATGCTCATTAATTACTCCTATCCCTGGCATGTAAGCGGCAGATTAGGCCTATGCAGTCACTCTAAATCGAACGCTCTCTCTGTCATACACATCTCAGCAACACAGATGGGATCAGGCTTGGATGGTTCATCAGCCTTTTTTTTGGGGGGGGGTGGTTTTGTAACATGAGAAGCTTTTAATTCCCTCCATCAAGTCACCTGATCTCCCTCCATGCCAGGATGGATCAGAAACAGGGGTGATGCATTCCTATTCCCCGGCTCACCGGATAAGCTTGGTTAATTCTCTCTCCTCTTTCCATCCACACACGTTGCCACACACCATATGCTCAGCTCGGTTTTTTTCATTACAGTAAATGTAAACCCTACACAGTTCACACATGCACACACACAGCGTTCCACTAACAAAACTCTGTGCATGCGTGTGCATATTACTATCTGAGGGTTTTCCAGCTCATTCATCTTGATATATATCAGATGGTGTAAAGTGTGCACTCACTTATCTGCATGTTTGCAAGCTTGCTCATTCATCTATGTCTACATTATTTGTAGAGAAGTGTGCATTCCTCTCAATGTGTGTTTATGTGTTCAGTACCTGCACATGGGTCAGCAGGAAGTCACTTGCCTCACTGCATCATCAGTGGAAAGCTGGTAATGAGTTTATGTAAGCCTGTGCTCTCCACCATGCACCTACAGCGCAGCACAGAAACAGGTAACAGAGACTGATGTAAAACAGGTTTCACTGTACGTTTGATGTCAGGAATTTTTGGTTTTTTAATACCACCAAACACAAAAGCATTTCAAATTATTGTCATCACAACAGTAAACATAAAGGAATGCCTGAGGAATGGAGGAGAAGTGTGCTGGTGCCCATTTTTAAGAACAAGGGAGATGTGCAGAACTGTGGCAACTACAGAGGAATAAAGCTGATGAGCCATACAATGAAGCTATGGGAAAGAGTAGTTGAAGCTAGACTAAGGGCAAAAGGGAGCATTTGTGAGCAGCAGTATGGCGTCATGCCAAAAAAGAGTACCACAGATGCAGTATTTGCTTTGAGGATGTTGATAGAGAAGTACAGGGAAGGTCAGAGGGAGCTGCATTGTGTCTTTGTAGATCTGGAGAAAGCGTATGACAGGGTGCCCAGAGAGGAACTGTGGTACTGTATGAGGAAGTCTGGAGTGACAGAGAAGTATGTTAGAGTGGTGCAGGACATGTATGTGGACTGTAAGACAGTGGTTAGGTGTGCTGTAGGTGTGATAGAGGAGTTCAAGGTGGAGGTGGGACTGCATCAGGGATCAGCTCTAAGCCCCTTCTTGTTTGCTATGGTGATGGACAGACTGACAGACGAGGTTAGACAGGAATCTCCATGGACTATGATGTTTGCAGATGACATTGTGATATGTAGTGAGAGCAGGGAACAGGTGGAGGAGAAGCTTGAGAGGTGGAGATTTGCCCTGGAAAGGAGAGGAATGAAGGTTAGCCGCAGCAAGACAGAGTACATGTGTGTGAATGAGAGGGACCCAAGTGGAAGAGTGAGGTTACAGGGAGAAGAGATAAAGAAGGTGGAGGATTTTAAGTACTTAGGGTCAACAGTCCAGGGCAATGGAGAGTGTGGAAAAGAGGTGAAGAAGCGTGTGCAGGCAGGCTGGAACGGATGGAGAAAAGTGTCAGGTGTGACGTGCGATAGAAGAGTTTCAGCTAAAATGAAAGGAAAGGTGTACAAAACTGTGGTGAGACCAGCGATGCTGTTTGGTCTAGAGACAGTACCACTGAGGAAAAGACAGGAGGCAGAGCTGGAGGTAGCAGAGATGAAGATGTTGAGGTTCTCTCTGGGAGTGACCAGGATGGTTAGGATCAGGAATGAGTACATCAGAGGGACAGCACATGTTAGAGGTTTAGGAGATAAAGTCAGAGAGGCCAGACTGAGATGGTTTGGACATGTCCTGAGAAGAGATAGTGAATATATTGGTAGAAGGATACTGAGTTTTGAACTGCCAGGCAGGAGGCCTAGAGGAAGACCAAAGAGGAGGTTTATGGATGTAGTGAAAGTGGACATGAAGGTAGTTGGTGTGAGAGAAGAGGACGCAGAAGACAGGGTTAGATGGAGGACACTGATTCGCTGTGGCGACCCATAAAGGGAAAAGCCGAAAGAAAAAGAAGACAACAGTAAACATAAAGCATTGTTCGTAATATCGACTTCCAGGACGATGTTGTTCAGGCACCAGTCTAGCAGCAGCAGTAAACTGACTCCACCTTAAAACCAATGACTCAAAAATAAAATTGGAGATTGCACTTGAAAAGTGCAGACAGACAACAGACAAACAATGCTGACAACACAACAACATTCAAAACATTCAGTTCTGAAATGACAAATGATGGTAAATGAATCACACTAACAAAACACCAGGGCACACTTGATCATTTGCTTTTAAATATTATATAGTTTGGCTTGACAGCACCAATTCATGTGTTTTTTTCTTCATGACAACACCTGGGCTACATACATTCTTGACCGTGGAAATAGCAGGTGACGAAACACTTTGCAGGGACAAAACAATCTCCAGAGAAGTTTCATTTTCTGCCTTTTAACCATATTGCACAGTCGTCATCGTCATAGTTAATTTGCTCTCTAAAGTCTATTTTAAAAGTAATTTAAATACACTTTAAAATTTCTGTATATTTGTCACAGTAGCTATGACCCTTCTTCGCTTTTGCTGTTTAAAAAATTAAAATAGCATGACATTTGGTCAATGGCACGTAATGACTTGTTAACACAGGGCTTAGGGCTTAGGACTTGGATTTGATTTGGGACAAACCTGCCTTGACCTGGGTCTGATTCGGGACTTGAGAAACTGTATGACCTGCAAAACAAAGACTTTGCCCCTGGTCTGGATTACTCAGTTTATTTTTCGATTAATTGTCTAATCTAATAAAATACCAGTAAATAATGAAATAAAGAATAATTTTGCCATAAATTCCCACATCCCTTGGTAATGTCTTTGATTTGTATGTTTGCACAGTATTCAATTTATATTTTTTTTCATAGAAAACTGTGCAAAAATAGCAGATTCCAAATCACATTTTCACATCTGAAATCAACAAACATTCTGCTTTTTGCTTGATGAATGATCAATTACCAAAATTATTTTGATCAATCAACAAAGTAGTTAATCATGATATTAGCAGTATTTTTGTGTTTTGTGGCTGCTGAGGGAAAAAGCTGTCCAATACCTTTGCTTCATGATGAGACCATCCAGTATGAAAAAAATGTTGTAAACATAGAAAATGACTAAATGTCCCAAGTAATTTAATCGAAAACACATATACAGCTTCAGTGGTGAGTCATAAACTATGCCCTAATCCCTTTTACATTATCCATACTAATCCTATGCAGTATGAGTAGTACACTAATCATCATTGTGAACTGTTTTAGCAGCTAGTAAAAAAATATATATATATATATAGAAAGAGGAAAAGGCACATGATGAATGTAGTCAGTCAATCTTACAGAAACTTTTTTTCTCAGCCGTGAGCCCCTTTTCCATTCAGTCTGCTCATTGCATTTTCTCTGCATATAGACAACTACTGGGGTTTTCAAGTAGGCCAGTAAACCTATAAACCTAACTGCTTCTGTTTCCTTGCCAATATCTCTGTATTATTTCTGCTTCAAAAGAATGAACATGATGCGACCGAGCAGAACACACTTGAGGGATTCCTCTGGCTCCATCCTGCATCTCCCACCAACGCAGCTGTTGCTGTGTTTTTTCTCTCAGGTTCATAAAAGACTTCTATTCAGTCTGCCTCCATTTTTACGATATGGGAAAGCGTGTTTGACACTTTCCACACAGGCCTCGATGAATGCAGTCACAGACCCTCCCATTCAGTCTCTGTATCTGCCATGCACTTAGTGTACTCTCACTGATACCAGGTTGTTTTCCCTGAAAGGAAGGGAGCCTCATAATACTGCTGCCAGCAATTAATGAAGATTAAAGCTGTGTTTGTGTGTGTGTGTGTGTGTGTGTGTGTGTGTGTGTGTGAAGGTGTGCTTGCACTTGCTTAGGTGTCTCAGTGCCTTTGTATACTCTTCTGTTTAGGTATGTGTCAATGTGTGAGTGAAAAAGAAAGTGATGGTGAGTTTGGAGTTGGGGGAGCTGAGGCAGTGTTAGATTTAGTGGGAGTGAGATATTTTGTTGACAATAAATTGAAGGTACACTACGCATCCAAAAGTAGTTTACTTTTTGTTAGTAAATGTTTCCTGTTAAACATCATCATTTTATGTAAGACTAGTGGTTAGGTATCCTGTGTAGTTTTTGACCATTCGTAGCGCGCCGCTGAAGCTTTTCTTTGAGTAGGTCTCTGTTTTCTTGTCTGGTGCTGGTGCACACGCACACATTTCAGCTTGGTTCCCCACTGTCACACTGATCTTCAGGTTGTGCAAATGCACCAAGATATGCAGCAATGCGCTATCTTAGGAAGGGAAGACGTCTGTTAGCTAGTAAACATGGATTTAAACAAAGAAGGATTCAAACTAAGAGAACTGGCTTTGTTGATGTTGTATGAAGATGAAAATATATCTATCCCGTTTATTAGAACTCAAGAATACACGATGTGCTTTGGTCAGAAACACATAAAAAGAACAAGTTTTAGTGCATCTTTAAACCTGCAGTAGTCGAGTTATTTGGCCACAGTGCTGACATGTCATTAGCTTTTAAGTTTTTATAGCGAACGCAGTAGCGGGTCATTAATTTGAAATGGTGTTTTGGCTATCTGGCAGGCAAGTGCAGTATTCACTCTTGTCTGGCTCTGTTTTTGGTTCCTGCAGAGGACTCTACCAGCTCATTAGGAAAACATCTGGCTCTTGAGCTGCTAAATGCTAGACTGTGTTCACCAGCTGCTCACTTTATATGTCTGCTGTTTGGTGCTAGAAAGGTAAGATAGGGATATGGTGGGTGTTTAGAGCTTTTTTTTTGCAGAAAACAGCTGCACCCCCCTCAAAAAAAAAAAAAAAAAAAACTGCTGAGAGAGCAACGATTTTGCCTCCAAACCCCTGGGTGCAGGAATTCTCTCCCATTCAGCCATGAGAGCATAAGTAAGGTCTGGCACTTCTGTTGGGTGATAAGGCTCGCTCACAGTGGGCACTCTAGTTCATCCCATTTTTTATGGGAAAGAAGGGCTCTATGCAGCCAAGTTCCTTCTCAACAAACCTTAAAAACCATTGCCACAAGGATCTGGCTTCAAACAGGGACAAGTTTTCCCCAAAGACAAAGTTGGAAGCAGATTATTGTCTTACACAATAAATTTGCAGCCCAAAAGCAATAAAGTATGTGGCCATTACTTTTGGCCATATAATGTGTAAATGCAATACTGAATTTTTCTCATCATCCCTTTGATACTGTCAATGGCACACTTGGTTGTCAGCCTTGCTCATTATCCTGACACTGTGGGCTGAGAAGAAAAATAGAGCAGTCTCCCTCTCTGTGACATCGTGTGTGTGTGTGTGTGTGTGTGTGTGTGTGTGTGTGCGTGTGTGTGTGTGCATGTGTGCGTGGGTGTGTGTGTGTACATGTGTTATGCGTGTGTGTGTGTGTGTGCATGTGTCATGCTTGTGTGTGTGTGTGTACATGTGTTATGCGTGTGTGTGTGTGTGTGTGCGTGTGTGTGTGCATGTGTTATGCTTGTGTGTGTGTGTGTGTGTGTGTGTACATGTGTTATGCGTGTGTGAGTGAGTGTGTGAGTGTGTGTGTGTGTGTGTGCATGTGTGCGTGGGTGTGTGTGTGTGCATGTGTTATGCGTGTGTGTGTGTGAGTGTGTGTGTGTGTGTGCATGTGTGCGTGGGTTTGTGTGTACATAACCAAAGCATGGGAAGTCAAGAGGAGTAAGAGATACAGGGAGGAACACAGGTGTGTTCCCTCTCTTTCTCCTCTTTATACAACACACCAGCTGACGGTGAGCAGAGGGCTTCTCCCTGGAGCAGGTCACTCTTCACAGTAAGTGAGCCACATACATTTAACATCTTCTTTATATTTCCCTGTGGCTTGTCCCACATCCCAGAATCCTGCATTCACCTTTAAGTTTTAACTTCAGTCATCAGCTGGGTCAAAGAGCCCAAACTCTTGGCCTCTGTTTTAACATACTTGGAATTTGACTTTCTTGTGTATCTCTATTGTGATTAGATTAATGTTTTCTTTTTTGTTTATATTTTTTCAGTGTTTTCTGTTTGAGTGATTGTGAAAGACACCTTATATTATAGTTGTACATTTATTCATAATATTTGTGAAATTTGTGATTTCACTTTTCATAAGGATGCTCTGGCACATATGAATTTGATTAAGGTGTTATGATGTGACTGGTCATCTTGTTATATAATTCGCATGACATAGGTATTTGAAGATTACTTAATGTGGACTAAGAATCTACAGCCTTACTAGCATCTCTATGAGGCTAAATGCTAATATGTTTACAGTGGCAATAATAACGTGCTGATGTACAGTAGCAATGTATAAACAGGTTAACCATCTTAGTTTGGTACTAATTTCCAGAGAAATTAAGACAAAGTTGTGTGACTGTTAGCTGGCTGTAGTTGCTCTGTTAGGTTGGTGATTTCCAGAGAAACATCCTCAAAATTCTACTCCTATTAAACCAAAGTAAATATATGCTAACATTTGCTATTTAACCTTGACACAAAATACAGCTGAGGCTGATGAGAATGGTGATGGTTTTGAGGATATTTGGTCGAGAACCAAAGAAATGGACAATTTTGACTTGACTGTGATGCTGTTAAGTGTATACCAAAGTTGGGGGGAAATTAATGACTGTACATAATTTCATGGCAATTCATCGAGACATTTTACTAAAAACCACAAAGGTCAACCTTGTGGTGGTTTTAGAAACAAAGGATCAACACAGTCATTAGGCTTCAGCCTCTAGGAACCATTTATGTTTTCCGTGGCAATCCACTGAGAGTTTCTGAGATATTTAAGTCAGGACCAAACCGGTGGACCTACCCACATTGGCAACCCTGGGGGCCATACTGCTAGCGCTGCTAAAAACCACAAATATGATGGTAAAGTGTGAAAACACCACAAGCTACGACAAAAGTTTACTTCTGATGAATAGAGATGAATTTCATTCTTCTAACAGATTCATAGAATCATTTGTTGTTTTGATGATGGTGGTGGTGGGCACCTTATGAAGCATCCGTCCTAAATCGAAGTTAAAGTCTGGTGACTGTACAGGCCAGAGCATATGATTCACATTATTTTGTAACAATCAAACCATTCAATGGCCGTACCCTTCATGGAAGCATCCGCTTGCATAATGTTACTCCACGCATTTATACAGGTTTTTCCTTTAATATGGAACACAGATCTGTATTTCTGGACTGTAAATCGGCCTTTTTTTCATTCGGCTTTCTGTGTTCCTTGAAAAAAATACAGCTTTGATTGATTGATTTCAATGGTAATGATGTATGTACAGTAAATCCATGCTGTGGCAAAGGAGTGAAAGTGGTTGGACTGAAAATAGCCCAGAGCCAGTAACAACTTCTAAATCAGTAAAGCAGTTCAGCTGGAGGTCAAAGTATCTAAGATTAAACACAATTAGCTTTGTATTGTGTTGCTCATTTCATTTCTCTCTACTTTCCACCACTCCTGTGTTCTTCGCTGTCACTCCTCATCTGTCATGATACAGCTTTCCCTTTTAGCCCTTTTTCCAGTACTTCAACTTTTTACTCCTCATCCAGCTGCTGTTATACTAATAAAACTAAGGTGACAACAAACACATTAATACTGCAAAGCTCTGTTGTCAGCAGCCAGTGTTATAATGTGTAAGGCGAAATTTAGAAGGGCTGGAAGCAGGCTGCTAATTTGTTATTTCCCCTCAAATAAATGATTTCTCCTCTAATCACATTCATACAAGACTACAGACAACTACATTAGTGATGAGTCTGTTCAAAACCCCAACCAAGTTGGCTCACTGGCCTTTTTGCTATGTGTGTGCCATCCATCCCCAAAGATAAAATTTGGATAGGGATGTTAAGCTTGAGTAAAATATTGCATGAAAGAAACAGATGGATGCGGGAATGAACAAACGTTTGTTCATTTGTTGGTCCATCTGTGCCTCACACACAACAGAGTTGATTAGATTTTGACAAAGTTGGAGTAAAGATGCATCCCGCCACTACACTCTAGCATGTTCAACCAACGGTAGAACAGCTTAACTGTTTAGCTGCTGAGAAAATTACATAGTTTTCACGTTATAAAAGTTACAACTTTCAACAACCAATGTAACCAATGTTATCCAGCACAATTTGACTCATTGACATCAGCCTCACTGTTTACTGCTCCCTGTCTTCACCCTGTGTCAGAGCTGCGTTAAGTTACCACTAACTCCAAACAGAACATCAAACTGCAGCTGCGCCGCATTTAAAGCGTTCAACTGGCAAAACATGTGCCACATGTAGCCAGCGGTTGCTTTTACTGTGAAGCAATGCCAAACAAATAAACCATTCAGAAAACACGCTCAACTACTTCTTTCATGAGATTGGGTGGAGATCAATGTAAGCCCCATATGCATTAAGTACAGAGCTGGACTCACGATTTGGTTAGCCTAGCTCAGCATAAAGAATGAAAGCCGAGGGAATTGGTTAACTTTAGCTCTGTCCAAAGTTTTAAAAGATAAACCCACTGACACCTCTAAAGCGAGTGTGTGTATGCTAAGCTTACTATTTAACACGTTTAATGAAACCCACAAATTGCCTTTTTTATGTTTCTCTTTATGTACAACTTAAACAAGATACACTGCGTTACTTAGTGAGCTTTAGAGGTGTTGGCAGTTGTTTGTATCATTTTGGGCAGATCAAAACTAGCTGTTACTGCCTCCTTCCTGGTGTTATGCAAAGCTTCAAAGCTATATCCCAAAGTGCTGAATTCTTGCATTAATGATTTGTAGTAGCTCTTAACATTACTACGACCGCTAATATCAACCGACAGTCTAGGCTCATATTATAATTTATTAGGTTTGACAAAATGTATCAAAGTAAAAGTTGGATAATGGATGTGAGTCTAGACATTTTAAATGCCTACATGTCTTAGTAAACAAATCCCAGGGTGTTCTGAAGAGCTTTTATTTTAATCCGTCTTCAAAAGGTTGTGGTTTGTTTTCTTCTGGATGTTCCAGGGGGATGTAGGAGAGAGAAACCGGATCGATGCATGAAGCCATCAGAAATTCAGGGGTACATTCGAGTTTATGCATTTGGGATTGAAGGATGGAGGCACATGTCGGACTTCCTTCTAATACATTGAAATAAAATGAGTTATTCAGAAAACCCTCCCAAATATCATTGCATAGGTAGCCGGGTCATTTCTCGAACAGCAGATAAGTGATTTGTTTTCTTGCGGCTCAGGTCAACAGCCTTTCACCAAAGACTGCATTTTTCTCCATTGCACAGCTATGCTGTGTGTGTTGTTTATCTCCATGGGAACAATCAAACTCCCTTCATGTCTGTGTGACACATCTGCCTGTGTCGTGCTTGCTAAGGTGAGTTGCTTTTACCAAGTATTTGTTGCTTAAATCTCCTGAGAGAAGAAGGGGGACCAGACTGTCTCCGCTGAATCATCAGGCTTGTCGGTCACAGGAAGGGCAGGTTGAGCTCTGAATGGCAGGTGATTCATGAGTCACTGAGCAGTACCTATTATAACATGAATAAAACATTGGAAATAGTTAATTATTAAAATGGGTTTTCAAAATTATCATAACTCTGCATACCTCTCTAAATTTCTCCCCCCTTCTTCCTTGCTCACACAGTTGTTGGTAACTCTCCTCAACTCTAAATATTCCTCTCTATTATCCCTTGAATTTTTTACATCAGTTCCCCACTGCTCCTGTCTCATCTCATTTGTAACTTCTCACATTTTTTTCTTGTACTCTCTCCTCTCAGTCCCTGTAGGTGAATATTTCTGACTGTGCTGGTGGCGGTAGCGGGGGGGGGTTACCGTGCAGCCCTGGCCTAATTCTTGATGTTATAAATGTGATTATAATTTTGATTTAATAGAACAGTTATGAGGCTAAATTACTATTTTTTTGTGGTCCCACTCTTTAACTGGATGTTGTTTTAATGATCTTAAGATGACACTACTCTACAGAGTATATAGTAGAAGTAAGTATTTATTGTATATAGCTTTGAGATTATTACAGCTTCAAGACAATACTTTTTAAAAAAAATGATGGGACTGAGAGAAAAGGTGCAATCACAAACCCGTCAACTACTTCAGCACCATGGATACCATGGACCGTCTGCTACCTTGTTTTTTGAAATACTTATGTATCATCTCTCCTGTATTTCTTCCATCTGCCCACCTGTGCCCAATCTCTAAATCTGTAAATTTCTTCCTGTCTTTTATGTACCAACATATCTGCTGGAGCCTCAATTTGCGATGCCTGCCATAGTCAACCTCCTATTCAATGTCGTCTCCACCAACACCACCATCTCCTTCCCTGTGGTGCTTCCCATGGTCAGCCTGGTCTCTCTTCTGGTGGGGGTCGGAGGTCACCTCCTGCTGTGGCTGGTGCTGGTGAGGAACCCCCGCAGTCGCTCCAAGCCAAGCTCTATCCTGCTCCTCAACCTTAGCCTGGCAGACCTGGGCGCCCTGTTCACCCTGCCTTGTGTGCTTCTGAGTGCTAGTTTCCAAAGCTGGCAGCTTGGAGGCGGGACCTGCGTCCTTCTTGGGTTCATGACTTCAGTGACAGTGGGAGTGGAAATCTTCAGCTTGGCAGCATTGTCGGTGCTGAGGTATCGTATAGTTGCACCACGGATGAGACTGCCTGGTAGCCTGACACAAGTGTGAGTATCACTTGTCACATGGAGATGTGTTTGTGGTATCAAACATAATCACTATAATAAATGCACTAATTACCCCTGTAAAATGAATGTTTGATAAAGATTTACCTCCTCAGCATGAATGTTATTTTGTGGTCAGGGAAATCAAAGAGTATTGAGAGATGAACTAACACATAGTCAGTTTTGGTATTTTCAAGTTTCTTGTCTTGATAAGACAAATGGAAAACATCCAAGCCTTATACTTTAAAGCTGCGCTAATCAATATTTTCATATTAACACTGGATGAAATGACTATACATAATGTCACAGAAATTATTTAGTTTGCTGTTTGTTTGACAAAATGTGCCTTGCTTTGCGGTCTGCCACAGTGTGTTCACTTGTACTGCCACTAGGGGGTGTTATAGTTAGACATTGATTGTTAGACATGATTGTTAGATCTTGTTATGTCGGTGGACACAATAAACAAAACAAATATCTCAACCGTCACTTCCTCTCATCTAGTACATTGTCCGCATGCATGCGAATAATGCCTGAGTAAATTGTCTAACTAAACCCAGGCAGGAAACTGGAGGGTCAATTAAAATATCCCTAAAAAAGCAACTCGAAGAGCAGAAAATTCCAAAGAGTCATGAGTATCCTTATCCATCACAGGTCAATGTAGAAATTGAAGATCAATATTAGGACTGTAGCTAATCCCATCAAATCAAAACTGCCAATACCATCCTATCAGACCTAGGTGTACCTATTTTTATTAGCACATAGTTGATCCTCCTGCACAATAAACAAACCTATGCTCTATGTCCCTCTCCCGCAGGCTATGCACTGTGGTAGCCATTTGGCTGGTCTCAGTAGCCATGGCGTTACCCAAGGTCACCTACATCAACTTTGATGGTGGTTGCACGTGGTCAGTGGGCCGGGACGAGTGGCTGTTCTTCCTGGTTCCTGCCTTCCTGGTTTATTACGTGGCCCCCCTCCTCTGTATCGCCATCAACTGTGGCCTCATCATCTCTCACCTCCACGGTTGCCGGGGCACCCTGGCTGCAGACCGGCGCAACAAGAAAGCTACAGCTCTGATGATCGGTTCAACGCTGGTTTTTGCGGTTAGCTGGTTGCCTTATTATGCACTTGAATTTGTCAATGTTATGTCTCCTTATGTGAGCACCGCAGCTTCTCCTATTAGTGGATTTGAGCATATGCTTTTATCGACTTTGCCTCCATCATGTGGGCCAAGTGAGGAATCAGAGACAAGAGTTTCCCTGTTGTGGGAGGTGGCATCCCTAACGGCCATTTTGCTGGTGTGTCTGGCACCATGCTGGAACCCGCCACTGTACTTCCTGTTGTCACGTCCAGCAGTACGTCAGCTCCGAGCACTCCTGCCCTCCTTCCTTCATAAGCACTCGGGAAAAAACCCTGTACAGCGGTGGCGTATTGCTCCTGCCCCTCCCCCGTGTCTTCCACACCCTCATCCTCCTGCACGCTCACTTACCCGCCAAAGTCTGACACACAGATTGACCCAGTAAAGTTAGTGGACTCACAGCTGTGCTCAGTTACATACCCCCATGACACTCTATACATATTTTCCATCTCCAGAGACTGTATATATTATATATGAGTCACAACATGCTCTGTATACACATCCTATTGGTCATAGCCACATCCTCTTTGCTTTTGTAATATCACAGAAAATGAATAAAAAGATTCTAGGCAACAGTTTGTGAGGCTCTCAAATAGATGAAAGTGCATCATAAACAGAATGCATTATGTGCCATAAAAACACAAGGTTTATATTCCTCATCAAAATGCCAGAGTCACTAAGCAACTCACTACGCTGACAGTGGGAAGCTTGCAGGGAAGGAGAAGTGCAAATCTGAAAATATTGTACAGCCAAACAAAGCAGGTTCTCTTTATATCAAAGCACACAACATCATTTACAAATCCAGGTCACTGAACTTAAAGAGATGTCCTCAGAGCTCCCACATGGGACCTGAACCTGAAATCTTAGCAGCTTTTCTCAAGGACGGAAGGACGTCTGCTGAGCCCGCATTGACTGACATGCTGTGACCCGTCAAAGCAAAACCAAATTCCCCATCCAGCTTTTAAGCATCCACCCCAGACTGCAATATTAGGAGCATTTGATAGGTATGGTATAAAGCATGTAAGCAGTATGAAAAGGGTGTTGTCTGTTCCAAGAAGCCTCCGTAGGACGTCATTGCATTGCATCTAGTACAGTATGACAAGAAATACAGCCTTGTAAACCCATTACTAAGCCGACTAACAGGGCAAAAACACAAAGGTCACAGTGCCTGCCTCCCTGTGAAGCTCCATGTAAAACCCTTGGTCGCAACATTATCTAAATTAGGTGTCCTCACAATACCCTTGTGAAAAGAGGCTATTCTTGACTTATAAGAAGCATTAATAGAAGCTGACTTGTTTTGTTCTGGGCCTCAATTCAGAGAATTAATTATTATATAGGGATTTGACCAAAAGAATCAGATCACAATATGACCACATAGGGAAATTACTTCTTAACAAGTGGAGCCCATCTCTGTCCGCAGCAAAGGTCATGTCATGGACATGCAGTTGTGCGGGGCTTTGTTTGACAAATTGGCTGAGGACGAGTAATTGGATTTTTTTATTGTCAGGTTATTCATACCAAGAGACGTAAACAAGTGATTTACATTTACCGGGAGGTGAGAATCACTTGTGCTGCCCTGAAATATTACATAATGGGTTTGTTTTGCAGCTAAAATGGAGATAAATTACAATTTTATTCTTAAACCTGTCTAAGCCATCTAAAGAAATAAACACTGACTCCTTAGTATTTTGGTTAATTATTCAGCTTAATGAAATGAGGCAGTAACTAAATGTAGTCATAATGGGAAAAAGACAACCCTGCAAAACTTCTACTGAGGATAAGTAGCTGCCGTCTCAGTTTTTAATTCTAGCGGAATATACTCAAATTGGCTTGGTTAAATGACTTTTACTTATATATTTAAATGTATTAAATGGTAAATTAACTTGCTATATTGAATTCAATTGTCAGACAAACGACCAGAAAAACCAATATACATTTATAATCAAAATAAAGAAAAAAAGCTAAAAAAACTAATTTTGTCTGTGCATTTTTTCTTTTACACTCTGAAGTTTTTTCCAAAGACAGAGGAAAGTATCTGCTCTTTTATTATGTGGCTTCTAAAGCCACAATGTGTGTGTGTGTGTGTGTGTGGGGGGGGGGTAAAATAATCATCCTAAAAAGGCATAAAAGGCATTTGATACATTGTTGTTATAAAAAAAAAATCGATCACACACAAAACATCTACACATTAGCACAATCAATTTCCACATGCTCAAGTCATATTCATTTACAAACACTTTTATTTAATGGGATGGATACAAGGTTCACAGTGATTCAATGCCATTTGTGTCAGTCTCAACCTGTGGATGGCAGGTATGTGACAATGATAAATACATAATCTTTCACCTCGCAGGTGTCATCTCAGCCATAAAGCCTCCCTTGGTTCCCTCTCGACCTCCTGACATCTCCCTGACTTCACCGCTACACTTACAAATGACAGACCAGAGTGTTTCCATTAGCAGGGAGCCGGCAGTTTTTCATCAATGTCATCTTGGTGTCTAATGAGAGCACTTATCTCTGTCATCTGTCTGCACTGTGATCCTTTCACAGTGCAAGGCACTAGCAAGCTCTAATGGCCTGATGAGACTTAATTAAGTCTGCAGATTAGTGAAAGCTTAAAATATAAATCGCGCTCAGCAGGCCCATTGAGAAGATCCTTCCCATTTCCATTCAGTGTGTTTACTGAAGCCCTGATGTGTCTGCAGGCCTGTTGTATTTTTGAAAATAATCTGAGATCAGGCTGCTACATAGCACAGCAGCAGTGAGCAGAAGCCTACGAAATGATTAATATCCAAACCCTTTATAACAGGAAGGACTTCTCATCACCTATATCGGCATTTCGGAAAGGTTTTGAAGGTATTGAAGTGTGACAGCAAGAACAAACACTCACCACTTCATAGCCTTGAAAGGATGTCAGGTCATTGACTGTCACCAAACTGTATTTAAATACCACAGGGAGGACGTGTGAGCCAGTGAGGAGTAGTGATTCACAATTAAGCCTTTAGCCCGCCCGGCACATTCACACAGCAAGAGGGGCTCTTTCTTCACAGCTACTGGCTACTACTGTATGTGTAAAACTGGTAAATGTGCTGAAAGGATTGATGTTTCTACACATTCCTAAATTTACAGGATGCATGTTTATTATTGATCTGAATGAGTGTGCTCCTTACCTGAACCCAATTTTGTCTTTTATACAAAGCAAATTCACTGTAACTCGAAAGCAACAGGGAGAGCAACAATATTGGCAATTTCATGTTAGCCTCTATGAGATAAAATAAACCACTGAACTTGTTATATGTGAACTTTAATGTGCTGTCTCTAAAGACACTCGTCTTAAAGTGGATCTGTCAGAAAGTCCTCACATCACCTTAAAGCCTAGTAGTTGTAGATTTAAGGAGTTGTAAATGGTAGGTTTTTGAAAATTGCTGAATTGCTCATAGAATTAGCCTTTCAAACAATTTTATATTCTCTTTTAAAATTCCCGTGTCTTGAACCTTTAACATACTAACTGAATAATTTCTGCTACAGGCTATTTGGTTTCCATAATGTCTGACTGGCCACTTGGGAGCAGTGTAAAAAAAACACACATTTTATCAGTTTGTGAGTTTTTATGTGTAAGCAAGCATTTGTCCATTTCCAAATGACACAGAGCAACACTAGAATTTATTTGATGTTTTGTGTTTGTTCACCTAATGCAAGCTAGTCCAATATTCAGCTTGTTTAGTTCTGTCTTGGTCTCTTCCAACTCTTTAAAATGTCTTGCTCTTTATCTGCTCCGTATGTTTATCTATCATCATCTAGTTTCTAGATTTGTCTGTCTGCCATTTGGAGCTTAGGTTGTAGCTTATAGAGGGTTTGAAGTGTGACTTCACCCCCAGGTCTGAGCCTAACTCAACCCACTCCATTATTTTCAAAAATGCTAAAAAGCGGGCTAGGGGCTGAGAGTGGGGAGCAGGGAGACAGGAGTGGATGTGTGAGGCATCCAGGGCAGAGAAAATTGGAGAGCGACAATGAAATGCAAGGCAACTTTGCCTGAGGGCTCTTTGGAGGTGAAGGTCTTCACCCCTCCAGAATCACAAGCACCAAATCCACACCAATGTGGATAAATTGAAAACAACAAAGTAGAGGGTTGGCAAAAAATAGTATAAACTCCTGTGGAGGATTAGTCTTGATCAGTATATATTTGAAAATGAGCACAGTTTCACAGAATCCCACTCAAGGACAGGTGCTGTTTTCCTTTTATTTTTGAAATGGCTGACAGGAATTAGTAATGCAAGTGCTTGAACAGCTTAAAACCAATCTATGACATTTAACAGTGGAAAAGTAGGTCATTTTCTTTAAAATGCACTTGTCTGGAAGGATGAACTTGCTAACTGCCTAATTGCTGCTGAAGGCTATTTGGTCCCCTTGTGTTAATCTATGTCATTGTTTCAAAGCACACTCCCAGTTTAACTTTCTCAATTGTGAATTCCAAAACAGAACTACAAAGGGGATATACACTAGTTGTCTAAAGTCACCACTAGTAGTTCTGAATTAATCAGTTGATGGATTTAATTTACTGATTTATTGAGTCAGGGTACTGGCTATGAGACAAAATATGCTACAAAGTCATTACATATTCACACCACAAGTCAACATTATTGCAAAGTAGCATCTCCCTGGCCCGTGAGTAATTTAATTCTTAGTCTAGGGGGAAAGAAGTAGACAACTCTCACTCACACTGCATATTAAAGATGGTAGATATAAACATTCTACTTGAAACAGTAGTCATGCCAGCTTCCTTGGTACTGGGATTTGACACCGATGTCTGTGGCATACTGTGTCTTTAATGAAGCAAGTCAGTGAATTACAATGATAGGTTTTACAACATGCATGGCTAGAGGAAAAAGTCCCCCTGATGGGGAGTTTGGAGGAAATGCATAAAATGAAATAAGATAAGACAAAAAGGATGAAAGTTAGTCAAAAGTGACGGAAAGCGTTACAATGGGAATTTTAATGACGCTGAAGGCAAAACCTTCCAAACAAAATTAAAAAATGTACCATCAACAACATCATTTACGGCAACTTTAACAAACACGTGGTGCTGAGTGAAAAGTTTTTAATTTCATATTTCTTTTGCAGCACAGTATATCAATAAATCTTCTATATAACCCTTTAAAGCATGAGCAAGAAAAAATGTTTTCAATGTCTTTTAAAACTTTTTTTGCAGAGTCTCTGTGATCAGAGAAGTCAAGTCACATTCATTTAGAGAGCATATTTAAGAGCAACACAAGTTGACCAAAAAGCTGTACGGAATAAAATTGGTAAGCCCAGTAAAACCTGAATGAAATACTAAAAACAATACAACCACATAAAACACAGCACAAATCAGCAAAGGTGTCGAAAAAACACATCAAGTGGATCTAAATGTTTTTACCAGGGACTTGAAGGAATCAGTGATGGAGAGGTGGGTGCTGTTCCACAGTCTAGGGGCTGCAACAGGAAAGCTGAGAGCTTAGATTTAGCACGTAGGACAACCAGGAGCCCCAAGTCAGCTGACCTGAGGGTCCTGGAGACGGAATAAGGTGTTAAAGTTTATAGAAGAAGGTGTAAACTCTGGGACAGAAGGGGACAGGCAACCCTGTCAGGTTATGGGAAGCTGATTTTATTTCACACATATTTGATATGAACTGGGCTGAGATGATGTCGGTCAAAGAGGTTTGTTTTTTTAATACCTAGGAAAGAGTGTGATGCATGACAGATGGAAACAACATGCAACAAAGGATGTTGATGGAGTCAAGCTGGGGTCATATGTTATGCATCCTAACCACTAGACCACACATCCAGCTTCCACTGTTTGCAGTGTCACCAATGTGAAAAATCTTCATCACACTGCCCCTGTGACAGTTTAAAATAGGGAGATGCACTGTTTTTTCTCAATATTTCACTTTTAGATAAAATTACAATGTTTTTGAGGTAAAACTGTTAAATATACATGACCAACAGCAAATCCAGGTCCAGGTCTAGGCATCTGGCAACTTCAAAAAAACCTTGCAATTCCAAGTTATTACTCTGAGCAGTCAGCTTGTTCAGATGACCAATCGTTCTTCACTGATGTGAATACATTATCAGCTGCGTTACTATCCTGGTAAAAATTGTTGAAAATATGTGATAATTTTAGTAATCTCCCAGATGAAACCTTTTATTATACGTCGTGTCATTTTTCTTGAGTTTTTGACTGGGAAAAAAACCTGGTCTCGTGATGTGCTTGGTCTCATGTAATAGATATGCTTCCCCATCATCCTAATTCGAGGTTTATCATGTTGAATCTCTGAGTCACCAGCTGTGCTCTTTTAGTCGTGGAAGTTTTTTAAGATTGGTTGTCTGCTGTAACTGGGTAGCAGACAGTAGAGAGGCAGACTGGAAATGAGGAGGGAGAAAAATGTTTATGCAACAAAAATGCTTGACTGGAATCAAACATTGGGATGTTGAGGTTATGCGGTATGAGGGTGTACTGACTGATGATCATTGTTTCAGAGCACTTCCATTAATCCAAGGTACTAATGATACAAAGTCCTTTACAGAGAAAAAAAAAGACAAGAAATGATTTCCAGTAATGAAAATAACAAATAAAACAGAAAGAAAAGGTAAGAACAAGGCTACAAGGTACAAGTGCCACGTGTAGTTTTTTGGTTACCTGTTAAAATCCTGGTGGTTGCATTTTGTACTAACTCTAGTTTAACAAGTTTTTGTTTTTTTTCTATGTTTTGTTGAAAAAAAAAACCCGAATAATGCACGAATAACAGATTTCAGGCTAATGGTAAGTTGTGTCTGGTCCTCAGCGAACGGAAACAGGACTGCACAGACTTTATATGACTTGTGAAACTGAGGTTGTCCTCAAATAAAACACTGAGGTTTTTTGTGGGTTTAAATGTAAAAGAAATGAACAGCCATCTATTTAAGGATGTCTTCAGGGCAGTTTAAAGGGAGACACTTCAGAAAGCTCCGGAGCCACAAAAGACGCTATAAAACTGTTGTTACAGACAGGGCGGTCCTCCTAATGACAAATAAACCGTGGAGTGCCCCTTTAAATCCCCACAAAAAATAACGTCAAAGCTCATCAGCTCGGCTTTTTGTGAAAATGACTGGTGTGTATGTCACTTTTTTCCATTTGAGCGGGGTCTTGATCCAACAGAACAGCATCTTATTGTGGATATCTGAGGGAGTGCGAGCCCAGCAGAGCCTCGGTCCTCCGCAGCAGCGCCCGTCGGTCGCGCTCCCTCCCCGGGGCGTCCCTCCAGCGCCCCCCGGCGGCCACCCCCCTCCTCACCCCCTCGGAGGCCGGTTCTCCGCCGTGGAACCGGAGCGGAGCTCACGGCCGGAGGCGCAGACCGGCGTCTGACAAAGGCTGGACCCGAAGTAACAGGCGCGTCCGAGCCGGTGTTCACACTGGAGGAGGGAAGTGGAGGCAACACTTGAACCCCATCACCATCACTCTGTACGCACGCCCAAGGACGCGCGCCCCCTCGGGCACGGGGGGGGAGAGAGAGAGGGGGAGAGAGAGAGAGAGAGAGAGAGAGAGAGAGAGGTGCAGGTATTAAGTGGAAGTGGGGAGGGAGGCGCAGTCGCTGCTGGCCGCTGGGACACCTAAAGGACAGGAGGGGATGTGTTGTTGTGCCGATGCCTTCCTCTCCTCTTCCTCCTGCGAGAAGTCGCCTCTTATTCCAAGCGGAGACGCAGGTGTAACCTCCTCATCCTCCTCCCCTCCACCCTACTACTACTACTACCGCCGCCCCTCTCCGCCTCCCTTCCTCTCCAGCCAGCGGCGGGTGGTTTTTACGCGCCGGAGAGGGGAGAACAACACGATGACAAAAGAAGCGCGGTGCTTCTCCCCTGCGCGCCGTCTCTCGCCGGCGTTGTGAAGGTGACGCCGGCCAGCGCACATGACCTGAGACCGGGCGGCTCAGGCGGCTCAGGAGGCTCCCAGCTACTGCTCTTGTTCCAGGAAGAGAAGACGCGTAGATTCACCATGGCTGACCAGGTAAGGAGACGCAGGTCCTTCCACCTCCCTCTCAACGCACCTCGTGCGCTTCGCAACAGCCGAGACTAACCCTGCTCACACACACGCGCACACACACACACACACACACACACACACACACACACACACACACACACACACACACACACACACACACGCACACACACACACACACACGCACACACACACACGCACACACACGCACCTTGTATCTGAGGGCATGAGATCTGATGGTTGTTTTTATGCAGCATACTTTGGTTTCCCCAAGTGTGTGAGGGAATTCATTGTTCTCCCAGGGCTTGATTTTAGAAGATTATTTCAGGGAGCTCGAGTGTGTCCGTGCTGCACAGTTGGGACTTTATAGTTAACTTCTACACGTTGGGTTTTCAGTCATAGTCGTAAGATGGTCCGGGATTTTGCTGTGATGTCTAAGCAGTCATTTTGTCGATTATGAGCCAGGGTTCCAGTTCTTAAAGGTCGTCAACCCATCTCTCTCCCTCTCTCTACCTATCTATCTATCTTGGTTAACCGTATTATTCCCTAGAATATTCCATACACACTGGAAATTGAAGAAATTGAAGACAGTAAACATGGCCTAGAAAAAAAATTCCTAAGTACATTGCATATAGATGTAGGCTGCAGTAGTCAGTGTAACTGGGCCGTGAAGCTGGGAGAATAAAACACTGCCTGTAGTATTAATTTTGTATCGTGCCCTGTTGTTTGCCCTAGTTTCTCTTCAGCCTGGCGAAAGACAGAGATTAACCCCTGACACACCGGCTCAGCCCGCGATCATCCCCCTGCCTCTGCGTGCACAGCTCCCCGAGCCACTGACAAAGGCCGTGCTAATTGATTAACTCCTTCCATTAACCTAATTGAGCTACCTGAGCGAGCCTGTGTGAATGATGCGTGTGTGTGTGTTTATGTGTGTGTGTGTGTGTGTGAGTGTGTGTGTGTGTGTGTGTGTGTGTGTGTGTGTGTGTGTGTGTGTGTGTGTGTGTGTGTGATAGAGAAAGAGTGGTGGAAGCGGCCACACCTCGACTGCATGTGCTAAAACGAATGATCATAATGTGCAATACTTACTTATAGTCTTCTACTATACTATACTCTACTATAGTATAGTAATGTATATATTCACATATTATACTATACTGTACTATAGTATAGTATAATATATTATAATATATAGTAATATATCATACTATTCTATGCAATGCTATTCTATACAAACTATACTTTTCTATTCAATGCAATAGTATAGTTTACTATACTATAGTATATTATACTATAGTGCGGTGATTAACCCCTATAATATATATTCATATATTATATTATAATATAATATTTAGTAATATATTATACTATTCTATGCTATACTATACCATACTATACCATACTTCATTATACTACTACAATATAATACTCAACTACTGTATATTCTACTATACTAAAATGAAATACATTTTGATGTACTATAGTACTGTACATTACACTATGCTATACAATACTATCTATACTTTATTATACTATACTACACTACATTACACTATGCTATGCTACACTATACAACGTTAAATTATACTGTATCTAATGTACTATACTACACTCTGCTGTACTATACATATATACTTCTGAAGTATACTATTCCTCTGCTGCATATATTTTACAGTATTTAATGGTACTAATACAACATCGGTAATCTCATTATACAGTATTTAAAGGATGTTGTTAAAAGGTCTAAGTTACATGAGACAAAGTCATCAGTTGGTTAGATACACCTGTACTCATCTACCAGTCTTATACAATCCAGTACAACAGCTCTGCAGTGATTCCTAACTTTGTGAATCTTATATACTTCAGTTTTGGTAATGTTGTAACAGAGCGGCACTAACTCAGCTCATTGTAATTTGTGAGACTTTCTTCTGTATTGGTGTTGAATCAGACTGTATTACATTCTAATATGCTGTGGTTATTGTGTCAATCCCCTTTAATTAGGTGCCAATACTGTACTTAACGTTTCCAGGCAGACGCCCAGAAGCCGGGTTTCTCACTGGGTCTAGATTCCTTGCTGAATTAATATTGATGAGGATTGTCTTTGGTTGACCTGCTGTGGCTGAAAACACACTCACTGTTATGCACATGCATACACACATTTTTCTCAGACACATGAAGGTTCTGGAAAAAACCGCTGACAGCCTCCTTAGCAGCTTTCCCTCATTTTAAATAACTATTGGATGCAGATCAAGACTTTGTTTCTGACCTATTTTTGTGTGAATTCATGCTGCACTCATACTATATTTTATATAGTATGAGTGCGTTGTACAGTATAGAGCCACCTGACCCCACTCATGCCCTTATTACACACAGCTGCAGCCTCTTTTCCTCTGTTTCATTCTCTATGGATGCATCTCCTCCTCTCTTTTTCTTATTCTCTCCTCCCCGCCTCCCTCTGTGTGTCCATTTCGACCTGCTGACTTTTTGCATTCTCTTATCTTTTGTATCTCTTGTGTCTCCCCCATCTCACCAACCCCCACCAGCTCCCTCCTCATCTTGTAGGTGTCCCTTTGACGTGCTCTGCGCCTTCATCATCTTTCTCTCACACTGCCACTTATCTCTCGCGCCTCCATTGTTATCATTTCTTTACACACTCAAGCACATATAGCTGAAACAGCCTTCTCCCCATTCTCCTCGTAATATTTACCAGAGTAGGCAGTGTTACAGGTAGATCTGCAGCCTGTTTGGAAGTCATGGACAATTTCTAAAGTACTGCCAGTAGAAACACTATATTCTTCCTAGAGTTACATTTGTCTTTTTCCATTTCATTCTAGTACAGTATGTTTCTCACCACGGTGCCCCCCCTCCGGCGAGGAAGCACACCCCTGCCTGTCAAACACCAGCTGCGGAGGGAAGAGGCCGTATCCGACGACTGCGAATGGATCCCGGGCTTGGAGGAGTCTGACACGCTGCCTATCAGTGACACAGCGTTACCTCGGGATGAGTCCTTCAGCCAATCAGCAGCCGCCCAGCCAGCTTACCACGGCCATGGCGGGGCATTGAGAATAGTGCTTCTGGGACAGAATGGCGTGGGCAAGTCATCGCTGGCCTTATCTCTGGCTGGGCAGTCGGACAGATCCCTCTCTATAGACTCTGATTCACAAGCATGCGGTAATTGCCTAGACAGGGATTGATGGAGGGTCTTTTTGTGTGCATGTGCATCTCTGGGGGCATTGGAAAATCAATCTCAAGGTTTACCTTTAGATAAGCTTTGTTCAGACACTTAGTATGGCATCACAATTCTTGGAAAAGATCAATGATCACAAAGTCTTTATCTTTCCTCCTTCAGCCCTGAAAATTACACAGTCCTCCCAAACACTTAAATATACTTAGTTTTTATCTTTTGATGTATTTTAAAGGAAAATTCAACTTTCTGAAAAAAAAAATACAGTTATTCACTTTCTTGTTCGCAGTTGGAAGATTTACATGGTTCATATCAGTAATCTAAATATTTATCTGGAGCTAGAAACCTGTTAGCTTAGCTTAGCAAAGAGATTGGAAACAGGAGGAAACAGCCAGCCTGGCTGTGTCCAAGGGTAAAAACCTTAACATAAAAACTATATTTACTCTTGCTCGTTTAGAACATAAAAGAACCGATGTCAATGCGTTTTAAAGGGGATTATTTCCCAGATTTCTTGGCAACTGGTTCCAAAGCCAGGCTAGCATTTTCCTCTTGGTTCCAGCTTTTGTGCTAAGTTAACCAGCTGCTGGCTTTTGATACATATTTAGCATTGAGGCATAAGAGTGGTATCAATTGCTAGTTGATTTTATGTTATCTTTGAGCAGAGCCTTGCTACTTGGTTCACCGTTTCCAGATTGTATGCTATGCTTCGCTAACCACCATTCACACCATTCAGTAGCAACATCAAAACCAGTTGCCAGCTTTGAGTATATCAATTAGTATACAGTATATTTCTATAGCTATATACTGTGTCTTGTATGCTGATTGGTGTATAGTTCCATTCAAAGCCTCTAAAACAGCCTTGATCTTCTTATCCTTCCCCTCTGGCCTCTGTCAGTTAGTAGGTCTGTCACACAGCTCACTGCAACACCGGGGATTATCTGCTCTGGTCGTCAACCGTCCCACCAACCAATCGATAAGTCAGTGTCACTAAGAGGCAGCTCCTCTCCCACATGCATAAAGCTGACTTGCCCCTGACTTGCACCATACAGTATTCATTACTGCCAACATCAAGCACGTCAATGCACCTCAAATACAAAGAAAAACCCCTTTCATCCACGTAGCTTGTTCATGATTCCATAACAGTGTACTCATTATAAATGGAGATTTTGGCAGTGGGCTAATTAGCCTCTGAGCCACACGTCAGAATCACAAAGTGTGAAAGACCAATATTCACTATTTCTCACCTATGAAGTAATCCCCGATAGTTACAACAGGATTAACACCTGGTGTGCTTGTAGCTTAAAATAACTGAGTAACAGCAGCTAAAAACCACAGTGCCCAGATGTTGAAGGAAATTAGTGAGCATTTTTAAATGTTAAAAGTATTTATCTGTATCCCTTTTTTTAAAATTTATATCTTCAGGAGGACCGAAAGGGTGTGATGCTGAAAGCTATACACTGGATAGGCAAGGCAGCAGTGAAACAGGCTAAAACATTGTTCATTTTGGTTCTTTTTTTCCATTGGTTTTGTTGACAGTGACAAAACTATAGTATGTTATCAGCCCTATCCTTTAAATTAAAGTATAAAATGTCAAAATGTTTAGATAGGACTGTTATAATAGAGAATAAAAAAAGTGATTTGAGTACCATTTTTCAAAGATGTTAGTTGGCCACAATACCCAGTTTAAGCATCTTTACAACAGGGATTTAAAGTTTCTGAAGTAGGTTGAGGATATTTTTTCGAGACCCAGATTAACGTGTCAACATTTTCAGACAGCATTTGAGATCAATGCCATTTTACTTATGGCATTAATGCGATTAATTTACGCTCCATAATGCATACTGTCAGATTTTTGTGTTGCAAAATATTTTGCTATGACATATTACACTCCTACCATTTACTAGGAGTGTCATACAGGGTGTGATGTGGTGGTTTTTATTATACTGTTACATGGATATTTGTTTGCAGGTGAGGGGTACGAGTGCACAGTGACAGTTGACGATGAGGACAGCAAAGTCATAATTTTTGACAACTGGAAACTGGTGAGTTACTGACTGTCGGCTTCATGTTTCGGTCATTCTGTCTTGTTTATCTCATACAGGTTAGATTGGTTCCCTGTCTTTTCATGCTGTGGTGACCTTTTTCTCCCTAAGCTTTCTTTAACTTCCTCTTGTTTTTATATATTTATTTATATTTTATTTGTGAATATTCGAGAGTAAAAAGAGTCTCTTCATACTTTTGCTTTTACATTTGTATCTGAGTGCTACACAGGACAGGGACCCTGCAGAAGCATCTGTACTAACTGTGCTAGAGCTTTTTGAAGTTCTCTCATTCTGACACCTGGAAATTGTTCTCCTGTTAACCCGTATTGTTTCAATTCGAAAACACCATGAACAAGAAAATTTGGGTGCGAGCTAATATTGCTGCAGCTAACAGTCAGAATGAGTTAATGATGTGGATTTTTGAGCATGAAAGCCTCTCTCTTCTCTCTTCTTCTTCTCTGACTTTTTAGAGAAGCCCTTCAAAAAGCTCCTTGTGACACTGAGGACATTATGCAAAACGAAAAAGCATGCTGCAATAATTAAAGCCCATAATGATGTTGATGAAATGGTAGAGCACTCTAATTAGTGTGTAGGGTGGATCATCCCTGATGCATCCTATTCCAGATGTCCACTAAGCCTTCAGGGACTCTTGCCTTAAGGTTAAATTATTCACATGCAGCTACATTTAGCTCTGGGGATGTTCAATGGGAGCTAACTCATTTCTTCGCTTCCTCACTTTTTCTGTAAGCGTTAGCCTTCCTTTCGCACCCCTAATTTTGTAGCCCTTTCTCCCTGCAGCAGTCATCATGTCCAAATGCCCCTTGCCATTCAACCTCTGTTCCTTTTTTGTGATGCTTGCACGCCTCTTTCCTCTGGCACTCTTCTGCCATGCTCAGTTCTCGCTGAGAGGTAATTACATTTGTTATTCTGTGCGTGTTAATACAAGGCAGGGCATTAAGGCTGAAGCAACAGATGCGGGCTGGCGGGAAGCTTGGAATAATTCCAGGGTCGTCAGCAGTGGGGGCAGGCAGAGAGGACTGGACAGCATCCCAAATTATCTGCCAATTCATGCTCATGTTTTTGGGCTTTTTTTTTTTTTGCTTTTTTGGTAATGCCCATAGATGGAAGAAATATACACACATACAAATACATTCTAGCACACAGTCTCTCACAGACAGAGTCAGGTCTTCAGACAGATGTTGTCCAGCTTTCCCTAACACTTGTCCTGGCCTTCAACTGTCACAGAATTAACTGCCAGCACTCCTAGCCACAAGAGTCAGAGCTTCTGGCCTCGTAGCAAGCGGCAAGTATTCTCGATGGGGCATCCCAACCTACATCCAAGTTGCCATAGCAACACAAAGAGACATACACGTACACACTCGTGTGTGCACATACAGGGCTGACTTAATCATTCACTCCAGATAAGATCATGCTAGAGCAGTCAGCATTCACCACAGTGCGGCTTCACCGATTCTCTGGCCAGCCCGTTTAGCGCCTCATCATTCCTGCGCAATTAAAAACTGCAAGAAAAAATGAAAAACTTTTACATTCACACTCAGCAATTTTTCGTTTAAATGCTTTTTTGGCTTTACTCAGAGCTCAATTCAATTCAATTTAACTTTATTTATATAGCGCCATATCATAACTGATGTTATCTCAGGGCACTTTTCATATAGAGCAGGTCTAGACCAGACTCTTTATAATTATAATTTACAGAGACCCAACATTTAACCCATGAGCAAGAACTTGGCGACAGCAGCAATGAAAAATTCCCTTTTAACAGGTAGAAACATTGAACAGATCCCAGCTCATGGGGGGGGGGGGCGGTCTGCCTCGACCGGCTGGGTTGAGAGTGAGAGAGAGAGACAGAGAAAGAGACGGGGGCAGGAGGGGGGAGAGAGAGCATAACATAATAATTGGATTAATAGCTAATAGTAATAATCATAATAATAAAAACAGTGGGTGTTGATCAGGCTCATGGGGAAGTAGATGGATCTGCAGCCATGGATCCAGACTCAGGAGCATCAGAAAAAAACAAAACAAAACAAAAACCTGATTGACACATGCAGATGTAGCTGGAGCTGTAGTTTTCCCAACTGCAAGGCAGGGAGGGGTGAAAAGCAAGCCACAGGTAGAGCTTACTGTAAGTACAGAAAAACATAAATATATATATATATATATATATATATATATATATATATATATGTAGACTATGCTAACAGATGGGTGTGTGTGTGTGTGTGTGTATGTGCGTATGTGCACATGTAGCATTAGCATGGTTGACATACACATGCACAGAATGCTGAGACTCTGCTCTGCCCAACGCTGGGAGGTTGTGAGTGTTGTTTGACGTCATGGGGGTTGGATGGTTTGAATAAGTCATCCATGTGCTCAAAATAGAAACACTGGCACACTTGGCACCTTGTTGTCCTTGCTGTCCTTTGCCTTGGTTGTGTAATATATCTCTTAAACAGGTGATTGGGCTTTGTATGTAGGGAACCAAGTGGGAGACTGTCACTGACGACCAGAGGGACCTTCCCACCCTTTTCTCCAATGTGTGTTTGTCTGTCTCAGTGTCTGTGCATGTAGGTATGTATGAATTCATTCCATGCCTGAATCCGTCTAAGAGGTTCCAAAAGTATATTTCATTGCTTGAAATTAAAATATCTATATCAAAACAACCAGAAGTTGCAGCCTGAGGCCTGTAAAATGTAGGCCAGTTATGTGTATGTGTGTATCATTGTGCAGTGAGGAGAATTAACTGCTGCTGGAAAGGAATGGATCATCTGTTTTTTTGAAGTAAACTAGAAAAAATTCCAGGATGTAATTTGGATAATCCCTGTTTGACCACATAGTTTTTTTTCCATAAGGAGGAAAGAAAAACACTGTTCCACCGTCCAGTTCTTGGAACAGAGAATTATTTTGGCATTGTGTCTAGGGAGTTCCTTCTTTGGACGTTTTTCTCTTTCCTGTTTTGCTGTTCTGCTGCCTTGTAAGAGTCGTTCTGCACTATTTGCAGTTTCTCATTTCTTGCCCTAATCTACATGAGCCACTATACATAAACAGTTTTGTTAGTTTTAGTCTCTCCTGGGAGCCACTACTCAATTTATTCGTGTAGAAAACTCTCTGTATGAACCAAAAATCAAGTCAGTTGAAACTGATCAAAAAGTCAGTTGAAATCTCAGATGCTGCAATGTAATTATGGCAGAAAATAAAAACAGAAATCAGAATCCCATTGCAGTTTCAAACTGAGCTTTCTAGATGAGGTGGATTGAGGAGAAACCCTCTGATATTGTGGGTGTAAAAGAGCCTTTAATATCTCGCCAAACTAGAACGATGTTGAATTTCCAAATGTTTCAGTAGCTTTTTATAGATAGAGAAACAATACACATTATACATGCATGCACACATATACATATATGCACAGTATGCACTCAGAAACACACTCAACCACCAGCTTTCTGGAGCTGGCACAACAAAAGCAAACAATGACCATGAGGACAATGAATAACTTACGAGACATCATTTGAAAAGCATGCTTTTGCTCTGTGAGCACTAAAATTATTTTTCCTTACAGTTGTTTAAAAAAAGGCAGAAAACATAGCATAGCACTAACAGAAATCATTGATTTTATTGAAAAAGTACATTGTTGAGTAATTGTTAAAACCTTTTATTGTAACAGCGTCACTCACAATAGCTTGGCTTCAGTGTAGTGATAAATTTTGGGCTATCAAAACTTCGCGACTGCGCGACATTTCATGACATATTCATATCCTTTAACCTCAGTTGCAGAGCAGCGAGGCAACATTAAAGAGACAGAAGCTGACTGGTCCTCCTGTGTAAATATAAAGCACCAATTGGCAGCCGGAACCCTATAGAACAAATCTTTCATTTTTTCAAATTATAAGCATTTTAGTGGAATGAGACAAAACAAAAACAGGAAATCTACACAAATGCTAATACTGATGATGCAATACCTGTGTCTTAGAGGGAAATCCTCTTTTATCCTCCTTCTACAGGCAGGTCGGAGGTCAAGCACAGAACAGCATCCCAGAAACTGGGAAGGATTCAGGGATTTGTTGATGGACACTTAAGTAGGGTGGAGGCTCCACATGTTGTGATAATAAAGATTAAATCTGGGTTATTCAGGGACAGTCCCTGCACTACCCTCCTGTTTGTGTATGTGTTTTTGTGTGTGTGGCTGTGTGCGTGTGTGGGGTGGTTCGTGCTCATGTGTGTGTAGTCTGCATGGCACTCTATGTCTGCTGGTCTTGTGATGTCAGCTACATTCGGGAATGATGTGGTCATTGCATTGCTCACGCTGCGCTCATGTATGTGTGTGTCTGGCCGAGCCAGTGCAGGCCAGATGGCCTCTGTGATATATTTCCTTGGGGAAGTGTTTGTCTCTGAGCAGCAGAAAGAAACTCAGAGAAAAAGCAAACTCACCAACTCAGCATTCTATCTGCACTAAGCTACCCCATCCTGTCATCAGATTTTGACTTAGCTACAGATCAGGTGCTTTTCTGTCTCCTTTCTTCTGATCCTTCTTTCCCTTCCTTCCTTCCTTTTTTCTGTCTTTCTGCCATTCCCTTCATTCATCACCCCTGCATGTTTACTGATCTGCCTCCTCTTTCACTTTGATCCGATAGGCTGTCAGACAGATATAATACAAGCCAAAGAGGTATATTTGTGCAAAGTGCATGTGTTCGCTTTCAATAAAGTGAAACAGTGGCACGAGTGTCTATGCATCTTTCTGTGTATGCGTGTGCACTGCGTGGATATTTATGCGAGCAGATGGGGGTGTGTTTGACCTTTTGTTTCTGTGTAAAGACCGTAAGCTGCTTTGCTCATGTATCTTGCAAATTACTTGGGAGCTAATAGTTTTCAATAGTTCAGGGTCTGTATTCCTGGTAGTGGGGAGCATGTTTGTAAAATGAGGGATGTATGTACACACACACACACACACACACGCACACACACACATGCTTGCACACAGTCTCAAAAAGGGCCATATGCTATGTTTTCTGCCTTTTTTTAAACAACTGTAAGGAAAAATAATTTTAGTGCTCACAGAGCAAAAGCATGCTTTTCAAATGATGTCTCGTAAATTATTCATTGTCCTCATGGTCATTGTTTGCTTTTGTTGTGCCAGCTCCAGAAAGCTGGTGGTTGAGTGTATTTCTGAGTGCATACTGTGCATATATGTATATGTGTGCATGCATGTATAATGTGTATTGTTTCTCTATCTATAAAAAGCTACTGAAACATTTGGAAATTCAAGATCGTTCTAGTTTGGCAAGATATTAAAGACTCTTTTACACCCACAATGCCACTGAGAGCTTTGAGAAACTTAGCTGAAGCATCTCAGTGGACATTAGGGCTGCAAACCATGATAAATCTCCTTTCCAAAAAAGAAAAAAAAAAAATCATTTCTGTATGTTTCGCTGATAAAAACAGGGTAGGATACAATGTTTTCTGTCATGTTTTATTGGTTGTGTTTGTCCTTATCTATATCTGCACCAGAAACAGGAAGTGGCCTAAAAATTAATTCTTTGCCTGTGACCCTTTTTACTGATAGAGCAGATAGGCCTGTCTGACTCTGAATTGTGAGCTTTCTATTTTTGAAAACAATATTTATCATGGTGTATGAAGGCCTGAATGATTGTCCCATTTGACTGTGTTCAAATTGAGTGAGATCTTGAGGCAGAATAACAAGAAGAGTAACACCAATGTGTCTGCAAGGTATATTAACAGCTGATTATGGTCTAGTACAGATATATTCACATAGGCATATATTTCAGGCAAGAAACAGAAATTGCAAGACAGAGGTGATAAAGATATGTTTCAGGCAATTTAGAGACCGTGTTGCTGAGAACTTTTTCACCAGAGAATTAAATCTATCTTGTGTAAATCCTGCTCACTCTTTGATGACCAAGGGATCCTTATAAAAATTCTTATTTATGTTATGCTTATGGATTCACATCAGTCTTAATGGTTACCTGGTTATGCTAGTCTACAGGGTAGTCTGTGTAAGTTAGTGTTGTGTATGCTTCTGCTGGGAACAACTTGTATTTTGCTTCGTATTATTCACCCTCCTATAATTTGTTAATTGCCCCAGGACCACAAGCTGCGATGACAGGGAGAAATAGAATTTGTACATCAAACCACCACATCAGCACAGTAACCAATGCATAGCAGAAGCCAGTGTTAGAAGTTACATTAAGGGTTGAGTGAAGGAGATGCCATCACCTGCAGAAACACAGCTTTTGCTTTGCTTGTTTCCATCATGTTATTGTTGAACCAACTGTTAACCTTTGTCTATTTGTCACTTTATTTTCTGGCCTGCTGATCCTTTGCCCATCTTACTCTTTTTTCTTCTTACTTGTTACATTCAACCTTCTGGTCGGTGGTGGTCACAATCCTTTTTGTTCTATTCATACTTCACGGTGGCTGATCGATGAAGTGACTCACTACAAAAAGCCACCGCTATGGACTTTGTCACTGTTGTGTTTGCTTTCTCATCAGAACCTTTGTTCATACCATGCTGCTTTGGGACAAACATTTGATGGTGAAGTGGTCATAACTGACCATTTTGGAAAAAGCAGGTTTTAGCAGCCACGGTGGGTTTGATACATTATTTCTATTGCTTAGAATTCTAACTTTTTTCATGAGAAAAAAATTCACTTTTAGTACATTAAAAAGTTACATTTTTCACTTTAAACCCGCTGTAAACACATTTTTAAATATTTAGTACTTTAACTTTGAATATTCACTACTAAATGTGTGAAAATCAAATTGAAAGTTTGAAGAAGAAACATTCATTTCTGCTTGAACTTTGGCAGAAAAGTTTGCATTTATGTAAGATCCCATTGCTCACAGTAAGAAGATGATTGAGAAGACAGGAATTGAGGCCCTTTAAGATAAAGTTCCTTTGAACAGTCGAGGCAGATGGCCGCCCACCATGAGCTGGGATCTGTTCCACGTTGGTCTAGACCTGCTCTATATGAAAAGTGCCCTGATAACGTCTGTTCTGATATGGCACTAAATTAATAAAATTGAACTTAATTGATTCGAACTGAATTAAGGGGAATTGATGAAACCATGGAAAACGGCCCAACGCCAAATATACACTTAAGTGACTAGACAGAATATGTGTCCAAATACTTTTGGCTATATAATGTTAGAGAGGAGTGTGAAGGAAGATGGCAATCGAGTGAAACCTGACAGAACACCTGTAATACAGAGAAAATGTCCTGATCTGCCAGATGAGTTCTTTGTCATACAGATGATTTAATTTTTCTTTGTGTGCTTTTTGATGTGTGTGTGTTTCCTTATTATTGTATGCGCGCCTGGCTGTTTTATTTGTGTTCTCTTCCATGTGATTGCGTGTGTGTGTGTGTGTGTGTGTGTGTGTGTGTGTGTGTGTTTGTATTGGAGGAGTAGGTATTGACAGATGGTCTGCTCTCTGTGAACAGAGAAGAGCTGCTTAATCAAGAGAAATATAGAGAGCGAGGGGAAGAGTTGCCACTGTCCTTAGTTGCCTCAGTTTGATAGAGAGGTGTATTTACTTGCTCACGCTTTTCCTCCAGGAGCATTCCATCACACCTTTAATCGATGTACACTCAGTGTCACTACTCCTTTGCTTACAAAGACTAGCCTCTCCTCTTTGTTTATCTTCCTGTGTGTTGTTGTTCCCATTCTTCCTCCTCCTCCCTCGATCAGACTGTGACAGGTGGCGGAGCCTCCTTCCATGCCAGTGGCTCCCTCCCCTCCTCTTTCGTCTCCCCGATGTCTTTCCCTGCGCTCTGTCAAACAGACAGTGCCAAGGCGCTTCCCATGAATTTCCTGCTCCGGGGTCTGATCCGATACTACTTGGCTGCCTGAGAAACAGTGAATTTTTCAGGCGTCTGAAACTCTCTAGGGGGGAGGAATTTACCTTCAGGGCTTGGGATATAGGGCAACAGCACCCACACACACATGCACACAGACATTGTGCAGTCCAAAGCTAGCAGGCAGATTGAGTTATCTGGTGGGAATAACATGTTTTTATATTGATTCAGTCACCGCTGTTTATGGCCCCAGAGTCCTATTTTCAGGTGTAATACATCTTTTTTGTGTTTGCAGTTCTATACTTCAGAATTATGCAATGTATAGAAATAACATGTTTTTAAATTAAATATTAAAGTTTGAACCAAAAATGTTTTTAAATTGTATCAGTTTCCTCTGATGTGTCTACAGTTAAGTCAAGGGAAAAGGCCAAGAGTCTGTAATATAAAATGTATTTTCTAATATTATCCTATAAACAGTGAACAGAAATACTTTGTTGACACAGTGGTGATACTTCAGATTTCATTTGATGACTACAATCACAGTCTGTGCTTCACTATGAGAAAACCCATCTAGATATGAAAAAATAGCTCCTGCATGCCTTCTAATTTTATACTAGCTCTATTTCATTGTCGGTGAATGCAACTTTGACTGGCATTCCACTCTAGAGCCTGGTCTCAGGTTTCTGTCTTCAGGACAAAAAATAATTTGTATTGATTGTGCATGTCCAACTTTAGATAAAATCTTTTTGGTTTTAACCTGTTCAATTCCACAGACTTATGCTAGTCTGGAGTAGCATTGCTGAACCCACAGAACTTAAGAAACTGAAATATAGTAGAGAAGCAAAGGCTTTAAATAAACATCAAAATTCTCATGGTGGATTAGTTAAAGAAGAAATGTTGTGGGAAAATGTGGAAGACCAGTTCTGTAGAATCACTGAAGCTCTGGATCAAGCAGTTACAAATGTGACTTTGTAAAACAGAGGGGAAAAAAAATCCTTTAGCTATCATTGGGATTTTACATGACCGATTGATCGATGTTTTGTCATTTTAAAGGTAGTGGAATAAAATGTAAACATAACTCTTATATATTACCATGATGATATGCTTGATTATATATAAAGCTGCAATTTTAGACTCAGGAACCACCTTCGTTCAAATGCAAATGTGTCTGACAGAATCGGAGAGAGAGGAAGCGAGAGAGAGGACAAAGATGGTCCCGGGCAGTTCCAAGCCACTCGGGCTAATTGAGCCTCTGTGACAGGAAGCCCCAACGGGATGTTGGTGGTCACTGTTAACAGGGTCATGAGATTCAAAGTGAAGCGTGACGTGCATAACATCACATTGAGCAAGGCCCGCTGCGTCCTCTCATGGGACAGGGATAAAAATTTGAATGCTGTCTGCCCGGCATTGGCTTGGATGTCCTTTCAGTGGCTACGCTCCAGCACATCAAAACAGGCACTGGCAGAAGGGGAAACGTCTAAAAACGCTGACCGAGGAAAAACTGTCAATTTGCTGATCGCGTGCGAGGGATCTTGTCTAATGTGGTGAAGCTACCTGACACTCCACACCTGTTCATCGGTCCCTGGATCACATGTCTACGCATGCAGTGCTAATCTTCTCCGCAGAGGTGTTGCTTTATTAATGGATGTGTGTGTGTGTGTGTGTATCCCCAGGACCTGTCCACTTTACAGTGTGATGTGTGTATCCTGGTCTTCTCGGTGACTGACAGGCGAAGCTTCCATCGCACCGCCCAGCTCCGCCTCCTCCTCAGGGAGTCTCAGCAACACACACCAATCATCCTGGTGGGCAACAAGAGCGACCTGGTCCGCTCTCGTGAAATCAGTTCAGAGGGTAGGTGGATGGGGGGGCGATGGTTTATAATGTAAACCTGTCCTACACACATACAGTATAAATCACCTCTCACCAAACCCCTCCCCAGAACATGCATTAAGAGAAGTGGATACAGCATCACCTTGCTGTCAATTTATCACAGGGGCCACTTGCCATACTGCAACAAAAAATACACACTGCAGCACAACCACTATTATAAAAGAGATGTCTGTCCGTGATGGGAATATACAGTAGTAGGAGAATATTTTAAGAGTATTTCATTTTTAAAAACAAGGCAGAGGCAGAAAAGCAAAGAATGGATTAAGCAGTGTGTTTATCTGCCAACTAACTTGTCCACAGTAACAATGTAAAGTTCCTTCCTTGCTAATAGTCGACTATATTTTATGCTGTTACAGACTGTGGGAAAAAATAAAAGCCCCTTTCACAAGAGGAGATCCCCTTACCCCACGTGTGAAAGTATCCATAAATCTCACCATACCTCCTTCCAAAGTATTTTTCCAACCTCAAATAAGCTTTAATTGCTGCCATCTTAAAACATTAACACGCCTCTGTCCTGCTGATATCATTTCGGCACAATTTAAGACTCCATTAATATGGTTTCTAATGTCCAAATGACTCGACTGAAACATTAAAAAGTCAGCTGAAGACAGAGCTTTCAACCAACGTTAGCGTAGTTAGTTACCTTGCCAATAATATCCGCCAAAGATCATTCATCAGCTGACAAAATCAACAGTGGCAGGCTACAAATGCAAACTTAACTTTTGCCTACTTATGTCTGATATTGAGGACTCATTATTTCAAGTTACTAAGAATTTCTAGTGGTGAAGCCGAGGCCGTTATCGCCATGAGCTGCACGCTGTATGTGCTGTGTGAAAACTGAAATCTTGACAGGCATAGCAGCAGTAACTAAGGGGGAGTGGGGATTAGGAGACTGAAATTGTTCTGCTCAGACATTTATGTCCAGACATTTGCCTGTAAGCAGCAATAACAAACAGCAGCTGCTGGGTCAAGTGTGCAATCGAAGGAACGTACAAGAAAGACTTGAAACAAGCTCTCTCTTCTTGCCTTTTTCAATGCCTTGAATGCATGTCTCCAAATGGAACAATTCTTTTAATCGCGGTGGCAGATTTTGACGCTTTCTCTGCTGGTTATAACAGATGAGAGTGCGTAAATGCTCAAAATGTCAATGTGTAATTAATAGGCCCACACACATACACACGTACACTCACTTTGTCCCTTAGAGATAATGGTGGTGTGCTTTGTGCAATTAATGTATCCATTCTGTTTGTTTACCCCGTTTCCTGGTTTTCTCTGTTTTGTCTCGTCTGTCTTTCTGGTATTTTACCATTAATCTTCCACCAGCGTCAGTGTGTGAATCAATGAATCTCGTTGTGTAATTACGTTCTTTTCACAGTAATGAACAGAAAGATGCTATGATGTTAAAGAATACGACAATACGTATAGACCTAAATTACGTAGAAAATAAAACGCAAAATAATTGATTACTCAAGTTTCCTTCTCTTAGTCCCCGTGTACAGACCTTTGCAATCTATACACACAAAAGTCAAATTGTCAACATTCATTGTCTCCTTTTTTAAAGATAAAACAAATTGCAAATAGAACCATGCATCTTTTTTTTCCTTCCAGAATTTGTCGCAGCGATGGGGCTAGCCGATCACTGCCCACCATGAAACAAAACAATCTGCATTTTTAGTTATTTTAGCATTTAGCTGCCTAAGCACAACCGCACAGAGCCGCTAGCATGGTTACACAATAGATCAAGTGAAGCTAAGGAACAATTTTGTGAATTCACCAGTGGTCTTCATTGTGTTTCAGCTGCAAATCTCTTCACATAGTATAAGTAGAGTCGCTACAACGCACATAGATCATTCAGCTGTCAAGTAATTGTCTGTCGAGCTGCATATTAAATTAAATTACAGGTTAGATTATCATGTAAAAAATTACATAATGAAGACAAAGAGACAGTCCGTAAGATTACTGAATGTCCCACAATCATTGATGGGTTTAAACAAGACTTTCTGGGGATATAAAACTTCACATACTAATTGGACTCAAGGATGTCAGGCTCAATTAAAAAAGGAGAGGGATGGACATTTAATGCAGTTTAATGTGTACAAGGTTTGTTTCCACTTTGATGTTGAGGAGTAATTTCAGTTTATTATATGTCAAGAAATCCTAATATCATCAGATGTGAAAAAAAAAACCATGAAAAAGTTAAAGTGGATAAATATTTTTACAGGCATTTGTTTGGGCTGAATAAATCCTGTAGATCCGAGAGCTCCCTTTACTCCGGTAATTATCAGAGTAAGCAGGCTTTTCAGACTTTTTACATTTTGGCATGCAACTGCGAAACAAGGTCTCAGCAAAACAAATTCACTGAAGAATGAACACACAGTGCTGAACTGAATACGTTTAGCGATGCTGTGGATTCCACTGACCAGAGATCAGACCACAGACAGGCTGTAATTTTCCTGAATTTTTATGGAGCTTGTTTTAATCAGGCACTGGGTGCAGAGTGACTGTAGCTGAAATGGAGAGAAAGAGTGACAGCAGAGTTTGACCTTGATTTGAACTTGTATTTATGGGGCTGAATATGAATTTAAACTCTGGCTGTCACCCCTGCAGTTTCTGTCTACTCACATTATAAATCAACTTTTTGATGTTGCACATCATTAACATCAGTCTATCATAGAGATACATATCATTCTGCAGTTGTAAACAGTATTGTACTCTTGCCTATCTGTTCCTCTGTGGCGGAACCATCTCTCTGTGTCCCTCGGCTCCCACAGTACATTTTTTGTTTTGTTTTGTTTCTTTCCAGATAGCACATCTCTGTTTGAATTATCTCCCTCTTACGGGATGCTGCTCTTGCCATCATTATACTGTGTATGTTTGTGCTCACCACACATGCACGACTGCCTGCACACAGACACAACACAGGTGTGCACCCCACATCTCCCTCTATATTATTAATGCTTGATGTTAGCGAAGCTGTTTCATACGGTGGACTGTGATAAGAGTGACGAGAAGATGAGCAGTGAGCGAGGCAAGGCTGGATGTATGAGAATGGTGCAGGAGCCTTAGTTTGAGGAGGGAGATGTGTGTAAGGGTTTATGTGAGTGTGGTTGTGTGCGTTCCCAGTGAGTGGGGATTGTTCTGCTGTCCTTGAAAAGAAAAACTGAGTTTTTATAACTTCACAATGAGGTTTTTTTTTTAATTTTCTTAATAAAGGGAGGCTTAATGGCTAGTGTTACACCAGTGCATTGTTTTTCCCTTGAGTCTCTGAGGTGGCGTTTACCTCTGTTAACAATATTTGATATTGGTGTGTCCATATCTTTCCAATGAAAGAGGTCGTTCTGCAGCTCTTTCATGAAAGACATTTCTGACCGGCTGCCCATTTTGTCAAATTCTGCCTTTTTGTGGGTGTTCAGAAATTGTTAAATTGCCCTCCTAAACCGCTGCTGGTGAGAGACTTGTCACCGTCTCATTTGTAGTCCGCAGAAAATGTTAGGTACCAGAGGTGAACTTAACATTCAGATACAACAGAACCCTGACAAGTAATGTTAGCATCCCTTCTCAGTATTTAATTTTAAAGCATTTTGATGTCAGAACATATATGTGTATGTGTATATATATGTAGGGGAAGGCGTTTTGTGATGTCTACTCCTTCATTTTTGAAAAGCAATTTTCAAATTTTAATGTTTTGAATATATTTAGAGCAGTTGTTACTTTAAAAAATAGTTAAACTATCAGAATTTGTGTTGTCTTTCTCATTCCAACCTTATTTTTCTGTGTGTGTGTGTGTGTGTGTGTGTTTTGTATGTGCACTATTTATTTATTGTTGAGCCTTCTCAAAGGAAAATCCCTGATACTTTTTGACAGACAATAAATTTGTAGTCCTACAGGGAGTCATATTAAGTTAAGGATTTAGGATTATGCTACGAGTTCCAACAAGATTAAGGTTTCATGCGTGTTAGATTTAAGGCTCAAGCCAGTTGTTTGTGACAAGTTAGGCTTTGGATATGGGGTTAACCTCAGGCTTGAAATGCTTAAGGGCTTGAGACTAAGAGGAAGTTTACAATCAGAGGATTCTCTTAAGGGGCTAGGAATAGATAAGAGTGTGTGTGTGAGTGTCTGTTTGTATTGTATGGCCAAATCTTGTTTGGTTTGCTTTGTTGTGCAAGTTAAACAGAAGCAGCAAGTGTAAAATTTGTGTATCAATGCCTGCACATCGCTGCCTGCTTGGTCACGGCTTTGGTTTATACCTAATGACACAAGCGGAAGGAGGAGGGAGGGAGGGAGGAATGAATAATGAGGGATGCCTATACTCAGCATATTCTCTGCTCATAAAAAAACAATACAGGAGCATCAAAGTGGTCAGCAATATGGAAATGTTCCATCTTTGTTCCCAGGGCGCCTGACAAGGATGTTCTTATGTTCTGCCTGGACAGACCCATGTATTCTTTGTGATATGTGAGCCTGACAGAGGAAGCTGACTGGCCTGCCCGGCTGGCTAACATCATCCTAAAACAACCTGGGGCCCTGCTCAGAGTGCTGAAGTCATAAAGTCTATTTATGGCCTGTACAGTGACACTTTTATTCTGCTGTCTCTCACCTTCCCCTCCTTTGCTACATCTCTCTCCTCTTTTCACACACAGTGATGCACACATGGTCACACTGAGAACATATTTATCATTTGCTCAATATGGCTGTGGTGTGGCCCTGCTCATCAGGGCTTTGATTAATATGCACTCTGGCTCAGTTTGCTTAGTCGACAATGTCTCCGTCCGTCTCTCTCCTCTGTCTCCGTCTGTCTCCTTCACCTCCTGCTAGTTAATTTCATATGCCATTTTGTCTGTCATCTCCCTTCAGCATCTCTCTCTTCTTTCTTCATCATGACTCACATGTTTCTTCATATTCAGCCTAGTGCCGCTCTAACTTTCTCTCAGTATTCTCTCTGTCTCATTCTCCATCCCTTGTTTCTTTTCTCCTCGTCAGCCAACAGGGACAGACCATCGCTTTGGTTCACCTTTTGGTGGCCCTTTCCTCTCCTCCTCTCCTCTCCTCTCCTCTCCTCCTCTCTTCCTCTCCTGTCCGAGTCAATTTCTGAAGCCCTCTTTGAACACATTATGAAGCTCACTTCAATTCCATTCGATTCAATCAGCTTTTGTAGGTATTAGGATAAGCTGAGTAGATCTGCTTTGGGATTTGTCTTTTTCCTCCCTCTCTTACCTCACCCTCTATTAGGTGACACTGTTGTGAGTCGACAGCTGCTCTGCGGCTGGATTATTACAACCAGATCAAATCTAGGTCTGTTTGCTGTAATACCTGTGGTGTGTACAGTATGTTTGTGCTGTATATATATGCAGCCACACAAACACCAGATTAACCATTTAAATATTTCTGTAGCTCAGATGGAGCTTGCACATCCTGTGGTAACAGATCTATCTCAATGCCAAATAAGCAAACTTCACCACTGCTAAAAAAAAGAGGACCTTGAGTCATATCCAAAGTCTATACCTTAGATAAATTAATTTGACAAAAACAAAGTCAATTCAGGGTCCTCTTATGTGTTTTTTTTTTTTTTTTTTTTTTAATACCACAGCTGTGGCTCAGGTGGTAGAGTGAGTCGTCCACCATCTACGACTCTGCATATCAATCCTGGCTCCTCCAGTCCGCATTTCGAAGTGTCCTTGGGCAAGATACTGAACCCCAAAATTGCCCCTGATGTTTAATCGGTGTGCGAATGTGTGTGTGTGTGTGTGTGTGTGTGTGTGTGTGTGTGTGTGTGTGTGTGTTTGTAAAAAGCGCAGTTTGTATAGAAAAGTGCTTTTATGAATGTGGCAGTAGTATAAAGTGCTTTGCGCGCTTCAATAAGAGTAGAGATAAATAAATGCAGTCCATTTACCATCACATGGTTTTTATCAGCAGATCCCATTGTTCAGTCCCATATCAACTGATCCACCTTGATAAAATGAGCAAACTCACGTGTAGTTACCCTGGAACCTCAAAACCATTTAGACAGGTTTTAAACAACTTGGAACGTAGAAATAGAATAAAGATGAATATAGATGAACTATCCATTGTATTCATTATTTATACTCAACAACTGCTTGTATATTACGCACAGAATTACATCTGACAGTTTGGGGAATTATCCTAATGTTCATTCCTGTCTTGAAGAAAGCAAGAAGTCTTCGTTTGCCAGCTCTAATTTTCCTTCAGAAAAGAAAAAAGAATAAGAATTAATTGTGACAGTTGATCGAAAAAACATTTTGTCTCTTTAGGTTCCGGCATGTTCAATTTAAAATCCCATTTTGAGCAGCCATTTGTTTTTCCTGACATTATTCATTATTGAAATGAAAACAAAAAAAAGAATAATTTGCTTCACTTGTGTGCTGTGTTTTTATCTTGTGAGCAAGTAGATATTTCTATTTTTTAATCAGTACTCATACAGTATTATTGTGCGCTTGAAATCAGGACCAAATTTATTTATGGCAGCAACCTCTTCCTGTTGCCAGCATTTTGCAGTCATTTGCGGTTCATTCAGTATTAGATTTATAGAGGTATTATTAATACCAATTATGAGCTTTAAAAACCCTTTTGACTGGCTCTGAGCAGAGCAGGAGCAAAGCAAAACCTGAGGCATAGTGGAAAAAAAATGCTAACTGAGCTGACAGCGAAGCCCGTTTGTTGCAGAGTGATCTGTATCTGTGAGCTTTTCCTTATCAAACCAGCGTGTTTAACCAGGGATAAACAGGGGCTTTTAGCTGAGATACTGGGCCTTGCCAACGACACAGTTAGTCACCTGTCCTTATCCAGGAGAGTCACATTGAGATAGAAACCATTTTCCCATCTGAGCTGCAGCCAAGAGATTTGAGCTTATACGACCCAGCTATTGGCAACATTAACCCATCCTGCCATATCTCTGTCTCTGGCTCTTTCGATTCATTTCTGACTGCTGATGAGACAGATTTGCTAAAGGACTAAACAGAAAGTTAATTTTAGAAACAAATACATTTTAATATAGTCTAATTAGTTTATTAGAAAAAGGGAATTTTGAACGTAGTACTTAAAAAAAGAAGAGGAAAATTGGTGTACTAGAAAAATGTATTACAAAAATCTGGGTGAATTCTGATTTTGTGCAGATTTTTCCGATTTTTTTTCTAATTTGAAGTCCTTCCCAAAAAATCCCAACTCAAGATTCACTTACTAGATTTTTTTAAGAGCTTTCAACTGTATAACACATTTTCCCATTGTTCAATTGTCATGGAGATGGACAGGGAACATGAGAGCTTTTGACCTTGGAAATAGTAATTTCGAAAAAAAAAATCTCAACTCACGGACAACTTACGTGATTTTTCAGTGGCTTCCAACCACATCACATGGTCTTCATCAGCAGATGGCCTTTGCTCAATCCCCTGTCAAGTTATCTGTCTCCATGACAACTGAGCAAACTCCATCCACAGATAAAGAATGTGCAGTTGAAAGAAGAAAAAAAACAGTCTGTGAAAAATGATGATAAATATTTTGTTTGAAGCATTAAGGCCAATTGTTTGGTCGAGTCCAGTGTAATATATGACAATCCTAGAGGATGTCTCTCCTTTTATTGCTATGTCTCTTTCGCTGTCATTGTTATAAGGCAATATTTCAAAAGCACAATAAACAGAGGAGTGTCACATCCTAGCTAAGTCAGATGCTGTAGAGTGACTCTATTTGTCTCAATTTGGTGAATCAGCAGTGACAAACTAACACTCAAGAGCTTAAAAGAGTCTGTATAAAGCGGAGACTGTTGATACAGAGATACTATCTTGTGGTGATACACATCATGTACCAGTTAACTGGTTTCATGATTCTAATTGTCCTTGCATTTCAAACTGCTGCCTCAATTTGCCATTTGCAGCTGCCAGTGTGTGAAGCCTCAATTATTTAAATTGAGCTCCATACACTCATGTTTCTGAAACCTATCTTCTCCTCTCTCACCAGAGGCCCAATCCAGTGCCGCCATGTTCGACTGCCTGTACCTGGAGCTCTCGGCCTCACTGGACCACGGCACCAACGAGCTGCTGGAGGCGGCGGTTCGGACCGCAAGGGGCGACTGCGCGGGCCCCGGCTGGGCCGACGGGGACCCCGGGGCGGGCCGCAGGGAGAGCTTGACCAGCCGGGCGAAACGCTTCTTGGCGGGGCTGGTGCCGCGCTCTTACGGCCGAGACCGGGACCGGGATCGGGGACGATATCGGGAGATGAGCCGCCACCGGGGCAGCAAGATCCTCCGCCAGAAATCTCGCTCCTGCCACGACCTCAGTGCACTGTGACACACGCACACACACGCACACACTCACACACGCATACACATGAATACACACAAGTAAAGAGACATACTCTCCTGACATGTACACACACCAGACTAAGAGATATGAGGGAGGGGTAAGAGATGGAGGAGGAGAGGAGGCTAAAATGTAAAGGAGGAGCAGATAACTAACTGAAAGGTCAAGAAGGAGATGGAAGAAGGTCAAATGTTATTAGACGAGTAGAAGGATAAAAATTTAGCAACTGCAGACAAACACACGCCCGAGTAGCACACACTGATTATGTAGAGACTGATAGCAATCTACTGTAAATCTATCGTAGACCCTGTTCTATAGCATGCTGAGTAGACGATCTAAGACATGAGCCTGTCGGTTTTACAATTACATGATACTGGATTTACTGTACCTCAGTGGCTAATAGCTAATGCACAATCTAGCTAGTGTCTCTAGCAATGCCATCAAAGGCAAGACCCTTTATTCATATAAATGCTCCGTCTCTGCACATTTTCCAGCAACGATCATCACACCGCATCCACCTTTTGTGTCTCGTACCGATTTAAGAGAAGTGTTTGATACCACCTATGGCAAATAGTGACTTTTATACAAAGCTAAAAACATCAGCGGCCCAAGCCATATTTTCGCTGAATGCGTCGTGAGCATTCAGCACAAAGAACCCTTTACCGTAGGATGTGGAGCGAAAGAAAAAGAAAGTTCAGAATGGCTATAAAGAAGAGGCCGTTGACAGGGACGACCAGACTGAACTTCTCCTCAGCTGAAGCTGAGTCACAGAACATTGGGATGTTCTTGAAGCACAGGAGGACAAACAAGAGAAAACCCAGAATCTACCTGGGGCTGTCTGATGTTTTCATTTTTCTCCTCGTACCCACTGGCATAATTACGTGTGCTGAGACTGAATTCTGTGGGGGCTGGCCACACAGGGTGACCCAAAACAGAACGTTCTGGAAACGTTGTTTGGAAAATCTCATCAAGCGTGGCGTCGTCTCTGACACATGTTCACTCGTTAGTCACTGTCTACTAAGCACTGTTATCTTTCCACTGGGAATAAACTAATTTTTGTTTGACAACCCGAATGAGTTTCTTGTCCTTTTTTATACCGACGTTGTGAAGTGAATGTCTCGTGACAGCCATTACAAGGTTGAGGGATGCCGTGACAGGTCATTAGATGAGTCACCGTTTTTCTGGCCAGACTCCAGAAACCACCTGTGATGTTCCAAATATATTCATTTGAATTGATTTTAAACAGTTTAACACTGTTAATAACAAAAAAAGGGGATATTGTTACTATTTCAGCTACTTAGCCTGCTAATGACTTTTTGTGAACTCTCAATCGCAACACGTAGTTCAGGTGGTACAGCTGACTCGGTATGTGGATGTATTTTTAAATTAGATTGTAATTTTAATTTTTTAAATTAGTCATGCTTCTCAACAATTTTCCCACGTAACCCCTTGCAACTGCATATGTATGCCCTGGGGTGCAAGTACTTTGAATTCTGGTTGGGAATCTCTGCTCTACAGCGAGACTGTACAAAATGCATTTTTTCCCACTGACCTCTGATGGTATCTAACCATGCAGACAGCTCGGCCAGGTTTTGAGATGTGTCTGCGTTTTCCTGTGATCACGCCAGTGCGAGGGAGATTAAATTCGTGATGATCACACCACCGAAAAGAAAAGGACAAAATTCACATTTGTCAAAAACATATTTCATTCCATAATTGCTGTGCTTGTTACTTTGGATCAGTGTGGGGGCTGTGCCCCCCTGGGGATGACTAGCAGCACATGACTAGGAGGTATAGCTAAAGTCAAATAGATCTCTTCACAGCAGACACTGGTGTGATATATTACAATGATTCCTGGTACTGAGACATTGTTAATGTTTTTAGTTCTGCTTGCGCTTTTCAAGCACAATAAGTCAAAAGAGCGCTCCGGTGCTGGCGAGGCTTTCGAGGTTATCTTGCTGTGGTGTTTCAGCTCCACTGAAAAATAGCGGGCGAGCCAGGAACCAGTTTTCATAGGGACTACAGTATCTCTTCAGTAGAAAGCAGGTCCAGTGAAGATTGTTCAAAGTGTGCTCTGTGGATTGTCAGTAGCAAGGACATTGTAACTGAAAAGTGAGGTTTCCCTCTAATTATTTTGAATGTAAATTTTAAATGTGTCCAACTCCCCTGCTGGAAAGAACCACTAATCTAATTTTATTTACCTCCATTGTACTGGGATAGATGTTCTTTGGTTAATGTATCTTAAACTACCTGGCTGAATACCACACGAGGTAAGAGAGATATGTTTTTTTGCAATTTGAGGGAGGTGACCTTATAATAGATACTGTCAAGCAACAGCGTGCAAACAGGAGACCGTCTACAGCTAAAAATAACTATGCAGTGGCTGGTAACCTGAAAGAAAATAAAGTTAACTACGCCACTTACAGGGATAATTTAAGGATCAACAGTCCACAAAACACTGTTGGAACAAGTAGATTCAAAAATTCTAAAATCAAGTCCTTGACGTGGCGGTCTGCTTTAATCAAAGGCTCATATGGCACAAGTGACTACCAACACGTCTCTGTTAGCCTCCTCCTCTTTCTACTCCACACTACTTTTAGCAGGTATTGTGAGGTGCCTCGGGCTAAAAAAGCGACAGCACCGATCTCTACAGCCAATGACACTAGATCAACTCAGATGGCTGCAGTTTTTCAGGTTCTGATGCTGGTACAGTAACTAGCTGGAGTGGATAGGATAGGAAGGGAGGACTCTTGAAAGGAAGGCAAACTGTGAGACAGAGGGGTTGGGAAGAGAGAGAATCGGAGAGAGACGGGGTTGGAGAAATGCTTTGAGGAGTAATGGTTGCTTGGAGACTGTTGTCAAGGAGACGATGAGTCCTAGAGTCCTTTGGCATCTAGTATGTCCTATATTTATGTTGATTTTCAGAAAGAGGCGGTTTTTTGATTGTTTTTACTTTGTTTTCCCCAGTAGGTGAACGAGAAACAGACGGTGATAAGCAGAGAGATAAGGTGAAGTCAACAACAACGGGGCAGGCTGGATTTTATACAGTGCCCCTCACAGAACTGAAACTAAGACAAAAAGGAATTTAACAGGTCAGATAACTGTCAGATGATAGCAGATATTTGACAGCGAAACAGAAGCCTGGAAACGAGAACAACATGATACGCTTCCCTTTTGTGACACCATATCAGTCTCTCAAATCATGACAGAAATCCTCCCTCTCCCCGTCTTGCTGTCGCTGACTCATTCTGTGGGCTCTTCCTGTGAATTCTGGGCTAAAAAAATACTTCTGGAGAGCGGGAAAGAGACAGGGAGCTCAAAAGATGGAAAAGCCACCCACTGTGCTCCAGTGAAAGCCTATCAAACTTACTCCTCACGATGCACCAAAGAAAGACTATTTCCAGTGAGTGATGCACATAACTAATGAGATGCATATTTTCCTGAGGTGTGGGTGTTGGCATGTTACAGGGAGGTAACACTGGAAACGGTCTGTGAAGTGTAAGTGGGGATAGAGCAGTGAATGTGGAGGCTGCAGTGATGGTCATACGCCGGCGTGGCCAGATATTGAGTGTCACTGAAGGAAGCGTCGCTGAATCCCTGGGGAATCCATGTGATTCGTTTTCAAGGAGCATTGGCTCATTGTACACCAAAGGTCATTATTCCTCTGCTTTGTCTCCTGAGCGCACAGAGCCGATTATACATGCACAGAGCTGTAATAACCAAACAACAAAAGGGAGCGAGGATGAGCCAGACTAGTCTCGCTTGAATATTATGTTTAGAATGAAGCACATGTAATTAAAACTGGTTCTGTCAAACCGAGAAGTCCAGAGTGAACCATCAGCCCGAACGATTGTAACAGCGGGTTGAAGAAGAGGACACGAATCAGCCTCATTATGGGATTTATACCTCATGCAATTCTTCCCAAGTTTCCAGTAATGTTGATTAATAGCAGGTCAAAAGGTGACAGCAAAGGCACGTGTTCTGCAAAATATGGCACAGCTATAACTAGATGCCTTTATGAGATTGGTATTGATCTCAGCATTAGTCTACATGGATGTGAATGGGGAACGTCCTGAATAATGACTGAACATGACTGAGCTTTAGGTTACACTCATAAAATCCTTTTCTTCAAAAGAATGATTTAAAATTTTGATAAATAAACTCCTGCTCTTTCTTGCTGAGCGTTAGACAAGAAGATCGATACCACTCCCACATTTGGCTGGTAAATGTAAACAGGAATCAGGAGTTGTTGGCACTAAGACAGAAAGTGAAGGGACACAGCTAGTCTGGCTCTGTCCAAAGCTAAGAAGATCCACCTACCAGTGCCTCTAAAGCTCACTACTTAACATGTCTGTTGTCTTGACAATCCTAAACTGAACCATAAAAAAGTTTCTATGTGAGGCTATTTCTTAGACAGAAACAGGGATTTGTCCAAAATCACTCCCTCTTTACTATATTTACATTTAATATCCAAATCCTGAGTATGAAATAGTGTCCTCAATAATTCATGCAATGAACACTACATACAACGCATTGTATCGATCCGAAAATCAAACTATGCAAATCTGTCAGACATGAAACAAAGTGATGGTAATTCATTAGTTTCCAAAATCTCAATTTCCTATTCACTATTGTGTGAATTATTTGGTGTCTGTTATATAAAGTATAGTGGATCAGTGAGTCAAAGAAATAAGGGTGTGATTTCTTGCCAAATCATATGTTTCCTCATAGCCTGGTTCTGACCTGAGACCCTGAGGTTTGGAATCACTGCTTTAAATGATGTGGTAAAATGACAGAATTATTTTTTCAGTTTCCTTGTTGCATTTAGATTTTTTTTAACAACACTACAAGTGTATTACCACATTAGTGGTCTCCAGGGGTTTAAGTGCATATTACACCATGTTTGATGGAACGAACAGCGTATTGATTGCTTTGCTCGGCGTCTATATAGTGCTGGGTGGTTGGGCACGCGTTCATTAAAATGCAAGAGCAGAAGGGAAGCGGTGCAACAAACCAGAGATAATCAATTAGAGTGAGAAATTGGTGCAAGGTATCAGTGTAGTACATTATATCACAGATCACATAATCATCATCATCACCATTACAGCGCTTTCTCTAGTCACCTGAACATACACAGGTTTTGAGCCAGTAGTCTTTTTGCATTACGTGATGTAACTGAGAGAGGAGACCATCACGGGTTGGCAACGCTGCTGAGCAGGTCTGTGTGATCGTGGGTTAGTGCGATGAGGCCACAGTCAAAACTCAAAGAGAACTAAAGCGTCCTATTGAGGAATCATGGAAAAACAGTCAATTCATTATCATGGGAGCATGAATATGCTCTGACTATAGAAATATCTTATGTGCATAGTTGTTATTTTGGCAAGTCTCCAAATAAAAAAAGATTCTTCCTCTTGAGACTTATACATCGGGGCATTGTTTCATTTTTCAATGCTTTCAACAACACAAATGGAATTTGATTCAGCTCAACTATATTTGTGTGGTGGTAAATTCCCCCCAAAACCCAAAACTGTTGGTAAAGTTGGATGCCACGGGAATTTGGAATCATCAGCTTTTTTTGTCTGGAACAGATTTGGGTGAAGTGACTGAAGTTGAAGTTGAAGTGACTGATCTTCCCACTGAGGGGTCCTCAAACTGGTCTTGAGGTCTAGGTCATGCTTTATTGATGGGTGGTTCTCATCCTATGTTCTGTAAACTGACTGCAGATAAACACCTCACTGATGTAATGCAATACAACACAAATGTAAAACTTTGGCTGTGCTGATGTGATTATATGTTGTGTGACGTCTGCATTTTGACATTAATATATTGTATTATACTGTAATAATTCAAAAGACATTATCAGTATTAGAAACATCTCATAATATATGTCAATCAAAAACAACATACAGCCTGAAATGATAATAGTTGAATATACAGCCCTCTGTTGTATGTAGACAACTGTTACACAGTGTTGACTGTTTAAGAAAGGAGTATTTGTCACAGGACTACTGTGCTGAATTAATTTACAGTACGGAGTGATTTCTATTTTTCTGCCTCTCTATTTTCCTCGATCCTGTGAAAAAATGTCGTTGCTAAAATGGGTTACAAGAATACAGAGACACAACCATTGGACGCCTGGTGGTATTCTATAAGGTGGTCTACACCTGGCATATAGGGACACTGTCATTACAGTATCAAAAACTGTGCTGTGGTCAAATCAAACTGTAAATGAACTGACAGAGTATTTATTACCGTGGGGTGTGGTGCTATTCGTTGTTGTTGCTGTCTTGCAGCATGGCTTCTTGGCCCCGTGCCTCTCCTCCACTGAGAGGCATCTGCCAAGATAAAGGTCTTCCAATCAATTTCTAATCAATGTTCACCTCTGTGACTGAGCGTCTGCGACAACAACAGCTCACTGCTGAGACACAGAAGGATTTCACAACAGCCTGGATTTGTTTAAGTTTCTGTTAAGGAATCATGAGGATGCACGACATTCAGAGATTTTCAGACCTACTGAGATCTGGAGTCTTTTAAAGGATGCTTGTTTACTTTTTCCCCCCAAAATGTCTGAAATCTACCAAACCTGTTTTTTTACATTTAACATACAGTATAATTTATATGTATACATATTGTTTTAGTAATTGTAAGTTATGGGGCAACGCCAATGGCAAACAAACACATAAATAAATGTAAAGCAGTCTGTGTGTCTCATGGTGAGACAGTTTGCTGAGTGACTTTATGTTCACACATTTGAGCTTCCTTGCACGACTGATTTGAGAACCTGACCATAGGGAAAACAAGACTCAAAGAATACATGCTCCACTAGCAGCCCCTACAGGCCATATTTCTTCTTGCACCTAATGGCACTGACTGTGCAGCCCGTTTATTGAAAAGATGAAATACCACACAAAGAGAAATGATTTTCTATTTTCATTTTTAATCAAAATATATAGCAAATTACAATAAAACGGTTACACAAATATGTACTTTCTACTCTAAAATGTCACTGAAAAGCTTCCGCTTCTTGGACTCGCCGGTCTGTATTTCCTGCCAATGGGCTCGTCTGTGTACAAAGTGAGAGAGGGCAAACTTTGCCCACACGTGACGAGCAAACTGATCAGACCTCAGCTGGCTTTCACTTGGAACTGGAAGTGAAGGGGAGAGAGGAAAGGGAAAAAAAGAAACAGGCATTTGAGCTAGATGAAGTGTGTAGAGTAAGAGTAAAGTTAGTGAAAGCCCCCGTGTGAATTACCTAGTTCCTGTGCGATGCTTTGCCTTTGACTGATTGTTGCACTGTTCCATATGGCTTCCAGGACCCGACTGCCCAACCTGGAGCAGGCCATTTGGACAAACAGACCCTGGGAGGACAAATGGTGGGATGGAAAAGCTTAATGTCAAGAGAAGGTTAAAAAACAAAAAAAACAAAACAAAACAAAAAAAACACACACACACACAGAAAGGAAATGCGCTGGTTTCATAATGATCTATTTTTTGCCCATTTGAAATAATTAAATAAAATGAAATAAAATAGATACAAAAGTGAATTCATATACCACAAGTACATTAAATTAGACAAACCAATGATTCAAAACAAACACTACCTTGTTCTCTCTCAAAAATAATGATTCAAATCCTTATCATTCTGGGCATAAAAACTGGGAGGAAAATAATACCAAAAAAGAAGCACAACATTTTTTTTACTTCTGGCTGAGTTGAAAAAGTTGTTTATCAATTAAATTAAATTGCAATGGAATCAGACTTAATGAATAATTCTTGACATACATAAAGCATGTGACCTTAATGTACACTGAAGCGACTGTAACCTTCCCCGAATCAGCCCCTGCATTTTATACCCTCCACAGAGTGTGTTCTAAAGGGACACTGCAAGTGGATTTGGAAGACGTACATGAGTTTCTGATGTAGCAGCTCATGTAATGTACAGTCACTCAAAAGGTAGCAACAGCATGGCCAGACAACCACATCATAAACCTTGCCTAAACAAGTTTAAGGTACTTGACAATAAAATATATTAACATGTGAAATACTCTGCGTAAAAGCCGACTGATTACCTGCACACTTTGATCTATTAAATGTCATAAAATAGTCAAAAAGTCCAAAGTGACATCTTAAAATTGCTTGTGCTTAACCCAAAGATCAAATCATCAACTAATTGTTTCAGTTCTCATATTCTATCAATGCCTCTGCACTCGTACCTCCAGTCTCTTGAGGATCTTGCCTCTGCCCTTGTCACTCGATGTGGTGATGAGGGCCTGGAGGACGTGGCTACCAGCCGGGTGCGAAGCCATTGTCAGAAGGTCAGCAGGGTTCAGAGTGCGCAGGCTGCTGAGGAGGAGGGAGCGTTCCTTGAACCTGGCCAGTGCCTGGACCAGCCGGGAGCCGTGGTAACAGATAGAAGACAGTGGGAGCTGGAAATGATCAAAAAAAAAAAAAAAAAACCCATGAGCTTACCTCCATGCACTGCAACATTTATTCAACACCAATACACTGTGGGATTAACTGATATTCAAATGGCTTTGCAGTGCAGCTTTGCGCTAGTCATTTGGTTGAAATAGCAAGATTATGACTAAAATCAACACACAAATGATTTGGTATGACTTTCCTTCAGCTGTTTACCTCCGTCTGTATGTTGCCCTCTGCTGTGTCAGAGTGGTAGTACACCTCGTAGGTGAGCAGGGACATGAAGAGAGGGAGGCAGTGGACGTGTCGAGAGCCAGGCTCAGCGCAGTGGAACGCCTAGGAGGCAACACATCAACAGGGTTTTATCCTTTAATCCATAAATCAAACGCTGATATGTTTTATACTGTTGTTATGAAGGTTCAATCTCATTCATAAAGTGTAAGGAATAACCAGTAGCCAGGGTATTGTTATATTGATTTAGGGCCCTTGGGACCTTTATATGTCAAACGCTCTTTGAGGCTTACGCGCAGGAGACACTGCATCAGCTCGTCCTGTTTCTCTTCACTCTCTGCACAGCTCTCTGCCAGCTGAACGATCACTCCCATGTGTCCCGCGGCTAAGATGGCCTCCACACCTTGGACCAGCTCATCAAACAACCTGAGGAACTATGGAGAAAGAACCAGGGGGAGGAAGCCATGGAGCAAGTTCAGTTATCCCTGTACATCCAAAATCAATGCTGCCACCTGCTCAACCAGACGGTATGACCTACCAGCTTGTGCTTGGCCGAGGCTGCGGTCAGCCTTTGTATGGGGAAGTTTGCGATTGGGTGGAGGGCTAGGTCCACCAGCTGACCCTTGAGATGGTTCTTGTACAGATCACGGAGAAGGGACTTGTGGGATAGCTGTATGATCGTCTCAATGAGGTGACTAGAGGCCTGGTCCTTCAGAAAGACCAGAAGGGGACTATAGGGAAAGAAAAAACAATACTCCCTTATACATTTTGTGGCAATTACATTTCAAAAATCAATTACAGTCGAGTAGAGTTTAGCACTTGTCTCTGACCTAACTCCTGGAGCAGTACTGCGACTTGTCAGGTACTCCGTGATTCCCCTGAGGAGCTGTTTACAGAGTTTGGGCCGTTTTCTGTGACACACAGTCAACATGGTCTGGAAAATTGCACTGGCAACAGCGTCTGTCACACTTACTGGAAACAAAAGAGACAAGAAAGGAGAGAAAAATGAGACTTTCTGGCAATTTAATGGAAGCCTGTGGCAAACAAAACAAATTTCCATAGTGCTTCTCTCTTTATGCTTGGGGTCTAACAAATCCGCTGAATGCAGCTCCTTCCAAATAAAACATATGCAAAGCAGACTTCAAAATATTTTAAATCACCTGGCTCGATATAGAGACTCATGCCTACACCAGTCTTTCTCCCTTTGCTTATCTGTCTGCCTCTTTATCTTAAGTGTCTGCTCTCACCCTGTATTATCTTGTCTTCATGCAATAGTGAAGGAAACAGCAAAAATTCTCAACTTTAATCCTTTTTTGACTATGCAGGCAGATATAGCCTCCGGTTAGGGAAAGGGTCATTAAGTTTCAGTGGTTTCTGCTATGCTATAGCAGAAGACTACTATATCAATGAAAAGATTTGGGATAGAGACAAAGATATTAACGCTAACTATGAACCCTATGTTCAGCACAACATTTTATCTGGCTTAAAGCACAAATGACCACCTCCAGACTTCATGAAGCCCAGCTTAAAGTTGACGCTTAAAGATGTAGAGAGGAGGGTACAATAATCCATGTGTTATGGAAATGTGCGTCATTTTAGACGTTGATACATCGTTGTATCCAGATAATTGTTTTGTTTTTTCCAGGAGGTCCCTTGGTGCCCACTGTTATTTATGCTTTCTGATCACTCTGATAGAAAAAAATTCCCTCTATGCTGCGTGAATGGATTCAGACAGCCATTATACAGCTGCTGTGGAAGTCAGTCTGTCCCATCGCTCACAAGCTGGAACATCCTGATTAGTAGAACGGCCTCAATATGAAAAGTTACCGCTCAGTCTTGTAGTATTAATACAGCCTCAATTTTATGTTACAGAGCCTATTCTTTTGTTTTTTGGTTTCTTGATGAACTTTACTTTATTTATGTTCTGACTTTTGCTTTTCCTTCCTTTTTCTCTAATCTCTAAATTGGGCCTAAATATTTGACACTGTCTGAATTTTGCCACAGACCATCTCTGGTCACCAAGACCCGGATCCAGATCATGAGTTGGCGGATGTGTTTCACAGTGCGATCTGGGACTGTTGTCTTGGATTGATGACCACAGACTTTACCACATTCGTCCAAAGGGGCCTTTATTCATTCAACTATTTTTTGTTTTGTTTTTTTTTTTTTTTAACAGCACCATGTCAAATTCACCGTAGTTTAAAACCTACAGTTTAAATCATCACACCAAGTGACACATGGAGGGGATTAATGCAGAAAGGGCTGAACCTCAGAACCATATGTTGTCTAACCATATGTAGTCTAGTTTTCCAGACACTGTGTTTTGTGTGTTCATTAATGGATTTGGACACAACAGAGTTTCCTTTAGCCCCCCTTTGCAGCAGAGATCTGTTAAAAACCACTTAGGTTTCCCATTTGCCCTCTTGACTTTTTTTCTTTTTATTGTGATATTAAAACTCCAAGGTTGGATTTATCATATAAATTCTAAACACAATCTCAAAAGCTCTCTATTCAAAACAGCTGCTGAGCACTTCCCCACCTGCATTAAACAGCCTTAAATTTTTTTTGGATACTTAGAAAAATGTCAGACCATTCAGCAGAAAACAACAAGAGGGAGACAGCACTGTCGACAGTAATTGCTGTATTGTGAACGTCTGGCAGAAAATATAAAAGACTGTTTATTTCTAAAAAATCAAATCCTGAAATTATGGAGCTACAGAAAAAAGCTTTTAAAAAAAAGTCACAAAGTTTTAGAGCAGATTGTTAACTGTTGTGACTACACCTCCGTCTCTCCTTTTCTACAGCACCAAGTAAACAACTTCGTCATGTACATGTTTCAAAATATTTAAAAATCATTCCAAATCTTAAATTAACAATCTAAAATTCCATATGAAATCTGTAAATGCCAGAATTAATCAATTTAAGATGGAAAACCAGACATCTTAGCCTGTCTATATACTTCCAGTTCACAGACCTAAAGACAGATAATGTATGAATACAGAAGAGACAAAGATAGAAGCTTTTGCTCTGCAATATTTATATTTTCCATCTCAGTTGGCCACGAACATGTCTTCCCTATCCATGGAACAACTAGGACAAGGATTCCTGTGAGTTTGATGAAAGATGACTCACAATTAACGTTTTCCATCATGGTCTCTGTAAGGCTTTTCAGCTCGTACCAAAATGACGTGGGAATCTCAAAGTCTGTCAGCTGAGGAGCAATGTTGCGCTCTTTTGCACCTGAAAGAAAAGAAAAAAAAAAAGACAAGAAAAGACAGCATGAATTCAAGCTTAAAGCAAACATGCCTCTGGGTGTAAAAGTCCTAGCACACTGGAACAGCCTCAATGAATAACTACAGGCAACAACAAAAGCTTTATTTTCCTCCCGTTTTGCTTGAATAAACAGAGAAATGGAGGCTGATGTATAAAACATCACCAAATGGGTAAAAATTTCTCTGAAAAACCTCTCAGACAATTCTCTCTGTCTAGTAAGGGTCAACTAATAGAAGGGTTCAAATCAAAGTTCCTCCTAACAGTCAAAGGTTCTGGTTCATGTTGAGATGATTGCATCACATTCATGCTGTCAATCTCCTGTTCTACCACATCCCAAAGGTGATCTACTGGATCCAGATCTGGTGACTGGGTAGGCCCCTGAAGTTCACTGAACTCATTGTCATGTTCATGAGACGACTTTTGCCTTGTGACATGGGTCATTATCCTGCTGGAAGTAGCCATCAGAAGATGGCAACTTGTGGCCATGAAGAGATGCACATGGTCAGCAACAATACGTAGAGAGACCGTGCTGTTCAAACCATGTTGATTGGTATTAAGGGGCCCAAAGTGTCCCCACACCATTACACTACCACCACCAGCCTGGACAGTTGACTCAAGCCTGGTTGGGTCCATGGAGCCATGCTGTTGATCTGCTTCCTGAGCAGAAATCAACACTGATAAGACCAGGCTAGGTTTTTCCAGTCTTCCATGGTCCAATGTTGGTGCCTGTATTTTATATTTTTTGATTTTGCTAATGGGTAAAATGTCCTAATTATTGGGGGGGGCTCAATTAAACTGTGTCTGAACGTACCTGGACGAGACTCAGCCCGGGGGGGTCCAAGACAGCCCGCCAACACATGTATCAGTGTGCGGACCACATGTGAGCCGTGAACATGTTTGATGAACTCTGAACTGTTGTCTCTGACCACCTGACTTAGAGACAACACCTGGGCCTCCAGCACAGCACAACCCTCCTCCTCTTCATCATCTTCTTCTTCTTTTTCTTCTGTGGCAGCAGACAGCTCCTTCTGTGATGACTCTAAAAAAATGGATGGATGCAAAAGATACACATAGAGCTGAGTGGGACTGGTGGTTCTGTGTGATTTCACCAAAATTTGCTAGAAAGAATTTCATACAGTGATGAGTTGTCTGCCACTCAGAAATAACAAATATTATCTTACTCATCCATCTGGACATCTGTCTGACTGCACTCTCCACTACGTGGCCTCCACACCGATCACAAGAAACCTCCTTGAACTCCGAGCCCGATTCTCCACCTAGTTCAGCCAGCACCTCTCCCACCTGTTCAGGGCTGGACAGTGGGAGCAGCCGCTGCAGAGTGATGCTTCCTGTTCGGTCCATTGCCACCAACTTTGTTTTACCTTTTACCTCTGAGAGCACGTTCTCCACAAACATCTCTATGGGAGATATTGAGAGAGACAGAAGTGTTAATAGAGTTGTGAAAATATAACTAATGGAGCTTGGCAGAGGGAGGCAGTATAACCTGCTCGTTATATTTTAGGTAAAATGATGAAATAAACCTGCAGTAAATCTGGAATATCAACAGATCAGCATACTTTGTTGTGTATGTTCAGTACGAGCTAGGGATGGATACTGTTTGAAATAAAGCTTAAAAAGATTAGTTGATTCAATGGATGGTTCACATACAATAAATCAACAACTATTTTGATCAATAAATCATTTAAGTGATTTTTCAAGCATATACTGTTTGGCTCATTCTCTGTTCCTGTTCCCCTTATGTGAGACTTTGACATTTTTATGTTCAAAATAAAACACCTTTACATTTAAACTGATTGTGGATTGGTTAAAACAAGTCATTTGATGTTATATTAATGCCACTTTTGAGTTTTCTGATTATATACTGAGGAAACACAAGTTTTTGGGAGTGATAGACCAAAATACTGGTATTTTTTTGGAAATTTTCTTTGAGGCACGTTAGCATTTTTTTTTAAATTCCTAAATATTAAATGTTGTCCAAACTAAAGCCCCTGTACAAGAATTTTGAATAAAACTCATTCTAAAATCTGCAAACAATTAAAGAAGAGTGCTAATCTTACTAAACATTTGATGCTAACTTTCTTTTCCTGACAGTCTGACATTCTGTGCAAAGGACCCACTTCAGTCTGTACATAGAGGTTCTAGACCCAGCCTAAGTAAAAAGGCCAAAGAGACACCTTATACTGTTCATGTACAGACATTAAGGAGTATTATACTCAATATTTATTATTTATTGTCTCATGATTACAGATCATAAATTAATCCTGATACACAGTGTGCTTATCTAAAATAATTCTGCATAGTAATTAAAAAGTCAGATTTGTCTTAAAATATATTTTGACTTAAACTGATCATATTTCCATTTTATCAGGTATCGATTGATATCGATTTTTTTAATCAACTAATGGTTTTGGTTATTTAAAAAAGAAAAACAAACACATACACACACACACAGTCACAGGCCCCTGTTGACATTTTCAAATTGCGTTTTCTGTCTAGAACCCAAAGATGTTCTACTATGATAAAAACAAAGAAAAACAGAAAATCCTCATATATGAGAAGGTGCTACCACTGTAGTTTTATCTTTCTTGCATGGAAAATACAGTAACTCCAACAATCAATTAGTTATTAAAGTTGTTAATTTTCACATGACAGTTCTACATTATTTCCAACCTCCAGAAAAATAATTATTCTCACCTCTCTCCTCATTATCTTCAAAGCCTTCACTGAGTCTTTCCCCAACCCGGCGGAAGTAGCCCACACTCAGGGCATCCAGGCGCTTCTTGCCACCATCTCCCTGACCCTTCTCCCCCTCTTCACCTCCCCTCTTCTTTTTCTCTCCTCCTTTCCCATCATCACCAGGGTGTCTCCTCTTCTTTCCACCTCCTTTCTGTGGCTTTTTCTCCTCTGCTTTCACCAACATAGCTTTTACCTTACAACACGCAGGCGACCAGGACAACCTCTTGGTCCTGTTAGAGACAGTGTCTGACTCAGTCTTCTGTCTGAAATAGAAAAAGGGCGACATGACACTTAGGTTTTCATAAAGACCTGGTGGTCAAGCGCACATTCACCCTATTCATCATATGACTTCATGATTAATTAGTAAAGTCTATCAATGTCTGTCGGTATGTGATCAGATTGGAGCAAAGGCTCCTTTTATGATCAGTATGCTTTAGGAGTTAAGTAGGACTAATAGGTAAAAACAGGCTGATCCTTTTGTTTTCAATGTACCATTCTTCCTAATGGTTTGTTCTAAGACTGAGGGGACTAAGATAAAGGCACTGTAGGAAATTTTATTTAAAAAAGTAAAGTTTAAAGAAAGACAACGCATGCCGAATTTACCTCTGACGACAAGGGTTTCAGAAAATGTCCTAGGTCGAGTTTTATGAGGTCGATATAGGTGCCGATAAGCGGTGATATACTGAACTGACTGTCCTGGAAACGGAGTTAGGCTCAAAGCCGACCGAGGGACGACAATGCCTACTCGCTGCCCGAGAACTGAGAAACTAACGAGCTCAGTTATTACAGAAACACGTAGAAACACATTTTTAAAAAAATTGTTAAAGAGAAGCTAAATTAGACGTTTAGCTTAATCCATGCATTATATGACTTTGTAAAAACAGACTTTATAGAGGTAAACATAAATTAGTTAAACTCACGTGTGAAATGAGTAGATGTGACAGTGGAAGTGTGTTGCCGACGCGTAGTGATGACGTATTGTGGGCAGCGTCTTCTGCTTTTTTAAAAATAATTCTAAAAATACTTTCGTTTTATAGTCTATTCATTTCCTATTATTATTATTATTATTATAATTATTATTATTATTATTATTATTATTATTTCATTGTCTGTTGTTGTTTTTATGTCGTATTTCCGTTACTTAGATCTGACCGCGTTTAACATTTTTGTTGTGATGAAATTTGATTTATTTTTTAATCAGTATCGTCTTTGAAAAAAACAAACAAACAAATGGGTAATCAACAAATACTACTTTAATATTCCCTCATTATTTAATACACTGACAACAAGTTTACACAGTGATGCACTTTCAAAATAATAAAGTATATGTGTGATATGTTAGCTGTGTTGCTTTCTATGTGGACTAGCTTACAGAAAAAAAAATCTTAGAAAATAACCATTACTATCCATTTATAAATATTTAATACCTTATGAGCCATTATTGATATAAACTTAACCTGATCAGCGCCTTTAAAGAATTAACCCCGACATACAATATTACCACGAGCCGGCTAATAAATCAGGACCGTGTCCAGATATCAAAAATTAACTTTTTTTTTTTTTTTTGTATGTTGATTGTACGGTCATAAAGTGCAGTGAGCTGTAGCTGTAACCACCAGGGGGCAGCATGCCCATCAAAGACCTCACTGAACCGGCCCGGTCGGAGGTGTTGACCGGGGCCCAGAGCGTGTGACACCCGTCACCTCCTCAGGCTTTCTCGGGTGCAGCGCACCGTCCTTGATGGGAGCCAGCTGCAGGGTCGCTACACTGTTGTTTGTTTTGTTTTGTTTTTCCTGTACCATCAAAACATATGTACACTGTTTCCCCCTTCATTTTCCATAACCTGATGATTTTATTGTTTAGCTCGGTGTCAGCCTACATCTCGTTCTGTGTGCGACTGCACCACAGTTTTTGAGAATGCACAACGATAATGATAATTTCATATACTACTAAATGATGGGGTGTGTCTTTTCTCCTCCTACTTATATTTCACATGTGATTTAAAATTTGGTTTCAAACTCACACCCTTAAGTTTCAGACCTGGGACTTGAGCTTGGAGTTTTTGACCTTGTGAAACAGCAGTACTGCAACAATAATGACATCGCTGTGCTTCCTCTGTAAAGTGTGATACCCCTGGCCACTGTGCATGTCTGGGTGTGTACTCAAGTGAATCAGCACAGATGCAAGCTGAGATGTTGTCATTTGTGACCAGAATGGAAACACAGGGCATGTAATCATTCCCAAGGATAAACTGCAAGAGCAGAGGGTAGTGGTATATCTAAAGATATATCGGTATCTATTATCTAATAAATGGCTTATTAGATCTGCACGGATTACAGAGAAGGAGAGGAGGATAAAGAGAAAAAGTTGATTTTTAAATTTCCAAGTTTGTTTACAACATGACTTTAGGGGTGGCATTGTTGTCTGTCAGTCAGTCATTTTGCCAATTATGTCCCATTAAAATATGTAAAAAATGTTGAGATTGGTTGCGGCGGAACTTGATCCCCAGAGGAGGCTCCTAATCACCTCCTTGACTCACTGACTTTTCATTATTCGTCAAGATAACATTGACATTTATGGTTTTATGTGAAATGTTACAACAAGTATTGAACAGAAAAATATGGGAGTATAACAAATAAATTGTGATCTGCTATTTAGTAAATCATTCACTTTTACTTTTCAAGGAAGAAAAAGCATATTCCAGTCTATGTGTTCAGCAAAACACACTGCTTTGCCTTTCATTTGATACACAAAGGAGAAACTGAATCTTAGGTGCTTTTTTTATAGTAGGTAAAGAGGTTTGAGAGCAGAATGGCAAGCAAATGATAAACCTTTTGATCGGCAGCAGAGCTCCTGTTTGCTTTGAATGTTTGTATTCATCTCCAGGGCAACTGCAGCGCATGAATCAGCATCGCAATTAAGAATTTTTAAGAGTCACACAGACTCATTGCACAAAGAGGTCTTGATGTCACAGGCCGAATCCGGTTGTGAATCATTTAGAGTTAAATCAATGATGTAAGTGGAAACACCACTCCCACTTCATATGTGGTCAGCGATTCTTTGGAAATTTTTGAGTTAGTATCCAGAAAATTCTTCATCACAAATGAAAAAACTCTGTAATATCCGTCTTTACCCAATTCTGATTTGGCTGCCTGTCAAGATATTTTATAATTCATTTGTGTGAAATAGGGTTAGAGGCTACTTTCTCATAGAAAGCATGAAACCAGCATTACAAATCCTTTGATATGATAACTATGATATGTCAATCACTGACTTTTATAACAAACACTCTACAATAATACTTAAATTGTACACCGCAAATGTGGTGTTAAAGGAATAGGGGCTTGGAAACAGCAACCCTGGCTTTACTCGAGGTTAAAAAAACCCGATTTTGCCAATTCACACATTGTATCTTGTTTGATCAATTTTGTAATAAAACCAAAGTATAAAAAACATTAAGTCTTGTTTTATGTTTTTTTTTTATGTTGGATTATTTTAGCCGTTTACCCTCGCTTTCAATCTAACCAGCAAGTAAATACTGAATAAGTAAAAAAAATAATACTTAGATATAAAAAATATGTATAAAATTATATAAATAAACATAAAGCTATAGCCGAGAGTCCAATAGCTTAGCATAAAGACCCAGAAATTTGGAGAAAAAGCTAGAAATACCTAAAAATATTGCGGTAGAACTACATCTTATATGTTTTACACTAAGGTATTAATCTTAAAAAAAGAAATAACATGTTAATGTTTGAGTTTTGCTGCTATGTACTTTTATTTTAACCTTTCCACAGGAACAGGCTAGCTGTTTCCAAACTCCCTGTCTCCGTGTTAACCTGAAATCGACTTTGTGTTTCCTCCCGTGCTCACCGCTCTGCAGACGCTGCAAATGTTATTTATGTTATTTATCAGCTGGTGTCAAGTCAGCCGGATCAACAATAAAACAGGCCAATGGTCTGCATTTTTCAAAATGCAAATAGCTTTGACAAAAAGCTAATGTTTGGCTCTAACCAAAAACTATTATAAAAAGGTTATTGTTACAGATGATATTGCAGCAAATCAATGAATCAATTTCTTTAGGTTGTTTATTTCTTCAAGCTCTCTTTTTCCACAGAAGGCACTTTTCATTATGAACTTTTTGACGTAATAGCAGAAGAATAACAGGTGTAGACGATACCAGTGAGCCAGCAGGTACATGAGAACCAAGGCTCACACACCTAAATGGGATATAGTCATCCCTAACGTTAGTAGCTGCACCTGTGTTTTTTATGACATGATATGACATGTAGAATCGACTGACGTGCAAAAGGACTTTTTGATCATTACACCATCACTTTAAAAGCTGAAAATCATTTTTAGTCAGTAATTGAAAAAAACAAATTTTAAATGAATTATATTAAACCGATCGACTACTGACAAAATAAGGTTCAAGAGATAATGTTTGTTATGATATGGTGCTATATAAATAAAGTTGAATTGGATTGAAACCAATAGCTTTCAATGGTGTGCTTGTTGCTCCTATTCTGTTTACTGTGTTTTCTGTTGAATTCAGCTTAATGTCACCAACCATATCTTGCTTAAAGCTTACTCCCTAATGCCAGTCCAGACCGTTCGAACCTTTGAACCCTGCTCTGTGGCACCTGAACACCGGTTTCTTCTCTTGACTTGGCAGAATGCTGAATATCTCAAAGCTAGCCCCCAGTCAAAACACCCCTTTACACATGCAGTACAAATATGGTCAACTCTCACTCTGATCATTGCATTGCTTGATGGCAACTGTAAATGGCACCTGATGGACGGTCCACCGCTTTGCTCCAGACTGAACCGTCTCAACGGCTATCGGATTCACAGCTATGGATTTTTCTTTCCACGGGATGTATCCTAATGACTTTGATGTCCTTGACTTCCTCTAGCACCACCACAAGGATGACACTTTGGCTTTGAGTGCAATATGCTGTTTGCCATAAAAAAATTTGGTACACAAATACATGGTTCCATCAGGATGAATCGTAGTAATCCGGGTTATCCTCTGCCTTATGTGTGTTGCATAAATGCACCATGTTAAGATGATATGGCACTGATTGTTACTGTATCTTTCTGTATTTTAGAAGGAGGTACAATTCCCCCAAGTTTAGAGGCTGATATTTACATCCGGAGAAGAATGTGACCTTTTGCTCCTTTTTTTTTACCTCCATTCAGTTTGGTTTATATTCTGCTTCGCGCTGGAGAGAGCTGATGGTCTGTACCCAACCAATGACTTACTGTTATACATTTTTTAATTTTTTTCTCATTACATCAGGGCTCGACACATGCACACCGTGCTCGTTGCCCGCGTCCTTCCTGCCGCCGCCCGGCTCTCGGGCACCACTCCCTTCGCCGAGCATTGCGCAAGGACCTTTCTCCTCTTCCTCTGCGCCGCCGTGTGCGCGCCGTGTGCGCTCCGAGCGCGGCCGTCCGCGCCCGGTCCGACCCCACGGTGGGAGTGAACAAACTCCAGGCGTCCGGCCGAGGGTGGGGTTGTCCGGGCGGAGGAAGAGGCGTGTGTGTCATGAGTAGAGTAGAGTCAAGTACGGTCCCTGGACGGGCGTATAAATTCTGATCCAAAGGCGGAGCGGCTGAAGAAAACACGTCAGGAATACATTTCCACACGCTCACAGATACTCACCCGAGACGAAGGAAAGGTTTCATCGCTGCTACAAAGAGTCAAAGAGGGAAAGTAAGTCACCACGCGTGGGTTTTTTTTCTTCATAAGTAAGATGTTGAGCCAAGTGAAAACACGAGGCGCTACACGTCGGACCTAACGGTTTCTCTTGTACGTGGGAGGTTTCAGTTCTCAACAGAGGGGGAGACCCACGACCCGTAAAGACAGAGAGACAGACCATGTCCAAACACTCAGGTCTTACTCCATTCACCTTTATTGAACTTGAGCATTCTTCCTGTATCTCAAGGTCTTTGAGCTCTGAAGGTAGTTTAGCCTTGAACCTGCTGAACTTTTTTGTTGTCAAATACACTAAAAAAAAAAAATCCGTTCAGTCATCTCATCTGATTTGTTTCCAGTTGTTATCCTCCAGAACTTCAAAATGTTACACCTGCTTTTTATATTTTTCCTTGTTCAGTAAAAACAGCCGATCCCGCCCTAAGCCCTGGTGCTTGGTGGTCAACCATCTGCAGCTGATCCATTTTCCTCTCTCAGAGACCTTGAAGGATGTGCAGTAGCATGGGATTTAAACCATCGTATATATTGTTCTTTTAATCAATCAAATAATTTGATATGGGACAAACATCACCATAGAACAAACAAGCCCGGCCGTTACTTTGGCCCTGTTTGGGAACAGTGACTTGTATGTGAAGCCCTTATCTCAGGGGCCAGTGGGCATACCAGCCATGCCAACATGCCAACACAAACCTGCCGAGGAGACGTGCATAGCTGCAGAGGGAGAGAGCGCAGCAAGCAGCGTTTGGGAAGAAAGTGTCACATGGGATAGATGAAGAAGCAACACTTAATTTCAAGCTTGGCTGATGGCTGAATTATAAATCCATTTCAGTTTGTGCATGAAAGTGTGAGGGAAGAGCAACGCTGCCAGAAAACTAGGCTTGTGTAATGGCTTTTTATGCCTTTTGGGGATTGAGTGAATGACTGACAGGCCAATCTTAGGCTAACTAGGGTAAATAACATGGCTTTTTCCTTAAAGTCTGTAAAGATGGAGATTACTAAAAAAACAAACCAGCCTGGAAAGCTTTTGTTTAGTTGCTACATTTGAAAAGAATCAATATTTGCGGTTTGTCTTCCAGCCAATTATGCTTGTATCTTTAATTAACTGCCTTTGAGTGAGGAGAAAGAGTCAAAGAAACTTAATTTTATATAATGAAGTAATATCATTTGCCCTGTAACTAGAATGTGTTGAATTCACTTGTTTCACTTATGTTTCGATCTAGATGTAGACCCCATTTTTCTAGAATTAGAAACAGAGTGGAGGCAGCACAGAACGGGTCAGAGAGCGAGACCTGGGTGGGGGTCATGTTGCAATCAATGCGACTGACCTGCTCCATTGTTTCTGTAACAATGATAATGAATGTTTTTGCCAAAAAGAAATAGCTGAAACGAGGGAAATGTCATGTGACCGGGAGATGACCTCAGGAAGTCAGAGAGTTGAAGAAACAGAAATGAAGAACGAAACACACACACGCTCTACTTGCACATGGATTGCGATGCTCTGATTCAGTGAGGCATCCTGCCCTACCACCTCTTCTTCAGCTATTGGCTGCCCTCTTGAACTGTACCACATGACTTCACAATCGCTGCCTTTTTCACCCAAACCAGTATCCTGGTTGACACACTTGCTCCATGCAGATGTTTAACCATTAAACAACTGTAAAGCTGAAACACTATCCAAGACTCTCACTGCTTCTTGTCTAGATGAAATACGCATCTCACATCAACAACTTTGAGCTTTACTTTGGACAATAGAATGCTACAGTTTAAAAAAGACAATGTAGTGAGATGCCAGCTTCTGTTTACTTCTGTATTAGATGGAAAATCCATTCTTTCAAAAAAATTCCGTATATTTCTAGTGTTAGTATTCCTCGCTTATCAAAATGTGTAGGCGTTGTCTTTAAATGGAAAATTTCTCAAAAGCAATTTAGAGGGGTGGGGTGTTGGCTTAGCAAATGTTGTTTTTAAAAATGATTTATAGCCGCATAAACCGAATACCTCCCAGTGTGTTTAGCCAAAAGTGCTGCATTTCTCCTGACTATGTGCATAAAAATGCAGCTCATGGATGTTTTACAACAGCTAAGAAAACTCTAATGGCACTTCAATGTAGATTAATCTTTGTGTGCAGTGCCTCAGCCTCGTGTGACTTCTATGTTCAAATGGAGAAGTTGCAGATGGTGAGAAAAAAATGAGGGAAAGAAAAAGGTGGGAGGGAAATGCCCCCTCCCTCTACCTTTCATTCTAGTAAACAATTTATGTTTGCATATTCCCAATGCTGATATATGGCACATGACATCTGACCCTGAGTTTAGAAGCTGATGGACAGGAAAGAAACATCTTATCTTCGATGTGAAAATTTTCTAATTCTATTGTGATTATTTGTGCACTGTATGAGGGTGGGGAATGTGACAGTGTGATAAATGTTCATATTTTCTACAGAACTGTACGTCTACACCTGAGCGTACAGAGACATTCTTAGATGATGTTTTGCTCCAGGTGCCAGGGTGGGCAGATGGAATCCAGCTGTTTGCAGGAGTTATGTTATTGTATTCAGGGAGTGTAGCTATCAAGGACGAAAGGCTAAATACCCCAGCATGCTTTGGGAAAGCGTAACGGCTGAGGAGTGTGCATGCCTGGAATGTGGTAACTGTGGGAAACACTAAAAGAAAAAGTGTAATGGGCGTTTAATGATGAAGAGCTGAAAGAACTGGAGAGATGTTTGTTTTTTTTTAAATAAAATTGTTATGGCTATAAAGTTATGGTGGAAATTAAATTGACTATTTCACACAGCCTCGACAATGAAACAATGTTATGTGGCCACCATTTGCATTTCCTTTCATCTGCCACGTTGTAAAGCTGCTTGGTTTGAACATTTTCTCACCTAATATCTAGTCGTTACAGATAGTTTTTTCTTTTTATTTGGTTTTATGAGTCTGAGATTTCTGCTTCCATGCTAATACAGTTGAGATGAGTGTATTGTTGTATGTGGTCCTCACACAAAACAAAACAAAACAAAAAACAACCAAAACATTTTTAGAAATTTGACAGTAACGTTCAAAAATAATATCCAACTTGATCTGGAAATTTCACCGAACAAGAATTCAGCAATTCTCCAAGGGCCCGTTTCCTTTGCAGCAAGTAGTTTCATTGAAAAATTTGCACAGCAAAGTCTTGTTCAGAGATTAATATCTCAAAACCTGGTCTCATGAAACTCCAACTATCTGCATGGACATATACTGCTAAAAAAAATGTGTTTCCATATTCTAAACAACTGTTTAAAAACAAGAAGAGCCTCAGGGAATATTCTTCACACTCCTTGCTCATTAGTGTTATAGTAAGCCCTTTAAATCGATCATTCACAACACATCAATATTTTGTTAGCCTCATAGCATAATGGCCTAAGTCATTTTTTGGCCAAATTATGATATCTGCCTAACTTTACTGTCCTACCACTGCTGCGTCACTCTGCCTTATTGCCTATGTCCCCAGCCTATCAGAACGCTTGTTAGAGTCCAAAATCACTATCACTACTTAGGCATTTTTGCCGCTATATACAAAGATGGCGGACTGCATGAGAAAAATTGCCTATGTCGTTTTTATTTGTTATGCAATCGATGTTGTCTTATTTTTTTTTTGCAAACACACATCTGGTTGAACTTTCTGTTACAGTATCAATAAAAAATACCTATGTACTTGCTAAAGATTGTGTTTTTTCTTTTTTTCAGAAAACGTTCAAATATGACTTAGGCAATTATGCTATGAGGCTTACGATTTGAAAAAAATGGATGATTCAGTTGTCTTACCTGGGTAATTGAACAAATACTTAATATTTTGATTGGTAGATATAGTTTTATTCCTGAAATGTTTTTGATCTGCCCCCAGGATGCCAAGTGAGCGGTTGTCAGTAAGACACGTGTCGGACGTCGGACGTTTCCCCAGAGCAATCTCACCCACCAGAATAGAGCTGTCCATTCAGAAGGAGGGGGAGAAGAAACAGGACGAGGGACGATGTCGCCGATGGTTCAGGAAGATGTGTCCATGCTGCTGTAAGCGTCAGAGCAGCAGTTCCTATGATGTTACAGACACGGTCGAAATGGTCAAACCCCTGGCCCCAGAGCCCGTCAAGCCAAAGCCCGAGAATGGAGAAGCAAAGGAAATGGAAGGTAACGCATTTGACTTTTAGGGCAAACCCAAGTATGATATTGTAAGGACTGGGTTTAGTTCAACGCTCTGGACTGTTTTTGCGTGCTGCACATATCATGATAATCCCTACGGAGGGCAGTAGCAATACAGACAGACGCTTACATTTAATGTTAAATTTCCTCTCTCAGAATTAAAGCTGTCGGTGTGTTCGGTGGACCTGCTGAGCTCCAAGACGGGTCAGAACAGACGGGAGCACCACACTGACCTGTATCACGGCGACGAGCTGATCATCCGCAGAGGACAGACCTTCCAGATGGAGCTGGAGCTCAACAGGCCCTTCAACGCTGACACAGACAAGCTGCATCTGGACCTGAAAACAGGTATGAGACAAACAGATTGATTGATGGTGTGTATCTTCATATTTTCCTGTTTGTACTGAGGGGTTAGTTTACTGTTTAGTAAAGTAGCTGCTGAGTTGGAGGCAATAGATGGTTTAGGGTTTAACAAAACACATCACAGAATATCATAGTGGATTGCATCAAATTACCTAACACACAAAACTGAAACAAGGCCAGTGCTGTGCCTCATGAAGTGAAAATGGTGATTCAAAACTGAAACAATTAGAAAAGCAGAACAATAAAGCAAGTTCTGAGTATGGGTCAAATTTTATGAACACTGGATCCTACTGTTACCATAATGCAACTCCAGACATCCCGCCCTAGAAAAACTAATTTCAGCCCCCTGCTGAGAAAAAGTGCAGCTAGAGAAAATGTCGTTATTTTTACTGCTATTAGGCAGGGATACACTTTACTGTACTCTTGAGTGAAGCATGTTATGTGCTTTAGTTTGTTTGATGACTCTGCCAAGGCACTGCAGGACATTCGACTGGAAAAAAACCCACCCACATAGAAAAGTGATGGGTCTCCTTAGCACAAGGAGAGAGGCATCATGGTGCTCTGTCTAATTAACATGTTAAATAATATGAAATCTAAAATTTATTCAAATGTACACATTTGGAACATAATGGGTGGTGTCAATGAAGTCTGAATGGGTTTTTATTTTATTTTTATTAGTCCATTATGAACAAACCAATATAACCTGCATAAAGTGCCTTTAACAATATTAACTGCAAACCCATGCGAAACACAGAAAAACAAAATAGAGTCTGGGAAATGTCGTCAAAGTGCTTTGCATATCTAGCATGTTTAAATCAAACTGAAGCTAAGCCATAGCTACACCACAATTGTAATATCCACCTACCAGCCAAGTGTTATGGGTTTCAGGGCCTCAGGACACCGGACACCTCCCTTTGGTATTTACAGGCCTCACACTGCAACAATCCACTGCACGCTGGGTAATACATGGCCATTAAATCATCTCAGTGAAGTGACTTGGCGTCACTTGCTGCTTGGATGTTACATGCACATAACTATCTTAGCTATCCATGTTTGATAAACTGGTTACAACGCATACACAGACGCATTTGAAGGGAAAAGTCTTTTGGTGTTACATTAAGAGCAGGGCTTTGTATCGCTGTTGCTTTCTATGCTTCTCTTTTGTTCATCTAGGAATCTGAATATAGAGTCCAAGTCTGTTCTTAATAAAGGTGATGCTGTTCCAGCGAAAGAGAGGCAGGGTGTTTCACTGATTTCAGTTTTAAAAAGTACTCAGAGGAGAGGGAGGAAGGTTGCGGACTCCTGGACACGGTCAGATGTAGAACAATGGTTTCTCGGTAATCTCCATACTTGCTTCAGCCAGGAGCAGCTAAAAACCTGCAGGGTGCTATAAAGCAAGTAGCTCAGAGGAAGGCATCCAATAAGTCTTAAACCAGCTAGCCGGACTGAACAGACTTTAAGACAACTTTTTTTCTTGAAGAGAAAGTTTTTACAAAGTTGCCCTAGTTTTCTTGGAGTTTGTTGGCCCTTGGCAAAACACCAAGTCACATAAAAGGGAACATCTACGAAAGTTGTAGTAAGATAAATCAGTCACAAATGTTGGTGACCGCCTGCAGGGATTTGTCTCATACAGTGTTGGAAGTTTTCCATGCCCAGGATTTTGTTTACTCAGAGAAACCATGCACAGAGTGTGGGAGGGACTGTGATGCATATGCGGTTTACAGTTTGGTTGGAATTTGTCATCCCCTGTGAGAACAGACTAACAAATACTTTGACAAGAATGATAAAGTATAAAGTGCACTCCTTGCCCAACTCCATGTTACAAGAAATCCTTCAACCTCCATTTCTGGTATCTAAATTTATTTGATCCAAGTTTTCAATGTCAGCAGAGAATCAGAAATTTACAAGCACTTTTTGAAGCTGCGCAACTTAAATTTTTTCACACATAGTGTGACTCAAGGATACTTGTGACTGCACTTAAAAACACAAAATACACAGAATGAAATGTACACACAGAAATACACTCTCTCTGGGCTGCAACATATAAAATGATCTGTAGTTCAGTCGTGGATGGTGGTGTTTTTCTAAAGCTCTGTTTAGGAAATATTCTTCATATAAAGTATTTTCATATGTATTCTGTTTCCTAGATGTTTTGATAGCTCTACTGTTTCACAGCAATTCTGCTGAATGCAGTGAACTTTAATTTCAACATTTTGGGAAGTACTCTTGTGTGTTTGCATATTATGAAATGCATAGCAATACATAAAGTATTTGTTCACAAAAAAATTGCTGCAGTATTTTTTTTTAATGTGGCATCCCGTTATGACATGACTCAAATATAACCTGTCTGGTGTAGGTTCCCTGCCCATGGTATCCAAAGGCACCCATGTCATCATTCCACTGGTGGACCACCTGGAAGATGAACAATGGGAGGCAAAGATTGTGGAGCAGAGGGCCAAGAAGGTCAAGCTGTCCGTCAACTCGCCAGCCAACGCTGTGATCGGCCTGTACGGGCTCAGTGTGACAACTTGCTCTCTGAAGGGCGAAGCCGCAGCCACTCACAGCTCAAGCAAGTCCATCGTCATGCTCTTCAACCCTTGGTGTGAAGGTAAGAGGGTTCTCATGAACTGAGGGCAGGAATGTGAAAAAGAGGAAGAAAAAAAGATAAGAAATAGGTGACAGAGGTCATAAGAGGAGAAATTTGATGGAAGAAAAGACAGAGAGTGTTACATAACATGTCTGGAATGAATTAGATACCGTCTGGCTTAATATTAGGTTGGAGGCAGAATATCTTCAAAAAAGTCAATATTTTTCTAGCAAAAAACTGTCTGATACAGCCCAGATGCCAGGAAAGACGTTCCCAGAACATAGCTGCTGTATAACAGCATCACCTTTCTGATGGCAAATACTGGCACAGAATACGGTCGATGTCGTTTCAGCGTCCTAATCCCTGAGACGAGCCCTGATATAATGTTACACATGGGTGAGAAAGGCCAACTCAATCCATGTTGCTGTCCATCAAGCAGCTACAGCGTGACCCTGTGTGTGATGGCAGTTATGTAACTCCACTGGCTATGATCTTAGACAGCTGGCACACTTGGTTATGCTACTTAAGCATAACATTTAACCGTGTGTGACCAAACGTTTTGTGTGTGGGATGATACAGACTCTCAGGTGCTTCATATATGAAATAGCTGTAAATACAAGGATGATTTTTAACTTTTTTTAACAGTATGTGTAAATCAAACACTTTTGTGAGGTTTATCTGTATTTTCTTATTTTCAAAATCTTCATAGATAAAAGAGGTCAGTCAGCATGTTTGAATCAAGCATACCTAAGTTACTGTAGTCAACCCTCCATGAACTGATTGTTTGGCCACTTTAGGGCAGCAAAAACAAGACGTAAACACATCACTGACATATTATCACCTTTTAAATCGATATGGCTATCGTGTTAGCACTTTGTTGCCTGTTTATAAATACCAGCAGAGCAATGTTAGCATTCATTTGGAATGTTTCTTTTGACCTGTTGAATTTAAGCTCAATACTCACTCTCCTTTTAGCTCCGGGATCAGTTTCACAAAGATAGACTTACTGTGACTTAGGCCTAACTAAGATTCAGACTTCAGATAGACATCTAAATTCATGCCTGGCACAAAACTCCACCTCCTGGCTCTCTTGTGCAGGAGTAATTTTCCATGAATTTTGGTAAATCGAGGCTGTTTTCCAGTAAGTGCATCAAACCGCTCAACTCCAATCCAAATGATAAATAAATAAACAGTAGCAAAATACCATATCAGTACAGTAAACCTTCAGTAGCAATATAGACCTGCAGAGCTGAGATGGTGTGGCTTCTTACCGTGGCAGGGCTCAGTATTCCTGTGAACTCCGGAGTCAGACTGAGACCATTTTCCGTTGGTGAATGAAAAAAAACGACAATGTCCTCTCTGCTGTAAATTTCCTTAAAATCTCATACCCTCCTTGTTGCTTGCTCCACAACATTGTTAAAATACCACAAAATAATGAACCATATTTCCCTCTTTTTTGTCATTAGGTTTCACTGGTCGGCAATCACTGATTGCTACTATGGAAACAACTCTCTCATGCCTCTTGTGTCACGTCATACTGTAATTACAGGCTTCCCATTTTTTTAATACCATTCGCCTCCACGTCCAAGTCATAATTAGCCAGGATAGAATTCTGGGAAATGGGAACTACATTTTTCAGCTTGTGTCAATATAACTGATTTGGCACTAAAAAGTACAAAAGTGCCTCCAAGGTCTGTTAAAGGTTAATAGATGGCCCAACTCTGCAGATCAATCTAAAGTATCTTTGTGAAACCGGCCCTGGTTTTGGTCCTGAGAAAAAAACATCTGGCTCTTTAGCTACTAAATGCTTCACTATGTTCACCAGCTAGATGTTCGCTTCGTCTTTTCTGCTTTTTGGTGCAGGACAGTTAGTTCACAGTGGGTTTTTAGAGCTTTTTCACTAAAAAAAAATATAGCTGCCTAGGGTGTCTATAAGTAATGCTGATTAGAGCAGTCAGAGTGAACCAAAACAATAAAGTTGTGGGCCATAAAATGAAAACAATGAGCTGAGAGACATTAAAATTCTCTGCAGAGCTGAAGGGAACTGCAGAGTCATTATTTGTGGGTTTTTCCCTCTTGTAACACCTTCCACGTGTATAGTCGTTTAATCTATTGGTATAGAAAATTTTTCATTATAGCAGCAGCTCTTCATTTTGATCTAAATTTGTGACCAAAACATGGTGGCCTCTTGTGTAAGATAAAAAAGACTGGGCCTCATTAATAACATGTTTTAACACTCAGATTTAACTCTCATTCTAAACCTATGCTCAGGAACAAATTAAAAAGTTTTGAGGAGTTTAGTATTTGCTTATTTACAAAATGTTTGTATCTAAAAAGTAAATAGAGGTCCTTCTTTTTAAATTATGTAAAGTTATTATTCTCTTATTCACTTATTCACAGCATTAGGAAAAAAGGGGCCATTATTTTCCGGAGTTTCTTTAAGTTTGCTGACCACAGGATATTTGTGTATTTTAAACACAGCAAAATAAAAAAAAACTGTAGACCTGGATTTGATCAAAGGAGGGTCTGGCTTTCATTATGTTGCTGTTTTTGGCTGAACGCCCAATCTTCTCTTCCCCCTTTCAATCTCCAATTCCCTGGACTAATCTCTCCTTCACGCCCATAAAAGTCAAAATCCTACAATTACTCTACAAAATGCCTTGGGTTAGCTCAGAGTAATCCTGCAGCTGGTGACAACCTGTTCTTCCCTTGTTTTTACTACCTCTATGTGTATTTCCTGCCTTTATACGCGGCTCCCACCCAATCTTCTCCCTTCTTGCCATATGCCGCCCCGACATTCACTCCACTGCCCTCTGTTCTCTGGCCTCCTCCTCCTTCTTCATCCCGTGTGTTTCTGCTTTGCTCTACATTCCAGAAATATTCAGTAAGAGGTGAAATCCATGATTTTCTTACTATCAGCTTCACCTCCCTTTACATTCTGCTGTAAAAGTCAACACACTCTGTTATACTCCGCTCTCTCGCCCTCCCTCTCTTCCCACCCATGATTAACTTCCCCTCTTTCTCTCAGTTGTCCCTCATGACTTCGTTAAACCTCCCCCTTCACTTGTTTTTTTCTCATTTCCATCTTGAATACTCTTGTACTTTAGTAGTTGTTTCCCGTTCTCTCTCTTTTTCATGTTCCTTTCCCCCACCAACTGGTAACCAAAGAGGAAACAGCAAGAGATATGCAAGAGAGTCATGTTTGTGCAGCTCAACCCAGGGGTGCACGCCCAAGTCTGTAGCACTGATGTCACTCAAAAAAGACATCTTCCCATGAAGGAGTGTGGGCCCCACTGAATTAACTGTGTTTTTAACCATTTCCTGGCCTTGGAGACATCATTTTCAAAAGAAATCACATTCTTAAGGGGCTTGAGGGAACAAAGCACAGATTCTGGGTCAGTTTCTCAGACAGGAAATAAATCTATCATCTAAAGAAATCCTTCAGTTCTACAGAAAAAACCTTTACCCACATGTATTTTATTGGGCTGGTTTAAATGAATCTTATACATAACTGTATCTATGATTCAGTAAAGAATACACCAGTGTATATACAACATAGGATGATGACCTGTATTGTCAAAATTGTTCTGTAAGTATTATGATGATAAATGATCGTACATAGCTATAACTGCCATGTCTTTTACAGAGGACACAGTGTTCCTGGATGACGAGGACGAGAGGAAGGAATATGTACTAAATGACATCGGGAGGATTTACTATGGCACGGAGAAACAAATCGGTGCCCGCACATGGAACTTTGGGCAGGTATGGACTGGCAAGACACCCAGCTTACTTGTTCCTACTGAAGATGTAAATCCTCAAAACAGGTTCCCAAATATATAGTTTTATTTTAAAGAAATGCTTAGTAGTTTGCTAATACAGCTGGGAAGAGGGGAGCCCTACTGTATGATCCACAGGATAAAATATAGCAGGCTTTAGCTACACAGGCAAAGCTTGTTGGTAGAATCAAGTCAATGTTGGTGTTGGTATTTTCATGGAATTTGTTGACAGTAAGAAAAACATAGAATATTACCAGAAGTTTATTATCCAACTGTGCTGAAAACAGTTGAGGCCCAACCATTTTCCTTTGGCTTTATTAATGATCAGTGACACATGAACTAAGCTAAGTTTCGGTAGCCTCGTCATTCTTTCAACATCTACCACTGTCAAACTCCATTTGTGCCGGAAGAACAGCACCATCTTCTTATTTTGCGCCATAAAGCAACCATCAGATGTTCATTCTGTAAAGCATAAAGGCTGGTACAGTACAAGCCAAAAAAAAATAGTAACAATCACTGTAGTTATTGTCTTTGTCCCCATTTGTATAAAGGATTTTCTCGATTAATAGCTTTTGTTTTTTCTGTGCAGTTTCATGAAGGAATCCTGGATGCTTGTCTGTTCATCCTGGAGAAGAGTGAAATGCCTCCATCTGGTCGAGCGGATCCGGTCAACGTGGTCAGGGTCATATCTGCAATGGTAAACAGCTGTATGAATATATGGATTTTTTTTAAGGGAAAAAAATTGAATTCATAAAGTCAGAATTTTAGAAATACCGATGTCAAATGTTCAAGTCCCTTCAGCACTCACTATATATACAACAGGGAATTCTATTTTAAAGCATTCTCAAGCAGAAATTAAATTCTCAATGTACTGAATACCTAAGATGTTGGCCTGAGAGTAGGGAAACCTCATAACATTTTACACATCCAAGCCTGTTTATAGGACTCGGGGAGCACAGCTGCATGTGTGAAAGTTGGTTATGGGCTAAAGACTACAAGTTTGTTAATAAAAAAATGCATTCTGGAGATAAAAGAAGTGAGCTTGCCAGACCTCTGTAGACTGCTGCTCTTCTCTGCTTGAGGCTAATGGCCAAAGGCTACATTAGCTGTTCAAGTAGAACAAACTCAAACCTCAGAGTGAACTGTAATCAGTCCAGTTGCATTGTAAGTAGTGTAGGTGCCTTGCTTGACAAGCAAGTAAAATGTGTAAAGAAGACAACAGCTCTGGTTCTGATGCAGCATTTTTTTAATTTATTTAAACTGCCCTTCAATATCATTGGAGTGCAATGCTACAGTGGTTAAGTACTTTTAAGTATATCAAATCTAAAAATGCTGAAACTGACCTAAAAGAATTATCGTCATGTATTAGTCTTAATTTCAGGTTTATTAAGAGACTCACATTACCATTAAGAATAGCAAGAATACCACCTCATATCATTAATAGTAGCTACATTCCTAATCATCTCTCATGTCCTGCTCTGAAAACGGTGTATTAGAAGATGTTATTGACAGTGTCAAATCCTCTTTTTAGATAAACGCTCAGGACGACTATGGGGTTCTAGTTGGGAACTGGTCTGGGAATTACTCTGACGGGGTCTCTCCTTCTGCGTGGAGCAGCAGTGTAGAGATCCTGAGGAAATACCACTCCTCTAATGGCACGCCAGTATCATATGGACAGTGCTGGGTCTTTTCTGGGGTCACTACAACAGGTGAGTGTGTGGAAAAATTTAAAAAAGAGAGCATGTGCTTGCGTGTTTATGGAGACAGGCTGGAGCTCAGTGGGTGATGGGAAGCTATATGGTAGGAGGCATATGAAGAGACCGTACGTGTCTGTTATGTTTGTGTGTGTGCATGTGCAATGCCACTAAGGAAAGGATACCCAAGAGTGTTTTGTTTCCCAGTGTTTACAACAACTTGATAACAGTCTGAAAATGATCGTGATTTCATTCATTGTGTGCATGCAGGGTCCCTCACATGACAGCTAGCTGACCTTAGCGCATAGCATTGCTCCTGAGAGCAAGACATAGTTCATTTACACCCTAAATACCTCACATTGGCATTCCTGTCATACCTCCTACTTTGGTCACAGATAGAGCCACATGTGTTGCTTTCATTCATGTAGAAATGTGAAGTCAGTTTGCTCACGTCTTAGCATCTGGGAACATAATTCAACTATTAAATGACTTCGTAAATTGAGTTTTTAATGACTTTATTTCTGTCTGTCTCTGCTTCCAGTGCTGCGGTGTCTTGGACTACCTGCCCGCAGTGTGACCAACTTCCAGTCTGCTCATGATACTGATGTGTCCCTCACTACCGATGTGTACTTCGATGAGAATATGATGCCGATCGACGACCTCAATAGCGACTCTGTCTGGTAAGATGTGTAACTCTACATGGACAGGACATCCTGCTAGGGAAATTGCTTGCTGCTAAATCCATACATTTTGGAATGCACCACATATTTAGATCTGCTCCGAAAGCAGCCCCCCCCCCCCGACTTGAAACCTCAGAGATGTTGTGCTCTTTCAATAATCTACAACTCTCTGTCTTCTCATCTTACTCTCAGCAAAACAACAAATGAGACATTTTCAAAAATGTCAAACTCAAATTTAAACATCTCAATCCCTTCTACCCTAAGGAATTTCCACGTATGGAATGACTGCTGGATGGCCAGACCAGACCTGCCTCCTGGTAATGGAGGCTGGCAGGCTGTCGACTCAACTCCACAGGAAACGAGTCAGGGTACTTTCCGCTGCGGCCCCGCCTCTGTCAACGCCATCCTCTCTGGCCAGGTCTACCTCAAACATGACACGCCCTTCGTCTTCGCTGAGGTGAGTGCGAAAACCTGGCAAGGGAAAGGAGATCTTTGTTATTTACTTCCCTTTGATTCATTATCAAAGTGAGAGAAAGGTAGTCAAAATAAATCCCTGGGATTAAGAATTTGAAAAGGTGATCTCTGGTACTGGAGTATATAAAACAAGAGGAAATCATGAATCTTTCAGATTTAATAGATATAATATACCACTTCTCAGCATAAACCTTCACTAGTGGTTTTAACTATTAAAAGCGATTTTCTTATTTCTTCTAATGTGGGTGTTTGAGCTTATCTTGTTTGTTTTTCCTGTCTTTCCTATCAGGTCAACAGTGATAAGATCTACTGGCAGAGGAACTTGGATGGTACTTTTAGCCAGGTCTACAGTGAAAAGGGAGCTGTCGGCCACTGCATCAGCACCAAAGCCGTGGGCTCTGACGAGCGGGCAGACATCACGCTCCTGTACAAACACCAAGAAGGTACTGGAAACCATATTTCACTTTACTAACTGCAGTGCTACAGTAGTTTGATGTTTCAGATCTAGACAGAATTATTTCAACACTTCAACACTATTACTATGTAATTGTTTATCTACGTTTCAAAATTTAAAAATACGTTGCTTTACTTGCTTTGTTTGGAAGGAAGAGTGTGCAATATCTCTTGTATCTGTCAATAAATCCTAAACCCTCAGACAGAATGAAGTGCACTCATCTTCTCCTCCCTCTTCTCTACCAGGTTCAGAAGAGGAACGCATTGCTGTGGAGACTGCAAGTCGCTATGGCAGCAAGCCAGACACCTACTCTACGCCCAGCTCAGAAGACGTGAGTGTTGAGGTGAAGATGGACGGTGAGGGGCCCAGGATGGGTGCCGATGCCAAGCTGAACATCTTGGTGAAGAACCTGAGTGCACAGCCTCGTCGGACAACACTGCACAGCCAGGTGGCCGTCATGTACTACACCGGTGTGCTGAGGGGCACCATCAAGAAGGAGCAGATGCCTGTAGAGCTTTTGCCCAATGAAGGTTGGCTTTCCACTGCGTTTTATAGCTGCCACAGTTAATATTTCAATACTGACAATGGATCAAATGATTATTTGTATGACGCTAATATTTCTTAGTATCTGTTTGATGCGTAAATAAGCAATTGTTGGCCATATCAGTAGCGCAGTTTGTTTCTGCTGCTCCCAAAAAGATTGGTTCGACAGGATTTTAGGCAAAGTTATGTAACTTTGGCTGAACAGGGACTGTCGCAAGTAACAGAAACAAATAAAATGTTGAAAAATCAAGCCAGTGAACAGGGTGTGTTACACAGAAATATCTAGATAAAGTCAACTAACATTAGTCACCATAAACTGCTGGTTATACCAGACCAAGTAAGGCTGTGGCAGCAAAACCCCTGAGTGTGTTGAACCGAGCAAGCGTTTGTTTTATCATGAACCTAACCTTTTATGTGTAAGAGGAAGATTATGTTATTTCTTGTGCCATACAGTAGTCTCACTTTAATACAATAGCTGGGGAAAGTTTTCTAATACACAACTAAAGGCCATTGAGACCTGAGGTTTGATAAAAGTCTAGGCTATAATTTGATGTTATAGACAGGTTGAAGTTTTGGGTTTTTTTTTTTTTGTAGATTTAGTGGATTCAGGACAAAGAGTCAAGGATTCAAAAGTCAGTTAAAATTCATCGTGGTTCACATAGTAGAAAACATAATTAAGTAAATTTTGTTAGTTCTTCATTCACCTCAGTCTCATTAAAGGAGCAGTTTTAACCTTTTGGGAAATACACTTCTCTGCTTTTTTGGAGAGATAGACGAGAGGATTGACACACTAAATATGAAAACTACACCCAGCAGCCGGTAAGCTTAGCTAAGATAGCTAACAAAAAGTGAAACAAATGTAATTTTTTTCAGATTAAGAAAAAAAGATATGATATTAATTAGTGAGCTTTAGAGGTGCTGGTAGTTGGATTTTGTTAACTTTAGACAGAGCCAGACTAGCTGTGTCCGGTCTTAATGCTAAGCTAATAGGCTAATAACTTAAAAGAAAGCAAAAACTTGTGTGGTAAATATGCTGATTACTGAGTCCAACCCATTTTGTCACCATGTAGAAAAGACCATTGAGTGGGTGCTCCCCTACCAGCAGTACCAAGACCAGTTGGTGGATCAGGCAGCCCTGATGCTGACCTTGTCTGGAAGAGTCACTGAGACCCAGCAAGTGTTGGCCAACCAGACCACTTTCAGGCTCCGTACACCTGACCTCAACATCACGGTAGGTTTTTGGCATTTAGCAGTTCATTTAGCAGGGTGAGCACTGCACATTTATGATAGCATTGTTTCTGTTTTGGGGGGTTAACCTCCAAATAACCTGAAAAAATAAGGAACGATTTTGTTCAACCCGTGTGACTATTTTGGAATTTGTGTCTGGCAGCCTCTGGGAGAAGCTGTGGTTGGCAAGGAGATGGCAGCGAAGATCACCTTCACCAACCCCCTGCCACGAACACTAAAGAGCGTGGTGTTCCGAGTGGAGGGCTTGGGTCTACAGAAGGGCCATGAAGTGGTTGTAGGGTGAGAACGTCACACATTCCCCTCTCTTTTTGCCTCACTAGCTCTCCCCCACACAAATCTTCCCCCACTTGCCTGCTCCAGACTAATCTTCCTCTCCTCCTTGTCCCTCACAGTGACGTCGGGGGTCACTCCACAGTGACATTGACGGAGCACTTCATCCCCACCCAGCCTGGACCCAGGAAGCTGGTGGCATCTCTCGACAGTAAACAGCTCACGCAAGTGCACGGGGTGGCCAACATCTTGGTCCTCGAACAATGAGAGGTAGCTTGTGACATTGCTCTTGCCTTATGAAATATTAATTGAGAGCCTTTAATAATACACAGTCTGCCAAGTTCCTCTATCTAAAACTACTGTAGCTTGTTTATTTGATACAGCAAAATTTCAATTTTTATATTTTTAAAACTATGAATAGTCAATTAACAACTGTTGCATTATCAGTATTATTTTTTTAAGAAAAAATTTTATAAATTCATACTGCTCTAAAATGCTACAATACTAAACCTGTGGTAAAAAAAGTATGCAAACAGAGTGCTTCAATTAAGAAGCATTCATACTCTGAACTTAATATCAATGACTAGTCCACTTCAAGATACTGAACAAAGAATGTGAAGGTGCAGTCAGGTGAACAGTATTTTGTGACCATGAAAACACTGTATGTGTATTATATATGTAGCTTGTCATAAGGTGAAAACAATCATGTGAAAATTGTTTTCTGACAAAATGAGTGTCATATCGCTTAAATGAAGGAATAATGCTCCATAATGTTTTTAAAGGGAATGATGCTGAAATTGGCATTTAGATTTTGCAAAGGCCACACATGAATTTTCCATTTTCTGTTACATTTCGATGAACATTTTTTAAAAGTTGAAAGGAAGTCACTTTTCTTACCAATTAACAATATAGATTTGAAAAAAATGAAATCTGAAAGGACGTAGCCAAAAGGTTATGTCAATCAATATGTGAAATGCAAATTCATAATGCCTCCTTTATTCTAAAAACTCACATGTCAGCACTCATAAAACTGAAAGGTCTCCATTTGCAGAATGCAGACCTATAAATGCTCTTTGCAGTTGAACTTTGTCAGATATTGCTCTGTATGTCTTGTGTGTATTTCTTTATTGTATATGTATAATCACACTGACATCAGCTTTGCAGTATTTTGCAATTTACCTGCACATTTGGACTTTCCTTTGCTGCAAATTGCAAGCAACCATATTGCAACAGAGACCTTGTGGCCTTACTTCACCTCAAATTTACTAGTTCTAGTCTGTTTAACTTCAGCACTTAAAGTACAATGTGAACTATCTATTTTAATAACATTACACTATTTATCTATCTTATCCACTTTATCTGTACCATGTATTGTCTGTTTTGTGTTGGTAATAAAACTTACACTAAAATGATGGTCTGACTAATAATTGAGTTTTTTTTTTCCATACTCCAAACAACATTAGACAAGCCTGTACTGGTAAGAGGGTGAGATGAAGTAATCCACAGTTATGAGAGAAGGCAAGTGTCAGTCTGTAAATTTCCATTTCTGCTGATCACTATTTTCTCAACTGGAAAAAAATGTGGTTATTTGAGGTATTACTTAATATTGACTCATTTCAACTGTGCAGCTTGAGGTATGTGGCACATATCTGCTACATGACATCATTTAAGATACTGATGTCTACTGTATTTCTAGGTACATTTCAAAGCAGGTTAGATGGGCTTATCTGCACCATATTCTGGCTCACTGTACATTAGCTCTAGTCTTTTATAACATGTTTATGTAGGACTTCATTGTATGGTTCTTCATACTCCTCTCCACTACTTTATTTGACAGCTACTGCATGTTTAGTAGTTACTTTTTGGATTTGGGTTGGATTTTAGATACAAAACTAAAGATTAGATCATAAAAAATAACACATTGTTACTTCATCAGTGATAATAATCAAATAATATATTTGTTGCAGTCCAATGAATATGCAGTATTTCCAGAAAGTCAGCTTTTCAATGGCTACAACAAACAGCCCTGTGTCCAGCACTTTGACAGCATATTATCAGCTTTTACAAGTGATTTTTATTGTTTCTTAAGCTCTGGACGCAATTTTCTCTCAACCAATAGAGGAAATAGTTTTCCTCCAGTTTATCTGTAAATGTTGAAATCACTAAAATTGGAGATACATTTTTTTTTCACTCCACAGCCAAGGCACTGATCCTAACTGTGAGTTTGCCTTGGGAACACCTCATGCTTTAGGTTGATTTTTATTCTCATACTTCTATGTATACTGTACCGTGTACTTCTCTCTTCTTTGTCTATCACTTTTTATTTTTGCATCTAAATTGTAATGCAGTATTTTCACGTCATGGCCTTGCTAATTCTACATGAGTAGAAAATATGAAAACATCTTCCACAGCTAATAGGGGGGCTTAAAGTAAAATAACTGAACATACGATGGGGAGCACATGCAGCAGTGGTAGAATATGGCAAAGTATATTTACTCAAGTTCTGCATTGAAATACATTTCTAATATAAGTGCTTTACTTTACTTTTATGTCCCCATTTTATAGTACTGATACTAATAATACATCGTCATAACACTAATCAAAAGTATGTAAAATAGTTAAATTAACTATAAATGTTGTTTGAACTCTTAATCTAATGACAGGGGCTGCTCCTTCTGCATTATGAGTACTTTTATTTCTGAAATATCTTTTGGTGATGATATTGAAATGGTTTTATTCAAGCAGCCTCTTGAAAGCAGCTCTTCCCACAGCCAGCAGGCAGGGAACCTGCGCTCGCCGCTGACCTCTACCGGCCGGGTCGCGAAGTGCACCACACCTGTGGCCTTTTTCCTCGCTCTCAAAGCGCGCGCACGTGAAAAGCTTCCTCGCGGGGGAACGTTTCTGCTCCACGCGCACGGAAGCCGTCCCGCGAGCTCACAGCCGCTCAACGCTCGCGCCATCAGGTGCCGTTGAAGACAAGCACCTGGTTTGGAGACTGATTAAACAGATGTAACATAACGAGAACTAGCGTTACATTCATACACGCACAGTTTTACGCCAATCAGGTGATCAACACTGTTCTTATGACGCTGTTTGGACTGTGTACGGCGGCTATTCACGACAAAATACACCATTATTACGGAAAAGAAATAAGAGAAAGAACAGAACTAAAATGTGGAAAAAATATCAATCAAACAACAGAGACCAACAATCCCTGATGGACATCTTGTATGAGGCCTCTCTCTGATCCTGCACATGGCCTCATGCAGACTTTCTTAAAAACAAAAAGGTTAACAAACAACCTTCAAGGTTATATTTCATCCAAAGGAAACCAGTTTGTGATTGTACTACATAATAATGTTGTTGTACATCTTTACATTACAAATTGGTTGAGAAGAGATGAGCACAACACTGACAAGTTCAGCTCCAACTGTCATAAAAAAATGTGTTTGATTACATATGGAAACAAACAATTGCTCCATACAAAACAACCCAAGGAAGTAGGTCACATAAAAACAGTGGTCTTCCCATATTTTCAATGTTCTGTAGTTTTCACATCATACATTGAGTCAGAAGGAGGAAACAGGAATATGAGGATAATACTGTAGTTAGCATGGACCTTTTCTGGTTGTTGAAGTGTGTTTTATGTCTATTTATTTATGTTGGCAGTTTGTACTTTGAAATATCACGATTAATCTGTTCTGTTGTAGATCTTTCACATTGTCTGTGTCTTACACAATGACTAGATATGATGATCTATGCATTTTTCATGATATTTTACTGCTGCTAGCCGTCCTAGCCTAGCTGCTATTCTCCCCGGCAGCTCAGTCATGGCGGCTGCTGACGGTCCCTAAGAAGAAGCGTAGCCCGAGACAAAAGCCGGTGGTTCAGCACCAACCAGACCATGGTCCAAACAGGTTCTCCCCCTCAACGACACAGCCGCTGAGAAACCAACTTGGGTTATCAGCACCTCTGTTTTAATAAACGTGAAGTTAGCGACAGCAGAGCAGGCGACGTTGAATCATATATAAAACATCTGGTTAAGGACAAGTGTGAATAAAGCAAGATATGAGTTTTATTGCAACAAAACCCGAGAGCAACACAAGTTTAACCCGAGCGGTCTGTCCACACGTTACAAGGTTCCTTCTCTTATAGTCCTAAAATTGACTGAGTTACAGGATGATATCATTTCCATGCCTTCTACTCAAGTGTAACATTACACCAACATCTCAGGGCCTGCTCATAATATAGGATATATAATATATAATATATAATATATAATATATAACATACAATATATAATATTTCATTTTAATCGGCGTCCTGAGCAGCCACGCGGGTCACGTGTCATTCGCTCCCGCCCACGTGTCGTCGTTCGTCGATTGGAATCTAGAATTATCTGCTGGATTATGACGTCACAGTGCGTCATAAACGTAGCCGACCCCCTCAGCAAGAGAGCGACAGCTACGCTGGTTTCACCGCGTTTGACCAAGTGGCTGAAAGTGGCTTCACGGTGGAAACGTTACCAGACAAGTGCGCATCGTTTGCAACAATGTCTCGGTGAGTTCTAATGTCCTGTTTTCTTCTAGTTTCTTGTCAGATCCAGCTCAGGTCCAACAGGTAAATTACCGGTGCAGGACGTTCACACCTGTGTCTGAATTTGCTGGAGCTTAACCCGTGATTTTGTTGATGTGTTGGACTGGTGTTGATACCAACCTGGTGGTGGTGTAATGTGCGAGGTTGACACAAGGTATTGGAGATTTCTTCGCTTGATGGGAGGCTCCAGTCACCTTCTATTTAACCCAGTTGCAACCTTTCCTTCCTACTGAGGCGTCTGTGCTGTTCATACTTTTTGCTTCAGGACTGTTTCATGAATAGTCAACTAAGATGTAAATATCCCTTTTCAGTCCAACAAGCAAGAATCAGGCTCCACCATCCACTGACTGGCCCAAGTGTTATGGGATCACTGGTCCTATCAGTGAAGATCTGCCTGAAGAAGCTGATCTGATCCAGACCAGGAAACTGATCCAGAGTCTGAGATCATGCGACGTATTTGAGGAGGACTCGGAGCTGCAGCACAGGTACCACACATCTTTTTCTATTTCATTATTCCCGCATTGACACATGGACTTTTGTGGTGTTTTCTGTGACTCTGCGTCTTGGATGTTATGCTGCTATGGAGACCTGTTACCTGGGTTGATTTCTACCGTGAAAAGAGTGAATCAGTCAACGACAACAGCCTCACTGGACCAAATATTTCCAATATATTTCCTGTGATTTGTTTGCAGAGAGAAGGTCGTGAAAAGTCTGGAGTCGCTCTATAAGGAGTGGCTCAAGGAGATGTGCGTGGAAATGGTAAGAAATTGTCAGAGGAATCTTTTTCATTACTTTGGTTGTTTTCAAAGTTTCTCCAAATACGATAGTGACAACATGCTATCGCATAGATGATACAGTTTCACCGTTATGCCTTTGGATTTTAGAACGTACCGGACTCTGTGACTGAGAACGTCGGAGGCAAGCTCCTTCAGTTCGGCTCCTATTATATGGGAGCTCACTCAAAAGGTAATGAAGAGATTCTCTCCTCGACTGTAAGAGCATGTTAGAACTGTGGCAACGTATATGTCACAGTGACGCACGTGATTCATAAGATGTGACAAGACTTGAGAGATTGACAGTAGGAGGTGTGAAGATAATGGTCTCTTTAAAGAAAGAGCCTCCTCTCACTCGACTCGGTGTTGCTTTAACAGGTGCTGATATCGATGCCCTTTGTGTGGGACCTGGATTTCTGGAGAGAAAGGATTTCTTCACCTCCTTCTCCCAGAAACTAAAAGCCCAGAAGGAGGTCAAAGACGTTCAGGTAAGTCATATCAGGGATTTATGGCAAATAAGTCAAAGGACATTTTTCTCCCTGGTACAAATGACTAACGATATTTTTGTCCTCAGGTCATTGAAGAGGCTTTCGTCCCGGTCATCAAACTGACCTATGATGGAACTGAGGTAAGTTGTCCTAGGAAACAACTAAAAACTCTACCTTCTGCAGTGTCCTCAATTCAAGTGATGTTTGCATGTGCCTCAATCTTCGTTTTTGTGTGATTTTCTAGATTGACTTGGTCTTTGCCCTGGTCGCGCGGAAGTCCATCCCTGAAAATCTTGACATTCTGGATGACAAGACATTAAGGGGCATGGATAAGCGCTGCGTCAGGAGTCTCAATGGTAAGTGAATACAACGGCCCAGAAGTCAGACTTATGACATTGGAGCGGTTTGTTTGTTTGTAGTTTGTCCATGTTTCACCGTTGCTGTTTCCTTATTAACTTCTGTGGTCGTTCCGTGTTTACAGGCTACAGAGTGACGGAAGAAATCCTCAGTCTTGTGCCGAACGTCTTCAACTTCAGGTGTGCTCTGAGAGCCATCAAGCTGTGGGCCAAACGTGAGTTGAACCACACACAACTAGTGACGCTTGCTAGTCCCTGAAGAGACTGTGTAGAGGTGGACTTGTCCCCTTCCATGATAATTACACATATACACAAACTAGGGCCTAAGTGGCCTGTGTGGGGCTTCATTCAAAACAGAATTACATGTGCAGGTTGATTTTCTAGTCAGTGTGTAGCAGTCTCAGTTCATTGTTCACTGTGAAGTGAACTAATGAGTGGTAACTATGTAGGGACTAGTAAAAGACAGAACAAGGAACTGATAGTTTTCTCTTTTCTGTGCCAGGACTCATGTTTTTCAGGGTCCTGGTTTGCTGTGGATATTAAGTTTGGTTTGTCCACATTTGCTATCAGGCAACCACAGTTTATTCTTGAAGACGTAAACAGCAACTCCAGTATAAGCTGTCACAACATCTGTATCTTTGCATCCAATTTTAGATCGTTCTTGAGCAAAAAGTGAAACATTAATAAGAGTCGTAGGAAGCAATGGTAAAGTGAAATAAAATACAGGCATCCAGTAATTGACTCTTACTTTGGAAACTGTGAGTTGGCTGTGTGTTAAATGAGAGCAGACAGTTGTTGGGTAAGATTGTGCAGTAGAGGCCTTAATGTTTTTTCCCGTCCGCTTGTTTCCCTTCAGGTCGTAACAACTACTCCAACATGCTGGGCTTCTTGGGCGGCGTATCATGGGCCATACTGGTGGCCAGAATCTGCCAGGCGTACCCCAACGCTGCAGCCTCCACCCTGGTCATCAAGTTTTTCAAGGTTTACTCCATGTGGTGAGTTGACCCAGCATCTCTGGTGTCCTGGCTGAATGTAAACACTGACTTCCTGTGGACAGACTCCATATTTATGAAGTAGTATGAACTTAGTACCAGGAGCAGTTTCCAGAGCTCTTTGTGTTGTTGTTGAAGGAAGCGTGTGATTGGTGGGAAAATAGCAGTTGACGTCACTTGGGGTTCTTCTCTTAAAGGGAGCCTTTCTCAGTTTTCAAAGGTCAACTAGAAAAGAAATGATGCGGTGAAGGGCCTTTTGATCGTGACTGCCTTCTATCTCTCTGAAAATGTAGCTGCATGTTCATGCTTTGTAAAAGTTGTGGACGAGGATCAGTTCATTTGAGAATCTTGTGTTTTGTATCAGGGACTGGCCGATCCCCATTCGTCTGAGGATAGTAGAGGACTGCTGCTATAACCTTCCTTTTTGGGATCCCAGGGTGAGGCCTCAGCAGGATTTTTATGGAGATTTTAGGCTACACACATAGAATTATGTCAAGTTTCAGACACAAGTAAAATGGAAATCTGTGTTCCTCTGCATTTCCAGATGAATCGAAGTGATGGCTGCCACTTAATGCCCATCATTACCCCAGCATACCCACAGCAGAACACGTCATTCAACATGTCTCAGTCCACCCTGGCTGTGATCACGGAGGAGATCCGGCGGGGTAAGTAGTCACTTAGCTGACAACCACCAAACGCTCACCCTTCACTACCTGCATTGTGGCCAACTGACAGTTATTGTAACAGGATTACACAATCTGTAATCTTGGATTAAATTAGTTTAGTTTAAACTCATAACTTCAAGGGTTTTATTCTGTACACAAAGCGATGGGATTGTGTTTCAGTTAGACTTTAACAAGCTCTCTCTTCCTCCTTTAAAGGCCACGCCATCTCTCAAGAGATACAGCAGGAAAAGGCCAACTGGTCCCAGCTCTTTGAAACACCGGACTATTTGAGAAGTACCAGTATGTATTGAGCTGCCTAAAGACAGAGACAAGGATCCACATGGACCAAATACACTGGCATACACACTGCTTTGCTAAAATATGGACATTTCCTCCGACATCCTTTTTAATTGTTTATCTGTTTGTTATTCTTTTAACATGTACCTCATATACCTCATTCTGGAAGACTTTTACTTTGTAAAAGAGAAAATTCATGTAGTCAAGCTTGTATCCAGGTCAAAATCAAAGGTGTGACATTGTGTTTCTCAGACTGAGCTACTTAGGGCTCATTGTGTGTAAAATAAGGAAACTGATTTGGTCTTGTTGTAAATCGACCATGTTCTGCACCCGACAGTTCTTGAGTGTCAAGTGTGTGTGATGCATGTGCAGAACAGTCTTTGCTGTTAATGGACGAAAATGCCGAGCAAAGTCTGTTCAGGTTATTGAAGCATCTTTTGTGTGTTACTGCGACAGACTTTACATTTGTTCATGTTTTTAGTGAATGTGCCGACAAGTTTTTGCTGTTTGCTGTTAATAACTGAAAAATGTTGACATTTTAGACAAAGTGGATCATCTGTTTGTTTCTGTGAGGATTGATGTCGTTTTCAATGTCATTTCTAAGCTTGTTATTCACTGTTTCAGACTTTAATGTGAATGTAATTTTGATGGTTGAGTAGTGATTTTTTTGATGGATTTCAGACCAGGTTTTGACCAGTTTCTGTCAGTGATTCAATATATGGACTGAAACCTGTTACAAAGTAACAAAGTAAAACATGATTACGTCCTTATTGCCATCAGTTTTTTTTAAGCTGTGAATATGCGCTGCCTGATCAAACCATATCTGAACTTTCTTGTTGAATTTCTGTCTTTTCTCTTGTGTGTAGTTGAATGTCTTGTTTGAATAATTCTGCCGTGTTTTCTCATTTCCCTTTTGTAATTGAAGATTTTTGAGTGAAACTCTTGTTTATGTCTTTTTTTTCTTGGATCAAAGAATCATTTGGCAACTGGAAGGTCAGAGCAGGCAGTGTCCTTGATATGACTGATGATAGTTATTTTCTTGTGGAAGAACTGATCAACATAATGAGCAGTTTTTTACAGCTTTTGATGATCATTTTTAAAATTGTGTGTTGCAGAGTTTTGGCAGTAAATCAGATCACTTCCATTTTAAAACAACTCAGGGTTTATCCTTTAAAATGTTGGGCTTTGTCCTGTTTGAAGTTTATAATGGAGACTAGTGTCCATCTTTGTGTAGTGATATTACTCATGATGCTGTAGAGTAACTTGACCTGCTTTAAATATACTGATCAGAAATAAATTCCAAGCTATCTTTGTTGGTAAAGTACAAATTATAATGCATGTAGTCAGATCCCAGCCTGCAGACACAGGCCCGATGCTGTGACACGTGTTGCCATTCTTATGTTTCAAGGCATTACATTCTGCTGCGAGCAACTTCAACAGAGAAGCAGCATCCTGAATGGTGAGTACACAGAACAAAGAAAATGAGGAGCCACGCTGAAGTAAAACTGGAAAGAATGTGGATGTTTTTGTGGACAATCTTTGGGTTGAAAGGCTTGTCATTCACGGCTATGCTTCTCTTTGAGAGAGAGAACAGTTTTAATATTTTATTTCCAGCTACTCTTGTGCTTTCCTCTTTCTGAAAATGATGTGTTGTTCACTGCGGCAGGGTTGGCCTGGTGGAGTCTAAGATCAGACTCCTGGTGGGGATTCTGGACAGAAATGTCAACGTGACCCTGGCTCATGCGAACCTGCAGCCCTTCCCTGGACACGTGAACACCAATAAGACGTAAGCATGTGATTCTGTGCTTATATCTCAACTCATTCCTGTTTGTTCTTCTCGTGCTACATATTTTCTCTCAGTTTGTAGTGAGAGAGCATTAAAGCTTGCTTCTTATTTTGGTAGTTAGATGTTGTGCTTTGTCAGATCATCAGCCTGTATTTCTGTCTGTTTAAGAGACGGAGTGAGCACAATGTGGCTGATTGGACTTGTCCTTAAAACCGAGGAGGCCAGAAACCAGAAAATAGACTTGACCTCCGACCTCCTCTCCTTCACTGAGAAAAGTATGCTTTCCAGTCTCTGCCAACGTGCCGCTGAGCCAAACACCACCTGGCAACATGCTCCAAGCAGGCAGAAAGAGAAAAGGCTGGCCTCAATGTGAGACCCCAGCCAAGAGGATCAAAGCTGACAAGGTAGACAAACCATTCCGTCCTTTTTCCATGACACAATCTACTGGTTTGTGGTGTGAAAATGTCTTCAATCTTAGTGTTGTCATTTTTAAGGAATAGTTCGCCATGATGTGAAATGAGCTATTTGCTTTCTTGCTGACTGTTAGATGAGAAGATGGCTACCACTCTACTTCTGTGCAGTAAATCTGAGGCCACAGCCAGCGGCTGGTTAGCTTTTTGTAAAAACAATGTCTCATTTGTTTAATTTATACAAAAACCAAATTGAACCATGTGCAGTTGTGGGTTTACATTGGGTTACGTGCTGGACTGTTTCTTGGCCTGGAGTCTCCACTAGATTCCTTCATGTTTAAGATGCAAAAGTCAGAGTGGTACCAATCTTCTTATCTAAATCTTGGCAATAAACATCTTTTCCAAAACTAATCCTTGAACATGCCCAGTACCTGTGTTTAGATATTAGTCTAAACTAATCGCAACAACCGAGTCCCTGCTGAGATTGTTACCATAAGAGAAGAAAAAATTTTCCTCGTTCTCCACAGGAATCAGTGTCTGTGACCAAAGATTCGTCAGCAGAAGTGTCCAGACCCAGCGAACCGACTTCGCTCTCCTGGACTCCACAGGCCACAAGGGGACCTTGCTCTCCCCGTCCAGAGTCTTCATGTAAGAGGTTCAGGCCTGAAGAACCAACCGAAGACAATACGCCCACCTGCTCCGACCAGCCCCCTCCAGGCGTCTCGCTCAGTAAGAGCCCGTCTCCCAGTGTGAACCCGTCAAGGAACAAGAGACCTGGTGCTCCTGAGCTTGAGATGCCCACCATGAAACGGAAATATGACCAGGTATGCAAAACTATCCTGGAAGGTGTCCTGCTAACAGACACTATTAAACTTCTCAGCTTGAGGATGGATAAAAACCGAGTCTTGCTAAGGGGCTTAGTGCCAGTAAAGACATTAATATGTTGTGACTTACCTCACTGTCTGTTCCAGCCCACTGTGGAGCTTCCTGAACTGCTGTCCGGCCCGACCAGGCCCGGAACTGTAGCGAAAAAAGCCATCAAGCTACAACTCCTCAGGTACAGCACAGAATTATGAATAGAAACCTCTGCTTAGTTCCCTTTGCCTGCTCATACCTCTGCTCTCTCCCACCTTGTCGAGTCCTCCATATCACACATGTGACACATACAGCACACGTTGAGATCCATAGAGGGTTGTTGCAAGGTAAACTGATAGAGTCTGATGACTGTCATGACTTTCAACACAAGAGGGCAGTGAAGCTTTTCTACCGGCCTCTTCCTCAACTGCAGCGAAGCCATGGGAGCACAGATAAACTGTTCAGAGACCAGTCAGTGGGTGACAGCGAACCCTGCTGCAGATTAGTTGTCTTCTCCTTCAGTAATCTCTACAATGTGCTCGGTCCGCAAAGGAAGAATATAAGGATTTTGAATGCTAGATAATAGCGGTCAGGTTTTGGTTAATCGTTTTGTGATGAATTTATGAGAATATTTCATCATAATGCACTTTGAGTATCCACTGTACAGTAACTTTGACATGTATGATCAAGTATTTGTTAGTCCTGTATATTGGAAATGACTCTGCAGTAGCCGATGCCTTTCTACATGCTGTTTTAGTGAGGGAGGTGGTGTTACATGCTGTTCCATGAACTTATCGGTCTTACAACCCTGTTCCTCTCTGTTGCTCTTACAGCAGGCGGAAGTGATCGAACGCCGCTGATTCACTGAGGAGCCTCAGGATTTTTGCTCCATCACCAGCCATTACCTTGTTTTTTCTATTTATCTATTCATTTTTAGTTGCTTACTTTAGTCTGCATCATCTGCATTGTAATGAACAATTAAACAATTAAACAACTGAATAATTTGAAATGCAATTTAAGAACTGTTTGGTGTCTTGTCTGCTACATTTTATCTCAAAATCTGTGAATGTGACATACACACAGAACAGTATCAGGAGCGGAGAACAATTCTCACCAGGGAACGTGTGGATGTGTTTTTAAACGAATAAAAAGTCATAAAGACCTGAAGAAAAGAGTTTTTCCAAATATGTTTTTATTATTTTCAAAGTATAAAATACAAACAGCTGTTTGACACAGTATGAAAAGTATTAGAGAAAAAAAGGAGTCACTGAAAATATAACATACAGTAGCTAGTTAGTGGTTGATTAACATTAAAATATAAATTCAATCATATGTCATAAATACTTTTAATGATACTAAACACACTGGCTAATAAATACAAACAATACATCTTGCTATGATGATAATATCAATAAATTGTTACAGCTACAAATGATTTCTACATATGAACCAAAGCAAAACCATCCAGATTCACATGCAAAGGCCTCTGTACTTTCAGTCCTTGTACATCCACAAGTTTGCACCCACACAAGCACACAAGCACACACACAGTCAGTTAACAGAGTTACATATATTTTCAACCACTCTGTTGAACTCTTCTGGTTGATCAGCATACACGTGGTGAGAGGCTTTATTGATCAGCTGCAGGGGCGGAACAGATAAACAAAGATGACAAAGTCGGTCAGTAATTATTTTATATGCAGCCATATCAGGTTCTCTACTAAAGATAAAACACATATATGATTTCAATTAAAATTACACGACTTTGATGCAAAACTGCCCCTTTTTATAGATATAGATTGGATAATATCTCCCTCATTACTACACTCTGCATCTATACTCACCAGCACTCTGGTGTGGGCCTGGGTCCTAATCTGGACCACTCTGTCCCCAGATGAGTTGCTCACCCAGGACCACTCTCCATACAGCATGCTGAGGGGCATGGAGGGCGGCAGCAGGTGAACCCGCTGCAGCATAGGCCTCTTAGCCCAGCCCAGAGACTCTGACATGGCCCGGAAACCCACCTCACCACTGGGAGGGCAAAGGGGAGGTGAAACGGTGTCAGGAGATGGCTCGGCTTTTATCAGGCATTATTCTCTGTTGTTAAAACCATGGTTACTTGATGTATGTGATGGCTTACCTCGGGGTTTGTGCATTACAGTGGTAGATGTACTGCGTCATAGTGTCATCATCAAAGAGATCTTCAAATTTCCTTTTGAAATCAGGACGGAATCTGTTCACCAAGCCTGGACCTGAATCAGTGACATACTGTGAGATGAGTGGACAGAATATAATGCAGCATAGCTCAGTATTAGTCAAACAACAAGACATCTCACCCCATGGGCCTGCTGCTCTAATGACAGCCAGTGGGTTGAAAAGGGAAACCACCGCTGCAATCATTTTCACCCAGCGTGGAGGGGACGGCCTCTTCACCACCTCTGTCCCCTGCCCACGATTCTCCTCCGCCTGTGTCTGTGGTCGCTCAGGGAAACCCCAGGGGTCTACCAGGATAAGATGGGACACTCTGGAGGAAGACAGCAGGAGACTATTATGATATTAACTGGCATTTGTTTGTCACCAGCTCATACATCGCTTAAGTTAGTGTCTGCAGTTCTCTGCTTAAAATTTGTTTACCATGTCTAATAAGTAGAAAATATGGAACAACTTTGAAAGCGGCATAACCTGAAAATACAAGGTAAGTATTTGATCATTTTAGATTCCTGCTGGCATTTTTGTACGTTTTAGTGCAATTACTGGTTTAAAGCAGCAGTAACTGGCTTATTTCTGGCCATCTGAGGGCAGCACAAAAAGCTGTACATGAAACACTGGATGCACAATCAACTTATAAAAGTGGTTGTGGTGAATGTGTTGTTTATTGTGTCCATCATCAGCCATCGAGCAACATTAGTATTGGTTTGGAGTCATGTTTCTTGGTTGGTCATCATATTGGGAAATATGCTTATTCACTCTCTTGCTGAGAGTTAGATGAGAGGATCAGTACCAATCTCATACCAGATGGTTAAATGAAGTTAACGTCAGCAGTCGTTAGTTTATCTTAATGTAAAGAACAGAAATGGGGAACAAGCTAGTTTGGCTCTGATCCTAAGTCACATAATCCACCTACCAGAACCTCTAATGCTCAGTAAGTGACTCTTTATATTTAGTTTGTCTAATCTGTACAAAAAAACGAAGTTTAAAAATGAAAAGGGTTATTGTGCCTAGCTCAGCTCACTGGCTTGTGGTGGTTTGAACATCCATACATGAAAGTGGTATCTAATCACTAAGAAAGTGAATAAGGGCTTTGCCAAAAATGACATAATATTCCCTCGTATGCAGTATCACACTTTTTCCTATGTTGCTAGCACTTGCATTAAGTAACCAAGTCAATTAAAAGAAGACAATGAAAATGTAAAAAAGCCTTGTCTTTCCCAAATGACCCACTGACGTACCCATCCTCAAAAAAACCCACCAAATGGCAGCAGCTGCAAGTGTTTGGTTTTAATGTGGCTGTCCCTGATGTTTTGATGTGTTGTTGTGGATTTAGTGAATATCTTATCTGCATTACTACCTAGAAGGGTACTGGATGGCATAGGAGGTAGCCAGGTACCCCCCCAGACTATGCCCCAGCAGAATCATGTTCTCCAGGCCTACAGACTGTCTCCACTGTTCAATTGAGTTCACAAACTGCTCCTCTGCCTCGGCAGCATCTGAGGGGAAGGAAGGCCTGGAGCTCCTGCCAAAGCCCAGGAGGTCGAAGGCGTAGACAGGCCGTGACCGGCTCAGCGTGTCCAGGTTCCTTATCCACAGCCCTACCCCTCCTCCAAAGCCATGGACCATCACCAGGGGAGTCTTAGGAGCTAGTGGAAAAGGAAACGTTGTTATGAGTTTTGTAGTGCATGGAGCAATGGATTACACCTTTTGCCTCCTGATAAACAAACAGATACTGAGAGGAGGGCTGTACCTGCAGGTTTGCGAACCAACTTGTTTGTGAGGGTCAAAGTCCATATTTTCTCCTGGTTCGGTAGGGTCACAAACCTGGCCCAAAGGTCATTCTGAATACCTGTTGTGATCAGACACAGAAGAGCAATTACCATAGTATAGATTAGTGTATCCTCAAAGAGATTGTGAGTTTGTGCTGTAGGCAGTGACACAAAGCTGCTAAATCAGTGTCATATTACACTTACAGTAGCTCGAGGTGGAGAAAAGGATAATTCATAAAGGGTGAGCATCTTCAATATACAATCAAAGTGCCTTTTTACATTCATATTAGTTCCCAGTAGTTATATAATCCACCAATGTAAGTTAAAACATTCTTACGAGCAAGAATCTTGGACTCTGTGGTCTTCAAGAGGGACATGGAGGTTGGACGCCAGGAAGGCCACCAGCTCCAGACTGAAGTTGGCCTAACAGGGGGGAACCAGATACAGTGATATGAAAAGGATGCAGAGATAGTAGATGAAATGTCCGGTCCTATTAGTGGTCTCCTTGATTCAGCTTCAAGGCAGCTCATTTCAATACGTAAACACCATATGGTTTTAGTCACCCTGCTGAAACAAAAAGGTCTTTGGAAGTGGCAAAGGGGCCAGTGTCAGATTTCTACCTTCGCCCTCACCACAGCAGTTTCACCTCCAAACAATTCACCTGCTCTGCAATCAACAGGCGGTTCAGAGTTGCTGAGTCATCTGTAGTAACTGCCTCAGCCAGGGCTGTCGGCCAGGGCTGCTAGTCAGTCAGTGACAGCTCAGAGGGTCATGGTAGTTTGGGGTTGAACATCCAGACCACGTCCGTTTACCAAACCGCTCCCGTAGGATCCGAGTACTGGACTGGCCCCTTTAATCCTACAGTACCGACACAGGAAGTCCCGGCGGTGATCCAGGAGTAGACCAGGTTGTAGTCAACCTCCAGTTTACTACGACATATACGTCAGGTGACTCTCGATGTCGCTTTGGTAACATACCGATTAGATCTGAGAGCATCTGACACCACGGATTATATCCAAATTATCATTGGGGGGAAATGACACAACACCGTGGTGAAACGTTGTTTAACGCAGATCCCTAGTAAACGTCTGCCGCCCACTAGTACTAGTCACTTACTGGCGCTCACAGTCGTTCTGCACCGGAGCTGCGGTCGTAGCAGGATCCATCGGTTGACATATTCCGCCGACTACATCCAGTTGAGTCAACTTTAACTCCGCGTTTCTCCGTATCCACCCCGAGTTTTCATTAAGTAACCTCACGCTGTTATCTAATGTTTTGTAACTCGTACGGTCGCAGATCAGCTGACCGGACACCGAGATCGTATATTGTCCGGATGCTTCGATGGTACGCAAAAGCGTTGCTTCTTATTCGCCATCCGTCTCCTCACGGTCGATTAAAAAGTCCCGCTTTTTGACAACGGGGCCACTTTCCGGCCCCTGTTCATTAGCCACGAACTGCAAAAACACGTCCAGTGCATGTGTTATTTAGGTGTATTGATATCGTGAGCGCTTGTTTTTTTTTTTGTAGATTAATAATTGTGAAATGAAACACTGGGGAAAGTTTCACCTTCGTGAGGCTGCGACCGATAAATTAGGCACTTTTCAGGTACGAGGGGCATTTGTGATATTGGAGAATACGATTGACAAAGCTGCATCTCTAAACACCAGCAGAGTGAGACCTCTGTTACTTTTAGCACATCTCCGGTTTTAAAGGCTCTAAGCGGGCGGGGCAGTCGATCCTTTATTCAGTAACTGTCTCGTTTGCTCCTTGTTTCGACCCGGAACGTAATCTGTGCCCCACCGAGGCCGCTTCCGGCCGGTAGGACACGTCACTGGTTGCACCGAGGAAGACGAGCCGTCCGAGCCTGTGAGAGTCGACAGCTTCTTCACGGACCAGACAGCGAAGCCATGTCCAACTCGGTTATCTCCGTCATCTCCAGGTTTCTGGAGGAGTACACCTCCACGACGCCCAACAAGCTCAAGGTGGTGGACGCCTATCTGCTGTACATCCTGCTGACGGGAGCGCTGCAGTTCCTCTACTGTCTGCTCGTCGGGACCTTCCCCTTCAACAGCTTCTTGTCGGGCTTCATCTCGTGTGTGGGCGCTTTCATTCTCGCAGGTGAGTGTCTCTCTGGGCGTTGTAGCGTCTGGCCGGGACACAGAGGACAGTTAGGACGAGGACGAGTCAGCTGCCCACTGGTGGACGTGTAGGGACGCGGGCTGGTGACTAGGCTTACTAGGCTGACTAGGCTGACTAGGCTAACTAGGCTAACAAGGCTAACAAGGCTCGGGTTGAAATTTTATTTAAGATAAATTATAACAGCATCGTGTGCAGCCATTCTTGTATCAAGCTTTATATTAGAAACACCTTTTACTAACTCACAATTTATATTATATAATGCAATAATAAGTACTGCATGGTTTAGCCTGCACAGGATTTTTTGGAGGGCTTTTGCATCAGTTTTATCCTGGTGTTCCTGGTAATGTGGCAGCTGAGAATGTACCTTGTAGCTGTAAATTCAGAATCCGTTGCATCCCCCCAGTGGAGGCTAGTGAAAGCCCTGGTACACACATTGGCTGAATGACCTGTGAACTTCTCCATAAACCTCGGACCTGGATGGGATTCAGATCTCTGGTTGAAATAATGGGAATGATGTTCATTGCATTGAATAGTAGGTTTATTCTGTCAATAATTCTTTTTTGAATTAATAGACTAACTGTCTCAGCTTTACTGCATGTTAATATTAAGTTGTGTCAAATTTGAATTCAAGTTACATTTCTTTAAATGCTTCATTATTGAAAGTTTTTTAAAATTTTAGTTACCAGATTTGAAGTAATGTGTTTCACAGTACTGTTACAGAACCAGACTGTTACTCCACTGGGGAAGAGGATTTGATAGAGAACTAAAACACAGCTCAAGGGAGAATGAACTGGACGTGATCATGAGTCTTATTCTGATAAATTAAGGAATTGAAAATACTTAAGATTATACTTGCTGAAATAACAGTTAAAAACACAATGATTATGAAAATTACTCTTGGGTGTAGTTCAATTACATCTGTGTTATTTAGGGGTGTAAGGCGTAAAAAAAACAAACACTAAGTCCCTGCGTATTTTCTTTCCTCCAGTTTGTCTTCGTATCCAGATCAACCCACAGAACAAAGGAGAGTTCCTGTCTATCTCTCCAGAGAGAGCCTTTGCTGACTTCCTATTTGCTCACACTGTCCTCCATCTGGTTGTGATGAACTTCATTGGTTGAAACAGACATGGATTCAACTTACAGTGCCCTACCCCCCAGCAGGTGTATATTTTCCACAAGCATTTCTCATTTTACGAGTTTTTAAGATACGATTCCTACATGGCATTTTTGTACAGCCCCATTACCACAGTGTAGATACAGTCATGCTCAGTTTTAGTTATAGTTAGTATCTTTTGAAAATGAGAAATTCTACAAGGATATGACCCAAACCTGTGATATCTATCTGTGTATATAGCATATAGTCTCTCAGTGGACAATAAATGGCCTTTTTTTATTTTACATAGATACATGCTTAACTAGATTGGTTGATGCTCATGTAGCGAGACACATACCCTTGTCCCTTGGGTGCTTTCAGTCACATTAACCATCCTTGCCAGATCATCACTTTTTTCAGTGGAACAGCTTGCTTATCAGTTGCCTCTTAATGACTACTTCCAATAACCTTCGTCTTTTTTTTTCCCCCCCAAAGATCACAACAAGAGAAGTTTTCAAAACTCCCCTTCAAGACATGATGTTGCATCTGCTTAGGTGCCATCCCACCTTCAACACTGAATTAGTTGAATCTTGTCACTTGTGATGCAGTACAATTTTCTTACTGATAAAATTGTGGAGTTCTGTCATTTTTTTTCCAATGTAAAATTTTTTTTAAGCATTCCCTTTTTGCACTGAGGCGAAGGAATAAAAAACTGAAATGGTGATCATGTGAATGCTGAAGCATTTCTTGTAATGAAATGTTGTCTTCCAAATTAGTTTTGTATATTAATAGTAAAATACTTGATTACACTAATAAGCTGTTTCATTTAGAGAAAAATAGAAATGACTGAAGTTAGACTTTTACGTATATTGAATATGTTCAAAAACAGGTTAAAAGATCTTAATCTCCAAAGAAATAAACTTAACAGATGCTGGTTCTTTATATGAGTGTAAACAAGCATCATTTTAAATAAAATAGATATATTTATTTGTTAGAAAAAAGGCCAAGTCAAAAACTTCCAGTATTGTCAATCTCAGTCTCCCCCTATTTACTGGAAATGAACTATAGATCCATCAGATGAAGCAATACCACTGACTCCAGACTGTGGTTTGCAAGTATGATCTCTCCCTCCAATATTCCTTCAACATATTGAATTTTACATGCAGGTTGGTGGAGTTTTGTGCCTGCATCTAGATCTCTTCATTGAAAAGAGGAATTCCTGTTTTAAGGGCAGTAGATATAACATCCAGATGCTTATGAAAAATTGCAAGAAAAGGGCTCCATTCTCAGTGGTGGAAGTACATTTTCAGAAGTGATATGTTTGAATTTTATGATGTTTTATATTCAACCTCCATTGTGTTTTGGACACAATGAAGAAGATTCCTATATCTCTCTGACAGATTTAGTTACTAATTACTTCGCAGTTTAAGATTTTATACAGAAAATATATAACTAAAACAAGGCATTGTTTTAGAATAAACTACCTATCTGAATAAAAAGGCTCCATCTTGACTAGCTGCAACATTAAAATGCTGGTTACATGTTAATGTATCAATAATAATGATCCAATGATATATGAAATAACAAAATCTCTGAAATGGTTGGTTGTGCATGAACATATTTATTTTTGATACTTTATGTGTGTTTTTCTGATAATACTAATTCCAACAGTATTTTTACACTGCTACTTTACTACTTTTACGTAAGTAAATGATCAGGCTCTTTCTTCCACCACTGTCCATACTTTGTTGAACTATGTCTGAACCCACAAATCGTATCGTTTCTTAAGATGATGACTACAGCATGGCGTTTCTTTCAACCACTGAGAGTAAGTATGCGGGGAAGACTCCTTCCACTTGTTCACAACCCCTCCCCTGGAGGAATGAGAGGGTATGCTTCTCGGATGGAATCAAACACATTCCAGCTAAGTTGCTTTAAACTGGGGCATTACCAATGCTCACATTTGTCATAGAAAGCACTGACCCCAGGATACATTTTAGCTAGTTTGGCTCTGATAGATATGCCTGTTAAGGACCAGTTTGAACTGGATATGAAAGTGCCTTGCATACAGAGATGAAAATAATAGACTGAACCCCCAGGTTTTCCCTGTAAAAGTTAGTTCTACATTTTTTCCTTTACTGATTTAATAGCAGACAAAGAGGTAGCCTCTCTACCTAGTTCTACATATTAAATACATCATACCAGCACCAGTCCTTTCAAAAAGGGGTTAACGTCAAATAATAGAAGAGAGAATTCTGAATATCTGAATACACATGAATACACCTGAAATAATCGAAACCAAAGGTTCAGGATACCAAGTTTTGCCAGGAGGGGGGGGTGGAGCTCTCTATGAAGCGGTCCTTATTGTGGTAAACCTTTTTAATGCTCCTTTTTAATGTCTTCTCCTGGATTTAGAGTAATTAAGTAGTGATACCATAATGCAAAATTATTCCATTACAAGTAAAATTCTTGCGTTCAACATAATGTTTAAGTAAAAGTGCAGGCATTATCAGCAACATTTACTTGAAATTTAAAAGTAAAAGAAACTACTATAATAATATTGTATAATTATTATTGCTGCGTTTACTTGAAACCGAATTTTAAATTTTTAGTTGGTCAAGGTACAGCACATTCAAGCTAGTTTATATACTGTTGCATGATCCAATTGAAACTATAACAATGTATCATATTTTCCTTCTCATTTAGGTTTTCAATATTGTAATCTTCAAACTAACTAAAGCTGTAAAATAAATGTAGTGGAGAAGTATAAAGTATCTATAAATGGGAAATGATTACTAATTTCCAAAACACTGTCGACCACTAAGCAGGGAATATTAGAAACCTAATAATAAAAACAAACATTAGGAGGCATCATGGTACCATTTTTGCTTAAATCAGACTTATGTAAGGTTGCTTATAATTACTAACATGAAGACATTTTAGAGACGGAGCTCTGAGGAAACAGTGAGAAACTGATAGAAGACTTTCTTTCCTTGATGTTTTAATGAGGGTTACATACCCAGTGAGACAGAAGGAAGGCTGACGCTAGTTGTAACCTTGCTAAGTTTGATTTGAAAGTTATGCGTTGTTTCTGAGATGTGTCTGAACACTATACTATAGGAATAAGTTCAGTTTCAATTCTGGGGTTTGCCCACATTTTTCTAGAAAATGGATCAACATAAAAGGTTTTGTAGCCAAAGCAAAAAGCAGGGGACTTTTGGGACATTCCTGACACCCAGAGCAAATTGAGAGGCTTGGAATAATTGTTTGTTAATTCGGCTGCTGAGGGGGCTGTGTGAAGAAGCTTAATCCAACAAATGACGACTGGACCAAATCCAATGTGTTCATGCATCAGAATCAAATAATTTCATTGTAGCCTGCCAAATGAATTATCTGCATCCATGGGGGGAAGGCACTTGGCATTTGGTTGTTTGGGAGACTAGGCTATGAAAAAGATGGCTACCCCTAAAAATAATAAATAAGAGTAAGAATGACATGTTCTACCTTATAGTTAGTATAAGTTTGACATCTTTGGGAAATATGCTTATTGCCTTCTGCCAAGAGTAAATGGACTTTACTTATATAGCACTTTTCTAGTCTAGTCAAAGGGGACTAAATGTGACTACTGTCACATTCACAAACACTTTTCAACACATACATTCATACACTGATGACACAAATTTTAGGCTCTTTCCCTAAGACTGGTGAAGCTGGGATCGAACCAACAACCTGGCGGGCAACTGTTCAACCACCTGAGCCATAGCCACCCAGAGTTAAATGAGAAGATTGATGCGGCTCACATATCTATAGCGAGCTACAGCCAGAAGGCCACTAAGTAGAGCTTATCATGCTGGAGCCCTGTATCTTCTTTGTCTAATCTGTAAATAAGAAATGAGGTTGTGATTTTTTTGGGTGATATGTGCCCCATAACCGTGTCAGGCTGTGAGCTTTGAAGGTGCTGGTGGGTTACCCTCTGGCAGATTCAGTTTTTATGCCAATGTAAGCCCACCAGCTGCTGGCTGTTGCTTCATATTCATTGTATAGATAGTCTTCTTATCTAACTCTTGCCAAGAAAGCAAATATACCTATTTTACAATATGATGGAATGTCAAGAAATCAATACCTTAGGGGTCTTGATTTTTTGACGACCCTTCATTTATCATGGATTTTTGGAGGTTTTCTCCACACAGGGATCTTCGGAGAATTTTAATAAATTCTCTTGGGATCTCGGAGAGTTTACAAAAGACATTAATAAAAAAGGTCACTTCAATTCAAACAATTATTCACAACTTTCCACACATTTTTCATTAGGTAGTAGTAAATTTAACCATACTGATGTTCTCAACCTTGTAAAAAAAAAAAAAAAAGAGGAGGAACAGTTTTTAGGTCATGTAACTGATATATAAAAACCTTTTAATTCAAAAGATTTTTTTTTTACATAATTTTCAAAGTAAGTACAGCTTGTTGGATACTTGTTAAATCTAACTGGCACCTACATGGTTAATGTCTGGAACATCTGGATCCAACTTATGGTCACGTGATCGGTGGGAAGTGGGCCTTGCGGAACCTAGAATTTGTGTTTACACAAGAGGGAGGAATCCCTTCATAAACTGACAAACTGCAACATGCCGCAACTCTTCATACTCACTCTCAGCCTGTTACCATGGGTCCCAGGTAATAACTATGATTACTGAGGTCAAATGCTCCCAAAGATCGAGCAATAAGACTTTGCAGAGCTGCTTTTTTTCTGCAGCTAATTGATTAAAAACGAGTTCTTAGGATGATTAATGTCTATTCTTCAACCCCTCACTTTATTATTATGCTTTTGGCAAGTAATGGTGCAATAAGAGGTTTCTTATTTATCACTTCTCTTTACTATTTTATGACCTTTCTTTTCTTTATCACAGACTAGAGGAATAGTTAAAGTTGTCATTTTCTGCGAGAGCCAGATAAAGCTTTTGTGTTGTTGTTGTTTTTTATTTTTTAATTTCCCAAGCTTCCTTACTGTTTGCCCCTTGGCAAAAATATGTTTGATGTTTATTTTGTCAAGTCTTCAAACGCCTGTTATATTTGTCCCCCCAAATCTGTATTATAGAGGCATAATCCAATTTCAGAATGAGAAGTATGAAGAGGGAACTTAAAGTTGGAAGTGTTTTGTTATAAACGAATCTGAAACCCTAAATGTGATACTAAGTATTGCTCAAGGCCACACTTCCCATTACTCAGTCACAGATAAGAAATGTCCGCTGTGGGTAACTGTTCTGTTCTGACTGCAGCATGACTGACAGTTCAAGCTAGTTTTGAGCATTCGATCTTTTCCAATTTCCATCAGCCTTCCTCTGTCGGGTAACTACCGTGGAAGAGTTTGCAGTCCTCGAGGGTCGATCCCTCACAGTCCCGTGTCATTATGATCCTCAGTATGCCAGCTATGTAAAGTACTGGTGTCAGGGGAGGACGAGGGAGTTCTGCACCAGTTTAGCCCGAACAGACGACCCCCGTTCAGCCAATCCGGCTGATGGCAAAGTGAGCATTTTTGATGACCCGGTCCAGCAGGTGTTCACGGTGACCATGAATGACCTGAAAGTGGAGGCCTCTGGGTGGTATATGTGTGGTGTGGAGATAGGTGGTCTATGGAGCGCTGATGCTGTCGCCTTCACTAACATCAAGGTCATTCATGGTGAGTATTGGAGTTATTTTTAGGTCAAAAACCATTATTTATCCCATTTCAAATGCTTGGATCATAAAAACGCAAGCTCTTATCATAAGTTGTTTTTTTTTTTTTCATGCAGGCATGTCAGTGGTGAACAGCCAAGTGAGTGGGGAAGAAGGGAGTAGTGTTTCCGTCCACTGCCTCTACAGCGAGAGATACAGGTCTGTATATTGCAGAATCCTCACATTTAAAACAACATTTACAAAGCAGAAATAAACCAAGGAAACATGGCTGTTTGTTAGAAATCTTCGATCCAACAGCCAGTCAGCTTTCACTGAGTCCCCTGTGACTGCTTGCCAACAGAGAGAGTGGGAAGAAGTGGTGTCGGAGTGGAGACTGGAGCTCCTGCCTGGGGACAGGTTCTGAAGGGAGCTATGAGGACACTTCAGTGGCCATCAGCGATGACAGGACTGGGGCATTCACCGTAACCTTAAAGAAGCTGCAGATGGGCGATACAGGCTGGTACTGGTGTTCTGCAGGACAGCAGCAGACAGCCGTGCATGTGCTGGTCACACCACGGCCCACCACTAGTAGGTTGACAAAGAGCCCTTAGAATGAAAAAGAAGTGTTTCATTAAAAAGTGCTTTCTTGAATTTATTGGGAATCTAGCGAAGTTAATGAACCACAGCTATTTGATTCTTTGTTGAAGCTGCACTAATCACGATTTTTTTTTTTTTTTGTTATTATCTAAAGCAGTATTCATTTATTTTTTTTTTTTTGCTTTGGGGCAGCGGAACAAGCAAACACAACACTGACACATTGTCACATTTTAAATCTGAAATGCCAAAAGTTAATGCCTATCTACACATCCACGGAGCAACATTAGCATTCAATAGAAATGATGTTCCTTGTCTCCTGGTGGATGTGAATCCAATATTCACTCTCACTCACAACTCTTTCTCCTTTTAGCTTTGTTGTGGTTTCCAGGAACTCCTGAGAAAAATGTCCTGGTGATTAGCTTTTAAACTCTCCGCTTTGTTTACCACCTAGCTTACTTTGTCTATCTGCTGACAGGTTATAGTGGGGTTTATCAAAACTTTTTCACTTAAAAAGCTGACTGCTGGAGCTGGAAACAAGGTTCATGAGACCAATTAGAGTGATTCAAAGTGGTAATGTTGCAGGCTGGAAAACCACTTATAAAAATCTCATCCCAAGCCAGTGTCACAAAGCCAGACAAGATCTCACAAGCTCACTAGCTTTAGCATGATGAGATTTCAGTCTTAGAAATATCTCTTAAAAATCTGGAAACCAGTCCAATCAGTGTACTATGAGTTGTTTAGATGATGACTTGCCACTTGTAACTCTGAAATGTCATTGAAAACTAAACCAGGCAATGTAGTTATGAAGGAAACCACAATTCTCTGACTGCATGGCCTTTCCTCCATGTCAGTTTGTAGCGGCTGAAATGAGAAAGAGCCAAGTGCAGCTTTAAAGATCAATATGTGTTTGTTACAGATGGCAGAGGCTCTAAGGTCTCCAGCTGTACAAGTTATTGATTATTACAAATCACTTATCAAGAATATTGATTATTTAACACTGTTGGTATTGCCATACCCAATTGCTTATAATAGTACATCATGCGTCAGCTCATTGTATAGTATCTTTATCCCCAGCTCCAGTGTCTGTGACATCCCCACTTACACCAAGTGGGTCTTTTGCACACCTGCCTCCACCAAACCCCATCACAAAGGAGTCCTGGAACAGTCACGGGTAAGAGGGATTCATTTTAGGATTTTTCCTTTTCTATATTGCATATCTTTACTTTTTCACCGGAATGTACACATGAAGTTTCTAAGTGTGATTTCTTTACCAAAACTTTCATGTCTGACATGTTGCTGTACAGACTGTTGAATATTATGGATGCTTTTACATACCATCATAACGGAGTTCACCCAATTTCCACTCAGCCAAGCACAGATGATGATCATATCATTCTTGCCACGGAATATCTATCCATCATCATCTTTTACTGTTTTAGAACAGATTCAGTATAAGCCTGAGATGCTTTTGCTGGACTAACTGCTCTGACTACTGCGTGTATGTGTTTTAGTCACATCTTGGAGTCTTTGCTGGTGTGCTCTTCTCTAATGCTCCTTGTGGGCTTGGCCATACTTGCAAGAAAGATGTGGAAATTGCACAGTAAGGCAACCTCTCATTTGTTTTAAATTAAATCTGGGCAGAATCATGCCACTAAACTTCTCAATAGGTCTATGAAATACCATAAATGCATTAAAGATATCTGGGTAATACATTTGCATTATTTTTTGTCACCCTCACGCTGCATCCCTAGAGCAGGATCCTGTGCTAAGACAAGTTAAGGAGATGAAAGCAAGGTTCAATGTAAGCCCCATTAAAATATCATTCTGTATAGCAGATTGTTTGAAAACACCATTATAAAGGATATAGCTTAGTGATGATAGGACTCACTTTTCTTTTTGTCTCCCACAGGAGCATTCAGGGGATGACCTGCAAGATGCTGCTGTTGTTTTTCTTAACAGGGATTCCCAGGACATGCACGTGTACTGAGATTGTTAGTAGTCACTGCAGTTTTTATTGTTACACCCTGTAACTGAATGTAATTTTTGTTAGTTCACTGCAAGAACACATGCTCTTTTTCCAGTGTCTTTTGTATATAACTTACCCGATCACTTATAAAGACATTTATGATTCTTTCTGCTTGCTACTTACCATATGACACTGGTGTAGTCTGGAGATGTTACAAGATAAATTTACACAATATTATTATGTGGTCCACTTATTAATTTGTTTGAAGGCAGGACCGTAAGTACCACTAAGGACGCTGTTATAATGTAGTAGTATTTTTTTTTCTTCTTTTTTCAATTTGTGGATTTTAACATCTTTGATGGATTTTGTTTTACAGCTAAAGACATACACATTATATTTTAATCTAATTACAGTGCTTAAAGATTCTGTATATTTAAAATTGTTATACATAAAATAAATACATATAGGATCCATTATTTTTCCACTAGGTTTTATTTAAAATTAAATAGCAACAATCACACATCTGTATTTTCCTTATAATTTCCTACTACTAATATAATGAGAATGCTTGTTATTGTTATTTAGGTGAAACCTGCAATTACTTTGGCCTGACTTTTTGGTCACTTAAGAGCAATAGAAACAAGGAAACGCAATGATGACACATTTTCTTGTTAGTTAATCACATATCAAGCAGATGTGGAGGTACCTTTCCATTCAATAGGAGCCGTGTTTGTATTTCCCTGATGGATGTAAGTCCAATATTCAGACTACTTTTACCTTTTTTTTGGTGTTTTGGTCTCTACAAATTCCCGAGGGAAATATCTGTCTCATTAGTTGCTAAATGCTCCGTTATGTTTACTAGCTATTTGCTAACTTTGATGTACAGCAGGGGTGAAACACAAGTTCTAAGGAAATGTCAAGTCAGTTTTATTTATATGGCACCAAATCATAACTTATCTCAGGGCACTTTGGTGTAGAGCAAGTCTGGATCATACTATTTATATTTATTATTTACAGAGACACAACAAATCCCCCTTAAGCAAGAACTGAGAACCTTAAAAGTCACACAACTTGTTGGCAACAGCTTTCTAATGGATCTTAGAGAGAGAGGAAAGGTGGGATATGGGTCTATAGTTGGCTAAAACATCTGGTTTGAGGGTCGGCTTTTTAAGAAGAGGTTTAATTACAGCTATATTAAAGGACTGCGGGACATAGCCTGATAATAAGGACAGATTGATTATGTCTAATGGAGATGTGCTAACTAAGACTAGAACTTCCTTAAGCAGCCTGGTTGGGACGGGGTCTAAGAGAAAGGTTGATGGTTTAGATGAAGAGATCATTGAAGGTAGTTGGTGAAGGTCGATAGGTGAGAAAATGTCTTGGTATATATTGCGTTTTTCAACTGTTTCTAATGTTCCTATGTTTGAGGAAAATTAGTGCCGGTGGAGGGCAGAAGGTGAATTCTGTCTGTAATACTTAGATTTCTATCAATAAAGAATGAAGTCATCACATCTGAGAGCTACAGGAATACATGGATCAATCGAGCTATGACTCTCGGTCAGCCTGGCTATGGTGATAAAAAGAAACCTAGGGTGGTTTTTATTTTCCTCTATTAAAGATGAGTAATAGGCTGCTCTGGCATGACTGTGGACCTTCTGTAAAATTTTAGACTGTCATGCCAGGCTAAGTGGGATTGTTCTGGTTTAGTTTAGCGCCATATCCTTTCAAGTTTTCCTGTTGTTTGCTTTAATGTTGGGAGTTAAACCATGGAGTTAACCTCCTTGGTTTTATTATCCTCGTTTTTGAGGGCCATGGTATCAAGTGGCATTCTCATTGAGCATTCAGCACTATCAGGAAGCTGATCAGTTTGGAAGGGGGTAAAATGAGCATCTGAAAGACATCTAGTAAAGACATTTTGCCTAATGGTGTGTGGTCCTGTGATAGGAATGCAAAAATTATTAAATAATGTTCCGCTAGAAGAGGATTCTGTGGAAAGACGATTGAATGTTCAATTCAATGTCAGCAGTCAGATCAAGGTCGCGGGGTGTGGTTATAATAGTAACTGGGTTTATTTGCACTCTGAGTGAAGCCACTTGATTCTATTCATGAGTGTCTAATAAGTAATAGTTTTCCATAGGAACATCTTTGGAACAAATGCTCCATTTTAATAACATTTGTTGAAAAAATTTAACAGCAAAACCAATGAATGAAATGTGAAAAATACAAAGTATTAAAACATTTTAAAGATTTCCTTTTTGGTCTCTTTGGGCTGTTGACTCATCCTGGCTAAAATCCTGGCTATTAAGAAATCTGCATATCTACACATATCTGCAATATATAGTGAATTCTAATTTAATTTTATCAGCAGTTAATACCAGTCATGCTGATCAAGAAACAATACACCTTTCAGGTCTAATGGCTACACAAGCTGACCCTGGTTATCCCTGGTTTATTGGGCTCTGTTAAAGATGTTGGGAAATGTTGTCAGCTCCAAATGGCTGTTTGTTACTTCTAATTGTTGCAAAGTCCAATGGGATTGAATAATACCTTCAAGGCAGTAAATAGTAAGCCAAAGCAACTAACAGAAGCACATTTTCAATTTTTGTTGCTACAGATTCTATAATGAAACAATGAAATGGCTAAAATTTAACATTTAACATTAATGCAGATACAGTCTGTTTGATAGAGAACTTGTGGTAGCAAATTCTGATGATATGCACAGAGTTATGAGATCTTATTAGATTTTATGAGATGTGGTTTAAGACAGAAGTAAGTAACTGACAACAGAATATATTAGCAGGATTTCATAAATTAACTCTTAAAGAAACAGCTTTACATTTCATGCTTGAACTAACTGTTCTCATACTGACCTTTAAAAATGTGTTAGCATTGCAAATGGAACAGGCTAAAGGGACGACCAAAGCAGCTGTGTCACCAACTAGAGCTCTGAACTCTTAGAGATAACTCTGTCTCACCCTCATATGAGGAAGGGCCATGTTTTTAATTTGGGATACTGTTAAAGAAAATTTGGAAAAATAATATTTCAGAGATTCAGTCTACCTGGACTAAGTACTGTGTTGTTTTTGTTGTTGTGAATTCTAGTTTTTGGTATGCATATCTATGACAATTAAAGATTTTATTATAACATTTTGGTTAGCCAAAGATTTTTTTCTTTTGTTTAAGAAAAAAATCAGTTTACTGTACAGAAGGCTGGTATCACCTAAGAGCAACAACAATGCGTCATTACAATTCTGTAAGCAATGCAGACTTTGTTCTCAGGGACAAAGGTAACAAAATAATGTTATTCAAGACGTTTTATCACTTATGGTCAGTGCTGCTGCTACTTGCTTAGGCTATTTAGGAATTCTAAGCTTCAACAGTTTTTATGGGATATTGGGTTTGAATCACAAGAACCTCCAATGTAACCACAGTAAATTACTCTTCTGCATTCAGTTACTTGCTGTCAATGATGTCCACTGAGTTGTCTGTATAAATGTATTTATAACTCCATTCTGGGCAAATCGCCATCATTTCTCCACATGTTTCATAGATTCATCTTGCAATCAATATCTGAGACTGTAAGACATATATCTGCTGTCTGTTCCTAATGTGTAGACAGACACGGGAAAGAAAGGCTTCATGTTGTCTGCTCTATGCAACCAAATTAAATGGTCTCCAGAAGAAATATAAGTTGAAAAAATTTGACATCTATGACAAGACTATTTTAAATGTCCTGGGAAAATACTTCTTTGTCAATTGTTTCTTTTCTTTGCCAACCTAACCCTTATTTTAGTGCTGTTATCCTTTTTTAGTATTGTTTACTCCTTGACCTGATTTTGTCTGCAACTTTTTATGCTCTAGTCTTGAATAAGATCTCCCTTACAAAAGAGTTTTCCCAACTTCAACAGTTCTTACATGGTTAAATAATTGTGAAATTAAGCATTGAATTAGAGAGACAGGGCAGAATCACTACATCACTGGTCATTCTACAGTACATGAATAGGATTTTTGTCTTTTATTTCTTTCCATTATAATGATTCTATTTGTGTAACAGCTTTTATGACTGTAATTACCATTGAAATTGTCCACTTGGAAAAAATTTACATTTAAATGTCATGTTTCACATTTTCATCTCGAAGAATAATCAAATACTTGCTTGTTTATAGAGAGATTTATCATTTTTAAATAAATTGAAAATTTATATCAAAACACGAGATTCTATATGGTAAAAATCTTTAGTTTTTACTGGTTTTATTATGGAGAATGCTTGATAAAGATGAAATGACAAAGGTATTTGACTTAAAATGTATTTTTTAGTTTTGCAATATTTCATGAATTCTATTCTGTGTCATTCTCAGTAAACCATTCTGCTCTAGTTGAGTTTCATCATTGTCTTGTCTCAATGTTACAGGGACTCTTCAATTAATCTTAATGCATTTCGAGCGGAATCGGTTCAGCCACTAGATGGAGGTCAACCCTATATGAAATATATTCTCTCCATTATACAGTGTTTGTGTGTGTGTGCATGATTGGGTTTTATGTGTCCATTCATGCACAAAAACGGCTCCTTCTTTCCTGATCAGATATTGCAGACATTCTGTCAAAATAGTGAAGAAAATCAGGAGGCTGTTGCTTGTCACCCCAGAACTCTATATAGAAAAATGCAGTATTTAAGCATATTGACGTTCATGCATTTTTGTACTTTTGTTTTTTCATTCAACATAAAAACATCCCAATTCTTGCATCTACATGCATATATACTCTGACTCTTTCCATTTGAGGGCACTGACAATCCATATGTTTTTACTCAACTTGTGCCTCAACTGCTGGAAATAATAAGGCATCAGCAGGAACCATTGAGGGCCAAGCTGAGGGGCGACTCCTCTGTGCTCTGTGACAATGGGTCTGAAGGCCAAGCATTACAGAAGTGTTCATGTGAACCTCATTAAATACTGCATTACTCTTGTTCACCCAGACCCAAGTGTAGTTGAGCATTAGGATCCTGCTCAATGAGAATACAAAAACCCAGCAATATTATTGACTATAAGAAACATGAAATGCTGAGATAGGTTGCTACTCTGTGGATGATGAAGACTGTCCACAAACTGATGAAAGCCTTCACAGTGGTACTATTTGCCCCACTAAAATGCTTAAAACAATGAAATGCATTAATTTTCAGCATATTATAAATAATTTTATACTGTGTCTCAGCTCAGCTACTATTTTACAGATCCACCATCTGCATGGTGAAAGGGGCATAATTTCCCTCACTATTTCTACAGTAACTGTGGCACTGCAGATCTAAACTGTGTAATATCCAATGTTTTTTTTTCTTTTTAAAAAAAAGAAGCTATGAGCAAATAGGGGAGCACCTTGGGACAGATATGTACGGCATTATAAGTGACAATAAGGGCAAGGACACTGGCAATGAAGAAGGGTTTTCACTATATATTTACACAGTAAAAAGTAAAATGTTTGTCTTCAATATGCTACGGAAGTATAATAAAAAAAATCTAATTGAATAGAATGTTGGATAGATGGTTGCAGCTGCTGAAGGTTTTGTCTGTCCCATTAGTTTACTTTTATTCCTACATGATTAAAAAATGAATGTCCAAAAAATCTTCAAAATTAAACACCTCAGTACCTTGTTGGCCCATGCCTTCTAGGACACACAGAGGCATTTCGTGATCCAACGCTCCTATCAGCAGCACAACATAATTTCTGAGTTCATTCTGAAATGATTAAAAATGGCACAGCGATGACGTAGGTTTAGGGAATGATCATGGTTTAGGTTAAAATATGCATTTAGTTAAACATTATGAGTTGGGTTAAAAATGACTACTTTGTCAAAGAAAGGAGAGCTTTAGTGTCATGGTTAAAATAATAACCGTTTTTTAAGAATTTGGGAACCATTGTTGTTATTCTTAAAAACCGCATTGAACGGCAGTAGTCTCCTGTGTTAAAGATGTTAGTATACCCATCTCACCATCACCTTACTTCCACCTTTTTCCCGATTTGGTGCACTTCCTGAACGTCTGATGCTTTTGTTCCTCTCTCAACTGCCTGTCTTCTTACATTGTTATTGTTGAAAGCTGTGGATCCCACTGAGATTTTCTATAGTTTTTAAAACAAATATTTTCTCTTTTTCTTAGCACACATTGGTGAAACTGTTTTGGCTCTCTAAATCTAGAGAAATTGGCAGTCTTGCAAAAGCTAACATTTTAACAGACTATAAGAGAAACTTTCAAACGGACAATCAGTGGTAATGTATGATGTTTTGGCCGGAAGTCAATATTATTCTTTTAGCAGCTCATGGGATGCATGAAGATAGAATACTATTTTATATTCAAAACTATCCTGCATCTACAAACAAGGATGATTTAAATTTCAGATATTTCCCTCTTGTTTTGTCAGCAATAAAAAAGTAATTTATATATTGCTTGAAAGGGGTAACACTTTCTATGAAACCTCTTATAAGTACCTCAAAATAAGAATGTCAGGATTTGTTGAACAGTAACACAAGGAAGGTGGACAAAAAAGGCAGAGACACACGAAGGCAGATAGGAGCAGTGAAGATGCTTTAATGATGAACAATACACAGGCTATAGATAAGTCGACTGGCAGGCAAAATGGAACAGACAATAGTAAGTCCATGCAGGTTGCAGGCACTAAGGAAAACAATGGGGAACAAACACAGGAACAAAACAGGCGAACCGACAAACAGTGATTGGAAAACAGAGACCAAAAACTGAGCAGAAGACAATGAGACACAGGTCACACTAATCAAGGCAGGGCAGACAATCACGAAGGCGCAAAAACACACACACAAGAGCAGATAGCGAAACAACCAAATACACAACAGGTAAGAGATTTCCAAATAGAGACAGACAAGAAACAAAGTAAAAAAAAACAACAAAATGACATAATTTCAGATGTCATGATTTGTTACTGTTTTTGTGAACATTATTAGTCATCATAACTATTCTAATGCTGGACATGAAAGTTCACTCTTGACCTTGGAATCAGTTAAAGTTGATTGCTCATTAAGCTATAAATATGATTATAATGTCTTATAGACATTTATTTTCGATTCTTCTGACATATAATTGAGGTTGAGTTCGGCCACTATTCTTTAATAGAAGAAGAATAGCTTCTTCCTACTGACCATTTACTGATAGGCCCACGGCAGAGTTCAGCTCCTTCGACAATGAGGATTGTGATTTTAAATGTCATTGCCAGCATGGAGTAGCATTCCTGCAATGTGGCCCAACTAGGTCAAGAAGCATTATATTCTCATCACATGCAGAAAAAAAGCATAGCGATAGCAATAGGTACTGATCATGGATGCAAGCTCATCGTGCATATGATGCTGGCTATTTCGACTTTTCAAGAAAAAAGGAGATAATAAAGAAAATACTGTCTCAAATGTTTGACACTATTTCTTATTTAGCAGAAATACAATTCAAAAAAATGAAAACCTTCAAATCTGACATATGTTTTTGATACAAGTACACAACTGTCTTCCATATTCAGAGACAGAAAAACAACAAAAGCTCAACTGTGTACTCTTGAAATTACCCTTGAGTTAAATCAATTACAAGTAAAGTCTTTTACTGAACTTTAGAAATATTAAAGATTATTGTTATTACTCTTAACCTGAGAGTCTGACTCTGATATTTGCTGTAAGTCCTATAAATGTGCTCACAGATAATATTGGATTTCAGACTACTATTAAATATATATGAATCCTTGATACTGGTCATTTGCATTTAAAAACCTCACTGCTCCAGAAAAAGATTCACTCTCTGAAGACTGTGCACTGCTGACAGATTCTGCATCTACAAAGTGCTATCAAACTCCTAAAATATTCTGCATAGTTGTTTAAGTTCATACATTGTAATTAAAATGTATAATTATTCAAAACAAAAACATAATGACTTTCTTGTATTTTGCAAACCTACCTGACAAGTCAAAAAGACATACTTTTAAATTTTGTTATAATCTTTGTTCATCATTGAATTTAAAAGTTCTCTTGAACTTTACCATAAACTGCATCTGTCAGAAAATCAAAGAAAAAAAAGAGGAGTCTTGTGTGATAATTACTAGAGGCTGTATTATATCCCCACATCTGCAACATCTATAACCGTTGCTGGAGGGAAGATGTTGAAGAAAATAGGAAGCACACACAAAGATCAATATCTATTTCATACTTCTATAGTACCATCGGCACTGTACAATGTAATGGTGCAAAGACTCAGTTTTGACCTCCTCTAAGGGGATATTAAGGTGAGTTTGGTAATTTAGAGGCTAATGATGCCCCTGGGTTTTATGTTACTTTCGAAAAAATAACACATTGTAATTTTCAGTGCTGACTTAACATGAGTACTGCCCCAGCTCAATGGGAGCCCAGTTTATTTCTAGGACAGTGCACTTTCTGTAGTGATCCTGTTTCACTTTCTCACTGCAGAGCTGCTGTACAGTGAAGCATACTTTTGTATCATTATAGGGCAGTGAGTTGTGTTATCTTGTTTGCATTTATGGTATTTAAATACTTTATGTAATATGTTATGCATTTAATGTATATCACTTTAGTCATGATTAGGGAAACCAGGACTACCTATGTGGCTGCACTAACAAGGCTATATTAGGCTGATCTTATGCACAGTGATGCTTTAATCTAAATGCTACTGTCAGCATGCTAACATGCCCAAAATGAAAAGAATAACATTCTCATTTTAGTGTGTATCTTAACATGCCAACATTTTCTAATTATCAGTATTAGAAAAATTCTACAATAGACCTGATGACGGTGTTTGAGGAAAATTGATAATAGTACATCCTGAGGAGGATGGCGATATCTGTACCAGATTTAATGGCAATCTGTCCAGTAACTGCTGATACATCCTATTTATGGCACTAGAGGAAAAGTCAAGGGATCACCAAAATCAGTAGGGTTCATCTTCTGTGAACCATGAATGTCTGTGTAAATCTTAGGGTCCTTAATGTCTGTACCAAATTTCATGACGAGTCGTCCAGTAGTTGCTGAGACATTTCCGTCTGGACCAAAGTGATGGAACAACTGACTGACATCACCATCCCGAGATGTATTGATAGATTAGAATAATTATCTCTGTCGTCAGTTTCAGGCAGAATTTCCTCTTGTAGAAATAACCCAGGCACAATAAACAGCAGGGTAAACAACTCAAATCTGAAGACTGCAATTTTTTTTTGTTGGTCTCCAACTAACCCTAAGAGAAATATCAGGGATTTTAGCTGCTAAATGCTCCATTCACCAGTTAGTTGATAACTTTGTCTGTGTGTCATTGGATGCCTTGGAGGTAGCATCCAGTGGGAGGAGATGGAGACTAAAACAGGGAAATTAAGGGACATAAATCCTAAACAATTAAATGAAAGGTGAGAAAACATATGTAGAGCTGAGTTGAACTGTACCTACCTTAAACTGACAAAGCAATGGCATTCCTGTTAACTGCCGTTGTCAAATGGATAATGCTCAAGTCTATGACCCTTCATGATGGTGGTTAGCATTACACTTGGTGGAGCAGAGGAGTTACCAGAAGCGCTGCCAAGGTCTTCAGTCCAATACATCCGATCATATTTCACTATATGATGCTCATCTGCAGAGAGGTGATGGGAAGGAAGCAGCCTCCATGACGGTGAGGGATGAAGGTCACCTGCTGGTGCTGGGGTATCATTTACATCAATGTCATTACAACAGCTACATTAGTCACATATACTTTATTTACAGTCCACTGGAAATATTCTTGTGGGGTAGCAAACAATACCAGTTTAACACTTGCAACCATCACATGCAATATTTTACACAAACCTATTACTAATTTTAATGTTGTGGCTGAGTGGTGTATGTAAACAGTTTAGCTAATGTTTAGTTTGGTTTTGTCATATTTGCATGTTTACTTTAACCACTAGGCATTTTAAACATGTTTTCATTCACTTTAGCTAATTCAGCAGTTTTCTAATTTTAAATAACATTTTCAAACAATTTGATTATTTTAACTATTTCAGCCATTTTTCCAGCACAGGTATTTCCAAATTTTACAATTAATTTTTAAAGTATTTTTACTGTTTAATAACTTTCGCTACCTAATTCAACAATTGTTTCAACTATAACCAAATGTTTACTTTTTAAAAAAAAGTTTATTCATTACATTGAACTATAATTTGTTATTTTCATCCTGCTGTTTTAACTGTTTTAACTTTTAACTGATAATGAGACTGCCATTTACCCACTGGAATTGTTAAAAAATTAATAATTAAAGGAATACATATTTTGAACTATTATACAGTTAATAGCCATGAAACATGAAACCTTTTGGGATAATTACCAAAGCAAACAGTCAGTACTATTAGGATTGCATGCACATTGCATAACAAAATTTGATTAAAAGATGTTTTTGCATTTACTTCCAAGCACTCTTTTCCACAGATGACCAATTACTGCAATACTTTTGTTTTGCAGTACTCAGCTCCATTAGCAGAGATAGCACAGCTGAAGAAGTTGAAATTCCTCTGCAGATATCAAGACAGACGCTGCAGCATGATTCATTTACCTTTTTTCTCTCCACAGGACTCTGCCATCCCTGCAGGCTTTCTGTGAGGAAGAATAGAAGGAGATGTTTCATGGATTTTGATACTGGGTGCCAGACACATTTTTGGTTAAAAAAAATATAATTTTGACCTGAACAGATTTTTCTGCTTTTAATAATGTTATACAGGATGAGAAAACACATTCTGTTTACCATGCTCTGAATAAAATTACCATGCATAAAATTCTAGATTCAAGCAATCTATACTTTTTATTGGGAATTATAATCATGCAGTACCTTGAAAAACATGAAGTCAGATCCATAAGCATTTGAACAGTGACACAGTTTTTACAATCTTGCCTCTGTGCACCACCACAATAGAGATGAAGCAATTAAGATATGATTAAAGAGTTGACTTCCAGCTTTAATTTGGTGTCTGAGAATTACAGCAATTTTTATACATAGTCCTGCATTTTCAACAATAATTGGAGATTGGTAGTTGATCAGTTTCATGGCCAGGTGTGGCCTGTTATGTCTCATTATGTCTTGACCAATGAAGCAGATAAAAGATCTGGCGTTGATTCTAAGTGTTGATTTTTACATTTGGTAGCTGTTCATGGGAACTTTTAATACGTATTCCAAAGATGTGTCGATGCAAATGAAGGAGGCATCATTAAAAACCAGAACAGACCTATCAGACAGATGGAGGAAACTGTAGGAGTGGCAAAATCAACAATTTGGTACATTGTTAACAAGAGGGGATTTACTGGCAAGTTCAGCAACCCCAAAAGTCCTGGAGGACCACGACCACGACCACGACCACGACCACTGTAGTGGATAATCGCAGAATTCTGTCCGTGGTTACCAAAAAACCCTTCACAACATCTAGCCAGGCTAAGAGCACTCGCCAGGAGGAAGACGTATCCTTGTCAAAGTCTACAATCGAGAGACGCCTCCATTGAAGTAAATAGAGGGTTTACCAGAAGGTGCAAAGCACTGGTAACACTTAAAGACCAGAGAGGTCAGATTAGACTTTACCAGAAAACAACTGAAAAAAGCCTGCCCAGCCCCCGAACAAGATTCTTTGGACAGATGAAACCAAGATTAACCAGAGTGATGGCAAGAGAAGAGTATGGAGAAGCAGAAGAACGGCTCATGATCCAAAGCCACCACCTCATCTGTCAGACATGGAGGAGGCAATGTTATGGCATGGACATGAATGGCTGCCAATGGAACTGGGTCACTGGTGTTTAATGATGATGAGACTCCTGGTAGAAGCAGCAGGATGAATTCTGAAGTGTATAGGGCTCTACTATCTGCTCAGATTCAGCCAAATGTTGCAAAGCAGATAGGACGATGGTTCAGGGTACAGATCTAAAAGGACCCAAAACATACTGACAAAGCAACAAAACAGCTTTGCAAAATATTTGTTAAACCCCTTGATTTAAAACTGAAAGTCTACACCTAAGTCACACTGTAAGGCTTCATTTAAAATCCATGTATTGGTCTACAATGGCAAAATTATGAAAATTCTATCACTGGCCAAATTCTGTAACATTGGACTTGAATCAGCACACAAAGGGACTGATTGCTGTTTCTACTCTGATTCTACTCTTGCTTAACTTTTCTCTGCAGTTCCATCTATTAAATGCCTGCTCTGATGTATATTCTATATCAATAAAACTGTTAAATATAAATAGATTTTACAAACCTCACAGTGCCAAACACAATTTCAACACCATTCAGCATAGCATCAAAGCTCCATAAGTGCACATATTTAGTGACACTGAACATAAGAAATAATTTTTGTACAAATATTTCTTCTGTGAAAAGCCACTGTAAAGGAAAGGTAGAAATGTATAAATAATTAAGTCCCAGATATTTCACATATGACCTTACAAAAATTTATCTTGTATTGAATCAAGCTTAAAGAGAGAACAGATACTTTTTAAGAAGGGAAATAGGTAAATAAAGAACACCATCAGTATGATAAACATGAGCTCTCACTCTTCTCTGCTGCAACTGTCACTCCCTTCTGTTTTATTGAAAAGAATTATAATCTTAATATTGACTACTGTCCTTGACTGTCCTTGAAAGGTTTTAATGCCCCACACCAAAACTGTAATCTCACCTGCTAACGTAAAAAATAATTTGCTCAACAATGCGCTAACCAGAATCATAAATGTTAAATCTGTAGCCGAATACCTGTTTTTGCATCAAAAACGGCTTAATAATTGGTATACCCATATACAATGACCTATGTGGCATTACAAAGTGCTAGTGCATTTTAGAAAAGGTAAAACATGGTGAGCTTATTAGTCGGTGCTTTTAGCAGCAGCAGTACATTCATACCACATAACTGCTATCATTAGTATTAGTTTTGTCTAATTTCTGGCTGTTCAATCAATTACGTAGGTCTCTAATCAGCAGTTCAGGCCTGGAGGTATACTGTCGGGGATCTTTAAAAATAATTTGTAGTGATTAGAGGAGGGGCACACTGTGTTAACAGTAGACAGCAGTTTTGTATTCCACATGTATTGTGATAATAAATGACAGTCAAGCTTTTAGTCTCAAGAAAAACTATATTTTGTTACCTTATTTAAATGTGACTGCAGGATTATTGTGCTGTTTCTGCACCTGTTTCTGTCTTTTTTTTTCTCCTACCTGCTGGGAGAGAACATAGGCTAAGACTTGGCCAGCAACAGCAACATTAGTCTGCTGTTCCAAACCCAATGTGCCCATGACAACCATTGTAAGCAGGACTGTGTTGGACATGTAATGACACAGCCTGAGAATTGTATCACAGTAGGCACAAAGGAAATCCATTTACTTCATAGGACAACCGGAATAAGAGTATTTCACATTTCATTGTGTGAGATAGGCTACATAATACATCTTCAGCATTGATAAGGAAGTGTTGTGATGGGCTTTGGTCAGGTCTGTTTTTTTTCCCACTGTTTGGGATGTTCTTTGTCCCTGATATTAGCTGAGCTGTCTGTGGTGAGGCAGTTGTTGTTGAATCCATATATACAATGTCAATTGTAATACTTTTTTTTTTAAATAGAAATTTCAGTCCAAAACACTTCTCTGATCATTCTATCAAACTAAACCCTGGTAGAACCTGCAGGATGCATCTGCCTACAAATAACACACTATATAGGAAGTCCTTTGTTCCACAGGCAGCTGTCTTATTCAGTTTTTATTCCTTGGAGTATTCATGCTGTCATTGTTATCATTATGAATTGCATGTGCATATGTTTTAATATTTAAATGAAATGCCAGATGGACCAAGACAACTTCCAGATTTGTACACATAAAATTGCATTATATTGTATTCTAGTCTATTCTGATTTACTACTACTATGTTGAAATATAAAAGCAGTAGTTCAACATTTTGGGAAATATACAGATTCATTTTATCTGAGAGTTAGATGAGAAGATCGATTGCACTTTCATATCTGTGTGGAGGTGATTAGCCTAGCTTAGCATAAAGACTGTTCTCAAAAATGTGCCCAAAAGCTCTCTAAATCCTAGTAATTAGCCTAAGGGCCTATCTTTTTGGTTTGTAAAACCTCATATTTATGTTTCTGTTTGTGTATAGTTTTAAAAAAAGAGATACAATGTTTTAAAATGCACCTTAGATGTATAGGTACATATATTTGGGAACAGTCAGGCATGCTCCCCTCCATTTTTCTGTCTTTATGCCAAGTTAGGCCATGTGCCTCAGTCTATAAACATGATTTCTAGAGAACAGGATTACATTTTCTAAAGATAAGGCTAAGAGTTCTAAGAGAACTTCCCCAATATGTAAACTAATCTTATATTTGAAACAGGTTAAGGTTAAATGCTAAACTATAAATATTATCAATCAAATGCCAGTTAGGGATGGGGAGATGCCCTTCAGTTGTGTTCCTAGCTGTGCTCCCATGAAATAACCATGGCATTTAATAGAGTTGTCAGGATACATCCATAAAAACTGAAATAGCATTTTAAAAGAATATTGACATTCTTTTGAATAAGAATCAATAGGGTTCTTGGTCTCAGGATGAAGCACAGATTATGTGGCATTTCTAAAAACATTTCCAGTAGCACTTTTCTATTGTAGTCCACAAGTAGCACTGAAAGCACACCTGATACCAGAGTGCTTAGCAGCAGAAAAGAAGAAAAAAGAGTTGATGAACCATGGATGTCTCACAGACTGACCTCTAGGCATTGACTGAAAGCCACAGTCTGTCTATAAAAACGCATTTCTCATATTCAACTACTACATCTCATGAGATGAAAGGAAGAAAAAGGGGAGATAAAAAAACAGTAAGCTTTTACAGTTTGACTACAAACTTAGCAGAAGAGACCCGTTCTGTTAAAGCAACCTGTTGACCTTGTAGGACATGAAACACTGAATCTTTAATTATTTTAATATGTAGAAACCAAAAACAAATTGCGTAATATTCACATTACATTGGTTGTTACAAACTGATGTAAATGAAATTAATTCCACCAAAGATCAAGTTCAGACGATGGGAATGCTATTTCTTTGATCTAGTGTTACAACAAACAGGTAGAAAAAAACATATTAAAATCAAGGTTTACAATGCCATGGTAAAATGTTTTCAAGAAGACTAGCTGCTGCATTCAAAATGAGGTTCTTTAAACAAATCCGCCCTCTCACACATATGGATAATGACAATGCAGTTTCAGTTAAAAGGATTGGTTTAGGTCTAATTCTAATCTGCAACAGGGTCCACAAAACATCAACGGTACATCACAGTGAAAATTTGCTTCATTATATTTACACAAAACACAGACAAAATACACAAAACCTAAAGAAAAAATTAGAGTACAAAAAATGAATCAATGATTTAATCCATATTGTTAGTTGCCTCTATGTGCGGTGCAGTTTCAGCCTCTTTTGTGAGGATTTACAGTAGATGAACTGTGACAGTAACCATTTCTGATACGGTTAATCACTAAGAATTTTCTTTAAAGGGTTAATTTGGATACAGAAAGGTAGGGTTCAGTTATTAATTTCCCCTCAATTATCAGTGTTCATCCCTCTGATCCATTTTAATGTCATACAATCAATCAGATGAGGATCTCTGAGGGGCTGGTTGTGATCCAGGTTTCCCCCAGCAACCACTAACTGACACTTTCCCTTCTGTTGAAGATCACATAATAATCTGACGCTTCAAAACAGTGCACCAAGGAGATTTCCTTTAATGTCTTCAATTAAGTCCATCATCACATTGTTTTATGTCAGAATACAATGAAAACCCCTTAGCAGTGGATCTCGTAGGCAACCTGTGATCCGAAGAGGAGACTCTGACTGAGGAAGAGCTCCTCTGGGTCTGTTGTCAGGGGTCCCTCTCCACCATCTGCTGGGTTTCTGCGAAGCCCCTTTCCTCCCGATCTGGTCAGTGTCTGCACCATTTCATGGTCCAGGAGAGCGTCCTTCATACCGTTCTGCTGGACAAAGCCGCTCATCATGGGACATCTGGATGAGGTGGACCCCAGAACAGGCTTGGCTCGGTTGAGGACATACATCTCATGGCCATGGTCATCACGGTACTCCTCCAGCTGAGCAAAGGTTGTGGGTCCATCAGAATAATCGTTCACATAGAGGATGCTCTCTTCCTTGCTTGTACAGTAGGAGCCTCCTTCCTCTTTCTGGTACTGCTGGTGACGAGTGTAGATCATAATCAGGAGGAGAACGGCGGTGAGTGCCAGCAAAGAGATGCCAACTGCAATGGCGGTTTGTGTGGCAGGGCCCAGAGCACTGAAATCCATGCTGTCCTGTTCATACAGAGGCTCTTGGCTCACATCCAGAACCTCTGGCTGATAGAAGGAGTTAGATGAAGAGGAAACAAAGGAGTGTGTGTTCAGACGAGGCCAGAACTGGGATGAATATGAAGAAGAGGACATGTTGACAGCCAGGTGAAAGGTAACTCTTGCTACACCACCGGGGTTCCAGGCCTCGCACTCGTAGCGTCCAGCATGAGCAACAGTCACATTGCTGAGAAACAACATGCCACTCCCCATGTCTGGGTCAAAACTGTCCCTCTCGCCGCCCTCCTCAGTTCCACGCACAAGCCCGTGGATCCCGCCAAGGCCTCCCACCTTGATTCCACCACTGCTGGGCAGGGCTGTTACCACTCCTCCAGCCCCAGGCCTGAAAAGCTCACCATTGGGTCCCAGTTCTTGGACCAGACCTCGCGGTGATAACAGGGCCTTGCCGTGGGAGGCTTTCTTCCAGGTCACCTGAGGCTGTGGGTATCCCGAGGCCTGGCAGGAGACTCTGAGGCTCTCTCCTAGTCGCACAGTCAGGTGACTGGGCTCGAGCTGCACCACAGGGGGAATGCAGACCAGGCTGTTTGGCGCCACCTCCACCAGACTGAGGTGGGAGAGGCGAGGTGGTTCCGAGCACATCAGCTGGCGCTGTTCAGCAGAGCTCAACAGACGCTGGCCATCTTTGCTGATCCAGGTTCTTAGCCAGCCAAGAGCACAATCACAGCGCCATGGGTTCTCTGGAGGAGGGGAATGTCGTCAAAAAAGGGAAACATTGGTTAAACCAAGTGTGTTCTGTTTATGTTCCATTTATGTTCCACCCACTACATGGCTTCCTGGATGAGAGGCCAGTCTTTCACACGCTCTTTTTTTCCTGGTTTATTCTTTAAAGTATGGATTTGTTTCTCATTACTTATCTACATTTGTGTGAAACCCTTTTATAGGTAATATATATGTAAGAGCACTCTCATTGACATGAGACTGTTAGTTGTGGCTAGTTTAAGATTTCAGTGGTGTGTGAAGCTCTGACACAGGCAGCATCAGTGCTTCGTAATCTTCATTCTTGGACATTTCGTCATATTACTGTATGACAAAATGTCTTCTAGGAATTCTGTTCACTCCCTGCCTACCTGTGACACGCAGCACTTGCAGACTGACAAGTGGTTTGAGGGACGAGGCTCCCAGGGTGCGGAGGTGATTTCTGCTGAGGTCCAGCAGGGCCAGGGATGACAAGCCAGACAGAGCTTGCTCCGCCAGCAGCTCGATGCTGTTTTCTTGCAGGTGGAGTTCCTGTAGACGCTGCCAATGGAAAAAAGACACACAGCAGTGGAAGGAAAATGTGAAAGCTGCAATTTTAAGAGGGAGAAATAGTAATGACAAATGTGAGGAAAGGATGACTAAATTCCACCAGAGTCAGTCTGTACAGTATTACTGTATGGTAGGGATTAGGCAGACAAGCTTTTTTTCAATTGGATTTACAGTCGCAGACGTCAATCTATATAATTCATAAAAGAACTTCCATCTTGGAATTGCTTTGGCTTTGCCAGCAAAAACTAATCTTTTTTCACTTTACCCCAAGGATTAGGGTTCAAGTTTTTGGAATGCTTCAATCAAAATGTGCATTAAACATTGCCATCCAGTCACCCATGTCTTTATTTCAGCTAACATGCACTAACCTGCAGTCCCCTGAAGGTGTGGTCCTGGACACGAGTGATCTGGTTGCCAGCAAGGTAAAGGATCCGAAGGTGCTCTAGACCCCGAAACATGTCGGGAGTGACCAGGTGGATGAGGTTGCCATTGAGAGCAAGCTCCAGCAGCTGTGCCTGGCTGAGAAATGCCCCAGGCTCCAGGGCTGAGATGCTGTTGTTCTGGAGGTACAGGTAATGGAGGCTACCCAGACGAGTCAGGTCCTGAAGACGGATCTGCACTATAGCATTGTCCTGGAGGAAGATGGTCTGTTGGGGAGAGAGGGGGAATTGAATTAGTAGAGCGATAACAGATTGATTGCATTATGGAAATGGAGGACGGGATGTGATGCTTGGATTGGTGTTTGTTTTCTACAAGAAAGAAAGCGCCTCCTATTACTTTGCTGTGCTCAGTGGGTAGAAAAATGTATTAACCACGAGGAGAGATTACATTAGCAACGGGGCAACTTTAAACCTGCACTCACGGGGCTGTGCAGAGCTTTGGATATATGTTAAAGTACACCATACAAACAACGTGGATTGAACTGCTTTGGAATACTGATAATAATGACACTGACAATGGGGGTTATGCAGTATTCTCCTGTTTTGTGTCAAATGATACAGAAATCAGAGCTTTTGTCAGCAAAAACCTCCAAAAAAAGGTTTAAGTGACTGGAGCTACAGGAGAAGTGCCCTCTGTGTTTGTTCCGCAGTGCACAGCTGCCTGCTTGATTGGCAGTGTGCATTTATTGGTGACGTTTTAAAAGAAGCAAACACGGGCCATGAGGTAAACGTATGATCGAGATAGACCTGGTGAATGAAGTTAATGGAACAATTTATGCAGGACATGCCTGTCATTAATATTCATAAGCTGCAGTAATGTTGGGGGGCCTGAACCCAAGAGGAAAAGACGCCGTGATGTTAAACATCTTCGCAACAGATGATCAGAGGGCATATGAGAGTCACTCTCTGAGCAAGAATGAATAATTACACAGCCAACAGCACAGCCCCTGCCTTAGGCTTACATCAAAGAGGGTCATGGTGAATTGATTAACCACAATCATTTCAGGGTAATAAGAATGGATCAGAGAGGAACCCAACTGATACAAAACCACTCATGGGGGGGGGGGGGGGGGGGGTGGGTCAGCTGCAATGCACTGGCAGCAAGTGCCCTAAATTACTGTTGATCGACCAACTTACCTCTGTGACAGTAGGGACACCCTGTGGGATTTCTTTGATCCCAAGAGATCCACACTCCACTGTGAGGCTGTAGCAGCGACAGCCGGAGGGGCATCCCAGCGACGGCTGAGGGATGAGGGCTAGTGTGATCGGGAGGAGTCTGGAGAACCACAAGAGGACCATAGTGGTTCTACACTAGACCTTCAGAGACAAAACCTAAGAGGTGACGGTAGAAGAGGAGACGAAAAGTAAGCATCAATCCCTCACCTCAGTTACAACAACCAACCTTTTTCCTTCAGGGCAATGTATTTCATCCTCAAAGCACAGACTGACAGTAGCTGCTGATATGTTGTGATATGATGTGTTTGTAGATGCCTGTGAAATGCCAGAGGGGGGTTTGACAAAAAATAAGAATATCTCCTCATTCCCGCCTGTTTTCCATTCAGCTGTGTCTATTCAGTGGAATTGCAGCAGCTTCTATTATGGGCTTCAATTAATTAAAGATGTGATAAAAGATGTGCAGTTTGCCTCAAGGACCTCTCTCTTGTCTTTTTAATGCATGCGCAAACACTCTCACACTCACCCTCTATTTCTATCTGTCTCTGTCTTACAAAGGCGCACACACACGTGCAAATGTGCTGCATAGAGACAGAGGCTGTTTTGACCCCTGTAATCTCAGAAACCACATTTACCTCCTCAAAGCAAATCTCAAGTGGTAACCATCTCTAATCCTCTGATCAAAAACATCAGCACTGGCTGCTTGCTACACCTTACAGCAATATCTTCCTTTGATATAAACCCATCACTGAGCAACTCATCCATGCAGTTTTTTTTTATTTGTACACGGCCTGGAAGGGATTTGTTGTTCCGCTCGACTGTTCACATCAAAAACGACCGCAGACTTGCTGTCCAATACCACAAAGCGCTACAGTGTTCACAATAGTTCATCGGCAGCGTATCACATGAAGATACCGCTGGGTTGAAGTATAATGCATGTTGAAAAGACATGCTGGGCCCGTCATTCTGCTCCAGGGATAGCAGGTAGATTTATTGTGCTTTGCTGAGCTGCCAGCATCGTCCTAGAGAATCTTCATGCAGTAGAGAAGTAGGCATCTTATTGATCCAATCTAAAGTCTCACATTGTTTTGAAACATTCATGTGCATCCCGTCCATGTCTCCGTATCCCATTAAGCTTGTCTGACTTGTAAAATATCTAGTTTGCTTAGGATCACCCAGACAGATAATTGATAGCATTTACATCTCGCTCTGAGTGACTTGGAAATTCTCTAGTTTATTAATTATTAGAATGCGCACAGATCTCATTACAGCTCAGTGATGAAAGGGTCCTTTGCCTGAAATAAACTCTGAAATAAACTAAGACTGATAAATATTCCACTTGCAGGGTGTTGGAACTGTTCTGTCAAATTGATATCAAGTATGTCTCATTTGTAGTGTTGTAAGCAGACCAGTAATTTAATGCCAAAGTGCAAAAGCGAAAGGATCACTATTTCAGTGGCTGAGAAGTCATTTTCAGTGTAGCTACACTGCATTATTATCCTTCATTATTATGAGCAATGAACTGGATTTTAATATTGCATGTTTGATTTAGAGTACATTTACGAGGATATCCAGCTAGATTAATACAATGTGACCTACATAAGCTGTTCAATCGTCTTCTCTCAGCAAAAACAGAGACACTTATTAACAAGAGCATGCCATTTCCTCTCTTGAGCTCTCCAAACAAGCATGGAGAGAAATTATGTATTTCTATTATTTGGGAGGAGAAAGGACAAAAATTGAATGTTGAGTGAGGCCTTGGTCTGTCATTGAGCTTTTGTTACTCTCACAGTCAGATGACTTTTAAATAGCTTTGGCTTTTACTTGAAAAGTGCCAGAAGGAAACCAGACGACACTTGCCTGCCTTTAGCTAAGAATACACACAGGGGAGGATACACAATCTAGTATTTGTTGTTGTTATGAGCCCAGCATCAATGCAAATGACACCCTGCCAGGTAGAGAAAATAGTTGCATTTCTCCTCTCATTTCTCTGCTACTCTGTCTTTTAAAAATGCCTGAGCAGCAATCGTGCCTCGCATTCAGTGTTGGGTCAAGTGTGGTGAGATGCAGAGACAGCGATAGACTATGGAGTTGTCAGGGTCTGCAAACAGAGAGGAGCCTAGGACCAAAATAAAATTCTTTAAATAACTGCTTATGGCACCTTGTCTTATAGTCTACTGTGCTGTTTCGCAATCAGCCTGCCCTCACTGCTCTTCAAGTCTCATCTTTTGTCATGCTGATGTGGGATTTCGGTGGTAAGAGGTCAATTTGTTCATTTTAGTCTCAGTAATCCTCTGTGGAACATCCGTAATCTGCACAATCAGATGCTTGTTAGATAAGCTGCTCTCGGCGCCGTCAACGTTTTTATAGAGGGGGCTGCTTTGTTTGGCTTTAAAAAAAGAGGTCAACATTATATCTCTATTGACTGTGTGTAAATGTGCAAATAGGATGATTAGAGCCTAATGTTATTTACACAGATCTGAGTGCTAAAGGAGAGTGACTGCACAGACCTGCCAGGGCAGATGTCAGTCAACAAATACCAAGGAAATGTAATAAACTGCAAAATCACACAAAGCCTGTTAAGCATTCAGCATCTGCATCTACCTCCAAACATGCCTCCACACACATCTCTGCAAACATTATTTTGCACTGGACTCCAGGGAGGCTTGGAGTCTGTTTATTTGGGCATTTCAGAGATTACAATTGTCTCTTTATTCTTGACATAGTGCTTTGTTATCAAGCCCCAAACAAATCATGCGCTGCTGAACAATCACAGCCTGGCTGGCTAAACATGCATAGCACAGAAAATTCCCTGCATAGCGCTGCTGTGATTTTCTCTTATTTTTCCAAGGAGGGTAGGTGTTGATGTGTCAGAGATACAGCAGACAGGCAGAGTGCTGCAGGCAGAAGCAAAGTTCGCATCCCTCTGCTGCCACCGGTGCAGGTCGGCCTCATCCGTTGTTATGGTAACTTGTGATGAGGGAAGGTCTGCTTGCAGGGCCTGAAGGCCAGGCACAGTTCCTGTGAGCTGATGTTAGGCAAACAACTCCACAGAAATAGAGTCTGTCATTTCCCAGGGAAAACTGCTCACAGGAACTTGAGCCATGTGAGGACCCAGAGCTATATCATAAATTCTCTTTTAGTCCAAATCTTTCCCTGACTTGAACTTTTTCCTCTCCTTTCCCCTGTCTTCATTTTTATTCTGAATCTCCCTTCACTCTTTCCTTGAAAGCCTCCATCATTTTCCCTTCCTCATCTCTGACCTCTTCTTTTCTCATCTCTTGTCCTTCTGCTCTGACTGACAGGTGCTAAATCATTTGTCTCAGAGCATCCTTTTGTCCACAAATAGACTGAGGCCAAGGCACTGGGAGAACACTATAGCGCTTACCCAACAGTAACACACTGACTTTGAGCGATAGTCTTGACCATGCACAAAAAAGCACACACATATGCTTGCTCATAAACATGCAGAGCACGCCTACCAAGTCGCACTTGTACACAAGCGCCAGCCACAAACATTCAGGGACAAACACTCTGACTGGCAGATGCACACACAGCAAGGCACACACACATGCTTATGCACTTGCACATCCTGCCTAGAACTGGCAGCAGCCATCAACCTTCACAGACACAGACCAAGTCAGATACATATAGACAGGTTCGAACACACACACACACACACACACACACACACACACACACACACACACACACACACACACACACACACACACACACAGACACGCACGCACGCACGCACTCACAAACACACACACACACACGCACATACGCACACACACACACACACACACACACACACACACACACACACACACACACACACACACACACACAGACACACACACACGCACACATTTTTTTGTGTCAGTGGTAAAGGAGGCTCTGCTCAGTTAATAAGCCAGCATTGATTTCTTTATTTTTCCACTACTACTCTGTCCAGCTGTGCTCCACAGCCATTGATTTTCACCATGAAAGCAGGGAAGCAGACTTTTTTCAGGGGGTGGTGGTGGAGGGAGGGGGGAGGTAGGAGGTGGGAGGGTGGTGGAATGACTGTGTTGAAGAGACATAAAGTAAATGAGTAAATGTTGCTCATTGCTGGGATAGTTTCTGTGTGTCTGTATGTATGTATGAATGTGTGTGTGTGTGTGTGCGTGCGTGCGTGCGTGCGTGTGTGTGTGTGTGTTTGTGTGTGTGTGTTTGTGTGTGTGTGTGTGTGTTTGTGTGTGTGTGTGTTTGTGTGTGTGTGTGTGTGTGTGTGTGTGTGTGTGTGTGTAGCTCACTGTCAAGCGAGCTCAAGCAGAATCAACTTCTGAGCAGCAGCCAGAGCAGCAGCACTCTGTCCTGCCACTTCTCCCAGTGGAGCATTTAGTCTAAAACCCTCACTCCATATCCCCGCGCTTAGACAAATTCGATAAATCTTTGCTTTTTAAGAGTTCACATGATAAACTGCTGTGACAGGTCTGTCTGTTGTTGGTACTGTAAGCTGGCCAGCAGAAAAGCTCAGAGGTTATTGATATAAATGGCACAGAGGCTCAAATCAACCCAGAAACAAGGGTTTTTTCTGGGGGAAAATGAAGCTTCACACTTCTAACTCTGAGCACAGTAACAGCAGCACTGTCACTCCAACCAACCAATGATGATTCATGAAAATGAACATACAATGTCTAGTCAGTTTCAACAAGTTGTTTCATTGTTGGAAATTCTTGCAGTTCAGTTTGAGATGTGACTGATAACCGAGACTTAACAGCACAATGGCAGCTGTATAATTGCGTAATGAATCCATTTTCTGCACAAGATTTACTTCTATGCACTCACTGTCCAGAAAGGTTGATCGTAACATTACATCAGCAAGGTATAAAAAGAGATTTCAAACATCTTTTAGAATTACGATGCTTTCCTTTTGCTCATCTTGTGCTCGCTTTCTTCTAAATCCTCTGCTTTATCTGCACTACATGACTAAACAGCTGTGTAAAAAATGTATGACCACAAAATATATGTAGAGGAAAAAACATTAATTTTGGTGATATATGTGATTATATAACAATACAGAGGAAATACATCTTATGCAAAACGCCGTATCCCTTTGTAATAATTTAGCCTTTAGGAACCATTTATTAAAGTGATGTCTCTGAATTTAATAGATGCCTAAATAAAATGAGTGACAGAATCAAATACACACAGCAGTTGAAGACTCATGCAGTATTATTGTATTTTTTTCTTTTTTTACAATTTGTAAAATTATCATCTTAACCCTAAGGTTTTTATAGCTTGCTAATAACGGAAAACTCCTGTCCATTTGGGTTCCACTTCTTTATAAGTCAGCATTTAAAAAGGATTTATGATCTGTAATTGACGGCTATATCAATGGTTAATCAGTCACATTCTAAAGCTTTATAGATCAATTATAAATAAATCATCACTACAAACAACTTTTGGGCCTCCAGGTTGTGAAAATTCCCTTGAATAATTGACTGTATTACACGATAACACTTCTGGAAAAAGGCTGACTTTACCAAGCATTTACTAATGGCCCACCAACCTTTTAACTGCATTTCTACCAAATGGAATGGATGAACATAAGCCAAATGGATTTTCCACAACCCAGCAACAGAAAATATGTTTTTATTAATGGCTTATAGGTGATTATACAATCTCCAAAGGATTATTAAATAATTTCTTAACCATTAATAAAGTCATTATTTAGAACTATAGCCCGACTGATACTGGACTTTTGAGGCAAATATCAATGTCATTATTTTGGAGTTTAAAAAAATCTGATGATAATTTATTGGGAAAGATCTTTTTTAAAAACATAAACACGAGACATAAACAAACAATCTTGACACAGGTCCCTTGGATTTTTTTTTTTTTTTTTTTGGTACATATTGACTGAAACATGTTACAGCTGAAAAACAAACTTGACAGTCTGTGTAATGGCGACACTTTGTAAATTACATCAAGCCTACCTTGGCATTTTTGTGCTGCAATGTCTTGTTAATTTTTGGTCAACATATACACAATACTGACATACTGTATCTGCAATAAGAAGACTCATAATTCGGCCTGACTGATGTATTGGTGTAGCTCTAGTTACAGCTAATGAATCTTTTATTAAGTCTGCATTATTAGAAAGTATTACTCAAAATTAGGACCCGCCTGATTTTTGAGGCCAATGTCGATATTCATACTTGAGAGCTTAAAAATATCTGCCAATGATATATCGACCAATGTATGTTTTCTTTACACAACCTATAACTTTAAAAAAACCCTCTTTGATGAGGCTCCCTCATTTTTTTCCTTCAAACTGCACCAAGAGATGTACTGGGTAGTTCACAATTATAAATAGACTTGTCACTACTCTCTGGTGGACAAACTATAGAATGGTGACACTGTTTCCAAACATATTTTTGGCATAGTTTCTTATTAATCAGCTAATTCTGATAAACAGTATCAGTTGGGCTCTAGCCAAAATAGGAATAGTCCTCTCCGGTCATTAACAATCCTTGTTAACCCTAACTATAAAAGGAATAGTTTTAAGTTTTGGGAAATAGGCATATATGCTTTCATGAGAGATGAAAGGCTTGATACCATTCGCCTGACTTTCTTTTAGATAAGAACCTCAGTCTGAAAACAGTTAGTTTGCACAGGGACTGGAAATGGGTACACGACTAGCCTGGAACAGTCTGAAGAAAACCTGCTGAAGAGGCACCTGTAAAGCTCACTAGTTAAGTTCATCAATGAAGCACTGACTAGCTGGAGTAACCTTGTGAGAGTGGGTTTGCAAGACAGCCAGTGGAGACTGCAGACAGAGGAATGACTGGTGGACTTTATTGCATTTATAACCTTTGAGTAGGCAGTTAACAGGCATTATGTTATATGCTAAGCTAACCTAATCAGCTGCTGGCTGCAGCTTCATATTTACAGTGCAGATATGAGTGTGGTATCAATGGATGGAAAGCAAAATAGTGTCAAAATGTCAAAACTATCTCTTTAAAGTGGTGATTATTATTATTTTTTAGAAAGCAATAAAACTTAATGACACATCAACTGTGTTTATGTTTATGTACGTCTGTGTCAGGTATTTAGTAAATGCGCTCGCAGCAGATTCATAAATTGTCTTTCCCTTTGAAATATAACTGTCATTGTTTCCTGCTTTTCACATTTCAAATAAATCAGTGTCAACTCACCTGACACTTGCTTAGTTTCATCACGATTCCTTGTGTGTCACTGCTTTTCAAATGCCAATTTTCTGTGATATCTCTCCGTCTTCCTCTTGCACATACATGCACACACACACACACACACACACACACACACACACACACACACACACACACAAGCATGCGCGCACACACGCGCGCACATACACACACACACATGCACACACACACACACACACGTGAACACTGTCCATTCTAATTGTCAAGGTTGGTTGATGCAATCGATCAGAGCAATTTCATTCACAGTAGCTTCATCTGACAGTCTGCAGAATTTATGAGTCAGTGGATTATGCCAGAGCAGAAGGAGTGGTTTGATTTTTCTTTTGCACCATTTTCATGTTTCATGTTTCACAGGGTAATGGATTGGTGAGATCAGACAGGTGGCAAGATGGATGAAGGGGAGTCACATCCTCTTCTATTTAGAAGCAGAACAATTCCTCCCATTTTAATTTTTCCTCAGTTTTGATAAAAGTATCCACATGAATGGATTTGTATTTGATTCATTTTTTTTGAGCTGCTGCATGATTGTGTTTCCCTCCGATGTTCCAGATGAGAGGATCTGAATTGTAAATACCACTCCTTTTTATGGCAATTCAGCTGAAAGTGCAGGTATTACTCAAGCAGCAATAAAAGTGTGTGGGAAAGTGTGTGTGTGTGTCAAAAAACTAAAATGAAGATGATGCTTTGATAATGACTGCATATCATCCCACTATACTGCATTTCAGTAATATTGGGTCTGCAGTAGGAATCATTCAATCCTCATAAATTATGCCATGGAAGTGACAACATCTGCTGACTGCCAGTAATGGATGTCAGATGTATGTCAAATTACGCTCTGGCATGTGGCCTATATTGTGGTTATCTGTGCAGTCTGGCATAAAGACGGGATATAATGAAACTGTAAAAGTAATCAGTTTTTTCTCTTCTTTTTTTCACATGCTTTTCTTATTTCTTAGCTTCTTGGGCCAGAACTTTGGGAGCTAAGCAATTACAGCCAAGAGAGATTTCAGTCATCATTGTCGGGCAGACACTAGACAATGAAAAATTAAACATCTCTGCTGGCATAAGAAGTCCACTTGTCTGTACAGATCTGTCCAGACAAGACAGATATCCCTCCCTCGGACTTAAACAAACGAGGTCCTATCCAGGGGCCGCTGATTTGGCTCCACACTGCATCATGTGCAGAATAGCAATTAACCAGAGAGACGTGCATGCAAAACTCAGACATAAGCAAAGAAACTGTGGCACTCTTAAGTCAGAATTAGAAAACATGGCAGTCTTCCTGTAGGGACGGACAGTATGTAACAGCAAGATAGTAGCGACCTAACCACACTACATTCTTCTTGGCATCTCCCATAGTGTCACTATAATATCCCTGCCAGATTCTGTATAAGGTGTGTGCTGTGTTCAGCAGTATTCTTATGCCTCATTTTTTTCCATCACAACAGTATCACTTTAACATTCATAGTTTTCTTCCAAAAGATAAGTTAGCTGTTTAAGTGCCGTAGCACTGCGACAAAATGGTACCAACTACAGACATCTAAAGTCATGGATCACTGCTGTGACCCCTTTCTTATTAAATATACATATATTTTATAATTCATCACCTTTTGAATTTAGTGTTAATGAGGACAACAAAAGATAAGCAGGGTTAGTTTGTTCATACTATAAGATCTAAGGAGAATATAAACTCAATAGCCTCTTTATTAGGTAAACCTAATGCAGCCCTGACATAAAAAAAAAACTATTTTTACAAAGTTCATAATGTTCAATTTTGAGGAGCATTGTGAGAAACATGTAAATTGTATTATATGTTTATAATTGAGTTCAGAGTTGGAGGTTGTATTTGTTTTTTTTTTTCTCTTCCCCAATTACAAACATACAAAATAAAAAGATGGCCTGAGCTCTCTGTTTCCTGGACACATTTCCACTCTCATCTTCCCAGACTGGCCTTCCTCTTGTCACCCACCTTTCCACCCTGTTCCCATATTTATATCCACACATCAACATACATGTTCCCGTATTTAGCCCTGCAGTCACCTGAGCACTCAGGTGACTGCTATGTATTTATCTATTTATAAATATATCTATATTCCCTCCCTTTGTCCTCTGTATGGTCATTTGTTCATGTTTCTGCTGGTGTTCCCCCGTGTTTCCCCCCATGTTCCTGTTCCTGGCATGTGTTTTCCGGTGCTTCTGCCTACCTGTGTTCCTGCCTACCAGCTTGTCCATTCTTCTAACTGTAAGGCTGTTTTTTTGCCTCATTAAAAATATCTTCACTGAATCAACCTGCCTGTGACTCTGCCTTTTTGGTCCTTTCCCCGTGTACTTGGCTTAAAACAGTAACATTATAGACACCATACATGCAGATTATATAGCAGTACAGTTTTATCAGATTGTATGAGATTGTTCAAGTGTACCCAGTATTTAAATGTATGTACATACAGTTCAACAGACTACATTTGTACTGTATTTTAAACAGTTAACACAAAATTATAACATTTCATGGATGTGCTACCAGGGATAGCAGCAAGAAGTGATTCTCAGCTTGGGTTCCTTAGTTTAAGGTGATGCTGAATTGTATTGTAAGAGATACAGTGCATTTCTATTTTGCCCACCTCATTCACACTAATGAGTGAAGACAAATATTAGAAAAACACTGTATAGGTACTCTCCTTGTTATTTTATATTGATTAATATTTAACACACATTACAGAATAATAACATTTAGGGGAAGTGCTACCCCAGACATATCAGTGATCTTCAAAATGTGGTTCGGGTGCCTTCAGTTGGACCTGAGCGTCATCATAACCTCGTTTCATATCACTTTAACTTCCATATTCCTCAGATAATTCCAGTGACAAAACCATCTTTTGTTTCGCACACACACACACACACACACACACACACACACACACACACACACACACCATAATCTCCTGAAGTGTGCTGCAGACAGTTTGATACTTCGATACACACCAGCACCAAAACAATCCTCCTCTGTGTGGCTCTCCGGGAGTGAAACGCATCAAATGTCAAATGTGGCCGCTGACAAACAAGCTTTGAGGACCTGCTGTGCCACTATCCCGAGCGCACACTGCCCCCCCTTCACCCCCGTTTCCCCCTGGACACAACTGCGACCTACCGTCTCCCTGCGTGCGCGGACTTGATCTTGGCAGCGGTCTCCTCACTTGAAAGACAAAAAAATAAAATAAATAAATAAATAAATAAATAAATAAAGGCGGAAAAGAGGAAAAGAAAAACAAAAAAAAAAAAACAAGATGAATCCCACTTCAGATCGCAGCAGACGGAGGAGCCGGAGCGTCGTTTGCCTCCCTCCTCTTCGCTCGCTTTTTTCCCCTCGCTTCTGACTGGCCAGGGGTTTAGAGTCCGCACGGGCTCAGCTCGTCCATTGTAATTGGACGCCGGGAGCCTGAGAGGAAACCGCTCGCATCTGCCAAAGCTGGACGTCAGCGCCGATGATGGTCGATTTAGACTCTTATCTCCCGCTTCTGATACTGTCGTGGGGCTTTGACTGGCTTTTCCTTTTTTTTTTCCCTTAGCCTTTGCCTGACGTGATATTCCAACAGTGACCTACTCCTCTAATTATCCCTGCTTGAGTTGACTCCCTCCCCCTGTCTCCCTCCTGCTCTCTCTCTGTAGAGAAGAGGGGGGGTTGTCTTTATTCCGAGACCACCCAATCTATGCTCTAAATTGGGTGGTCTCGTTGCCTGGCACCGAGTGTTATAGTTAACTTTATGTGTAATTTCCGCAGCTGGATGAGGCAGGAGACGCAGCGGCACTTTTATTGTGAAGCGACACATTTGCAGGAAAGGCAGAGCGATTTCAGCACCACGGACAGCGGCCTCTTACTCTGAAGGGTCCGGGTCGTGTGAGATTTGAGGCTCGTTATTTTTTTTCCGCAACCTCGGGGGTGAGACCGAAAAACCGCGGAAGGACCGAGTCGAGAAAGCGGCCGAGGGCAAAGTGAAGTCAAGCTTCAATATCCTGCAGAGTCCTGATTGCTCGGTCATAGCGAGCGGCTCCACTTCATTTGTTTCGATCGGGGGGATTAGTTTGAGTCGCGGTTACTTTCTGTTTTCCAGCACGTTTTACGGCTCCTTTTGCTTCGCTGAATAGATTGGATTGCGGTTGGATCTCAATTATATATGTTGTCTGACATAGTGGTTCCCAACCTTTATTTTGTCAAACTCAAAAACCCCTTCAACAGTCAATCCCTGACATTTAGCCACATTTCAACCCTCTACCTATTACATTTCGCTGATTACTCCAGATGCCACATACTTTTAACTAACTATTCCATCCCTTTAACCCAAACATTTGGCCATTTCAACTACTTATCTTTTACTTTCAGCTCATTCGCTGGATAACGGACGATCAGAGGAGTTAGCTGAAAGACAGAAACATTAAAGTGAATCTCAAAGACTTTCTTTTGAACAAATGTCCATTAAGTTACTATCTATCACCAACCGAGGTAACACAATATGGCCACTGATGAAAATATTCCAATATTTGCTGTATTAAGACCTGGGTGTATGTGGCGACGGTCCCAGGAAAAATACTGTATTAATTTACAGCTAATGAAAATTGAACATTTTCTACTGTTGCAGCTTCACATTAAAAGCATTTAGCTGGTGAAACACTACTTGACTTTTATTATGAAGTAGTCACAGGAAATGTAGTGTTTGTCAGTGAGCGTAGTGCTTACCGCCATTGTTCATCACTACTGCATCTACAAAACAGGACAATGGTCATTTTCTGTATTTTTGGACAGAGGATCAGTTTGAAACATTGCAGGGAGCAATGGGACATTAAGGAGCAGCTGCTGTGAAGCTGTTAGATGAAGAGCTGCAGGCAAAAGGCTGCAGCTCTGCACCTCCAACTTCTCGGCCAGGTGAACAGCTCCCTTGACTGTGCTCTGCTGTTTGCAGACTCATGTAACGTGCAGCATGGAATCAGATCACATTTGCTCACAGAATGATGGAACAAGGCCAATTACTGCCTGGCTTCTTCATTAAACGACAGAAGCTTGTTTTGCTGCCCCAGGAATTCTGTGACCTGCCATATTAAACCACCAGGAATTACAGGTGTGACTGTGTCAACCAGGGCTGAAATCTTTGAGAGTGCCACTTTAATGGATCAACAGTTTAACTGTTTATTAGTTCATTTATCTGTCTCTTAGCTAACTACTTCAGCAAGCCTACTTTTTTCTATCGAATCCAACCAATTGTTAAATGATTGCAAACAAATGCTATCATTCATTCATTAGTTTTGGGTACCTGTTTTAACTTATTCATTATTTTAGTTAATAATTTTTTCATTAAGTTTAACTCTTTGAACTAGTTTATCCTTTACTATTAACTGGTTAGCTGTTCAGACCTCTGCTAGCTCGATAACAAGTTTTTATGGACCTTTAACTGCAAAGTGTTCAGGTGTGACATCTGATTCAACATGTGGAAATGTATTTTTCATCAAATTTGTTGAATTACTCTATTGCAATCTTATCACCTACCCCTGGTAACTGCTTAAGTACCCCCTGGGGTACGAGTATAGCCAAAACCTGGTTGAGAGTCATAGAAGTGACGCGCATGCGCCTTTGAGCATGCGTGCCCCCCTGTTGATGGCTTGATCACTCACTAATCACACACCATGGTAGTTAAAACCGCTCTGACCCACATTTAGCATCGCTTGATTAACCGCTGTATGCACGTGGGTGTGTTTTTGTGTGCACACAGGCACACGCATGTGCATGCACACTGTTGCGTAGCTTAATTTGAAAAGGTTCCCATGCCTGAGCAGCTACATTAGTTTGTGTCTACTTGAGTGCTTTTGTGGTGCTGTGTGTGCTGCAGTGTGTTTGAGCTTGGATTTTAATGATCAACCCCTCTGGGCCAGCACGAGCCCATTTCAACCCACATCAGGGCAATTAACATCACACTCAAATGTCTGTAAGAGCAGAGGGCTCCCTTCTCCATCTTTCCTCACATGCTGTTGCCCTTAACTCTCCCTTTTTGGCTAACAGGCGAAACAGCACATATTAAATTACAACACATAGGCTATTTGTATGCATGCAAAGTCTAATCCACATTTTATTTGCACATAAATTGTTCCATTAACTTCGCTAACAAGTTGTGTTTTCAAGCCATAAAACCCCAAACCACCTTATTAAACTGCCTTAGAGTGAGACAGTTGGGCTTATAATGTCATGGTTGCCAGTTTGAATCCCTACATCTGCAGGGAAATCAGTCCTCTACACCCACTCACTACACTATCCAACCATCCAAGTGCACTTGAACTCAGTCACGGTTTCATTAGTGCTGCTCTGTGACCAACCTTAGAGGACTGAGGTTCTCATGGACTGTTTCTAGGTGTGTGTGTCATTGAGTGTGTGTGTGTAAGTAAAAACCTTCATCCCTTTGCAGCTGCTCCCACAGGGATTGGCTGTAATTAGGAAAGTTCTCTCTCTCAACTTGCCTTGTAAATGAAAAACACCTTTATATCAAAGAGGGAACACATTGGATGCAGCCCAGCTGTGGAGGCTTTTCCACCTCTAATATTGAAATGATGTGCCTTTGTTGCCATTTGGTCTCTTTATTGTCGAGGAACTTCAAGTAGCAAAGCAAGAATTAATTTTTTCTTGAATAACAGCATGTTAAAGAAACCTTAATATAGAGACACAAACTGACTGAGTGGAAAAAAAAGCTCCTTGTCACTGTGAGAAATTAAACAGCGACTGAATAATCCATCTCTCAGTCACTAAAACTGACATGTTTGAGCCATTTTCCAAATGGCATGCAAAGATAAACTTTGACGACTTGATTCACAGTCAGACAGGCAGATGGAGATGGAGTGATACAGACTGAACCAAATTACAAACAGGGCAGTATCATTTTAATTTACATATTTTACGGAGCAATATAAATGAGTGCAATTTCCATACAAATGTGAAGAAAAAAAACCCAGGTGAGGAAATCGCCTTTCGGTTTGTGATGTGGTCTACATGGGTTAGAATCAATAACATGCCTAGACAGATGCTGGGGAGATAACAAGAATTTCAAGCCAACCTGCACACACACAAACTAACACACACACACACACACAAACACACACACAAACACACACACACACACACACATACACACACTTACCCACACACCGTGTAATGAGATGATCTCCCAATGAAAAGCATGCAGGACATGAAAGCTTTACAAATGGCCATCAAAACAACAGCTGTAGTGCGACAGGCACACATTTGTTCCACTAATCACTGAAGGGACTGTCAAATACAGCTGAATGGAGGCTAAGAGAGTCTTATGTTATCAGGCCCAGCTACTGTGATTCCACAACACAAGCAAAGACAAACACACACGCAGACACACACACAGACACACACAAACACAAACAGAGACACATACACATACACACACACATACACACAGACACACAAAAACACACATACACACACACACTCTCTTTCCATCATCCCTTGCTTTGTCCCTTGCACCTTGACAGCTCTCAGTGATTTTGACATGTGAGATCACGGAATAAAGGGATTACACTGGTCTGGGGAGAAAGGGCATGTTCCCAGCAGATATTTCAGGGGGTGTATATATCTAGTAAAAATAAGGGGTTATAAATACCTAGCAGAATAAAGGCTTTGTTTCATTTAAATGACAACAAAGAGAAAAAAAAATTCTCATTTATCAGTATGGTATCCAACTATGAAGTTTTGCTTTTGTGTGTTAGCTACACCGTGTTTTTTATATACAGTCGCAACATGTCTTTCCAGGAACTATGTTAAATTGGACATTTCGATGACCTCTTTGTCAACAGTTTTCAGTCAAATGTAAAAAAAAAGGTGTGAAAGGCAATTGATCCAGGCAATTATGTTGTTGTTGAAGTTCTTTTCTAAAGCTGTGCAACTCAATATTTGCACATTAAAAATAGATGACATGTGTAATGTCATTCCATAGACTATATGTACACTACATGACACGAAGAGCCAACAGATCATCACAATTCAGTCACCAGACAAGAGCCTCAGTATTGGATGATGATATCTGCTCCTGTTAACTATGATCTGGTTAAATCTGCAATAACTGATGATTTGCAGCCACTGGGGGTAACAGAAAGTTGAAAACTTAACATTGACATGTCAACACCATTTAAATTAATATTGCAAACTTGTTAGCAAACAGTTGCCTATCTACATATCTAGCAGTCAGAGACCAACATTATCATTCATATGGAGCTTTGTTTCTGGCCAACTGAGGATTGTGAGCTCAATATTCACTGTCTTTTGTTTTTAGTCTCCACCAACTCCTTGGAGAAGTATCTGGCTCCTTAGCTGCTAAATGCTCCGCTGTGTTCACCAGCTGGTCTCTCACTGTGTCTGTCTGCGGTTTTGGTGCTGAGGACAGTGGGTTTTTAAAAGTTTTTTTTCCCCTGTTTACAGCTGTGAACTGCAGCCGAAAAGACCATTTACGTGCGGTGAGAGTGAACAAGAAAAGTAAAGTTGCAGGCTGGGCAGCTAGACAATGAGCTGAAACTATCTGTGAAGTCCAGTAAAGGTGAGCAGAGCTGCAGACTTTGGTGGTAATTCTCATTACTTCATCACTACCTCTCTCTTATTCTCTTTTGATACATTTTTTTCATAAAAAAATGAATTGCAGCTGCTTTAAAAGTTAGTGTAAGTCATAGTTATATCAAAGGAACAATGGTTTAGGTTTAAATATAGTCAGGCTAAAACCTACTTGGTTAAGGGTGGAAAAAGTCATGGTTACAAGTAATAAAGAGGGAAATATTCATTGCAGGTCTGTAATGGGACACAAATGTGAGTGTTCTGCATAGCAGTTGGCACAGCCTTAAACAGACAGCTGTCTGCTAACACGTTTGCCATATTTAGTGGACTTAGCCCTTTTAGCTTGCTTGTTTAAATGTCAGGCTATTTAAATGTAAATTTTCAATGCTGTGAGCACCACAAACAGAGACAGATATCTCAGAATTTGAAAGCTCCCCGAGGCTAGAAAAAACTAGAAGTAAGTGAGGAAATGTTTAATTTTTTTTTTTTGATTCAGCTATCTGATCCTTTAATAGTATTTTTTGTTGTTTTATTTCTCTATCTAGAGGTATTAATTGACAAAAAGTGCACACGCAACAAACAGATAGCAAGGCGCTAACAATCAGGGCAGAGGTGTCTCCCTCTTCCTGGATATCCCCGATGCCTTTTCATCTGTGATTTCTCAGGAAGTCCATTACTATTGCAGACGGGTATCGTGCTTCTGCACCACAATCAATACTCTTCCATTAAGGTGATGAACGGTCTGTTTCCACAACCTTCTGCAGTCAAGACAAATTCTCAGGACCCACTGAACCAAATCAGTCAATGTGGGCATGACAGCACTACACCCAGGCAATGGGAGAGATAAAGAGAATGACTGACCACGGAAGTCTGACCGACACCTCCATCGCTAAGAGTGGCCATCTCACTTTACCTTAACAGCTTCAACTCAAACACTGACATTCATTTCTTAAATATAGAGCGGGATGAATTTTACCTATCAACTCCCCGAGGGTATGTTCTTATCTTCGAGGTAATTTAAAATGCAATTTGAAAAGATAAGCGTAGCAAATGAAGTTATTTAGTGTTATATGAGTGTTTTCTTTAAAGAAGTTGGGAAAAACAGCAAATAATTTGAGATCTAATATCACATTTTTTCAGCGCACATAAATATACTATGAACTTTAACATTTTTGTGAAACATTAATGCTTATATCCAAAATTAACACATATCATCCCTCGTGTATCAGAGTTACAGAGATTGGTTTCAAAAAGTATAAACAAGGTGATTTCATCCTGTTCTGACATTAACTAAATGATATGGTGACTGTCTTGGTACCTGGACATTAAAAACTACTACAATGTCAAGAGAACATATTTCCCTACAGTATTCCCAGTAAAACATTGGTGTCACCTCCTACTAGCTGACAAAACCACCACTTTTTATTTTATAGAGATAATGCAAAGTCACCCTTTGGGAAACAGGAATTGGTGTAGGCTACTAATTTTCATGAGATTGACGTGTTGTGAAAACCTGTGCAAAAGCAGCGCCAGGTTGATTTAATAAAGTCTGTGTTGTTAGCTGGCTCTGGAAACTATTTTTTCCTCAATTTAACAGCTGACATGTTCTACTATCTTTGGGAAATCTGAAGAGAATTGCAGAGTGGTAAAGCAATTACTGGTCGACTGACAGGCTCACAGCTGAACATTTAACTTAGCCAACAAAGTCAATTCTGCATAATGTTCAAAAAAAGTTTGAATCTAGATATGAAATGGAAAGATTGGTATGGGCGATAAATGGTACTGATTGCTATATCACATCACTGAATAGATCTGAGAACTGCCGTGATCAAACCAATTACAAATATACATTTGGGTTGGCAGGGTACTGCTAAAAAAACACATCACATAATGATTCCATAAAAAAGGCAAAAATTTATCTCATGTCTCATTAAAGTTCCCTTCCACCAATTTTATATGTCAGTCAACTTACTATACATGGAGAATATTGATAAGCCTGTGGAAAGCTTGTTGTGGTTCTGAAGGAGCTTTGTCAAGTCTGACAAAAAATGACTCAGGAGACACTGCTTGAGTAATCACAGTTTGCACTTTGAGACTACCAATTTGTAACAGAAATCACACCTTACAGAGAACAGAGTTTGAAAGACAGGAGTGTTTACCATGTATCCAGGGACAACCTTGTAGAAGTTGCTATGGAGTAGCATTACGGGAAGTGGGGCACCCGGTGTGTTTTTGTAGCTTGACTCATATTATGGACTAAAAGGGAGCTGCAACTGACAGTTGTTTCAATCACCGATTAATCATTTAGTCGGTCGCATGTCAAAAAATACAACTGGACTACAACATGCCAGCTAGCACTGCAAGAACAACCTAAACAACCTTGTAGTTTGTTTGTCCTGACCCCCTAATATGGTCTATAGGAGCGTGCCAGCATCAGGTGTGCCAGACCTGTGTTGTGGTAACAATAACAGACAAATGGTTATTGTTGTGGAGCACTAATGGTTTGGTTAAGTTTAGGCACAAAAACTAAAAAAAAGAAAATTGTGGTTTGGGTCAAAACAAATACTTACTTAAGGATAGGAACCTTTCATCATCATGGTTACAAAAATAAACATGCGTTTAAGGGTGTTTAACAATCATGAAGAAAAGAAACAGTGAGGTAGTAGTCTGCTATGTGAAAGTCCTGTGCTTGTGACTCACCTACCAAGCCCAACCCTCCTCACACTTTGTTAGGAGGGCTGTCACTCTATATACTCTGTATACTACATCTACTGACTTCTTCCTTTGCTCCTGTCATAAGTACTATGGCCTATCACAAGATCCTATAGCCTAAGTTGACATCTTAAAATTTTTTTTTGGTCCGAAGCAAAAGTAAAAACCCCCCAAAATGAATTAAATCTACATCGATTTCTCAATGGAGAAAAGTTGCAAATTCTCACTTTGGAAAAGCTGAAAGAAGTGAATATGTGGCACTTTAGGGTGATAAATGATTAGGATAATTGCTGATTAACTTTCTGATAATCAACTAATAATTTTAGCCCTGGAAATTTTTTTTTAACAGTGAATCTGTCTCTCACATGCTTAACTCAAACCTTTCAGAGGTGTAATTGCTGGAATAACCCTTTAACTTCCCCTGAACTTGGGTTTGAGCCCATGGTGGTAAAACTTTGTACTCTGTTAAAATCTGAGCCTGACTTCCATTGCTTTACATTATGCACGGCTGATCAATGATGAGCATACATCAGGATGTAGGATTGTTCAATGAATGTATTAATCTCTGGCTAGTGTCAGATGATCTGAATAACTAACAGCTACCCCGACTCTCTCACCAGCCTTATTAATCAAAGTATAGAGTCCTGATGTCACACTGCAGATATGTCATATATTATAGCTACAAAAGTGGAGGACCAGCATCTTGCCTGCTGCGACCCTGGGAGGAGGCCATATTTCAGCTCTGTTGAGAGAAAGGGTTGGTTCCCAGAAGTGGAGTCACCTTTCAAACAAAATGCAACAATCGTCCCACAAGCAGGAAAATTGCTTTCTGTCAAAAAAAAGAAGGCGACTCTAGTGTAGGAATTGTCCTTCAGCCACCCCTGGTACACTGGCTTTACCACTCCACTGCAGTGTGCTGACAATATGGGCAGCATACAAGGATTACTATCACCAGTTACACTTCCTTACATCATCTGTCAGTTACTGTCTGAAAAGGTAATTCCTGGTCAATTCTAATGGGTGATTCTCTATGGTGTGTTGTTCCCTATCTTCCAAAAGTCAGACTCATTTAACCAGAAAAACAGCAGGCAAACAATGTTAACACTTAACAAGCCATGGACGTATAACTGTGTTCATTATTGAAGCTAAATCCCGTAACCTGGTGGCACCCATGATGGATGTTATGGACCAGTCATTAAATGGCTTTGATGGAGTAGATGTGCCTGTAAAGTAGACTGCTGCTGTTTATATCACCGGTCATGTTCCCCCCACTTCTCCCCCTCCACTGTTTTCTCTGGCCATTTGAGTCAAGATAACCCAAAACTGCCAGGCACAGTCAGGTGTATAATAATCAGCTAACAAATTCATTGCTGCATTAAGAGCTTTTGACACTTTGACAACTATGTCAGACCTGCCTCACCTTGGACTGGAGTTTAATTTCCCTTTTTTGAAAGAAATATGGTTAATGACACAAATGTCATATGGAGCTTTAGTGATATGGGATATAGGTCATGAGGAACTAGGATTTACCTGTATCTGTCAACAGTGATGGTTATATCTGATTCACTGTTGACAGAGAGCTAAAAAAAAAACCCAAAACAAACAACCAAACAAAAAAAAAACTATCCTCCAACACCTTTGTACTGTCGAGTGCAATGAGCATTGAACTTTCACAGAGCTATGAACAGAGCTTTGTCTTGTTGCATCTAATGTGATGGTGTGTCTCAACTCTCATATGCAATTAGGAAACAACAATATTCACTTCTGTCCACTAAGAACACAGAGTGCGATGCTAAAAACAAAATGAAATTGATGAAAACATTCATACACATTCCCTGGACCTTTTTTTTTATTACAGATGACACTTGGCTTGGCTTCTGGTTTGTTGCCATGTTTGGGGCTTGCGATGCTCCTCATGCCAGTGCTGCCTTAGCACCATGGGAACAGGTGCGCTTTCATATGGAGTTGTTTTTATATCTACAGCCATGCTGCCCTCTACTGACTACATGTGGGAGTATGGTCGGTTCATCTGCGCAGTCAGATTTCATCTGTCTCATCATGCAGTCAGGACAGTAGAGAGGAGGAATAGTAACAACACACCTGAGCATGTCTCTAGATTTAATCGATCTAGTTATATGGTTTTTTTACTTGTTTTTTTTTTTAAATTAAATTTACCACTGTAACAAATTTCCAAATGTTTTGAGAGAATTTAAATGATTATGAAAACAAAATCTCTTCATGCATATGCCTGAATTTTAGCTACTTTATGAGTAGTCAAAGTTAATTGCTCATCATGTGTTTTTTTCCATTTAAGAAATGACCTATATGCTTTATTACTGCCTGTTTCATCTGTTGTAAAGTAAAGTGATTTGTTTGATTTCGGATCAATGGATTACTGAATCAGATATCAGATGTTGATCGGTTATGTGTTCTATTGGATGGAGGGTTTTTATTAGATATTTTTTCACATTAATTTCATTGTCAAACTGTTTGTTTTTGGTAATAATAATGGCCTTTCTGCCCCCACCTAGTGGGGCTGAACAGCAAAACTGCTCCTGTTCTTTTTTCTGTTCAGCCGGAAAATTGAAGAACGTTTTTGTTTCCCCACAGAAAATAAATTTTGTTCAAATTCTATACTGTGTACTACAAAGTATATCAGTTGCATTAAACTAACTATACTATTTTGGCTGTTAGTGGGCTAAACAAAAACCTTTGCAATCATGTAATCATGAAGTTAATAAAAGTATAAAATGTTGTAATCTGAATTTAGAAGCATGGGCCGCCATTTTTCCTTGGTTGTTGTTATGGGCTTTAGCAGTGGACCTAAAACTGTGGAGCTCTCTGGTGGCTCACAAGCTACTGTATATGTGATTAGCAACATGAGAAAAGAAAATTGTGGGTCTTGTAACATATAATTATAATGTCCTTTTCCTTGAGTTTTTTAATGGTTCTTTTTTGTAAAACACTGGATAGTTTTGACCTTTTTTGGTTATAGTCTGAGAAGTTAACCTAATTTCTGACTTCTATTTCAGTGACTGTGTCTGCATTTCACTTCAACACCCTGACATTTAGCTTGAAAATTTTTTGTGCCACCCATGCAGTATAAAAAGGCTTTTTTTTATACTCAAGACACAGGGGGCCTTGGATATTTTCCTTTTCACGTGGTGATTCACTTTAATGTCATCTTCATAGAGACTACGCAACTATAGAGCCAAGGCCACAAGTGTACAGATGTCATCATTAGATGCGAGTTGAACAGGACCATTAGCAGTAAGACAAAAACATGTCTCCTGATGATGTCTTTACTCAGTGATTGAATTCATATTTCAACTTATATGAAGAGGATTGTGTTTTTTCTTCTTTCACGTTATGTAGTCTTAAACCGTAACAATGATAATAACAATTTCAATCATGTAGGCTCCATATTTTATATTTGTCCATGTGTCATGATGTGTATACATGGTAGCTTTTGCAAAGACACCTTTCAAACTAACACTGTAATCACAAAAATGCACATATAACACTGTATGTGTGAAATATGAAGAATTAAGACAATGTTCGGGTGCTAGCCCTTCTAGTTACTGTATGACTGACACTAACAAAAGATGTAGCGTAATTAAACCAGGACAAAAGACATATTTGTTTAAAGTACATGTTAAATCATCAAAAAGGAATATCTATGCACTTCAAGTTGAATCCGTTTGTTAAAAACATTTGACTCTACAGCACACTGATCTTTAAAATAGATTTTATTTACCATTTTGTAATTCAACAGTTTACGATATACAGCTGACAGGACTAAGACATTTCAATGGATTTTGGCCCTAAAGGTTGAAGAACAAGAAGAACAGACATGGTTAGATAGATAGACAGATAGATATGATAGAAGGTACCAGAAGAACTGTGTTCTCATTTCTCACTTGTGCTTTTTTTTCTTTGCTCCTCCCATGAAACAATGCACATTGGCATAGCAACAACACAGCATTTATGTCCATTGACACTTGGACTGTTTCTTTCAGCCAGAGTACTGAAAAAGACATTTACCATTCTTGCTTTTTTTCCCAAAATGAAAACGTAAATCATTATTTTAATTATATATATATATTTTTAACTCCTTGCTTATAAAAAAACGAATGATTTCTTTAAAGTGCTGAAAGGCGTGATTATGCTTAAATGAGCAGTAGTAAGAAATTCAAGAGGTAATGTTCTGTGATTTACAGAGAACCACAGAGAACAAGGAAAAATCACAGTTTTGTTTTTTTTAGTACAGTGGAGCAGTTGTGCTGTGAATTTGTGTGCAAAAATGGTACTAAAGTTTATCAAGTTTATGTTCTTCAACATCAGTGACTTTCTGGACAGCCACCTCAGTGTACAGTGATAGCATGCAATTTAAAGACAGGGGTCAGTTATTCTGAGATGTGTGTTTTCCTTAGCTTTCCTGGGGGCCAAATGGGTCAGGTCTTTTCAGTTTGGTAGCCTGACACAGTAAGTAGAGCTTCACTTTACAAATATATCAATTAAAAATTGTAAGAAGATCCTTGTCTGATACATATATGTAATATAATTGGCTAAAATTTCCACATAAAACAATATTATGGATCGATATTATGCATCAGAGCTGCACAAGAATGAAAATGTGACTTAACAGGTCATGATGTTGATTCAGTCTTGGTTTCAGAGTAATTTTGGTGTTTTGATTTGACTCTTTTTCTAACATTTTCTAATGACTAGACAGAAAAGCCAAACTGATCAGTTTAAGGGCCACAGACTATTAAAGGTAAACAGCAATGTACGACTGTTGGCACTGCACTATGTAAAATACTTCTTTTTATTACATGTAATACTATTCTTTTAGAAAAAGCATTGTTATGTAGCTGTAGCCGCCATCTAGATCAGAGCTCACAGTAAAAACTAATCATTCTTTTGTAGTTCAAGTTTCAATCCAAAGCTTTTTGTTTGGCAATGCTTTTAACATCAGCTGGCTTTATCTTAATTTTTCTATGAATACAACTTCAAAAACAAACAAAAAGAGTAGTGTCATGGAACATGGATAAACAATGATTAAAGTCCAAAGATCAAATATGTAGTTTTCTCTCTTCTTTTAGTACAAAATCTTTTTTTTTTTCTTAAAAGATAGACTGTATATGATTAGCAGAGTATGACATGGCTAGTTCTGATAGATTAGAGGTACACTGACATCAATACTGACACTACGCCTGCTCTACACTCAGGCAACAGTAAGAGCTAATCCACTACACAGAGTACACAGTACACCTGACGTTGTCTACATTACACTATAAGAAAAATGACAAATCAAAAAATAAAATCAAACAATATCCGCCCACCCCAAAACCCGCAAAAACACACGTACCCATCCCTAAATAAAAGCAAAGATAAACACACACATACACACAGTCCGATTATATTTTTTTTTACATTACTGTACAAAGGGAGGAAGAGTTGCAGGGCCAGCAGAGATGGAGAGGGTTTGGATATATAGAGAGATAGCATGGTAACATGTAGTAAGCTTCACTTACTACAGCATGACCACACAAGACAGGCAATCACTACAGCATGACCACACAAGACAGGCAATTACAAACAGGGAGCCGTCTGAGCTGTACACTGTCCCAATATACACTGAGAATAATAAGTTCATATTCACCAAATGAAACCTCCTTTCAAGAGTGTAACTTGGAATTTCTAATGTGATTTCAGAAGAAGCAATGCAACATATTTAGATGAGAAGAATGCGGTAATGTATTGTTTCATAGAGCACCACTGATTTTGCAGTAATTTAATTAAAAATAACCACTATTACAAAATACATCATGGGTGCCGTGAACAGTTGAGGAATGAACCAAAACCAGATGGTCAAAGGAGATGACTACAGACCAAAGCTACTGTTCTCCATCTATGAGAAAAAGCCACCGTATTTCTCTATAATCTGATAACCTTCTTGTATAAAGCCTGATAAAAGCCTGGTAGAGATGTGTGCTTGTTTTGGAATGACCACTGTGCTTATCACTAGAAACTTGTATTATATTGGCAGTTATGCACTTGACATCATCGTCTTTATCTTTGTAGGTTTCTTCTTTAATACACTCAGCGACAACTGTCAAACGACAATCTGCAGATTTAGGGACATCATGTGCAGGACTCTCCCTTGGTTAGGACCAGTTGCCTGGCAACCACCAGTTTTTTGTTGTGCATACTAGAAGATCGACCAAGCTAATTGAGCTTTAATATTCATATACTATTCAATAATAATAATATTATAATATTCATATTCATATACTCATATTTAGTCTACAGACATGAGAGTCGTATCAATCTTTTCATCTAACTTCCAGGAAGAACGCAAATAAACACAATTCCCAAACTGTTGAACTATTCCTTTGAGTCTCTTTACATATGAATATGCTGTACGCAATATACAGTTACGTATATTATGTGTAAATGTTCCATGCTCATTCCGGTATCATAGTCCTCTAGTTATTCAAACTTCAATTTGGTGGTTTCACAGCTCACAAAAACTGTGAGAAAAACCAACCCTACATGTGAAGAAAGAGAGCCAGACCAAATGCAAACCCATCTCATCACTCCCTTAGCATGCGTCCAACAAAGCATCTGAGGATGAAAACGCAAAGGAACAGGTGGCTCAGGTAAAATCTTCACACAGCTGTCGAGATGAGAACAACAAAACTCTGTGTGTGTGTTATTCTTTGTTTATACCACGATACCACCATGAACCTCTGGCGTCATACTTCTACTGACACTCTATCAGACACTCTGCATGCTATGATGACCCCTCTCTATCCTATCGTCCCCCCCAACAAGATGATAACAAATCAAGTCACAGATGAGGAATGGTAAACATTGTTAATTATGATTCTATGGTTTTTATTTTTGTACAAAATAAACATATGCTGTTTTTATAATTATTTACTAAGTTACTTTACAATAATGAGAGGTAAAAAGGACAATTCTAGTGAGAGAACGATACTATACAGCTACATTAAAACTACATAATTCATTTAAGATCTTTATTCTCTAGTCTTCTGGAAACAAGCTGCATCTCTCTTCTTTTTGTCTCTCCATCACTCGCAGCACAGCTTGGCTCAGAGCTTTAAAAAAAGTGTCTGTAAAATACATTAAAGGTTCCACTGAATGTAAGAGACTGACACCAGACCAGTCTCTAAGACATATATGTTACCAAAACCATGTGCAGGACTCATCTAACTTGGGGAATGTTTTTGGTAACATGCCTGAATGGGGCAGATTGCTACAACACACCAATGGTCCTTTCACTGGCTACCTCCTCAAGCCTGGATCCTCTGTCACAGATGCAATTGTCTCAAAATAAAAAAAAAAAAATGCCTGGAAGACTTAAGAGGAGATGGCACTTCTGTATTTAGAATTGCATACACCTTTTTGGTGTGTATATGTAGGCGTTTTTCGACAGCAAGTGTTTTCAACCTTAACAGGCCACCTTAGTTGAGACAAGGTTTCCATAGGCTAGGTGCTACAACAACCCACAAAGTTTAACTTCACTTGGACCCTGAGAAATGGCCATGGGATCTCTTCTGTCAAAAAACTGGGAACAAGTTTGCTCTGTGCTTTTGTGTGTGTCTTTGTGTGAATGCAGAGGCAGAGAATCATGGTTCACCGATGTTTCTCTGCTAACTTTAAGCAGCTTTACTGGAAAAAGTTACAAATAGAGGAAATTTCCACAGAAAATCAGCCCTAAGTGTCAGTCGCCATCTTGGGTGTTAAATATTTGTGCTCTGTCGAACATATTTTTAAAGAAGCAGCAGCATAAAAAACCACAGGCTTAGTCTTAAGCTGAGATCAACTATGGTTGAGGTCACTGTGTGCTGTAAAATGTACAATAGTGTGAGTGTATAAGTGTGAATGAATGTGTCCGCCTCTTTTTCTGGACATGAACTGAGACTATTTCCATATTTCGGCATCATCAAAACTGTAAATGGCCAGTACAGGCACAGTTCACCCTCCTCCTCCTTATTACAGCACCACAACTAGTCTCCGGCTGTCAAATCACCGCCACTAGAAAATCACCAATCCCAAACAGACCCAGCTAACAGAATAAAGGAGAACAGTGTGTGTGTCTCTATGTTGCTGCATGCACAAAACAAAAACATGCAGCTTCACAATCTACTGTACCTCTAAATGCATATGAAGATGACATATACAAGTCTTACAAAAAAAGAAAGGAAAAACAAACTGCATTATTAAATTATGTTGAAGAAATTACCAACCCACTCTCTCTCTCACACACTCTCACACACTCACAAACACACACACACACACACACACACACACACACACACACACACACACAAACACACACACACACACACACTCACACACTCACTCACTCACTCAGACACACTCTAACATACACACAAATCTTTTGGATGATGACTCAATTTTTTCTTCCTTTCATTTTTTTTTTTTCCTGCGTTTATCTAGAGACAACACACAGATAGATAGAAGAGGTTAGGATAGATATAATAAGCCCTTACAATATGTAAGGGTCTCCAGCGAATGGGATCTCCCCCACAGAGGACTGTGGGAAAGTGGGTTGAGGATGGAGGAGAAGGCAGGAAAAGGGAGGAAGAGAAGGAGGAGATGGAAGGGCGCGGGAGGTCCGTGCCCGGTAGCGCTGAAAGAGTGGGGTCTATGCGCTAGGGTTGGGGTTGTTGTGTGTGTTGGTGGAGCCGTTGCTTCCCTGGATGGTGAGGCTGATTTCATCCCTCCTTTCCTTCTCCTTCTCCTCCTCCTTCAGCTCCTCCTTCAGCTCCTCCTTCAGCTCCTCCTTCTCCTTGAGGGGACGAGCCTCCACAGTGTCTTCTGAGGCCATGGGGGCGTAGCGGCCTGTCCGGTGCTCCTGCAGGGCAGGGCCCCACTTTGGATGTGATCGGCATGCATTCTTCAACCGCTGGAAGAGAAAGAGGGACGCATCGTTCAGAGCGGCCTTGAAAATGAAGGGGAATCTTAGGGAGAGTCACTGAGATGAGACCACAACTGCTTTCATCTCTTACTTCTCACATTTTAGCTCTCCTACTTTCAAGTGTCAACAGGGCTTCAGACAAAACCAACAACTACGATACAAATTTTTCAGCTGGGGGCTGTACCTCTCTGAAGGTGGCTCCTGGAGACTTTGAGATCTTGTAGAGGGCGTAGATGGGTATGCAGACCACCGAGGACAGAGCCATGGCAAAGCCAATAGCCAGAGACCAGCCGGGATACACGTAGTCATTGTAGGTGATGGGTTTGTACTGAATCACGGTGAAGATCAGGATGAACTACATGGACAGAAGAGAGACAGAGAATAAAAGGAGTTTGATCATTTAAAGCAGGTGTTTTGGGGTTTTTTTTTAGTGGGAGATGAATGTGTCATATAAACTGATTGTTCTACACAATTCCAAAATATATATGTAATCAATGCATAAAAAAAAAAAAATCAGTAAAGATGGTGATAAATTAACATCTGACGTTACAGGAGTCACTCTGGTTACAGTTAGTGCAAACAAATTTGCTACTGTCAAAGTAAGACAGATCACTTCCTGTACAGCTGATCGCAATTTCACAGGAAACTTTACTCTGCACAGGCGAACTAACTGCAGCCAGGAGCTCACCATTTGTCTTTATTTAAAAATTGATGATAATAGTAATTATAACTCCTGACTGTGCTCCACAGCATTGGGTTTGCTGAGTTGTAGCAGAGGCCTGGGAGAGCAGGGCATTAATCTTTGTAGTGAAACGAAAGAGAGAACAAAAGTGGCTGAAATCTAACCAATAATCCACAACAATGAATTTCTTGGTTGGCCCAGCAGCTTAGTGGACTAATACGCCTGCTTGGGAAATACCATTGATAGTGGCTGCATGTGTCCATTTCCCAGTCAAAAAGATTTGCTTTTAGCGGTTTATAATGGAAACAAGGCCAACAGCAGCCAAACAGATTAGTGTTGATGGCTGCTGGAATATAGGTCAGGCCCTGAACAATGAGTCAGCAATTCAGGAAAGTTGAGAACCTCACTCTCCTTTAAATCCCTGAACCAGTGTGTTGAGTCTGCCCTGCAACAATCTCCAAATTTGTTTGTAGGAGACAGTAAGCTTTATGTGGCTCCAAACATTGTAATGTTTTAGTCTCAGGTTCAATCAGAATGACTATGGGCCCAGATCAGCGAGTGTGTGTGTGTGTTTGTGTGTGTGTGTGTGTGTGTGTGTGTGTGTGTGTGTGTGTGTGTGTGTGTGTGTGGGCATGTGTTGACTTACAGAGATAATGACAGGGGAGATGAATCTCCAGCAAACTTTGAAGAAGAGAGGAGGAGGGAATCCCAGCATCATCTCAACATCTTTGAAGTAGTTTGTATGACCTGTAATGAAAACAAAAAGGTTATCCAACAAAATCTAAGGTGAAAGTCTATTGATCGCATGGAGCAGTATATTCAGTGTATGGTCTCTGTGGTTCCTTTACCTTAAGTTTGACCCTACCCTCAGTTTTTTTGGACTGGTAAATATTACCTGTTCATGAATTTAAAGAATTCATGCTACTGACTATTTTAATTTAAAGTATCTGGTTTCCTTTATCCTCTTGTCTAGGCTGCAGCTGATGGGCCCCACATGCACAAGAGCCCCAGACTGGCTGGATTAAAAATGGTATATATATATATGAGTGTGTGTGTGGGTGTGTTTATGGATGGATTTGTGCAAATGTAAGTGTTCCGTGCAAATTCATTTTGAATTCACCGATTGATTTATCTAGAAGCTGGAAGTCGAGAAAACATGTTTCTGCTCCTTTAACCCATCTTCTCAGTCAACAGCTGCACTCACAGTGAGCGGGCTGGACTACGGCTTCTATAGCTTGCGAAATTAGCCACCATTCAGGTTTACACACATCGTATGCCAGCCACTTTCATGCCACAGCGGTTTAAGTCAAACGAATTTCATAGTTACTGTTTTCTCATACCACTGAGACAAAATTTGTAGGGTGGACTTATGAATACTGAAAAGGGGAGCTGAAATAACTTAAAATAACTGTATGTAATATGCTTTTCAGATAAAATCAGCCCATTATATCAGTCACTGTTTTGAAGGTGCAAAACGAAAAGGAAACATAAGAAAAGACAAAGGTTTATTTCTTGTCTTGCAGAACACACTAAGAACAAGTCCTAAGGCAGTGTTGCGTGTTGGCCTAGTAAGCCTGCCACTGGTGGAGAAAAATCAGTAGCTCTGCCCCTGGTATGGTGAAATTCTCTTTTTCTGATTTTTTAATGTGGGTGTACAATGGAGAGCTTTAGCAGGAGATTCAATGAATAACTCTAATATTCATGTACTGACCAAGTGCCAGAGAATTTCTTCTTTGCTTGACTCAGAGAGACCGACAATTACTGTTGATGTTCTGGTGACAAACAATGTTTCAACTTTCAGACCCTATTAACACTGTGCTAAACTATCTCTTTCTGGAGACATTATGTCCACATAAGGCCAATTATCTACAGAGATTAAAAGAATTAAACCACCAAGCCATATGAGTTTTTATAATCATGTTAATGTGTTTCGGGATATATTTCTTTTCTTTTTAAAATGTCAGGTTATTGTCATAAACATACATGAAAAAAAAAAATACTTGTATATCTTTGTGTGTTGTTGAATACAAACAACAACCCAGTAAACTCAGTCTTTTTCTGTCCTTACCATAAACATACATGACACAGATGCACATGATACAGGAGATGATGACCAAAGAGAAACTGGCAGCGTAGTTGTCCATCAGTAGCAGCCAATAGATTCCTGCCTGCACACAGAAAACAGAAAGAGTGAAAACTGCATCTCCATGGGAGAGAACAAGCTGTGTTCTACGTTATATGCATGCGTTAGGGACCTACCTGTGTCGTTAGTGGCACTCCCAGTAGGAATCCAGCAATGGCCACCGACAGCGTGACTATAGGCTTGTTTCTGATGATCCAGTCTGTACCGATCTCATCCACGATGGCTGTCACCAGGGTCTCCAGCAGACAGAACTAGTAGAACAAGATTAAAGAGTTGATAGGTTAAGTTAAATGAGAGATGAGTATGGACAACTGTTGCTCAAAAGCCTACTTTTGCAGCATAACAGAGAGCTAATATGTTAAAATCCCCAAATCCAAGGCACATGGATAAGAATGAAAAGCCTTTAATAATAAGTATGTGGGTTAATACATGAAACCAGTCAACAGCCATGCTAACAGCCCCATGAGGCTGTACTGAGGTTAGGTGCTTTGAGCTAAACACTAACATCATCTTGCTAGCCTGCAATGACACATTGATGTTTAACAACATAGGCCTGCAGTTTGTTCACCCTCTTATTTTAGTATGTCAGCATGCTAAAATTGGCAAAATGGAACTAGGGACAAAGTTCAGCTAAGGCTGATGGTAATGCAGCTAGTTTTTTAGCTATTTATTCAAAAAAAAAAACAAAATATGGGGGCACATTATAATCTTGACCAGATGATGGTGCTAAATGAAAGAAAAAACACGCAAACAGACAAAAGTATTGTTTAATTTCAAAAAGTGTCTTAACTGTATGGATTGTGAACAGGAAATCAAGTGGAATCACAAAGTTCAAGTCAGAGACATGAAAATACACAATGCTACACATTGTGTTTAAAATCCATAGACAAATAATGTAAGGTATCTGTATATGTGATGACTAACATGCACTGTAAATACAGGAGATATACATTCATGTATGTCTGTGATAACATGTCTGTTCTGTACATCATTAAACATTTCCTTGACTAAAAGGTCAAACTGCCCTAAGATCAGATTCTGAATGACCCACATGAGCATGAACACACATTCAAAAAGTAAACAACGTTTCACTCAGCTCCACATTTATCCCAAAATGATTTGTAGTATCACACAATCAATTCACTTGTTAGTGTTATGCATTAGTATGGTCAGACTTAAATTGAGATTTTTGGTTTAAGCAAAAGTGGTGTGCAGTTCTCCAGCCTCACCTGAGTCCCCAGTCCCAGGAGGATGAGCATGAAGAAGAAGAGCAGTGACCAAAGTGGTGAGATGGGAAGCAGAGTGAGGGCCTCTGGGTAGGCCACAAAGGCCAACCCCGGGCCGTGGTCAGCCACCTCCGACACGGGGACGTTCAGGTGGTGTGCCATGAAACCCAGGATTGAGAAAATGACAAAGCCAGCGTAAACACTGGTCGCACAGTTGGTTATACTGATGATGATGCTGTCTCTGTAAAGCAAAGAGGAAAAACGCTTTTGAGCATAAAACAAAAAAGGGATGAATTTCAAATAGGAAACCAGTGGCAACCATTGTTGTCAGTCATACTGTCCCTGTTCACAGAAGGTATAAGATTAAAGCAAACCTGAATTAAAGTAAAAATGCTAAAATAAAAGCTACGACCTATGTTTTTTAAAGCTATAATTATATAAAAGTCGGACTTTGAGGAATGAAAGGGTTCCGGGAGTTTAGCTGATATCTAAAGCTGTTGATGCTCTTTAAGTGAGTTGTTCAGTATTGTTTTAATGAAAGCAAACAAAAAAGAAACTGTTTCTCTCCTCTCTCAACAGTGGTGACTGTTTCTTCTTTTATTCCCAAATCATCCTACAAGAAGTGAGTGGACGATACCACAAAATCTGGTCCCACACTGAGACTTTTTCACCCAGAAAAGAAGCTGAAGTGATATCTTAAAGAGCCGAATCCGGTGGGTTCTTGTGAGGTGAAAGCATCATTCAAAGGCTACTTCCTCTAATGATTTGCTAAACCATAAGCACATTTCTTGTTACTATGTTCAGTTAACTACTTAATTACATTGGTGTTAAATGAAAGGAACATTTCTAACGGTAAACAACAAGTGTTTATGAGTAAGACGGAATCTATGAAGTACAGCAGCAGAGATGCAGAAGAGGGCGTGGAGGATGTCTTTGGTGACTTTGATGTCAGTCATTTTTCAAATCCTCACAAGCCACCAATCAGGCTCCTGCCCCTGTCCAACACTCTTTGCACTTCTGCATGTGCACCAATTGATGGTGTCACAGGGGTGTGGAGAGCGACTCCACAGGGACGGAGCTGCAGAACACAAGCTGATTAGACTGCCATGCAGCTGTGTGCGCAGATAGCAAAACCTAAAGCTCCTGGCAGAGGAACAAATTATATATTCAGCCGCCCCCCGAGGCCCTCCCTCTGTCAGCATGTGTGGACTAGCTCAGGAGAGTAAATGACTCTTTTCCTCTCCTTATCTCCTGCCCTGTCCCCTTTCCTCCATCTTAACCTTCTCCTTGGCTTCTGCTTCGTTCCCATGGCGTTCAGGCACCGTGCAACCAACCTCTTAACACAAGTCCAAAAAATATTATCTCTGTCCCTCCTCCTGTCCCACTTTATCTCACCTTCTCTCTCTTCTCTCTTTAGACCTGTAGCCTTGAAGTTGGCTCCTGCCGATTTTACCCTTCTCCTCTTACTTTATCCATCACTCTTTAGCCCTGACTCATTAGGGGGGTGCCATACAGCAAACACCCTAAAATAACATGTTTTCTTCTCTCCCTCTCTCTGGTTTCCTTTCCCCTTTAGCAAATTGTCTTTTCTCTATAATTACATTTCATATCATCTCCCCTTGTTCTTCTCCTTGTTCATCTCTCCTCTTTTCCTACACCTCCTCTCCTTCTCACTCCCCCTGTCTAGTTTCTTTGACACCGCAGCAACATGCTGATGCAAAATGAGCACGGTCATACTCACACAGGCAGGAGCAGACAGACACTCACATAGTACCTGCTGTAGCAGGGCATTGATTTAGAGTGAAATCTGACCACCTCCAATTCATAGAATTTTAATGTTGAAAGGATAACAGTATAACGGTAGGAACCTCACATTCATATATGCTCTTCAAAATCCAAACTGAATAAACAAATTGATAATAATAGTGGTAAATTCAAACATGCACAGTCATCAAGCTTTCTCTGTTTCTGGACAGCAAACGTATTAAGGAAATGGTTCTTTCCTTAAAATAGCAGTGAAGACACACTCTCTCAGATCACAAGGATAAAGGGAATTTTTCATTTTTCCCTCCTTTGAAGGCTTTAGCTGATCGTTTATTAAAATCATTTGGCATTATTAGGGAAAAAATGCTTATGCACTTTCTAACTGTGGGTTAGAAAGTAAAAAAAAAAAATCCACCTACCGGCACTTCTAAAGCTCAATAATGTCGTATTTTGTTTAATCCAAACATAATTGAAGTGTGAAAACAATTAATTGTGGTTTTACAGGGTGTTATGTGCTTGTCTATTTTTTGACTGGGAACTGTGACTTCCTGGCATCTCCTCTGGTTGGTGGCAAGTCACTGCTGAGAAACAGTCTGGCACATGACCCCGTGTGATACAACAACTTGTCACTTCTTATGCGTTGGCATTTGTAGGTTTTAAACAAGCCAGCTACATGCATTGTGTTAATTAGTGAACTTTAGAGGTGCTGTTAAGCGGATTTGTTTGCCTTTGGACGGAGCCAGGATAGCTGTTTCCCCTTGTTTCAAGCAAAACAAAGACAGCTAAGTTAGCTGTCACCTGGCTCCAGCTTCACATTTACCGAACAAACACGACTCTTACCGATCTTCTCATCTAACTCTTGGAAATAGAGCAAATAAGGGTATTTCCCAAAATGTTGAACCATTCCTGTAAATTAGGTTGTTTTGTCACCTCTGCCAAGGAGGTTGTGTTTTCACCTGTGTCTGTTTGCTGGCTTTTTTTGATAGCAGGAATACATTAATAGTACTAAACTAGATTTCACCATACTTGATGGAGAGATAACATTTTTGGGCAGATCTGGATCATTTAATATTAATTTTAATTTTTTTTCTCATAAGTATCGTGTAAATTGTTAGACATTATTTTGGCAGAAGTATGGGCTCTCTGAGTGCTCATCTAGTTTATCCACAGTCTGGAGTACCAACCTGAAACAATTGTTGTGGAACTTGTTGTAGGAAGCCATGGTAATGAGACCCCCCCAGGCACAGCCCAGGGAGTAGAAGATCTGTGAGGCAGCGTCTCCCCACACCTACGAAACAAACCCACATAGAGTCAAAGGTTGAACAAAGAAGGAAGAAAATCTGTTTCGACTTCTGGTTAATTTATCATCTGCCTGAGAGCGAATACCTTTGCATCGAGGACCTTCTGCCACTGTGGGGTAAGGTAGTACTTGATGCCGTTGATGGCTCCATCCAGGGTGATGCCACGGATGAACAGGATGGTCAAAACCACATAGGGAAATGTGGCTGTGAAGTACACGACCTGGACACACACACAGACACACACAGACACATAGACATACAGACACACACACACACACACACACGCACACACATAATCAGACAAGGCGGTGAAGTCTGTTGGAAATTGTAGTGTTCTGCGGCAAAACACACCAAAGTGAAAAGAGCGTTATAAACATCTGTATATGTGTGTGTGAGGCTGACCTTTCCAGAGGACTTAACACCCCTGATAAGACAGAGAAAGACGACACACCAGGACACAGCCAGGCAGCCCAGGATAGGGAGGCGGACCTCTCCAAAGTTCCCAATATCATCAGAGATGTTCAACACCTGGTGTCTGAGAGACAGAGAGACACAGACACACAAAACATCTTTTACTCTGAAGTCTCCTTTTAGGGTGAAATTATACTAAATGACTGAATTTACTATATATCCAAGCATGAGGATAATTAATAATATCTTCATGTAGGTTATACAACCTACTCATCTTTACACCTGCCTCATCAGCTATGTGGATAATTGTCACAAATTTCCTGGGTTTGATGTATTTAGGATTTGCACATATATCATGAGAATTGGAAATTTGATAGTTTCCTTGATGTAAATGCCTAATGGGATGAAAAGGAATATAGTGAACTATAGACTGTGTTATGTGCTCCAGATACCAGAAACCACAGAATAGGCTGTTGGCTAGGCTCAGCAAAACAAAGATCCCTCTCAACACTGCTAGTTTAGTTGAATCTGTATTGGAATTTTTGACCTTGAGTTTGAAAAAACAAGGTTAAAAAATCTGAATTGTTGCACATTCCTTACTAGAAATATGGTGAGTTAATTGTGCATGGGAGTAAACTTATAAAGGAACAGCCAATGCTCTGCAGGTCTGTGAATTGTTATCAACATGAGATGGCTTTGATCATGGCAGAGACATGACAGTTTTTTTCCTGACCTTCAAATGTACTTTGGTCAGTTCTTGATGTTTTCATCCCAAGTGCATCACACATGGTACAATGCAGAAGGACAGGTGAAATAAGATGGCACGCGAGAAAATCACAATATTTTGGTAAATATTGGTTTCACAGCGTCACTATTTTCAGCTTGTTAGTTTGGCTATTGCCTCAATAAGAAAACTGAATATTCAAAGGAAATTTGCAATAACTAAGAAGTGATACTGAATAAAAAACTTTAAAGGTGCTTTAGGTAAGTTTTTCCTAATGCAACATATCTGATGTTAGCATTATCAACTGTTTACTCACAAGTCTAGAAGAAACGTTGCGAGTTCAACATCAAACTTCATTCCTTAACTACTGAAGTTAGCATGTTAACCAGCTAGCCCCCATCAGTCCCTTCTCGTAACTCAACTCTGTGACAGCGAGTGACTGTTGTGTTCAGTCTGCCCTCAGTTCAACATGAGAGGATGAAGAAGTAATGACTAAACGAATGAAGTTTGATGCTGAACTCGAAACGTTTCGTCTAGACTGGTAAGTAAATAGCTGTATATGTATATGTATATGTATATGTATATGTATAAATATATACACACACACACACACAATAAGATCCATGGGCAATTCTTAATCATGCCAACTGCTAACCAGTATGAGAGCCTTAAACTTCTGCTAATTAATTCGTAGCCAAAATTAGCAGGATGGATAGATTTTATGTCTGAAATGCGGAGCCATTACACATGATAATCCATTCTGATTAGGTCATGTGCACATGACAGCAGGCTGTTGTGAAATGACCACAGAAGCATCTGTGCTTCTGATACTCTCGACTGGTTGGTTATACCACAGCTCCATGGTCTCCTGGGTTATGGTGTTCATACCTGAGACAGTTCACAGTGAAAAGATCTTGAGACAAGTATAGCTGTCTCATTTATATCCTCTCTCATTTTCTTCCCTCACCCAGCTGATTAGCCATCTAATCGAGGTCATATGTTTATGTAATGTGACTGAGAGGATAATTGATAACTACAGCCCACTGATTTATGTTTCACATCACTAAACCCTTTTTTGCAAAGTGCAGCTGCAGTTATATGACCATAAAAAGCAGGTGCACTTGAATCCCCTCCATGATTTCACACTTCAGCTGGCACTTTTTGCTAATTTCTCTGGTTTCACATTTAAAAAAGGGCCTGTAGAGTTCTCCAAAACTGGAACGTAATGTGGGAAACCTCCTGATTGTCACTGCAGATTGCTCAAAAGCTGTTGTGCATCCAGTCAAATCTAGTCCAAATATTTGAATTCTTTATGCAAACATGGGGCATGTTTGAGGCAAGCTTATCTAACAGGTGCAAGTCAATTTTCACCTCTGTGTTAAATATGATTAGCCTACAAAACCGAGCCAAAGAGGTCACTTACATAACTTATCAAAACTTAAAAGTATAAATCCAGAAAATGTAAAATTGTAATGCTCATTCTGAAGAACCTCGCACAACAGTGATCACTTGTAGTCACTCTGTTAATGACATTCGAGTTTTCCGACCTTTAGAATTCATGACATTTTTGAGTCTCAACAGTGCAAGATCTTTGTCAAAAAGTCCGACACCAAACCACAAAAAAAGAATTAAACTGAACCGTTTTCATTTTATTTAACTTCCTCAATGCTGTTTCAGTTTGGTAAATGGGGCTGTGCTCCAATTCTGAACTGGAAATTTAAAGCTCAGAGGCTGAAATTACTTACTTCCAGTATTCCTCACTGGGGCTGGTCCTCTTGGTGCGGTTGACAACCTCGGACACCCCTGCCACCAGGCTGGTGGTAGCATTAGCCAGGCTGGCGTTGAGCATGGGGCTGCTACTCACCACCCCGCTGCAGTCAGGCGTGTTCCAGGGGTTGTTGCAGTAGGTCCATGGCAGCAGGTTTGTCATGGACATGAAAAAGTAGTAAAAAGCAATGCAAATGACAACGTTGTAATAGATCCCAATGTAGGTTGACACCACCATCATGCCGTAGCCCACACCTGAAGGCAAAAGAAGACAGGGTGGAGAAAAAAATGGAATTACATTAAACCTTGAATATAAAGCGATGCATGTTTTTTATATTCCCTGTTATTCATATCTGCTAAAAGTGATGTAACATGACAAGAAGCTGCTGAATGAGGATCAGCATATCAACAGAGCTAAACTCTCACCTCATGCTTTTAATGATACACTGAATCTTTACACACAAACTCTATCACTCTTCTTCTCTTTCGTTGCGATAGTCTTGTTAGTTTATCATATTAGGCTTGTAAGTAACCAGGGGGATGGCTGTTATGATCATTATGTCCTGAAATACTTCTCCATCTTTAGATCACTAGTAAACGAAAATCACAAGAAACCATGTGCCACACAGTAACCCTAGCATAATCTTTACCATAAATCGAGTCATAGCCCTAAAACGCAACAATTAACATTGTAGGGAAGGACTTTTATGTCACCAATTGGACAAGGTTTATAAAAACACATAAGTACACATTCGTGTTCATTCACACACACACAAACACACACACACACACACACACACACACACACACACACACACACTACTAACCTTTGAACATGGGGCTAATCTTCCAGACTCCCAGACATCCAAGGCTGGCAAACTGACCAAAGGAAAGCTCAAGGAAGAAGAGAGGAATGCCACAGAACACCAGCATGATGAAGTATGGGAGCATGAAGGCACCTGGAGGTTGGAAACAACAGGACGCAAATTCCGTCTAAGATGCCAGCTCTGATCATTTGAGTGCTTTGTTACTGTTGATATTAGGACATTTCCTTGTTAGTCCACACAAAAAAACCTGTCAGCCTAGCTGGCATACAGTGTTATTTCCCTCCTATACTGTTGTCTGACAAAGATAATAACTACTGTTCAGCTAGATGAGCATGAAGTGGAGGAATGTGGAGGCGTCCAGCCCAAAAGAAATTCAAACATATTATTTAATTCTTATTTAAAGCAAACTTAATGGGCTGAAAATGGTGGAGAACTCTATAAAGAAATGAACTTTGAAAACAAGATGGCGTCTAGGGAAGACAATACACCACAAGTTATCATTAAAAACATTAGAATTAGAAAGCTGAAAAATATGTACATATAAAAATGAGGTATGACGTAGAACTAAACAAATTGCCTTAAATATACTACATTGTAGATATATTTCTGTAAGTGTTACACACATAAATGTTTGAGTGAAAGCAATTGATGTATCTTAATTATAATATGTATTAATACATAAATTAGACCATGTCATTTTATTAAAAGATTTAGATAAAAATGAAAAGGAATCCGGAAAAAAGTAAAATAAAACATGAAACTCATCTGTCACAGTAACATCCCCTGGGTGAGCAGAGAGGTCAGTAAATGTGCTCAGCTGAGTCTGTTCAGTGGTGCGGAAACTCTCTAGTGGTTCAGACTTGACCAGAAACCAGACTGTCCAGTCATCTACAGGGAATGTCTGATGTGTGTGTGTGTGTGTATGGGTGTGTGTGAATGTGTGCTTTTGTATGATTGTCCATGTGCAAACTAGGTCGGCACAACTAGCTGACACTGTAATATACCAAAACCTTATCGTTGTGTGTGAGCTGCTGGTAAAGCTCGGCTCTCCTGTCTCTGTGCTATCTGCAGCTGTGTGTCAGCTAATGTATGGCCTGCATATTCTGAGTCCTTGTAAGGGATTGCAGGTCTGACAGCAGCAGAGCATGAATGTGGTTTCTTTTCATTGTGTTCTTATGCCCAGAATAGACAGACACGTCAGCAGCACAACAGTAGCTGGATCCTATTCTATGTGCTCAGACACATTTTGACAGCATTCACAACCCAATAAACAATAACGTCATTTCACAAAACTTGATTGTGGATTGAAGCTATGTACATAAAGTGCGAGCTGCTATATAGACAGCTGCACTGGGTACGCTTATGTAGAGTATGGTTGACACATCAGGCCTGTCTAATGACGTAAACTGTGGGGATTTTATATTATATAACACAAAAATACATAATATACCTCAAATTAAAAATGATTATACCAGTGGCCTCAGATTACATACTGACGTATAGTCAGTGAGGTTCCATCATCAGATTCCCATCCCTCATTTTAAACTGTATTAATACTACTGAGACAAGCATATTTCTAGTGTACGCATGAATAAGTCAAAAGTCAATGCTACGTTTACAAAGAAACTGTTCAACTGCTACATTTGGAAGTTATATTATAGCTGAAGATGCTGCAAAAACTTTCAGTTTACATAGAGGATGACTGACAGTCCTACAGTTTTCCTCCTAGCAATTTCTACCCCCTAACCCTAACCCTAGCAATCTGAGGTCTGTGGTTAAAAATTTCTCACTTACACACAGGGTAAAGGTTTCTGGGTCAATTTCCCCCAGTTTGAAATCTGTAGCTACAGTAATTATGTATTGGGCTCTGAGGGCTGCCAAAACACTGGTTATCTTCTGCTGCTGGGTCACTAATGTGCTTTCACTATAAAACTTGTGCAGACATGGTGTACTTCTTTCAGCATTCAATTTATTCGTCAACTTCTTGTTCAAAGCAAGAGTGTATATAAAATCCCCAAATAATAATGCAAAAAAAAAACTGTTTAATGAACATAATCTATAAAAAAAAAAAAAAAAAAAATCTTTAACAAAAGTATGAAAACTTGGATCCCAAAGATCCAGTGCATGATTTAAGTCTTAGACCACTTTCCCTATGACTTTAATGGGAAAGTGGTCTCAGACCTTTCAACCCCACTTTACACACAGTTCCCTGGTTATCAGCTAATTTCTATACAGTGTTTAGAATCAATCCCTTTTTCAGTTCATGGTCCCCTGAGCCCTTACATGCTTTATGTACTTGCAATAAGAAAACAAATCAGTAACAAACCAAGTGAAATGAGCTAAGCTCAATGTGGAAATGCATACCTCCTCCATTTCTGTAGCAGAGGTAGGGAAACCGCCAGACATTGCCCAGGCCCACAGCATAGCCCACGCTGGTGAGGACAAACTCAATCTGGTTGCCCCAGTTCCCTCTCCGGGAGTTTTCATCCTTCTTCACTGGCTCACCTGGAACTGCTCCGTTCTACAACAAAGACCAAGAGAGGGGTGACTTCAGGTGGCAGGGAGGCGAGTGTGTTTCTGAGATAGTGCTGCTGCAGCAGGTCCAACAACTGCAGTAGGCAGGTTAAAACAAACTTCCTTTACAAGCGGAAATCAAGAATAGATGCTACTATAAAGAAGAGCTTTCTTTCTTTTTAGACACCTAATTTGTTTTGCTTTTAGTTGTAGTGTTTTCATTAGTGTTAGGCAATGATGACGAATAATAAACATTTTTCGGCTACATGTGGAGTTGCATTATTCATGTGGCATGATCATGCTCACAGTTATTGAATATTCTCTGTAAAATAAAAAAAATTCTAGCATAAAGTAGGTGCGCTGGAGCAGACGGGATGTAAAGTGAAATTCAGCGTCTTAAGAACAGCCCATAAGCATTTGGTCTTGTCATCCTGATATCCAGCTTCTCCTCTCCTCTCCTCCCTTCCTCCATCCCTCCATCACTCCATCTGCTGGCATCAGATGGTCTCTCTCCTGACCTCCCCCAGAAACTCAGTAGTGTTGGTCTGTGTGTGTGTTTATGGGTGCACATGAAGACACTTGTGCTCCAGCAGAAAAGTAAATACTGCTAATTTACATAATTTGTACACTCGTTTTGCAAAATGGGAACACAGGTACTTGTAGCACATAGTAAAGATAGACATTTTACATTTCAGATTTCCCTCTATTCTGGCAATTTAGGGAGACAAGGACAGAATACCAGGGTCAGTACAACAGAAATTTAAAGTGTAAAATGATCTAATCAAAATATCAGGACAGAATAAATAAGAAGGTTTTGGCTGTGGTAAATCACACAGTTACCCAGGAGCAAAACAGCTCCACTTAATTCTTGAGGTGGTGGATATGCTTTATATCTATAGTGAACATTTGTGTTGAAAGGTTAACTTTATCATAAGTAAGATTTTATTGAAGTTTGAGGAAAAATGCTCTGACAAAGACATAGAAGTTGGAAGATAAAAGTATGTTGGATTGGCCAAATGTGCTAACAGTGTGTCAGAAGTTAGCAAAAGAAGGCAAGGCAATTTTTCCAGTATTATTTGTACATGTTTTTGCCGGTTTAGTTTAGAAGTTTTGTTGCAGATAATAAAGGTTTGTTTGTTTGAAAAAATTAAATACAGTACTCTGCTTCTGGTTTATGGGAAATTATGTTGTTTTCTAACCCCATGCAGGCTTGGCACAGTTGTATTCATGACACAATATTAAAATCCCACTCATTTATTCATCCATGCTGCTATCCGTGAGTAGCACAGCCTACGTCTCAGAGGCTCACTGAATGAATGGCGTCTTATTTTCAGTAAAAAACTGCTGTCAAAAATACTCTAAAAGAACAAAAAAGCTTTCTGCTTATATAGCTACATGTACTGTATGTCTTAAAGTTCACGAATTACAGTTCATAACTCATAATGGTGCTGTTTGTTAACAGCATTGTTTTTTAATGAGTTGTTGCAATAGAGTTTATATACGAGCAATAAAGTCCCATTTTTCTTTTCTGTCACACACACACACACATACACAAAGCACCAGCTCTCCCAGATGAATGCACTGCTTCCAACATAGAATGAGACATCTTGTTCAACACCAAAAAATTTCAACAGCAATAATCCATAACAACTAAAAACAACATCCACATTACACCCCCATGGAGCCATAGTTCAACTTTGAGGCAGCACCAAGCATGACTAATGAGAGAGGGAGAAAAACAATTGGACAGCAAAACAGAAACAACCACATAAAACAAACAGCCGCCATATTGTAGTCAGAGCTCCATAGTTTGTCTTTGAATCTGGCTGTGCTTGCATGTTAGGAGGGCAAAACAAAGAGCATTTCTCCGGGATCCTTGACCTTTCATTTTGCACGACTGGAGGCTGCAGGTGGGACAGACAGGAAGATCAGCAAACACAAATGTTGGTGAGGAAATTGCTCAGAGTGAACCCACGGTCACAGCAGTGTGTGAGGAGAAACCCCCAGCAGTGAGGCCGCCACCGCAGCAGGTCGCACATTGCGATGTCTCCGTCTGGAGTTGATTTTGGAAGGAAAAAGGAGCTTCAGAAATAGTGTGCAGCTGTGTGTGTTCTTGCTGCAACCGGTCCTCGGCTGTACATCTTGTTCATCTGACTTCCCTATCAGCAACCAGGTGTGGGCCTTCAAAAGATACACACCCAAGCACACACACACGAACCAACATTCAGGCTGACAGGTTGACTCAGGTCCGCAGCCTGACAAACAGAGCAGGAGAGGAAACACTAAGAATAGCAATGAACCCTGAATCTTTGGTGTCCTCTTTTTAAAACTCAGCCTGATCTATTGAATACAGGCACAGCGATCATTTTTATTTAAATTTTTCTATTTAATATTTTTTGGGGCATTTTAAGCTTTTAGTGCAGACATCAGAGAGGGATGATGGGAAATGAGGAAAAGGGAGGCAGATACAGATCCCTGGCTGAACCTGAAAAATGCAAAACGTTTGCTTGTTCCAGCCTCTCAAATGAGAGCATTTGTTGCTTTTCTTTGTCTTATATGATAGAATATCTTTTCATGTCTTCGATCAAACAATCAGTGCAAATACATCTGGGCTTTGGGAAATGATATTCGTCAATATTTACTGAGTTTTTTTAAAGACAACAAAAATAATTGGCCAATCAAGAAAGTAATTGTCGGAGTAAGCGATAGTTGTTAATTTATAGCCTGAATGTCATTATAAAATGTTTGAACATTAATTCCTCATTATATGCCAGGCACTGGGTTATGGAAGAAAGAGGGGAAAAGTTGGCCATTGAGCCAAGTCCTGGAACACACAAGCAGCCCCACAAATGACAGGCGCTTAGAGAGGGCCGGTAAAGACTTTATCTAATTTCAGACGGACCACCGTCCCACCGACGCGGTGGCCCACCGGGATTTGTTGTGTTTATACTGCTGAGCCATCTAGGAAGAGTCTGACCAACATTCTCACACACGCTCTGTAGGCTGTAGACAGGCTTTACAGGAAGGGAAAATGTTGAACTTTGTGTTCCTCATGACATGTCTCTCTCTCTTCACTGACCCAGATGTCTGCCTCTCACTGCCCAGGTGTTGTAGCCTGAGGTGTTGGCTCCCGGGAGCCCCCTGGTCAGTCAGTGACACAGACAGACACTCCTCTCTCCATATCCCTCCATTTCTCTGTCACATGCTTCTCTGGCACCATCTGGGCTTTATATAAGACTACACATGTCCCCCATGTCTCTCCTTCTATTTGTTTGCAACTTTCCTCTCTTTCCAAGGTCTCTTTCGAGTCACAGCGTTGACTTTGCTGAAACTCCTTTCTCTCTGTCTGTCCGTCTCTATCCCTGCTGCTTCAGACTACACTAATATTAACTCGGGGAGCAGCCTATTATACAGGTTCAGAGAAAGACACATTGATTTTGGTGATAGATTTGTGAGCTAAGAAGAGTTATTAAAATGAGACAATGTTTCACAGTGATGTACTGCTTAGATGGTGTCACATCATGTTTCACACACAATTGTTGCTCTGAAATTGAAGATAGATTTGCAATTGCAACAGGGCTCTTGCAAGCTCGTGCACGGATTGCAGGTTTGGCATTTGTTTTGATCAATGTCAAGATGGCTAAGAGAAAATTATCAAGTGTCACAAACTGCTGCCCAGATTTCTGATTCTCAAAGTGATTTTTAAAAGGTCTGGTGTGGTGCCCATCAATGGCTGCCTCTCAGCTTGGAAAACCAACCAAGCCAATCAAAGATATGTAAAATCTGTAGGCCAAAGCAAGAAAAACAGCAACCAAAAAACTCCTTATTGCTGCTTCTGCATCAGTGTCGACTGAAAATGGCATTAATGGGATTGATAAGTAAGTTGCTAGTGTCAAATTCAAAATGACAAATCAATTTGATCATCAGGCTACTGTCCTTTGAGTTTTCATACAGAATCTTTTGTTTTTGTCAGTCAAGCATCCAATTTTAAGATCAGAATCCGGAAGATCCAGGATTCCAGTGATGCCAAATACTTTTTCGTAAAACCATGTAACTATAAGAAAAATTAGTGTCCCATTTTTTAATACTGAAACAGTGACTTAATCAGACTTCATCATCTCACAAGTTTGAGTCTAACAGTTTGTCAAACAGCAATTTATAAAACACTGAGACACTAAATCTCCTCTTTGCTGGGTGCATCTGGAAAAAACTGCCAGCTCAGTGCCCATAATGGTAATGAAAAGAGAAACACTGATCTGCATTGTGCAGACTCACACTGAAAGTGACATAAAGTGGGTTCGGTGAGATTTACCCATAAATGTGTCCCTCTACAAAGGCCTGCAGGTGTAATATGACAAGAATAAATGATCTTCCATTTGTAGATGGGGATTCTAAATGCATGGCCCTTCAAAAACTACTGTTCAGTTTCCCTTGAGCTCTTAAATCCTTAATGCTCTGGAGTGTTGGAGTGTTGTTGTTCACTGTCATAATTGTGAAAATGTGTGGATGTGACACAGGGCATTGCTGAAAGAAAGCAGGCACATTTTGGTCCTGTACAGATTAGAGTAAACAGCAACATTATCTACAATGAACATTGTTTATAAGAAAAGGAAGATCGAGTAATCTAACTTTGTATTGTTTCAGCTCTCAGATATACGTTGCTTTGGATAAAAGCGTCTGCCAAATGAACTATAGAAGGAAATGTAGAATGAGTATAGTGACTGTCACATGCGTAGTGCACAGAGAGAGACAGCTCCCCCGTGACATCTAATATTGCAATCTCAAAGCTTGTTATAGTGTGTATTACTGTCAATCACAACCTTGTTATTTAGCAAATTAAATAAAAAAGTAAATGAATGAGATATTAGATAAAATGAAATATACGTTATTGATTTTACTCTCACCGCAACTGTAATTCAGTTTTATCCCAGATGTGATTTTTCTTTTCCCGGGGTTTTCTCTTGATGCTAATGCCTCTCATCCTCCCTCCTCTTACAATCCAGACACACACACACACAATCGCACACCACTGTAGAATATACAGAACACATATCCATTTCCACACAAACAGGACTGTCTTGACAGAAGACCTCTCTTGACAGCTGCAGCCATGTCTTTCAGGACTCTACTGGAGTGTGGCAACAACCACTCGCATACTTTCATCTTATGGCAATACACTCATACTTTATGTGACATCCTCTTCCTTTTCTTTCCTCTGATGATAATCTGCAGTTTGAATTGTATAAAAGAGGGGGGTGAGATGTTTGCCATTCAGACTCGGTGTACTACTGTATCAGTATTTATCTTACTTTGAAAGCTCCCTGTACTATTTCGACTTCTTCACACACGTCACTTGATTATCTTCTCAGAATCAAAAAAAGGTGCATCACAAAATTTGCAGGAATTGCAACAAGAAGGTAAAAAAAAAGGTAATAGAGGGCGGAACTCTTCAAAGGCCTAATAATCTCTCCTATAGAATAAATTTTGTTAACATCATGCAATTGCTGACTCTTTGTTATTTCTGCTGAGAGACATTATTTAGCGAGCAATGGCATTTTACTGACAGGGGGAGCCGTTTCTGTCTGCACATACGCAAGTGTCCCTCAAAGACAAAAAATGTATCTTGATATGAACATATGACCATTGGATAGATATTCAACTGTTGTGTGGATTGGTTATGAGACAGGAAAATGTTTAATAAGAATTTAAAATGGAAAACAATGTAATGACCAGGAATTTTACACTAGCTTAATAATGTAATTTATATACATAAAGTATTTTCCCATGTGTACCCCCACCTGATTTCCACAGCTATTTACCTGTTATCATTTAGCCTGTCTACGACAGCTCACAGTTGCTTTTTGGGAATATTATACTTAATCCATAACATGCACATATACATTTACACACCAATATACACATTCATGCTCATAAGCAAAATTTTGTACATAACTGCATTTTCTAGCAATGATCCTCAGTGTTTTTCTAGGAGGGGGTCAAAAGGGGCCTGTACTGAAACCCTGTGGGGTCACAACGTTCATAAACAAAACTGTGTGAAAATTATACACCTTGTGAAATATACAAAATATAAAAAAACAGAAGAAAATAATTGATATTAGACACTTTTGATACATATAACAAATATAGTACTTTATGGTACTTCATAACTAAGAGAAAATAAATACATTTCTGTTGAATTAGTTATCATTAATCTCATCATTACATTTTAAAGAGTAATTATATTTAGTGTTGACATTTGTATAGTTCTCTAACTAAGCAAATCATGTCAGACAGTTACAGATGGAGATGTCAAATATCATCTAAATTGATCATGGTGACAGCTTTTCATGTTCCCCTTAGCTGCTGAGCTAAAGTTATGTCAGCTCAGTAACCATTTACCAGGCTGACAGAATAAGTAGCTCAAAATATCTAGGGAGCCTGATTGAAGTGAATAAAATGTGACATGCATAGATAATAATTGAGGGATTCTTACTGCAGACTGTGCTAAGTTTTTAAACATCAAAATGATGCTGTGTGGCATTTAGCTCCATTACAAACATTTTTGACAAAGCACAGTTTTATGAGGTAGAAGTCAACAGTTCTGTCTTTCACTTGACTCACAAAATAAAAAGTGTTTATAAAATCAAAAAATCAGAGGCCTGTTAACAGCTTTTTATTTGTCCTTGTTTTTATGGGAGATAATTGGGCACAAAGAGGTTGTAGTTAAGGGACATCAAAGGGGCCAGTGTTGCAATGGAGCCACCAATATGAACAGAGGCTAGTAATGTTTTAAGATAATACCATTTAAGCTTTATCCAAATCCCTATATTGCTGGCTTACTTCTATGTTACCTTCAAAATTCTTAAGTAAGAGTCCTGTAGCAAAAAGTTCTCCGATAGAAACTTAAAAGACATCCACACCTTTCACTTTCATCACTACCGTTAGAGACAGATCACACCTGATCCAAAACATGCAAAGTTTTTGAACAAGCATGTGTACCCTCAAACAAAGCATATTACATAATGTGCTACCCCGTGACATTAGTTTATTATGGATAAAACAGGCCTCAATGAGCTTTGGTCACAAGGCAGAATGTGAATCCTGGGTCAAAAATGTGACAGATGTCTCTAGAGTTATTTGATGTTGAACTGGAAAAAAGGAGAAGGCAGGAAATGTCTTGTCAGAACAGACCGGAGACATCTGTCCATGCGATGGATGGGGAAGAGTCATATCAGTGTGTATGGGTCTATGGCCTCATTCAGACTGTATATACAGATAGTGTCTGGATCCAGTTACTGTTCGCACCGGGAATAATTGATCTTATCTTTAAGAATCTGCATCTTATGCTTAAAAGAAAATAAACCTCAAATTATGGTGATGCAACTGGAAATGAGAAATGTTGGATTGGTATATGATACGTCAGCTGAAATATAGATGTCTTTGGCAAATCAATTATATGCACCTTAGTCCGTTATACTATCTGCACAATACAAAAATGACCTTTAATGTAGCCATTTGCATTTACACTGCTCAGTATAGGTGAACATTGCAACTTCAGCAGTTACCCCATTGCGTTTTAGGTGTTCAGTAGAGCTCAGCCAAATGGGAGCAGAGCCACAGTTTATTTAATTATTTGTTTATTTGCCTGTTTATCTATGGAATCGGACAATAGATAAAGTCCTGAGAGCCTCTTGACAATAAACAACAAGACCAGAGGAAGTATTGTCTAAAACCTGTCAGAATCAGATGATAGTTAAAGCTGTCCAATATTTTACATCAGCAGGAGCATTCCATGACATTCTTATTTACTTTTCAAGAAAAATCAGGATGTCTTCAAAAGAGGATTAGAGAATTACCCTTGACTACAAGAAATAATGGAAGGGTTTAAGGGCAGATTCTGACAGGAAATCTCTTTAATATCAGATTTGAGAAACAACTTTATCCGTTAGTGTAAAATTGGGTGGAAACACGTTGATTAACATTCTTGTAAGACCATGTAATTATGCAGACGTTCCCCAGCCAATAATCAGGCCTCAGTTATTCAAAGTGGCACACGTAATCTCCCTCGCTCCACCTACGCAGAGTTTAGTAAACATGTCTGTCTGAAGCGACTGAATCCACTCGGCTATTATGGGACAAAAAGCCCACCGGATCCCCCCAAAAACAGGCTGCTCAAAGCTCCCTTTATGAGTGGGCTGTGAGGTGAGAGTAATAGGCCTAAAGACAGTGTAGACCGTGGCTTCTCAACCTGCTACCACTGGGGCCACATACCAAAGGATCCCATCGGGCAGGGACTGAATAAATCCCCCTCCACGGCTGATTAATTGAAACCAATGGATGGGGATACAGGAGGAGGAGAGAGGAGGAGGAAGAGAGAAAGTCAAGCCCTGTCAGATGAAGAGTGGAATAGATGGCCGCCAAGAGGATAGGGGTCACTTACAGGTTACATCACTTCATACATTCAGGAAGTTGCTCAGTATGTCAGGCATCTCCAATTAATACTTGACACTACAAGGCATCTTAGAGTGCTGCTAAGCTCGTATTTAACGATTCATTCAAGGGCACTTGCTTCTTGGGGTGTTGTTTGCACACATCCCCTGAAATTAAACACCCACGAGGTGCAATTAAGCAAGTGAATAGTCAAGGTGTATGCAGGATGTGAAGTATGGTCGGTAGCAGACTCTGAGTAAAAGACAACAACATTGTTGGAGTGTTTTAAGGAGTAACCAATAGAGCTTGTTTGCAGTTATCGACATTTATATATTGTCTCTATGCCGCTCCAAGGCAACAAATAAAGCAGTCTTGATGAGTTTACATTCTACACAAGTTCTTGAGAAAGACATTCAAGTGTCCTTTGGGGATGATCCAGCCCTGACCTGTTCTCTAGTGGATGTAGCTTTTAATGACATATACACAGGACACAGGCAAGTAAGTCATCAATGTTTCTTGTGGTGCATCTGATCATCTATGTGTACACGTTGGTAAAAAAGATGTAATTAATGTTAGGTGATGTGATCACATGCACAAATATCTAAGGTGGACAGTTTTTCACATCCTTGCTCCTTTCTTACCTCCACACAGCAGGGAAGTTACAGAACTGGTGTGCCCTTGGTGGCGAGTGCTTCTGAAGCGCACTTGATTTATAAGGCATCAGTACGATTCAACTAAAGTTTGATCATCACAGAGCTTCTGAATCTCCTTCCCTAGAACCTTTTCAATGTAAGAAATGGTTGGGCTATGTCTGACAATTTTTATAAGCTTCTGAACCACCTATATGCCAAGTATGTCAAGTTTATAATGAGTGCAACACCCTGAATTTGAGGAGAGATTATCTGACAGTGGGAGCAATTATACGCGTTTTCTATGACGACAGGTTTTCCCACTACCTTTAGTTTGTGACGATGCAGAACAGGTGTGAACACTGTTGCCTTTAAAGATGCACGGATACATGTATGAAACATGAATGAACCAGTTTGTTTGAATCATACTGAACCCTTAGGTTTATATCAAAACACCTGTGAACACATTTTGCAGTTGACAAAAGTAGGTAAAGTACCATGTAGCTGCAACAGCCCTCTAAGTTGTGGCCCTGTGCACACCTGGCGTTAAAAGCATTCTTAGTCATCACAAGTTGGCAGCAACACCAGCAGCTGAGATGCATCCAAACCCCAAAACAGAGTGTGAATGAAAAACAGCTTAGCACATCCTCTCCTCTGTCACTCAGCATTATCTTGACTCTAGACTTCACTTCCAACATTTTGGATCTCATGTCTGTTTTACTGTTTACAGCAGTTTCATCCACTATGCCAATGATCACTAAAAGGCTCTTGTCTTGCTATATGTCTTAGGACCAGTTCAGCTGCATTGCTGCATAAATGGTCTTGGGAAAGTGAAATCTGGTCACAAATAATCACCGAAAATGCTTTTGAGATAAATTCTGATACCTGACCTGAACAGCAATCAGTTTTAACTGGACCTAAGCACAATATCTACTAAAGGTTTAAGATGTTGAGTTTTAAATGGTTGTCAATAAAGTCAATAAAGAAATACAGTTTAGACATTAACAACAGATCGTTTTGCCTGCATGTCACTTGTAAAATGGTCTTTGAGCTGGAGCAGGCAATAAACTAGTCAGTCATTAGGTTATTGGTTAGTGGGTTGGCAAGACAGTTATCTATCAGTAAAATCAACAGAGCCACATGGCTGTAAAAACATACCTGCAAGTCTTTGGGAGGCCAGTTTGTAATTCACGAGCACAAATGCAAAACAAGATTTAGCTTTTATACGCAAAAAATATTTTATATCAGTCATTATGTACTACCATCAGTACACTACCTCGACCAAGTTAAACACCTTTAAAACCCCAAACCGTGTTTTCCAGCCCCTTACCTTTACATAACTTTCCATTGTGAGGAATGTGATGCGAAACCAGCATCAGCCCCTCAAATAGTTCCGGTATCCTGATGACTGACCAACCTATCTGCCTCCGTGATACTTATAGCACTAAACTTACCAGGCTGGAATCCTTAAATGCCTTCCCTGGGGGAGGGGAAGGGGTGCTAGTTGTCTGGATGTCTTTGTAAGAAAGAAATTCGGGGGGCAGGGCTAAGAAGGACCAGGAAGGGTTGGGGCACAGGGTGAGGGGTGGGCATTTAATATCAGAAATCAACAGGAAGGATTGAATCCTTCCTGCACATATGGGTGTGGACATGTTTATGTATTAATCTATGTGTGTATAGGTTACACTGCTAAGGTATGCATGTGTATGCAGGTGTTATGATGTGGGAGTTATATTTAGGGAAAGACTGCCTCTGATATTCACCACGATAATTCCACTATTATCAATGGGTATTCAGTCCCGTCCGTGTATGCCAGCTACATACAAGATCCATGTAAATACCATGAATCTATTATTACATATTTAGTATCCACTGTGGATCATTCTATTTTGACAGTCTCTTTGACCACCCATTCTCTGTGAGCACAGGATGACAGCACCCTGTTAAATAATTGTGAAGTTAATCTCCCAATCGAGTTCCGAAATAGGCTGCTCTCTACTAAAACAATGGGATTACATGAGTGTGAGTAAACGAGAGAGATGGGAAAAGACCGACTGAAATCGAGACGGCACCGAGAGCTCTTCAAGTGAAAGACAGGACAGGACAGGGAGGCCAAGAGACAAGAGTTAGAGGCAGAGGGACAAGAGGCAGTGAATGTTGATGCGTTCAGATAAGCAGGAAAGTCTAGCTGGAGCTACTAGAGCTGTGTGCACCCACCCAACCCCACTCACACCCCTGTACCCTCCCTCGCTTGTTCACTCATTTGCTTAATAAGTTCATTTGTGCATAGGCCTTCATCGGGTATGGCTGTCAAGTGATGCGCGAGACTAGCCTGCGGAACTGTTGGCCCTCGCAAGCTGTTCACCTGCATCCCTCTCACCCCCTGCACACCCTCCCACACCACCCCCCACAAACACATGTAGACACACACACACACACACACACACACACACACACACACACACACACACACACACACACACACACACACACACTAATGCAAGCACACACACACACACACACGCATGCACACACAAGTGCCCCGTATTTCTGCCTGCGCAAGAGCAGAGACATCCAGTAGTATGACTGAATGGTATATGAATACTGAATTCGAGCTGCAATACTTTCATGATATCAGCTGCAGAACTGAAAGTGAAATTTGTTTGATGGATTGTTTTGCTTAAATAATGGATCAATTGATTAGTTGATAAAGGTAAAAAAAATATCAGGAACTACTTTGATAATCAGCTGACAGTTTAGGTCAGAAAAATGACAAAAATCTTTTGATTCACGCTAAGATATGGGGATATGCTACATTTCTGCTACACTGGAATTTGTGATGGCGATTTTTCTGGATTTTCTGTATGAAACCTGGGAGTTGTCTTAAAGAGGGGAAGTTGATTTTGAGTTTTTTTTGTTGGAACCTTTTTCTCTCTGGGAAAAGCTCTAACAAAGAGACATTTTTGTAATGAAACAGCACAATACATGGATGAATATAACAAGTTTCAAACAGTGTTCCTCTTTCTTTGCCCCCTAATTTATAGTGATACGAATTAGTGTTAATGTTGGTAACAAAATCTATGACTAGTTGAGTTTTCCATAACTATGAAAAGCTGATGATGAGCTGGCACTATCATGAGTAAACACTAAGTGAGACTATATTAACATGCAATTTCACTGACTAAAAATTTTACCAAAATTCTTCTATATTTTCCTTGAGGAAGTGGGAAAGGGGAGAAAAATTGCATAGAGCCTTTTTAAAAAAAAATACGTCATGTAAATATCCTTCTTTGAATGGCTACGCTGCACATTTCTCATCCTTCGTGCACAACTGATGAGCACCGTGACACCAGCAGCACACTAGCGCACCGATGAGTGCAATGTATACAGTTCTAGACTGGACCTCTCAATGATCGGATAACATACAGTGAAGGGAAAATAACATAATGGGAACAAAACAGGTTGAAATATGGACCCACTTCAAATATAATGCTGCTGAGAGAAAAGAGAGTGTGTAGAACCGTCAGGCGAGAGGACTGCAGCTACAAAATCTCTGGAAAAAAAAGAAGCAAACCTGAAAAGCAACCTTACAGTGTACTAGACAGAAATTCAGGTAAACTAACATTAAGATCTTAAATAACGTTACTTTACTTTTAAAGCCATACTACCACAGGTAATAGTACTACGTTATCTTTTAGCATCTCACATCAATGGGACATTGCAAAGTCGCTTGCAGATGGGCGTCTAAGCATATAGAAAGTCAGTAGCGCGGTCACCTACGCTGGCCTGCCTTTTGCTTAAGCCAAATATTTGTTTTGGTGGGATAACCATGCTGTCTGTGATAAAAAGAAACAACTTAATTTTCATTCACGTCCGTTCAGCTAATTGTAGCCTATTTGACCTTTGCAAGAGGTTCCAAATAAACTCATCACAAATATATTTAAATGGTAGTGTACACCCTTGTTGTATTAACACAATCCAGTACAACACTACCACTAAGACCCACAATATTACAGAATAAATTCAACACCTTTCTGGCTCAGTCCTGACAAAACTGAACATTTTAAGGGAGGATATATATGGCAGGGCTGTTATTTGACACCAGTTCACCGAAGTTTGATTAACATAATGCTCATTGTTGGTCTTCTTTTTGCACAAAAACTAGACTAAAATGTCTATGTTTTTCTTAGACTACAGCAAGACTAACTTATCCAGAGCTTTAGTCGACTAAAAACTTGCTAAAGATAAAAATGGTGAGGTTAAATAAATATGACTAAAACTACCATGGACTTTAATCTGGGGACTAAGACTAAATCTAAGAGTAGCTGACAAAATTAATGCTAATCCAAATTGTAACCGCTGCTGTGAGGGATGAGTTATTAACTTTATTCTCTTTCGTATTCCCTCTTTAATTCTTTCTTTTTCTTTCTCAAACATAAACAACCATCAGACTCCCTCATCAATCTCTCTCCATCTCTCTTGTTTGTCCTTGTTTTTCCTCATTGTTTTAGCCCTCTTCACTTGAGGCAGCACTACCAATCATCATCTCTCTCTGGAGTTGCCCTCAATTCTCACACTGTAAGTGCGCTGCTTCATCAAGAGTGTGCAAACACACAAAACACATGCAGCCTTGACAAGCATTATCAGCCTTTTTCACCCCTCATTTTCCCTACTAACAGGGTGAGTGTGCTGCCTCAACAAGCCTCATCATCAGCTTTTCTTGCCTGGTTTTTGCTCTCTACAAATCCCGATGAATAAGCCTCATCAGCCTTTTCTCCTCACCTCATTTTCAGAGTTTTGCTTAAACTTCCCCTTCCTTCGAAAAGTTGTATCAATGCACTGTAAATGTAAATCACGCTGGATTGAGCAGTATATAACATTTAATTACTTCAGAATGTAGATTGTTACTTCATAAAGCAACAATAATATTCTTTGAAAACAATCTTTGATTCACACAGACGTTGTGATGCGAGTGTGTTGTGATTTTGAATTAATCCTAGTTGCATATGATGAATTATAAGCTTAACCTGGAATGTTAAAATTTAAAAAACTTAAAAATTTTAAAAAAAATTTCATTTCAACTCTTGATGCTTTTTGCTAATTATTTACAATACACTAACATAACCTCAAAGCTTGTATGAATAAATCTTTTAAAAAAGGACATGCTGAGATGTTAGAATCAATGAGGTAAGATGATATTCAAGAGGAAATTGCAGTTGTTACAAGTGGTACAAAACCATGTTTTGTTGCTGGAAACCCACCAACAAATGAAGACTTATCAACAAAACTACAGCATGAGCACATATAAACTCAAGAAAGCACTTACAATACCTTGGTCTGTACTATATGTAAACATTTCCACAGTTGAAAGACTTCAATAATAGAGTTGTCCAGGAGAGTTTGCATGCACATTATACTGTACTTGTTATCAGATTTCTTTTTAATGTTTATATGTATTTATAAATATAAACATTCTGTTTTAAGAAACTCAGGTTTGCAAAAATCCCAGAAACCTGAAGAAACTCGGATACTATGACTTGTGAAAACCTTATCCAAGTTTTCGACCACTGAGTTCTATGTGCATGTCCTCAAGTTAAATCATATGTAAGTTACTGAGTCAGTTGTGAAGAACAAGCAACAACATCATATATAAGTATCATTTCATTTGTAAGCCACAGTGGAAATACCGGATTTACTGAGCTGGCTGAGATTCAGGGAAACAGCAAACACAATGCAACAGCATGTACACAACATAATTGAATGTCTTCAAAAGATAAAGAAATACTAACACATTAGCATAATATGTTCTGCTTTGGAGAGGGAGCAGTCCCCCATGCAATCTTTAGACTAACAAACAGGCCTAACACAGCGCGAAAGTCAAACAAATGAAAATGTGCATTTAACAAGGAAGAGTAAGTCGGCCAGTTAAGTAAGAAATTAGAAAGAAATTAACTACCTTCCACTCTAAACCTATTTGCAATGGGCAATGCCTTTACATTAATTCACCTTAAACAATTCAAAGCGATACAAAATTCAATATCTGAATTCATAATTGTTTATAATGGTTTAAATGTTTATGTATTGTATTTCATGAATTATAGAATTTCAAAGGGGGGGGGCAGTCTTTAAGATGCAGCAATTTTTCTTTGCATCTTTGCCATGTACATATTCGAAACCTACTGTAGGTCCGACTCATTCATGGCTCTCCTCTTGGCACAGTTTAATTCCCATATGTGTACCTGTATACAAGAATGAAATCTTGTCTGTGAAAGTTAACAGCTTCTAAATTTGCCTTTAAAGATAATCCATAATAGTCAGTAAGACACAGCAGCTGTGTAGTGTCTTTATAACTGAGTGGGGCACAATAAGATTAACCTGCGCTGTCAGTTAACTTTAGTTCATATCAATAAGGTAGGTGGGTTGACAATATCCTTCTATAGTAATATCCCACAGCGCCAAACCCGTACATTAGCATCTCACTAGGCTGAATTTGAAGTGGCGTGTTGCCATTTTCACAGAGGAGGGCAGACTTAAACTCACCACAGTGGTCCAGTTAATTCCGGTTTCTAACAAGCAGTTCCAAGAACCTGAATAAATGGGTAACTGCACCAGTGTGGTACAGTCAAAGGTCAAGAGCTCCTACAGCAATTCAGCACAAGCATTATCTTTGTGTAAATGCCTTGCAAGGAGGCAAAAATGACCATGATTACCTTTTGGGAACCGAAATTAGTTGATTCAGAAGTTGATATCTAATGTTGCATTTGGTTTCATTCTTTCTGTCAATCTGTTTCTTTCTCTCTGTCTGTTTTTTGCCTTTTGGACTAAAATGATGACTATGGAGGCCTAGTTGTATTTGAATACAGCCTTGATCCATGTCACTTCCAATCCAAATGGCCAATGGCTTCAGGCTTGATAATGTTTCCCTGTGTCGCTGAAGGCTTTGGACAGTTCACCTTTGCCATGACCCCAACATCATAAATAGGGTGTTTCTGCCTGGGGTGAGAAACTCTAGCTGGGCTATTAACCACTATGTCACCCACCCATATATGCACTTTACTTGCCATCCCTTATTATATATTTCCATGTATGCCGAGTTTATCTAAAGTATATATACTTAAATGCAAAAGTACACGTTATATATATATATATGTATATATATATATATATATATATGTATATATATATATATATATATATATATATATATATATATATATATATATATACACACATACAGACACACACACACACACACACACATATAAGAGAAAGACATATACCTACACATATATACTTACACATACACACACATTATAAAGTATATATACTTGAATAAATACTTAAAATTTGGGTCTGCTACATGTTGGTCTCTTGATAACAAAGTATGTAGACCCAGTGGGTCTTGATATGAATAAATAAAACCCATAAACCCACTAAACAGCCTTGGGGTGATGATGAAAGAGCAATCAGAGCTGCTGATGGGATGAGGCTTTGGTTATGAATGACTAACATACATTTTTTTAAGGTTTTACTACTATTATTTGGACTGCTCTATCAATCCTGACAATCCAAACTATTGCATAATATCAAGACCAACGGAAATGACAACAAATTATCAAAAAATGGAAAAAAAATGACGGTCCTCTGAAAGATGCAATTAAATCACAGCTTTCCATTGTGATAGGAGTTAAAACACAATGTTTGGTTCAGACCACCTGACCAAGGCCGGACCCCTTTAACCCGATCTAGAGACAGCCTCCTCTCTCCTTTCTGCCGACAGCAGTTGTCTGAAACTGTCATTTTTAGTCCCCCCAGGGTGAGAAGCACATTCTGAGGGAATGACCTGGCAGTTTCTAATTTCACTGTAGTTATTTTGCTGCTCTGAGCTACTCTCAGCTAGCTTCTTTTTTTACACATAGTGATCATCATCTATACATTTTGCATTGGACACCACACTCTCGTTCAAACCATATAAGGGGATTTGCTTTCGAAATCTACAAATAAAGAGCACAGAAGGTTTTAGTGTAAAGCTACGAAAATATATTTCTCCTAACATATTACTCTCATTTCACCTCAGTTGTTGGAGGTAGTTCTTAGGTACTAAATCATTTCTGAATTCTCAAAAGAGTTGCATAGTTAGGGGAGTTACTTTGACTGTCCAGGGTTCTGGAGGTATAAGTCCTGCTCAGCTGGAGCACTACAGAGGCTAAAATTGACATGAAACTTGCCCTGAAACACAGATTTTTTTAAAAGATCAGATATAGCCTGATAATGTGTGACATTTAAAGATCCTGGTGGGTATTTTTTTTTCTTTTTTATAACCTCTGGATGAAGACATGCTAGCTTTTTCTTCTTGCTAAACTAATAGACTGCTGGCTGTACCCTTCTTTCATTAAAAAAGACACATATGAGATTTTTACTGATCTTCTCATCTAGTTCATTCACTAAAGTGTATCAAGCCAGATGGGTAGAATCACCAATGTGGGGCGTTCTACTATGATTCCCAACATAAATTTCAGTAAGAAACATCCAATCCCAGTTTAAAGTTCTTTTGCATGTGTGGGTCCATTTTTGGATTAATTTGGCAACTATCGCTGGGTGTTTTGTTTCCGATTGCAACGGCAAAGCATTCCCAATTTACTACAGCCCTGATTTGTGCCTCTGACTGGCTTGCTCTCCCCAGAAACAAGTGAGTAAGGGTGTTTGGTCATTCATAGTATTTGGAGCCATCTGCTTCACCAAACGTACTAAAAAACATATATCTACAAAAACAAAGTAAAAAGTGATTCAAACTGATGGTCACAACATAAATCTGTACTACTGTGACATTATCCAGGAGACTCCTGTGTTTCTATGTTGAGGAATATTGAGGATATAGCTATAACTAAAAGCTCATCCATCTAGCTGTACCAGCTCTCCTCACAGCGAGCTAGTCAGCTGGTCAGCTTTTCATCCATCTCTCCAGTCCACCATTTTCAGCCAATACTTCCTCTAACTTATCTGTCACCCTTGCTTCTACTTGTCCAACCAACCGTGCATGTATAGTCGGATTGCTGTGTGTGGTGTAGTATGACCGTGTGCTTCTGCAAGGCAGCTGTGAGCCCAGAAGCTTAACTGAATTCAGAAGGAGACCGAAGGTTAGATCAACCACAGGGAGATGGACAGGGGGAGCGCACACACACACACACACACACACACACACAATCACACAGACTCTCTATATCTATTTTTGCCTCTCTTTTCTCTTTTCCACATGTCTGTTCCATTGCTTGCTAAGCCTTGGTGCAGTGAGTAAACATAGCTACTTTGCACTTCCGCTCCATAAACTGCAACACCTGCCCCCAGATGGGCAGAGTTTTTGTGTTTATGTGTAGGTGTGTGTTTTTGTGTTTGTGTGTGTACGCGCGTCTGTGCATGCGTGCATGTGTGGGCCCCTGCTGGCTTCCGACGCAAGCTGTAATGTACTGAACTCTATATTAGCAGCTACCATAATATTATGTATGACATCCGTAGACAGTCAATCCAAATTTCAATACATTTCAGAACACTTTCCTTATAAACATGAATTTTTCAAAATTTCTGGAAAACAAATAAACAAAAAACAAAAAAAAAATGCATATGCTTTGAGCAATTAGAAACATCTTGCTGCCCAGGCATGAAGCAGAAAGGCTAAATATGTCTACATACATTTACACAGGAGACAAAAACAGAAAAGGTAGGCGTTGCAGTGCAACAGTGCACTGGATGAATGCCTCTACACGAATTTGTACTTTTTAAAACAACAGGCCTCATTAACTTCCTGGCAAAGCACCCTGTGATCCAGAAAATCTGCTTATATACAAAGCAATAATTTGGGTCAGTCTGTTAAAGCAAGTCGTTTTCTTTGAGTTATGACTATGTCAGAGTAGTAGTGATCAGCCAAGCCTGAAAATTTTTCAAAGAGCAGTTTACTTTTGCATGTAAATGTGCAGTTACAACAAATAAACACTGCCATACTCAAATATTTGGAAAAAAACAAAAATCATGAAATTCTGGATATTTTCCTCAAACTACATGACGTCAAAGCATTGACAGAGGAATTAGAGCTGTTGTCTGGATACTGAAATGGTATCTGATCTGATCATTTCTTTCAGTAAGAGAATGTCAAAGTCAATCACAAGTGCTCACTCAGTAATCACCAGATCCATCTGAACTCCTTATTACTTCAATTATTAGTCAAGCATGCCTTGAAATCACACATGACCTCAGACTGTTGTCCCAACATGGAGAGGTTGGGCTACCGCTGAGAGGAAGGATGTGACCCATGTAATGACAGAGGAAATGAAGGAGCTGGGCTTGATCGGAGCTGAGCTTTTTTTCTTTTGGAAGACCACTTTTGAGACTTTTGTTGATTTGATGACACAGATCATGGAAATGCTTGTGTGGAGTTAAGATGGGGTGTTAATGGAAGCAAGGGTCTATCACTCCCGTGCCGCTTTCGTATTTTAATTTAAAAAAAAAACACCTTATTTTTTAAATATTGGTTTAATTAAAATTGTATTTATATATCATCTATAAAAATTACATAGGTTTATTATTATCATTATTATTAATATTGCTAAGATTGGTATTATTGTGTGGATCACTTACTATTATCAATTCATTTTCAACTGAAATGCATTCTTGTCCCTCACAAAAAAAAACAAACAAAAGAAAAAACCTTGCAACTTGTACCTGAACTCTGAGGTCAAACTGTCTGTAACCTCAAAGCAATCTTGACAAAATGGAACTTGCTTTCAAACAGTTAGTAAATAGTAAATCACATGATCTCTAAGACCAGGTCATTTTTCAAGTGTAAGTATTTTACGGATAGGAGAAAATCTTTTTTCTAAGTATGACATTACATAAGCTTGACAACACTGAATCTTCTCCGCTTGTACTGATCCACTTTCACACAATGTATCAGTTGTTACAAAGCACTTAAACCGCAGCCTGCTATGGTGTTTTTTCCATTTTAATCAGTATTTTTTCATTTTATCCTATATTTTTTATCTTATTTTTAACACAGTATGAAGAATATTTCAAAACTTGTCAAAAATCTCCAGACAGTCCTAAGTCTAATTAGGGCTGTACCATTTTTTGAGGGGATGCTCTCGACTCCCCTACTGTGGACTGGGTTTGGTAAGTCCATGAGTTATGTCAAAGATAGGTCCCCCACGAATTTAGTAAAACCGAGATGTGTGTGTTTGAATAAGGAGATAGAGCTTGCGAGTGCTGAGCTTTATCAGCTCAGTCCACTCCTGAGTCCACTCATATCATCCTGGGATAGTAGCGACCTACAGGGAACGCTCCTGAGCTTCCTGATGACCACTCTCTTACAACTGGGGAAATGTTGCAAGACACAAGTGATGAAAAGTGGCAAAACTGCCATTTCCAGATACATATTTGTTTTGTTTTTTTTTTTTTTTATTGACATCAAGTCATATTGCGTCACCAGTTAAAGACAACATGACAAACTATGATAAGTAGACAAAGCTACATACGCAAGGCCTGGCAAACATGATGAATTTACTTAATTTTATAGGTGTTTTAATTTCAGCTTTTTAGACTGTTCCAACTTGAGCATACGCTTTCAAATATGTGACAACAGCTTTATTAGACAGGTTCAACTATGGTTTTTTCTGTACAACAGTAAATACTTTTTTCATTTTATAGCAACTCAATTGATGTTGTAACACACTGATACGTGCATCTGACAAATTAAGCCGAAGTACAGAAGTACCTCTCCTACACAACTGATTTGACAAACCAATTTGTGATTCAGCAGAGAAGAGGTCCTCCTGCTAGACAAATAACAGAACTGGACCTGATAATAAAGACATTACAATTTCATCTGGTAGAAATTAGATTGTTGGACACCAAGTGCTTAATTTAAGATGGACTATTTTCAAAGAGCGGTCAAAAATGAGAGCACACAGATTTGCGATTTGTGGTTTGGGCTATAAATATTTGAATACAATACACTTCTGTTTTAAAAGAATAAAATTCAATAAATCCTTACTGAGGATTGAGGAAATATGTTATAATTATTCATATACGTTCCATATAAATTTGGATCTGTATCAGCTAATTACCTGAATGTAAAACTGGATCCGAGCAGTGTTGAAAGTAGCACATACACAAAGAATTTGGTCAGTACACTATGTTCTTTTCTTCTAACACACTTACAGTGGAATCACTGTGGAAACACCTACATACGATTGTATATATGTAAATGACTCCCTCTTCTTTTCTTTAGACCTGTTCTTCAAGTTTGAATGTGAAAGTAAAATGCAAATTTTATTGGCCTACATAGATACCAAATAATGAGCCATTTAGGGTGCAGCCAGTTTGTATGGGAAAAATACAAGCGGGTTAGAATTTAGACAGAATTTGTGTCATTTGTGACAGATAAACAAAACACGCTCTGAAATTTTATACCTCCAAGAAAACTGCTAAGAGAACATGCAAATCAGTTATTCTACCAAAATCACTTGAAAATCTCTTTTCAAACTACAGCCAGTTTTCACACATTGCTACCGGGACTGAAGTGAACATTTCATCGGGCAATTTCTTTGATCATAGTCATCGCTTATGGACCAAAACTTGCAAACTCAAGTTTCTAATAATGTAGCGTCTACACAAGTAAACCTGTAAATATGCTTAGAACTGTCAGTCAGAGCTTTGGGAGAAATATGGTGTGTGCGTGTTAACAAATCTAAACGGTCCAGAATGAGAGGATTAGCATGTGGACCGTCGTAGAGCTGTCAGTGGTGAATGCCGCTTTCTGTGTGTGCAGCTCTAAATATCTTCGACCGTCCACCCACAAGTCTCCATTCCAGAATTTTTCAGTGTTAGCAATTTGTGCAGCTGTTGTGTTGGTGTGTATGCAGCATGTATGAGAGTAAAATTAAAATTATTTTGTGCGTATGCTTTTGGGTTTTTGTGTAAGTGTCAGTGTGTGTATGCGTGTATTTGCCTTCAGAATTAGAGCAAGCAAGCTGACTCAGCCTTGACAGTAGCAGTCGGAAACAGGAGACAAGGACTTGGCCAACAACATAAGCTGGCAGCAAGGTCGAATGTGCACACACATGCACAAGCACATGCACACACAGGCACACGCACACCGTCTTTACCTGCGATAATGAAAACAACTGTATATCTGATCATAAAACAGATCAGAGGATGTAATTTTTTCAAAGTGTTTCAAAGTTAGGGACAGTTATAAAAAAAAGAAAGGATGTATGTGCCAAAGTGTGCAGTTAAAGCATCTCGTGGAGCAGTGGGGGCTCGGGGCAGAGGGGGCTGGGGGGCAGAAGGGTGGGGATGGGGGATGAGGGTGGGGGGCATAAATATCAGCCTTTTCTTGACACTTCTGCTTTTCTACTCTGTCACTCTCTTTCACACACACGGCAGACCAGCCCACTTCCTTACCAACCCCATCTCTCACAAGCACTGCCCAGACTTCCCACTGCAATTACTTATAAAAACTTTTCAGGGCCGCCACACGTGGTCGGGTTTTTAAAGAGCTGCATCCCCCTCCTCACGTGGTGTGGGGGGTATTGAGTCGTCAAAGACCCCCTGAATGATCACTGAAAAATAAGGCGGCGTAGACAATAGCTCGTCTTGATGAATTCAATTCTTTCAGGACCCTGTACCGTTGTCCAGGCAGCTCCGGGCAAAACAATCATTGCTTTGATAGTCCAAGAAACACACACTCCCTCGGTTGCTCTTAGAAACTCCTTCTAACTACTTCCGAATTAGGATCTAAAGATGACATACATCTGACCGGAACTTGGGAAATGTTTGGTTTTCTCAAGCCTTGAAGTCTCCTTTCTAAGTCTCCTAACTAGATGTTATCTGCTGTTTAGTCGGTGAGAGGCACAATTAAGCACGCTTACTTCGGATACGAGTTTTAAAAACAAAACACAACCAGAAAAACCATATAACAGCTTGAACTGACCTGGTCTGCTGTGGAAGCGGCAATGGTGTTCGACTCAGACATGATTTGATGCTGTGACCCAGTGGTGCTTCTCTGCTGGCCACTGTAGGCTCCTTCATTCACACCTTGCCTTTCAGTTCCGCAGCGAAAGAGGGGGGAGACAACACAGTATACCCTCCCTTTTGCCCTGGCTTGATTAATGCCTGAATTACTTTCACCTCATTTCATCTGATGGAGCTCTGCTTCCTCTCCGCCTCTCTTGCTCATTCAGCATGGTAGCCCACTCTCTCTCCTCTCCCCCTCCCTTTCTCTCTGTGATTCTAGCTCTTCCTCCCCTCCTTCCATCCCTCCCTCCTTTGCGCTCTTACTTTTTACTCACCCCTCCCGTTTTTTCTTCTCTTACTCATTTACTTTCTCTTTCTGCCCCCTTTTTCTGTCGTATTTCACCATTTCAGGAATATGTGCCACCCCCACCCCCAACAACCCCCCAACTCCCAAAAAAGACACAGGAGAGATCCACAGTCTTTTCCCTCTACCTCCACAATGAATGGCTCGTTGTCACTCCAGCACCTAGGCTGAATACAGAGCAAGTAAGCGGGAGAGAGGAGGACTGATGGTGGTGGTGGTGGAGGGGACAGGGGGGTGTTGAACTTCTACTTTAGCTGGCCTGAGTAAAATGGGGGGAGGTCTGGAGCACCCATGGTCTACAGCCAAGTTCTCTCTCCCTCACTCTTTTTCCCAACAGATTAAAAAAGTAAGGAGCCTTCAAGTGAGGAGCCCGCACGCCTTCAGCTGGACCCCCCACCCCCATCCCAACCCCTCTGTCTCTCTTATTTCTTCCGTTTGTTTTCAGAGGCAGCTGCTGCAATTCTGCATACCACCAACAACTTCCCTTTCAGCAGCACTTGACTCAAATCCTCGTCTGTCTCTACACCCTGACATTGCCAATGCCCCCCCTCGCCATGTCACACCGAGAGGCTGACCGAGCCAAAGCCCTCCTCCTTCGCCTCATCCGCGACATGTTCACAGAGTTATACCCTTTCAAATTCAAGCGCTTCCCTCCTGAGCCTCTGTTTTGTTGCACACATTGTTGTGCCTATTTGCGACCATATGGCTAATGGCTACCCAAAACAAAAAGAGCGGGGACAAAGCGAGGAAGTGAGTGCACAAGAGAAAAAGGTAAAAGTGCATCCACAATAAGGGCGCGAATGAGAGATCAACAAAAACATCACTCATGCAGCAGAACGAGACGCCGCCTTTCAATGTGTCACTCAGCGTTGATTCTCTGACTGGATGTGTTACGAGTAATGGATGTGTTACGGGCAACTGGCATCCAGCCTAATGGGTGTTTGATAGCCGGGAACAATGACCACTGCCACTTGAGTTGAGGCCCTCTAGTCATTTTTAACACAAGATGAGCAATGAAGATAGGAAGCTATTCATTTGTCTATCAATTCAGTGGATTAGAATCTCACAGGGGATCCAACAAAGGAATCATCATCATATACACGCCCTATTCAGGTTGCTCAGAGGAACTGCTAAGGGTAATAAAAAAAATGCTCCCAACAAACAGTCGCATATGTTGACAGATTTAGAGCAGACAATTTATTGTCTAAGAGGTACTATTACGCATTGGCAATTACTTTTGTTTTCCTTCTTTGCAGCAAATGGTAACTAGGATATTAATCCACATTTTTGACTATATGGTTTGGGATGAAGTTTGTTTGGGTATTTAGTAATTAGTAATACTATTTTAACTACATTCCCCCAGCAGCTTTGGGAATAGTTTTGCTATTTTAAAAATTACAAAATGCAATGAGCAAATTTATCTTCATTAAATAGCAGCTTGATCAAACACTGCATCACTATGTTTTATTTTTTCTTCGAGGAAACAAAGCTCAGAACCAACCGCTCCAGATAGCTGAACCTCTACAACTTCTAATTCAGAGGGAAGCTAGCGAACAGGCTGGTTTGATGGTACAGAACAGAGAGGGAGACTGGCAGTCAACCTGTACCAAAGGACGCACCTGGCACCAGAGAGCCGGTCAGCTGGCCAGGAGCTTGTGTGGTGCCGCTCATTCACTGCTCCGTTCTGTTAAACTCCCACTGCAGGTGGGGCCCAGCAGTCAGGCACTAAAGCTGCAAAAACAGCCTCGTGAAGCCATATTACACAAAAACCCCTTTATCTCGGCAGTAAATGTTTTCTTGATGTAACATTTCTTCAGAGCGTTAAGCTATTTTTTCTGAGTAGATTGCAAGGTAGCTTGCTACTTTTCATAAAGGTTTTAGTGTTGCTGTAGCTAACAGCCTCCATGGAAAAATGATCTTCTAGTGTCACAGGCAACGATTTCAAAAGTACGTCTGGCAAAATAAAGCCTGCTTTATACTCGTGCATTGACTGGCTAATACAGGACAACTGAGCCTGCACACGTACGTACCATGTAGGCTATACCGTATCCAATTTGCACATCCTCAGAAATCTAGCTGCACTTCGGGGCAACAGCTGCTTCATAGATACCACATTTAGGCCTCAAGAACTTTGATTTCTCAGCTTAGCCTTGGTTTGTCTCCTACAAACTTCAGATGCCGCTGATTGTTGATATTTAAGACAAATTAAGAAAGTTGAAAACAAACTTCTTGTTTTCAGTAGTACTAGATCAAAGTAATAGCAAAGCCATTTCTCTTACCACAGTCATAGTTCTCTATCACAAAACAAATGAAATGGTCTAACATGACAACTTCTGCTCTGTTTGCAAGGAAATAGCTTAGACAAGACAAGGTAACTTTCCCATAGTTGCTCTAAAGGCCAAAATGAGAAGAAAGAACACAGTTTCTTTGGGAAAAATAATTAAAGTACAATACAGACTGATAAAATACAATCCAATGCTCCGGTTTTGGGATGGTGCTATCAGTGGGTGAAGTCCTATGCTGAACTATAAATCTGCTTCTACATCTGAGGCTACCTACAGTGGGACTACAATGCACTGTGATACATGAGTATAATTCCAACTTAATAGAACCCAAGGCATGCAGGGCACAGTGCTAGTTGTGAGAGTCATCCCATTTTCTTGAAAAATGTCTCACTGTCCTTTTGCAAGGAGCCATTTACTGCAGGCTGTGACCGCTGGTGCAGCAAGCGAGGTCTGAAAGTTTGCTTCTATTCAGTAGCTACACAAAAACCAACAAGAATAAAAAAGATGCTTTTAGTAATAAGACCCTGTGCTCTGCGTGTGTGTTTTCAAAGTGACACACATGTATTGCTTAGAGAAATGCTGTCAGGCTTGTGTATGGAACACAGCAGTCAGGAGGTGAGTGGAGTGGTCGTCTGAGTGAGTTCAGGTTCTTGTGTCTTTGTGTGAACAAATTGGAGTTTCAGGCCTTCAGATTGAGAACATTTTTGCACTGTGAGATCATCTATTTTAGAGCTAGAGAAAGAACTATAATAATACAGACGTGTGTGTGTGTGTGTGTGTGTGTCTGTCTGTGTATCTGTGTGTGTGTTTCTGTTAGAGGACTAAACTATGGTAGATCATTAATTCCTCCACAGGGATCCAGCCACTTCTCACTTGCTCTGCCTCGAGAGGGTCTGTTGGCCTCAGATTAGGTCAAACCTAATAAAAATGGCTTAACAAGTGAACACAGACACACAGACACACACACACACACACACACACACACACACACACAAACACAAACAACACTTTTAGGCATTAAGTATGGGGTCGATCATGAAAAACTCAGTACTTGAATTTGGTGGGGACAGATCCTAAAATAAATGCTTGCTGTGGCTGCAGCTGGCTGTTTGTGGAGGAGAGACAGACTTGTTTCGTTAACCAACTGCCCTATTATGTTGGGCCATTTAACTCTAATTAGAGAAGCGCAGATGCTGCTGCTGATGATAACACAAACTTGTTAAAATTCTAACTTGTGTCTTTGTATGTGTGCTTGCAACAAAAGCAAAATGGCCTGCACTGCAAATTCAACAAGAGTCTGAACTGTTCTCACACCCTGCCTCTAAAAGCACCTGTACCGCCACCCACTCCATACAAGTATGTCTTTGCACTCATGGCGATGGTTTGTTAAGTGCTGTCTGAAGGATCTCTTCTGAACAGGCCTCAGGGACTGGTGGGATTTTTTTGGGGTGGATTTATAGCTATTTAGAACAACTGTTTATAGATTATTACAAACCACATCTGTTTTATCAAAGCTTTGGTTTCCCTTCATACTGCTAAAGGTTATATAATGATCAAATTACAAGATGGCTTGTTCCGCAGCCAGAATTCAGAAATTATAAAATCTCTATTTAATATTCGGCCCAGAATATTAACAGGAAAATACTGAATGTCAAAAAGAACAACTGCAGTCTGTGTTTGGTTATTACAGATTTCAGTTTTTATTTGAGATTCAAACTTTCATTCAAATGTGGCAAGAAATTCACTCATACTGTTCCTGACTTACTTGAATTCAAAAAGAGTTTAAAATAGTTTGCCCAATGGTCCTACACAGGAAACTCTTAAAATTTACCATCAGCTTGACCTATTGATGATAGTTAACACTGTTGATTAGTAAACTTAGCTAATCAGTAAAAACGGAGGAGTAAATTAGCGAGCAAAGCTGTGCTGATCAGATAAACACTGAAGCATCTGAGAAAGAGCTTGTTAAGTACTTTGGGTTTGTCGGTGTGGATGGTAAAATTTCCACTCTATTCAAAACTGTTTTGTTTAATGTTGGAAATTGCTGCATCCAACATTGTGAGTGATTTCAAAAGTTCAGATTTTTATCAAACATGGACAACAAGTCGTAGAAGTGCAAGGAATGATGAAACGCTGAACGCAATTCTATGACAACATAGAAAGCTTTACCTCCTGATGAAGATCATGTGATGCAGTCAAAAGCTACAAAGCAAGCCAGTAAGTGAAGCTTGAGTTGAAACTGTTTTGTAACGTGTAACGTGTTTAGACTCAGCACAGTAAATGGGCTATGTCTGTCCCACTCCTTCTCAGATGACGGATGTAAGACACAACTTCGTGTTTGCAAACTAAAAAAGGAGATTGAGGAGGAGATCCAAGTTTTCTTACGGTTACAATGCTTTACTGTTTGTAAAATGACCAAAAAAAAGCTGGTGCGGTTGTCATTTGCTTTCTCTTGTAAACAAGGACAAGTCACCATCTATGGACAAGAGCAGAAAGACAAACAGCGAGGATGGCAGGGAGCAGAACACTGATAAGGTCAGAATGGATCTCCTCTTCCCCCAAGGCTTTTCTGTTAACTTCCAAACACTTGCCAACATCCATTACAGGTAAGCCCAAGGACAAACACAGGCATTGATCCTAAACTCTGTCACTGAACATGCAACACAAACAACAGATGACGACTTTTACGGACGCTCAAAGGGAGGGTGAGAAATACAATTAAAAAAACACAAGGCTCTGGCAAACCGGTATCTTTGGTGATGACTATAACAAACATGCAGTAATCTGAAGATTATTGTAACTTGGGTCTCACATTTCCTTATGTGTATTATTAATAAGACATTAAAATCAAGCAGGTAATAAAATCTGCTTGAAACATAATTTTAAGCACACTCTGCTGTAATTAGGAGGTAGCTCATTTTAGCCATACATCCAGAAGATGGAGGCAGATAAGGTAAGCTAAATAATTTTACTACAACTGAACACAGCACAGATGTATGCAAAATGATTTAACAGCACTGCTATTACTAACTGCTATTGAGACAATAGCAGAAATCATTTTTTGACAGGTTTTGCACTTTGAAGTCGGCCAGAGCTAAAACCTTGGACTTAAAGTGGGTGTGAGTGCAGTTACACACTGACAGGATAATCAACACTGACAGCCATGGCACGGGAACCCTGTTGAAATGTGGCTGTTTTTATGTAGCCCTAGTTAAAGCAAAGAGGACAAGCAGATTACACTCAGATAACAATTTAAGGCGTCACTATAGGAGTAAACTATTATATGTTATATTACTATTACTATACTATTATATTCCTGTATATTACATATCAATATATAACCACTTTGACTGGAGGATAGTTGAAAATAACTGTTTTCAATTGGCCATTTGAGCCATGCTAGCATGGCACCCATATGTTTCAATTGCCACAAATGTTTTTGCCTTGCCCAGCATAGCAAAACTACAGGTGTCCACAGGACATGATGGAAATGATGTGTCGGAAGTGTGCTGGTTCCCATTAACCGCAGTAAGAACTTGTCATCTCTGACTCTTCATTAAACGGCTTTCTGTGGTTATCGCTGCGTTTTAACCGATTTCCTGACCAAACAGCTGTGAACACATCTATATCGCATGTGCAGTTATTTTTATTCAACAATAGCATCCTGCACCATAAGTCCTTCTAACTTAGTGACAAATGCATTGCACTTCCTGTTTCTGCTGCTTCATAGAAAAAGCACCCCGTTGGTTTGCAGACGGAAAGCTTTAATGTGAAGCAGCGGGGCATGTTCTCTCTGTAAAAACTGTAAGAAGGTAATCAGTAACTACTAAAATTCAGCTATCTCATCTCACATTAGGAAAAAAGAAAAAAAAAAGTGTCTTTTTTCACCCATATCATTGTTTGGGTGAAACCCATATCACACTCCACTCATCTAATGCTGTCGAGGCAACAATTATGTTTCCATTAAAAAGTCCACACTTTAAAGTCCAGGGTGTATATTTCCGAAATGCATGATGGGGGAGCTCTGAGAGTGTAAAAAATAAAGGTGTCTTATCGAACATGGATGGAAAAGGTATTTTGGGAGTGGATGAATCCTGAAACATAAAGGGTTTTGGAGTCGGGGCTGTTGCAAAGGAAGTAAGAAGAAAGTGACAGAAAGATACAAAACACAGACATGAAGACACATGTCAGAAGAAGAAAATCATCTCTCTCCTCTCTCCTTTATTAAAAGCCCTCTTATCTTTGTTGACAAATAAATTCAAATATCACTGCAAACTCATAACAGATTTATTTTTCCTCTGCCTTCCTTTTGTGGGCTGAGACAGTTGTGTGATCTAAAAGGCCAGTGATGCACAATTAATATTCAGTAAAATGTTACAAAACTTTGGACTGTGCACAATGTTGATTCAGTAAAAACTCTGTCTGTGGATTGCCCATATCTATTTTGTGCTTTCTTTCTCCTACGGTCCAAAGGTGTTGCTTATAGGTGTGAATGGGACTGTGAAGCTCCCTGTGTCAGGGTTGTCAGGGCTGGTTTTTCCTTGCCGCCCACCCAGTACAAAGTCAGTGCAATTTTTGAATGTTTTTTGTCCAAACCAGTTAAAACTAATAAATATACAAATAAGGAGCTTGTGCAACTTTAGTCGACTTTGAAGTAAGCATACACACATACGACCCAAAGCAAAGGTCAAACAAACATAATTTTCACCCCAAAACCTCCAAGTCAGCGGTCATTGGCTATACTAAGAGAGCGCCAAAACTGATCTTAATACCGGAGTAGTGAAAACTGAAGGACAATGGCCTTTACTGCTTTACCTTGTCTTTTCCAACAAGATTAAAAAAATCACTTCGAAGCTTAATTGTTGTCCGACTTCAGCAGTCTATTCTCTACTTTTATTGTTTAAAAATGAATTCAATTATTTTCTAACTTAGAGAATGCGCACACAAAGCAAGGTGCAGACCAGTGCCTTTAACCCAATGAAGGCCAGCTGTTTAATTTTGATGGACTAAGAGAATTTTTAAAAATGTAGCCTTAATATTTTTTGTCTTAAATATTTGCTTACAAAAAAAACAGAAGCTCCGGTGAATAATGAAGCAGTGTTGTACAAGTCTACAAGATGTTATCCACTTCGATTTGTAATTTTCACTCAGGCCATCCATACAACTTTAAGATAATATAAGATCTTTAAAAAACTTACTGTAAATGGTGATTGGGGCTTTAACTAAGTATATAAACTTGTAAAATCTTAAAGTGATACACAAAGCTGCTTGACCCAGCATGACTTCTTTTCTTTTAAATTCATGGATCAACCTGCTCTGAAAAGCTAATCTCACAGGGAGCCAACAGTCGCATCTGGGCTTATTACATCGCCCTCGATCTATATATCTGTCCCTTACAGCAATTAGGTTAATATCGCTTCACCTCCCTTTAGCTCAGCATGCCTATGATGGGACGTCTAACTGTGAAGGGGGCCTCGAACTGAAGAAGGCATTGATAAGTCTGACTTTCTCTTCCCTCCTGAGTGGTTTGTATGAGAAAAGCTGAGTGCGGACAGTAGAAAGGACAGAGAAGATCTGATAAGAGAAATGAGGGGAAGACAGGATGGAATAAATGAAGGGACGAGCAGCAAGGAGAGGACTTCACAGGGTTGATGGTTCACAATAGGACAATCACCGCAGGAGCCATAGAGCAGAAGAAAAGGAAGGAAACACAAAAAGCCCAGTTTTGCAACAGCAGGTCGGCTTTGTATGGCGCAACAAAAGAAGAAAATGTGTTGAAGCGCAATTTCTTGTTCTTGTTCAGTCCAAAACATCAAGCTCTTTAATTGGAAGTGGGGAAAGAAAGTATCTTTCAGAAAGTAAAAACTGGGAGAAAATATCAGCTGCAGAGAGCATAACAGAGAGATAAAGAAGGGTTTAAAGGGAGATGGGAAACTAGCTTTGCATCAGTGAGTGATGTTTGTCAGGTGGCCTGGTTGACCTGGGCTGCACAGGACCTGACCAGGCCACTCTGGACACCCAGTGGAGAAAGACAAATGATAGAGGAAGACAAGAGAGAAAAAAAGAGGGAACAGAGAGAAGTTTCCAACGCTTGGTTTAACCTGAAGTTTCCATGATAATTTCTCTACCCATCCCCCGACCGCTCATCCCTCACTGCTTTGGCTGGGAGGGCCCCAGCTGTTCGGTCTGTATAAATAGCGTGAGGCTTCAGCTCGGACCCCCGGGGAGAACGGAGCTCATCGGAGAGAAGACATGGGAACAAATCGGGCCGGAAAAAGCACAAAACATACACTATTTTTTAATTTATTTATTTTACAAACATATGGGACCATTGCTGGGGATGAAAGTGAGGAACATGTGACTGAAGTTGGACTCACGTGGCAGAAGTCCCTGTCGCGCTTGAAATGTGGTAAGAGTAGAAGAATGAAAAACAAAGAGAGAAAGAGATGTGAAATAAGTCTTCATCATTCAGTAAAGAGACGAAACTGGCAGCATCAAAAAATAGGCTTTTTCGCACGCTTGTCTCTGAGGGTCAATTTGACTGAATCTGAAAACTACCTCACTGCAGTTTCGAAAATTAAGTTTCAAAGTTCATTCTTGACCCTAGAAACAGCAGTTTCTTTGAAGCTCAACATGTTACTGTTTCCAGAGTGAAGAATAAACCTTTAAAATACAGCTTCAGGTGAACAAGATTCCCAAAACTGGAAATATGAACATTACCCCTTCCATGACAACTCGTCCAACTCCATCTGCTGATGAACATCCTGGGATGTGACTGGCCGCATATGGCCACACTCAGCAATAATTTTAATAACCAAATTTTTCCACTTCCCAAACTTCACTGATTTCAGCTTCTCAAATGTTTGCTACATTTATCTTATGTGATAGTGAGCTGTATATATTTTGGGTAATTGGGCTGTTGGTCAGACAAAACGAGCTATTTAAATTGGGCTTCGTTGCTAGTCTAAACATCAGTACAATGTGTAATCTTACCACTCTCATGAACCTGTTTCAAGCCCCGGTATGCAGGTGTAATCAGTAAAAAAAGCTCTGATAAATCAAGGGTACTGGACCTGTTCTGCCCCAAATGCCAAAAAGACAGAGTTAGCAGCTGGCTGGTGAACCCTGCAGAGCATTTAGCAGCTAATGAGCCAGTCAAGAATGAATGTTGGACTTAAATTCATCAGGTGGGCGGAAATACAAATCCAAGTGAGTGCTAATGTTTGTCTGTGTCTGCTGGACATGTTAAGAGGTATTTTTTCCCTAACACATTCACCACAAGAACTACAGCATGTCAAAATGTTGTGTTTACAGTTGGTTCCACTGCCCTTAGTGGAAAAAAGCAGCTATAAAGTAGAGTGTCAAGTGTTTTTCTTTTTTCTTTCAAATTTGAGGAAGCAAATCAAGAGATCGGATTGCCACCTGCTAATTTTTCTACCTACATTATTGCCAATTTCTTACAAAATGAAAATACAGCAAATTCCTTTACCTAAAAATCGATGATATGTGAGCAAAAAAGAAATAAGAAAAGAGCCTTATAAGAATAACTGTAGTGGCCTTTAATGCTGCTGGTCTTTGGAAACAGTAAGGCAACAGAATTTTATGTTCTTTCTGATAAACAATGAAACTCATGAGAAAATGTAACTGGGACATTACTGAAGACTACCAATGGGGTTACTGTTGTGAGGGCGAGCCTCCTCCCAGCACAGTAGATGACTAACAATCAAGCTGTGAGGATAAACAGGCAAAATCAGAAAGTTTTATATTTCATCACTTAGGCTGCCTGTGTGATTGCTTTTCTTCCTTTATGACATTTCTTTTCCAAATAACAGCTGTTCTCCAACAGTGTGCACCTGGATCTTTAACAGCCCTGTCATGTTTGACCCGAGTCAACATGGAACTTCAGCAAAATGTTTTGAAAGCCAAAAAGCCATCATTTTATCAGACAGATGAAACTGGCAAGTTACAGATTTCACATCAAAAGGGGGCTTAAGAGAGGAGGAAACGGAGAGAGGGGGAAAAGTGATAAATAACACAGGGGAGGCGAGTGACCAAGCAGGAGTGGGCTGTCCAGCCCTGAGAAAAGCAGACCCTCCCCTTGTCATGGGCTTATAGCTGCCATTCAACACTCAGATACACACACAGAGCCGAGAAGCAGGTTGGGTTCAAGCGCAACAAATCACCTAAATATGGTTCTGAAAAGGCCTTTGAAAAGAGTTCAATTGGAAACTGTTGAAAATTATAATACTAGAAGAAACGGAGAGAGATTTAGGAGCTCCGCTGTTTGGACACAATGTCGGAGCCCTGTCCATAATTTCACTGACTCAAGAGCATGAGAGAGGAAGGGTGTGAAGTCCCCTTTTTCTAGCGCGCCTCTTTTTTGTGGACTGGGAGGGAAGGAGACCCAATAAACCAGAAACAGCAGGGGAGAGGAAGAAAATCAGAAAAACGAAATTTTCAGCTTGAGTGGTTTTTCCAAATGAAATCTAAAGGTCTGAACCACAATGGACTCCTTTTTTTTCCTCTTTGCTGAGTGTGTGTGTGTGTGTGTGTGTGTGTGTGTGTGTGTGTGTGTGTGTTAAGAGTGCCCAGCAGTGGACGTGTTTGGCATTTGTGGCCCTTGTCCCCTAATTGTGTGTTTGCCACAGTGGCTGCCGTTAGGCTGACGTTGGGCACTGCTTGTGCCCCGTACGGCCGCTTGTATTTTTTTCCTCCCTTTCATTCAGTCAGTCAGTCGGGGGGGTGAAATCAGAAACAGAAATCATGTCTGACCCCCCCACCCTTGCAACTCTTCATCTCTCCCTCTCTCTCTCTTGGTTCACATCTGTTCGTTGGCCCCTCGCCCCAGAGGCAGTCAACACGGTTGCTGAGCACTGCTGTTAACTTAACAGGCTGACTGGCAACTCAATATGTTTCTTACGTAAGAACAGAAAGAGAGAGATGGAGAGAAACTGTCTAGTTTCACCTGTAATTACACTCACATTCAAACTATTCACAGCTCCAGAGGGCATAAAGAATAGGAAAACATTTGGAATCGTTTCACTAAAAACAAAGTGGGGTACCCGGGATCACCAACTTTTTAAAAGAGACACATCCCTTGAGAGTCCAAAATCTGCCCTAGGTCCACAGTTTGTTACAGTTTCAGAGCAAAAGTCACAGCCTCAAGTCTGTAAACAGATTGTCTATGAATTATTTTATAATCTAAAATAAAATGGAGCAAAGCTTTCATCGAACATATTCTTTTTGTGGTTCAGTTCATGTTTGTGGATAGTTTTGCTGTGTGTGTATGAATATTCAGTATGTGTTGGTTTGAATTTATGTGTGCAGGAGTACATGTTCATAAATCTAAAATATGTTTACATGCTTGTGAGGATCTAATGTGTAAGTGCGTCTGTTGTGTTTCTGTATTTTTATCATGCTGTATTTTTTTCCTCCCTTTCATTCAGTCAGTCAGTCGGGGGGGTGAAATCAGAAACAGAAATCATGTCTGACCCCCCCACCCTTGCAACTCTTCATCTCTCCCTCTCTCTCTCTTGGTTCACATCTGTTCGTTGGCCCCTCGCCCCAGAGGCAGTCAACACGGTTGCTGAGCACTGCTGTTAACTTAACAGGCTGACTGGCAACTCAATATGTTTCTTACGTAAGAACAGAAAGAGAGAGATGGAGAGAAACTGTCTAGTTTCACCTGTAATTACACTCACATTCAAACTATTCACAGCTCCAGAGGGCATAAAGAATAGGAAAACATTTGGAATCGTTTCACTAAAAACAAAGTGGGGTACCCGGGATCACCAACTTTTTAAAAGAGACACATCCCTTGAGAGTCCAAAATCTGCCCTAGGTCCACAGTTTGTTACAGTTTCAGAGCAAAAGTCACAGCCTCAAGTCTGTAAACAGATTGTCTATGAATTATTTTATAATCTAAAATAAAATGGAGCAAAGCTTTCATCGAACATATTCTTTTTGTGGTTCAGTTCATGTTTGTGGATAGTTTTGCTGTGTGTGTATGAATATTCAGTATGTGTTGGTTTGAATTTATGTGTGCAGGAGTACATGTTCATAAATCTAAAATATGTTTACATGCTTGTGAGGATCTAATGTGTAAGTGCGTCTGTTGTGTTTCTGTATTTTTATGTGTGTGTGAGTGTTTTGTGTGTGTGCGTTGGTGTGCGTGGGTGTACATGTGTGTCCTGACCTTGGGGGTTGAGGTTGTGGCTGTGGGTTCCACTATTTCTTTCCATTTAGTTTCCACTTCACAGCCTAGAGCACACATTAGCCACACAACCCCTGGGAAATGCCGTCCACGCACGCACGCACGCACGCACGCACGCACACACACACACACACACACACACGCACACACACACACAAGCACATAGACACACATAGACACATACACACTGGGTGACACACTCATTTTCATCCACCCACACACACATACATACACAAACACACAGGGGCTTCCCACTCAAGGGATATATAACTTAGGGGCTATCATAGCCTCACAAAACAACATTCCTGTACAATACAAAGTGACTGCTGTCACCTTATTGTACCTTTAACAACATACCTTTCATTAAGTTTTAAATTTTAAGTAACTTCTCTGGCAAACACCACCAAACAATCTGAGTGCAGTATCTCACTGTGCTGCTTTCCTTTTTTTGGTCATTGCATATTTGATGAATATTTTGGGATTTCAGACTGGGCTGGACAAATCGAGATATTTGGGAAACTGAAGGAAACTTTTTGCAATATTTTACATTTAATAGATCAAACGTATCAAAAGAATAACTGGCAGATTAATCAATACTAAAAAATTAGCCCGTAGAGTAGCAGAAAATATTTATATTTCAGTATCAGGACTGATCCAGAAACATTTTTATGGATCAGTATTAACTAAAATAAATCCAATCCTTTCTTTAATGAACTCTGCCGTGTTTTGTTAACCTCAGCCTTCAAGTGTTACCTTAAAGATAGCTGCACGGTTCAGTGTGTGTGAACATGAAAAATGCGAGTTAAATTGACCCCGGTAGTTGGCAGAATAGACAGATTTTAAGGCGAGTTATCAGTAGCAAAGAGCAGTGTACAAACATAAACTTTCCTGTTGCCGGTTTGTTGTGCTCTCTGCAATCTGATCTGTTTGGTCAAATGTTGATCAATGTTTGTAAAGGAAGGAACCAGAAACAGCAGAGTGGAATAAAATGATGGAAGTGTGAAAACTTCACTCGATAAAAAACTGCAACAACCAGTTAGAGGATAATGTAATGTATCATCTCCTGAAAAGTTAAAATTTTGAGGTTAATCAAGCCAATGTGTAAAAATATCAGGGTTCAAGAGGTTCAGGTGTCATTTCACTGCTGAATGAGCATTGAGTCGAATTAGAATGATCATGTCCTATTTCAAAACTCCTACAAATTGTGGCCAATGTTGATGAGAAGACAGTTTTAAGGGACCTCTCCCTCCATATTCCCTTATAGTAATGGAGGGGCAACACTGGTCTGCACAGCCAGACGTATGAATAGGGTGCTCAATGGACAAATAAACAAAACCTCCGTCAAGTTCCTCCGCCTCTTCTCACATCCCTATACATACATCTAAACGGCAGACATTTTAAAGATGAGTAGAAAAGAAGTAACTAAGGAGTAAAAATAGAGAGACAGTTAACCGTCCAGTAAGAGCTTGTGCCAGGGCACCATCTGCTCATCCGCTCAGTGGAAGTGAAGGCTTCCAAACTGGTCAGACAGTGCAGGAAGATTGAGGGGATGGTGCTCCCTTTGAACACTGGGAATGAGCGGGGGGAACTAAGGTTGGACAGAAAGCGTCCCTGGCAGAAGGCTACCAGCCGAGCCAAACGGCAGGAAATCAGCGCCTTCTGTGTCACAAGATTTATGATGACGTGTCCGATCGCGTGGGCCAAAATAAATAAATTTCACCAGATTGTAAAGAAAGGGCAGGGACTTACAAAAAAGTGGGACTATGTTGGGAAAACACGACGGGAATGGGCAATTTTCACTCCCCGAGCTAAAGCTACATTTGAGCGGATTGGATGTGAAATAAATCCATCAGTTCTTGTAATAAATGTGAAAAGATGGATGAGGAGGAATGGTTGGAAAGAGTTCAAGGAGAGGTGACAGTTGGCGATGGGAGAGCGAGGTCTAAGATTCTGGCCGAACCCACTCCGTCACAGTCACACACACTTTCTTTCATTCTTTGTCGATGTCTCTAAGCCACGACTGACATCACTGTCTACCACTGCTAAAGACAAAAGTCCCAGCCATAAGAGCTGACCAATCAGACGAGGGCAGGTTGTGTGTAAGTGTGTGTGAGTAGTTTACTGCTATCACTGCTGCGGTTGTTGTACAATCTTCCAGCAGCTCTGTGTCATGTTTACCTTCACAGATAAGACATGTGTGTCGGTTACACTCTGATATCTGCCCTACTTTTTGAGGAAAAAAACTGTGACTCTTGAATCATACAAAAGCAAACTCCATTCAAAGTCTGGGCTCAGAGTCTCAAGTCAAGCGTTTAATCACTGAATGTATCTAAATAACGGCTGTGTGCCACTTCAAACAAGGAGTTAGTAAGTGTTGGCCAGGGAACCAAACTTTCACGTTTAGGGAGCAAACAGTCTTCACAAACATCTCTGATGCCTTGAGCCAAATTAAATAAGCAATCATTTATATTAGTGATATGAGGAGGCTTTGCTCAAGAGAGAGGGAATGACGTGTGGTTATTGGCATCTCAGACAAATAGTACAACAGAAGTATTGCCTTTTCCAAATAGCATGGTGCGATATGTAGTACAGCTTCTTATGTAGCTTTAAAAACATTTGGGTCAGATACTATTTTAAATAGAATGATAGCACATTTTTACTTTTTAACTCAAGAACTGAACCTCCTTGAAATTACTGGCACTACTATTTACACAGATAATAAATTAACTTACTTCCTTTATATATGTATATTTATTGTTAGGAACAGTGCTTTCAGGTGAAAATGATAGGGAACATGTGCCCCTCTGGAGTAATGGCAGCAACTATAGGTGTCATAGTGAACTATAACAGTTCATTGCCTCCTTAATATTTTCTTCAGAGTGTGTGAAAGGAAGTAAAAAGGGACACAGCTACCTGACCTTAAGTTATACAATTTATGAATTAAGGACAATCATGTAATTACCTCTGAACACCACAGATAACAATATCTAAACTTACAGAATGTTTTTGTAACTATCCAGCAGTGCCTGACTATGCTAAAGATTAATTTCTGCAATTTGAGAAGAAAGCTAAAAACTGGCCAAAACATACATTAAAAGTTCTGTGAACAAGAATCACATCATCCTCCTCCAACCACCTTCAAATGGGAGAGGAAAGAGCAGGTGAGACTGATAACAACCCCCTCCTGAGTTCTTAGGCATTTTAATGTGGATATGCATCTCGAAAGGAACACAGCAGAAAAAATAAATGTCACCGGGGAGGAAGGCAAAGCTTCAAATGAGCGAGAATGTCATAAGAGAGGCGGGGGAAGTCTGTGTTTTTTAGCATCTCAAGACGGACTGATGGACTTTGACTGGAAGGGAGACAGACAGACAGGCAGGCAGGCAGGCAGACAGACAGACAGAAAGACAGACAGACAGACGGACAGAGGTGATCTGACTGCCAATGATGCCAAACCTACCATTTAAATTTTCGCCAACAGCAGTGGCCCGACACTGACCCATTACCTCTTGGCCTCATCTCTTATCACCAAAAACACTCAAAACATGTTTATTGTTGCCAGAGTTGCAAAGATCAGATTAAATGAAAGCATGAGTGGGAAGTTTCTGCACCAAAAAGTGAAGACAAACCTTTTCACTACTGGGACAATGTTCAGCTGATGATTCATGCTTAGTGGTACCATGGTGAACAGGAATTGAAGACAGCTCTGTCTGCTGTACTCAAACACAAAACAATGATCGCTCAGGAGAAAACTGCAGGCTCATTGTTCAGTGGAAACTTGCGTGTCTTTGTTGTTTCAAAGATAAACGGCATTAAGGCCTTATGCAATGTGGGGCAAAGTGTAGGTCAGATGGAAAGATTAAAAGTGTTTCCAACTTAAAAAGAATCATTTAAAAAAACTAATGGTGACCACAGCGCTCTAGAAACAGGGGGAGCACAAAGAAAGAAAATAAAAGCCTGTGGGAGTCCTGTGAGCAACCATCCAGTACAGCCAAAGTAAACCACCTGGCCTCTTGTGCTCAAACTAGAGAAAAGGAGAGGCAGAGTGACTCAACTACTCCAGCACCTGCATCCCACCAGTGGCTGCATCCATATCTGACATCCTTGTGCATTTATTCACCAGTATATGTGTGTTGCTGTTTTTTTAAAAGTGTCCACGTGTGTGCGCGTGTTCACCAAACAAAAGTAAAACTCACCAGGATCCCAGCAAACTGCTTCTCTTCCATCCTTCAGGATCTAGCCTGCGAAGATCCCCTGCCTCTCTCTCTCTCGCTCTCTCCCTCTGTCTGGGATGGACTCGTCCGCCTCTCGCTATGAGATCTGGAAGTTTTCTGAGGTGGCTGAGGTTCGCTCAAGTGTCTTCACCCTGTGGCGTTGCTCTCTCTGTCTCGGTCCCCCCCTTGCCTCTTCTGTAGTTGTTTGCGAGTGTAGCTGGAGTGGCGTCGCTGCTTTGTGTTAATTCTGCCCTAATCCAGAAACTTTTCTATGCTGTGAAAAGAACATGTGACAGCCAGAGAGGGGTGGAGGGAGGAGAGGAGTCGGGGAGGAGGGGGGCGGTAAGGAAACACTTTTTAGTTACTCGTCCCCTTGGCCACATTCAAAAACAATTCCTCCGTCTCTGTAAAGGACCTGTTCTGAGGTTAAAAAAAATTGAAATTATAAAATCAACAGTTTTCACTCTGGGAGTTCAGTAAACTAAGACGTTGAAATAAAAAACTTAATGGAATCTGTAAGAAAAGATGCAAGGAGAAGAATTTAGAAAACATGTAGTAACGGAATTGCATTTTGTAGCAAAACAGCTGCCATAACAAAGTGGCCTTTTGTGTGAAGAGATTAACTGTTAGGGGAGCGTTTAGACTGCCCATTGTCTACTGCTGTATGAAAGCCAAACAGGGAAAAGAACATTCAAAAACAGCCAGGATTTAGAAGAAATTGGCAGAAAATACCTTTGATTGTGTGAAAAGTATCTGAGTAGCTCACGCTGGTTTCAAATATTCATGTTTGGTGAGGAGTTCTTTTTCTGTCCCATTAAATATTTTACCTGTCATCGATCTAAACACTAAAAACTAATAAGTCTGATTATGTGATAATAACACTGATCTTATATGTCTGTAATGACATCTAAGTAAAAAAAAAAAAAAATCAGCGAAGAGGAGACTGTTCTTGAGAAATTTAGAACTAGGTCGTCAACCAATGATTTTTTTTTTATTACACATTAATCTGCACATCATTTTATCAATTAAGTGATTAATCATTTGGATTATAAAATGCCTGAAAATACTGAAAAAGACACAATTTCCCTGGTCAAAAGGTGATGTCTTGGTTATCATACAAAGATAATCAATTTACAGTAATAACAGAGTGAAGCAGGAACCCCTCACACTGAAGAAGCTTGAACCAGAGAATGTTTGGTATTTTTATTCTTATAAAAATGACTGAAACAATTAATTGATTGTCAGAATAGTTGTTGATTCATTTGTGTATTGGCTAACCAAGTTTTTAAAAAGTTGTTTCATCAACAGATTATATAGCTTGTTTGGTGCTGATACACCATCAGCTCATCTGCGCATATCAGTCCTGTTATATAGCATGTTTCCCTTCATATGACTCCATCACTGACTCAATGAATAAAAACCCTGGACAGTGTACTAAAAGCTTTGAAGCAAAGGGAGAGAGAAAGAGGCCAAATATAGCCACCATTCAAAGTCACACACAAACAAACACACACATGCGCACACTCCCCCTTCTCACATGTACAGGAGCCTACAAGGACCTAAACATGCCTCAGGAGATCCATCATACACAGCGCACTGCACATTGATTAACAAAAAAAGAAAAAAAGAAGACGACAAGGAGCAAAACCAGTTAAAAACCGAGCCTTACCATCCACAATATGACGTTTGAAGAAAAATAAAAAGGCAAACACCAACTTCACCATCAGAAAAGGGAAGCAGGTCACGGGTGGGAAACTAACTGGTGTGAAGAGCGAAGTCTATGATCAAGTCACAGTGCTCTGGCTCCATCCCACTGGTTGACTCCACTAGTGTATGTACACAAGGCAAGATTGGAGCCGAGCCTATTGGGTGGTCCCAGGAGGAGTGGCAGAGGGATGTTACATCTAAGTCACCCTCTCTGCTGGCTCCTATGAAAGATGGTCCCAGGCCTAATCCATCAACTTCCAGGCAGAGGTCCAATGAAGTCCTATTGCATATTCTTGACACTGACATAAATGTAAAATTAATGATCAGTTGAAATAAACAATACGTTTTTATAGGTGGTTCTGACTTTTGGGGGAACTTGTTTACCTGACTATATCTAAGGATAGTAAAAGAGTTGGTAACTTTGACCAGTTGTTATTTGGTCTAGGAATGACCTAATTTACCTGGATCTCCCATTTTTTGCACCTCTTCAAGGTGTGGAAAACACCAAATTACCGTTTTGCAAATGAACTTCAATGAAATCATGTGACACTTTTTGACACATATCCTATTCCAAAAGGCAGAGTGTATCTCAGCAACCTGCTAGACTAATCAACAGAGGAATTAGTTTTTCCTTGAGGCTGCTTTAAGATTTTGTAATTAAACATGGTTTTCATTGTGCGAATTGGATTGTAATTATTCATCAGAGAAAATATAAGTAAATGAATTAATAAATTAATACTTTAATGCTGACGGACAATGAAAATTTACTGAGGCTACTGGTGTTTTAGCCACACTAGAGGCGTGACACCAGGGATGACACAATCAGTCTGTCCGTTGGTCAGCTGTTTCACTAATTTGATCTGAAAAATCTCAACAGCTCTTGGATGGACTGCCATGAAATTTGGTACGTTCATTCCTGGTCAACTGACGGTGAATCCTCGTGACTTTGGTGATCTCCTGACCTTTCCTCCAGCAACATCATCACGTCGACAACTTAATTTGTCCAAAATGTTGCTGACAAAATACCTGCAAAACTAATGACATCCCCATCAGCTCTATTCGAGTTTGTTAATAATTAGCAAGTTTAGCACTCCAATTCCTAAAACCAAGATGGTGAACGCAGTTAACAATATCACTGCTAAACATCTGCATATTTAGATTGTCACTGTGAGGGTGTTAGCATACTGATGTTAGCATGTAGCTAAAAAAACAGCACTGTAGCAGAGCACAGCCTCACAGAGTAGATAGCCTGGCTCTAGACTCTAAAGCTGCATCACCAGAGCTGCTCATGGCACGGCTGAAAACCACTGTCTGGATTCTCTCTCAAATTCTGTTTTTTTTTTATTCTTTACACAATTATTTCTATCACTTTTCCAGTGTAACCCATGAATGTCTTCCAAGAGAAACTTTCTGAAAAATGTGTCCTGTCACCTCTATATTTAAATGATACTGTTTTTTCCCCCCCTCTCTATGTCATCCAACCTTTCACACCTTTCTCTGTAGCTACTGAAAAATTTCAGGAACGGTCGGACCACATTTTATCCCAACTAGTTCTGTTTGAGCATAAACTGACTCTTACGGTGTCTTCACAGAAAGTGTGGCATGAGCAACATGTCAGCAGAACAGTAGCAACAGCAACTCCAGCTGTGTCTACCTACCAATGTTTTGGAAGAGAGCCAAACATACAATCACGCACAATAAGTCATAAAATGCAAGATACAGCTAAACCGATGTAGTCTGTGTTAGTCTTGTTTCTCTGAGGCCTTTTCTCTCCATGGCTTTTTGTGTCTCTAAGGTTAAATGAGTTTGACAAGTGAAAGAAGAATTATATAGAGGTGATGGAACTGATGACTGATATTATAGAGCAACAAAAGTCACTAAGGCCCCCCCTTAAGGCAAGTCTCACATTGCCAACAGAAAAAATGGTTCTTTCTCCAGTTTTTGAATGAAAAAAATTTAATTAAATGAACCCCTTCACAAACACAGAGCAAAAAAGAAAAAGGCATTACAAGGTTAGCCCTCCTGGCCTTAGTTGGAACTATAGAAATATTCACCTATTAATTAAAAAAAAAAGAAAGAAGGGAAGAAAAAAGGAGGATACCACATGCTTACACATTAACCACTATCAGTATTCTTTGTTATGGCCCCATTTTCTGGGGTCAGTATGGTCTGTTGAGGCAGCGAACTACAAGTCACATGGCACAAAACCATCTTTGAAGCAAAGAATGAACTGAGGTGAAGACATACTAGAAGGACTCATTAATAACCTTCCCAGACAGAACAGACAGATGCATCCACAGGCTCCTGTACTCACACAGTCATACTAGTTGTTCTTATTTTCACACTGCATTGACACAGTAACAGAGTGAAGTCCTTTGGCCTCGTCTGACACAGTGGACGCAGTAGGTTCAAGAAAAATAGCATCTGTTATTGCTATATGTATTTACAATGGATCGTATTGTTGGGCTTGCAAAGCAGTTGTTTCTATTATCAACAATGTCAATATGCAGCAGTATGATTGGGACTTCATGGGCTCTGTTTTGTCATGATAGAGAGCCTCTTCCTACACTGTGCACAGAAAGGTAAATACAGCTAAGAAATTGTGAAGGTCCTTATAGCAGTCATAACTATGCTCAGGCCTTTATTATGAACCCAGTAAATAGAGCCAGCAAACTATGCATCACTTTGGATGGCTGAAAAAATAAGAATTCTTATTCTTACAATAAGGCATGGCCTTGGGAGTGAGAAGATATGGGATTTTAATATGAGGTTCACAAACCATGATTTTTTTTTTTATTAGTGGCAATTGAATGATTTTGGCTGCTGTGGTAGGGGATTTGGAAAGGGAGGGGGTGTTGCAAAGACAATATATAGCAATAAAAATATTTCCAAAACCTGTACCAAGACAAAAGAGCTAAATTCGCTGTGTCAAACAGCAGAGAAACTCTTTTCAAAGGCATATTTTGATGGTAGTCAATGAATAGCCCTGGCTGCAGTACAAACACACACAAGCAAATGGTCAACCTCGCTTATCTTTTTAAATGAATGGAGACCATGGCCCAGCAATAACTCGAGAGATAATAACATTAAAACAGACTATCATAAATACAGGCCACACAACAAATAAACACACTTGGTCACACAAGGAAAATCGCTATTGAAGAAATGTGTTGAGAATTTAGTTGCAGAGTAATTAGACATCACTCAAATAAGGACGATCATTTCCTTGATCAAAGCCTTCTCAGTTACCTTTCTTTTGTTTAGTTCAAATGCTCAAGTTTGTTTATGGAATCTCAGACTTTACCGCAGAAGAAATCTGTGAGTCTGTATTTGCAAAACCTCTTGAAAAGTTTATCTTGGCTGGGGTCAAGAGCTCGTCAGTTTGCTGACTCAAAATGAGTTTAGTTGTATGGTAGTACTCACTTAAGCTCTGATACTGCCAAGGTATTCTGAGCCCTTCCACCGCTGATCACTATGTGTAAACAGTGTTGTCAGACAAAAAGTATGCCAGTTCACAGAAACATCCCCCCACTCCCAATAAGGTCTATGGAGCATCTCAGCATCTTGTAGTTAATTGTTTCGGGTTTACGGCCCACAACTTTTACTGTTGTGATTCAGCCTTGCGGCTCTCATTAGCATAATTTCCGGCAACAGCAGGCAGCTGTTTTTAGCAAGGAAAAAGGTCAGATAAACCCATGGTGCTCTACTGCCTCAGCACCAAAAAGCAGACAAACAAGGTCAGAGACTAGCTGCGGAAAACAATGGAACATTAACTCATAGGAAAGCCAGATTATTATTAGTAATTTGTTAAGACCAAACCAGATCTTAAAAGGGGGATGAATATTGAATTTACATTTGCTAAGCTGATAGAAACACAAGTCCAAATAACTGCTAATGTTGCTCTGCTGGATGTATAAATAGACAATTGCTTGTCAACATTTTAGCTATAACAACTTTATAATGTGATACTGTAAATGTCAATGTTGTGTTTACCATTTGTTCTGCTGCCCCCAAGTGACTAAAAAGTCAATTAATGCAGGATAAGGAAGCAACTAAATGTAATTCAGCCATTATTAATTTAAATTTATTAATAACGTGTTTTTCCTACAACCGCATTGTCCATAAATTGTGTTATTTAAATAAAATGTTATGCTGCGGCGTGGACAGATTGTACTCATCAGTCTGCTGCTGACAGAGAGAGATAGCTGTCTACCTGCCTACTGTCCAAACTCATGCACTGTTTCACACACATTCATGAAAAACTGAGAAAATTTAATGGACCTCTGAATATGGAGACATGGACATTCTTATTTTACAAAAAAAGGGAGAAATTACTTGCTTTTGTTTTTCTATAGCCGACTTATTTCGTGCAGTTATTAACTACATTTCTGCAATGATCCGAGAAAGAAAACAAATTAACAATTGTGAGATATTCAATAGTTGTATTAATTGTATAACTTTAATCTTTTAGAAGAGAGGGAGGGGGAACAAATGTACCTGATTGCTGCACAATAATTTGCTCTAAAGGTACTTTTCCTTTCTGCTTCTTATGACTCTGTCACATGAGCAGAGGCAGGGTTACCAGACTGGACATTTTTCCACTCAGCTTGACCACTTCTGATGGCACCACTTCCATTCAGGCTGTGTTCAAAACCCATCTGATGTTTCATCACTGAAACCACCTTGAGATGCTGAATCCTGAACTGATTCACTCCTCGACAAATCCTCAACAGCTCAGCTTAACTATGCTATAGGGCCCCCTGGTGGTCAAAGTATATAGGTGGAAATGGAATCTCCACCCTGTTCCTCTGTCTCTTCCTCAGTTCACCATGGGGTTAAACAGGGAGCGGTCATGCATACCGTGACAGAAACACCCATATGTTCAACTCTGAAGATCTGTCAGATACATAGATCTCCTACATCAAAACCAGCTTGACATCATAATTGTTGTATTACTGATAATATGCACCTCTTGCATCTATCTTTCTTTTTCCTCAACCCATTCCTTGTTTCGCTCCTAACCCCCTCCTCTCCTATTTTGATCTAGTTCCACAGTATTTGGGGATTCCAGACGGCCAGACATGTCTGGACTAATGACTCACAAAAACAACAATGAAATATCTCAGACCCTACTGTGAAAACTGTCTGATGCAAACCATGGGAAAATTCCATCATAACAAATATCTGATGCTATTACAAATACAGTATGCTGCACTGCAGATGCAACACGTACACTGCAAAGTGTTTCCTGTCTCAGATCAGCAACTAACGTTGGCTGTTACTGATCATTAACACAATCCTTCCATGGCCTTGACCACGTGTTTTTGTTGCCTAATCTTAAACTTGCATTAATTAATTTGTGGGGCAGTCCTCTGTTGGATGAGAGTGGTAAGGTAATAATCCAAAAGAGGACTGCCCCAAAAAAATGTTCTGAAAGACAATAAACTGCTGACAACGACAAGGCAAAGTGCAGACTTAACTACATTTTGTGACATCACCTCTGTTAAAATGTGAAGACGTGGCAACATATGGTGTTAACTACCTTATTAATCTTTGGAGAATAATGAAGATATAACAGAGATGCTAGTATTACAAAAGGTGGCAGAAATGTTTACGTAATTTTGATACAATTCTTACAGATGTACCAGTGGCCTATGTTATTATTACCATATCTTTCAAATTACAAAAATATTTTTACTCTGCTTTTGAGACAAAGCTGTGCTTAGGCTATAGGAGTCCTTGTCTTTTTGACATATGCAAAAATGTGTCACCTACATTGCAGTGCATAGGGAAAGCAAACAGAAAACTAGAGGGCTGGATGAAAGAAAGGCGCTCCTGTGTGTGGACAAGGACATGGTGGAAAAGAGGTGGTGTGTGCGCTATGTATTGGGGGCGCGGGTTACGGCCATTCATGCATGCACATCATCTGTTGACATACCCCACTTTTGCCATTCAGTCCAGCAACCAATTTCGTTTTGTCACAAGTGCAAAATGGCATTCACATAGGGAAAAACTATAGTAATCCTGTAATAATTATTATTTTCATTATCAGTAGATTTTTTTCTCAAAAATTAACTGTTTGATGTATAAATCGGCTGTATTCAAATGTTTGGTTTTGTCCATGCCAACATTCCCAAACCCAAAGATATTCAATTTTCATTGGTACCATTGCAAATTAAATTCCAAACGCAAAGTAATAAAATAAATTCAAAACATGTATCAACAGACACAGTATTCATAAAGTCACTATTTTGATATTATAAACATTAGTGACATCCAGATATATACAGTGGAAAGAAGGAGTAGATGAACTCTTTTGAATTACCTGGTTTTCTCCATTAATTTGTCAAAAAAAAAGCCATCTGATCTTCATCTAAGCCACCAGTATAAACAAAAATAACGTGCTTCAGCTGATAACAAACAAAATCAAAATCTTTTGTGACTCTTAAACTCCCTTATTGAAGATTCAGAGTGTCAAACAGATAGAGTGTCAAACAGTGAAGCCTAAGTGAAGCCTTGAACTTAATAAGTGGTCGAACCTCTTTTGGCAGTAGTAACCTCAAATGAGAGCTTGTGTTAGCGGGTTTGATGTGAATGGCTCTCTTGAGCTCAATCCACAGCACCTCTATTTAGTTCTGTTCCCTCACTCGGCCCCTCCAAATGGTGGATTTTCTTTGTTTTAAGTCTTTCTGTAGTAGACTTACTTCGATGTTCAGGGTCAGTCTTGCTGCATCATCAAACTTGTACTGAGGTTTAGTTTTTAAATTGTGTTTATTCATTATTGTGACTTAGATGAAGATCTGAACGTATCTTAAAACAAATGTATTTATAAATGCAGGTAATTCTAAACATTTACTTGTACTTTTTCTTGCCACTGTAAGTTATATAAACTGCTGTCACTGACAGTCATACAAGATTTTATGTTATTAATTAAAACCCCACCAGTAAATTATTTTTATCTTATCACATATATATCAGTTATATATCAGTAAATACTGTGCATTGGCTGATAAGCGACAAGAAACTGACGCACAGAAATGTCAAATATATGTTTGAAGAGGTTCAGAAGCAGTATCAACATTGTGATACTCAGACAGAAGTTGATTATGCTTCTCTGAAACATATCACATGGTACATATCTTGGTAATTTTTATCAGAAAAACAAACAAGAGTCATATCTTCTACTTATCTGATCCTCTTTTACTACCTTCTGTCACTTTGGGAATAAATAAACCAAATCACTACCGTGAAATTTAAAGATTTTAAACAGAAAAAGAGAAGACGCCACTGAAAGTACTCAGCTAAGGCAAATATATTAACATTTGTGTGATAGTCCTCAAAAATCTGGGTCAGTATATATATATATATATATATATATATATATATATATATATATATATATATATATATATATATATATCAGTATATTTACTGGTATTAAGACCATGATTTTTTATTAAATTCGTTTTTATCTATTTGATAATATAAGCATTTGCAGGGTAAGTTAGGCTACATTACACATCTTGTTCTAATCATTATATAGTAGCTTTGAATATTACAGAAGAGATGTGTTGAATTATATACAAGGAAAACTATGGTATTGTTATATCATATTTTGGTCATGAAAGTCAACTACTATCCATAAACACTCAGGCTCTAAAAAAAGCACATTTCCAACACTGAGGAGGCCCCCTCCATCTCCAACCCCTCCCCCAAGCCCTCACCCCGCTCTCCTTCCTCCCTAAGTGGAGTCACAACAAGGGGGAGGCCACTACCAGTGCCACGTGTTTCTCCCTGCTGGGATTAGATTTACAAACTTTAAAGCACTTTTCATCACTAAATGAGCCGCTCTGCCCGGAGGCGTCCCCTTCACGGACGCGTCTCGGAGGTTGTTTCTTTTCCTTTTCTTTTCCCTCCTCGTTGCCGGATGGTCTCTACGTTTCCACCCCCCAACATGAAACCTAAAGTCGCTCCTTTAAGAGGATTGAGTCACATTATAGCCCGTGGTGTGGGGAAATTACCAGTCATTTTCGGGAAAATTAAAATTCCCAACAGCGTACTCTCTGTCCCTACCTTGCGCCAGGGTGCCTTCTTACCGTGGAGGTGAGCGCCGGGCTTTCCGCTGCACATATATGGGTTTTTTTCCGCCAAAATTGGTGTTATTGGAAATTGCATCACCTTGGTCTTGCGTCCCTTTACGGCCACGGCCGGGCCGACAGCTCCTCCTCCGGCCCCTCCCTGTTCAACCCTGAGACAGGCGGGGGGCAGCAACATGTGAGGGCTCTCTGTCGACGCGCAACCTGCCGGGGACGCTCGTCCGGAGTCCGCCGCCTGCGCCCTGCGTAAAGCGCCTGTCACTTAATTATACGTAAAAATCAATTAGGGGGCCAATCCTGCGTGATTCCACATTTCAATCTAAGAATAAAAGCCCCGGGGTCGCCGAAGTTGAGAGCCACACACGGGGAACACATGGGGAACATTATATGAGTGATTAGGCTCCGGTCATATCACTGGGGCGTTTGCACCTTTGCGTTTTAGTGTCTCCGTGAGGCTACACGTGTCCGGTGGATGCATGCATTCCTATGTCGCTCATTCTTTTGTTAGAAGAACATGCCGCAACGATTCCTCACAGAGACCCTTGTTCTTTTGGCTTCGCGGGGGGGGTGTATGTGCTTGCAGGCACTTTTTGGGCAGCGCGGTCAGGTGTGATCTCATCTGACACGATGAAGCGCTTGAGCTTCGACGATCATGCGAAATAATGTCAGTCAAGGCAGGAGGTGATGAGTCAATGCGATGCTCCAGACAGGTGTGGTAGCCTCGGCTACAGTCTGCAGCTGGTGACAGATGGAAGCTTCGGGGCGTCCGCTAATCAGAGATTAGTGGATATATTGCGGTATCACAGATGCAGCCGAAGATGAATAATGGCACTTGTTTTGGCGCGGCATGCAGATACAGGCTTTACCTTGTGTTTTTTTGGACCGATCAGGTCGTAGGGCTGTTGGGGAGGCAGGAGGAGGAGACTCGCATGCAGGCGCGGTGATGGGTAGAGGCTGGGGTGAGAGGAAGGAGGTGAGGAGTGTGGAGTGGTGGTCAGAAATTCTTTGCACATCCTGTAATGCTTTGGTGGCCCACAGAATCTAACGGTACCTTAAAGAAAACGCTTCAGAATTTTTGGATCCTGCTTTAATTTTTTTATGGATGAAAAACTTAAGTAATTAGGCTAAATATATTTGAGAAGGACCCTAGACAAATATTAAGGCAACTGTTGATAGCCTAAAAATACTGTAATGTTACAGGCTAGTACAGTAATAAGACTGGAAATAATAAGGCTGTTAGTGACTTTAATAGCCTCCTACTGTGTTAAAAAGGAAACATGTTCCTTCCTACAGCTACCTTCCTTCCAGTGGTGAAAAGTAACTAAGTACATTTACTCCAGTATCTTACCTAAGTGCAGTTTTCAGGTAGTTTACTTGAATATTTCCATTCTCTGCTACTTAACTTTTACTCCATTATATTTCAGAGGGATATATTTGTAGGAGCTTTCTGGAAGTGATTTCTGATTCAACATCCCTAGAAGCAGGACTACATCACTGGACTGTGTCATCCAAAACTGTGTGAAATCACCGTGGGATCATAAATCAGTTATATGATGTGACAATAAGGTTAGACAGGTTTAGACATGAAAACATTTGGCTATGGTTTAGGTAGAGATCATGATTTGGTTCATTTGACTTTCATTGGTCAAATTTGATTAGATCTTGGAACGATTGTGTAGCTGTCTCCTGTGTATGCGGTGGCCAGAGAGAATAAGTGAACCCTTTGGAATCACCTGCATTTCTGCATAAATTTGTCTTAAATTATGGTCAGATCTTCATCTAAGTTTCGAACACGAACAAACTAAAACACACAAATCATTGTTTTGATCTTGTCCATACTGAATACATCATTCAAAAATTCAGAGTGTCGGTTAGAAAAAGTGTGTGAACCCCTCGGCTAATGACATTTACAAAAGCCGACTGGAGCCGGGAGTTAGTTTGTCATCATGTCATAGACTGATTTACAATTAACGATTGATTTACAATTTATTTATCTTTAACCTTACATTGTGTTACATGAAGTGAACACATTTAAAAACTGTACAGTTACACACATTATGGTTTTTTGATATAATCGTTTTTTTCCCTTGTCTTTGAGATACCTTGGCTGTTGGGGGATGGGGGGGGGGTCACCTCCTGGTTGAGCAAAAGTTGGGCTGAGAGCTGAGGACTCTTACGTGGTGGAGGTGTCTCATTAGGCCAAACCATGTGCTGCCATGTTATGGGGACTTGGGTTTAGTTAGTTTGGCTTTGTATTTAGATGTAGTGGTGTCCAATTTGTTTACCCCTTGCATGTTATCTGGTTTTGCCAAAACTCTATATATGTTCCCTTGTGTGTCAGTTTGTTCAGTCTCACATCTCATCGTTGTTGTATCAAAGACAATTATATTTTATTGACCTCTTTTATAGAACTAGTTGCAAGTCTCTTGGTTTGTAAAGTTTAGCATTTTTTGGAGTGAATAAAACCCTGTTTTCATCAATAACGTCCATATCCTCGTTGCTTTACTGCTTGGGCCCTGACATGCATTAAGTTAGAGAGGGTTACATATTGATCTCAAAGAGTGTAGATAATCATGAGTCCTCAGTTAGAACAAATTGTCTATAAATGGAGATGGATTTAGTTTTTTGTCGACTCTCCTTATCAGTGTGGCAAGTATGGACTGATGAAACCAAGGCTGAATGTCTGGGAAGAACATACAGCACTACCACCTGACCTTAACCTAACAGAGATTCTGTGAAATAAGCAGGTATCCTAAGAATATGGCAGAGCTGAAGCAGCTTTTTGAGGAAGAACATTATGTTGATCAGGTCTCATTCACAGCTACCGGAAGAGATTCTTTGAGGTTCTGTCAAAGGAGGTTTCACCAGTAAATAAATCCAAGTCACTTACTTTTTCCTCACCAGGACCGTGAATGTTGAATGCATGAGTTCAATAAGGATGTTAAATAACATAATTTTTGTGTGTCAGCAGCTTCAGCACCTTGTGTTTTTCTATGTTTGTGGCTTAGATTTGGATCATGAAGATCATATAATTTCCACAAGTTAATGAAGAAAACCAGGTAACTCCTAAAGGTCCATCCACTTCGATCTCCTCCCTACGCAGACCTCATCACTGTCTGATTTCACCTTGCTTCCTTCTTTGCTCCAGTCATAGTTCCGATGGCTACTTGAAGACTTTGTTACCAGGATGTAAACATATGTTGTTTTGGGGCACATGCTGAAATGAACAATGCTGTTGTTCTTTCTGGAGGGACAGTCTCAGCAAACCAAAAATATGAGCTGGAAACCTCATAAAAGGCTCGGTATAGCTGATGAGAACTCCAGTGTTAATGATAGCACTCTGTCTGATCATCACTATTAGCAACCTTTTTCAAATTACACATCGCTATTTGATCAATTGTTGAATAAAAATACTAATGCAGCTTTAATGCATGTATATAGTCACTAACTTTTATATGTTGTTCTAATTAGAAAGCTGGTAAGGATACCATTTTCTGTTTTTCTAGATTTAAAGATATTTAAATCTAATGTTTTTCATAAAAATAAGTTTTGAATAAACTCTTAAAAGATTTCTATGCATATAGCAATAGTAACAACTAATTACATTGTTTATTAACATACCTAGGATTCACTGTTGGACATAATGTACCTGGATTGGCAGGAAATTCAGTCTCCCAGACATTAGACTTCTCTCAGAACTCAGTATTGTTGGAACAATTTTAGTCCAATTAGATGCTGCGCACTTTGGTAAATTTCACAATCCCCCAAGTTCTCAGGGACTAGTGATGTGATGCCAGCGGTAACAGCACAGCATCATGAACAGTGGCCAGGAAAACACATCACGACTATTAGGGAAAAAAGTTGTCCTCTAACTTTGTTTCTTTTTGAATGTGAATATAAATGGTCTTCTCCAAGCTGAACTGATGAAATCCTCCATACACCTAATTTGGCTTCTGCTCCTTCCATGTATTCACAACAAAATTACAATAAGGGCAAAAGGTTGTTACCGTCCAGTGGGGTTTTTTTTATATGAACTGCTAAAACCAATTCAGGTTTTTTCAGTTTCCAGACATAACAGACAAAACCCAGTGTAGGACATCAACAACTAAACACGCACTCAATCCGTGTTTGATTATTAATATTGGACTGTCACAAGTGAATAAAGGGTTATTGCCATTCACACGAGATCTGGTTCTTATACTACACTTCCATTTGGTGCAAAGGGAAAAAAACTCAGACACAAGGACACAAACATGCATCTTATGCAAGATGTTGTATAACTGTAGAAATTATACAAGATGATGTGATTATATTGTAACAATGTATTGGAATTCAGTAGGTGGGATGGTGTAGATAAACATTGCAGGGTTATTTTCATGCTTCCTTATGAAAAGCTAACACTAAAACTAAAAACATTTTTCTGCATTTTCATGAGGCTTATGGCTAAAAATCCAAAAACTCTGTTGTACAAACAACTGTTTCTACCATGACCTTTATTTGACCTAAAGGGATAATAATGTAGGGTTTAGGGAGTGACTTGTCCAACAAAAGGCAAGGGGCCTTTTGTGAAAGCCTGCATGAGAATTTCCTGCAGGAATTTGTACATGTGATCCACATACTGTGTGTTTGGTGTATTCATTCTAATGTACACTTATGTCACAATTAGAGGTGTAGTGTCACTTTAGGTTAAATAATTTTAATAAAGGTTTTTGATTGTTGCCTCAGTACCTGCTGAGACACAGTGGGAGTGGAGTTTAACTTCTGACCTAGTGACAGTTGACATAACCCAGACTCCCTTGGGTTAGGTAAACAAGGTGACAGGGGCACACATAGCTTTGCCTCCTTGACAACACACACATGCACTCACAGAGAATACCAATCTATTATTCCCACCATAATGAACAAGAGGGTTATATAACAAACTCCCTCAAAACAGAGTTTTTGCTTTCAATTTAAAAAAAAAATCAATGAGTTAGTTAACAAATTTTTCATCAAGTACATTTTTTTAATTATATTGACAGTGCCACCACCTCACAGATATAACTTCTCACAGATGAACTTACAATATATACTGTGTTTCACTGTTTATTACTAAGTCTTGAATCAGTTATTATTCAAATTTGGCAAATAATTCAATGTAAATGTCCAATTTCATAGAATAAATAGTTTATGAATCTTTGTCATCCAATTCTTTGCATATCTAGAGAAACAAAGTAAAAAACTTCTGGATTTGTTGTTTTATTTTTTTCAGAAAGGAGTTGCCTTTGAGGAGCTGGAGCAGTATGCATCATGTGGAGGGTCAGGTATATAATGGACAGGACACCGGTCAACAAAGACAAATAGCAAAACACATCTACTGGCAATTTAGTTCCTGGCCCCCAAAAAGTCAACGCTCTGGTGGGTTTTGAAAGTCCTTGAACTATTGGAGTGGATTTTACATAACTGAATGTTGCTCACCTGTGAATACAAACCTTAAGGATTCTATAAATTGTTAAATTATGCACGGCATCCATTTACACAGTATGAGAGCAGTGATTGCCAGTAGACAACCCTGTGATGAAGACATTTGTCTTTGCCTTCGATAACTGCTACAAATCCCGGTTGAGAAATAAATCAGTCTATGACATGATGACACTAGGGTTTAGTTGGATTTAGAGAAAAAAAATGGTTTAGGTTAAGTGAAAGATTAAGGTTTGGGTTCCAATAAGCACTTAGTTAAGGTTAGTGGACCTTTGTTGACATGGTTACAGAAGCAAACACTTGGTGAAGTGTCTCCCGATGGCCCAGAGTCATAATCTTTATAGCCACTAGAGGGCCTTGTCACTTAAACATAAGTCATTTCTGAGTATTTGTTGAATGGCATTTTCCACTTGCTTTCCCTGAAGACTAATAGAATGCAGGATGTGATATGTACATTTTTTTATGAATTGTATATGGCCTGTGCCATTAATTTTGGGGTTTGGCGTTACAATCTAAGTCTGAAGCAGTAATCCCTTTTTGGGTCAGGAGAAATGATCAAACGTCAAGACTGTATTTCAGAGACCTTCATGAAAGGTGTAATGAGAATGAAGATGCAAGTTACTTGCTGATGTCAAGAGATGAACGCACTGCCACCAAAATAAAACAGATCTCTCTGCCAGAGCATAATTCTTTAGCATGTCTTCTGGTGAGTACAATATGTGAACAAGAGAGTTATTATAACACAAGAGTGCTGTCACTCCTCGGAGGGCGTGCTGAAGGGTAAGTATAACCAGTGACCTGCATGGGCCTCAGTGAAGTTTAAAGGCGAAAATATGGACTTTGAGAACAAGGTCAGACAGTGTGTTCTCCAGCACGTTGAAAAAGCCAAGCTGTATATGTTGTTTGAGAGGGGATACTAATGACAGTAGACTTGATCCAGGTTTTGGTCACACTCATTTTATCTGTCTTTGAAAGCATGTTGCTCTAGAATTTCTGATAACACAAAGGTGATTCATTGTGGTTCAGAACCAAACGGGGCAAGAGGAGGAATTTTGGCACTTTGGAGGACAAAATATCTGGAGCATTTTTCACCTGTGTGCCCATGGCCAATAACTGGAAACTTACTCTGTATTCCACTTCATTTTTCTGTATTGGTGATACCTAAGATCCACACAAAGTCCTGAGAAGCTTCTCATTTTTTGCTTATCAAAATTTCATAAATGATACATAAAATAAAAGTCTAATTTTTTTTACTGCAGATTTGCATACAGGACTGAGGGCTCCAGCACATTCAGTTTGAAATTTAATTTGACAGTTTTCCCAAAGGCTGTCAAATATTCTTGCAACGGAGGATTGATGAGGAGGTGAATGTTTGCCAGCCAGTTTGATCTTTCAAAACCAGATGCCCCAATTAAAAATACTCCATCCATCCATGTAATAATTTTTCTTTTTCTTCACCATATGAAAAATATATTTGAATGCTTCATTTTTGTACATGATATGTTTTATATATAGACAATTAGTCATATGGATTTCTTTCCATGCCTAACTTGACTACTGGTACTTTCCCCCTAGTGTAGGGTCCCTTAGAGGTGCTAAGTACCTGTATTGAGCACTCACCAAGTGCTTTCTGCTATTGCTCTTTAATGATTCAACACTTGGCCATGATCAGGTCGGTACATGTTATAATCATCAGTCCACTTCTGCTTTAAAGGTGGATCAGTACAGGTAGTCATGAGGGAGATTATCTCCATTGTACCACTTTCAGAAAACCATAATTACCATATGCATTGCTAGTCTGCTCTTTGGTTGTTTTGATCTTTTAACTTGCAGGGCTTGATATAGACTTAAGCTCCTAATTCAGAGACTTTCTTCACAAGTTGCCCTGTATTTGTTCTCCCTGATGTCATTTGGTATCAGCCCAACAACCCAAAGTGGAATAACAGGGAGTCAAAGATCACTTTTGTGTGAGCTTTGGCCCCTCTAGCTATCAGTTCCTCCAATAAACCACAGCTCCTGTAAGTGTTACCCGTAAGTCAAAGCCATCAGTGCTTGGATGCTAAAAAACAAGTAATGTTTTCATCGTGATTGAAATAACAAATACTAATATTAGGTTCAGACAGATCATTTTTCTGCCCAAAATCAATAAAACAAACAGATAGAGAGAAAATACACTGAATGGCTGAGGACAGAAAATGACCAAAAACTTATTTTTAAAAATACTTCAGTTGGTCTTTTCTTTGTAGTAGTTTGTCGCAGAACCACAATATGTGCATTAAGACGACTGGTACGTTAACCTGAAAATGTCACGGCTTCACAGTTTCTGTCTGACTTTAGAGCATGCAGGGTTTCTTTTTTCCTTGTTAGTTTGTTTTCTTAATCCAGATGATTTGTTAGAGTTAAGACAACGTACACACCAACAAGAGTATTTTGACATATAATTTGCGAATAAACATCATAGAAGTTTAAACAATTTAATTATCCTTTTTACTACGGAGGTTTTGACTTGTGACAGTGGAAAAAGCAAAGGTAATGAATAACATTGCTGTGTTCCATCGTTGTGTGCTACTTTCAGAGCCCTGATACTGACCATCAGGACTCATTCATGCTATTAAAGCCACCGGTGTTGTTTTACAGAACTGCTGGCCCAATATCATCCATTAAAAATGTATTTTACTTGCATTTCATACTTTTGCGGGAAAACCCCAATCGATTTATAGTAAGATTCTGTATTCCTACTTTAACATTTTTTTTTTGAAAATTATTTCTTGTGATTATTTAATCTCCTGCTCATCAAGGGATTCAGTTTAGTACAGATCAATCTCTCTTCAACCCTAAGTTAAAAGACAGCCCTCAGGAGTAGCCTGTTCACAGCCAGTGTGATGTTATACTGCCTCTATGTGGCAAACGGCAGCACCTACAAATCCAGTCCTTTCAAGCTCCATTTTACTCCATCATACTGATAAAAACATTATGCTCATTGCTCCAATAAAACTGCTCTTTTATCAGTTTTACAACTTTTCAACAGATACTTGACCTCAGCTCAATGTCACACTGTCAGGACGTATACATCCGGGGACACATGAATATAACAGAGCCCTCTTTAATGTCATTAGTAACACCTGTGCTTTCCCCATTAAACATCAAAATGTCTGCTGTGAAACAGGCCCATCACAACACTGTGTTTTTACGGATATATGGACTTTACTGAGCAGCAAAAATCGATTGTAAAAAGCAAATATGTGTGGTTAGAAAAACAGCTCCTACTGTTGGAGATGGCCCTGTGGTTCACAACCATTTACTAGAAAATAATATGGTATGAGTTAATAGGTATAACATGGCACATACACTCACCGAGCACTTTATTAGGTACGCCACACTATTACTGGCTAGTTCCTCTCTTGCTCTTAAAATAGCATCAGTTCTTCATGGCATAGATTCCACGAGATGTTAGGGAACATTTCTTTGAGACTCTGGTCCATGTTGACATGATTGCATCACATCATTTCCGCAGATTTATCAGCTGACCGTTCATACTGCTAATCTTCTCTTCTACAACATCCCTAAGGTGTTTCTTCTGGATCTAGATCTGGTGACTAGGTAGGCCCCTGAAGTTCACTGAACTCATTGTCATTTTCATGAGACGACTTTTGCCTTGTGACATGGGTCATTATCCTGCTGGAAGTAGCCATCAGAAGATGGCAACTTGTGGCCATGAAAAGATGCACATGGTCAGCTAAAACACTCAGATAGGCTGTGGTATTCAGACTATAACTGAGACCATAATATTTCAAATAGCAAACAGTTTGCATGTAATTAATTCAACATTGAGAAAAGCCTGAATTTAGGTTATGTTACTTGGCTGTTTTGGTCATTGTTGCTTCTATAATGCTGAAATTATCACTGCAGTTAACTAATCCATCACTGTGCTCCTTCGATTTTTCACTGGCTATACATGATAAATGTGGGCCTACACCTCTTAAGATTTATCGGTCAAATGGCAGTGATGGTGTGTATGACCTGTGAAAGTGACGGTGCCATAATACCGGTGGTATTTTCAAAAAGGGCTTTAAATGTGATACATTTCCATTTAGATCACATTTCATGGATGGGTTTCTTGTAAGAAAATTAAAAAATCAAAATACAGGTAGGGAGAGGAGAGATGCATCCTCTAGGGATTTCACAAGTGTTTGACTGGAGAAACTAGACAACAATAGCAAAGTGGACATGCTGGGAAATGCTGTGGCAAAATACAAGCAACGCTAGTTGAAATAGGCATAAGCAATCATCTTGATAAAATGATGCTGCTGATGCATGTAGACACTAAAGTATAGAGGAACTCTGGTGGAGAAACTAAGCAGCGACAAGAAAAGAAGCACAAAACATCTAGACAGGGCTTTACACTGGTTTCTACATTAAGCAGACATGAAGGCTTAAAACCCAGATGACAACAGTGTATACAACCACTTTTTATAGCATCAAGGACCTGCATCTTGGTTCATTTACCTTTAAAGGAATTAATGTATAATAATAATCATCTGCCTACATCCAATCTAATTTTATACTTTATTGCAATAGTGCATGATTTACATTTACCCTTGTTTAAGGGTGATGATAATTATGATTCTAACATTCTCACAAAAGTATATATTTTACTTTGGACAAGAAAAAAGGAACGAAAAAAGAATAAACACTTTATAGGAAAAAAAATCAAATTTGATTATTTAATGAGCAGGTGTAATGTTTTATAAACATTGTTCCAAAAACATGATGCTTTCTCTGCCTCACCAGTTCCTTATTCACCTTTCAGCCACAACATATATGTCAGCATCTTGTTTTAATGCTGTGGCTGATCAGAATCTCACTAATTGTTTGCTGTTTATTTGTTTTTCTTGATGCTCACTGAAGATGCTCCCTAAAGAGAGAGATTTGACCCTAGCTGGTCATTCTTGGGAGCAAAGGTTGCAGGTTGTCTCTGTACCTGAATGTTATGTCAAGGTTGACCAAGGCAGGAAAATAATGAATTGAATTTGAATGATTTAAAAATTAACATAACTCTGCTTCCTAAGAGCTCTATTGCTTTTCCCACTGCTGGATCTATAACATATAGTGCAATAAAACAATATGTAGACCAGATAAATGGGTCTCTGACATGACTAGTCCATTTAAACTGGTAAACACAGCATGTTACCTTGGGCAAATGTTGTCATATCAGTGAACATTAGAGGGCAGTCTTTATTAGGCTGTGACATATACCAACCTGACCGGAGCCAATACACTTGCAAACTGTCATAACATCACTTGTATTTTGCCAAGTGTCATTAATCAATATCACAGATATCACATTATACCTACAACCTGCTCTTGTGTTTATCTAGATCTTATGCAGTAACAACAGAGCAGTTCAATTTCTCTACTCTCTTCATCGTCTTCTATTACAGAAGATTTCAGAGATATCGCTTCAGGAAAAATGAAGCAAAAACTCCAAATAACATTGACATATTATTAGATAATATGAACAGTAATTTCTTATTGCCAAATTGTTGCTCTTCGTCTTGAACCACAGGGGTGCTTTTGTTGACTTTTTACTCAGATATGTGAAAATGTGGGATTTGGACATGAAATAAAACACAGAGAAATCTAATAAATAAAACATCACAAGCGAAGATCTAGAGTTGAATGGATTGCTGGAGTGGGAGAAAAGGCTATGACAGGCATATTTGTAAAAGTACTTTTATTTTCGAGCCCTTAAGTACATAAAAACAATAGTATTCTTGGAGAATGGTACATCTGAGCTGTATTTCTGCTCGAGTACAATAGTTTAACCATTGCAGTTGATTTCTTTGTTCCCCCAGAAAAATGCAGTATTGTGTCCCTAAAAACACTGAGCAACCAATTTCATAATTGAATTGGAGCATAGTGAGAGTGGATTGACAGTTGATGCTTGGTATCCTATAAATGAAAATACATTTTTAGTACCTGAATTTTTTGGCAAACCTTCACAATACCACAGTAAAGTAGGCATAGCCTACAATGCTTAGCAAATCTAAAAAAATCTGTTTATACTAAGAAAACCATGAGAAAATAGAATAAAAAACCCTGACCTGATTTGAGAAGTATCAAGACATAAGACATAGGATGTAAACATTACAAAAATACAATTTACAAATGTACAATGGGTCCTGCCCACAGTGAGTTTTTCCTGCCTGGGAACAGTCTTGTCAAGGCACTCACCAACAAGCAATAACTTAATCCAAAGACAGGGTGAGGAAATATCTTAAATACCAAACTACTATAATTTAGCCAAAGATATTCATATATACACAGATATGTACAAAAAAACACCAGAAATCATTCCTTTTTTCTAACAGAGAGGCACTTGACTTTTTGGTGTGTGATGCACTTTTAAAAGCAATAAGAATAACTTGTTCATATTGGAATACATTTATGGTACCTTTTGGGACCAAATGCTATGAAGCTTGATATAGTTACTCTGCCAAGGCACAACACATATGCCAAGGTCCATATGGGACGTTTTGTTTCACTAGATACACAGTGTCCAGTAATGAGGGGGCAACTTGTGCGTCTTCTGGGATTCTCTGGCCATGATCCCTTGGTGGATTTTGGTACAAAATTGTCCATTTGTTCAATGTGACCTACATGTGCCTCTTCATGTGCAGAGCCAGGTGATCTGAGCGGGAGAATGCACGTTCACAGAGGTGGCACTGAAAAGGTCGATGTCCAGTGTGTTTTCTGAAGTGACGGGTCAGCTCGTCTGACCTGGCGAATTTCCAACCACAGCCCTCCCAGTTGCAGTGGTAGGGCTTCTCACCTGAGAGAAACACCAACAGAGTTTTTTAGACTACAGGATTTACAGAGCGTGAACACCACGGAAATCAAAATAAGTAAATAACTCTGGACCTGAAGACCTGGAGTAAATTGTGCTCACCTGTGTGTGTCCTCATGTGGGCCTTGAGGTGGGAGCTCTTGGTGTAGGTTTTCCCGCAACCCGGGAACTCGCAGTTGTGCGTCGCAGCGCGCTTTCTGGCCCACGACCTGCGTCCTCGCTTTTGCTTGATGCTCCCCACCTCATCGTGGCCGTAAAACTCCAGCAAGGAGGGCGACGAGGGAGGGGTGAGCATCATCCCCTGCATAGAAGCTGGGTGGTGCTGCTGGTGAACACGCATGGGCTCCCTGTGCATGTTGTACTGTCCTTGAAACGGTGGCACACTCTGGTGTGTGTACTGCGGCTGGTAGGGCGCGTTCATGTACTGGTTTTGGAGATGGTGTTGGTTAGAATGAGGATGAGAGCTCATGGTAGAGTTCATTTGTGCCAAATGACAGTCTGTGCGTCCCTGGGGAGCAGAGTGCTGCATGGGGTGCGCACCGTACCCCGGCAACGCACCCGGAACTGTAGCACGATGGTGCGTAAAAGCTGCTGGATGCACGTTGCGTATCTGGTGTTTCTCAAACATCTGTCCCATAAAGTTCCCGCCAGCGGCGGCCATCATACAGGACTGACCGACAGTCTCGCTTTTAATTTTGTATCCAAGCGGCGGCGGAGATGTGGCTATTTGGTGGTGAGCAGGAGCAGCTGGGATGGTGGGCGGATTCAACGCTCGCAGTTCGGTGTACTCCCGCCCATCCCTCGCCTTGCCGGCGCTGTCCGGTGAACTCTGCCCCGGGTAGCTTATGTCAGGCGTGAGGAGCTCAGCCATGAGGCTGGGGACCGGACTCGAGCCGGTGAAGCTCGCCGTGCCGTGGTAGCTCTGTGTGGCCAAGTGAGGGGATGGGTGATCGCTGCAATCTGGCAGAGATCCACCGCTGCAGCTCTCCGGAGAGTCCGGCAGAGAATAGGCACACTGTTGCTGAGATGGAGACATGTTGCTGCTGCCCGCAACGTCGGAGCTGATGGTGTTTGAGAGAATGAACTCGAGGTCCAGGAATTTCCCCAGTTCGTCCTCGTCTTTGGGGGCTAAAGCAGGAGAATGCACGATGCTGAACTCCACTTCGATGAGCGGGTTGTCTGCGCCACCTGTTGCGCTGCTCAGGGCGCAATCATCCACCTTGCACAGCTGCACGGAAGCAAACAGAAAACCTGAAGTGAGTCTAATGAGAACTAGCAGTTTGAAGAAAGAGCACAGTAATATATTCACCAGAATAAGTATTGTTATTGTTATTGTAATCATTCCCAAACTCAGAATCCTCTACTTACATTTTCAAAATGTTTTCCTTCCATGGCTTGAACACTTGAAAACGATGTGACTGCAGGCATCACGGCTTCAGCCACAGCCATGCTGACTGCTTCGGTAAATAAAAAAGGCAAAGCAATAATTCAGGGGTGTAAATGTGAACAGTCACTGTCCTCTCTGTCCATAGAGCGCCAGTCTGGTACCGTCGGCGGCTGAGCGGCGTTCCAGGATTCAGGATGTGAGTTTCGACAGCGCTGAAGGAGGCTCTTATAGCTCCCCTGCCCCATTGGCGGGAGGTGTGGCTTCTGCCCTCCGTCTCCAACACACACTCACACCCCACACTCGGGTCCCCAGCAGCACCCCCACCGTGCAAACAAACATAAAATGACATTCGCCTACGTCAAGCAGATATGTCACTGAAGCGCACTGTAAAAATCCATGAATTAACGTGACTTAACATTTATACATCCCTGAGTCGTTGGGAATTAAGTCTTCGTCTTTCAAAACACACACAAAATTACACCCTCTACGTTGCCAGGGGATTATTGTTTAGTTTTTGGTTTTGGCAAAAAATAATGAGTGCGGGAGCGTCGAACCTCCAGTGCGTAAAAGATCTTTCAAGATAACTGAAAATGCTCGGTCTAAGTACCAAAATTTCCAATAAATATAAGAATGTCAATGCTTTTTAGAAACAAAATGTGCGTCCCCTGGCACCTCACACAGTAACTGTCTCTCTGAGACATTTATTTTGCAAAAACGTCTCTCACAGTTTCATTCCAGCATCTTCACACACGCACACACACTCACACATCATTAATTTGTCTCGACCTGATCCCTGCATGTTTAACACAAACACAAACGTGCGAAGAGGCCTCTCATTCCCGAAGCCCATCGAAACAACCTGCTAATCTGGGTGTCAACAAAGGACGACATGTTTCTTAATGACCCCCCCCCCATCGGCCCTGTAATGTCCCCTGCAGTCATTGCTATGGTAATGTTCAGGAATTTTCAGGTGGATGGGTCTCGATTGTGGAGGTGTGTGTGTGTGTGTGTGGGGGGGGGGGGGGGCAGAAGGGCTTTCCATTGACTGTGAACTGTCTTATACAGTATTTATAGACAGACCAAAGATACACCTTACATGGTTTTAACAGCAAGAACTGTTCATAAACAGGATTTTGACATCTGAACATGTTTCAGAAGTCTGCTACTTGAGTTCTGTGTCCTCCAGAAAATGATGAAATAAAATGGAGGCTCACACTTTAAAACTGTGACTGGCATTGAGTACTTTCTATCTCAAAATCTAAATAAGTCTCTTTGGACTTCTGTTGTTGGAGTCAGACCTCTCTGGGTCACGTCTCTGTCTGGGAATGACCTTTTGCCTGATAAAAGGAAGATACTGTAATTCCTAAAATGTGTAACATGTAAAACATAAAATAAATCCTTACTTGCTGTAACAACAAAACCAATAATGCTATTTTTATAGGGCCAGAAGAAAATGAGAGAGAAAAAAGCAATATTTTTTTTTTTTTTTACCATTAGAGCAAACAGGGGTCAAGAATATAAAATATCTGTTTTGAAAGTCCCATTTTGGACATTTCGTTTTTTCTTTCTAGGTGTTGTGAAAGCCGTAATTGCTCTCACCTTTATTTTTTTTAAACCTAAAAAAGGTTATATAGTAACTTGGGGAAAAGTTTAGCATAACACAACAGGTCCCTGGTACCATATCTCATTAGATTAGATAAAGTGCTTTTGATTTACTGTAAAACCCCATAACTGCAACAAAGCCCAACCAAACTAACGCAATTATTTCTTTCTTTGCTTCTCTCTCCGCTCCTGCAGGTGTTGTGAAAGGCTGAGTCCTGCAGCCCTCTCCCTTTATACTCCGTTATTTTTAACCAGCTGGGCTTACGCAAAACAAATTCCGGCACTGTCCGTGTGCCAAGTGGAAATGGACTCTGTTTCCTGAGGAAAACTAGACATTTGCTTCCTCTAGTTTCACTCTGCAGTCACCTTTAGCTGTAATAACTAAGGATGCAGACATGGGGCGGCTCTTGCTTGCACCGCTGACTGACTTTACTGTCATTGACTGATTGAAACTAATATCTATTTAGGACATTTTGTATTCAAAGGGTTATATGCTCTTAGGTGAATTACTAGCAAACTTCATTGTACTACAGAACCTGTTGTAGAGCGGTCATAAGTCTGTTTGAGATTTTCTGCCATAGTGTCCTTGAAAAATCCACATATTGAAACATGTTTTGCAAATATCAAACTCAAACCCACTGAAAACACGCTCTGAGCCCCCCTGCAGAGAAAGCTACCCTCTATCTTGTTCCATCAGAGGCATCGTCAAACCCAGGCCATGTAAGACTTACTAGCCAAGAAGAAAGAGACAGACACAGATAAAGAGTCACCCTGGGCTCAGGTTTCTCCTTTTGTCAATCTCTTTTCTAAAAGAGAGGAAGTCTTCTACCTTGAGTGTTTTCTAAACACAATTACTTAAGATTACAGTTAAGCAGGCAGACAGAGAGAATCAAGCCGTCTCACCCTGGATACACTCCAGTGTTTCCTAAGTAAACATAAGAAAAACTGTTTTATCTTGTTCAACTGTTTAAAAAAAAACAATCAGTTTTTTTCTTGAAGTATGTCTATGTTTTGTAACAGTGTTCTCTTATCTCGATTGGTGATTGGAACTTGTTGCTAAAATATAAAATGTCTGATTCAGCTTTTCTGTTTTATTCAGCAAAGGTTTTATTGTTTCTAATTTTAATTCTTTTTGGAAGATAATATGATTTGCAATAGTGCACAGGTCAGATGTTCACTTGCTCTCTTTTCTTTGATGGTTACAGCAGTGGTTCCCAACCAGGGGTACTTGTAACACACAGGGTACTTCAGCCGGTACCAGGGTGTCTGTGAAAAGGTTAACTAAGTCAATTAATTAAAAAAGAATAAAAATCGTGGTTTGATAAGAAAAAGATATCCACATATTGAATTAGCTATAACACCTGAGGAAATGCGTCGCTATTAATGGTTTGGGAGAAGTAGTTAGCAAACGAGCACACAGGTCCAGGCAGTTAAAAGTAATACATAAATGATAAATAAAATAATAAATAAAAGTCATAAATACACAATGAACAGTTTAAATATTTAGATGAAAATTGTGGATGAATGGTTGAAATACTTGACTATACTTGAATAGCTAAATAGTGAAAACAGATAGCTGTAAATAATGGACAAATGTTGGAGGAGCTGGGTAAATGTAATGGATTAACAGCTGAAATAGTTAAAAGTAACAGAAAAATTGCTAGAGTGAAACAGCAGAATCTTGGTTACACAGTTAAAATAGCTAAATATATTGGATAAACTGTTAAAACTGACAGCTAGAAGTATTGGACAAATAGTTGAAATATATATAAGAGTTGTGGAGAAATTAACGCAAAAACAAACTTGAACAAACTGACCTGTAGTTCATATGCATGAAAAATTGTTGCTTCATTTAGTTAATCATGTTAAATAACATGCAGTTTAAAATAACTTCAGATGGACATATTTGGAGCAATTCTAGTTGTGTCGATGAAAGGGTACATGAGTTCATCTAATGGTACGTCATACAAAAAGATCGGAAACCACTGATTTAATGAGTCAACTTCTCGCTGTGCCTAGAAAAACCAGGAACAATCTGCTCAGCAGAATATGGACACACACACACAAAGATACACACACACACACACACACACACACACACACACATACAGACTAATAGCAATTATCCTCATCACCCACAAAGTGAGGGGGAAACCCAACTGTTATCTTGGATAAATATGCCGTCGTGCATGGCATGAAAAAGCAAGTGATTAGAGAGAAAAAAGAAAGTACAACGACCGCACAGAGAAGGGCTAGTTACCTTCTAGAAAGATATCAGAAGGAGGTGGGAAGGAGAGGAAATAAGAACAAACGCAAACCACTCAGAAGAATCATGGGAAAGAAGAACAGCAATAACATCAGTCTGACGCCCTGTAATCAGTAATTCTGCTCTTCCTGAGGCCAGGGATTGACGCCTGTTGGGTCAAACAGTCTGACTGTGGATGGAGGAGGACTCTTTACTACCGGCCACACTAGACTGGATTAGATTGGATGTGGGTTGATGTATGATTGCAGGATTTATTGGTTTTAGGTTATAAGGTTCCAAATGAGCCAACTTTTTAGATTTATCAGTATCTATTCACTTACTTATTCACATAAATGTGGAAAAAGATATATGTACATATTATTTTTTATGATGATAAAAATCTTCGTCTGCTCACATTGTGTTTGAAATCTGTCAACATGCTTAGAGACAGAAACACCCAAAATGTGTAAAATGCAGTAAATTAAATGAAGCCAAATTCCTGATTTAAGATGATCCCTTATGTCTTGTAGAGACACTTGTTATATCAAACAAAAGTTCATTAGCCTGCTGTAATGTTTAGCTACCAGCAGTCCTAAATGGTTTACCTGTTTCCAGTAGGCTAAGCTCATTGTGGTTAAATGGTTTAGGAGCAATCAGTACTAATGAGGCCATTAGCTGCTAGCTGTTAGCTTAATGAGATCTGGTTGCCACATACTTAGCAGGATGTTGGATTATTTACGTATCTTGTGTGTGATCAGGATCAGAGGCAATCAGAAGACGCTGGGACAGTAATGATGTCCCACTGAGTGAAGTATTACATAGAGGGAGGTTCATGACTGTTTGTACATTCTCAAAAGTCAATACATCATTTTTATTAAAATCATATTCTTGGTAGCCTTTACTTATAATCAGTCTCTGGTTAGTCTGAGATTCACTTGGGATTAGAAATTGGTTCTACTCCAATCATTACTTTTAGTCTCTGGCTATTTAAAAGCTTTTCTTATTTTCATAAAGCGCATGATAAGTGACCTCCTTATTTGAAAACATATCAGCTAAAAAATGTACCTGTACTTCCTGCGTAAGGCTTTTCTAGTGTACCTGGCATTAATATGCAACTTGGGTGATCCATTCACAAGTGGACAGCTCACATTCAGGTACAGATACCGAAGCTTTGAGATTCCACTGCTGAGACCACATTCTGAGGTGGTCTGAGTTATATGTTGTTTGAGGATATGGCAATAACATACAAGGATGCATTCCTGAAAAAAACTTTATGACGGAAAAGGTTTTATTGTGCTACTTGCTAAAACATACTAACCTGTCATTTTTTTGCTAATAATTAGCATGACTGTGGATTTGTGGAACAAAATCAAACTTCTTTTTATAAAAATTCACTTGGAATCAAGCTTTTGGCAAAGGTTATTAAACTGGTTGTAAAACAAACCTCACAGTGTGTGAGACTGAAGAGCTGGGGATCTTAGTTTGAGTCAGTGACAATCCAACTTAAAGGCCAGGAGCTGTATTTCTACCTTATCTAGCACTTTCTTCAAGTGTATAAGAAAGAACCAGTCTCACTTCTTTCTTGCTCAGTTTCAGCCTTTTATTATTTCCATATTAGCCTGTAGCAGCAGCTGAAAGTCTGCCCATTTCTGGCTACCGGCTCAGTCTTTACCCGGAGGGCCATTTACCTGTTCTGCCTGTTGGGACTTCTTTTGTGTCACACACTTGTGTGTGTGTCTGTTTTCCATGGTAATGTACTAATATCACAAACTATAAACTTTTATAACACATTTTAATTAATATGGTGCTTGAAGAACATATTTACAGTTGCATTTTGTAAAGAGACCACCAATATGTTTGTTATAAACATACGGTTCAGTACAAGGCTGCCAAATATTCAAGAAAATTTGCGAAAACCAAAGCATAAGAATGAAAGCAGAGATGTAGAAAAGAAACGCAACCCCCTCCCCCACCCAAATAATATCAAACCACAGGACTGAAATTATGAATACTGTAGTCAACTTTTAAACTCAACCTAACACGAGTTAAAATAGGAAAACACATTGTTAGAGTTAAACAGTGCATGGAAAACCTATTCCTAAGCATTTCTAGGCTTGGATCACAATTTTCTTAGTAGATTTTGCTAAAGATAATTGTATGTCCCTTGAACCCAGGTGAGTGACTGCTAATTCACACATGTCTGCAGGTAACAGTGTCAAACAACAATTAGCATAACATCAGAAGGTTTCAGACTGCATAATGAAAGCAAGTGAAACCTTTCGTTTTCATTGTCATTAGAACCTGTCTCAACCAGGTAATTCTGGTACATCAGCTTCTCACAAACTTTGAAATGTACTTTTCCATTGATTCGCAAATGTCTGGTAGTTATTTGCTCAGTTCTTTTGAAATCAAATACAACATAATGAAATAATTTTTACAGGTGTTTTTTTTAAATGAAGTTGTATCTCCAGTCATTTAAACAAGTTCTTCCACACATTGTACTGTTACAGCAGAAATTCAATAAGATTTAATTTACTCTCTTTTGGTAATAACTGTAAAATAGTTAAAAGAATATTAATTACACTTCAACTGTAGTGGTCACATTAGTGGACTTGTTTGCAAAAACAAATGAAACAAAGAATAAGCAAACAATCTTTTTTCAAATGTTTTTAAAAAGCTCTATTCTGTTCTTTTCTCCAAAGGTCAGGATGAACAAGAAGCCCAGTCATAAACTCAGGGACCTGACACTACTGTTAGTCGTCCAACTTTGTGCCATAAATAGCCAGCTTATATCATTACAAGTGGGTTTCTGTTTAAAGAAAATTGCTGACAATAGATGTGTCATTAAAAAGGTAATGGGAGAAACACTGTGTGCTAAAACACAGAGATGGTATAGGGTTGCTACTGCAGCATAATGTCTAGGTATTCTGTTCAGGAGCAATCCTCGTGCTCTCAGGCAATAAGTGATAGCTCTTCATCCATCTTGGCTGCTCCACTTAGCTCGTCTTTCAGTGACTGAGCTGTGTTACTGTCCTAACCAGGGATGATACTCCAGAGCAACACATGACAAAAGGACAAAATCACAGCTATTGTTTAACTTTTGTAAGAGTCGTAAGGAAAACATACAATGCTTGACATTTTTGGTTATTATTTAACACATAATGGTGTTCATTTCTGCATGTGTGTATATCATATTACACGTGCACCTGGGCACCCGTTTCACCCTCCGACCAAAATATGAGAAACATAGCGTCACTGTTAGACCAAGCATCTCAGTACATGTTGTGTGGGGACAGGACGCAGGTCTGGGAATAAGTTGACTGCCAGGCCTGTGATTTAAATGACAATGGTTAATCCAACATGCTATACTTTAAGAAAGTCGTAAGCGTAGCAATCAAGAGAAATTCAAATATCTGTGATGGATGTCAAATGACGTAGTGCTTTCTGCAATACCTTGTTTCTTTGCCCTCCGTCATGGGCTACAGAGAAGTTAAAGAAAGCTGCTGCACAGCTTGGTTGACTGAGAGGCCAAGGGGTGATGTATTGTGTATAACACACTGTGTATTCAGTGTCAATACGGTGTCTCATGGTAGGGTTAGAAGTTCAATTCCCAATGGGGCCACCCATGCAGATCATAAATCTATTAGTAAAGAGTTTTGTCACAGAAGTATGCAGGATCCTGGTAGGTGATTTTTGCGCACTGTTGTACAGTTTTGACAAGATATATAAACTACTCTGTGCTTTTAGTTATTGTCCATGCTAGCAGTGGGGCTCTAGGGAAGGCAATGTCTGTCAGTCTGTCAATCCACTACATTCAGGGTTTGCGGATGATGAGAGCTAATGACATTGTTCATCCCCTGACTTTTCTTGTAACACCATCATGAGCTTCACATTAGTGGTTTTGTGTGAAATGTCTTCCCATTGGTACAGGTATTCATGTGGGGATACATTACAATTTGCAAATTGTACTCTGGGTGATCCCTTAACTTTTCAGCTAGCACCATCACCAAAGTTTCCATTTGTCCGTTTCTTTTGAATTGTCAGTGTTGACTTAGGAGTTTTGATTGCCATCTACACACAGATACATGAAACTGTTTTGCAGTATAAGCTCGCAGGAAGAATGATAAACTTTCAGAGGCATTAACAGTGTGTTTCCCATTCATCATATCCTTTTTATGTCAAAAGCACATTAAACAATGTGCTGTAAGATATTACTATTGTATCATTTCGGTTAGAAATGATGTAATAGTTACAGTTACGACTGGTGAGTAATTGTTCCAGTGGGATCTGCTTTCTTTCTGATCTAATTCCAGTATGTTTTGTTTTTGTTGACTGGTTGAGAAGTAGACAGACTCTTCACATGAAAGGAGACGTGAGGTCTCTGATGGCAACATCTCTCTTTGTTTATATGCTTTTCATTACTGTTCCAGGTGCCTTAACTGAACTGTGACTATGACTGTGATGAAGAAAGAAATTAAAGCATTCTTTTCAGTGAAACCAAAGAGCCTAAAGATAAATAGTCAACGAAAGTGAAAAATGATAGTGATGCTTGGTGTTTTTTTTAACAGCTGATTACCTATATTTTTGTATTTTGCTGTATGAAGGAGTTAAGAGCATACTGCTTTTAATAATGAGCTAACTAGACAGTTGTGTAACATTTGCATTGCAAAATGTTTTACCTGCTCTACCTTTGTATGAAAACTGTAAGTAAAATAGCCATTAGAGTCAGTGCAGAGGATTAGGAATAATCATTTAGATAATCCACTACTAATAATGAACTTCCTATATAGAAGTTATAATGTGTCACTCACTTAGTCTTAGGTGATAAAGACATTAGTGAGATACAGAATGGAGTCAATAGACAAGCTAGTGAGTATCAGTGGTGTAAGGCTTTGATTTCTGGTTCAGATTAGGTACAAACCTCGAAGGAAAGAGTTGACACACCAGTTGAATGCCTACGTTCATTAACCAGAACTTTTTCCCTTCGGTGAGTGTAATTGTTGAATTGCATATCCTCTGACTACATAATGTTACTCTGAGGCCTGTGGAGAGAAAATACAAGCAGATATAGAAGCTCTTTGGTTTTTGCTTTTTAAAGAAGGCAATACTGTCAAATCATAGGAGAAAAAAACACTACTCCAAGTGCTACTCCATTGCTTCTGCTAAAAGGCTACTAAACATTGACAGTAGTCATTTTAAAATGAATGTTAAATTCTTCTTTATTTTCTTTCTTTCTTTTTTATGCTATCTATTTATATGAACCATAACAAATGTCTTATTTTAGATAATGCTGCTTATTGTTCCCTCGTCGTTATATCTGCCCTCAGAGCAGCTTTACCTTTGGTTCATGTTTATACAGGCCAAACTACACCTTGTTTCATCTGGAAGTACATTTTCCATCATGTTCTGTTCTACAATTCTGCAACATACCACATGTTAACATGTGCATCCTGCTGAACACTTGTGTGTTGATGGACACAGAACCTGTGGAGTGGTTGCAGGACGGAAAGCTCAGCAGGACATTGACCACATTAACACAGTATCTATTCAAAAAACTGGAAACTAATCAGAAAACTTTTAGTAAAGGGGCAAAAATGTAGCCAACTCTGATGAGAAAGTGGAAAAAAAGTTTTTCCCGTCTGTTTCTTCTCAGTTCTAGCAGCCGAAGGCTCTGAGAGCTAGAAGACAGACGTGAGAGCAAATAATTACCTTTCCCAGGTAGCTGCACTGATTGTTGAGGGCTTGAGGATGAGTGAAGAAGGCAACGTGTGTGCATGTGTGTGTGTGTGTGTGTGTGTGTGTGTATGTGCCTGAACACAGCATGTCCTTTTGACCTAGTGGCTCTGCAGACACGCACAGAGAGACGGTTTTGTGTCCCCAGACAAGAGGTCTGCTTTCACCGGAGCAGGCTCAGCCAATTACACCCTTCAAACTCCCCCAGCAGGGACAAAGGGGAGCAGAGTGGGATGAGTGACTGGGACCAGGCTGGGAACCCTCTTCATTAGTGGAGGAGGGGTGAGCAGTATGTTTGGCAAGAGATAGAGAGGGAAATTACTGAATTCAGGTACTGAGAGTTTGCAGATTTTACAAAACAAACAATTCAACAATAAACCAAAAAACATAAAACCCTAATTGTTCTGTATGTTTTCCATGTAGATTTGAATAGAAATTTAAATCAGCACTTCTTTCTGCAGTTAATGTTTTTTCTCTCTTGGAGCAGGGATAAAATACCCAAGAGCGCTCACATAGTTGTGGTTCATGATGTTAGCTAAATGATATTCCTCCGTGCTTTCAGGTGTGTGAACAGGTTCAGGCACAGCCACAAGCACTTCCATTGAAAAGCTTTATACAGTACACAGGCTTGGTATTGCTGTAGGTGTCAGCTGGCATCAGATCACATTATGTGATTTCATTCCAAATTCTGGCAGCGAATCCAGATTCCTCCCCTGTGATTTGTGTGTGTGTTGTAACTGCAGTGGATTCGTGTCAGTACTCTAACATCGAAACTGACATATCTGCTTCATTTCTCATGAAGGTATTTACATGACATTGAGGCACGTATTCACACACATGTACACTTGAGCACACACACTTGTACCTTCATGTCTGGTAGATACAAATTAAAAAGTCGTATGATGCAAAATCATTAGTCTTGCACAATCATTTTTAATCCTTTGCCTGTTGACACTTGTTACTCTTGTGATTTTGGAATACTGATGTAAATAACCCTCCAATTAACCTCTCTGTTATTATCATTTTATGTTATTTTCCAAGAACAGCATTTTTAAGGAATTTGGCAGCATCAGCTGAGATGCCCAGTATTTATTTGCACAAACTTGCCAATGATTAGAATGTCATGATAAAGTCCTAATTAAAAATGTAATGATATTGTTCAGCTAGATAACATGATTTGAAAAAAAAAAAAAACTTGTAAAAGAGGATTTCTCTACAAGTGATAAGCAATCAATCAAAATGATAAGAGACTGACAGTTGCAATGAGAAACAACACTACCCAAGAACTGATTTTGATTCATGAAATTACGTCAACATTTCTTTTGTGAATTCAGAAATGTAAAACAGTCAGGAAGGGGTGAAACATTTAACCGTTCTTGAGGAAATAAACACTATATGCATTTTTTTTTTTTTTTGCAAATACTGTGTGTCTCCATAGACGCAGCATAGATGCAGCGGCATGTATAAGCAGGTATATGGCATATTAAGACCTCTAGGCAGGGGGATTAAGTGCATACCTAAAAATAGCCAAAGATTCATGTCACTTTCATCTTGCAGAGCAAGTTTCCAGCCCATCATGTTATAATCTTTCATGCAGTCTATGGATTTAAGCACTTTTGACTTTAGCCTTCAAGGCATTACCTCGTTCCAGACAGTTCCTTGGGAGAACCACTGTCTTCAAGAAAGAGTACTGAAAAAGAGTACTGCGCTAATTAATAATTGCACACCTATAACACTGTCTGATTCACACTGAGATTTAAAGAAAAGGATCAAAATCATGTGATGTCATATTTTTTTTTATCCCAAAAGTACTTTCCTGTCAAAACATAGTACCTGCATTTACCGCAATACAACTCACTGCCAGCATCTTGATTGGAGATCGGGGTGTGTTATGCCAGCGGCTAATGAAGCCTCTAACCTCAAGCAGAGATGAGCAGACTTCTGATCGGCTCACCTCTTTGTAATGCCACACATCCAGATTTTGATGCACTTTTTGATTTGCAAAATGGCACAGTTTCTCTTTACCCTGTTGTTCTATAACCTAAAAGCTTTATGGAAGGGTGTGAAATAGATTATAATTATGATGGTAGCTTACTAATTGTGCATTGGCACAACTGCAAATATGAAGCAAACACACCAAACCACATTACTGAACATCTTTAAAAACAATGAAACAAGGAGAAATTGTGAGGAAAACGACAAAACCGGAGACAGTCAAACGGGGCAAACGGGGAAACATCTCTGAAGAAGGCAATGACTTGGATGGAATATTGGCTAACAATGCTACACCAGCAGCCATGGCACCAGATGGTTTCCTAAATGTTAATCAGTGCCACTCACACCACTGTTACCTCAACAGGTGCTGAGATTTCAAGCTAGTTCAGCCTTTATGTAATTTAGTCTGTGAATACACCGTTTATGGAAAATAACTGTGGCGGTACATTTACTTAAGCATGCTTGCAACTTTTATTTTTTCCATTTTCTCCCTATTACAGTTCAGAGGGAAATATTGTACTTGTCAGTTCATTAAATGTATTTGGCAGTAACTGTATAGTTACTCTTTACACATCAACATGACGCATTCTGACAGAGAAAAGTACCCAACATTAAAGTTAAAAGCGCCTGCTGACTACATACAACATTAGGGAATATCTAGTGTGTCCATTAACCTAAACACTACTAGACCACTGTAGAGCAGTAACTCATTGAGATAGTACAGGAGAGAGTAATGCTTTAGATGTTATCATTTAGAGAAATCCAAAACCAAATATCTCCCTCATGCTTAAAAAAAGTTCAACAATAACTGTTACAGGACTAAACATTACTGAGCTTTTTTGGAAATGCCTGTCAATCAGTTTACAAACCCATTTCCATCCCTCTCTTTTTGCTGAGGTAAGATGTTTCATAATCTTCTCTTTAGTGTCTGTGTTGTGCTGTCAGTTTGCATTGTGGTGTACAGTACATTTAACCTGCCAGGCCTTTGAAATAGCTGTCACGAAGATGGGGCTATTATTGAAGCTATTATGAGATTTAGTCCCTGAACAGCTGCAGGGCCTCCTACAAAGAGACCAAGAGCCAGTGTTGGATTCTCAAAAGCAAAAATCCCTCTGGACATATTCAATCACACACACACATGCACTCACACAAATCCAAGATACCTGTATATTATTAATGCAGAATTATGCATGCAGGCATGATGCTCTGTATGGGTTGAAATGTGCACAAATACCTTCCAAACCATAGTAAATATCAGTAACTTAACTAATAAGAATGCCAAGTAGACTGCAAAAAATAATATATATATCTTTGGTGACTCTAAAATGATGAGTTTGAGAGTTTGCTGCATTGAATTGTTGTCCAGTGGAAACCATGTATCATCAAATTTGGTCATTAGGATAAAGTGATTTTTCTCCCTCTTAAGATAAACTTAAAAACCTGAAATATACATCGAGGCAAAGCCAGAAACCAGGTTATTTTGTTTTTGTGAAAAACAGACATTTGGGAAATAGATGTTTTTTACAGGACACTGATAATGCCACATTTAAATATATTTTAAGAAAGTACTATATATTTCACATCTTCACACATGCAGTAGGTAAACCCCCTTTACATTTTCATCCTAATTAATCTATCCAGAATCAGAAAGAGAGTTTCCAAAGAGACAATCCAGTGTCTAACTTTTGAAGCATGCCAAGGACTTTAAAGAGAACACAACAGCACAATTATATACTGTATTAAACACCTGATGACATTCTAACCATGGCTGGTCTATGTTTTCTCCAAACCTACGCTGTATCTGTGGGAATGCTGATTTTTGAAGACACAGGCTATAGAATTTAAAACCTTTCAAATGTACTGAGGAGCATATTTTCAGTCTAGATATGCCCTGCACTCTCCCAAGTAGATAGACAACTGACTTTTATCTGCACTGTCATTAGTGAAAACCCATGTAGCTGCTCCACTGATCATGAAAGGGAGATATACTTTGTAGACTCATCTTGGGGCATCTAAACCCATTTATCAGTCTGTTTGCTTTTCTCAGAAAGGCTAGCATTTTAGTCTTAATTTGTCATTTTTTTTTTCAGACTAATGATTGTAATTTTTGTAATTTTCTACAGGCTATAGACTTTCTGACATGGTAATTCTTCTCTGCTGTGTAAACCTCTCTGAAAACCTCAAGGTGGTCTCTGGGTGTTTTACACAAGGCTTAGCTAACACACATTTATCTTTTGGCTTTTCAAATCAGGTTGACAAGTTTCCTCACCCCTAATTTGTCATCACATGTGCTCACTGACTTCGCTAAATACTCTCAACCTCTTACCTGTCACATTTCGAGGGCTAATGGGGTCCACTTCAGATAACTGTTGTTTGACCAAGTCTGCCTCCAGTCTTTAATAATCTGTTCCAACAAGCAGAGCACCAAAAACAAACTTAAGCAAAGAGTTAATATGTGTTGCGCTATCACGTGGCTGCACAAACTCAGATGGAAATCTGCACTGAAACACATTTACACGTATTTATTGACACATTTTTACCTCTTCCTTGTGACAGCAGAGATACTGTGCCTTGGGGTTAAGTAACACATTCTTTACACTGAGTTCTGAATGTGCCAAAATGAACGAATGATTTATGTAAATGCTTATTAAGTGTTTTCAGTTCCAGTCACCCTCTAACCTCATCCTTCACTTAGGCAAAGAACAAATAGTTAACCTGAGTGACAGTACTAGCCACAAAAAAAAGGCTTCATTCTGATCTGTTATTAATTATTTTCCACACCATTGTTAGATCTTGTATTGAGGTTGGTGGTTCCATCCCTGCATCCTGCTGTTGGTGTAATGAATTTTCTCTGAGCAAGACCACACACTGTAAATTATGCATCTAATCTCTCTCTGTCCTCACTTACCTTTCACTCTCTTTTCAGTATTTGAGTTTTGCTCATTGTGTATATGGGTATCTGTCCTCTTTCCAGGTCTTCATAGTAGAGAAGAGGCCGTGTGACTCACACACTATGATTATTGGCCCAAACATGGGACAACCCTGTTAATAAAACCGCCTGCCCCTTTACCAGCAAGTTTTTGAGGATAGAAAATACTTTTACATTGATCCTGGTGGGTAAGTTTGAAAGAGATACTATTAATCCAATTAATCCACTCTATTAATCCAAGGAGAAGAGAGTCTTCATTTTTGAAGCTTTTTGTCCATATAAGTGAAAAGTTAAATACAGCAATATGTAAAAACTCACATCTGTGTAGCTTATCACAGTCAGATACACTCTCTCCTGTCAGGATTTTGGAAGCAAAGCCAAAATCATTTTCCTGACAGCACTTTTCAGAATGCCTCTTTGAGCTCATCATCCTTCTAATTCTAAACCGGTTTTCTGGTGCATTGTGGCGTCAAATGTGATGCACAGGAGAAGAAAAAACAGAGGGAAACTTGTCTAACTGTAATGGGAAAGGAGCCTGTTGCTTGAAAGCACCTGCTTGCCTATAGTAGCATCACAGAGGCTACAAAAAGTCCATAATTCAACACTCTTTGTAGGTGACAGGTCATCTTTCAGAAGGAATACTTGATGTTTGTGAAAACATTGACATTGACTTTCAATGTAAGACGACCTCCACTTCTTCAAATTTACAGAAAAAAAAATCTTATATTCAGACTAATACATTAAAATAACACTGACTTGACATAGACACTGCACAGTGTGTGTACGTGTGTGTAGGGGAAGAAATGTAAGTCACTTTGGACATTAGCATATGTCAAATAATGTAATGATATACGCCTCCTGCTTTGTCCATGTGTGTATGTGTGTTTGTCTACGTGTACAATTTTAAACCTTAGAAAGTGAGTGTTTTACCAATGTGTGATAACTCCCACAGTAGAGTCTGTTTTCCTTTATCAGTTTGGAAATAAGAACATGGGTTGAGGGATTGACTTAATGTACACTGCAAATCTTGCTCTGCTTCTGGAAATGACGACCTTTGTTTAACACATCCAAACAGGAGAGATCTGTGCAAATAAGTTAACAAAACCTCCTTTCTGTGATGTTACTTCCTTGTTTATCCTTCCTTTTTTGGATGTAGTTGTGGTTTTATTCGTAGGAGAGATTACCATTCCCATACTTATTTCTGCTTCCATCTGTCTGTCTGAAAATGTGTCTTATCGGCATATTAGGAAGTTCAGTATAAAACTACAAAAAATTATCCACACAATACTTGGAAACAATGATTCAAGAGGAATCTATAGGTGAGGAGGTTTCTGCTTTTCAGTACATGATGCTTCGTCATGTTTTCTGAGAATCCTGTGTGTTGAACTGTGTTATCACCTCATCCATATAGTACATGCAGAGGGCTGGACTGTTCTTCACAGCTCTTATCAGAACCTGGCGTCTTGCATTTCGGTTGGACAGAAGGCGCTATCAACCATCCCTCTAAACTCTCCAGCCTGTCCGCCACAGATTAGCAATGATGGCATTCAGCGGAGTCTACTCACTACTTTTACTTTAGTCATTAGGTTGTTGAAGTTCTTGTTTTGTTCATATGCATTTTCTTTCTGGGTCTTTTTGTTCAGCTGGGTCTTTTTGTTCAGATTTCAATTGCTTTTATCCTTCTCCTTGGAGCTGGATTGGTGCAAATAGAGCTTACTATTGTCCTTGCTCCTTTGATATGTGATTATGTAACATGAACATGTTGCCATTCTTCCACAGAGTTAGTTTGGAAAGATTGTGAAGATGATAAAATAGAGTAATCCAAGAGTTAAAAAGAGAAATGATTATCTCTCTCAGGTGTGTGAATCTTTTTCCAAGGCCAACATAAACTGCAATAAAACAACAAATAGGGTATAATAGGTGGTGTTCATGAATTGGCGGCAAAACTAGTCTATTGATTTTGCTTTGTGTACATTGCATCATCAAAAGTGTAACTATTTAATTTATCCCAGAGATTTTGGGAAAGGGGCAGCTCACGTGGCTCTTGATTAGGTTTTCTCTATCATTAAATACAGTGTGTTTGTGGTAAAATAAGGTTATATACTGTCGGTATCATGTCAGGCAGTGGTCATCTTTAATATTTTTTTTCCTCAAAAGTTTAGAGTTGCCAGTGCAGCAAGCAACATTTGACTGAATTGTTATGAAAAGGTACCTGTCACTTTGCTGGAATGCAGAGTGGTTATATATATATATATATATATATATATATATATATCCCAATATTTGCTTTGATAAGTCCAATTATTTTGAAAACACATATGGGTTGCTTACCACAATTCAATCAAAGGTTTGGCATGTTCATTGTTAATTATGTTGCATAGCTGTGTGTACATAGGTGTAGTTGCATAGTAATGTTCCTGATGAAACCATGTTAAATAACTGATCTGTTTCATTTTGCTTGATCTTTAACAACATTCCCCCAAAAAGGAAAATGCAGCAGGAACAGTATTAAACTAGAGCCAACACAAGACTGAGACAAGATCCACAAGATAGTTTTAGAAACTATAAAATTTGAAGGTTTTTAAAATATAAATTAATTTTATAGTCTCGTCACTGCAATAACAACAGCTGCATTTGTAGGTTCTGTCAGAAATACTGAAGGAACAAAAAAAAAGATTCTTCCTTGTATCAGTTTTTATCACTGACTAACAACTTTTTTACCAGTTGATATGCCAATAATACCAAAAATATATAAAATTATCCCATTCAAGAAGCTTGAACCAAGGAATGTTTGGAGTTTTTCATAAAAAAATCACTCATGGCTCTGGCTTAACTATTGGTGTTTAGGACGTATACTATTATAATATAATGTCAATATTTAAAAACAGTTAGTCCAAAGGGGCCAGTGCACTGTATCTCTTCCACACACCCACTCACTAATAGCAACAACCACTACTCCTGAGTCCAGTTCAGCATGCCACCACTGCTTTATTAACAGACCACACATTTTGCCAAAAAAGCAGGTTGGCTGTTTTTGTTGTTTTTTTTTTTTTTTGATTTTGCTTTCTTCTTTTCTATTGGTTGGGTCCTGAAATGGCGCCTGTGGTTTGCAGATAGCATCGCAACCACATCAAGAGAAAAACCAACAGTCAATTACGCCATTAGTGCTGATGGAGCAGGGCAGATGACAGTGTTCACAAGCACTGGGTAAACATATGAAGTTAAGTCTGCTGTGTCATTGCAGACTAGCACACACACACACACACACACACACACACACACACACACACACACACACACACACACACACACACACACACACACACACACACTTACTGGCACAGATATCACCATACTCATTTATATGTACCTGCACAAAGTTCCCATAAGGTGGATTCATTTAACCATCATCATGCAACCATCTTCTGATTTAGCTAACTCCACCCTTATGCAACTAAAATTGTACTAATCATGTGAAAGTATGGAAGTGTTGAACATATGTGCAGTAACATGCAATAAATCAGTAGCGACACAAAAGACACAAACCGGAGCCTTGAGTGGTGCAGGTTAACTGTTGGAGAGAAAAAGGGTAATAGACAAAAGAGAAAAGGACTGAAAGGGATTCACCTACTCATGCTGTGCATTGCTGTGTTTCATAGAACTGTATTTTGGATATGTCGATCCCTCCCTGCCTCTATCATATACACTGCTGGAATTTACATCCATTTCAAAAGAACTATGAGGAGAGTGAAAACTTAACAGCTGTTTCAAGCATATCATCTCACTTACCTCATTTAATGAGCTGCTCCAGATTTGGAAAATTAACAGTGGAGGTAAATATTTCAAAGATAAAAAAAAAGAAAGACTAGAGTTAGACTTTTCTTGTAACACACGTATGCACAGCTATTCTACCATTCTACCATTCTAAAGTTGTACAAATCAGACATGTCCAAAGTAGATGAAATAAATAATTTCCACAGAATCACATCGAAGCTGGCCTAAATCTAGTGCTGTAGTCCTTCTGGAAAATCTGACATGAAGCATCCATGTTCTGTTGTCTTAGGCAACAATCTGCTTAAATCTAAATCAATCAAGTCTTAATCAAATCTTAGGGCCCATTTACACTTGTTAATTTAAGTGTCTCGTTGTAGATAAAATCCACATGAGACGTGACACACTTCCATTACACAATCAGATTCAGTGTAAGAAAGACTTTAATGATCCCCGAAGGGAAATCGCATTGTTTCAACTGTATAACACACAGTTAAGATGACATTATGTATATAGTAATAATAATAAATACACAGTAAGTTGGCTAGTTATTTTTGTTTTTGCTGTGCTTTTGAGTAGTTTACTTCCACATTATTGGCATTCCAGTGTTTGCTCTCTGAAGACCTTGCTACTTTTGTGTATGTGTTTGTGTATTCTCATAAAAGAAATGAAAACAAGATGCCAATTTTGAAAGTAAATCCAACCCTGTGTAAAGTCTCAACAGCTGATGGTTAATTTAGATATGCTGTTTTTTACAGAAGGGGCAGCAGTATGACTCATTGGTTAGTTATGTTGGGGCAGGTCCTGGAATTCTGCTGTCTTCTTCCATGGATGTGTAAGTCAGACCAGCTCTAAGCTCTAAAATGCCTGTAGGCATGAATGTAAGTCTGACAGTGTTTGTTGGTATGTTAGTTTTTGACTGGTGACTTGTCCAGCAGGTTCCCCTGCCTCTCACACAATGCGTGCTATGATAGGCTCAATCACAAGCATTTCATGTAGGTAGAGAAAATAGATAATAGATAGATAGGTTTTACATTAGAAGTGAGAATTTAAAGGTAAATAAACCTGCACACCCATATATTTTAAACAAGGACACTGTATTGATAGTACATGTATGACTGTGTTTGTGTTTCACAGTTTACTTGAAACTGAAATTGGCCACAAAGGAACTAATGTGTAGTGGCATCTTTAGAGATGTAGAACCATAATGCACAAACTATGTCAGAAAACTGAATGAATGAATGAATAAATTAGAAAATGACAGAATAGACAAAAGCTTCACAAATCATCTTTTTATATCAATAATAGATCAAATGTCTATGTTTAATGTGAAATGTGTCACCTGTCATGATGAACGCAAGTATATGACTTTATAAGGTATATTTATAAGGTATATGTTAGTGTTGTGTTACCAGGTTGCTCGACTACCCATGTGTGACTAAAACAGCCTGCATACTTTGGGCTACAAATGAAAAACCTCAAGAAAAGCCCAAAGATACTACAGTTTATCTGTAAAATTACAATCTTTTGTCTTTTTTTAAATTTGATTTTCATCTTTGAGGAGTTGCCAGTTCTATAAATATAAAACATCACAAACAAAAAGTTAGCCAGTCTCTTAGGCAGAGAGGCAGGTAAATGCAAAGGCCAAGATACCACAGATGTGATAGGTGCCTTAGGCTGGAAAAAACTCATTAATCCTCCCCAGTGGCAGAACAGCTAACTGTTGTTGCTGGAACCTTTCTTTGGTTTAACACCTCAGGCCCTCCCCAGACAGATGGGACTCACTGGTTTCCTACAGGAGCTCATCGAATCTAGAAACTATATACCCCCAAACAGACAGGTTATCAAGAACAGGCAAAACACACACACATATACACACACACACACACACACACACACACACACACAAACTGTAACAGAGGCCTGGTCCCTTTCACTGTTGTTGTTTTGTAAGTATGTCACAGCTTATAAAATGAGTTGAGCTGATTTTGGATTATTTCCAAAGGTAAGAGTCTGATGTATGTATATGTGCCCCTGTATTCCTATTTGTGCATATACTGTAGATGGTATAGAGATACAGGAACTGCAGGTCAAATATACAGCCTGGATGTCCTGATGAAGTTGGTTTTTCAAGACATGTGTTATGCTTGACATATGAAAAACATGTGTTTTGCTTGCAGGCTGTTGGAATTGTCTACTCACAAGTTTACAGGTTGTGCATCTTTAAAACTTTAGATATTCATCTGAATAAATAATAATAGTAGTTCTCAGAAACTAAAAAAGGTGGTAAAATGCAAAACAGGGTATACATGAGAATCACTGAACAGTATCAGAGTAAGTCTTACTGAGACAGGTGAATGAGTTTCACCCGAGCCTGACAGATAGCCTTGACCTTTGACCTCTCGACACCTTGTGTACCCTGAGGACAGGAGAAGTTAGTCAGAGGACACCTCACATAGTCAAGCAACATGTCTTTTACACTCCTCATTCTCCTCAAAGGTGTCATCTACAACCTGAAGCCTGTTCCTTTTATCTTCTATGCTCAAAAACTTGAACCACTTAGGCGTTTTCAGGGGGGAAAAACAAGAACGTTTTTATTGTACTCTGTAGTCTTATTTATGCATACAATAATACACAAGCTTAAAAAAATGATACCATATTATTACACCTGAGTGTAACACCTGAGTCTGCTTTTTGTTGGCAAATACTTCTTCACATTTTGCTGAATCAGCCCCATGGAAAGTTATACTTGAAAAGGCTCCTGCACTTTCAGTTTACACTGTATTGAGAATGTAGCAACAGCAATCACCTGGATTACTTTTCATCAAGATGTGACTTTTTCCTGTGAGTTCCTAGGGGGATTTATTCTTGATGGACGAGGATACTGTTAATACACTGGAATGAGTAAGCAATGCTTATTCCAGCAACATGTATGTCACACTTCCGTGGTAACTAAGTTATGACACAGGGAGGACATGGCACTATCTCTGATGCATATTGTTTGAAATGAGATATGAGATTAAATGTAAACTCTCCCTTAAAAATATACCATAGACAAGACCACAGTGTCCTGACTGGTAGCTACAGCTCTGCATGTTGTTCCTTGCATACACACAAGAATGGGTGTACCTGCCTGGAGGTGCAAGTGTGTGGCTAGTGTTACAATAGCAAGCACATGTAGTGGACTCTACAGTCTCATGCTGTGGAATGTGTGAAAAAGGCTGTATTCGTTTATTACATCTTTCTAAGGAAAAAAAATCTTGTGCAGCACAGCAAATTTATAACAAAAGCAAAAACAAGTATCTTGCAAGAACTGTACTTTTGCATAATTGCAACTGTTACAAAAATATTTTGAAGCTAAAAAATAAGATCAGTTTCCATCTTGTCAATGAGAAAGTGGTCCTTTGAGCAAAGGTATTGACCTTACATTGTTTTTTCAGAGTACAACCCTTCAGTGACATGTTATCCTCTATCTGTGTTACACCCCTTTATAACTCCCAGGCCCTCTCACCTGTCATCCTGTGACAGTGAAATACAGCTCTGTGGATGGAGTGACCTCTCCATCCTCTTTTTTCTTGACACTTTGTATTCTCTTCCCACGTAACAAAAGACATCCAGTAACCTCTCACTTCCTTAATCTCTCCCCCCTCCCTGTCTTCATTTTTCTCTTTCACCAGTATTATCAGTCCTACTCTCTCTCTCTTTCTCTTTACTTCCCTTTGTTTTTCCTTCCTTCCCCCTCATTCTCCAGTGCACTGCTCTCTTTGACAGTGTCATCGCCTGCTTTGCTGTATTCTCAGGGCTGAGCCAGGATCAAAGAAAATGTCTTCACGTGTCCAGCCATCAGGAAGTGGAAATGGAGGAATCTTAAAGCTCCATAGTAGTTTGGTTACTTCCTTGAAAGTCCTTGGAAGCATGCGCACTTTGACACACCATCGCACACTCCTTTCATGCATAGAACTGCTGGGTTCAGTTAGTGGTTTTTGTTGTTTACACAAAGGACTCCTGAATAGGAAAATTCAGTAGGATGTTTTTGCCCCCGGGGCATGGCTGTTTAAGATACAGGAGATTAAACCTTTTTAGCCATGCTAGCAGTATGGCTCTGTAGATGGAATTGTCGGTTGGCTGGTTGGTCAACCACTTTGGTCCAGTCCGAACTATCTCAACTACTATTGGACAGATTGTTATGCAATCTCATTGTCCTCAGGATGAATCCCCTGGCTATTCCTGTAGTGCCAACAGCATATCAAAGGTTCTGGTTATTCTGTGAAATACCTCAGGTTGAAATTTTTGGATTAGAGCCATTGAACAGATAAGCATCAGATTTGGTGGAGATATTCATGGTCTTCAGAGGACTTTTCCTGGAGTGCTAAAAGCATGCCAAAACTTCCACTTGTCCTATGAATTATGTCAGTATCTATCGAAGTGATTTGTGCTATTTTGTTCAATCATTCTTGTACATGAGAGGATGAATACTAATGACTTTTGATGACCACTTTTCCTCTAGCACCAGCATAAGGTCACATTTTTAATCTTGAGAGATGCCCCAAGAAATATGAAATGGTGTGCCATAAAACTTTGAAGAATTTTCATGTTCTCCACAGGATGAACTAATAAATTTGGTGATCCCCACAAATTTTATATAGAACCATTGTCAGGTCTTTAATCTATCCACTTCTTTGGTTTATTAAAAGTTATAAAAAAAAACCCCAACTAATTAGCAAATAATTGTCCTAACACACTTGAAATAAAATGTGTTAGAATGCTAATATAGAAAACATAAATCTTACACCAGCATAACATTAGCATGTTAGCATTGTAACTACTCAAATAAACCAGGTTATGCAGGCAATTGGAAAACATGGAAACAAGTCCTAAAAAGTTGTGGGTTAGGTGCATGTGGATGAGGTGCCAAATACACAATTTATAGTTGTCAAGTCACAATTGAGACACTGCTAACCCTAATGTCGGATGTTTGTCCAGAGAGCTCTGCCACTGAAAAACTGCAGAATTTGAGTCAAATGACTGACTAGACTGAATTAAGACGTACATTTATACTGATTAGTGCTGTGTTTTCTACAGGAGCATACCTTTTTGGTCCGTGACAGAGTTTACATAGTTTTGCCTCCATACAGCACAACAATGGATCTGAAACAGATGAATCAGGGAGGTTTTGCAAATAATTACATCAACAGTTTAGCAATTACAGCCATTTCTATACATAGTCCCTCATTTTCAGAGGCACAGATGTAATTGGACAATTGAATATTGATCGGTCTCATGGCCAGAAGTGTTGATATAAATGAAGGAGGCCATCATTAGGCTGAGATTACAAAGAAAACCCCATCATACAATTTGTTACGTTCTTAAAAAGAGGGGATGCACCTATAAAAGGCCTGGAGGACCACGACCACAACCACAACCACTACAGTGGATAATCGCAGAATTCTTTCTATGGTTACCAAAAAACCCTTCACAACATCTAGCCAGGCTAAGAGCACTTGCCAGGAGGAAGACGTATCCTTGTCAAAGTCCACAATCAAGAAAGACCTTCATTGAAGTAAACAGAGGGTTTACCAGAAGGTGCAAAGCACTGGTAACACTTAAAGACCAGAGAGGTCAGACTAGATTCTGCCAGAAAACAAAGAAAATATTGACCAGTTCTGGAACAAGATTCTTTGGACAGATGAAACCAAGAAAAACTTGGATCATGACCCAAAATGTACTGCAAAAACAACCCAAGAGCTCATCAAGGCAAAGGAATGGAACATTCTCAGGCGCCTGACCTCCACCTAACTGCTTTTGACAAAAAGACAAAACTGAGGATGGAAAGACCCACAAACAAACAGCAAACAAGCAGCAACTGAAGCCTCTCAAGGGAGGAAAGCATATGGTGATGTCCATGTGTTCTAGACCTCCAGTCAGGTCTGGTGTGGCATGATCAGCTGTTCTGATCATGGCACACCAGACCTGAACTTCTCAGGTCAGGAGGTTTAGGTGCAGTGTCACCTCACAGATATGAATAACCATCCAAACATGACTACTACACCAGAAACAGGGTTCAATGATCAGTCTGCACATGCTAGGTGAGGCACAGAATAGAAACAATAGGTAGGTGAAATACAAAGACAGGGTGGAACAGGGTGAAGCTGAATGACATAAATGATGAATTCATTGATATACATCATCATTAAAGAATGGAGTTGAGTGTGATGCTTAGCAGCCGTTGATGATGTTAATGTATCTGGTGATCACAAAGTTTTTTTGTAACTGTCAATCAGTGTAAACTCATCGCCCTGATAGGTCTAACCTCAGTTCTGAGGAAAGTCATTTCAAAATAATCAATCTTTACCCGCTGATGTGTGCAAGTGACCTGACTATAAAACATCTGTGTAACCTTACACACAGGTGTGTGCTGGCTTTGTTTGCATACGTGTGTTTATGTGTGTTACCAATTAACTATTGGTAAGGACAGTGACCAACATTAAAAATAACTACAGAGCCTCTTACTGACTCATAAATAATAACTGTAAGTTGGCATTAATTTCAAATCTATCATGGCGGTATACAGAGGTAAAATTATGAAAGTTGTGTCACTGTCCAAATACTTATGGACCTCCCTATGTTGTAAAACCTGGGGAAAAGGAAAAGTTTGTTTTATTTCCGGTAACATTTCACAAGTTTCTACACTTCTAAAATGTGATTAAGTAGATGACCTTCAGTATTTTCTTTATGTGTGTGGATGGGGCTTTCCAAATCCTGTACAAACCTCCCTACTATAACAGACCACACAGCAAAACATTGAGGGGAGTTGTGATACAAGATATATTCTCTTACTATAGAGCCTTTCAGATGTTAAACATATCTTGATTTAACATATGGTTTAGGTCTAGGTTAACTGTGAACTTTGCAGCTGTGTTGTATAGAGGAAAATAAAAAAAAATTTTAGACACAGGATGGAAAAATAAGGATGTGAAGATTCGTAGAAGTGGCCTTTTAGAATGTGTGTGTGTGTGTGTGTGTGTGTGTGTGTGTGTTCGTGTGTGTGTGTGTGTGTGTGTGTGTGTGTGTGTGTGTGTGTGTGTGTGTGCGTGTGCGTGTGTGTGTGTGTGTGCGTGTGCGTGTGTGTGTGTGTCAGAATGGCCCTGAGCCAAAACCTAGTAGCTGCTCAGGGTGGTAAGTTTAATTGAATCACCTCTGTACATGCAACAAAATGTACCTCAAATTTTTATAGAAAAATAAACCTATACACATATTTCCTACAACACGATACCCCCTGCCTCCATTTTTTCTGTACAAAGAATATATCAATTTTGTTTTTAAGTAAAGTTTAACAGACTAATAAAAGATTGATATCATTCAATCATGATATGATTCCCCTATAATCACTCAGACCCTTCACTTAAGTAGATGCAGTTATGCCACAGTCCAAAAAAGGTTCCTACATTCAGGTTTTCTCTTAAGTCATATCAGAAAAATAAATTTATAATGTAAAATCTAATATAATCAGTATGCATAATGGCCTCCTCAAAGTATTATCATATCAAAGTATTATCATATCATTCACATCAATGAATGTCCTTACATTAAAGCAGCATTTTAAATGTTCTAGCTGGTTGAGAATGGAGCTAAATACTACTTTATACACTAATATTTTTATTCTATAATCATGCATTATTTTTAATTAGATGATCATGTAATTTGTAAGTAAGTACTGTATTTCCCTGCATCAACCAGTTTTTAATAATATTTAAATAAAAAAGTGATTCAAATATTGGTTTTTTGGTTTTTTGTGATGTTGCCAGGCCACACCAACACAGACCTATTGATGCAGATTTGGGTGTTAAATCACTGATTAAAAAAACAAAACAACCCCACCCCCCTAAAAAAAAAAATCCATTGAAAAAAAACCTCTAACATAGATATTTGGTTATCCACACAAAAATATCTGATATCATAGACAAGTATATAGGACTTCAAAATGGGTTTTAAGGACAAATATTATTACTGCTTCTCTGTTCTGGAAAACAATGACATTACCCTATTAAAGGTAAGAGGCTTAAGCTCAGTCTTAAGCTCAGTGGAGTAACCAAGCTGCGTCTGTCTGTGAAGCACAGTTTTGTTGTTTGCTAACCAAACTACAACAAAGAGGAAGTGACTTAGCCATTTTCCTACTGGTCAGATGTCTAAGTGTGAATGGACAGCTTAATGTGAATGGCATATAACTTTTATGTGTTGACGGTGTCATTTTGGCAGATACTGTAGTTTTTGGTGCAGTCTTTGCCTTAGTAGACTGTAGTTTAGTGCAATATGCTGCACCTTATGCACTATGTGCATGTGTGTGTTAGTTTGTTTGTTTGTTTGTTTGTTTGGTGTGTGTGTGTGTGTATGTGTGTCTGTGTGTGTGTGTGTGTGTGTCAGAATGGCTCTGAGCCAAAACCTGAGATGTGATAAGGAAGATGGAAATGAGGCATGCAAACATTTTAGTAAGAAAATACAATAAAAACTGAATGTCCTGTAAAGGAAATAAAATAATAAAACAAACATAAATCCAATATATGAATTAAAAGGAAAATTTACCCTCTTCTTCCAATATCCTCTTTGTCAAATGTGGCTCTTTTTTTTACTTCAAGAGAACCTGGTCCGTTTGAGACCTTTGCTTGTATATTTGATCATATTTCTTTGCCCTCTATTCAATCTCAACCCTTCCTCCTGTTCAAAAGCATCATCCAGCTGTTGCTTTTACACAGTCACTTCATGTGAAGACTTGGTAAAATATCAAGTTTCACTGACTGTTGAAACTTGCATAACAGAGAGCAACACAGAGCTGTATGCTATGACTATTTTGCTGATAGATGAGTAAATGTCATTTTGCTGATTTTACTATGTGAGCATATATAAATCCATTTTTAATTTCTGTAAAAAGTTTTTCAAATTAGGTATCAGACTTTAGTTTTTCATCCTACTTCGATATTTTATTGTTTCTAAATCTATGGAAGCACATATTTCAATCAGTGTTAATCCTTCCAGCAGCTGTATGCGGGGCTTGTGAATGACGATGGAAGACCAGGCTATGCAAAAGGTTTAATAGCCAATCACAAAGTACTGTTCAGTACTTCTGCAGCCTGAATTTGTATTTGAACAATATCAAAATGTTAAAAATACCCTGTGAGAATAATTACAAGGGTTCCCACATTAAATCTTTTGTTGCGATGAGACAGTCAGATAACTGTCGTCTCTCTAATTGGACCTCTTGTCCTTCACAGGGCAATTTTCTAAACAAAACATATGCTTTACATTCTCCTATCCAGCTGCAGAGCCAGACAAAATCCATTAGATTTCAAACTGTAATTTTCCTGAGAGTATTGTACCCAGGCATATTTGGAACAAGTGCTTCACTCTCCAACAAATAAAATGGACGGAAAAACTTCATGATTAATGGGGACGCTGCATGCTAACAAAACACATGATTGATACATATGAATAGCGTCATGAGAAGGGCAGAATAATACAGTCATTAAATCTCATTAATCAAAAGGGCAAATGTGAATCTGGGTAGTTTGTGTTATTATCTCTGTTTAGAGGCTGCAGTGTGTACATGAATGCAACTACAGCGTCTACATACACAAACAAAGCAAGATCTCAGGGCTACTTTGATGGGGATAAGGCTAAATCATGAGTGGTTGTTCTGTAATTTTTACATTAGCAGTAGCTGCGTGTGTGCATATGTGTGTGTGTTTGTGTGTGTGCATGTGTGTATGTATGTGTGTGTGTGTGTGTGTTTGTGTGTTAGTGTTCGTTTGTTCGTGTATGTATACGTGTGTTCCATGGAAAATTATTGTGGCTTAGTTTAAATGTGTTCTGATCATGTCACACCAGACCTGAACTTCACTGGAAATACAAGTTTACAACAGGTCAGGAGGTTTAGGTGCAGTGTCACCTCACAGATATGAATAACCATCCAAACATGACTACTACACCAGAAACAGGGTTCAATGATCAGTCTGCACATGCTAGGTGAGGCACAGAATAGAAACAATAGGTAGGTGAAATACAAAGACAGGGTGGAACAGGGTGAAGCTGAATGACATAAATGATGAATTCATTGATATACATCATCATTAAAGAATGGAGTTGAGTGTGATGCTTAGCAGCCGTTGATGATGTTAATGTATCTGGTGATCACAAATTTTTTTGTAACTGTCAATCAGTGTAAACTCATCGCCCTGATAGGTCTAACCTCAGTTCTGAGGAAAGTCATTTCAAAAAAATCAATCTTTACCCGCTGATGTGTGCAAGTGACCTGACTATAAAACATCTGTGTAACCTGACACACAGGTGTGTGCTGGCTTTGTTTGCATACGTGTGTTTGTGTGTGTGTGTCCAAATTAACTATTGGAAAGGACAGTGACCAACATTAAAAAATAACTGCAGAGCCTCTTACTGAGAACCATGCAGATTTAATTTCCGGATGTGTTTGATATTTGTGCCGATCTGGATGTCAAAATCAACAGTGGGAGGAGGAACGAGAGAAAAGAATGTTCGCTCCAGTCAAGTTGGTGTCAGGCAGGTGTGAGGGACTGACGCAAGGTCACCTGTCACAATTTAACTTGTGAGATATTAGAGATTGGGTCATTCTACCCTTCCTTAGTGATTTTTACCCAGCCTTTTTTATTTGCCACCACAAATTATTTCTGAAACATTGTTAGAATACCATCTTTTACTTGAGAATTTAGAGTAGATACTCTGCTGTATGAGTGTGTGTCTGTGCAGAGCGATTAAGATACATGAGTGTACGTGAGTCATAGTAAACTCTTTTGTGTGGGAGATGCTTACTCTGTGCCTCTTATGAGAAATCCCACACATCAGTGTTTTACATGCAACAAGATGAACCACCTTTGAAACTGAAGACTGCACAATTGTCAAACAGGCAAAGTGACAGTGATAAACTAGTGGGAGTGCAGTTGGAGGATGAGTCAGTGTGTTCAGAGGAAAATGTTTTGTAACTTGTTAGCCATGACTTTGATCTTTTGATGTATGCTGGTATTTAGTTGTGAATTTTGAAAATTATCTTTATTTGAAAAAGGGAAGCTAAGATTAAGTAGTAGAATTGACTGATAAACTAAATGTTACACCCAACACCGATCTTCTCTCAGCCAAATTGTCTTTAAGGGAAAATTGCGTCCCAAAATAGACACCGGACACAAGAGTCAGGACAATGTGACACTGGCATCCAGAGATCTTGCAGTGATAAAATCTTTGCTACACTTCACCTAGTTGCTTTTTTTCTGTGCAAAACCATATCCTGCTATTGCTCAAGATATTCATCTGAGTGTCCTTCATGGGGGTTGATGACAGGTTAGCACCTGCTGTTTTCAGTGAGGGCCCTGAACTCCAACTCAGTTCAGGGAAGAATCCTGGAAACACCTGAGCTCAGCACGACAGCAAGCACCCCACCTCATCTCACATGATAAGCAGAGGGACGACGACTCCACCAAAAACAGTGGGACACTAATTTACAGCTCTACTCTTTCTTTGCCTAGAGGTACAGTGCCATGCTTATTACTAGCGTCCCCCTCCCCTGTTTATGTGTTCACATGTAGAGTACACACTGATTTCTCAAATGTATATTATCTGAGAACTTAAACACAGAAGAGTTTTTTCAGCCCTTCTGCAAAGAGGTTGTGATTTTGTTATGATTTTGGTCCTGATTTGTTTTCTTGTTTCTTTTGTTGGAAGGAAATCTCAGAAAGCTCCAACCAGATTACACTGAAATTTGGCAGTAAATTGGGTTATAGGCCAAGGATGGCAATGAAAATGGTTGATCGGTCCACCAATCTGGTCCAAACTGAAATACCTCGACTGATTTTCTGTGACATTTAGTGGAGATATCCACGGGGACAAGAGGAGGAATCCCAATAAATCTGGTAATCACTTGTTCTTTTTTTTTCCCTTAGTGCCACCATCAGCCAAAAAGTTTCACATTATCCAGTGAAATATGTCAATGTGGACTAGGTGGACTGAACATTCATGATGATATATGCTAAGGTATCTGGTGATTCCATGGCGTTTCCTCTAGCACCAGACAGAGGTTCACATATTTGATTTTGAATGAAATGTATTGTTAGATGTAATGTATTATATGTACTATTAGACTGATGGCAATTTGCCTTAGACCTTCATGTTCCCGACAGAAGGAACCTCTTTTGAGATCCCCTGACTTTTTATGTGGCACAAGAACTTTAATTTGTCCAAAATTAGGATTTTGGACAAATTACCTTCAACACTACTGACATACCACATAGCCTCAACTGTACTTGTAGTACTAATTTGTATATGTTAGAATGCTAGTAAACTAAACTAAGATGGTGAACATTATCCCTGCAAAAAAATAAGCATGCTAATAAAGCACATTTTAGCTTGCAGGTGTTAGCGTTAATCTCAAAGCACTAAGGTGCAGCCTCATAGCTCGGCTACCATTGCTTTGAAAGTTATTACTATTTTCTCATGAGATTCGGCTTTAGTATCACTTGACTGATAAAAAAAAACAAATGGCATGTGGGAATACCATCCAGCACTATATGTATTTAAATGCATTTTAGAGCAGTTAACATTTTCGAATCATAAAATAACATATATAGACAACTATGCAACTATGCACACAATTAAGCTGAGGGGGGGCATGTCTTGCATCACAAACTCAGTGTTGCATATTTCTCCCTCCCCTGCTGGATATGTTGAGCATAACATTTATCTTGTTCATCTGTTCTCTACCAGGTGGCTGTGATCTGGCCTGACTGAGGGAGGACAAACAAAGAGGGAACAGGAACATGGCTACCTCTCTCTTCTCTGTTTCCAGGCCTTGACAGCAACCATGTTAATGCATTTGACAAAGTCTTTTCTTTCTTTGCTTTTGATTGTCAGTTTGTCCGATGGATTCTGTAGTCCTTTTCTTGTGACTTTATTTCTCTTAGGTTTAGTTTTCATGTTGGTTTAGGTCAGAGGGAGGAGCCCAGATCCTATCACACTTTGTGGGTTGATTTAGGTGTCTTCCCTTATTAATGCCAGCCCATCAGCCTTATTTGTGGTTAGTCTGGATTTGTTAATAAATCTGAATATTATTTTAACAACTTTTGACTCTTGATTATGTTAGACCCTTTTTGAAACTAGCCGTTTTAGAGGGTTGTAACACTCTGGTAACTAGTCATGCAAACATTTTTGGTTTTATCTACTTACCTTTTGAAATATTCATCCCTCTAAATCTTCATTAGTGGTGATTAGAATGTTGTATGAAATATTCATAGAAAAAAAATGAACAAAAACCCCCCCAGCAATATTTGTTCCTCAGAGACCGATATGTGCATGGCTTGACAGAACGATGAACAAATGAATTAATCAATTAATGATAAAATGTTTCCTACAATTTAATCCCGGATATTGTATTCAGTGATGAATCTTTGACCATCAGGGTGCGATAGATGGAGCCTGAAGAACTTTTCCTGATACAGACCAAACTAAAGAGGACACACAGTATTGTAGTTCAACTTTATAACTTCAACCCTCCAATGTGACAGGAGAATCTAAAGTTTAAAGCCAGTGTTGTTCAGTTAGGATTTCGACATCAATGAACACAAATGGGTAGTTTACAATGGAAATTCTACAGGGTTTATACACCTTGATTACAAAGGGTATTCATATTTAAAAGTGGTCAGCTTGCAGTAAACACAGGCTAGGTTTGGAGTGTACACTGATGCCATCAAATTAAACCAGATCATAACCTTGCCATGTCTGATTTCTGAAAGTTGAAAGTTCATATATATATATATATATATATATACGTAGTGGCTGTTTTCATGTACCAGATAAAGTTTAGTGTACACTTCCCAGAGTAATATCCCAATCATATCTTTTACATCAACAAACTCAACATAGCCTTATATACACAGACCTGAGTGTCCCAAAGCAACTTTTGTTGTTTCTGTATAATAATACCTATGCTCTCTTTCCATTTCTGACTCTACACACAAAGACACACACACACACACACACACACACACACACATACACACACACACTATTGCATTTTTGCCTCTGATAAGACATCAGAGAGTTTTTGGTAATTGCTTCGCTGAATTCCTAGCAGAGAGGAAGTGCTTCCGTGCTTCCATAACTGCAGCTCAGATGCCAGAGGTCAGATGGCATAAAAAAGGATCACAGGCAGATGATTTGGGGCCAAAAACAACAGTGTTTTTCTTGCTAAAGATGAGCAATCAGCACAGTTTCTCTTAGATGTCCCATTTGCTGGTCAGACTTTTGATATAGTTGGAGTTCCACTACATTAGTCAATGTTGTAGTTAGCAGAAATACAGTGGATCAGCTGGTTTAGAATATGCTAAGTATGCAGAATATGTTGCAGTTTAGCTTGAAGTTTCTGTCCCATAGAAGGACACACCAAAAACACAAGATACAAATGTGATAAGTCTGTATGGAATTTTTTTTTTTTTCTAATGGAGACTTTTTTACGTTCAGTGTTAAGTGACTGACATAATATTCTACTGTAATATATTGTCCACACAGGTATGAGAACTCTTGACTTGGAAGCAGCAAAAAAAAACCAAACAGTTAAATAAAATCAAAAGAAAAAGCTTTACTGTGTTGGATTTTTTACCCTGTAGTGCACATACAGTACAAGAGGGAATGGCAATTATTGCATCTTTAAGTGTGTGCAGATATACAAGAGACATATAAAACATCTTTTAATATCAGTAACTGGTTATATTTGGTTATATAACTGGTTATATTCATTTAGAATCTTATCTTTTTAATTTATTTTTTTTAAATATATTGAATCCCCTGTATTTAGAATAGAACAGAATGATCTGTATTGTCATTATACTCAGGTACATTTCATTTTTTTGATTGGTATCTTATTTAGGTTAAGTATGGCAAACAAAAGTCAGTACCAGAAAAAAGCAGTAATATCAGTATAAATTTTTTAAAAATGGAGGCTTGAGTAAGTAAAAATATTAAATAAAAGAAACTAGGAGGTTAAATTTAATATTCACAATATATAAATAAATAGATAGATAAATAGGCGCATTGTGAATTGTGTCTCTGAGGGTGGAATGTAAGTCTGTGTACGTGTGTGTGTTTGTGTGTGTGTGTGTGTGTGTGTGTGTGTGTGTGTGTGTGTGTGTGTGTGTGTGCGTGTGCACCCAGGGTCCTTGTAATCAGTCCTTTTGCTTGGGTAGCGAGGGGTCAGGTGGACGCCACACTCTAGAACAAAAATTAAATATTTGCAAATGCTTAATTTTTTCCCACATTTGGAGATTAATATAACAAACAAACAAAACAAAACTGCTTTGATTTATAACTGACAGTCTGACAGTTCCACTCAGTTGTCACTGCTGTGCCTCACAGGGCTGCCCAGTGGGCTTCACCGCAGGGGCTGAAATACCTGTCCAGGCCCTTTCCCGGGGTCCCTCCTACCATAAAATCACTGTTATTTGCGGAACGCCTGCAGCTCAGGTTACAGTTGGGTGTTACGGACAGGAATGTTCTGTAAATATATCTAGTAAAATGTGAACAATGCTTGTTTAATTAAACCAATCCCTGAAACATGGAGGGAACTGGGCTGGGGTGCCATTAGTTTACCTCATGGGGTTACACAGTGGGCTAGCAGCAGGGGCAACACCTGGACAACACCTTTCCTCTTAGTCTGTTCCACCCGTCTCCCCTCTCTTTTCCTTATATACATTCACAAGGGCTGATATATTATATTTGCAGATTTAGGAAATGTGATCTAAGTGTCTATGATGTCTGAGGTGGCTGTAATGTTTTATTAAAACTGAAAGATACAAATATACAAAAAAATACACCCATCCTGTTGGTCTATATCTCCTAGGGGGATAACATTGATTGTGTTTTTTTCTCAAATTAATTTTTGGAGTCTTATTGGCTTTCTAATGGATAATACAACTTACAAGAATTTTAAAATGAAAGGTTAAAGTGCGGAAGGTGTGCAGTTCTCCAGCTGAATGATACATTACTTGTATGTGTTTTAAAATGTTTACAATTGTTTACAATTCCAGCCAGATGCTGTGAGGGAGTTGTGCAAATAACAAATAATTTTTTTTTTATTTAAGGTAAATATTTTATCAACATTGTCATAAATCAGAGGAAAAATATCAGACTAAAAGATGCTTTAAACCGCGCTGGTTTTATGTGAAAAAGTACCATGAAAAAAAAATCTCAGTGGCTGTAATTTACAACTGACTGTCAGACAGTTTCACTGAGATGTGCTGCCACCGCAGTGCCTCATGGGGCTGCCCAGTGGGCCTCACAGCAGGGGCAACAATACCTGTCCAGCCCCTTTCCTGAGGTCCCTCCTACCATAAAATCACAATCATTATTTATGGATAGCCTGCAGCTCAATTTACTATCTGATGCTTGGGGGTAAATATACTGTAAATGCTCCCAGAACAATGTGAAGGAGGTGATGGCACCATTCTACCCAAGTTGCCAGAGCATGATTCACACACACAGTTACAGTGACCAAACCTTTTCCCCCTGGGCCTTATAGGTAACATACCAGGAAGGCTTGTTAGTCCTTTGGTGACCAATGGAGATAAAAAATAAAAATGAGAGCGTGACGAGTTATCACTTGAAGATACTGTGAATTGTGATAGCATTTCTTCTTTATTGACTGAAACATATCTTTTTAATCCTTACAGAAATGTTTGCACTTGGTGATGCAAGTACTGATACAATGCACTACAACAAGGCCTTTATATGGATCTTTATATATAGTTTTGTTAACGGATTCCAATATATTTAAATTGTCCTTAAGGGAAAATTTCAAGAAACATAAATATATTTGTAATATAGCCACAACATTAAAGCCAGTTACCAGCTTAAATGTTGCAGCCTATGGGTGTTAATGATGACTGGCCCAAAGAAGTGTACGTGTGTGTGTGTGTGTGTGTGTGTGTGTGTGTGTGCTTCTGTACCAGGACCTGCACCAGCATGTTTTGGTGTGACTGTGTTCACGTGTGCATGTGCATGAACCTTCTCCATCCATCCCTCACCTGTCGCCCTAGCTGTCTCCTGCAGTGGGAGAGGCCTCACACTGTGGAATGCCTGTTGCCATTTAAGCTCCATTACTACCTGCTGCTGCCCTATTTTCCCTGCCCTCTATTGCCTGGGGTTCATATTGGATAAGAGCCGTAAAGCCCTGTGTTTCATGGGGCTGGGCCGGGTGTAATTGGAAGGAGGTAGGCCCCTCATTCCCAGCACTGCAGGGGGCTACAATCACAGGCTTGCCCTAGCCTTTGGGCTGCCCCACCAGGTGCTAAAGAGGGTCTAAAGAGGGCACGGCAGGGGTTGATATCAAACACCCCCAGAGTCCCGGCATAACAGCTAATAACACTGCAGGAGAGGGAACACACACGGACATAACACACACACACACACACACACATGCACACACAAACAAACACACACACACACACACACACACAAACACACACACACACACGCACACACACACAGTCAGTCTACTTGTCAGGACTTGTTTATTGAAGTGAATAAAGCATTGTGCTCAGTAAAGTGGCATGCAAATAGGGGGACTTCAGAAATTTGGGTTGGGGTCCCTCTGAAGAATTTCTTGCTTTATGAATGATTGTTCGGTGCTGTTGATTTTTCGTTTGGTGAAGAAAGAACAGCAAAAGCAGGTTTTAAAAAACTTCAAGATTTTTAGTTCACAAAATATACTAGTTTACAGATGCTATTCTTATGTCAAATTCTGAAATCACAAAGCATGTATAAATACAATGTATGTTACTGAAGTAAATAATATCAGCTTCCAAAGTTACATCCATCAAGAGCAACTCTTTTGAGTATTTTAGTCAATGTTAAAATAATTTAGATTTTTTTTTCAGTTTTTAAACAATATTAACTGTTAAAAGAATTTTTTGACATTGTGGGAAATTTAACCTATTTTCTTTCTTGCCACTCTACAGTCAGCAGTTACTTAGCCTAGTATAAAGACTGGAAAAGGGGGAACAGGTAGCCAGGCTCTGTCCAAAGGTGACATAATCCACCTACCAACAACTCTAAAGCTCACTAACAAACATGTAATAACTACTTGGCTAACAATTTGCCCTGTTTACGGTCTTTATGCTAAGGTAAACTTAGCTGGCTGTAGCTATGTATTCAACATACAAATAGAATAGTTACAGCCTTCGAATCTATCCCTGGGCAAGAAAGCAAATGAGTGCATTTCCCCAAATATTAAACAATTCATTCAAAGAGTATGTACCATTTCATATAAAATGCAAATCAGGAGAGACATTTCATGTCTTAGATTCATTGTACACACTCACACACACACACACACACACACACACACACACACACACACACACACACACACACACACACACACACACACACACTCCCTGCATCTAAGATATACACGCCATGTGGTACCACAGTCAAACTTAAGCCCAAACTTGTCCCTCCACATTTGGGCAAAGAAACGCCTGACTTATTTACACACCCAACAATAACAAAGGGCCTACAACTCAGGATGTGTCAGCCACTTGTCAATAGCAAGAAAGACAGAACAAAATCAACTGCAAATGCAGGCTGTAATCTCTCATTCAGGGATGAAGGTGCTTAAAGAAGTGCTGAAGTAACAGTGAGGTTTCAAGAGAAACAATATACAGTAAGTAAGCTACTGTCAATATGAGAGGGCAGGGTCCTCTTTGTGTTTACTTAGCAAAGCTTACATGTATATGTGTGTGAATGAATGAAAGAAAATGTATGTGCATGCAAGTTTGTGTTTTCATATTTATTTACATGTTGTGTACTTGTGTGTACATTTGTGACAGATGTAAATGTGCAGTAATTGACTTTTGTGTGTAGATTTGCATGTTTTCCCAGCTTCTGCACGAGTATATGAGTGAAAATGTTTCTGTGTGTGTGTATATGACCTACAGTATATGGCAATTTACAAGTGAAATTGTGTAAGTGCAAGTTTTTCTATTTGTGTGTATTTACATGTGTATGTAATGTAGATCTGTGCGGCCCTATAAGTGCACACATGTCCGTCTGTGTGAGTGTGCATGTTAAGGTGTGAATGGATGTTAATTCACCTGGAAGCCGCAGTGTGACAGAACAAAGCTCAGCTCAGGTGTCCAGCAGGTCATGTTGAGTTAGAGCTAACGGCCTGATGAAAACCACTATGTCAGTTATCTGTATCTGGCACGAACACACAGTTTGGGTTGAGTCAGGGGCACAGCTGCGATGCAGCACTGACAGTGTCCCCTCAAGGGATTTTTCGAGCACTACGTTATTTCTTTTTGTTGATTGGCAGTTTTGATACGATTAAGTTGTATTAGGAGATAGGAAGTAGGGTTAACATGAGTTAAGAGAAAATGTTTGAATATTTGGAATTACTATAGATACCCGTCAGCCAAAAAGAACAGGAAACATAGTAAACAGTGCATCATTTTAAAAAATCATAGTTTTGGCTTAAAATATAATTTAGAAATTGAGTCAGATTTAGTACTTTCAGAATAATATCTATTATCGGTGTAAGTGAGTAACAAAGTACATGTAAATTAGTTACTGTTTTGTGCTATTTTGTATGTTTACTCCACTGACGTTCAGAGGTAAGTCTTGTACAGCAGTAGTTACTAGTTACTTTGCAGATTAAGATATACATATAAAACCTATGATCATCCTAAACAATATGATTCATTGTTATAGATTAAGCTACTTAATAAGTAGTTAAAATTATCTCACTTTGACCAACTACAAAGTTAACAAGCTGCAGTCACTGTAAAATATTGGTAATTGGAATAAAACAATGTGCTAAATTGTATATAAGAGTATAATTCTGTAAGATCTACTCTTCATACTAAAGACTTTTCCATTTGATACTCAAGTACTGTGCTTTTTAAGGAACACTTTAATGCAGGTCTTTTACTTGTAAAGTATCATATTCTAAGTTTAAAGTTTTTACTGAAGTAAAAAATTAAAATTATAATGATAAAAATATCCCAAGTTTGAAGTACTGTTACATCTGTAAAGGTAGTTAAACTCCTTTTCAGGCCTTCAAGGTCTGAACTGATAACAGTCTAAAATGAATGCTTACATCTCTTACTGTTACCCTCTCAAACTTCTTTTGAATGCAATAGCTTTTACCTGGCAAACACAGCCATTTTCTTTTTCTCATCATATTTCCTGTATTTGCTCCAGTCCTGATCTCGCCCTCTCTCTCCCCACATCTTTCCTTCTTCCTTCCTCTAGTTCTTTTCCCTGTCATCCCTTGTTACTGTGAATGATGACAGTGGGCTGACACAGCCACACAAAGTGCAGCCATCTGGGAAACCAAAGAGAAATCCACTGAAGAAAGAAAGAGAAAGGAAATAAACAAGACAAAAGTGTGGGGGAATATGAGGTAAACATATGACACTTTATTTGTGAAGGAAGGATATAAGGATGAAGGATATGAAATAACCCCTAAAAATTAGACGAAACTGTATTTGAGCAGGGCATGTTTTCTGAATGAATACGATTTTAGTCAGTTTTAACAGTGCACTGAGGCAGGTAGCTCCGAATAGCTGGAAATTCTTACCACAGAGATGAGCTGAAGTTTGACTTTGGTGTGGTTCTTCAAATTTCCTGAGTTTTGTGTTTCTTGGCTGAAGCTAAAAGGTCATACCAGCGTCATAAACGTTTCTCTCTCTCCACCGTGCATGACATTAATGCCTTCACCCTTCCTGCTCTTTGTCAGTGTTATGATCATGTTGTACTTATCGTACATAATGACTGCCACTTACTTGAACAGGATTAATAGAAGGCACAACACATACGTCTGCTCTACTGACACTTTTTTTTCAGTGTTAGTTTTGTGGTTTTTTTTGTGGAATACTTTAGGAGCAGAGGGGACAACGAAAATTGACCTGGATTTGTTTGCGGGGCTGTTAGCTAAATCTCACTCAGGAAAGGCCTGCGTTCGATTGAAAACCGCTAATGTTTAGCAGATGAGCTACTGTCCCTCCGTTGAGCCCGGCTCCTCTTCGTCACTGATGCTACACCTTTGAGACTTCCCATACTTGCTTGGCAAAAACGCAGTTGAGAATGATGGCAGTGGCAGATTTACTTCTCAATATTCATTGTAATACTTGAATAAATGGGTCACCTGATTTCAAAAGATTGAAAAAAGAAAAACATGGCTCCTCCGTTCTAGCAGGTGGCTTGTCGATTTTACCATTTTAAAAGACAGATTTTATTAGCTATTGAGCTAATTAGGCTAACGTAGCTCTATGAGGTGGTTGAAAACATGATCCCCACCTGTCTTTTTAATGTTTCCCGCTGACTCTTTTTAAAAACACTGTAAATGGCAAAAAGTCAATATCCTCATCTGCTGATGACTCATGTCGAAGAAATGGAAGTAAGAAAACATCATTGCTCTCGTATTGCAGTGTACAGCTAGTTCATCCTAAGATTTAAGTATAAGAGGCTGATCTATTTTTTCCCCCTTATTTCATGCTAACATGACCCTGTTTAGGTGCTTAGCTTACACATTTGTAAAGCAAGACGATTTTAGAATTGTGCCCTATTGTTTGTTTTCACGTGAAGTCAATACATTTGCCAACCATGAGGCCATCACAGATGATGAGTTTAGCTGGAGTTGCTGGAATCTAAACGTTGCCAAACATTATTATCAACTAATTGGATCCAGGACCAGCTTCCATGCGGTGGGATATATTAGAAAATGTAGGCACCGTTGTGAGCTGGGCTTTTTTCTAATGTCACCTGTAACCCCACAAATAGTAGATAGCTCATGAATCAGGTTGGTAGATAGGTAGTAAGTGAGTTAGTTGGGCATGCGAACTTCCAACACAGTTGAATCCAATGTTTATAGAAAGGCTAGTCTACATATAAAGATATGAGCCTCCAAACTCTTTAGATGCTCAGTAATTCTCTTACTACAGTACCATGTATACCATGTAACTAGCCCTGCCATGGCTGCTAAGCTATTATTGCTCTGTTGATCTTGAGGGAGCTTAGTAAAAAACAATTTCAATGAACTATCACAATTAATGAATATAAGGTACTACATTTTTTATGTTATAATTGTTTCATCTCATAAACATGATTATTTATCCTTTTTAATTTTTTTCTAATCATTATTTTACACACTGGACGTACATCATTATGTGACAACTAAAACTTTGAATGCTCTGAATATACAGCAAAAAATAATGAACAAATAAAACAAAATAATGAATTAAACAGGAATATATATATTTTTTTTTCTGTAGCTTATTTCTACTACTGACTAGATAAGGTGTCAGTATCACTTTATTTATATTTTGTCCATGATAATACTTGGAGGACAATTCCTGTCTGGCACCTTTCTTCCTTAAATGATAATGATGATGTAGTGTATTTTTCTGATCCCCACAGATCCTCCAAAATTATGCAGGTTCTTTCACTTCTCAGTCACTCAACATCACTACTGATACCAAAGAACAGCCTTTAAGCAGGCACCAGGTGAGCAAACACTCTTTACTCTAAACTATAATTACTCTGCCACTTCAATTTAAATACCTCTTTATCTCAAAAGGTCCCCATCAATTAAAATTCCTTCTCCTCACACTTCAAATTCTCACACTAATTCATCTAACTTGTATCGATACATGAACTAATATCAAAGCAGTTCTGTATATGAATTTGTGTTAGTTAAACACTACATCTAGAAACAAAACATAAAAACTAGATTTTTAAACATATAACTCAAATTTTGTTCCCCAAACAAAGACTCATGATGAGCTTTTCTAGCTTGGTAACAGAACCTGAATGGGGACAAGTTTTTGATGAGTTGCACCTCTCTTCACCCAGCTATTACCAGACTTGAGTCTAACCAACACCCATCCCCTGCTGTGCCAATTGGAATTCCTACCTCTGTGTTTCCCATTGCCACATTAGTACATATCCCCCCACACACATGAAGATGCTCCCAGTTCACTCTACTCCTTGATCGTGGCCTAGGAAGAATGTAATGACAGTGCTTAGTTCAAGAGAGTCACCATTGCTCCATCTTAGCTTCCATCTCTCAAGTATTTGTCCAGAGGGTAAATGTTCTTACAAACTGGCAGTGTAAGATAATAATGAGCTCTAAGAGAGAAAGCCTTTTTAACAAGATGAGTGATGAGGCAACACAAATAAAGAACATTTCTGTCTCAAAACAGTGCCATTTTAAAGGTGTTCAATTTATTTTTTTTAATGAAGATAAATCAGTCTCAGCAAACCTGCTCTTAACTGAGTTTTAACCAGCATTAAAAACCTGTTGTCACAAGAATCTAACTGAAAAAAATGCTGTGGAAGCAAAAGTTCTGATTTCATGCCAAGGACAGCCTTCATAACACTTGGCTATCAACTTTCAGTCATCTAGCCACAGGGGAAATTGACTATATGCCACAAGAAATTGACATGTAAAACAACAATGTGTTGCTAAATAAGCTGCCTGAGAAACACACTGAATAAGATTCAACTTCAAAGTTTTTTTGAAGCCAGCTTAAAATACCAATGACTAATATTTATCTCATTTATTATTACACTGAAGCTCAGTACTTGTACTGCTACATCTAAGACCATAATTATCACTTATATTTATAGAGAGCTGAAGTCATGACCTCATGTTGGGGCTAGCCTCTGTTCCACTAGCTGCTGTAACTGTATTGCAGTCTCTCAGTTAGCATTTCCTTCATTGATTCCTGAAAAAAATTAAGTGTATTCCTGGGGATTTTCTCTTCATATTCTAATACAAATTGGCTTCCACTACATTAATCTCTACTAGAAAGGAAAGTTAAAGTAATCACTTGATATTATTAAAGAAGCCATGCACTGATTTTAGCATTGTGCTTTTATTTATTATCATTAAAATATTTATAGAAACAATAAAAACGGTAATACAGTAACTCAGACATTAGCAAGAAGTAAAGCAAAAACATCCATACTCTCTGATGAAGTGAGAGCTATGTCCTGAAGTCATCCTTCACATTTTTGTGATCGATGGCACTGTGCACCATACAAAATAAGATAAGCAATAAATAAATACATTTTTCTCCCTGAAACCAAAATTCAGCTGGCTGAGTCACTGTTGAGATGGACTAAACAAACAATGATAAACTCTTGTATTAGTGCCACTATCTTATCCTTTCTCTCCAGAGTGGTAGAGAACTCTCATCATATTTTTTTTTTTTTTTTGCCATTCATTTGGTTTATTTGGCGCTGTGCCTAAGACTTATAATGGCAGGGAAAAACCAGCATCCTGGCGCCAACAGGCAAAGACAGGCAAGTGCAATCCTGGTGTGATCAAGTCCTTAAAGCAGGTAAAATACATTGTTAGCAAAAAGAATGCTTTATTAGCAGGTGGAGATTTGGTGGATGTTAGTTAGCCCACATTCTCCCCAAGCACAAATATACACCAATGAAATGGCATTGTACCTGACTGAAATATAGAGCTTATACAGTTGCAAGATCACTGTATGAGAATAGACAGTGGCCTTAACTTTTTAGCAGAATATAAACTCTTTCTCTTGTGACTATATTGGCTACACAACACAACAAACGCATTGTTTTTGATAGAAACCTAAAGGAGTGGTGCTTTAGGTTCTCTACATGAGAAGTGAATAGATATGCCAGATTTCAGTGAAAAGTGTGACAAAGGTTTCAGACAGCGTCACTGACTCTCCAGTCCTGCACATTTCTTCATCTTAAAGCTCGGGTAACATTATTCATTGTGCTTTATGACAAATGAGAGTTTACAAATGATTAGCCTGTATTAGGGTTTGGCGACATGACAATGTAAATTTGATGGTGTTTAAAGTAGAAATATGGAATAGCCAAAGGGTATGGTAGTTCAATCCATAATCAGTTTTAGAATTAATTCTTCAGAAAATGTACTCCACAGTGACAAACACCAACAGGGTGACATCACATTACATGTATAATAATAGAGGATATTATCCACCTCACCCTCAAAAGTCTGTATTAATTGCAAGAGTATATGAAAACTAAAATTAGTTGTGCACCAGCTGGTGGCCCCTTAAACTGGAATTATTCTTCAAATTAAATAACAAGATATATCATTTCTTGAAACCAGAAAGACCGGAAAGACACAGGAAAACATTTTCTGATCTCATATACCTAAGAGTAAGGTAATGTAACATAACTATGGTTAATGTTTGGTTAATTTTAAGAAAGAAAAACAACTTTTGGTTAAAACTACTATTTTGTTTAAGTTTGGGGATATTTGTGGACATGATTTAATTTATAAATAATTGGTTATGGTTACGGAATGGTCATGGTCATGCTTTTAGAAATGGGAAACAAATGGGAAACAAGAAGTTGTCTTGCATGTTGAAATCAGACTTTCACAATTACAGTAACAAATCCATAACTGTGAAAATCCCCCTTTGTGTGAATCCCCTTTTGTCTGATCCACAGCTGCTTACTTTCTTATATCCTATGAGCCCAATGCTAGTTTGTAGCCTATGTGCAGCTCATATTATGGCAAACTGTAGACTGAGCAGGAACTCAATCATTTATTCTTCATCTGATCATGTTAGAGATATGATCTCTGATTCAAGAGCTCTCTTGTATATCAACCATAACTTGCTCTGTTTCCCACACAACCCTGTCTCCACTGTTTGTCTCAACCATGGAGGTAGAAAGTGGAGGGAAAACCCCCTGGAATCCTTGCTCCCTGTGTGGCCTGTGAACCCCAGTTCAAAAGGTCCTCAAACATTTTGCCCAGAGCCTCACTAGATGTTTTTGTGTCAAGCAGCATTATGCCAAGGCTTGAAAGCTCACAATAGAATGGATGTCTGTATCAATTGCACTGAAGGGAGTATATCAGTGATTTGACCTCTTTTGAGGCAAACTTTACATAAAATAAGGGGCCTTGTTCATTCAGACACTACATCAGTCGTTTTGTAGTCATACATAGTCATAAAAGTCATTAAATCTTTAAATATTTAGGTTTTGAAATGAAATTCTGTTTTATCTTTTTAGATAAACCTCTACTCCTATCTTTTTTAACGTGACGGCCTGTTTACAAAGAGGGCAGTTCAGCCATGTTTTACTGTCGTCTGTCACACAATTCCTATTTAAATGAGTCCAGTTTTTCTACATAAAGGCTGCGCAATGGCTAAAATTTAACTCTTACTGTTTGCCCATAAACCCAACCTAATGCACATTTTTTACGTTTGATATCCATCATTTCACTTTTTTATGTGCATTACTGCATTAATTGGGAATTCTGCTCTGAGCATTTCTGAAATTCAGATGACCTACAACTCAATACTATACCTGGATGCCTCCAGTTAAAACACCTTGTCTGACTAAAAAATTAAAAAAAAAAAATCCTTATATTTTTAATCAAGAGAAACTTTTGTACCCTTGACCCCTCCATATTTTCTTTTTCTACAGTGTATGAATACAGATGGCACAGGACCAGAAATGGCAGGGCTAGACCACTAACTTGCCCCCACTGGCCCTTTTTGATAAGTTAAGCTGGGGCTAACTGATGGAGACAAGCCAAAATGAGGAAGGAGACTGGACCCCTTTGTGGGCCACCGGAACTACTGTGGCTCTTTATGAGTGTATGTATTTGTATTTCCCTTGATGGAGGAAATGTTACTCCTCTGGAGACTATTACTCAGTAGCACCATTAGCCCTGGAAGACGGAAACTGAGCTACTTTGTTTTCCCAACTTCCCACTGGTGTGGAAATGGCACACATAAAGTCTGCAAGTCGGAAAGATAGAGGGACAAAATAAGCAGGCAAAGGAACTCTGCCACTCTGTGGTTTGAGGTTGGAGATATTTTGCTACAAAAACCATTCAACTAAATCCAACAACATAGTCTTTTTTCTTGATTAGTAAAAATCCAAACTACCAGATAATTTACAAGGTGAACATTGTGAACAAAAAATAAACTCATATTACATTTGTGATTATATTTAAAGACAACAAATTTAAGTGCAATTCTCATGTTCCTTGTCTTCAGTATCAACAATTATTTCGATTTTAGAGCCACTGCTTTTTCTGAGCTCTCTTCCATTGAGTTGGAGTTCTTATCAGTCAAAAGGTCTTATCATGCCAAGGTGTGGCTACCTAAACCAAGGCTTGGCTCAGTGTTGGCCAAATTAGTCACCGAAATACACATGTAAAGACAAGAAAATGCAGCATTCACTATTTCATAAATGTTTTGTTAGTTTAAGAGCAGTTATGCAGCTGTGTCTTTCCAATTTTATACAGTTTTATCTATTAGTACCACACAATTGGAGGTGACTTAGATTCCACAAAAGCTGCCCTTCAGCCTCTACTACTACTTCTATCTATCTACTCTATAATGTACAATAGATATTACATGTATTTACCACCTCTGTTGCTCTACCAGAGGTCCCTCCTTTTTCCTGTTCAGTATTTACTTATTTATTTAATAATTTTCCTATTTTTCCGAGTCAGAATCAAGACTCTAAGAATGGAGACTGGTGTGTGTCATTCATAGTGTAAAGCTTTCTGAGACAAGTCCGGGATTCTCTGCTAGATTAATAAATGAACTTTCCCTGACTTTACTGACTGATTTCAATATGCATCATTTTATTGAAGGTTTAACTATGGTGTTATTTCAGAGCATTTTCCACTTTCATTCCAATCCACCGTGCACACAGAAACACTGGAACACAAGATTTTTGCATGCTTAAATATTTGAAAATTTCATTATAGTAGATATTCTCATGTAATTTCCTTCAAATGATCAGTATTGGTGCCAAATAAAGTAGTAGCATGAGAGCTGTAGGATTGGATTTGATTTATGTTTGTGACTAACTGGAAATAGACTGCATGTTTGTCGCTGAAAACCAGAGACGTCCGGTCACTCTGTTTTTAAGTTCAGGAAGCCTAGAGTACTAAGCTCTTGAATAAAATACACTGCATTCAGCAATCCTACAAGTAGTTGTTCAAACTCGACAGTGTTTGGGAACAGCTGCTGAATCAGAACTGAATTGACTGCCAGCCAATCACATGAGCAATGGCTACAAACCAGACTATACATCAGATGGGCCAATACTGATGTGAAAGCCTCCAAGTGTTGCATTAGTTCTTTCACTCTTAGTGATAACTTTACTTTTTTATTATTGGTAGCTTAATTATCCATTGTATATACATCAAAGAAAAGTGGTATGAATTGGCAAACCCTTTTATATTACATTATCTCCTACACTGTTATGGTTCAGCATTAAAACACACAGGACGTAATTCCTAACAGGTGTTGAATGAAGTTTGAATGCTATCTGGTACAAAATAACATCATAAGGGAGATATGAGTTTGGGCTACAAGCCAAGAATGATTATAGACGTCTTGATAGTGTTTACTGGTACACCTGCAGAATGTGGAGAGCCGAGCAAACAAAGGATGCTGAGTCCTGTTGGGGAGCAGACACGGCTCTACATGTGGATAACTTTAGCCTGCATGTGTCCAACATTATGGTGGAAAAAGAGAAAAGACACAAATGCTTTGGTGAAATTTGAAAATGCAAAAAATAATGACAATACTGCAGGATTCAGTGACACATACTCACATGAGTTTAAAGATGCAATGAGAGGAAAAGCCCTCTGACCGGTTCGATGACAGCATAGTGACAGACTGCCACAGTGTAACCTCTTCCTGCACAGCTCCTTCTCAACACTCACAAAAAGATGGCTTCCGCTTATCAGATGCTACTAGTATTATCTTCCATCTTCCATTTTCCAAAACTATGTTTTTTAAATGTGTGTTGTTTTTTCCACAACTATTATTGGCTACACAGCCCATAACAAGTATTGACTGGGAAGCTAAAGCCTGATATAACTTATTCCTCTGTGGCACAGAGCTCTATTGTTGTCCATAAACTGTAAAAAATAGCATCAATAAGCCACACTGTTGCAGTGGGTGTCATGTTCCATTGTTTTCTACAAACATGGTTGTAGTGTTTTTTCAGTCACTACCACACACACTGTCTTGCTGCCAAAAATAACCAGTAGAGCACCAATTGTGTATAAATTCTGAAATAGTCCCCGACAAATCCACCATTTCATCCAGTTTTACTAACAAATTAAACATTAAAATTTCCAGTCGACTAAGGGGATTATTTAACCTTTCATAAAAATGAAACTATGTTTTTTTGTGAGCTGTCTTTATAGATATATATTGTTAGTATGAACCCTTAAGGTTGTGGCTGAGTGCCACTGACAAGGTACTGAAAGATTGACGATGTATTGTTTAACTGACTTTTTCAAAAATATAGACCAGCCGTTAATCCTTTGATTAGCACTTAAGGAGGGATTTATTAAAAAATACTGAGGTGATTAAAAGGTAGAAACATCTATCATCTTGCAAGGTGAAGTTTCAATGGAAGTTTTATTTATTCATTCATTTATTTTTGGCTTTGACTCTGGCTTGCCATTGAAATCAACTGATATTTTTGTGAATCCAATCCTTCTTAATTTAACAAGAATGTAAATGGAATCCTATCAGCATGGTGCTTAGTTTTCTCTCTTATCAGGTATTCAGTTGACATTAAGCTACATTACACACAAGAGCAAATAGTATCAAAGTCGTTATGTGTTTTTATTGTGTCTTTACTGTATTTTGTGTTTCTGTCTGTATGTAAATCGTGCGAATGCATTTACTTGCATTATATGCAAAAAAGAATGCAAGAGAGACAAGTACATATATGCAATAACTTTACAATTTGGAGCAGTACGGCACCCGTCCGGTGTAGTCTGGCTCTTAGGATTATGATACACACACACACACACACACACACACACACATGCACACTAGCACACAAATACACGCCCAAACAGACACACACACTAGCACACACATACACACACACACACACACACACACACACACACACACACACACACACACACACATAGGCATGCATGGATCAAGGCACGTATTGTTAATTCCCTTGAGAAACCGACCACAAACTGGCTCTGTAATGCAAAGAGGAAGCCTTGGGTCTCGCTGCTGAGGAACTTCAAAGGCCCCAGATGGGACGCTCATTTGCTCAGGGAGATTTTCTATTTAGATCTATTGCAGCAGTGGCACCACAGCAGCATTATCACACATCTAGGAAATCCAGCATGTGGAATTCTGTTATTGCTTTTTCCCTTTTTTTTCAAACTCTATCATTTGACCTCGCTCTCTCCATCCCGTCTCCTCTTCCTTGCTCACTCATTAATTTTTCCACTGTTTTTTTGAAGTCTTAAGCTTGAGTGAGAAAAGTATACAGTCCATGCATGCTTGACATAGCTCTCCACATCAAACAGCATAAATACTGATGATAACTCCAACAGCCAATTTGTTTGTCTTACACTTTGATATGTATCTCCATGTCATGTGTTGTTTTAGTCAAAGCTTTCAAGTGTGATTCATGTCCTGTCAGATGGTCTCCCCTCCCTCTACTGTTGTTTCCCTCAGTGTGCTTCATCAAAAAGGTGAATCAGTCAAGGTAAAAAATACTTATAAACCTCATATAAACCTTCCCTTAAAAAATTATTTTAACCTTATAATCATCCCTTCATATCTGTTCTGCTGCCCGGTACAGAATATGTGTGTGTAAGTGGGTGTATGTGTGTGTGTGTGTGTGTGTGTGTGTGTGTGTGTGTGTATACTCGCCTGGTTCCACAAAGTCATTATGCCCATACAGACAACTCATAAACATAATTGACTGATAAGGAAGAGGAGACGTGATGAGTTAACCTCAGCTCACGACACACACACACACACACACACACACACACACACACACACACACACACACACACACACACACACACACACAGTATCGTACACTTACTCAGACATCTGACCAACCTCTCTTGGAGGATTGTGATAGGTTATCACAGGCCATGCCATACACAAACAAAGAGGAAGACGAGTCTCTGGACAGAGAGAAAAACGTGCTCAGACACTCACATGCAATTACATGAATAATACATCTGTACATCCGGGTAATTATCTGTATTCACACACAGAGTATGTGTGTGGTGAAGGAAATTAAGTAGAGTGAAGAAGGTGAAAATGAAATGAAGAAGGATTTAAATTAGAGGGTCTAATAGTATAGTACTTTCAAGTATCACTGGCTGAGCAAAATACAGTAAATTCAAAAAGTATTCAGAAAGTATATTTAGCTAAGTTGCCAACTTATGCCAGAATCATTTGGATTCATTTATTTGATTTAAATTAATTAGATTAAACGAACAAAATCAAAATAAGAGAATTAACTGTACATTAGATTCTCCAGGATGCTTGGAACAACCTATCTGCCAAATACCTCTAAAACTGAACAAGTGTTTTAAAGGCAAAGGGTGATCAGTACTTTGTATGTCTGAAACCAAATCAACAACCTTTCCCTCACCAAACCCTGTTTCAGTTAAACACATGATAAGTCTGGTATTGAGCTTCATTGCCATGAGCCTTGATGTCACCTTCTTTCTTGTTTCAAGGAGAGTAAGACTTCAGTATTACTGGATTAAAAATAAATAAATAAAATAAAAATAAAAAAGGTTATTCTGTGTTTATTCTCTTGTCTTTGGACCCTGTGCTGCCTTTAGTAAACCTCACTGAGTTTGTAGACCTGCCTGAGAACGTCCCTACAATGTGCTGTGATTAGGATCAAATTCCTCCAATTAACAGTGAAATACATTGCCCTCAGGTGGTTAATGTCAGAAATTCACTTTCAATCTTGCACTTGAGGAGCCCTTTCTGACTGGGATTATAAATCAAATCCTTATATACTCATGTAATCTTATAAATAAAAATAATTTACCATATTTTAGACAGCATTTTAAGCAAGAGACATTTAGCAGTAAAAAGTAGTGAATTCCATTTTCTACCAAGTCAGAGATAGAGATTAATTCATTCAAAACTAGTGTACATAAGTCTGTTTTCAAGGGCTATTGTGCAATAAGTGGAAATATGAGCACACACACTGATAATTCCTGCACAAGGTAGGCAGGTTTCCAAGCATTATGTAACGCTGTTTCTGCTTGAATACATGGCTGTTTTCCCCTGTATAAGTCTAGTTTAGATTACTATCTGTACTGAGTGACCAAATTATGATAAAAGACTTGTTTGTTTTGGAACACCAACCTGCATCTGTGAAACACTCCCCAGCTCTGAATGGCAAATTTATCAGTGATTATTGTTAACCAAGTGATTTTCATCGCTGGTGCGGTGGATGTGTTTGAAGTGAAATAGGATGAAGTCATCAGATGAAACAAATGGACATGAACCTAAAGGAAAAAAATGAATGAACAAGGGCATGATGTTAGAGTTTTCATGGAGCACTGCAATGATCGCCAACGTATGGGGCTGATATTGATGTCAGTGTTGTGATCACTTGATGCGAGAAGGTGACTGGAAAAGTCAACCAAAATATAGTTAAGACAAAAAAAAAAAACAAAACTTGGTGTGTCAAAATGTCATAAAGATAAAAAAAACTACACCAACACTTTAACAAAATTCACTGTATGTTACCTGAAGGTCTTTTTAAAACAAAGCGACACAAAGGCAAATCAACCATAAAACAAGGTGCCATAAAAACATGACACATTGTGATGCATTCATGTAAGTTTTATAAAATCAACCTCATAAATGAGTATGAATGGGTCGTAAAAACCTGACTCCTTAATTCCTGAATCTATTTCACACCTGCCATGTTTAAGATTTCGGTGTTTGTGTATTTCAGTAGGAGAAAAGCACAAGATGTCTATTTTATAAAATCCATAATAAAGAAATGTAAAATACTGCAGTTCTCATTGAGAGGGAAGATGCGGATGCCTCACGGTACATGCGTAGTAAGACTAAATACAGAGTTATGGCTGACATGCATTGTCACTGCAAAATAATTAGCTTCAAAGCACAGCTAAAAGACAAAAGGTAAAGTAAAAATAAGTGAGTCTGGTGTGTCCTGTCAACTCACCATTAGCTAACTGTTCGATTTTTTGTTTCCCAGGGTCTTAAAGATTTCTTTCAGCTATTGGATTAAGTGCAAGGATTTTTCCTAATATGAAAAGAAATGTTGTTAGTTTTATACTTTTCTCTTGGACCATTAGTGTTAGGTATAATTGGTGTGCCCTCTGTGTTATAGCGGGATGACTGTGAGAAAAGTCAAATTAGACTCCTGTTGGTTCTTGTGGGAAGCTCCAGAAATGCACAGTTTCTCCATCACAAAAAAATATCAGGTCAGGTTAGGTCTTGAGAAGATTTTGGGGTATTGTGTCACAGATTTTGCAGTTACATAAAATTAAATGAAATCATAATGGTACTTTCATCTTGAGTGAACATTTGCATCTGCTCATAACCTTCTAAATACAGTATTTGACTATTTAAGAACATCAGGTTTTCATATGACGGGGTTGAGACGTGGCTCCATTTCGGCAAAATCTTATGTAATTTAGTTATGCAACACCAGCACCTTCTGTACTGGATCCTAATTGATTTGCCTTCACTGACTGTCAAGAATATAATGCTACTACACTAGTTTGAATATTTCAGATGGCTTTGACTGCAGTGTGTGAAAAGTCAGATTCCTGGCTTTAGGTAACTAAAATAAATTACATTGGGGTCTCAACAAAGATATATAACCAACAGTCCTATTTTTCCACCTTCTTCCCACCTTTGAAAATTCCGCTTGGCAAATCCAGGGAGACAAATATTGAGCAGAAAAGAACTGTTTTTACTCACAATACGTATATTGTTGGAAACATTAGTTGTATAAACATCAGAGATAGAAGAAGATATTTTTGATTATATGTACAGAACAAAAAAAATATAGTTTAGTGTGTAGTTCCTCTTTAAAGGTGGGTTTCATAGACTCTCTCAACACACATGTACACATACTCTTTCTCTCTCTTCCTTTCTCTCTCTCCTCTCATATGTCACATCCCGTCTTGGTTTCCAGTACGAGCAGATTTGATCATAACATTTCACTCACAACTATCTATTAGAGGATCCAATTGCATACACACACACATACACACATACACACACACACACACACACACACACACACACACACACACACGCACACACACACACGCACACACACACACACACACACACACACACACACACACACACACAGATGCACACATGGTGGCTTTTGTTACGAACATGACCTGATGGAGTGTACCTCGAAGAAGGACAAGCATTATTGAGGGCTGTTGTGTGTGTGTGCATGTGTGTTTGAATGTGTGTATGTGTCTGTGGGGTGAACAAGAACAAGTGTGTGATCAAAGCCAACAGGTCTGCAATGGCTCGAGGTCACAGGAGGTGAGAGACAGAGCAGCAGACACAGAGGAAATGTTCAGGCAAAAAAAGATTCCTTGAGAGAATGAGCTCTGTTCATGTTAGGTTTTTTGTTCAGTTCCTGGTAGACAGACAAAAGTGCCATTGGTTTCTTTAATACTGTTTGCTGGGCATTGAAATACCTTAAATCAAGCCAAGCACATGTTGTATTTTGATGTTATAAGCGAAAGCCTTGGTGACATGTCCACAAACTACACTCTTTTCTTCTTTGTTTGAGTATCTGTTACCCAATACTGCAGTGAAGAGTGACAGGTTGGTTAAACCTGTCCTTCTAAGTTGCCACTTATCCACGGCAGGACCTTTCCCAGGAAGCCAGGCGATTCTTCTGGGAAAGCAGGAACGTTTAACCTTCCCCCTAAAATTCCCTGCTACTGTGTCTGATAATTCATTCTTTAAGACTGCATGTTACCTCCGGTTGTTGCTGGCATATATATTAAGCCTTGTTATTGACTTCCTTTCCTGGTCTGCACATCTGAATGACAGCATCCTTTCAAATAACAGATAGTCATGCAATAGCAATTTCAAATGGTGACTTACATGGAAGCAAATCATTGCCATAATAATTTGAATTATGTCATTAAAATTCAATTTTGAATTTAGGTCACTACTCAAGAGTTAGTGTTGCAAATTGAATACAACTGACTTTATTTCACTAAAATATTTGACATTGAAAACCAACCTTCCGACCACATGGTGGGAATTTCACTTCATAAGATTCTGAATAGCCAGTTTCAAGTTGTGCACTTAGAAAAACTTTATTTCCACTGTGTATTTTTTGAGGGTTCTCTGATTCAGATAGAAATTCACATGCCTTAAATGTAAAAGATATATTCAAATTGCTCTATTACAATAAGCTTGATTAATATCTAAAAAGCTCAAGTCAAGTCAAAAACTCAGGTTGTTCAAATACACTTGGTCACATTCAACTGTACAAATTCGGATTGTAAAATTCAAATCTGAACATCAGGGACACCAAGAAAAAGCAATCGTGCCTAAATCAACCTGAACTTTGGACCATCAGGTTTCCAAACGTCCTCCAGTAGAATGAATTCTGGTTAGAACTGGTCCATGTATGAAGTCTATTCATCTGAGATCTGAGGTTCATCTTTATATTGGATAATGTGTCTTTTACACTCTTTCGGGTTCTTCTCCTCGGGCCATTTTCACATTCACGTAATTGTGAATGCATAAAGATACCAGCTAGTTTTTAGCACAATGGTTGGCTGTGCAGTAACAGTGAATATGCTCTGTCTTGGCTCTTGCTGACTTTTTACCAAATGATACACTGTTGGATGATGATTCTTCATTTTTCTTTCACACACTTTGGAATTGAAAAGGAAGCAGAGGAGGCAGAGCCGGAGCCTGGGGTTTTGTTAGTAAACACAGTGTAACTGCTTTGCAGACAGTCAGTTATGTTCGTTACACTTTTAGCTATGTGTGTGTTTGGGGTCGTTGTGTCGTTTAAATGACTGCACAGAGGTTGCGTTTAAATAGTTTTCCTGCTCCGGGGCATAGTAGTTGGCTACAGAAGATAGTTGATGCTAGTTATGTTATTTGTTATTTGGTTGGCAGTCAAACTAGGTAACTAACTGTTGTAGTTAGCTAACAAATAGCTGTTTTGTAATGTTACTTGTTTTGTCAACTGCATCTCTGGTGGTATTCGCTAATGTAGAGCTTCTTCCATTGTCTATGGATTGTTGACTTCACAAAGTTAATAAAAAAAAAGATCTGACACCAAATATTAGATATAATAACTACAGTTTATCTTAACTGGTCAAATTATGTTTGGTCGACTAAAATTGGAGAACAGTAGCTAAAACTAAAGTTAAAATTCCTACACTGTTCATCCATGTAAACATGCTCGTATTGATGAGGGTAGTAATCTCATAGTCACGGTTTCATTTTGAAGCCAATGTGCTGAAAAACTGAGTAACAGAACAAAAAGTGTAACTGTGAATTTCTTTTTCTTTGCACAGTTTTAGCACAGCCTGTTACACTTACTACATTAAAATTTGTCTGATGAAAAGTTAGCACTACATGGATTCTATTGGCATTGATAATATGCCAATGTCAAAATCAGACCATCTTTGTTACCTCCTGGCAGACAGAGGCTACCTCACAATTATGCCCGCTTTGCACAGCCGCTGGGCAGGTTTGCAGAGGTATGAAAGCAAGACAGCGTCAGACTCTTTGCTCATTCGCCCCTTTGAATGTGGCCATTTGAAACACTCTTACCTTTAGACGATGTTGTTCAATTCAAGCATAACTTTTTAATTGCTCTTTTAGTTCCTCTGGCTCCTAAATGCTGTTAATATTTTTGCTCGTGTGAATTATACATTATGGGACAGATTCTGCATTAAGAGCTTCACTCCACATTGATAGTACAGCCGCAGCATCTCACCCCATTTGCCTCGTTCCTTAGCATGCAATCACAACACCTCTAACTATTCTATCTGAATGGACAGCATAATTTGGAATTTCTTGCATTCGTAACATACTGATGCTTCTAGTATATCCTCAGGATAGGAGCATGCTTGGGCAGAGAGAATCCCTACATTATGTCTGACATTTCCTGATTAAGATCATTTCAACTATCCATGTCAATCCAGTCTATCACTTGGCATTTCACTCACATAGTTACACACATTTCCTCATGTTAATTACACTGCCTCAGTTCTACATGTCAGTTCCAAACAGGCATCTTCTTTGAAATTAGTCACAATCGGCAAATTAAGTTGCATGATTTACATGCTTCTAAAGGTGATATAACTGACTTAGACTGATTGACATCCAACAGCTCAATAAAATTTAACTTTGAGGAGAAAAAAAAATGACAGGAAAAAGACACCCTTGAAGTCAAAGACAAGATTGTCCTCATTTTTAATGCAACCTAAACATTAAAACCATTTAATCACCACAGGAACATGAATACCCTTTCTAAAACCGTATCTATTATCCAATGCAACAAAAGCTATTGTTTCCCACAGTGCACAAGTCTTTCTTATGTGAAGAGACTATCCCTGTGAAAGACCTGGCAAGCAGTATCAAATACACAGGTAACACTACATGTCAAGCCCTCTGTCATTGGATCCAGTGGATAAATCACTAAATCACGCCACAATAGACACGGACTTGGCTCTTTCAGACAGGCCACATGAAACGGGAAGGAGAGAAAGAGGGAAGTCTGACTTCCATGGCTCAGGCCAGCCAGACAAAAGAGTGTGGAACAGCGCTGCCTCGGGACAAAACCATATGACACTGGCACACAGGAAATCACCCAAACTGTCCTTTGTCTGGGACAACATCAAAATTCCCTCTGTCTCTATGCAGTGGCAGGGAGAGAGCTGAGGGAAGATGGATAAGAAAGAGGGAGAAAGTGCAAGAGTGGGAGGTGAAAGAGAATGGGAGATTACGCTTTGGTGTGTTCATACTGTATTAGGGGGACAAAAAGAAATTATGAAAATGTATTCCAGTTTTGGAATAAATGGTTGGCAGGGAACATGCTGATATTTCTAGGTTGACATTTTGAACGTCACTGACGACGTTCTTGCAGGTCAAAAAAGAACTGACTTGTAAAATAAGGCCAAAAATATGCAATTCCACAATGTATATCTGTACATGTGCAGTCTTAAGCTTTATAAATCATAATAGCTCAGTCTGCATCCTACAACCATAAAAAATGAAGAGTAATATTTGCAAAGCAAACAATTCCAATGAAAGCGAAAGAGGATCTGAGTCAATTAAGGCATTTTATTCCTAAGGAAAAAGTTGTGTTAATGTAGCCTGCATCATGTCAAGAATACTTTTTATAATATTGTTGTTATTTGCAAGTTCTTCTTTCAGTATTCATGCAGAATCTGACCCTCGTTCCTGATAATCAATGAACATGTCACCTAGTGCCACAGTGTGGCTAGTTTAGGAGTTTTTAATAGTTTTGGACAATTCAATTAAACTCAGTTTTATTTATATGTTGCCAAATTGAAACGGATGTTATCTCAGGGCACTTTTCATATAGAGCACGTCTAGACCAGACTCCTAATTGTTATTATTTACAGGGGCCCTAACATTTCCCCCATGAGCAGCACCTAGCGACAGTAACAACAAAAAAACTCCCTTTTAACAGGTATTCTTCTTCTTCTTATTATTATTATTATTATTACATTGTTAATATAATATAATCATATTATATATATAAATATAATCATATTAATAATTTAGCTGGATAATGGGGGCAGTAGCTGGTTCGCAGCTGTAGATCCAGACTCTGCAGCATCAGGGGCAGAAAAACTTCCAGAAAGCGACAGTAGGAGAGAGGAGAGAGACAAGAAAGCACAAAACTGCGGGAGAGAGGGAGGACAGTCCGTAACGAGCATTGTTGGGATGTGGATGCAGAGGAAGATGAGGAGAGAGGAGCTTAACCAGGGATGGTTCAAGCCGAACCAAAGCCCATTCTAGCTATATGCTATATCAAAGAGGAAGGATTTAAGCTGACTCTTAAATGTGGCGAGTGTGTCTGCTTCACGGACCCAAACTAGAAGATGGTTCCACAGCAGAGGAGCCTGATAACCTAAAGCTCTGCCTCCCATTCTGCTTGTGGAGACTCTAGGAACCACAAGTAGGCCTGGGTTCTGGGAACAAAGTGTTCTACTGGGGTAGTAAGGTACTATGAGCTCTTTAAGATAGGATGGTGCCTGGCCATTAAGGGGTTTGTAGGTGAGGATTATTATTCTATTCTGGATTTTACAAGGAGCCAGTGCAAGCTAATACAAGACAAGCTAACACAGAAGGAATATCATCTCTTTTCCTAGTTCCTGTCAGTACTCGTGCTGCAGCATTCTGAATCGACCTACAATAAGGCCTTTATCATTTTTTCAGTTTGCCATTTGCCTCCTCTATTTGTTTTAAGTTTGTCCTACTTGTATTCTTTTCTGGTTATATATCAACCTAACACAGGTGAACTCTGTGAGCAGAACACATTTTAATCACTGTTATAGTGTATCATAGAAACAGGCTGTAAAAGCAGTATTATATGGATTTCACCGAATGAGAAAACCACACAAACACAGGGAAATCTGGGGTTTGTGACGACAGTACAAGCATTCAAATGAAAGCAAGATTGCGGAACAAGTTCAATAAACACTATAGAGGGTGATCTGTGACTTTGAAAACCAGCCTACATCTCCCCCTCCCCTTCTGTCCATAGATGTATTTGAACAGGTGAGTACAGTCAGCCAAAGAGTGATGTGCAGGTAGGCAGTCAGCCAGCCTGTCAGGTAGAGCCTGGGGCAACACTGGCCCTCAACTATTCAGCTACTCAACTCATATAGACAGACAGCTCTCCCCTGGCCTTCTCATTCATCCTTCATTACACCCACCCCCCAACCGACCAACCAGCACACACACACACACGCACACACACACACACACACACACACACACACACACGCAAACTTCTTTGTATTTTTTGCCTTTGTGTTAGTCTCTCCAATGAGAATATGCATTTTTTCTGATGTAATTGAATACGTACGGTATGAAAAGAATGACGAGATGACAAATGGGAATATGATTTAATGTCAAATTACAAAAATGTTTAAAAAAAGAATTAAACAAATGAATTTAAGATTATACATACACAGTGTCAATATCAATCATTCTGATGAACAGACACCTAAAATAAAACAGTCACAAGTCCCTTGTTCCCAAAACTAACAGAGGAAAATGGGCAAAAAGATCAGGAGAAATTTTAAAGCATTACCAACACACAGGTGTTAAAATTAAAAAAAAATATGATAAAAATTCCATTCTAATATAGAAAAAAACAACTTTAACTACTTTGCACACTTAAACAGTGGGCTGGTACAAAAACCTGTTTGTTATTTGAGTTCATGCTGCATCACAGTGAGCAAACAGCAGTTATCCTGCACAAACACTGGATCACGCATGCACCTAATCACTTGTAAAAAGGTGTGTATCTTTCTGTGGCCTTTAGGACCCTACCAGGTGAATATGCACATGACTGCAAAACAAAAGCGTAGCTATAATGTTGGATGAACACAGCGTTGAATGCAGCAGCTGCCAATGAATGAGGAGATGATCAAATAATATGAACAAGAAGTAATGTCTAGTGGGAATATGAACAAGAAGTAACGTCTAGTGGGAATGTGACTCAGGTTATCAAAGTTCACATTGCGAGTGGAAGCTGGTTAGCCCACTGAATTAACAAATATAAGACTCTGTGGGTCACCCAAAATGTTTAAGTTTTAAACTGACAGATGTCTTCAACAACAGTGCATTAACAAAGCTACGTGGCATGTTAAAAAAAGGAGGAAAGAATGTCTTTTATCAACATTTGTAAGCTGGGCGATGTGATAACCTGCTCCAGGCAGTAGCAGAGTAGAGAAGTTTACAGTGCGTCCCCTCACTGACCCTCAAAAATCATTTGCTGTTAGTCACTGCTTCATCAAATATGTCCAAAAAAGGTTGAATGTAATATCTGCACAATAGCTGCTCCATCATCATAATTTATATTTCATTACATGAAAAGAGTGAATTCAAATGTCCCTTCAAATGTTATCTCATGTAAAGACATTCGGAAGGAGTCTGACTTTGCTCCCTATGGTAAGCATGGGCCAGCTGACGTGTCTTTGAAAGAGACGCTGCATTCCATCCGCTACGAATCAGCTGAGCATGACCTTGGGCTTTCCCGTGAAGTAGGATTCTTGCCAGCTCAGGGCGTTTAATTTTTGACATTTCCCTTTAAATGTTTTTCCACTGCTTGCACACACTTCCAGCTTTCTTTTAAAAAGTATTTCTAACAATCCACTATGAAGGCTGCTACGACTCCCCTTAAATAATCATGGGGTTTCTGTGTCTTAGTGGGTGTGTACGAATGTTAAAACAGCACGACTATAATCCCTGTCTGTGTTAAGCTTCCAATAACAAAGCATTGTTTCACTGTTTGATTGAGTAATAGCATAAAGTTTACCCATTTGCTTGTAAAAATCTTGACAACAATAACATTCACACTGGACTCTTCCCCTTTGACAAACTGATATTTTATTTTAGTCATTGGATTAGGATGTGGATTAGCTGCTGTCACTTATAAGTGTTACCAACTGATTACTAAAGGATAATCCACAGGGGAGTTGGAGGGGTCTCCACAGGAGACCATGTAAATGGCAATCTGTCATGAGTCAATCTAATGCATCTGAGTGTTTAGGCAGGAACCGTAAAATGATCAGTATTGCCTCATTTATAAACACCAATGGAATGCAAAAGGATATCCTGGACCAAGTTTGCTTGCTTGTTAGTTTGGATGACTAACAGGTGTCTGTTGAAAGAATCTGTACCAGTGTTCATCTTTGTATCCTTTTTATGATAAATTAAAGCCCCCTGAATGAAAATCTTTTTAGTCTGTGTTACAACCTATAAAGTGAACTACAGTAACTTATAGTCGATTATGAAGCTTTGTATAAATTAAACTGGCCGACATAATGCGATATGTTCTAATCTGTCACCACGCCTATGTCAATAGTTTGTCTTCCCATAACACACAGTTAGGATTAACATGTGGAAACTAGCTCCAGATCAAGTACCGAACACTGGTCATGCCTCGCCTTGCTTGTTTTACTCTGCATACACCAGATCAAATGTGTGCTTTGAGCTTCCTGGCTTTGTGTCATGATATCAAGTCTATAATGACTGACAAGAGAGAGTTTAGTCGGCAGTTGTGTCCTTTTACATCAGTGTATATGAAGAGCTGCAGTTGCTCATTCATCTGGGTTTAAAGGTATTGGAGCTTTTGGTCCCACGCTGGTATTGTTATGTATGTTATCCTTTTGTTCCCTACTTAAACTATATGTATATATGTTGAGCTGTTGTAAAATTTAAAAAATAAATCTTGAAAACAAGTTTCAATGTATTCACTTCTCTGATAAAAACTGACACTGTGATCAGAATAAAAATTGGAGTTTTACTCACGGAAAGCATATTTTTCTTCGAGTCGGGAACACATTAATATGCCCACTTTCTTTGCAGGATCTTAATGGACTGGCAGTTTTTGGCTGTCAATTCAGTTGTTGTCTCACTTAGTATAAACAATACTGTGCACATGTTCAGTTCTGCTAAGAAGAAACCTGCTGATTTCGCAGACTTTGACCCTTTTTTTGAGTGCTGCGAAAACTCTCAGCTTTCTAGAAAGTAAACTCTATCATCAGATTACCCATAAAAGTCTGTTTTTTTCATGCATATTCATGATCTGAGGAGGGGAGACCAACTGATTTTAGTGCCCATTTGACCTTTCTTGGAGTGACATCATCTGTCATTACTCGGGCTATTTCAGCGTCTGATTAACACCATCCATCTCCACCCCCTTTAACCTTTAGGTTTTTTTTTGAGGTTTTCAGGAATTTCACTCCACATCATATCTGCACAGATTTTCAACAAAGGTGATCTTCACTTTGTTACCACCACCAGTGCCAAGATTCCATCTGTGGTGTATTCCTGTATGGTTAATGGTGTGTACCCAAGTATCAAATATGTTCAATGGCTAGTTCAATTTAAAAGGCCTTTCTTGGCAACAGACATTTACATTGCTAAAGCAAGTATGAAATAAAATCCAAAAAACAAAAAAGAAGAGTCATTTTTAGAAATACAGAAATATAGAAATATAGAAATATAGATAGATAGATAGATAGATAGATAGATAGATAGATAGATAGATAGATAGATAGATAGATAGATAGATAGATAGATAGATAGATTACAAATAGAAAAATGTAGACTTGCGGTTAGAAAATATAAATGCAGACAGGGAAGAACTGTTTAATTCCTGCAAAACTTTTTAGATAAATGAATGAATTTAAAGATATTTGTTCTGTATGTATGTACAGTAAGTATATCTATGCACAAAGATCAGCACATTGAAAACAGCCAGTACAGGAATACAAAGGTATTTTGTTTTCATTTATTTGGTGAGTTAAGTTGTTGAATTACAAGTTATAATCTGTTGTATGATCATTTGGTAAAAAGCTAGTTTGGGATTTGTTCAGTACATTATTTCCTGTAAGAAGTTGTAGGGGTCTTCAGTTTAGAATCATACAAAGGATTTTCCCGAGGTTGGTATGATCCTCTTTTAGTCCATGTAAGAATGTGCAGGTTTATTCTACTTTAAGAAGGACTCTTTATCTGTTTGCCTCTCTCCTATTCTCTGTATTGACATATACAGCAATGTAATAAAGTCAATTTCCCGATAAATCTGTTCTCATTTACCCGTTTTCTGTTTCCATTATCAGACAAAGGAACAAGTATGAAATAGCTACTGAAACGCAGCTCATTAAGCCATCATGTTAACCAGAGGTCACTTCCAATACCAAGCCATCAGACACACAAGTTAAAGACAATGGCTGTGCTGTTATTACCACTTAGAGAGAAAATTAGAAGCTCATACATGTCTGTGTCAGCTGCCATGTGGTCGGTTGCATGATAGGTATAGAGAGGTGTGCATAGAGCTAAGGTTTGTTCATAAAGTTCAGAAAGAATGCTAATGAGGAAAGTAATGGTTGGGATATAGCATGCATAACAATACACATTGCTAGAATTGTGACAGTGCAGTTAGATGACATATTAATTCCTTATATTACTATCTTGTATTGATGCAGACACAAAACTGACTATTTTCTTCACATTATAGGTCAATAGTAAGTCAATAGGAGTAGTGAAAGTTGAGTTTTGTAAAATAGTAGCATTTTTGCATTCAGGCAATGGAAAAAGAAGTGATAGAAACTTCATTTAGGTTCGAGAGCTGTGTAGCGCCTGTGTGTGTGTGTGTGTGTGTGTGTGTGTGTGGGGGTAAAGACAAGCAGGTAGAATATCAGAGGTCTTTAGAAGGCTTAGGATGGAACAAGCCCCCGCAAACACACACACACACACACACACACACACACACACACACACACACGCACACACACACACACACACACACACAGTCACGTTCCATAAACCCTTTTCACCATTATCTACTGTTGTCATCTCCCCCTTTCAAGATGTGGGGATCCTATGGCAAGACCCCAAGACCCCCCTCTTTACCTGACATACACACACACACACAGACACAAACAGACACATATACACACACACACACACACACACACACAGAGGGCCAGTGTTCTGCCCTGGGGGGGCTGACCAAGATGAAAGGACAAGTGGTGAAGGGGACTGAAGGAGCAGATAAAACAGGTGAGATGACCTCGCTCATCATCTTTTCTCTCAGCTCTCTGTATTTTTTCCCACATTGGGCTACTACTTCTCCTACTTTAATTGAAGCAAACCTTAGTGTATATTTGTATCGCTGTCACTGTTTCATTTTTGTTTGATGTATGTAAGTATGTTCCTTCAGTTTGCCAATGGGATAACAGTATCTTCAAATACTTTCTTCAGTTTCCTTGTATGTCTTTTTTTTAGAAAAAAATATGCTCATCGGGGTAAAATTTGTACATTTGTAGATAATGCTTCATATGTGATCCAACAATTGTACTTGTTTTTTTTTAATTTTCTACTCTTATATACAGTGTGCACTGTGTCTCTGTCTCTGTGTTAACAGATTTGCAGCAAATTACCATTTGAGTGTATCACTGATCATGAGTTGTTGTTTTGGTAATGCAGTACAAGATAACTTAGTAATAAGACAAATATATAAATAGAAAATATTACATCTTTCATTGAGTCAGTGTATTGAATTAAATACTGAGGAGTCTTGCGTGACAAACTGGAGGGGCGTTTGCTATCAAACACTGCCACCATGTGGAGAGTTAGATTCACTGTGGGAGGATAGGGTAGGTGAAGGCGTGAACACAGCACTGTTCAGTATTACAGTGAGATTACAGCTGTGTAAGTTAAACAGTCTCTAAACATGGTATGAGTCTATGAAGAAGGATATTAGGACATTAACTCACAATTTTGCAAAGAACTGTTTATGAAATAGTTGAAAAATATCAAACACAATTGTTTTCAGCAATGTACTGTTCCATGTTTACTGCAGTGGTGGATAAAGTGTTGAGCTTCTTCATCTAAGTAAAAGTGCAATTATTACTGTGTAAAAAAACAATCTCTCTAAGTACTAAAATTTTGGTATTCAAAATATTACTTAAATTTCAATGAGAAAAAAATTGTTTCAAGTACCACAACTAAAAGCATTCATTTTGCATCATAATTGATAAATTAACATGTAAGCATCAAGTTCATGCTCTAACTAGTTGAGGTGGAGATAGTGACACAATTTTCATAATTTTGCCTCTGTCCACTACCACAATAGATTTGAAACAAACAAATCAAGATGTGATTGCAGTTAAGACTTTTAACTTTTCTTCAAGGGGTTTCAAAAAAATACCAAATCAACCGTTTATCAATTACAGCCATTTTTATGCATTGTCCCCTGATAATCAGAGGCTCAGAAGTAATGGGGAAAACCACCAGGATTATAAATATGGGGATTTTTTTTAATATGTGTATTCAAATCCTTTGCAGTCATTGACTGCTTGAGGTCTGCAACACATGGACATCACCAAATGCTGAGTTTCCTCCCTCGAGAGGCTTTGCCAGGCCTTTACTGGAGCCGCCTTCAGTTGTCGTTTGTTTCTGGGTCTTTCTTCCCTCCGCTTTGTCTTCAGAAAGTGAAAAGCAAGCTCAGTTGCAGTTAGGTCGGGTGACCGACTTGGACACTGAAGAATATTCCCTTCTTTGACTTGACAAGCTCTTGGGTTGCTTTCACTGTACATTTTGGGTCATTCTGCATCTGTACCCTGAAGCATCGTCCTATCTGCTTTGCAACATTTGGCTGAATCTGAGCAGATAGTAGAGCCCTATACACTTCAGAATTCATCCTGCTGCTTCTACCAGGAGTCTCGTCATCATTAAACACCAGTGACCCAGTTCCATTGGCAGCCATTCATGTCCATACCATAACATTGCCTCCTCCATGTCTGACAGATGAGGTGGTGGCTTTGGATCATGAGCCGTTCCTCTGCTTCTCCACACTCTTCTCTTGCCATCACTCTGGTTAATCTTGGTTTCATCTGTCCAAAGAATCTTGTTCGGGGGCTGGGCAGGCTTTTTTCAGTTGTTTTCTGGTAAAGTCTAATCTGACCTCTCTGGTCTTTAAGTGTTACCAGTGCTTTGCACCTTCTGGTAAACCCTCTATTTACTTCAATGGAGGCGTCTCGATTGTAGACTTTGACAAGGATACACCTTCCTCCTGGCGAGTGCTCTTAGCCTGGCTAGATGTTGTGAAGGGTTTTTTGGTAACCACGGAAAGAATTCTGCGATTATCCACCACAGTGGTCGGTCGTGTCGTGGTCCTCCAGGCCTTTTGGGGCTGCTGAACTTACCAGTAAATCCCCTCTTGTTAACAATGTACCAAATTGTTGATTTTGCCATTCCTACAGTTTCCTCCATCTGTCTGATAGGTCTGTTCTTGTTTTTAATGGTTTTTAATGATGCCTCCTTCATTCGCATCGACACATCTTTGAACGCAGCGTAAAAGATCCCATGAACAGCTACCAAACGTAAAAATCAACACTCGGAATCAACGCCAGATCTTTTATCTGTTTCCTTGGTTAAGACATAACGAGAGAACAGGCCACACCTGGCCATGAAACTGATCAACTGTCAATGGTCCAACGACATTAGAACCTCTGAAAATGAGGGACTGTGTAAAAATGGCTGGAACTTCTAAAAGGTTAATGGGATATTTTTGTGAAAGCTGAAAGTCTACACTTCCATCACATCTTGTTTTGTTCATTTAAAAATCAACTGCGGTGATGCTCGGAGGCAAAATGCCAGAACTGCGTCAGTGATATGATAGCCATAGAATAAATATGCCAGCTGTAAAGGGTGTTTGCTTGACTGTTGCGGTATGAAAGTTAGGTTACCTTACTGATCAATGCCTTTGTTCTCTGTCATTGCACCTCATAATGTTTTTCAATTTTCATGAACTAATTGTCATATATTTTTCTTCAAATTTTAATTGTTGAAAACTGGTTGTTTATGCTTAAAAAAAAAAGGTCATGATGTTGCCTTTTTTCTTATTTCTTACGGGTCTTTGAATTCTTCCAAACCCCTCTAGGAAAAAGAAGACCTTCACTAAAGTTAACACACAGCCACTTATATAGAGTGACATCAGTTCATTGTCAAGGCTACGTTCACAGACTCAGTTGATACACCTTCCAGTCAAATTCAAAAGAAATGATCCTTCATCAAAACGTAACAGCAGCTTTTTTGTGTGAAGGACTGCACAGTTCTTAGACATTAAAAACTAACTGCAATATGATAAGAGAACACTGATGTTTAAGATGGAAATTCATTCAAAATATTAAATATTTCATCAGCGTGGAAAGCTCAGCAAGGATAATGTGTGCCAGTTATCCGGTAGTTTCTCAAACCATAAACACGGATCGATATGAAGCGTATGACCTTAAACCTGCCTGAGTTTTCTCTGTAGCTGCACCAAGACCTGTAAACAAAGGTTTCATATTTGTCCTACGTTGTTTCAAGAGCTGAAGCTGTAAGTTTTATTCTATCGAAAAGGGTTAAAAATGAGAGAGCGCATGCTATTGTGCCAACTTATGCTGTATCACTTTTAACGGTGAACCTAACTGCTTTTGCTCTCGTTATGCAGAAAATAGAACTTTATTTAGTTACATATGTTTAGGAAAATTATTACTTTATTACTTTATTTTCTGTGTGTGTGTGTGTGGGGGGGGCAAAGCTGTGTAGGCACCCTATGTGTTTCTACCCTTCCCATTCTTCTTCTCCATCTGCCATTGGGGTCCATGGTGGCCCCTAGTACCGCATGGTATAAAAGTTGTGAAAGTGCGCAGACGGATTGGGGACAGTCCCCCGAATCTTTACATCAGGTTTCATGTCTGCTCCTTGGGCACTGTTGTCTTATCACAGACAATCCTATTTTGTGGGCGATCAATGGGAAAATTAGACATGATGTTGTTCATACTTACTAAGAAATACAGGTTCATCCTCTGTAGGGTCATGAATTTCAGAGCAAATTTAATGGAAATCAGACCCATACTTGTGAAATATTTTGACCAATGGGACAAGCTGATGGACAGACTGAAGTGCAAGTTTTTACGGTTTCTCGGTCTTCAAAAACAAACACATCTGAAAGTAACCGATTTAAGGTATTTCATGTAGAAATTTCAAAGGATTGAAGAATTGTATAGTAAAAAAAAACAAACCACCTCCAACCATTAGTCGATCAACATCAAATGAATAGGCAACTATGTCAGCGTTTCTCTTTTTTTTGTTTGTTTGTTTAACCTTATTAAAAATGTGTATCTTTGGGTTTTGGATTATTGGTTAAAGAAAACAAACAACCAGTGTTTCCGCATCTGTGATTTGACTGAACTAATCAAACGATCACAGATCTTCTACAAAGCACACACAGGAAAGAACTCAAGTGAACTTGTTGTTTATTGACTTCAGGTCAAACAGTCAAAGTGGCTTAAAATAATGAATAAGAAAGAATATGATGTCATGAAAGATTTTTTGTTTTATTGTTTTTGCTGAGGGGTGTATACATATGACATAAAGCATTTCTTTATCTACATCATTTCCTTCTAAACAGGGTCCTTATTGTCCTGCCAATGAATTTCCTGAATCTCTTCAGTGGACTCCTCCTAACGTTGGCAGGTGGACCCTCTTCAGGTGACACGCCACTGGCCTCAGCTGGATTGGCTGCACCTTGGCTAACAGCTGGTTCTTCGACAGCTGAGCCTGTGGTGTCAAGTCCCGCGGCAGCTTGTGCTCCATCAGCTGAGGGAGGTGTGTCTTCAGCTCCGTCACAGGAGCGGACAACAGCTGAGCCTTCGTCCTCCGGAGGAGGTGCGGCTGCTGGCTCTTCACCTTTGGGGGCTTCCTCAGCCTCACCATGGGGTGATGGCTCCTCGTCAGACTGGTCCTTCAGAATGACAGCCATTTGATCCAAAGAATCCCAGCCACTGAACAAAACATGACGATAAATTGACGGAACATTCAGTCAGTAAAAGAATATGTCCATTGATACAATCCTGTATCTTTTCAAGCCAACTGAAAAACAGTCACTTACTATGAGCCTGTCTCTATTTCATCCACCAGATGGGCCATGGTGACAAATGGGTGGCTGAGAGCCTTCCTTGGAGTGATCCTCTTTTGTGGGTTGGTATGTAGAAGGCACTTGAGGTGCTGTAGGATGAGCAAATACTGCATCTGTGGTACTCTTTTTTGGCATGAAGCCATACTGCTGCTCGCAAATGCTCACTTTTGCCCTTAGTCTAGCTTCACCTACTCTTTCCCATAGCTTCATTGTATGGCTCATCAGCTTTATTCCTCTGTAGTTGCCACAGTTCTGCACATCTCCCTTGTTCTTAAAAATGGGCACCAGCACACTTCTCCTCCATTCCTCAGGCATCTTCTCACTATCTAAGATCCTGTTAAACAACCCAGTCAGAAACTCTACTGAAAAGTAATTGTGAAAACCAACAGGATTATAAGTATAGGGATTATTTTTAATATGTGTATGAAAGTCCTTTGCAGTCAATGACTCCTGGAGGTCTGCAACACATGGACATCACCAAATGCTGAGTTTCCTCCTCGAGAGGCTTTGCCAGGCCTTTACTGGAGCCGCCTTCAGTTGTCGTTTGTTTCTGGGTCTTTCTTCCCTCCGTTTTGTCTTCAGAAAGTGAAAAGCAAGCTCAGTTGCAGTTAGGTCGGGTGACCGACTTGGACACTGAAGAATATTCCCTTCTTTGACTTGACAAGCTCTTGGGTTGCTTTCACTGTACGTTTTGGGTCATTCTGCATCTGTACCCTGAAGCATCGTCCTATCTGCTTTGCAACATTTGGCTGAATCTGAGCAGATAGTAGAGCCCTATACACTTCAGAATTCATCCTGCTGCTTCTACCAGGAGTCTCGTCATCATTAAACACCAGTGACCCAGTTCCATTGGCAGCCATTCATGTCCATACCATAACATTGCCTCCTCCATGTCTGACAGATGAGGTGGTGGCTTTGGATCATGAGCCGTTCCTCTGCTTCTCCATACTCTTCTCTTGCCATCACTCTCTTCTTCTTTTTCTTTTCGGCTTTTTTCCCTTTAGGGGTCGCGAATCCAGTGTCCTCCATCTATCCCTGTCTTCTCGTCCTCCTTCTGCTCACACAACTACCTTCATGTCCTCTTTCACTACATCCATAAACCTCCTCTTTTGGTCTTCCTCTGAGGCCTCCTGCCTGGCAGTTTCAAAACTCAGTATCCTTCTACCAATATAATCACTATCTCTTCTCAGGACATGTCCAAACCATCTCCCAGTCTGGCCTCCTCTGACTTTATCTCTAAAACCTCCCCTAACATGTGCTGTCCCTCTGATGCTTACTCATTTCCTGATCCTATCCCATCCCTGGTCACTCCCAGAGAGAACCTCCCAACATCTTCATCTCATCTGCTACCTCCAGCTCTGCCTCCCTGTCTTTTCCTCAGTGCTACTGTCTCCTAGACCAAGCAGCATCCTTTGGGTCTCACCTGATTTTGTACACCTTTCCCTTTCATTTTAGCTGAAACTCTTCTATCACACATCACACCTGACACTTTTCTCACCCCGTTTCCAGCCTGCCTGCACGCTTCTTCACCTCTTTTCCCACACTTCCTCCATTGCCCTGGACTGTTGACCCTAAGTACTTAAAATCCTCCACCTTCTTTATCTCTTCTCCCTGTAACCTCACTCTTCCACTTAGGTCCTCTCGTTACTTTACATGTACTCTGCATGTCTTGCACTGCACGGCTAACCTTCATTCTCTCCTTTCCAGGGCAAATCTCACCTCTCAGCTTCCTCCACCTGTTCCCTGCTCTCACTACATATCACAATGTCATCTGCAAACATCTAGTCCTTGGAGATTCCTGTCTAACCTCGTCCGTCCAGTCTGTCTATCACCAGCAAACAAGAAGGGCTTAGAGCTGATCCCTGATGCAGTCCCACCTCCACCTTGAACTCCTCTGTCACACCTACAGCACACCTAACCACTGTCTTACAGTCCACATACATGTCCTGCACCACTCTAACATACTTCTCTGTCACTCCAGACTTCACGCCTACAGTACCACAGTTCCCTGGGCACCCTGTCATACGCTTTCTTTCCAGATCTACAAAGACACATATGCAGCTCCCCTCTGACCCCTTCCCTGTACTTCTCCTATCAACATCCTCAAAAGCAAATACTGCATCTGTGGTACTCTTTTTTGGCATGAAGCCATACTGCTGCTCGCAAATGCTCACTTTTGCCCTTAGTCTAGCTTCACCTACTCTTTCCCATAGCTTCATTGTATGGCTCATCAGCTTTATTCCTCTGTAGTTGCCACAGTTCTGCACATCTCCCTTGTTCTTAAAAATGGGCACCAGCACACTTCTCCTCCATTCCTCAGGCATCTTCTCACTATCTAAGATCCTGTTAAACAACCCAGTCAGAAACTCTACTGAAAAGTAATTGTGAAAACCAACAGGATTATAAGTATAGGGATTATTTTTAATATGTGTATGAAAGTCCTTTGCAGTCAATGACTCCTGGAGGTCTGCAACACATGGACATCACCAAATGCTGAGTTTCCTCCCTCGAGAGGCTTTGCCAGGCCTTTACTGGAGCCGCCTTCAGTTGTCGTTTGTTTCTGGGTCTTTCTTCCCTCCGTTTTGTCTTCAGAAAGTGAAAAGCAAGCTCAGTTGCAGTTAGGTCGGGTGACCGACTTGGACACTGAAGAATATTCCTTCTTTGACTTGACAAGCTCTTGGGTTGCTTTCACTGTACGTTTTGGGTCATTCTGCATCTGTACCCTGAAGCATCGTCCTATCTGCTTTGCAACATTTGGCTGAATCTGAGCAGATAGTAGAGCCCTATACACTTCAGAATTCATCCTGCTGCTTCTACCAGGAGTCTCGTCATCATTAAACACCAGTGACCCAGTTCCATTGGCAGCCATTCATGTCCATACCATAACATTGCCTCCTCCATGTCTGACAGATGAGGTGGTGGCTTTGGATCATGAGCCGTTCCTCTGCTTCTCCATACTCTTCTCTTGCCATCACTCTGGTTAATCTTGGTTTCATCTGTCCAAAGAATCTTGTTCGGGGGCTGGGCAGGCTTTTTTCAGTTGTTTTCTGGTAAAGTCTAATCTGACCTCTCTGGTCTTTAAGTGTTACCAGTGCTTTGCACCTTCTGGTAAACCCTCTATTTACTTCAATGGAGGCGTCTCTCGATTGTAGACTTTGACAAGGATACACCTTCCTCCTGGCGAGTGCTCTTAGCCTGGCTAGATGTTGTGAAGGGTTTTTTGGTAACCACGGAAAGAATTCTGCGATTATCCACCGCAGTGGTCGTGGTCGTGGTCCTCCAGGCCTTTTGGGGCTGCTGAACTTACCAGTAAATCCCCTCTTGTTAACAATGTACCAAATTGTTGATTCTGCCACTCCTACAGTTTCCTCCATCTGTCTGATAGGTCTGTTCTGGTTTTAATGATGCCTCCTTCATTAAGCCGACACATCTTTGGAATACGTATTAAAAGATCCCATGAACAGCTACCAAACGTAAAAATCAACACTCGGAATCAACGCCAGATCTTTTATCTGTTTCACTGGTTAAGACATAACGAGAGAACAGGCCACACCTGGCCATGAAACTGATCAACTGTCAATGGTCCAACGACATTAGAACCTCTGAAAATGAGGAACTGTGTAAAAATGGCTGGAACTTCTAAAAAGTTAATGGGATATTTTTGTGAAAGCTGAAAGTCTACACTTCCATCACATCTTGATTTGTTCATTTAAAAATCAACTGCGGTGATGCTCGGAGGCAAAATGCCAAGAACTGCGTCAGTGATATGATAGCCATAGAATAAATATGCCAGTTGTAAAGGGTGTTTGCTTGACTGTTGCGGTATGAAAGTTAGGTTACCTTACTGATCAATGCCTTTGTTCTCTGTCATTGCACCTCATAAAGTTTTTCAATTTTCATGAACTAATTGTCATAAATTTTTCTTCAAATTTTGATTGTTGAAAACTGGTTGTTTATGCTTAAAAAAAAAAGGTCATGATGTTGCCTTTTTTCTTATTTCTTACGGGTCTTTGAATTCTTCCAAACCCCTCTAGGAAAAAGAAGACCTTCACTAAAGTTAACACACAACCACTTATATAGAGTGCCATCAGTTCATGGTCAAGGCTACGTTCACAGACTCAGTTGATACACCTTCCGGTCAAATTCAAAAGAAATGATCCTTCATCAAAACGTAACAGCAGCTTTTTTGTGTGAAGGACTGCACAGCGCAGTTTCTTAGACATTAAAAACTAACTGCAATATGATAAGAGAACACTGATGTTTAAGATGGAAATTCATTCAAATATTAAATATTTCATCAGCGTGGAAAGCTCAGCAAGGATAATGTGTGCCAGTTATCCTGTAGTTTCTCAAACCATAAACACGGATCAATATGAAGTGTATGACCTTAAAACTGGCTGAGTTTCCTCCTGTAAACAAAGGTTTCATATTTGTCCTACGTTGTTTCAAGAGCTGAAGATGTAAGTTTTATTCTATCGAAAAGGGTTAAAAATGAGAGAGCGCATGCTATTGTGCCAACTTATGCTGTATCACTTTTAACGGTGAATCTAACTGCTTTTGCTCTCGTTATGCAGAAAATAGAGCTTTATTTAGTTACATATGTTTAGGAAAATTACACAGTCGGAGAGACACGAAAGACTTTGTTTATTGGACCTGTTAGATATTGAAAGCATCTCTACAATGCACACGATTTTCCCAGAAGAAATTGCCTTGAATGCAGTGGTCTATACACACGCTAAGGTTTCACGATGACACAGTGGTACCTTAATTTTTACTATTAACCTTAAGATGAAAAAGAAGTCAAAGTTGATTAAATATGATAAAAAGACAAAGGTAATACTTGTGATTTTTTTCTTGTTCCTTCATGTGCAGAGTTTATGTTTCTATGTTTCATAGGTATGATGGACCAGCAAAAGCTATTCAGACTCAGAACCAGTAAATCTATTTTTATTTGATGCTTAGTATGACTTGTTTTACTGATAGTCCTCCTTAGTTCCTTTATTTTCTGTGTGTGTGTGTGGGGGGGAGGGGGGGGGCAAAGCTGTGTAGGCACCCTATGTGTTTCTACCCTTCCCCATTCTTCTTCTCCATCTGCCATTGGGGTCTATGGTGGCCCCTAGTACCGCATGGTATAAAAGTTGTGAAAGTGCGCAGACGGATTGGGGACAGTCCCCCGAATCTTTACATCAGGTTTCATGTCTGCTCCTCTGGCACTGTTGTCTTATCACAGACAATCCTATTTTGTGGCCAAGCGATCAATGGGAAAATTAGACATGATGTTGTTCATACTTACTAAGAAATACAGGTTCATCCTCTGTAGGGTCATGAATTTCAGAGCAAATTTAATGGAAATCAGACCCATACTTGTGAAATATTTTGACCAATGGGACAAGCTGATGGACAGACTGAAGTGCAAGTTTTTACGGTTTCTCGATCTTCAAAAACAAACACATCTGAAAGTAACCGATTTAAGGTATTTCATGTAGAAATTTCAAAGGATTGAAGAATTGTATAGTAAAAAAAACCAAACAAACTCCAACCATTAGTCGATCAACATCAAATGAATAGGCAACTATGTCAGCATTTCTCTTTTTTTTTTTTTGTTTGTTTAACCTTATTAAAAATGTGTATCTTTGGGTTTTGGATTATTGGTTAAAGAAAACAAACAACCAGTGTTTCCGCATCTGTGATTTGACTGAACAAATCAAACGATCACAGTTTCTTCTACAAAGCACACACAGGAAAGAACTCAAGTGAACTTGTTGTTTATTGACTTCAGGTCAAACAGTCAAAGTGGCTTAAAATAATGAATAAGAAAGAATATGATGTCAGTAAAGATTTTTTGTTTTATTGTTTTTGCTGAGGGGTGTATACATATGACATAAAGCATTTCTTTATCTACATCATTTCCTTCTAAACAGGGTCCTTATTGTCCTGCCAATGAATTTCCTGAATCTCTTCAGTGGACTCCTCCTAACGTTGGCAGGTGGACCCTCTTCAGGTGACACGCCACTGGCCTCAGCTGGATTGGCTGCACCTTGGCTAACAGCTGGTTCTTCGACAGCTGAGCCAGTGGTGTCAAGTCCCGCGGCAGCTTGTGCTCCATCAGCTGAGGGAGGTGTGTCTTCAGCTCCGTCACAGGAGCGACAACAGCTGAGCCTCCGTCCTCCGGAGGAGTGCGGTACCCGGCTCTTCACCTTTGGGGGCTTCCTCAGCCTCACCATGGGGTGATGGCTCCTCGTCAGACTGGTCCTTCAGAATGACAGCCATTTGCTCCAAAGAATCCCAGCCACTGAACAAAACATGACAATAAATTGACGGAACATTCAGTCAGTAAAAGAATATGTCCATTGATACAACCCTGTATCTATTCAAGCCAACTGAAAAACAGTCACTTACTATGAGCTGGTCTCTATTTCATCCACCAGATGGGCCATGGTGACAAATGGGTGGGTGAGAGCCTTCCTTGGAGTGACCCTCTTTTGTGGGTCGGTATGTAGAAGGCACTTGAGGAGGCTGACAAATGCCCTTCGATCCTCCAGCTCAATGGATTCCTGCACCTCTGGGTGGCTCTGGATTTAAAAGAAAGTCGACGACAGATCAGCTTACCTGCTTCTTGTCTCTCACTGAGAGAGCAAATCTGCATTCATTCAATTTCTTTTTTATTCAGGCACCAAGCGGACCACTTACTGTTATCAGGTCATCCAGACGTTTGAAAGGGCTCTCCCAAGATTCCGGCTCAATTCCGGTGCCAAGCTGGTATTCCCTCGGGGTCTTTTGGAACAAAACATGCAGGGCAGATAAGTCTCAGTTAATGTGTTAAACATTTCAAAAGAGTTGTCGTTTAATTGGGAGGTGAAAAACTGTGAGCAACTGAACCAGGTTAAAATACCTTCATCCACCATCTTGGATTGTCCCAGTGCCGGTTCACTGTAAAGAAATCGTGGGTGTAAATCCCAGCTCTGAGGAGGTGGTCAGCTGGCTGGCCCACAACATCAACGATGTCTTTCATCTGCAGAGAGAATATTTAGAATCACATCAGCAGACAACCCACATCAAAGCCCTTCTGTTGAATTTGGATATGCGTGTAGGGCAGAATGTGACCGTCTGCACATATTTGGTTACTTACCGACTGGTACTCGCAGTGCGGTGCAAACCCGTGTTGGGCGATGTACAAGAACACGAGCACACAGCCGAGACCCCACATGTCTATGGCCTCGCAGATGGGGAGGCCCAGGAAGACTTCAGGTGCCCTGAGTGGAGCGTACAAGAATCACAAGAGCTATTAAGTGCACTGTTCAATTCAGCACGTATACTGAAGGTTGACACAACCTCTGCCGGACGGATGATTTACAGCATAAACACACAGGGGCAAAGGTGCTGTAGGATGAGCTTTTCAGGTTGAACCTACCTGTAACCCAGAGGCTGAATTTTCATGCCAAGTGAGTCTTCTTGGGTAGTGAAGGACACACCAAAATCTATAAGTTTCACCCTGAAGGGCTCACTCGGGTGGTTTGCCAGCATGACGTTGTCCGGCTTCAGGTCCGAGTGAACGACGCCTATGGCCTTCAGGGCGTTAAAGGCTTTCAGCAGCTACCGAGACAAAGGACACAATGTAGACGGTTAGAGATACCACTGAGCTGGGTGCAGGGTGCAACAGGTCAAGAAGAAATACAGTTATGTCACATCTTTTTCAGTCGGCTGAGTATATTGCCAGTACTTGTTAGGGATTGATCAAAGCCCCATAGTCTTTACCTGGTGCGTTATCGGCCGTATCTCAGTGAGAGAGAGTGGCTCCCAGTCTCGTTCTTCCAGCAGCTGAAAAAGACTCCTGTCCAGCATTTCAAAGACCAGACAGGTGTGTCCTTTGTGGGTGAACTGCTCAAAGAACTGGACCACATTCGTCTTGACTGGGTCAAGAACGCTCACTGCCTCCAGCATTTTGATCTGCGGAGAAATAAGGAAAAATTACAAAGCTACCTGTAGGTGACATTTCATGGTATGAGCAGTTGATCTGATAAACAAAACATAAGCAAGGAATGTGAAAATCGTCATTTTCAAAAAGCATTAAATAAACTACCTCTCTCTCAGCCGTCTGCTCGGTTTGTAGGATCTTTAGGGCCACGATCTGTGATGTGGAGAAATTCACAGCTTTGGCAACTTTGCCAAAAGCCCCTTCTCCCATGAAATCCATAATGAGGTAGCGACCTGTGCCGCCACACAGTATGTCGCTCTGTAGCACCTCAGAGCTCTCTGGTTTGGTCTCTACGTCTGTGACCATGGACAGTGAAGTAGCACATGAGGAGAGGAGAACGTGCAAAGGTTGCAACATGGAGTCAGAAGGGGCTCATCAACGCAAAACAAGGCAACGCAACGGTGTCTGAGGCCTTCATTATTCTCATGGAAATGAACAAGTATCATTCATCGCATGTATCACTTATCATTCTGAGACAACATGAAGAAGAATGGTCTGTCAAATACTGACTAGGGCATCGTGCCCATTTCAGTGAGAAAAAATATGCTCAAATGCTACACTGGTCCTCAGCATTCAGATAATTTTCTCAAGAAGAAGAAGAAGAAGAATTACCACAGTGTAAAAATATTCAATTACAAGTAAAAGTCTTGCATCAAAAATGTTGTGTTGTAGGTATGTTTTGTCAAAAAAAAAAAAAAGCACTTAAAGTATCAAAAGTTAAAGCACTTTTCCAAATTCTTAACCTGCTAAGTAAGTAATATTTTCAAAACATGTCTCTCTGGGGTCAACATATAAAGTAGAGCTAAATTTAGATCCTTATATTACATGTATCCTAAATACTGTGTTTGAGCACTTGAGTAAATGTACTTGATTACTCCTCACTACTGTGTGTTTGTATCTGTGTGTGTGTGTGTGTTACTTTTCCTTACCAGTGTCATCCACTGACCAAACGCTCGCTACATAAGCAGGTGAAGGCATTTTGCCACAACAAATCCTTCGCTGAACTCCTTTAACCAACTCTGGTGTGTAGGTGGTGAAGTGTTTTCAGGTGAAGCCAAACTGACCCTTCCTAAGCTCCGGAGGACGCTTTGATACGTCATAACGGGGCATCGGAATGATGATGTCATAACGTGTTCTAAGATTCTATTCAACTTTCTAATCTGACAAATGAGGAAATTTCTCTTGATTTACAGACAAATTGTTCATTTTTCATCAGTGCATCAATCACTTTCTATCTAGCACCTATTTTAAGTACACGATTTTTGCCGTCTCACCTGCTATCTGAAATAATAAATACATGCTAAATACATGCAAATAATACATACATGCTGTTTGGGAGCCTCAGCACAAGGAACAGTTTTACATGTGTAGAATTAAATGCATAAGTATTTGGACAGTGACACAGTTTTCATAATTTTGAGCGAATCAAGATGTGACTGAAGTGAAGACGTTCAGCTTTTAATCAAGAGGTTTGACAAAACCGTTGACCGTTTATCAATTACAGCCATTTTCATACATAGTCCCTCATCATCAGAGGCTCAGAAGTAATTGTGAAAACCTTCTTCTTTTTCTTTCGGCTTTTCCCTTTAGGGGTCGCCACAGCGAATCAGTGTCCTCCATCTAACCCTGTCTTCTGCGTCCTCTTCTCTCACACCAACTACCTTCATGTCCTCTTTCACTACATCCATAAACCTCCTCTTTGGTCTTCCTCTAGGCCTCCTGCCTGGCAGTTCAAAACTCAGTATCCTTCTACCAATATAATCACTATCTCTTCTCAGGACATGTCCAAACCATCTCAGTCTGGCCTCTCTGACTTTATCTCCAAAACCTCTAACATGTGCTGTCCCTCTGATGTACTCATTCCTGATCCTATCCATCCTGGTCACTCCCAGAGAGAACCTCAACATCTTCATCTCTGCTACCTCCAGCTCTGCCTCCTGTCTTTTCCTCAGTGGTACTGTCTCTAGACCAAACAGCATCACTGGTCTCACCACAGTTTTGTACACCTTTCCTTTCATTTTAGCTGAAACTCTTCTATCACACATCACACCTGACACTTTTCTACACCCGTTCCAGCCTGCCTGCACACGCTTCTTCACCTCTTTTCCACACTCTCCATTGCCCTGGACTGTTGACCCTAAGTACTTAAAATCCTCCACCTTCTTTATCTCTTCTCCCTGTAACCTCACTCTTCCACTTGGGTCCCTCTCGTTCACACACATGTACTCTGTCTTGCTGCGGCTAACCTTCATTCCTCTCCTTTCCAGGGCAAATCTCCACCTCTCAAGCTTCTCCTCCACCTGTTCCCTGCTCTCACTACATATCACAATGTCATCTGCAAACATCATAGTCCATGGAGATTCCTGTCTAACCTCGTCCGTCAATCTGTCTATCACCATAGCAAACAAGAAGGGGCTTAGAGCTGATCCCTGATGCAGTCCCACCTCCACCTTGAACTCCTCTGTCACACCTACAGCACACCTAACCACTGTCTTACAGTCCACATACATGTCCTGCACCACTCTAACATACTTCTCTGCCACTCCAGACTTCCTCATACAGTACCACAGTTCCTCTCTGGGCACCCTGTCATACGCTTTCTCCAGATCTACAAAGACACAATGCAGCTCCCTCTGACCTTCCCTGTACTTCTCTATCAACATCCTCAAAGCAAATACTGCATCTGTGGTACTCTTTTTTGGCATGAAGCCATACTGCTGCTCACAAATGCTCACTTTTGCCCTTAGTCGAGCTTCAACTACTCTTTCCCATAGCTTCATTGTATGGCTCATCAGCTTTATTCCTCTGTAGTTGCCACAGTTCTGCACATCTCCCTTGTTCTTAAAAATGGGCACCAGCACACTTCTCCTCCATTCCTCAGGCATCTTCTCACTATCTAAGATCCTGTTAAACAACCCAGTCAGAAACTCTACTGAAAAAGTAATTGTGAAAACCAACAGGATTATAAGTATAGGGATTATTTTTAATATGTGTATGAAAGTCCTTTGCAGTCAATGACTGCTGGAGGTCTGCAACACATGGACATCACCAAATGCTGAGTTTCCTCCCTCGAGAGGCTTTGCCAGGCCTTTACTGGAGCCGCCTTCAGTTGTCGTTTGTTTCTGGGTCTTTCTTCCCTCCGTTTTGTCTTCAGAAAGTGAAAAGCAAGCTCAGTTGCAGTTAGGTCGGGTGACCGACTTGGACACTGAAGAATATTCCCTTCTTTGACTTGACAAGCTCTTGGGTTGCTTTCACTGTACGTTTTGGGTCATTCTGCATCTGTACCCTGAAGCATCGTCCTATCTGCTTTGCAACATTTGGCTGAATCTGAGCAGATAGTAGAGCCCTATACACTTCAGAATTCATCCTGCTGCTTCTACCAGGAGTCTCGTCATCATTAAACACCAGTGACCCAGTTCCATTGGCAGCCATTCATGTCCATACCATAACATTGCCTCCTCCATGTCTGACAGATGAGGTGGTGGCTTTGGATCATGAGCCGTTCCTCTGCTTCTCCATACTCTTCTCTTGCCATCACTCTGGTTAATCTTGGTTTCATCTGTCCAAAGAATCTTGTTCGGGGGCTGGGCAGGCTTTTTTTAGTTGTTTTCTGGTAAAGTCTAATCTGACCTCTCTGGTCTTTAAGTGTTACCAGTGCTTTGCACCTTCTAGTAAACCCTCTATTTACTTCAATGGAGGCGTCTCTCGATTGTAGACTTTGACAAGGATACACCTTCCTCCTGGCGAGTGCTCTTAGCCTGGCTAGATGTTGTGAAGGGTTTTTTGGTAACCACGGAAAGAATTCTGCGATTATCCACCGCAGTGGTCGTGGTCGTGGTCGTGGTCCTCCAGGACTTTTGGGGTTGCTGAACTTACCAGTAAATCCCCTCTTGTTAACAATGTACCAAATTGTTGATTTTGCCACTCCTACAGTTTCCTCCATCTGTCTGATAGGTCTGTTCTGGTTTTTAATGATGCCTCCTTCATTTGCATCGACACATCTTTGGAACGCGTATTAAAAGATCCCATGAACAGCTACCAAACGTAAAAATCAACACTCGGAATCAATGCCAGATCTTTTATCTGTTTCACTGGTTAAGACATAACGAGAGAACAGGCCACACCTGGCCATGAAACTGATCAACTGTCAATGGTCCAACGACATTAGAACCTCTGAAAATGAGGGACTGTGTAAAAATGGCTGGAACTTCTAAAAGGTTAATGGGATATTTTTGTGAAAGCTGAAAGTCTACACTTCCATCACATCTTGTTTTGTTCATTTAAAAATCAACTGCGGTGATGCTCGGAGGCAAAATGCCAAGAACTGCGTCAGTGATATGATAGCCATAGAATAAATATGCCAGTTGTAAAGGGTGTTTGCTTGACTGTTGCGGTATGAAAGTTAGGTTACCTTACTGATCAATGCCTTTGTTCTCTGTCATTGCACCTCGTAATGTTTTTCAATTTTCATGAACTAATTGTCATATATTTTTCTTCAAATTTTGATTGTTGAAAACTGGTTGTTTATGCTTAAAAAAAAGAGGTCATGATGTTGCCTTTTTTCTTATTTCTTACGGGTCTTTGAATTCTTCCAAACCCCTCTAGGAAAAAGAAGACCTTCCCTAAAGTTAACACACAGCCACTTATATAGACTGACATCAGTTCATGGTCGAGGCTACGTTCACAGACTCCGTTGATACACCTTCCAGTCAAATTCAAAAGAAATGAACCTTCATCAAAACGTAACAGCAGCTTTTTTGTGTGAAGGACTGCACAGCGCAGTTTCTTAGACATTAAAAACTAACTGCAATAAGATAAGAGAACACTGATGTTTAAGATGGAAATTCATTCAAAATATTAAATATTTCATCAGCGTGAAAAGCTCAGCAAGGATAATGTGTGCCAGTTATCCGGTAGTTTCTCAAACCATAAACACGGATCGATATGAAGCGTATGACCTTAAACCTGCCTGAGTTTTCTCTGTAGCTGCACCAAGACCTGTAAACAAAGGTTTCGTATTTGTCCTACGTTGTTTCAAGAGCTGAAGCTGTAAGTTTTATTCTATCGAAAAGGGTTAAAAATGAGAGAGCGCATGCTATTGTGCCAACTTATGCTGTATCACTTTTAACGGTGAATCTAACTGCTTTTGCTCTCGTTATGCAGAAAATAGAGCTTTATTTAGTTACATATGTTTAGGAAAGTTATTACTTTATTACTTTATTTTCTGTGTGTGTGTGTGTGGGGGGGGGGGGGGCTGTGTAGGCACCCTATGTGTTTCTACCCTTCCTCATTCTTCTTCTCCATCTGCCATTGGGGTCTATGGTGGCCCCTAGAACCGTATGGTATAAAAGTTGTGAAATTGCACAGACGGATTGGGGACAGTCCCCCGAATCTTTACATCAGGTTTCATGTCTGCTCCTCGGGCACTGTTGTCTTATCACAGCCAATCCTATTTTGTGGCCAAGCGATCAATGGGAAAATTAGACATGATGTTGTTCATACTTACTAAGAAATACAGGTTCATCCTCTGTAGGGTCATGAATTTCAGAGCAAATTTAATAGAAATCAGACCCATACTTGTGAAATATTTTGACCAATGGGACAAGCTGATGGACAGACTGAAGTGCAAGTTTTTACGGTTTCTCGATCTTCAAAAACAAACACATCTGAAAGTAACCGATTTAAGGTATTTCATGTAGAAATTTCAAAGGATTGAAGAATTGTATAGTAAAAAAAAACAAACAAGCTCCAACCATTAGTCGATCAACATCAAATGAATAGGCAACTATGTGAGCATTTCTCTTTTTTTTTGTTTGTTTAACCTTATTAAAAATGTGTATCTTTGGGTTTTGGATTATTGGTTAAAGAAAACAAACAACCAGTGTTTCCGCATCTGTGATTTGACTGAACTAATCAAACGATCACAGTTTCTTCTACAACGCACACACAGGAAAAAACTCAAGTGAACTTGTTGTTTATTGACTTCAGGTCAAACAGTCAAAGTGGCTTAAAATAATGAATAAGAAAGAATATGATGTCAGTAAAGATTTTTTGTTTTATTGTTTTTGCTGAGGGGTGTATACATATGACATAAAGCATTTCTTTATCTACATCATTTCCTTCTAAACAGGGTCCTTATTGTCCTGCCAATGAATTTCCTGAATCTCTTCAGTGGACTCCTCCTAACGTTGGCAGGCGGACCCTCTTCAGGTGACACGCCACTGGCCTCAGCTGGATTGGCTGCACCTTGGCTAACAGCTGGTTCTTCGACAGCTGAGCCAGTGGTGTCAAGTCCCGCGGCAGCTTGTGCTCCATCAGCTGAGGGAGGTGTGTCTTCAGCTCCGTCACAGGAGCGGACAACAGCTGAGCCTTCGTCCTCCGGAGGAGGTGCGGCTGCCGGCTCTTCACCTTTGGGGGCTTCCTCAGCCTCACCATGGGGTGATGGCTCCTCGTCAGACTGGTCCTTCAGAATGACAGCCATTTGCTCCAAAGAATCCCAGCCACTGAACAAAACATGACGATAAATTGACGGAACATTCAGTCAGTAAAAAAATATGTCCATTGATACAATCCTGTATCTATTCAAGCCAAATGAAACACAGTCACTTACTATGAGCTGGTCTCTATTTCATCCACCAGATGGGCCATGGTGACAAATGGGTGGGTGAGAGCCTTCCTTGGAGTGATCCTCTTTTGTGGGTCGGTATGTAGAAGGCACTTGAGGAGGCTGACAAATGCCCTTCGATCCTCCAGCTCACAAGATTCCTGCACCTCTGGGTGGCTCTGGATTTAAAAGAAAGTCGACGACAGATCAGCTTACCTGCTTCTTGTCTCTCACTGAGAGAGCAAATCTGCATTCATTCAATTTCTTTTTTATTCAGGCACCAAGCGGACCACTTACTGTTATCAGGTCATCCAGACGTTTGAAAGGGCTCTCCCAAGATTCCGGCTCAATTCCGGTGCCAAGCTGGTATTCCCTCGGGGTCTTTTGGAACAAAACATGCAGGGCAGATAAGTCTCCGTTAATGTGTTAAACATTTCAAAAGAGTTGTCGTTTAATTGGGAGGTGAAAAACTGTGAGCAACTGAACCAGGTTAAAATACCTTCATCCACCATCTTGGATTGTCCCAGTGCCGGTTCACCGTAAAGAAATCGTGGGTGTAAATCCCAGCACTGAGGAGGTGGTCAGCTGGCTGGCCCACAACATCATCGATGTCTTTCATCTGCAGAGAGAATATTTAGAATCACATCGGCAGACAACCCACATCAAAGCCCTTCTGTTGAATTTGGATATGCGTGTAGGGCAGAATGTGACCGTCTGCACATATTTGGTTACTTACCGACTGGTACTCGCAGTGCGGTGCAAACCCGTGTTGGGCGATGTACAAGAACACGAGCACACAGCCGAGACCCCACATGTCTATGGCCTCGCAGATGGGGAGGCCCAGGAAGACTTCAGGTGCCCTGAGTGGAGCGTACAAGAATCACAAGAGCTATTAAGTGCACTGTTCAATTCAGCACGTATACTGAAGGTTGACACAACCTCTGCCGGACGGATGATTTACAGCATAAACACACAGGGGCAAAGGTGCTGTAGGATGAGCTTTTCAGGTTGAACCTACCTGTAACCCAGAGGCTGAATTTTCATGCCAAGTGAGTCTTCTTGGGTAGTGCAGGACACACCAAAATCTATAAGTTTCACCCTGAAGGGCTCACTCGGGTGGTTTGCCAGCATGACGTTGTCCGGCTTCAGGTCCGAGTGAACGACGCCTATGGCCTTCAGGGCGTTAAAGGCTTTCAGCAGCTACCGAGACAAAGGACACAATGTAGACGGTTAGAGATACCACTGAGCTGGGTGCAGGGTGCAACAGGTCAAGAAGAAATACAGTTATGTCACATCTTTCTCAGTCGGCTGAGTGTATTTCCAGTACTTGTTAAGGATTGATCAAAGCCCCATAGTCTTTACCTGGTGCGTTATTGGCCGTATCTCAGTGAGAGAGAGTGGCTCCCAGTCTCGTTCTTCCAACAGCTGAAAAAGACTCCTGTCCAGCATTTCAAAGACCAGACAGGTGTGTCCTTTGTGGGTGAACTGCTCAAAGAACTGGACCACATTCGTCTTGACTGGGTCAAGAACGCTCACTGCCTCCAGCATTTTGATCTGCGGAGAAATAAGGAAAAATTACAAAGCTACCTGTAGGTGACATTTCATGGTATGAGCAGTTGATGTGATAAACAAAACATAAGCAAGGAATGTGAAAATCGTCATTTTCAAAAAGCATTAAATAAACTACCTCTCTCTCAGCCGTCTGCTCGGTTTGTAGGATCTTTAGGGCCACGATCTGTGATGTGGAGAAATTCACAGCTTTGGCAACTTTGCCAAAAGCCCCTTCTCCCATGAAATCCATAATGAGGTAGCGACCTGTGCCGCCACACAGTATGTCGCTCTGTAGCACCTCAGAGCTCTCTGGTTTGGTCTCTACGTCTGTGACCACGGACAGTGAAGTAGCACATGAGGAGAGGAGAACGTGCAAAGGTTGCAACATGGAGTCAGAAGGGGCTCATCAGCGCAAAACAAGGCAACGCAACGCAAGGGTGTCTGAGGCCTTCATTATTCTCATGGAAATGAACAAGTATCATTTATCGCATGTATCACTTATCATTCTGAGACAACATGAAGAAGAATGGTCTGTCAAATACTGACTAGGGCATCGTGCCCATTTCAGTGAGAAAAAATATGCTCAAATGCTACACTGGTCCTCAGCATTCAGATAATTTTCTCAAGAAGAAGAAGAAGAAGAATTACCACAGTGTAAAAATATTCAATTACAAGTAAAAGTCTTGTTTTTACAAGACTTGTTTTTTTTTAATAAAAGGTTATTTTACTCTAGTATTTAAAACTCCATAGTAAAATAGAATTTGAAAAGAACACAAAAACCATGGGAACTCATCTGGTAGTTGTGGGTGGCCTGTGAATGGCCTATGACTCTGATCCACCTTATGGGGGGTTCTCATATCAACTGGTTCAATTTCCTGCCTTTTTCTGCACACACCTCTTGGATAGATTTCCTGATACTTCTGGCACCCAAGTATGAGCTAAACACACACACACACACACACACACACACACACACACACACACACACAGACACGCACACACAAACAAATTGTCCTGTTGAATCTGCCAATACTACTGTCTTCATCTGCACAGAGTAAGTAAGTGATCAAATCAATATGCTGTTTGTGATAAACTGTTTGTGTGTACTGTGAATGCATCATATGTATGGGTCTGTATGGGAGGTGTGCGAAGGAAGAGAACTGTTATATTGATAAGTATGTGTGGGGTTGTGTGTTTGTAAAATGCCAATAATGACCACACAACATTGTGTATATCCACACTAGGCCACACACTGTCTGACCTCCAAAAGACATTAATTTCCAGTGATCCGATATCAGTGGGATTCCCAACTGCATACACACAAACACACACACACACACACAGGCTTGCACAGCCTTTTTTTGGGTCTATTTGTTGACATAATGCATTCCCTAGCCCCTTACCCTAACCTTAAAATCAAGGCCTAACCCTCAAAAAGCAGTCCTCATGAAATAGTGTGTATTGTTTAATGTCTATATTGTATGTTCTCACACATATACAATATATAAACATATGATATATATATATGTATATATATATATATATATATATATATATATATATATATATATATATATATATATATATATATATACATATGAAATGAGTAGAATTAGAATTAGAATTTTTTTTTTTGTAGATCTACCTCTTTATTTTTTTAATATAACCACTAGGAGTCAGTAGAGTCAAAATTTTTCAAATCATACACATACTGTACAGGTATGCGGGTGCCTGAAAAAAGCACAATGGGTGGACAGGGTCAATTCTTACATGGAACTAGTTTGAGGCAAAACATAGAAATTTAAGTATAAGACAAATTTTACTCTAAATTTCTCAAAATTTCAGTCCCCTTAGGTTGAGATAAGAGTAATCATAAAAAGTGACAATTCCTAGACCTGCCATCTAATGCTGATTTAATCCCCCTTACTTACCAGTACTCAAACTGAAATGTAGCAAGGGTTGATTAAGCATTCCCTTGGAGGCCCACTATTAATGTTAAATGATATTTGACCTATCATTAGGCCCTTTAGTGGATATAATGCCTTTATACATTACCCACTCTCACCAAGTGCAAATACTGAGTTGCGTGACCTGGCCTTATATATTCATTTTTAACAGTGATTCTTAACAGTTTATCTGTGGCAAAACTCCTACTGCCATAGGGCTGTTTATTCAGAAAATGCTCCTGGGCAAAAAAAATCCTATATGTTTGTTTAGGTTTGAGGACTTGTTTTTTTAGCCTATATTTGTTTATAACTGGAAAATTAAGTATGCCAAACTTGCTATTATGACTTCCTGTTTGTACTGACAGCTATCACCGGGTTACCTTGATACTGGCAAAACTTAAAAACAATGAGTTCATGAATTATAATGAGCATCTTTATTTCTATTATTCCTAAGCAAATTTGCAATTGACATTAGGGATAACCATATTACCAGAAAGTTAAATTCATTCTGAATCTAAAAATACGTGTACCGTTTGTGTGTTCAAATTCGATTGAGTTATGAATCCAATTTTTGACATTAATTGTGGCAATCAGTCACAAAGGGTATTAAAGTAGTCTACCTTAATTTTCTCCACAAGCTTGATGTCACTGCCACTGAGCAAATGTTGGTCATGCTGATCAGTGGGCCAATCTACTGTAAGGATAAAGTAGCCCAACCTGGCAACACTGCTCATAATGCTGTTTTTGCTGTAGTGGGCGGCTGGTTTTAGCCAAAACGCTCTAAACCCGCTGTAGACTCTTCAGTTCAATTCAATCCAACTCAAGTATGCAGTAGTCATGTCCAGAAGCTCCACACAACACCAGAATATTCTACAAAGATTATCTCCTGCTGTGGTTGCCTCTAATTCAGTACAACTTTATTGGCATCTGACAGCACTTACAGGAGCACTTACTGAGCAGGGCTGTGTCTAATAAGGCCTCACCTTGGTCGGATTAAAAAAAAAAAGGCAAATACTTTTTTTTTTAAAAGCTTGGACACAGATCTGAGCGCCAACTAGCTGTGTGAGAGATCATATTGTTGTAATTGTTGCTAATTAATGTTACAGTTAAATGAGCTCTGATGTTTGGCTGGATCGGTTTCTATAACACTGTTTAACAAGAGCATGCAGACACACATCCACACACACAAATACGCGCACCCTTTCCTCCAAGCATGCTGACACCATGTGTTTGGTGATCTGCTCATGGCTGCCTGACAGCAATAGTGGGATCATGTGGAGTTTTTATGGAGGAAACAGTGACTGTGTGTTGAACTCCTCTAGATGGCAATGCTGTCCTATTGGTCCACCTGACTAACCAGTGAAATGCAGGCAGCACTGATCACTACAAGCCACGTCAATAATTACTAACCCTACATCAGCTAACTTATCTGAGTTTTTACTCCAGGGGGACTGTGTGGTGTGTGAGGGGTGTTAAAATCGTCATAAAACTAGCCCAAAATTTAAGTTACGTGTCAGGTTTTGTTTAGTTTCCTTACACCTGTTATCAGCCTTTCCCAGCCCCCTATTTGCTGTAAATTTACTGATCACTGGGGAGGACTACTATATATATATATCCCTTATGGTGACTTCAGAGTTATCTCAGTTTGGGCTTGGAAATTTTCAAGTAGAAAGCTTACATTGTACTGAAGTATGAGAGACCGGACTCATGAGACACAGTGGTGAAGGACATTTCTTGTCCTTGAATATTCTCTCAATAACGGCATCTTTTGTTAGACTTCTGTTGGATCTAATGTTTTAGTAGCTTGACATCTACTAGGGACATATACTAAGTAAACGATTCTGATTTTTTTTTCATGTGCACTTCTCTTGTGGAAGTCCAATACAACATCACGGGACTAAAAATTGTCAAAATGCAGGATGAAGTTGAACAGAAACAAGTAATAGAGTAATATTTGTTCCTTCCTTCCATTTCCAGCATACTGAAGTTGGATAAGGTTGGTCTCAAACATGAATCAAAAACTCTCAAAAATGCAAAATTATGGGTTTCAGTTGTAGCATGTAGAAGTTACAAAACATTTATAAATTCTAAAAAATCGCTTGTCCGGTTGTTGAATCACAGCAGTTCATGACACATTCAAGCAGTTTCTAATCATCATTTCTGTACGGGTCAGTTGGGTTCGTTCTCACTCCAAAGCACAGCTACAGTATGTGATGTTGCAGAATGATTTACAGAATCTCAACATTCAAAGTCTATATTATATGTAGGTTTGGGTATGTTGGGATAGACATACTCACACTGTCTGTGACAGGAATGGGAAAAGACACAGTGGTTCAGAGGTCAGTGTAACCAGCCTGCCGCCCTGCCACCCAAAACTGATCACACAACAGTTCGGTTTTAAGCCAGACTCACCTCCTGCTGTGGTTTCCTCCCTTGCAAATAAAACTTTATTAGCATCTGACAACACTTGTCTTGATGACTCACTCAAACAATGATCTAACACTTATACATGTGGTTATTTCACCTTATGGAAAACAGGCTTTTAGCAAGGCGGCCTCTTCTAAAAAACTGAGTTTTGGCCAGCCTGCCTGAGCAGCGGTAAGAAACAAATAGCTCCCATTCTACTTGGATAATCTTACAGTGAACAAATGGGCACCTACTTTCCTCTTTGCTATATGTATACTGTCACCTCCAAGTTCCCACCAAGTACATCGCACAAGCAGGCCAGTAAACTTGTACCGAAATAAAAAAACCTGGCCTCAATTTTTTTTTTTTGTTTTTGTTTTTGTTAGTCTGTTGCATTTTGATTAAACACAACTTTATTTGGGAATAAACACAATGAGAGCACAATACTGATTCAATAACAATAATGAAGATTTTAAAACTAGATTGTGGCAGTTGCCATTGTAGCCCTTTTGGTCATCTAGTCTTGGTTAACAGGCTGGAGAGCATGCTAATGTTTTGGCACACTGAGAGTTATGGAGACAGTGGTAACCGATTTGGACTGTCCACAGTTACCACCTGCCTGTACAGCTTAGTCATTCAACCACAAAAAAATAAAATGAACTCTATGAAGATATGGAACTATGGAAAAAAAAATGCTATGGGTAATCTGTCCAAGCCTTGAAAAATGTTAATAGAAGATCTTTTTCATGGATTTAAATCATTTCAAGGCCTTAGCAAACCCTTACTTTCTAGTTAAGTTGCCCAAACTGCCTTTTATATTGTGTCTCACTTTCTTTCAGCAGAATGCGGATCATGACAGTGTGTAACATCCTAATGTACAGGCAAAAAAGGTTGAGAGCCACTGGCCACAGCAGATACACTCAAGAAAATTGGTGACTTTTAGGCTTTGATTTTTTAAGGCATCCTAGTTCCTAGTTGTATCCGGATTATAAATTTCAGCAGAGGAATAATTAAAGAAATTAGCCCAGGGTCCAATGAAGTGCAGCAACCCCCCCCCCCCAACAAAAAGAAAAAAAAAATATTAAAAAAATACTGAGTTGCTTCCCTGGCAAACAAGCACTGGCAGCAATGAGGGGAATTAAAACAAGTAAAGCCAAGGGGGGGGATAATTGAGATTTACAATCATTTAATTAATGTCAAATGTAGTTTACAAACGGGAAAGACATGTACCATTTCCAAGAATATACAAGACACAAATTAGTTCTGACACAATCCTCTTGTGCAATTTGTCATCTTTGGGGCAAGTTCAAATCAACGGAAAATCAGAGGAATCATAGAGTGAACGCGACAGCGCAGCATCACATCCTTTTTCCTATTAAGTATTTACCTAGTAGGATGTGTAACTACACAATGAGCTAAAAACCAAAGGGAGCAGAGCTGAAAAGAAAATAAAGAGTTCATCCTTAGAGAAGAATTCAGCTATCGTGGCTGATTAAGTCATGCTTTTCTCACCCCAGAATTATTTGTCCTGCTATAAAGAAGGATCCCAGACCCCATTTACTTCTTTCTGAAAACAAACAATGAATGTTTTAAACTTCGGGTCATTTACATTATTTAACTGTGGATGGAGATGATCAACTTCAGATGCAAAAAAGTCCAAGGAGAGAGCGAACACTGACACTGAGATGACACACAGTCTATCAAAAATGTACATGAACGGAACAAGTATGTCTTTTGCATTAAGGCCATTTTTCCTCACCTTTTTTTCAGTGAACACAGCAATGTTTTTCTTCTCTATCTTATTTTACCACCCAGGTTGTGTCAACAGGACCACTCATGGCATTTGAGAAGTTTATTTTTTCTTTTTTTTCAGCATTTCTTACAACAATACAGACGTCACAGAATACATAGTTTAACAAACACAAAGCACACCACCACCTTGGCTGCTGCTGTTGTAGAGGGGAGGGGGAAATGTTGAGGCTGCCATTTCAGCCACTGCTGTTTGACCATCCTCCTTTTCCATTGACTTCCCTCATCTGTTATAACTTAGAAAGAACCTGCCCTTAAGGGTTGCCATTTTGGGACCTTTTCACAGCATAGCAGTATGAGAACAATGGAAGAAGCTTTCTTTTGAGATGTGTACGAGTAAAACAAAACAGGTCTAGGCTATGATCTGAACATGTTGTTACTCCAACTGAGAGGAAGCAGAAATGGAGGTTAAAAGAAGAGGCTCAGCTGGACATTGTTGCAACTAAAGAGCAGTTCCATCATTCTGCTTGTTTGCTGGAAACCTCGGGCGAGAGGAATCTCTCCAGTACTCAGCAGAAAAATTACACCACCTAAATCCTGACCATCTAGTCTTGAGTAGTTTATTATTACTTAAATTTTTTATTCCTGTACAGTGAAATAAAACTTTAACGGCTTTTCCAATGATCCTTTTTTTTTTTTTTTAAATACAGAAGGCTTATTTTATTCCAGCCATTTTTTCCCCCAACATCATTCCCAAACCCTTCCAACTAAAAACAGGACTTTGATATTATATACTTGTGTGTATCTAATGATAACGTGTGCCTGTGTTTGCATCTGTGTTAGTGCGTGTGTGTGTTTGTCTGTGTGTGAGTGTGTGTGTGAACTCTATGTCATTTACACCCAACATTGTAAACATACATAGAACTATATTACATGTGCTTGCACTGCATCTTGGAGAGGGGGAAATTTTGGTTTACTTCACTAGAACACCACAAAAGAGGGAAGAGGGGAGGTAAGGGCCTGCGAGGAGGAGGAGGAGAAGGAGAAGAAGAGGTGGGAGAGGAGAAAGACTGTCAAACTCCTTTTCAAGGTTGTGAGGTTATTCTCAGTTTGGTTGAAAGCTCAGTTTTAGTGGCCCTTTTTAATTCTTCTAAGCAACAGGGGCGTGAAGGTAGAGTTTTCTCTATGGAACAGAGAATAAAAAACAAAAAGAAACTTTCTGTCAAGTCTTCAGGGTAGAGCCCATTTCCAGCACCACTGAAATGTCAAAGAAGAGCTACAGGGGAAAAGAGAAGTCTTTATATTCTGTATTAAGAAGTTCCTTTCAGGTCCAGCTCCAGCAGCGTGGAGCTACCATGTCTCAGTAGGAATCAGCTGGGTGCTTGACATCTCCACTGACTTAAAAGTCCTTCAGTGGATGATACCCCGCATTACATGTAGAGGGAGTCATGTCTGTGAGGCAGAGAAACCAAGCCTATTGACCAGTGAGGTCAAGGTGTCTGTGTTTTAATTCTTTTTTTTTTTTTTATTTTCTAAATGTGATGCAAGACAGCCAGGGAGTCAGTGAGTGCTGCTAAGTCATTCATTCAAACCAGTTTTGACCTCCTCAAAGATTCAACCGAGTCTCAAAGACTGATGTCTTGTCTCTGTATGCTCTTGGAGGGTTTTTACGCTATGATCCAGGCCACGAGAGAGGGAGAAAACTACTGGCGATCAATGGGGAAGGCGATGAAATCCAAGATGGAAGGAGGAATGGACTGGTAGGACGAAGAGGCAGGGGTGTGGGTGTGTGCACTTTACAAGTACACACGCCTCAGGTCTCCGGGCGAGGTGATGGTGTTGCACTGTGGGCACAACTTCTTGTTCCCCTGTGATGGACAAAGAGACACTGGTTAGGAAGGTTGTTAAGAAAATGAATTATGCTCATTTCTTTTCATATCCAAGCCAGATGTATTGTGAGTTGTGGACCGGAGGTGAGTGATATGGCCCAAAAACTCTACCACAGTAATGCAAGATATTTTTGAAATACGTTTTTTTTATGATGATGTGTTAACAGCAGGAATATTGCAATATATTGTCCAAAAGAGCTGTGGCTCCTTGTGTTTACTTTACAATAACTCTCTGATCAGAGTCACTGATGAAAACAGAGCTGATCAATATCAAACTTGGAACTAACTTCAACTTTTTGCAGACCCCAATCAGTGAAATATTTCCAGCTGGTTATTATGAAAATAACTTTCCTCACGTTTTTCTCTCAGAAATACCATCCTCCCAGAAAGCCGTTTGACTCCGTTTTTCCCAACCTATAAAACTTAAAGTTTTCTTTTTTCACCACAGTTTCAACATGCTTCTCTGGTTTTATCATTGCAAAACAAACTACTCAAGTTGTTACCTTTTTTTAAGAACCAACTCCTCCGCAGGGAAATAACACTACTTGTAATTTTTAGTCATTGGTGGTGCTGCTGTATCAAGTCCTGATGTAATAACATGATTTGACTGGCTTGTAGTACAGTAATATCCAACATGAAAAGTAATATATGGCACAACCCTCTTTTGGACTGTTGGCCGGACTTAACAAGCAATTTGAAGATGTTATCTTCAAATTGCTCATCATTTTTTATCATGTCATCATTTTTTTTAACTTTCTATAGATGATACACTTAACTGGAAAAATAATAGATTAATGGAAAATAGAATTTATCAGTAGCGTCAGACTTCAGGCTTAGCCCCTCCACTCTAATGTTTGATGATCCAGAAGACACATGGAACTAAGATCATTCGTGCTCCTCTGCAATAGGAGCTGCACATTTATAATGCAATCTGTCTTTTGACAGTTTCCCAGTGCTTAACAGGTGAGCCAAAATTTGTCATATATCTGAAACTCCCTCCTCTTAACCTGAATCTTAACCTGCCTGTTTGCAGCAGAGTACCATCTCTCAGTCTTCCCTCTCTTGCATCTTCCTATCCCTCTGCAATGCTTTGATAGTGTGCCATCTGCAGTAAAGCAGCGGGTGATAATATGCAACACAGGGCTGATAGTGTAACAATGCTGTGACTGGGTGGTCTCCACCACTGTCCTCCACCTCTCTGACTCTTTCCCGCTGCCTTTCTCTATCAGTCAGCTTGTTCCTTTCTTGTGTTGGCTGGTTACCACTGGCCACAGGCACATTCCTGCTGACAGTTTTCATTGTTCTGTTTCTGCATTGGTTACAGATGTATGGAGACACATAAATGTCAAAATAGATTATGTGAATGACTTAAGGAAAGCGGTACAACTAGAACTAACTAAGAGAAAGGTGCTGCAGCAATGGGTTATTTCAAGTCATGATAGGATCAGTGCTAACAGTTATGACTCTTTGCTTCCTTTAACATAATTTAACATTTTTTTCATATATTATACTCTCCAGAAAAGTGGCATGTTATGCAAGCTTAGGCTACAAATATTACCATAAGAAAACCATCTCTTTGGTATGTGAAGACTTTACTCAGTCTACTGGGATTTGCGTAGAAGGAGTTCAATGTCAAAGGTGAGAGTTAAGTAATGGAGTCTTTACTAAAGGAAATGCTGTGTGTGATATCTAACACAGGCACTGCAGAATGCAGAGATTGCATAACTCCTTGCTGTTCCTTGCTGCTGCTTGTACAAATTTTCCTGCTCCTCTGACCCCAAAAATTTATGGGCTTCTTTTCCTGTAAGCCACTGAATAAACTATTTGGAGTGGGTGCATAGGCGAAAGTGGTCTGAGGGGTGAACATACACACACTCATGTTGTGCAAGAGTCTGACAGACATCACACACTCCTGCTAAGAGGATTTGTGGCTCCACAATACTCAAAACAGTCTCTTTACATCTCAAGAGAAAATGAAGAAGGAGGAAAAGTGTTGAGGTGCAGAAAGGGATAAGAGAAGTGGAAAGATGAGGAAGGACTGAGATTGTGGAGAAAAGTCTGTGATCCTAAACACTTTTTAAAACGGATGCATATGGGTTTCTATAGTAGGGCTTGGTATTGTTTGGGATTTTTCTTATACTAGCGCCTAAACATTTTACAATACACAATTTCTGTAAAGCCACATACATTAAGGGAGATAAAGAAGTCTTTTATCATAGGTGGGGAAATGACATTTCAGCCCAATACTACATAATGTAAAAAATGCATACAAACTTATATAGCGCTGTAGTGATTTGTAGATTAATTAAGTAGCTGAGTGGGAGAACATTTTTTAAAAAATTGTTCTGATAATCGAATAATATTATTATTATTATTAATATTAATATTTTTTAAGCAGAAAAGCCAAATATTTCCTAGTTCCACATTCTCAAATTTCAGTTTTGGATTGTTTTCTATTACATACATGACAATTAAGAGTATGTTTTGGGTTTCGAGTTCTTGGTCAGACAAAGCAAGTCATTTCAAGCCATCATATGCATTGTAAAAAAAATTGAATTATTCAATTTTATCTGATATTTTATAGACAAAATAAATACTTGATTAATCAAGGAAATAATCTGCAGATTAATGATGAAAAAAGGTGTTAGTTGCAGCCCTGCACTTATGAATGTGACAGTACCGGTACTGTTTTAAAATGATATAGTTCTAAAAATTCCGCAAGTAAAATGTTAAAATCTTCTATTGTCAAGTTTTCTAATGATGTTTCCGTATGTCTTATAATTTACATACGTATGTCATCATGTACAGATGAGCAGGCTGGTTTCTATTTAATTTGGCCTGAAAAAAAACAAAACAAAAAAAAAAACATGAATGTGTGGAAAAGGTCTAATAGATTTATGAGAAGAGACTCGTTTCTTAGACATTATATTCTCCAATGTCTCCGGAGAATTTACAAAACCTCTTCACTTTCCCTGATATATATATATATATATATATATATATATATATATACACACCTGTTATATTCCCAGGATACTGAAATATATAAGAGAAATGAGTGCCTTTGTGACAGTGTTTTTCATTCGTACAGTGTGTGAGGAAGCCCTCCCCCTGTTTGTTTGCACGTCTGTCGAAGCTCTGTACTCCTGTTTAGTGTGGGCGGTAAGTGTGTGTGGGTGTGTGCCCATCATGCTGCGCTCCAGCTGCCTGGCTCATTAAAGCAGTGAGGGGCTAGGCTGACGTTAACTAGATTCCCAGGCATTTACTTTGATCAGGTTGGCCCTCCCATTTTTTATAGCTGTCTCCAGGCTAAGGGTTTTATGCCCTGTATATTAGACCAGTGACGGCAGCATGCACGCGTGCACACACACTGTACACAGGTACCTGGCAGATGGAAACAATGAGTCTCATTCAATAATGTTTTTTCTCTTAAAAAAATGAATAAAAGAAAAATGAGAAAACCCTATAAGTAAATTCTGAAACATGCACAGACTGCTGCTTTGTCTGTAACCAAAATCAGTCCAAGAATCAGTAAAGATTTTAACTTGGATACATGATGTTATTTGCTATAAAGAATGTTAATCAAATGCCAAACTTAGTGATGTTTTAGGTATTGTACTATCAAATATCAAACAAATCACTGGGCTATTTTGGCACTGCACTAGCCAAAACCATTTCACAGCCACACGGGTGGAACATAAGGCTTCAATACTGTCCTCCACATGATGAAAAATAATCTTCGTTTGATGGGTCAAAAACTTGGATGGACTGATGTTCTTAGATCTTTACCACTAGTGGGGGAAGAGTTGTTCATGTTAACATGCTTCCAGGTGGCATGCTGTCATGCTATGTTAGCTCAAAGTATCATAGAGGCTGATGGGAATTTCCCTCATTAGCTTCTGGGCTATCCTGTGATGAACTGAATAGTTGAAATAGTGGAATAGTTGGAATAGTTGGAATAGTTGAAATTTTGGGCTACTGATGGTACTTAATAAAAACTTTGAAGATCATAAAAAGATTTTAAGGATCTTGATTAATCCCCTGGGGAGCATGAACATCATGAATGAGGCTAACTGATTGGATGACTGATCACATAATCCATTCATCACCAAAATTTCTACCCTTGTCTTTGTATTTGGTCCTACGATTATGCCAAGAGTGTACTGTTAATTGAGAGTATAACATCAAATGGAGCTCATGGTAGGTAACTGATTGTTAATAATTGTTGCCCTGTGTGTCAAAGCCAGCCACCTGTGCAGATGAATGGGACACCTCACAGAGAAAAGGTATAGTGAACAAGGTAAGACCAGAAAACTGTCGATTTGACCATGAGGAGAGAAAAGAGGGGATAACAGGGAAGGACCGAGAGAAAGACGATTAGGAGTCTGTTTATTCTTTCCAGCAGGAACACTGTTTTTCTCTGCGCTCCATTTACCGCTTTAGCACCAGCTAATTACACAGTACTGAATGTATTATACTAACTAATAATCAAAAGACCACTGTGGTGTGTGTGTGTGGACCCAAGGCACTATGTAGAACTCGTTCGAGTTTTAGTTGACCTCTTTACTCCAACAATTTAACAAGCCTTTTGGGGACCATTCCATCTAAGCTTTTCCCCCCACTGGGAACTGGAAGCGTTTGCATTGACTGGATAGTGTGTGCCTGTGTGCAGTGAGAGAACAGGTCATTTGGGGAATATTCCATTTTAGTTCCTCCCTATGGGGCACGGAAAAAGAGAGAAACTCACTGACTATGAAATGAGGCTGCAATAACTGTATGTCATGAGGAGCTCCTCTACAGGAGAGAGAGTGTGAGTGTCTGTGTGAGAACACGTGTGTGGGTTTGTGCATACCAGAGTCCTGAGCCAGCATTCTTCACAATGGACATGCCAGCACTGGATGGAGGTGAGCGGCATCGTGTAGGAGTCCTAAAAAAAAAAACAAAAAAACAAAACAAAAAAGAAATTACACCTATTTCACAAGACACACATGCCAGTTAACAACCAGAACAACACTGTACATTCCCTGACCCGCCAACAGCATCAAACCACTGACCATCAAACGACACAGCCAGCAGCCACAGAACCACCGAGCAAGGCAGCATGGGGGGGAGGGGCAATGAAACGGCAACCTGCAGGTCACATATGCACACCAACACCCGCACACATACACAGACACGATACCGGGCAGGCAACGGGCAGAGACGGAGGGAAGCAGGCAGAGGGAGGAGAGGATGAGGGATAAAGCCATGAGTGAACCCAATCTGATGGGCGCTCTTTTCTTTTTCTCCTGAAAAGAACGGAGAGATTGGGGGGGGGGTGCGCCTTACCCTCCGTAGGGGCTGTGGGAGGAGCCTCTTTATGCCGCTGCCGTAGCCACCAATCACAAGGCCCCTGTACAGGCAGTACAGGCCGAGGGGGAGGGACTTAGGCTGCCTCTCTCCGACCTCACTGGCCAGTGGCCGGGGCCCTGGCCACGCCCCTAGACTCTTGATCTCCGCGCCTGACAGGATAGCAGGCTTCCTCTGCGGAAGGGAGGGGGTGGGGTTTGGGAGAGGAGAGGGGGCGAAAGGTGGCAGCTAATCATGGTGCCGGGTCTTGTTCTCGTCGCGCACACACATACACCACTGTGCAATACGAACACGTTTGTAGACAAACAAACCGACTCCCACAAAGGCACAAACAGATGAAAGAGCGTGTGCCCGTGACAGCCAACGAACAAAGTGCAATGAAGCTTGAGAACGACTTCGTGCGAAGTTTGACGGCTGATGACTTGGCCAAGCTGCTTGAAGTCAATATGAGGCTCCTATACACAGGAAGAGGAATGCTCAGTATTTCAAGCCATTCTCCTTAGTAACAGGCCGGATTACATCAAAGTGTAACGACTCATGTTCACTCCAGGAAGAACAATGAACAACTTCTGAATGTTGAAATAAGTGCCTTCTTTATCCACTGACTTATATGTAGATTGCTATCACAGGGATGCACTGATGACTGATTGACGTTTATGGTCCTCGATGTGCATGCTGACGTGAGAATCTTTACAATAATGTAAGTTGTAGGTTACTTATAGAGTTTCTTGGGACTAACATCAAGATATTTTTTTTCATGGGGAGATGGTGTAATATGATTGCTAAGAAACAAATTGTGTGTATCAGCAAAATGTATAAAGTAACTTTTCCTGCTATCTTTTATCATCAATGCAGAGACATATACACTTAACCATCAGGTTTAATTTACTCATTTCTGTGGCTCTGTAGAGTGATTTCCTAAGTTTGGAAAATAACAACATTAAATTTTTAAATCTCTCTCTTAGAAGTGCAATACTAAGGGCTGTGGTATAATAATTAGAATAACCTGGAAAGTTCTAATGAAAAATATGTGCATATAGCCTGAATTTGAAAGGGGGGCCTCACATTAAACCTTTTTTTTTTTGGTCTTTAAATAGCTGTTGGTATTAATTTCAGTTCACAGCGTTATTCTAAATATCTGTCATATGACCAAGCATCAGTCCTTCAAGATTATAATGGTTTTCACTGCTTTTATCTAGGGCAAGGTTCTGTTCCATTCAACTATTTCCTTGTGGACAGTCATTAAAATACCCAATAATATTACTAGTGGTGATTTTTCTTAAAAAGTGTTCCTCTTATTATGTGAATAGATGCAACAGCAGAACTACCTTCAGAAATCTCAACAAGACAAAGTTGAGTGTGACCAGTAGATGGGGGTAGAAAGCCACTGGTAAGACTGAAGCATGGCCCTGAGCTTGCTTCAGGGCCATGAAAGGAAAACAGACAACTTAACCCGATAGGGCTAAAGCAGGAGAGCACTTGTTTGCCACTGGCATGAAACTACCTGAGCACTTGGAAGTTATTATCCATGAAAAGCATTCTGAGAGAACATGTGTAAAGACTTGAAAGCAGCAGTGCTGTTTCTCAAAACAATCTAGTCAGTGAGTCGTAACTTTGCGGAAAGTGTTTAAGTTGCAGTGGAAATCTACAGATTCTCTGACACGTTTTCCATGTTTCAACCACGTTCCCACTATTTAGAATGATCTGACAACTTTAAGATCAGACACACAGTAGCAGGAAAGGAGCGCGGTGACAGGTTAAAGACAGACAGAGACCGATTAGATGTAAGACATCTGTATGTGTACATGAATTTGTCATTCTCTGTACGCCTGTGTGAGTGTGTGATGTGGGACAGTGACAGATGAGCGGACAAGAGCCTTGTGTCCGTGGTGCAGTGAGTGATCGATCGCTGTGCCTTGCCCTCCGCGTCACCTCGGGCACCCAGCGACCTTTAGGAAGTGCAGGCGACCGTAATTACCCACTTCTTGCACATACACACAAACACACACACACACACACACACACACACACACACACACACACACACACACAAGTACAGGATGCCGACGCTGGACTGTCCACAAGCTTGAAGGATGACGGGATGGGGATTTGACACAAAGTGGGGAATGCAAACACTGATGAGGGGTGTCGGTACAGTCACATCTCAAGCATCTGATGAACGTGAATATTGATGACGTCCCTCACTCTGCCTGATACGGTCAGGGAACGACAAGCTGCTCATATCATTGATCTGGGGGTCTAATCAATCACCTATACAAGCTGTCAGGCACAGGAGCATTTTTTCACTTTACAGTGCAATACTACTTGCCCCCATCTCATGATTCTAGCTTCTGTGTGTCAGATTTTGTGCACAATTAACCTTTTGTGTGCACTTTATAGTCATGAATATATCTTGTTATTTAAATATATGTGGTTCCATATTCTTCATATGAAGCTCTTAGTTTAAATCAGATAGTAGAGTGAAATAATCACTTAAGCACTAGAATCCTTGTAGAATAAGAGTCCTTTCTGCCAGCAAGCAATCCTGTCAACTTGCAAAGCCATGCAAGAGCAGAAACAACCACAACAAAGCAGTGACACATCACCAGCACTCAAACAGTTATATAGCTAGTTAGACATCCAGAAACTGAAGAAATGACATGCACACTTAACCAGCATTCAACAAAATACACTAAGCAGCCAAGATTTGGAATCTCGTGAAAGTAAAAATATGATGAATAGAATTTTGCTTGATGAACAATATGTGAATAAAGTGGACAAAGAGCAGTAGAGTGGAAATTGTATTTCCAAGCACAAAGTGATTAGTATGATGAAAGACTTTTTATGGTGATTATGTCCCTATTCAGGGTCTGAATATACAGAGGATGTATGGATCCTACAAAAGAATCTGAAGACCAGTCTAGCCCTGCACCACCTCCTCCTCCTCCAATCAGATTTTCTAGCCTCACAGACACCACAACAATGTTTTTCAAGAGTCGTGATGATTAACTTTGACACACAGTGGATAACTTGAACCTGTTTTAATGTTCTATTAATAGTAAATGCAACTGTATAATTTTCTTTTCTCTGTACAAAGATGAAATTAATGTTGCCAGGAGGCTTACAAGAGGGAACGGTGGAGTTTATGCTGGCTTCCATTATCCTATGTCAGTCATGTCAAATGCTTGTCAGTGATTGATGACCACTTCAAACTAAAAATCAGAAAAATACAATGTGGTCACAAGCTCATACAGAATACATGAAGCCTCCTTTCAAAAACTGAAGTAAGATCCTCAAAATTTCCTTGTGTAGTTTCTGACATCTAGGAGAGTTATGGAGACATTTTTCTACGAATGGGTCCCCATTGTGTTTTACTTGATGCACGTGTGTATATTTTGCAAAATATACACACACATTACTCATCACTTTGGTGAGGAAAACTTAAGAGGTTTATTTACAAGAAAACTTCACCCCACCTCAACCACATGTTTGCAGAGCCTGCATTTGCTGTGTCCTTAACACAGTACATTTTGGCCAATTAAAACAGACCGTGGAGCACCCAGCCTCTGGATTGGGACACAGTCTGTGTGTGCAACTGGGTGGAAATTTTCTACATAGGAAGATAGGAGGGAGGGAGACATCCTCCTTGGAGGGTTTCCTCTGGGATTGTGGGAAACAATCTAGTACTAACCATCAACCCTGTATACCATGCCTCACTTGTTTATGGTACTATGTGAAGTTTTAGAAATTCTAGATGTGGTGGCCTCTGACAAAAAGCACAATACCTCCATCAAGGTATGATGCAGAGAATTGGAGAACATTCATATGAATGGTATACTCACCATGCAGATGAGACACTTATATCGGTCTCCTCTAAGTATCTGCTTCTCCAACTCTCTGATTCGAGCCTTCAGAGCCTCCATAGTGGTAGCTGTGGACTCCTCCTCCGTTACCCTGAAAAAAAGTTAACACGTGAAAATTGTTGTTTTTAAGATCTGACAAAAACAATAACTAAGTGAACTCCTATTCAACTTTTAAGGTTATTGACTTTAACACTGTCATACACAGCACTTAATCACACTACTATGTTCAGATATACATGTGTATGTGTTCATTCTCCAGATGTGAATTTCATTTACTCCTGTCTCGTGTCAAAGTTCGATTCTCTACAGCTTTTTTCCGCCATGCAAACCTGCTCTCAGCCATTCACTATGCAGTACGTCAATCTTTACCTCTTTGTTATCACCTTCTCTCTCTCTCATCTGCTGTCTCACACTCAGGTATCTTTGAAGCCTCCCATCCTTTATTCCCTGTGTCCAATAGTAATAACAGTATAACACCCCTCTATTTAACAGAGCTGTATCCTCTAAGGCCCTTTCTTTCCACAGACTTACAACTACAGCTCCCTCCCTTACTCAATCCCACCATCCTTTAATTTTTCTTAGACTCCACCTTTTCACTCTTCATTCTCATCTGTTCCTGACATTAACTTAAATGCCATGTCTTTATTTTCTAATATCTCACATTCACCTTTTATCCTCTGCATCTTCTGTTATGTATTTATTTCCTCTTCTGCTCATCTCCTCCTCTCTATCTCCTCCAACTTCCCCCTTCATTCCATCCACTGTCCTGCCTTTCTTCCTGACTCTACGCCGCCTGATTAATGTGTAGCATGATAACAGAAAATGTGCATTTAACACTGTCCAACAGCATATGAACTAAATCGATACAGCCGATGCACAGACCACGACACTGATGATGATGATTTGGCGTGGGAAGACGAGGCCGCACGAGCCAGCCGGTGTCTATTATAACCATCCACTCGTTCTCTAGAAAGATGCAATAGTATTGTGTGTATGTGTGTATGTGTTAAAATGAGAGTGTGTGTTTATGGTGATGTGGTCATTTAGCAGCTTGATAGCTGGCTGATCTATGGTATTGATCTGGATGGCGAAGGACAAGCGCAGAAAGGGAAGAGAGGATGAGTGCAAAGGGGAATTATAAGTGGCTGTGTGTGTGTGTTTGGCCCAGGATATGGCTTCATGTGCTGCATCCTCAAACAGCAGCAGCTAAACAGGAAAAGGAAATAAGGATCAACTTTTCCAATTTCCTTCTAACAACTGGGGCGTTTATGTATTCAGCTTTTGCATCTGTGTAACAGCAGTTGTTTCACATCTTATTTTATTTACATTTGCTCAGTATTTTCTGACATTTTATAGCTGATCAATGATAAATAAAATAATCTTTATTTCCAGACCCACAACTGCCCAACATCTTTAATTTGATCACTTATAGCTGGAAATGAAACAATTTATCAATTGATAGTTGGCAAGAAGATTAGTTGGCAAATATTTTGATATTCAATTAATGCTTCGGTAATTTTTTTCAAGCACAAACACAATATACTGTATATGCTGCACTAGTTTCTTCAGTGTCTTGTATTTTTTTTCTCCATTTAATGACATTGTAAAGTTAATGTCTTTAAGACTTTGGCTGCTGGTCAGATAAATCATGCAATAAGGGGATGTCATATTGGTCTCTGGGAACTTGTAAGGGGATTTTAATTTTTTTTAATATGCTTAATCATAAAAATAGTCAACAGATTAAAGAATATGGAAAATAAATGTTAGTTGTGGGCCTACTTGTCGAATTTTTTGCTCTGAGTTGGGGGATTCTTTCCTTCTACAACCTCCACTACAGCAGTGGAATGTACAGTTTGTCCGGTTTTATCGCTGACGTAATAAAAACACATCACTTTCCTTTTTCCACAAGGAAATAACTTGTCAAGACCAACTCAGGAGCAGTATTTCAGAGGCTGGTCAGGACTTGTCCTGGTGGGGAACATGTTAGCAGGTTGACGGTCATCAAAGGGATGTGAGGGACGCCATCTCTAAAGACCAAGCCACCCTGCCACCACATATACAGTAGAGTAGTGCGCTCCGTCCATGAGGTCCCTGGGAGATGTCGACCTGCTCTAGCTCCTCCCTGTAACACCATTATCATCACTGTGTCTATAAAGACCTATTTGGGACTCCTAGCCTAACTCTCCACTCCATGCCCTATAAACTGCTTTACCCTCTCCTCTTATAAGTCCTGAGCTTGTAAAAAGCCATTTAGCCTTGATTAGCCTGCTAGCTTATAAAGATGCAGTGAACTCTGGCCTGGATGAGACCGGACGGGAGTTGTCCCACAAACAAAACCCTCTCTTTCTTTTAACAGCTCCAATAAATCCCTCTGTTGCTCAGTCAACAGAACACTGCCGGCTCTCCTTTCTTATCCTAAGCAAGAAAAAGAATGGAAATGCAAAAAAAGTAATACTCTTAAAAAAGATTAATATAACTTTTCTCCCAACACTACTATTCTCTATTATCCTTCCCATCTCTGTGCTGAATATTCATTTAGTATGACTAATTTATAGAATACTGCATTTAAAAAGTTGTTTAATTTCCCAGTGCGATAAAATGGCATGTTAATTTGTCATTATGCAGCTGTGGCCATCTCAACAGGGGAACAGGGAGGTGGAGAGGGAAGAAGGAGGGGCAAAGATTTAATGGAGTAAAAAAGTAAAGAAAAAAAAAGGAAAAGAATTTAACAGGACTAAGGAAAGGAAAGACAACTCTCTAGGGCTAAGTGTGACACAGAGAAACAAACAGCCTCTCAACCAGCAAGGACCACAAGTAAAAATCCATGAGTTTATGCTATTTGTGTGTGTCACTGATTTAAGCTGGCTCAGGGGTTTCAACCTTTGCAGTCTTGCAGCCAAAATAGGAAAATTTATCTCAATCTGGGACCCAGGCAGCAAAAAACATTGTCACATTAACTTACAGGAAATAACTAAGTTCAACTTTGGTTCCAACTTAAAATGTAAGGCACTCCTGGGTCATCAAACACCTCATACATGAATGATAAAACAAATCTGTGTATTTTGCCACCCAGGAACTGAATAAAAAGTTAACCTTTTGGAACCCAAACCTACATTGTTCAGTCTACATCCAGTACAGCAGGGGTAGGCTGTTAAAACTGATCTCATGTCCTTGATAGGAGACCGGCCATCATAAACCTGGAGCAAACAACACTGAAATACAGCTTCCATTCACACAACAAGCTACTTCTCCAACTTAGTACTGCCCCATAGAGCTTTCTGGATGGTGTCTGCATGTTTGTGGGCGAAAGAAAGTGAAATTGCAGTACATTTCCATCTCAAGTCATCCCTATGGCGAAAAGGAAGCGAGAAAGCCAGACAGAGACAGATAGATGGCTCTGCCTCCCCTCTATTTAGCGCTCTGTCCCCAACATGTGTGGGGCTATTTCTCATTTCATTACTGTGCTTGAGTATGTGTGTGTGTGTGTGTGTGTGTAGCTGAAGACCTCTACCATCCATCTTGATCAGCCCTGTGTCTTAATCTACTGTCTACCTACATTTCAGCCCTACTCAGCTTCCCTCTCAACACAGGGACAATCAAACGAAAGAATTACATTACAACTAATTTTAGAACTATTTTGGTGCCATATTTCTAGTAAACATTTTATCTACCATGTAGGAAAAAATATATTTGTCACATGTGCTGTGAAAATAGCAGCAATAAATCTCTTCAGAGCATCTTTCTCTGCTGCACCCTGTTAACCGAGGCCTTAACTACACTGACACACCATGATAAAACATTTAAGTTACTATTGATTTCCCCTGCCTCAGCCCAACGTTTGTCTGTGTCTCTGTGTAGGTCTCAGATGGCAAAAGGAAAAGGTTGGGGGTGTCTTGTAAGTGCCTGAGAAAAATTGAGACAGAGAACTGGAAGAAAAGAGAGAAAGAGAGAAAGAAGGGAGAAAGAGAGAGAATTGTGGCTTAGGGATGGAACAATAAAGAAAAGAAAGAGAGGGGGAAAGACAGAAACAGAGACTGGGCACTGTGGGTGTGTGTGTGTGTGTGTGTGTGTGGGGGGGGGTCTAGCTTCATCACTTCCAAATTGAGGACAGATTCAATTATTTGCAGAAACCACATGGAAATCTCTCCGCATTGTTCCAGCTGGAGCACCAAATTTGGCAGCAATCGCATTGGCGGCATTGGAGGGGCCATTTATCTTGGAGGGGAAAGAGTGTCTCAGGCATTGCACGTGTACATGTATGTGTGTGTGTATGTGTGAGCTCATTTATCTTGCAGGGGAATGAGCAGGGGAACGAGGACGCCCCGGGAGGCGACCAGATCATTACCCATCTGGGATCAGAGACAGAGAGAGAGAGAAAGAGACAGAGAGAGAGAGAGAGATTTCACTAACATGCCCTGCGCAAAACCACACACACACACACACACACACACACACACACACACACACACACACACACACACAAGTGTACAATGTATCAATGTAACGAAAGGAGACAAATCTCATTTTCATTTGGGGACGGAGGGGCACAGAAGCTCCACAAATACAGGCATTTATAGCGAGTGGAGAGGAGTAAGACAGGGAATTGTTCCAGCCAGCCAGCTGACTGCTTGTTCCAATGCAATCATTCAGCATCTAGTTGGCTCCCTTTAAATGGATACTTGGATTAAGGTGTGTTCTGCTCCAGGTGGCCAATAAGACCTCAGCTAGATCGTCGTGTGGCGACACCCACACCTACATTTTTGCCATAAAAAATTCATAACATCTGAATCTTTGAAAAAATATTAATATTTGTGGTAGTTATTGACAATAATCTTTAGATGCAATTCAGCAATAGACCTTACAAGAGATGCGGAAATCATCTTTTCAGAAAATAAAGCTTACAATCAACATACATATATGGTCATTTATATGTTTGTGCTGTGAAAAGATAGCAGCACAAGGAGGGCAACTGTTCCTCATGGACATCAGTGATATAAGCTGGCTGTCAATGACTTCGTCTAGTGAGCCGGTCAGCACATGCCTGGCTGCTACTTATTGACACAGCGACACTGACAACTCTACATCTCTGTCTCTCAAACACAAACACAGAAAGAACCACACATGCTAAAAGAGGGACTTTCACACTGCAAATTATCGAATGCATCCCCTTGCCTAGCAAACACGCACACAAAGACACACACACACACAGCACTTGCCCTGCAGGGCTGTTTCTGATCAATAAACTTCAAGCTGCTCTGCTTATTCACCAGTTATCTCCTCTGTTGATATTTAATATGAGAAACACACACTAGGTGCGATAAATGAAGCATTTATCACATGCAGCCCACAAAGAGATAAAAAGGGATGTGTTGAGTAAAGTTATACCCCCTGCAGGTTAAAATTATTTCAAAAGTAATATCTAGTTTGAATGCGTATTAAACCTCTAATAACCAAATTCTGTTTTTAATTTACTGGTAAGTGGGCAGTGTGGCCTTCGACTCAGGCATCCAATGACAGGAAAAACATCTATGAAATCTTGCTCTGAATAATTTTAATCTCTAACATTTTTCCTGAGGAAATGACTGAAATGGGAAGGTTTTAAAGATGAGATGAGAGGTGATTTTTAGGGCCACTTCAGGTAGACAAAGAAAATCACTTTAAGAAATAAGGGTTTGGGATGGAGGGCAACAAGCAGACAGAAATACTGACCCAAAGTCTCTCTGTATTTGACTGTGTGTGTGCGGGTGTGTGTGTGTGTTTGTGTGTGTATGTGTGAGAGTGAGATTTTTTTCCCTGTGGCAGAATATGTATGAGGAGATGGAAATGAGGGAATTACAAAGAAATGGCCTTTCACACACCGGGTGATCCAATGGATAGGATGGTTTGGCCATGTGTCTATGTGATTATGTTGGAAATCTCATCAGATGAAAGGAATTTCTTTCTACTGTCCAATTCAGCCTCAACCTGGAGTCAGACACAGCTAAACATAGATTTAGGAAGCTTACATTTTTACAGTATTACTGCTTTACTAATAATCATACGGTCCTATTAATTCGCTAGTGTTTATCAGTGGTGAATTTTGCAGATTTTACACATGATGGTCAGCTTACATAAGATGGTGCCCCAAAGCCAGCTTGTCCACTGCTAGCAACTAGAGTGTATCAGCTTCCACAACTGATCAGGGGGTTGAGCTGGCAAAAGCTTCTAAACTCGTGGATGATTTTAAGAAGTTGGTGGAGGGACAAGTAGGCTCAACTGAAGGGTGTTTGTCCACCCCTCAAAAAGACCACTGCAAAGCAGAACATTACATGGACAACATAGTCGAGATTTTTGGCTGTAGAAAAACAGCACCACAGCATTAGAGGCCACATGAAGTGAGCTACGGACGGCTAACAGTCTCCTCAGAGCTAAAGTGAAAGGCTTGGAGGGGTGCTCTCACATGCCCACCATTAGGATTGTGGACAGAAAAAGGGTATAAGGAGAATGGTCACCCGGCAGAATTTGTCTCACAGGTGACCCAGGGGCACTTGGCCAAAATAACTTCAGCAGGCCCCTCAAAAACAGACCAAGCCCACTGCAGCTTGAAACCCAATCCGCTGACTAATGGGCTGCCATGAATCAATATCGCCACGCCAAAGTCCACAATGACACCAATGAGATCAACGTCCTGTGGCTCAGCTGTCAGCATGCACCACTGAATTACCATGGCAGAAGAATATTGATATTACCACAAAAAATGCAACGAGTCGCCTGTTAGCTTGTCGCCCAAATCAATGTAGAAATGTTGTCTCTACAATGTGCTTTAGGATTAGACTACATGAGTTGCATTTGATTTAATTCAAAGTTAATGTGTGTGCCCTCTCATTGATGTGCACTTTTAGACACTAGATTTGGGTTTAACAGAATCATCCGTTTATGTCAAATATGTTTTCAGCTAAAAAACAGCACAAAACTAACCAGAAATTTGCAATTCGGTGAATAATTTGGTGTATTTTTTTAGATTTTGTCAGTAAGAATCTATTCTCAAAATCCAAACTGTAGTCAAGTCACAATCAAGCAATAAAAAGAAAACCTAAGCGCTATCTGTATTAATGACATGTTTGATATTCATACTTCTACTTGAAAACTATGACAAATGCCTGTGACCGCCTTGTCGTCTGTCAGTGTTTGAACTGTGATGAGAGCATATTTGTGCACCAATGGGAACAAAGATTTGTCCTGATGCTATTATCTGTGTTGTATCTGCTTGTGTCTATGTCAGCTTGGTGCGCTATGAGAACACAGATGCAGACAAAATCAATACCTGGAGAGACCCTACCTGTCACACACACCCACCACAACAAAATACACACAAATTGACCCTTTTGAACCTGACTGTTCCACAGGTAAGAAAACTCATCAGAAAGTCACAGAATCCCTGCAAGTGTGAGTAACTATGTCTCACCTTTTACAAAAAGTTCATGTGTATTCATATTTCTGGGGGTAACCTACTTTTCAATCTCGCTGTTTTTACAGGTGCGAGGGGCACAGGAGGAGGAGGAGGATGAAGGAGTGCTGGGGTCTGTCTTGCTGCTCTCTCCGTTGCTTGTTGAAGGCATTTCTGTGGACAGACATCAAGGCATCATGGTTAGCAGTATACACCTGCAAATTTCTGTTACATAATAAGATCTTAAATTGAAGGTTATAATAGTAAATCTCAGATACATTCCTTTAAAAAAAAAAAAAAAAAACTGGCCAAAATTGAAAAGATTTAACAGGATATTATAATGATTGTAAAGTGGATGAGACTAAACATACATAGCAATTAAAACAAAGTCTAAACCCTTCTGGTCTCAAAGGATAAGTGGCCAAGAAACATTTTACAAGTACATTAACTGGAAAAATAATACAGATGCTTTTTTCCAAAATTTATACATGTCTTGAGTCTTACTTCATTTGACCCAAATTGTAAAGGAAAAAAAGTTTTGATACGACAAAGATAATTGTTTAGTTTAAACTATCTTCTTTTTTACACTTACCATCACTGGCCCATTTGGAGAACTCGGGTGTTATTCTGTTAGAAGGCATCCCACCACTGCAACACAGGGAAACGTTGGCATGAGCAAGACCTTAGAGATACATCAGTACAGTATAACAGTCCTAGAACTGAAATGATTATTTGAATAATTTACTTAAGGAAAAAAAACCTATGAGAATAATTAGCAGAATAACTGATCAAGAAAAAAAATTGCAGCTCTAAACAGTGCAATGGTTACATATCATGAAGGTTTAACGGTCTATTAGTTAAGCTTTCATACTTTAGCACAGCTCCCCGTAGTGCCTCCCTCTCTCTGGCCTCTCCTTGGTCCTCTCCAGCTCCAGAGCAGGGGATGATATCGGCCTCGGTGTACTGTGCTTTGCCGTACTCCAAGGTGTCGTCTCCGTCCACGTCTAGGTCAGCATCACTGTCCGCAGCGCTTTCCTTGATATTGCATGTGGCAAAACCTGTTCCTGTGAAAATAAGGCAAATTTTCAGCATTACTTTTATTTATAAACTACAGAGTTGGATGCTACAAATCAGTGAACACATGGGTTAAGCAAGTTGATTCTGCAGACCATAAAATATAGTGCGCCACCTAGGCTAGTCTAACCCGCACACTGCCTATTGCTTCCCATTATTGAAAAATATTCTTTTATTCACTATTCAAATGTATTCACGTACAATTGTAGTGCCTTTCTCCAATTACAGGCCTCATGACCTCTGAAACACAACAGAGCAAGGTTTTGCTCAACTGCAAGTCAGTTAAAGTTCACTTAAAGTGAACCTGCACAGTTTAGGAAACTTGTCTTTTCTTTACATCTCTGCCTCAACTACACATCATAGTCAGGAGCTTTGTGTAAATTGCAGTGAAATTGTATTTTCATAAAACATTTCTATCAAAAATAAGCCTGCATACAAAAGACCTCTTTAGGACTCAGTTTTAAACTTTTTTTTAAGGATATTTAAAAAAATATATATCTCATCTTATTTTTAAATAATCTAGAGCAAGGCATGAAAAAGAGGAAAATTTGGTCAGAGAAAGAGGGTAAAGAGAGAGGGACATTATCTAGAGAGGAGTTAAATTGATGAAGACTGATGCCTTACCCATCAATCTTTTTTGTGGGGGGGTAGATAAACCCAGTGATGAACGCTCAGACAAACCCTCACCGCTGCCTGACTGCTCACTTCAGCAAGCCGGCTGTGTGTATGTGTGTGTCCGTCACTTAGAGGCTTCTCTTCAGTGTTTATTTGAGACTGTCTGTCCCTTTGTCATTTAGGCCTTGTCTCACCAGCCCCTTGAAAGTGTGAGTGTGTGAATGAGTGTGTGAGTCTGTCTACCTGTCACTTACACCATGTCTATCTACCATGCAAAGGTAGGTGGGTGTGTAGGTTGTGTGTGTGTGTGTGTGTGTGTGTGTGTGTGTGTGTGTGTGTGTGTGTCTGTGTCTGTCAGCCATCGTATTTACACCTATCCCAATTTCTAGAACCACTCAGCTGGACTGGAATGCTGTGTGTGTGTTTGTGTTTGCAACACAAGTACATGGAAGCAGAAGCTAGACAGAAATAACAGCCATCTTTTTTAACCCTCCTTCCCAGTATGTGTATGTGTGTGTCTATACTAGGCTTCCTGTAACAGTTGGTCTCGGTGCACTACTGTAACTCACTGCATTATAGCATCTTTGTCAAAGTAAAAAATGAGCTGAGAGAAGAGAGAACGTGAGCACAGGACAACTTAAAACTACTGTGATAAAACACGCCACCAGTGCTAAGCCGTTTTACACCAGGCCCATGGTTTTTAGTGATCAAATAAAAAGGACCTTTTAACGTTTATTTGGTCTCAGTGGCATAGGGGAACATATGGGAACAATGGTGGCACAGTGTAAATCTTGCAGCCTGCCAGCTCTGCTCAGCTACTGAGACTATCGGTTTTCAGGGCAGAAGGTGAACAGAGCACATGTTACAAAATTAAAAAACCCAACCTTTTATTCTTTTTTTCTACCTTTTCTTCTTGAGTAAAGCACTTTGTGTAAATACTTGGCATTTTTTCCTGAAAAAATTAAAGAGGGAACTAATTTCTGCAGCTCTAGAAGTCAAATGTAGGTGCTTTAAGAAATCAGAAACCAGTACCTTCTGAATAATATAAAATACATTTGGTAAATTGGCAGCTATTATTCACCGTAAATTTAATGACACCACCACAACTTGTACCTTTGCAACATTATCTTATTAATACCCGGATCACATGGGGTGCCAGTTTCAAATAGGTAAAAACTTAGACTAAACTGGTCTGACTTTGTCCTGTTCACTAACACATTTTTTGGCAATAATCATTTGTCAATTCTGGGGTCATTTTATATTATCTCTCCAGAAACGCCTCTTAATAATGGAGTTGCAGCCCTGGGACTCTTAACATAGCAGTGATGTAGGGCCTAAATTCGAAACAGATTTAAAAAAATTATCCTCTTAAAGATGAATATGATTCTACAATTTTGTATTTATACGCATGTATATCTAGTTCAAAACTGGATTTCACGTGGCCTGATTTGTGTGTAAACACACCATACATATCTGTGTATGTGTGGCCTGTTTGCTCTTTGTGTGCGTATGTGTTCCCTGTGCTTTTACCTGTCCCTCTAAGCAGACTTGGCAGGCCAATCTAATCTGGCCAGGGAAAGGTCAGCCCCACTCTAACTGCCTTTCACTCACTTTATGCACCAATGCCCCCACCCCCTTTATTTCTTCACCACTCTTCCTCTACATTCCCCCTTTCCCCTCCTCCTTTGCCCTCCTTTTTTGTATAAATGCCTTATTCTCTCATTTTTCCAACCTATTCTCTTTATTCTTCTTCAAATCCCTTGCTTTTCTTGAGTTTGCTTCTTTACTCCTCTTCTGCCAACCTTTATCGCTCTGTTTTTCTCTCTACTCATGTATCGGTTCTTCTCTTTTTCCCTTTCCTCTACCAGTCCTGCTAAATGAACTGTTTCCCCTCTTTTCCGCTAGATAGGACAGGATCAATACACACACGTTCCGTCTCCTACTCGGTCATCCTGGTCTCTCTCATTATCATAACTGACTTCCAAATATCGTTAATTCTTAACATGCTAACCACACATTTTATCGTCCCAGTTACACGCTTCATGACAGCAACACAGGAGACACTCAATTTACATACATGTCACCACAACAACACAACAAGTACAGATCTGAAGAGACAGGCAGGATCAAAGGACTCATCAGGCTGCCTGGGACTGCGGATCAACACATCGACCGACCTTGGCAACATCCCGTTACCATAGCTATTATCAGGACCCCCTAAGAAGCAGAGAGGAGGGGTGTCAAAGGTCATCGTACTATCTTGCTGCCATTTACAGGTCAGAGGGAGAGAGGGAGAAAGACGGGGAAAGGGACACAGATGCAAAGACACGAGACAACCATCTTTGAAGTCCATTTACAAAGAAGAGATTTCTCCTCTTTCGTGATCCTTCTGGGCCATCTCAGCCTGCAATAATCCCCCTCTTCTTCTCCTCTGTCTCTCAGGCAGCCTCATATCAAACCTCAGGATCTTTCTGTCTGCCCATCCATCTGGCTCTTGGGGGTTATATTGGCAGAACACTTACATATACAGTAAATAATTTTTTCAAATATAAGTGAGCCCCTTCAAGACACTCTAAGAAGATCGGGGCGGAGAACTCAAGGGAAAGAGTATGGATTACTTGCCTAACAATGTATTTAATTTTACTTGTAGTCTTTACTCGAAGATTTGTTTTTTTCCAACCGAATCCTTTCTGACTGATTCCTCCCCTACTTAAATAATGGATTACTAAATGTTGTTTTACACTATGAAATGTAATGATCAACAAAAAAAGACAAAGGACGCTGTTCTGTCAAACCTTTCCTGATACCTAATGAATTATGAATAGCAGTCAAACTATACTTACCTATAAATGGTAACATAAAAACCTGGATATCATTTCACATTAGAAAATAACTGTTTAGCCAATGTTCAGGAGTTCTTTTACATAACTTTCTGATTAAAGGGAGAAGATCGTTTTTGGCCATCACCCCTACCAGTCATGATAACACTGTCTTCACCTGGGTACTCACCAAGTTAGTAGCTGACATGTAGTGAGGAAACGATTAATCGATTGATGGAGAAGTTTTATAGTTTTATTTTATATGATTTTACACTTAGTATCTTTTTAACTTTAGACTATTAAACAAAATAAGCAATTCAAACTGCCCGTGGAAATTTTTCACCATTTTCTGAAATTAAAGCAAGACTGTATAACTTGTGGCTACAACAGCAACAGTAGTCTCTGGAGCCACAAGTTGGTGCATTTAATTTTAAGTACTTCTATTAAGTGAAATTAATTGGCTTGCAGAAAAACATATCTAAATATCTTAAAATAAAGTTTAAAAAATAGTTATTTTCTTGCCAGTAAAAAAAAAAAACCTCAAGTCTTGCATTGGCACTAATATCAAAAAGGGTTAAAAAACACTTTAATGTATCCTACAAACTTATGAAGTGAAATATAGTTACTTTCCTGCTCATAAAACAGAGACTTAGACAGTCCACTAGACAGATAAAGACGGCTCCCTGTGCTATGTAGGTCCTTTCAACCTGCTTAGGCTGGTGCCAGACACAGGGAAGTCTTCCCTCTCACCGAGCTGAATGATAAACTGATCTTGTTCGATTTTTCCTCTTTCCCTTCTTCCAACCCTCCCTCTCTTGCCCCTGTTCCCTCTGCCTTTCTTCCTTGCAGTCTCAAAGGGCGGGAAGGATGGAGGCACTTCACAGAGGGATAGGCCCTCTCTTCATCCCGCCAGCTGAGGAGACCCCCTGCAACCTCTCTATATCCATCTAGCTTGCCAAGAGCCTGCTGGATTCAGCAGCGTGTGTTAGAACCACTGAGGAGCTTTCAAGACAAAATCCACCTTCTGAACCTTCTGCCGAGTGTGTGTGTGTGTGTTTCAAGTAGCTCTCCCCAGGCCACCTCAGTTATCTGTGTCACATCACAAGGTGCCCTATTAGAGCGCGGCAGAAGGGTCCTGTGTCTGCTCGTTTTAACGATGAAAGAGAGATGAACGGACGGAAGGAGCGACGGGGAGATGGACGGACGTGTGAAGAAGCCACCTCCCACCCCACGAGCTCCTCTTTGCCACAGTTTAGTTGAGATTTCAACATTGATCTATCTTGTCCCCTCTCACTCTCTGGTTTGCAGAGAGGGAGGGAGAGAGTGGGAGAGATTGAGGCAGGTGAGGCTCAGCATGTGTGTGTTTAACAATGGATCGAACAGGGAGAGTAGGAGGCGAAGCTGGGAGAGGGACAGATGAAAGCAGAGGCATAGCCAAGAGTCTGAAAGAGCCTCTTAGAAGATGACAACAACTCTTTCCCTCCATCTGGGCACCTCTTCATGGCTTTGGCTCTGTCTTGATTTCTCTCCACGTTTTACACACAAACACAACTGAGGCTGCTAGAGGCATCTACAGGAGGCTATTGTGTAACACAGTGCCATTCAAAATAGTATTTGACAGTGTTGGATCTTTATCCAATAAGTGCCTAATATCAATTCATGTTGCAACTAATGCTATCAAATCAGATATAAATCTTAAGTAACATTACTTTACTGTTATACTGCATGTCAAAATTCAGTAGTTGTTTGGTTCGGACCAAATTGTGACTTTCTTGGTTTCAAAACTGTCAGACTGAAAGCTGACATCAAAAAACTTGCTCAGATTCGTGCTCTTCTCTACTTGTTCTTTAGATAAGACATTTTTAGAATAAATTCTTTGCTTTACCAATTTTAGATTATTTTAGACAGGGTAGTTGTTCTTGCATTTTGCTGTTAATACCAATACACAGGTCTTTTATCAGCACTAAAGATGATAACCACACTCAGTCCCTGTTATGCTTGTGAAATAGAAAAATGCATTTTTGCATATGTTCCTGAAATATGTAAATAATAATCATTTAAGCGGTTAGAGGATCTAGTGAAAATGAAACAAGTTTGACAGAAGTTAATCGTTTACCACTGTGTCTACACAAGAGACGTAACATGAGCAGCACGTTAGCTGAAGCAGCTTCAGTGCTCCATCACATTAAAACTACAGGTTTGAGAAGAGACACCAAAAAGATACAGTGGCTTAGAGCTAAGTGGGAGAACTGTAGGTGTGTTGTGTGACAGAGCAGCTGCTGTATTCCCCAGTGACCACCTCTCCTATCCAGCACCGTAATTGCATTCTTGGGCTCACAGACACACACAGACAGAGTGGTGACCGGAAGGTCAATTGCCCAACTAAATGTGTTTTCCTTCCCCTTGCTAAGAGGGTTGTGTAGGGTTGAGCCAAGCTCAGCTGGGCTGTCCCCAGGCCAACCCACACTGCTACCAGACCACAGGAACCATTACGGCTCCCCAGTCAACAGTGGTCTCACAGAACTAACACTGCTCACACTGGACAGGAACAGAGGGACTGATTGAAGCAGAGAAACAAAGAAAGCGACAGGCAGATGGGAAAAAGAAGGGAGGGAACCAACAGGGAGCTGGGCTGAACCCTGTCTACATATTGAAAACTGCTGTGACTGGACATTTATCTAAAAGGCAGACGACTGGACACCTACGTCATCACAAAGGACACAAATGACAGGGAAAATAGGAAAAACAACCTACGTCTAAAAAAATAGTTATCATTTGAAATAAAACAGATCTAGTGTTGTATGAGATGAGGTGTGTGTGTGTGTGTGTATGTGTATGTGTGTGATCTTACCTCTGAAGCCTCCCTCCAGCAAAGCTGTAGCTCTGATCCTCTTCTGCCCCGCCCATTCGTATTCCTCAAAGCCTCGCCCATTCTCTCCATCCATGTCTGCAGAGTCATCGTCACCTAACGCACCCTCACGCTGACAGGCAAACACACAAGGACACATTCCAATCAAATTAAAATTTATATAAAAAAGAAAGGTACCATTTTGTGTTTTTTTTTTTTTTTTATAAAAGTAACCCTTTCTCAATATGCTTCAGAATAAGACTCCTTCTAGAAGTTCAGCAGGTATTCAATTCTTCAAATACATTTTTTGAACGTCAACTTTTTTCTTTTGTTTTTTAATAAATTCAGTACTTGATGTTGTTGCTTAAAAGACTTTTCAGTGTTTTTACAAGACACCGGAGCTGCATCATTTTAAGGAAGAAAAGGAACAAAGTAGGGTGCTAATCAGTATGGGAATCAACAAAGCATGCTATTGAAAAAGAGATATTAGTGTTTCTACAGCTAGTGTAATGGATAGCAATCAGTGAAGTTAGATACAGGAGGAGAGGTGATTAGTAGTGAGGACTATTTTTCATTTGTCTACCCTCAGAAAGAAGGTTTCTCTTAAGCCCCTACAAGAAAATAAAACCCAAAAAGGATAGGAATGCCCAGTGAAACAGAAAGGCTGTTGCTAGATGACAATTAAAAATGAAGAAATAAAAAAAATTAGAAAAATAGTGAGCAGACATATTTTTCGGATTGGGCCAGTTCTACTACAAGCAAAGGCTGACTGGCCCTAAACTCCACAGACTACAGATGTGACCGTTGTGCTCATACAGGAGCAACATGCCAATGGATATGATGCAGCCATGTCATATGGGATAAACCGCAGATAAGCGCTTCTTACTTGAAATTTCTGTTAATATCAACTTTGAAGTTTAGTGAAATTTAGTGAATACAAATTCAGTAAATGCAAACAAATGTTTATGTTATGTAAACAAATGTATGTTTAAGCTAAAAGCTTAAGCATTATAGTCATTGACTGATCATTATTCCTAAAAAATCATTAACCATTCATTTAATTTAAAAAAAGTCAAAAAAAGAAGAAAAGGTAAATTTTCTTGTATGTGCAAACTGAATTCTATCAGCAAAACTGATTCTGAAAAAGCTTAAGTGTAACCAAGGTCTACCACAAGCTTTCACTTATGCATTAGTCCAATTCAAATGATTTCTATACATGTAGAAATGTTAACGTCTCTGCTGTATGTATGTTCCAGTCTTTCAGTTATTCCCATATGATGTGAATGCAGTACCGCCATTTAAAGAAAGTTTAGAGGTGATCAGTCTCTAGATGAGCTACTGTTGCTATTGGTTGGTATCTCTCACTACAGTAGATAGATGATTGGACAGCATCTACAGGAAGTAAAGAGGTGACTGGTCAGCATCTACAGAAAAGGAAGGGTTGAAAGGCTGTCCAACTGGCGATAGGCGGGGTTTCGGGGCCCAGATTGTACTACCTGGATCAGGCATTGTTCCACATGTCTACTCATCTCCTCCTCGCTCCCAGCCAATGGGGCGCTGCACAGCGGACATACCTGGCCCCCATCCTCAGGCTTCCTCCTCTTCATCTTCCCTATACGGGCTGGAAACAGGGGAAGTAGTCAAAGAGAAAGAGAGACAGGCAGACAAACTTTTAATGTCGATAAAATCAGTTGTTTCAAGACACAGGAGATTGTCTAAAAAAGGCCTCAGGGATATTTATGTAAGATGAATGTGTTCTTTGACTGAATGTAATATAACTCCCCAGGAGGCCTGCCCCCTATTCTCTATTCTCAATCCTGTATAAGTCTACGAGAATATGAGAGAGGGCGGAGCTGGCTGAACATGGTTCGTCCTGAAATCTGTTAAGAAAGAAATGACAAGAGCTGGATGTGACAATCTCAATCCTCCTCTGAGATTCTACATCTCTCACTGTTTTTTCATCTTTTGCTCTCCTCCTCTCCTCTTGTCAGAGCTTCCCCCCACCACACACACACACACACACACACACACACACACACATTTAATTAGAAATTTAACAGAGCAGAACAGCCGTCATTGCGCCCCGAGTCTCTGTCGTTTTTTCTTAACTGCAAATGGTGCGTGGGGACATTAATTTTTAGCTGGCTGGAAAAGCAGAGGAGGCCAAGAGGGACTGTGGCGAGGGATGGAGGGAGAGGAGGGGGACATAAGGCACTATTACTGCAGGGGAAGAAGATGGAGGGAGTGAGGCTGGGAGGGCTAAAAAGAGTAACGGCCTTCTCCTTTTTGCCATTTCTCCCCTGACGCTAATCGAGGGGAGCGTTGTTAAATACGAAAGGGAAAGGGCTGCTAATTAGGTCCGGCAGGGATCCCGGCCCCCCCTTAGCCGTTATACCCCACATGAGAATGATTCCCAGTTGCACATGAGGGGAGTGAAAGTAATGGAGGGCGAAGTTTAAACTAAGTCCTCTTCAGCTCTTGTCATGGTCTCTGACTAAAAGCAAATTATCTGTGTGTTGCATCAAGACTGAATTAAAAAAAAATAAAAAAAACCAAAACAAAACACTGAACTGACATTTGTGTCAAATATCATGGAGCCTAAACTATGGGTGTGCTTCTGATCTCCGTTCAACCTGAAGACAATGTTAGATCATGAAAACATATGAAGAGAATTCTTGTCTTGCAATTTATTTTAGATATGGAAACAAAAGCAGCCAGTCTATGGCTGTGGTTTTGTGTTTAAGTGAATATCAAGGAACACCCGAATGATCACTACCATAGGCAAGGTGCCAAAAAACAAATGTGAGATGATTGACAGTCCCCAAGAAGAGACGTCTGTCGATGTTGGCTGACGCAGGGTGATTACAGGAATATTAATTGTATTGTATGCAGTTTCTTTGGATCAAATCATCATCGAATAATGGATCTTTTTCATATTTGATATTTTAACTTTTAATTACAGGTAGAGCAAAGTTGTTCAGTTATCCCAGTAAACCACCACAGTGCAACAGTGAACCAGCACGCACAATACGAGGACTTTATCTTTAACCTGAGTAGGTTTACTTCAATATAGAGAGAACTTTGTGGGAGATTTAGCCCTTTAGACACATAATGCCCATATTTTAGCGGTTCAAAAGTAATTGGACACTTGACTACAAAATGCTTCTTGAGCAGCTGTGTATCATTCCAGAGTTAGTTCCTGCTCCCGCTGGCTGGAAACTCAGAGGCCTCAAATTCAAAGGTCCCCCTGTTAGACTGGGCCACTTTTCTCAAAAAATACCTCAGCCCCAGTTTGTGCCTTCACTCAGTACAGTTACATCTGAGTGTTAGAACCTGACTTGTACTAATTGGATTTAAAAACACATTAATAAACCTGAAAGGCAGATTTATTTATTTTTTTCATACGACAGATCATGATCCAAATTAATTCTCTTTAAGAACTAAAATTTAAAAGTAATACATGAAAAACACAAACTGCGGCCGCTGTGGGATAAGATACTTTTGGCAGATTAAAAAAAAAAAAAAAACTACAAAAACAATCAGGCCACACACTGAAAGCTAAATAAATCAATGGGTGACATTTGAGGAGCGAGCTCTCTGGAGCCAGATCAAAACAGAAACCTGCTGTAGGAGCCACAAGTGTGTCACAGAACATCATAGTCACACAGCACAGTCACAGCTGACAAAACACAAGGTAATTCACCATCATCATTACAGTCAAACCAGTCCTGTAACCTTATTTGACACTGATTGTCGTCTTAAATTAACCTGGCGGAAATGTGCTGCTAACCACTACATGCACAATATCTATGATTTATATGAGACAATACTTTAATTTTGGGAATATATTTTTCTAAAATATCATCCCTATATATCCCTATATATTTTTTTTTATTTTTTTTTACCAGAGACTCAATGATCAAAAAATAATTCTGAACTCTTAATAAGTACATTTAGATAAATGGATTCCTTTGAGCCACACAACGTGTTTTAACAAGCAGCATTAAGTGTCACTCAGTGGATGAGGTGATGTGTGTACGTACCATTCAATCTTGTTTGTCTGTTTGCCCGAACTCGTAAAAATGTCTGCAAGCAGAAAGGGAAAAAAAAGAGGGAGGGGATATACATTAGACACTAAAGAAACGGTACGAGGCGTTAACGAGTGCGAATCTTGATTTTCCGAGTGAGATTACTTTGGATGCTGAAGGGTTGTGTGATGGCGCCGGGGCTCTGTAAACAACTGAACCTACTTCTCTCTTGTTTTCCACCTCCTCCATGACTGCCAGCCTACTGTCACGGCTCCTTCTACGCCATCTTAAACTCTCCGCTGCCAATTACCCGGGTGCGTTTCCAGATACCGAACATCGCCGCAGACCGAAGCCCGCGTCTATAATTTAACACGGATGGAAAAGGATTGAAAGTGGCGCCCGTATCCGCAAATGAGACTTCGAGGCCGACGCCATGTTGGCTTGTTTTGGTCATGTGACGCGTCGAGGACGGAAGCGGGGGTTTGGGACGTGTCGTTGCGGACGTCGGCCGCTGGGGGGAGGCAGCGGGTTTCACCAGCCGCTGAGCTCGGTGTTTACATCCGGGCAACTTTAGACACGCAGGTACTGATCTGGGACCATAAATACCCCGGTGCATATAAATTTATGCAAAAGAAGAGTTTAGATTTTAGATTTTTTCTTTTCTGACCTAAAATGATCACAAACATGTTACCGAGCTTGATTTTTTTGTGGACACGCTCTACTTTTCACTTTTTAAAGAGACGTTTCTCGGTCTGGCATTTTCTACACGTATTAATCCTTAACAGAAGTATTCTGATCCTTTACTTTGGTAAAAGTTCCAACACGGCAGAGTTAAAGTACTGCGTCCTGCCAGTAAAAGTATTTCATTTGGTAAATTCAGTGGTTCCCAACATAAGGCTGGGCCATCTAAAAAGGGCCACAGGATACATCTGGAGTGTCTTGAGACATTAATGGGGAGGGAAAGAGGACAAAACAAAGATCTGCTACACAAGTTTGTATTCATATTTTGGATTATCTTTAATCTGTGCTTTCTGGGGGGAATTTTACATTTTTGGGTCTTGAAAATTACAAGAGGCCCCAACTACATACTCTTATTAAGGGACAAAAAGGTTTGGGAACCAAAGGTCTATAACAACAGATTGCATGTTTTATTTAAAATCTGCAAAGCAGCTAGTAAATACAGCTGTCAAATAAATGTAGAGCATTAAACAGTACAATATTTCCCTCTGAAATGGGGTGTAGTAAAAGTATAAAGTAGCATAGACTGGAAATACTCAGTAAATTGCAAGGACCTCAAAAAAATTGCACTTTAAGTATAGTACTTGGGTAAATGTATTCAGTTACAAACCACCACTGGCATCTGTTAATCATACATTTATCTAAGTGTAGTTGTTCAGGATACCTTGGGTAGGTTCCTTGCATCATTAAAAGTAATGGTCGTAGCATTAAAAGCATAGCATTATTAAATAAATTAAGCGAGGGCAGATTTCCTCATCCTCTCGACTTCTGCCTCTTGCCGAATGTGCGCTTCAGGTCTACAAGGATTCAAACCAACAGGCCCGTGTGTCTTCACTTATATGTGCTGACTAAAGCACCCCCAGTCCCAGTTATGAATGCCCTCTCTTTGACACGGCTGCAGTGAGTAGGCAGCAGTTCAGTCCTCTCACTGTTGGCCCATCGTCCATCAGCGAGAGCCGTCAGGCAGCCAGGGCTCCTCCTTCTGTTCTAGCCCACCATTCATCTCCTCACTATTTCCCTCACCTCCCTCCTCCTCTCCCCTCCCCACCAGCACTTGAGTTATAGGCCCACTTGCCGTGCATCGCCAATGCTGCCACATCATAATGATACACTCACTGAATGGCTGCAGATAGGTCAGGTTTTTAGAAGAAGGTAGGAAAGAGGTAGAGAGAAGAATAACACTGAGACAGACTGACAGGCACAAAGGAGGTGGCAAAGTCTGCCATTATGCTTCATTTTCAGGGTGGTAAAAAGTGTCACCATTGACTTAATCATTTGTATAAAATAAGGTGATTTCAGCAGTTTCACTTAATGAGAAAATCTACTTTATCGCTATAAGGTCTTTATGAGCTGTGTCATCCTGAACGTATGGATGTAACATTTGCCTGGACTTAATAGTTCTTATTTTATGGTGCAAAGGGGGAAACCCACTTAACCCAGAGATACATCATGTCCAGAAGAATTACCCGAACAAACTTTGATGAATATAAGAGATAAAAGCAGTCAGGGGAGGGCTTTAAAGACAGCTGAGATTTAAGGAGATTGGCCTGTTGGTCAACTTTACTGCTGAGAGGGCATAAAATCCAAAATCTGCCATCATCCCCAGCTGTACTGTTACACATCTCTTATAATTAGGTTCACAATTTTTGATTCAATGAACTGCTCGTGAGTTCTTGCGTTGTTAGTACGGCAAAAAACGCAGTGCTTAGAAGGCGGCTTGCATTTACATTTTCAAAACTGATGCTTTGCCTGATTTAGTGGTTTCTCAGTTGCAGAATAATAATATCAGGACTTCAATTTAGTCCTTGTCACTATAGTATACTTGGATATTGACTTAAGGAACACACCTTCACTTGGATGCTGCAGGTATTCATTTGAGTATGCTATAAAAAGCGATGCAATTTCTGTATTTAAATATACAATTATATCATGGCCACTAAATATTCTCAGTTATTATTGGCTACATGTATTAATACTTGACAAAGTCATCCATTACCATAAGTGAAGGTATATCTTGTTGAGTTTTATTCATTAAATATCATTGCTATATACTATGTCATAATATGGTGCTTACTCACAGGACTGTATATACACACTTGGCTTTGAGTTTATATAAAAGTATACATTTCACATAAACTGATAAACTAAGCAAAATTTAAAGCAAAAAAAATACCAGATTGTTTAAATTCTGGATTCAAAATTATACGGGGATAAGTGACCGTAGTGGCTAACAGGGAAGAATGATGCAGACCTTGACTCTTCATCTCTTCATAGTCTGTGTGTGTGTGTGTGTGTGTGTGTGTGTGTGTGTGTGCATGTGTGTGCGTGCGTGTGTGTGACCTGGTATCTGTCGGAGTGGTGGGCATCTTCAGAAGACAGAGGCGAGACCACGGGAGACTCCCCCTCACGCTTGATGTGCACCGACAACAGCATCGACTGGAGGGAGGGAGGTAGAGGAAGAGAGAGAGAAATAAAATGTCTTCTATATGCAGATGATCTTGTTATATTATCACCTCTGGAGCAATGATTACACCTGCACCTGTCTTTGCATGACGTTTACTCCACAGGGACAATCAATAAGCATGGACAAGGCAAGAGTAATGATGTTTCCAAAGAAATTTAGATCTGAGGAAAACGGATACAATTTCACTGTTCACTGCATTGCTACACCTCAGGTTGGCTTGACAAAAAGATCATTTGAATGATTTAACATGGCCATAAGGTCCCTTGGCTTTTTATGTTACCACAAACCTGGTGCTCAAACTAGACAAGGCTAAATGTTATGAAAAAAACATTTGTGTATGGGCTGCTGAAGTTGTGGCTGAAAGTTGTCGCTCAAATTGCAGTTGAAGCAAAAATAAGGAAAGAATTTGAAAAGTAGTTAAAATATAAGAGCTTAGAGTAGCTGAAGTTTCAGTTCAACTGTAAGCACTTATATGAAATTGAAGTATCAATAAAAATGTAAGTGCCGGATGAATTTAAAGTATCATTTCATATGTCAGTGGCAAAAGGAATTGAAAATTCAGTTTATGTTCACTCACTGGAAGGCACTGAAATTTCAGACACCAATCCATGGTTAAGAGTTATGAATGATGGCAAGTTATTATTTCTCAGATGGCAACATAGTCTGTCATATATCTTGGCCAAGTCATTGGGAAGTATTTATCCCGCTAAAATCACCTAATTTGACACAGTGACCATCTTAACAGGTAAAAATACAGTGTAGTATGAACCATAAGAGATGAGAGCAGATGAAAACGAATAAGTGCTAAGTTTAAGACAAAATTAATTACATTGTAAAATATAGGAAGGAGCTGCAAGAAAATGAAACAAAAGATTTTTTTTCACCTTGTTCTTTGTATCAAAATAACAATGTCTAAAAGGAAATTAATTAAATTTACAAAATTAAAGTTTTATTTCTATATCAAAACAGATCTCTTATATACAAAAAAGGATAGGAAATCTTTACCCTTGGACTATTTCAAGATTGTTATTGCCACAAATGCTGAGAGTGACACGACATTGATGATGACTGTAACCTGTGTGACTTTGCCTATAAAATCCCTTACACTGATTAGAGTTAACATTTATGGGACATTAAGAGGAGTTAGGGAAGAATGAGAGATTGAAAAAAGAGGAAGCAGGGGGTGATGAGGAAAGAGGAGGAAGGATAAACATCTGAGAAGGAGGAGAGTAACTTTCTGACATTACGGGACACTGCCTGTCCATAAATCTTTCTCACAACACACTCTGGCTTTCTCTCTCTCACACACATATAAAACGATATCAGCTTCTAACCCACAAAGACAATCCAGGGAATTCCGCAAGTAGAAGCAAGCAGATAAAAAAGAGAACAAGGGAAGAAATGAGAGGCAATATCCTTTTTTTACAAGGCTTAGTCCTGACAGTTGTGTGTGAATGTGTGTGTGGCTGTGTGTGTGTGTGTGTGTGTGGGAGTGCTTATGTTTTCATGTGTGTCTGGGCTGCTCCTTTTTTTTTCACAAGACAGCTATGAAATATTTGTATTTACAGTCGTCTCCTATTAATCAAGTGGAAAGGGGCAGAGCAGAGGCTTAAGTGCTCGACAGCAGTAATCTAATAATAATATGTGAGAAATGACCAACCTCCAGTGCTGCCACAGTAAATTGGACATTATGCATGGTGCTTTTATGCCTGTGTGTGTGTGTGTGTGTGTGTGTGTGTGTGTGTGTGTGTGTGTGTGTGTGTGTGTGTGTGTGTGTGTGTGCAGTCCATTTTTCCTCTTTTATCAAGGTTTAAAAAGGTCAGGAATCATTTACCTGGGGCATCTGGGAATATGCTAAAGTTTTATCATTAGAATATGACATTTAGAGGTATTCAACAATGTAAATGAAGATCGTCCATTGAAATTTTGGTCTTTTAAACCAACCAATTAAGGCAACATGCAAAAAGATTGGCTACAACAAAACTTCATTCCAAGGTACGTTCAGCTGCATTTCATGAATTTAATTGTAAAAATTTGAACATGCTTAAATCTGTGTTTTTAAAGGGTGGAAATCAACAGTAAACAGATAAAGAAAGGCAAAGAGAAAAAGGCAAGAATTTGTCTAAAGCTTTACACATGCATGTGAAATCAAAAAGTGTGTGGATCCTACAGATGTTAGATGTTTCTCCTCTAACCCAATCACCTTATCTTAGCAAGTGGGCCTAACACCCCATAAGGAGGTGCATTGGGGTTAATCTCCGGTCCAACAGGGTAGGGTTGTGCATACTGTAGAGGAGACGACAACAACAGGCCCATGA